>OV656730.1:12451250-14880000 GCA_927399415.1 Macaria notata
TACTTATACCTATGTTACAACTTTACATTATCAATAAAGATTCTTTATCTTTATCTTTTTATTCAATCTGTATCATGAACACAGATGTATTAGGTCTCCTGCCTACCTACCTAGTGTTAACCGGTTTCAAATGGATAAGGTCCTTAACTTGGCTGAATGTGTTTTGTGCGTTACTGTACTATGAAAATACGAACCCATATAGCTTACCTACTCTATAATTTTTTCGTAGGTTATGATTCGTTGATCGTCGAATTTATTTTTTCATACATTATATTGCCCGTCAATAAAAAATAAAACTAGGTCTAGGTAAACAATAACTTGACCTTATAATTTACTTTCCGCGCCTCTCATGCATTGTTAATCTATTTTGCGCTGATTACAAATTCATAAGTGAAAGAAAACTATTGCGCGGAACTCTCACTTTATGCGCCTAAGTAATATAACTTGCGGGCACTAGACCATGAGGCTATTCTTCTTAATGGAGCCGTATATGAATAAATACTTCTTTGTTATTTACTGCATGGGAGAGCCAACACTATGTTACATTTTAACGTGTCTGTAGTTACTTTCTATGTTAGATAGATGGGTTTTCTTGAGAGTAAAAGCAATGGTAACCAACATTGCATGACGCTAGTCGATGAAAAATCTTTTTATAAATGAAAATTAATATAATGTACTGGTCTGGTACATATAACATTATGTACTATACATTCAATTAAAATAACACTTAAAAAAAACACTTCAAACACTGTAACTAAATAAGATCTGAATAAAAGGCTTTATTATTATATTATTACTATACATTCCAGTTTAGAATAGACGCACTTTACTTGGTCAAACATTAGTTATTGCGTAATTGATTTCCTAGGAAAGCGGTGCCTTCATATAGCGGCCGTAATACAGCGGTGAATGACGTCACTAAAACGTTGTCTATGTAAACGAAATGGCGCGGTTTCCTGGAGTGAGCGGTAACTTGCACCGTAATTTACATTAATTATTTTTGCGTCCGTAATATCACGGCCGCTATACGATGGCACCGCTTTCCTAGGAAACCAAAGCTTTGGTAAACAGTTTAAGCATGTTACTTTTTTGCATTTGAGACTACATATTGTTTGTTAGCTTTACAATTTACGCTCTATACCTACTTATGTTTAGTGCTATTACATTTTTGTACTATTTAAATTAGCAACAAGTTTCTAATTCACCGCACGCGTCACAACATAGCGACAAAACATGGGCCTGGTCATGAAAACATTTGAAACACTTTGTTTGTCCCAGTTTGGTTGAAAATTATAAACATATTTATTTGTTGGTCGCATTGGATTCACATTAGCATCTGTTTCATGCACTGATTAGTGTCAATAGATACCATACAAGACGATGGGTTCTACACTTTGTATAGGTTATTGATGTACCGAAAACAATTGAGCTGCACATATGTACGTTCCATATACGAATTTAAAATCTAGACTTTCATTGACATTTAACTTATTCTCGTAATTATTGGGCAAAGGTACCGATTTGTTTCACGTATGTCGGTTTCGCACTTCCCAGTATCAGTGATTATAAAAAGGCAAAACGACTAATTATCGTCAAATTCAAATATCGTAAGATATCGGAAATTAAATTCAAAGCCCCTGGAAAGAGTTCATTGCTGTGTGATGCTTTGCTTGAATATAAAATTCTTTAAAGAATTAATTATAGAGGTATATTTGGAGATGACCTCTTCACTTATTTAGGTATCGTTTCAGCAATAATCCTCGCATGCGCAAGTCGTCTTCTCAAAACCTGACCTTGTCAGATTAGCCGCGGCGGAGTTGTACCGACCGGCAATGATTTGTGTACGATTTAACGGTCTCGGCGGTCACACACCGAGCCATCCATCAGAGTTAATTATCATAAAAATATTGTCAGGGTGAAAAATAACGCATTTTATTCGACTATACGCTTGTTTAATTTTACTATACGTTTGACAGAAGTTTTAGTAGTGGGAGTTTTAATATACGAAATAGTTTTAGGATTTTCCTTTTCCACGAGGTTGTTGGCTTTATTCGAAGCCTCAATCACGTTCAATTGTTCAAGCTTACCGAGCGCTTACCATCAGATTAACTCCCAGCTCGTCTTAACAATCACATCCATAAAAAAGTAATCACCATCATTTACGACCCATTTGCAAGTTGCCAATTAAAATGCCCAGCGTCTAATTAATCAGTTTTTCCGCCTAATGGAACTTTTATAATCGTTGAACTGCGCTCTTGTATGTCATTTTCATAATTAACATCTCATATTGTCCATAGTTGGATTGTACTTTATCAGATATGTTCAGCGACACAAGTAGCATATGAATTTGCACGATTCTATCGTTAATTTAAGCTTGTCTACCATTTTCGACATTCATCTGTCTCATACCTCGTAATCACTGCCTCTACCTTGTCTTATTTGCAATGATCTCTATAATTTGTGTTATTTCAGTAGCAAATAAACTTGCACCATCTAAAATTACACATTGTTTGTCATTCTTTTATACTTGCCATTTTTATCGATGATTTAGGGTTATCAGGGGATATGCCTGTGTGTTGAAACAACCTCTAACATTTTTTGTGCAACTTGCAGCGTGTTTTTGCCGCATTAAATAAATTATATAATTATTCATGATCTCATACTAAATTATTACGTACAATAAAGTAACTAACCTACTCTTAGAAACATGCAACAGTTGTATAAAGATATTATTATTTCCACCTTCACTTGATGCGTGTATCGTTACTTAAACTATTTTTTTATTTTTTAGCTTGTACGGGTTTGCACTTGGCCATAGTTTGCCTGATAGCAAGCAAACGCCATGGCCTAAGATGGAGCGTGCTTACCCGATAAGAACCGATTCACTCTCGCTTTGAAGATCGCTGGGCTAGAGACTAGAGATGACTCTCAACTTATAATAAAATTAAATAAATCTTCTCTAATCTCGTGTTTAATTCAAAGATTAATTAACTCGTTACAAAAATATCTAGATGACAACCGAAAATATACTCGGGCATCTGCGCGTCTCAAGTCTTCCACTTCTTAGCATCCACACGAAGTACTGTTACTGCATCGTATCTTTGTGGTAAGGCATATTATCGAAACCATATTCCCACTAAATAAAAGCGTGTAAAAACGTAATTTTCTAAATCGGTTCCCTACTAAGTCGATCCGTGAGATACACACACCGTGATTCTAGCTATAATCGCGGTCATTACCAAAACACGAATAGAAACAAATTGAAGAGCGCCGAGGTATTTATTTATCCACAGTGAAATACTTTTTCCGCTCACGTCCGCATAATCACGTGTATTGAAAAACGCGTAATTCTATACATTACTGTTAAAACAAATAGTATCGATTTAAGATAATGTATTAGTGGTAGGTAACGTACATTTTCGATTTGTTGCCAAAGATCGAGAAGTGCTTTTTGGGATCGTAAAGCTGTAATTTGTTTGTAAGTCTAATGCCGTGCTCTAATGTCTAACACCGTTACGGATCATTATGTAACGATCGTAAATAATTTTGTTATATCTTTTAAGGCTTATTTTAGCCTTCTGTTAGAATATTCCTATTATTTATTTAATAATAATTAAAACGGTCGCAACCAATTACATTAATTATTTTATTTACAAACATTCAAATACCTTACAATCACTTAATAAACAATGTCATATAATAATTAAAAGATATACAATTAAAAAGTTGTCAAAAGGAAGTAAAATTCAAATTAAATTATTATATCAATAAACAATTTGACAGAATGTTTGAATGTGATATGTAACTAAGTTTTTAATACTCGCCTTTAGCGTGAGTAGCCAAACCGATTCTTTATTTATAAAAAAAAAACCTCTTAAATATTTCTATAGCGAGACAATTATTTGGGCTCCTTTGTGAAGCTGACCTCAAATGAAACCATGGCTAATAATATCCTTTGATACTGTAATTTGTGTGGAAAGCCTTGCCTGACCTTCCCAGGCCAATGTTTCGGATACGAGAACCTGTCGTGATTTCTTTGTATCCGACTTAATTATGTGGAAACGAATATGCATAGGACCTCAATCATTTCGGTACCTACTGGAAAAAAGGTTATTCTTTGGATACTGTTAAAATATGCTTTTTTGTTACTACACTAAAGTAGTACAAAGTGATGTAGTAATAATTGAGTTTGTAGTACTTTTTTAACATCCGTCGATGGCTCGTGCCACATAAATAATTTTATGACAGTCCGGTTGAAAATAATCATCATAAAGACCTGTGTATATTTCTCTTAGTATTCATTGTATCGTCGTAAACAATCACGCAAAGAAAAATGTCCACGATATCGTTAACAGCGAACAATGAAATTGTAAGACAATCTAGCTCAAATTAAGATTCACCCCGTGTCAAGGCAGCGAATGCTCGGCGCTAACTACTTTGTTAAATACTGCAATTAAATCTGACACAAGACTTCATATCTCGTTGATCGATCGTCCTGTGAAGTGCAGCGTTTTTTTAAATGAGGTCATTTAGTTATGCAATTTATGACCGTGGTCATAAAAGTTCCTCCAAGATAAAAATATAATTATTTGTCTATACGCGTAACACAAAAGTAAACTAGCAGCGCTCCGCGGCGTAACACGCTTTAATCCGACATAAAAAGCAGTCTATGTGTAATTCGAGACTATAATCTATCTCTGTACCAAAATTTTATCCTAATCGGTTCAATTGTTTTTGCGTGAAGGTGTAACAAACACAAACACACAAAATATCGTCTTTATAAAATTTGTGGGATAAAATACATAGTTTATCTAAGCAAACTAGTGCGTATATGTGACTCGGCATACATTAGCTATTATCCTGTCATCTACGCCTACCTTCTATATTATCTTGTAATTTTGTTCAAGCAAACACCGCAATCAGTTCTCTCCACTGGCTAGATTATCTTTGATTGTGAACTAGTGAATCCGTAATGGTTACTTCTGAACTAGTTTGCGTCCGCTCGCGTGTCCATTATAAATCTTTATTAGCATTCACTATAGCAACTATTGTCGAATGCACAGTTATCTATTGAATGGTAGGTAACTAAAAAAAGCGTAAACCGGTTTCTTCTAGGCAAGCGCGCTACATTGTAGACTATAACGTTGCTTACCATCAGGCAAGTTGTAGTCAAGCGTAAACCTATATCATGTAAAAAAAAAAAAAAAAAACTAGTGCCATGGTTATTGTCATTTTTATCAATTAGGTACTTGAGCATCAGTAAATAAATAACATTGTTTTTCAGTATTCATTTTTCTTTCGGTTTATTAAGTTAAGATATAAGTACTTACCTTTTTTTTTGTGTATATTTATTTTTCAATCTTCGGAAAAGATAATTGTGTCTTCAAAGTCCACCACTCTTAATATTTACTTTTCAATAGTTTCTTAAAATAAACCATGAAGCGCATTGAATCGCAAAATCGTACTTTGTTATTACGACTTGTTATTTATAGATGTGTAACTTAATGAGTTTCTTTTCATCAGCGAGTCCTTCGCAGCCTTTGACATTCGTTTTACTTTTATTTTCGGACAAATTGATACTTTGTTGCAATTTGGCATAATAATTCTTGTTTATGAGATTTTTAGTAATAATATAATAATATTAGTTCCTGAATGAAACCATAAATAAATCTAAAAATATAAAACTCAAAGGTGACTGACTGACTGATATAGTGATCTATCAACGCACAGCCCAAACCACTGGACGGATTGGGCTGAAATTTTGAATGAAGGTAGATGTTATGACGTAGGCATCCGCTAAGAAATGATTTTTGTATTTGTATTTGTAAAGGGGTGAAATACGGGATGCCAGTTTTACTTCTTAATGCGAGCAAAGCCGCGAGCACCCACTAGTTTCATATAAAATTAAATCTCTGTCAATCAAAGTAAGATACATAAATCATATACATAACATTATATAAGACGTACTGCAGCCGTATTAGTAAATTGCACCGGCTTTACATAACTTCACCTACGAGTTAAATATTGTTGTTTCTTTGAACTAAATGTTGAGACTACATTGATTGATGTTTTGTTTACATACAAACCAATTTACCCGCCGCCTGCGTTCGTGATGATTGCTGTATTTGCCGATCTAATCGAAGATTAGGCTTGTTTACACTATGTTCCTCGTTTAAAGCTAATCAACGCGGCTCATTTACTTCGCGTAATTTGTTTGTTACGTTAACACTAGATGCTGTTAGCTAATTTCTTTGTTGTTGTTCTTAATGTTAGAGCTTTATGATTTTATCTCATGCTTATATTTGATGCCTATTCTTATCTGATATGTCGAAAGCGCTTCAGATATTTAAACAGGAAACACTCGCTGTACGTATTCCACTTGAATTGATTCCCCTAGCCGGTCTATAGTGACTATTGTCAACTAGCTCTTTATCAATTTCGCCATAGTTGTGTACGTTGCGAATTCAATGGGACTTTCGAATCGGTTCTAATCGAGCCTAATGAAACCAATTACCAGTACGATGGGGTTTCGTAAGGAGATAATCGTCGCATCGCCCGCTATGGGGCCTGCGCCGGCGCACGCCATGCGGGTATTTGCATACAATCGCCTACAAACGAGATTAATTCGACGTTTAACCCACTTGCCGGCGACGGGCATGCTTGTAAATTGTTCAATTAATTAACTGCTTAATTTATGTACAGTGTATCCTTATCCGGACTATTTGACGCAATGTTTTGATTATTAGGGAGCTATAAAACTGAAAATGGTATACGGAAGAATTACGTCAGTTGTACACATAGGGTTTGACAACTACTACGACTAGAGGTGGCCACTCGAGGCTCAGATAGATATTCATGAATGAGCTTCAAGTGATTTCACACAACGCAAAACGTTTACTTTAATTTCAATTGTTATTCCAACTTAAATTCATAGAAAAATGTGATTAATTATAGAAAATGTCTATAATAACTGACTGAAAACTAAAATGGATCCTCAGTAGATTATTTAGTTAACAAGATTACACATTTTGTGCCATTCATCACCTTGTCAAAGCTAAGCAGTTACAGCTCTTCATAATATGGCAATTCCAGAAAGTATTTGTCATCTTCCTTTCAGTAATTTGAATAATTTCCACACGTTTACGACCACTTGTCATCATTGAGGAGGGTTTTATGACTGCCTTCGGTTGTTGTCGTTTGACACGCCTTTGAACCTTCGCTTTGATGATCTATGGTGTTAGGATTATGTTGGAGCGCAGTTTCAGATGTATTTGATCCTATCAACTGTAATCATCATCAGATGCGATGTATGTTTGTTTTTAAGACTAAAACAAATAGATTTATTAGAAGATATTACTGGTCAATATAGCAAGCGCGCTAGATCGTAGACTACAACGATGCATAATTTATTAGTAGAGATGTAAACCAAGAGCGTATCTGGCATTACAATGAATTTGTCAATTTCGCCTTTGGCCAACAGTAAGTGATAATTGTGACCTACGAATCCAATGATGGAGCGTGTTTGTCAAATAAAAACCGATTTAGTGTAGGTATGAAGAGCGCTAGATAGTTTGAAGGCCAATTAGCATTACTGCGATGGTTTTATTTTACTAGCATGGTCTTAACGTACATAATTTAAAAAATGGTTAGCCCATTTTAGTAAAATGAACAATAAATATACATTAATTTACAAAATAAAGTGTGAGCGAGAGGATCGCTGTCGTCCTTGATACAATCTTCGGATTTATTCGGAAGGTGGTGTGACTTATGGCCTACGCGCATAGCCAATGTTTATATTTTAACCTTACCTTCAATTTACAAAGTAAAATTTCTTCGATACCTTATCGCATTTCCATCACTGCCAACAAATCGAACAACATTACATCGCGTTTAGATTTACAATCAGGTGCTTAAATCACAATGTTTACTTTATTGTTTACTATCAAAATCAGCGCACAATCGCGGTTCGTGTAATCGGTTAATCAGTTAACACATCAGGCTCCTTGTGAAGTCTAGTTATTCATAATTCATTTATTGTTTTACTTCATACATTATGGAAAACCAATATTGAATTGCATTGTATTGTACTGTAGCCTAACTACATAATAATAAAGCATGTCTACAATGATGACTAACTTTTTACCAGAACTAAAACATAAATATTAATTCGTTTCTTTTTGCACAGCATTTGAGTAGATATAAAATTGAAAAAATATATCGTATTTCTATCAAAGTGAGTGTACACAATTACAAGTTTAGTGATATAAATTAATCAGACAGATACAATACAATATTCCAAAATACACAAAGCCTGTCCTGAAGAAGATTTTTTCAGAGTGTTTCATAAAGAAACTTTTATTTGTCCTATACTTACATATTAATGTATACTTTGTTGTACATATGTACAGTGTTGTACATACAACATACGCTATAAATATAGTGCTGTTTACAAGTAAGTACATATGTTACATGGAACAAAGGACTTCGTTGTCTAAAAATGCTTGAACAATTTTATTCGTCCTTCGTGATGCGTAGTGCGTGTCAGTAGGCACAGTAGTTTAAACCTACTTTATAATTTATGCTCCTTGTTCATTGTATCTATATACTATGAAAATAGTACCATAGGCGTATATTTACAACGAGTACAAAAACCGATGTCACTGACCGAGTGAAGCGAGTGGTAAAATCGAGCATAATTTAGGTTTATTAGGTACTATTTGACATGGCTCTCTTCTTGACATCTTTTTTTCAACTCGGTATAGGCCAATGTAGTAACATCACGTGTGTTAACGTTAGTTACCTGTAACGTAGTGGCAGTGCGTCTGTTTTGCAATGTAGAGGTAGACAGGTCAAACGTCAAATATTGCCTCACGTTTCATTCTCATGTTTTGAAGATGCTAAACCACCCTATATTTAACAAGAAGTTGTGGTTGGATTTCTTATTTAATTTACTGGTACACAAAATATCACTGAATAAATTTTTTCTGTTACTTTGTAAGTTTTTTTTAACACGAAATAGGCTTACATTTGACTAAAGTATAGCCTGCCTGAAAGTACTTAAAATCATGCCATATAATTATTTGTATGAAAGGTCTTTGACTTTTGTTCATTACGTGATATTAATAAGCGTTTTGTTGTGTCAGGTATGAAAATTTCAAGATTACACTCGTGTTATGAAGTAAGTAAATAATCAAACTTCTTTCAGGAGGGCCTGAAGGTATAAACTCGTCTGCATATTATTTAATTAATGACATCCTGTTGGACTTTGGTTGTTTTTGTATGCTTGGTGAATATTGTGCATCGTTGTTTTTTCGTTTTTTGAAGCACAGAAAACCTCAAAAATTATTAAACTTCTTGAGGATTAAAAAAAGGGGTATTTAAGAATCTAAACATTTTCTTTACCTTTACGAATTAATTTTAGTTATAATATATATACTTATTTGATGTTGTTATATTATCGGATTAATTAATTTACATCCAAGCTATCACTGCAATCTATGATTAGACCAGCGTGGTGGTACATTCTATTTACACCCACATAGCAAAATCTTGTAAACTCAATAAACAAATAAAAATAGTTTAAGAAGGGCACGTGACTTCGTTTCTAACAATATCCCCGGCGTAGGTCCTGTGCATTTATTTATAGGACTTCCAATCAACGCGGCGGTGATTGGATTCTGCAGAGCTTCCCGCTCCGGTGGAGCTTTTCGTAATAATGCCATATCATAATAATATTCGTTCGCATTGCTATGGAACAGAGTAGTCGTTACAGAGGTGCATGTCTTGATAATAAAGGGTAAAGTTTGTGACGCGACGCTTAGCTAAAATGGCGCTAGGCACCGAATTAGTCAGTTAAATCTGAGGTATTATTTTTAGGATTTAAATAAAATAAATAAATTGTATTATCAGTTATCTGTGACTGGCATTCAATGCAAAACTTTTTAAATTAACTTGTGTCTATATTTTGGCCACTGAAGGTGTTTTTTGTTGTCAAATATTAGTCAATTTAGTGCTATGTTGCGTTTCGGAGTGGGAAAGACTGGATGTCGGAACACAGGAATAGACCTAGTGTGATATCCAGGGTTTGCCTATTAATGTACAGTAGGTAATACACAAAACCCAAGTTTGTACAATACCCTATGTTACATCAGCCTTACTGTGAAAGCCCTTGTGAATGTTGGAATAAATGCTTTTTTATGTTTATTTCTGTTCTATATCATCAGGCAGGATGTAGTCAAATGTAAGCCTATTTCGTAAAACAATAAAACCTCTTCAATTTTATTTAGGTCTGTGTAGGTGGTAAATTTGCTTAAAATTGTACCTCTGTGTATATCCTACTCCGAGTTTCAGTGACATTTTGTAAATGCCAAAGGTTTCCATCTCATCTCGGAGCAACATGTGTCTTATAACGTTGAAACCACCAGCGTGGCTCATCGTCCCATCCAAATATATCCGATTCAATAAATTCTAACCAGATATTCGTATGACTAGCTCGCGTTAGCGTCTTTGCTCGTAACTAATTGTGTATTTAGATGATTAGAGAGATAAAATACATTTTTATAAAATATATTTAGTACGAAATAGGGTCACAATGAATAAATTTGTAACCAAAAATGTTTTATAGTTAAAATGACTAATTGTAAATAAAAAGTAAGAAACATGGGATTTTTTTCCAATTTCCATAACTTATAGGGCCATATTACAAATCGTGGTTTAAATATTAGTACAGATTTCATAGGTTTTTACATTAATAGAAAAGGTTTAAAATTATTGCGTTAGATACCAAACTCTGTGTAAACAGTCAGCTGGAACAAAAACTTCTATGTACATAATATAAAATTCAATGAATTCCTAGCCTATTCACGTCAGAGTTGGGACGAAATATGGAAATCGATCTCGTAACTATTTGACTGGAATGTGTCCTATTCTCTTTGTGTCGTGAAATTAGGCGGTCAATTGTTTTCGTAATGGGAGATTCAGTTATAGATAGACTCTTGATTAATGTGCAGGAATATTAATGTAGAATAAATAGCAATAGCTTACAGATCGCAGCTGCGGGGAATTGAATTTGTTTCTCTGGCTCCCAAAACTAAGTATATTTCCGTAACTTAGTAACTCTCCGTGCCAATAAAAATATTTTAGGCTTGTGCAAAATTTGTGTGATGGTCACTTTTATTTATAGATTCACAATAAAACTAATTTGATGTGTCTCTTTTTAAATGTATCGGACGAGATGTTTAGCGACGAGATGTCTATAACTAAAGATATAAAGATATTTATTTCACAAAATATATGTATCTAACTCGATAGGATTCCTTAAATTCCTTTCAATAAGTAATTTATTTAAGAGACAAAATATTTGTCATCATATTTTTATCCCAATTTTCACTGACATATTTTCATGGCAGCACCTGATGTTGTTTCTAAACACGCTCGCATGTTGAAACCAGTCCCGTTGAAGAGACGTCAAAAGAATTATTTCCCTAAATAGCACTCGAGTTTCCGCATCTAGAAAGGTTACCACATACAAAACAAACAGTATGAATATCTACACGAGCGATTAGTAAATCATGAGCCAGATTAATTACTTTAGAATAAGTAACTTCAAAAGTTAATAACAATTCTCTATGTCATCATCATCATCGGGTGCCATCTTCATATTGAAGTTTGGAGTTCAATTGGCAAAATTTTCTGCGATCCCATGCTGCTTATTTACAATACGAATTTCTTTTTTCAATTTTCTATGTCTATCATTTAAATATACATATGTATGTAGTTTTTGACAGAATTATAAGACAAAGAAACCTAATCTTTTTCGGTATCCCCGAAGAGGAGAACAATTATTTTCAATTAGAGGACAATATTGTAAATTTGATTAAAAGCAAAATGAATGTGGACTGCGCAAAGAGTGACATAGAATTTGTTGGAAGAATGGGGAAGAAAAATGCGAAACCAAGACCAATTAGACTTACTTTAAACACATACGGAAAGAAGATAGAAATATTGAAAAAGAAGCCCAAAGAAACTAATCAGTCTTGGTACGTGAAAGAAGATTACCCACCTAAAGTTCTTCAGAAGAGGAAAGAATTACAAGATGAAATCAATGAATTAAGAAACCAAGGAGTGAAAGCAGTAATCAAATACGATAAAATAGTAACAATACGCAATGACAAGCCTTCAGACAAAGAAAAAATTCACAAAAGGAAACAACCATCACGCACCCCAGAAGGAAAGAAAGGAGATTCATCGAAGGAGCATACTGATAAAGGAAAACAAGCTACCAAAATGATTAAATCACATAATATCACAGCCTACATGCACAATTCGAGGAACCAACTAACTAAGCAAGCGCCCGAATCTAGCAAACACAATAATGAAATTCAAATATCATCAAAAAACTAAATATAAAAATTCCTCCAAGCCGGTTGGTCACCGTGGAGGAAAACGACCAAACTCCCCCCAGCAGCGAATTCAATAAAGAAACAGAGAATGAACTACATATTGCAAGCTTAAATGTGCGTACTTTACTTGCCGAAAGTAGACTTTCAGAACTAATACACGGCACCAATGATGTTAAGTGGGACATACTAGGCCTATGCGAAGTGAGACGGGACAAAGAGGTCATTGAAGAACACCATGATTTCATACTTTATCATAGTACTGCAACGAAAGGTTTGAGAGGCGTTGGCTTTTTAATAAAAAAACACTTAAAGAAATGTATTAATAAATTTCAGTCATTCTCAGACAGAGTTGCACTTATAGAAATAAAACTAGGGATGCAGAACATTTGGACCATCATAGAAGCATATGCACCAACAGAAAAACGTCAAAATAAAGAAGCATTAGAAGATTTTTATGACACGCTCGAAAAAGCTATTGAATCGTCAGAATCACCAAACTTGATTGTAATGGGAGATTTCAATGCTCAAGTAGGAATAATGCAGGCTGGCGAAGAATCCATCTTTGGGCGATTTTCTAGAGGAAAAAGGAGCAATCATGGTGCTAAACTAGTTCAATTTGCTTTAGAACATAATCTTAAAATTACAAATACCATGTATGCAAGGAAAAAAAACAGAACATGGACGTGGAAATCACCAAATGGAAAAATTTTCAATGAAATTGATTACATATTGACAAACAAGCCAAAGCAGGTCAAAAATTTTGATGTAATAAACCCAAACTTTTTCACAGACCACAGGGTAGTGCGCTGTAAACTAAACACTAAATTTAAGAGGAAGATAAACGTAAACAAACTACAAAAGATTCGCATAATTCCCAAGATACCAGACGAAGAAAAAGACCAACTAAAACTGAGATTTGAACAAAAACTTGATGATAAACGAGACGCACACAATCGATACACAACACTACGATACGAAGTCAATAGTGTAATAAAAGAAATAGGACTCTGCAAAACAAAACAACGAGAAGAACTAACTAAAGCCACTGCGCAACTAGTAGAAGAAAGAAAACAACTATACAGACAAAAACAGACAAAGGAAGTTAAAAGAAAAATAACAAGTATAAGTAAAGAAATAAATAGGAAAATCAAAAGAGACAAAGAACAGCGTAGACAAAAAATATTTCAAAAGTATATTAAACAGACAGGAGCAGTAGCGTTCAAAGAATTGAGTAACAAAAAAGAATGGACAGCGAACATCAAAACAAAACGCAAAACACTAACAGCACGAAGACCTTGCATAATACAAGAAGCCACGAGGTATTACGAAGAACTGTATGCTACAAACGAAACATTGGAATTAAACAATCACAAACTTGAAGAGACTGAAGAATGTAAGACTTTGCCGAACATACTCAAAAGCGAAATCGAACGAGCTGTAGTGACTCAGAAAGATGACAAAGCCCCGGGTGATGATCATATTACAAACGAAGCTTTGAAAGCGTTGATGGAACCCTTACTGACATCACTACAAGTAATATTTGATGACATTTTAGCAAATGGAACCACGCCAGACGAATGGAGCAAATCTACCACAATTCTACTCCACAAAAAGGGTGATAGAAGTGACTTAGGAAACTATAGACCGATCAGTCTGATGTCTAATATGTACAAAGTCTTTTCAAAAATCATACTCAATAGAATTTCGGCAACTTTAGATCAAAATCAACCACAGGAGCAGGCGGGCTTTCGCAAAGGGTACTCCACAATTGACCACATACAAGTAGTAAGTACCATCATAAATAAGTACAGAGAATACCACAAAACCTTGTATGTAGGATTTATTGACTACGCAAAGGCGTTCGATTCCCTTGAGCATAGTTCGATCTGGATGGCGCTCAGACAAAACGGGATAGAAGAAGGGTACATACAAATTATAAAAAACATTTACGCTTCGAGTTCTGCAAAAATTCGGATGGAAAGGGATGGTGATGAATTTCCGATTAGAAAAGGGGTACGGCAAGGAGATCCACTCTCACCTAAGATATTTTGTTCGGTTCTGGAAATGATTTTTAAAAACATAGGTTGGCAAAATGAGGGTATATTGATAAACGGGGAATACCTTAGCCACCTAAGGTTCGCTGATGATCTCGTAGTATTTTCAGAATCAGCAAAAAACCTAGAAACTATGATACGGGATATAGCGAGAGAAAGCGGAAAGATCGGACTGAGAATAAACGCCTCAAAAACAAAAATTATGACGAATGGTCTAAAACAGGATGTGATTGTAGAAAATGACATTATAGAATACGTGGACGAATACATATATTTGGGACAATCTATTTCTTTCGAAGATTTGACTGAAAAAGAGATTAACAGACGGATAGGATTGGCTTGGAAGAAATATTGGAGCCTTAAAGAAATAATGAAGAGCAAAGACATACACATAGACATCAAAAGCAAAGTATACAACGTCGCTATACTACCCTGCCTAATCTACGGATGCCAGACATGGGCTCTTCGGAAAGCTGATGAGAACAAGCTAGCAATATGCCAGAGGAAAATGGAAAGGAGCATGCTCAGAATAAAACTCTCAGACAAAATTAGCAACAAAAAAATAAGAAAGAAGACCAAGATTAGAGACATCATCACAGCAGTGAGATTGTTGAAATGGAATTGGGCAGGGCATATATGCCGAATGGACACTAATAGATGGACGAAGAAAGTCCTAGAATGGCTTCCGCGCGAGGAGAGAAGACAGAAAGGCAGACCAAAAAGGAGATGGGACGATGTTTTTACTCACAAATATGGACAGGAGTGGAGGCGGATGGCGAAGGACAGAAAGCTATGGTCGCAACTGGGGGAGGCCTACGCCAAAGAGGCGACGTCTACTTAAATTAAGCTGTAACACAGGGACCTAAAACAATGTTTGACATTAATATTTATTTTATTTGACATTAAGCATAAGCATATTTACAAAAACATTAACATTTTTATTTTCATTTGACATAAAATTTATATAAGAGTAGTTATGGACATTGTAATGAAATTTTTATCGAAAGTGGATGAATAAATGGCTATTTTATTTTATTTTATTTTATTTTATTATGTATGTAGTTTGATCTATCAAAAGACAAACAATGTCTTATAACAATCATCTACTTAACGTATTTATTTTATTGACACATTACTAAATAACAAAAAAAAATCTAACTAAAAGAAACTTAGTTATGCACGTTAAAAGTTTTTGCTATCCCATGTCGATTCATATAGTTTGCCGGCATTCATACGTATGTCTATAAAAATACTACAACGCATACTGAAAACATTTCCAAACTCTCCATACTGCGTAGTCTTCCTGCGATCTGTCACCGCTGGTCTATTTTTACCTTCTGCTAAGCTCAGTACCTACAGTACTACGAGCCTTGGCCCCGTTTCAACCCGAGGATTTAATCCCAGTATCTGCAAACTAATTACTATCAGACAATGGCTGTTATGCTGTTAATTCGTGATAACATCGACGATTAGGATAATGACTGCGCGTCTTGGGCCTTTACTTTGAAGATAAGGTGTCCCTTGTTATAAGTGGTCGGACGCTTCAGGGGACGATACCGTTACTCTATTGCCTCACTGATAAAGCCATAGTAGAGTGTTACAAAACGTTACAATGACCGCTAGTATTTCTTTGAGGACACGAACATAAAATCAGGCAGTTTCCCATTTGTAGGACCGTAAAACCATGTGAAGTTGTTTGTGTTCTAGAATGGCAATCTGTATTAGGACCAAGCTCTTACAATATAAAAGATACGAATTAATGTTCCAAACGTGACAAAATTGTAACCCATTTTATCAACAAAAAATTAAGACATGCAGAGATGTTCTCACGGTGCTATAAGTATTTGCCAAAATATCGTCATTGAATGTGCTCCAAACTTGCAGGTGCGTTCACAACAATACGACAATAGACACGCATTCGTACTGCACATGCCGTAATTACAGGATCTAAGCATTGTTGATCACTCCGAACACATTTTATAACGGAATGCGTCTTTGTAACCCGATAACTTGGCCCTTTTCGAACTTGTTCATCAAAATATATAGTATAGGTATAGTCTTTTGCACGGTAAGCTCTCAAGTTGCAGTGTTGCAGTAGTTCTGACATGAGCCAAGTTGGACAGATCTTGCCGACTAATCTCGGAAGGGTTTGCCAGAAACATCCATAAGTCGGGCTCCAGCTACCTGCGCTGGCAGCGCGCCAGCTCGCGTTTAGACTTCCTGCACGAACGATACAAACCATACCCGACGCATACGAATCACACATAAATCGCCTGAAACCACAACATCCTTTTTTATGGCAACCCTTTATAAATGAGTCTTGTTTCCTTCGATTACCGCCAGCTTCCACATGTCGCTCGAGTCGCAGCTGCGGTAATTTCACGCGTTATGTTATTATTTTATAACAATCTGCTTTGGGTCAGTCGGGGCCTAATCGGAGCACCCTTGCTTAGCAACAGGAGATGCGTTTTTTTATTAAAGCTAACGGTACGGAGCAGTGCGGCGGGTGCACGCAGGTAGATGCGCCCGCGCATCTATTCCGGGGAACAGTCTCTTTGATATGCTTTCTTTGAACTTGCTCAAGTGCTGCTTGATGTATTTATTTCCAATCTCCGCTTCTATATAAATTATCTCTTTTACGGTCTATTTGAATTATCATTTTGTTTCCGTTGAATCCGTGGATGTTTGTAACATTTGCATTGTGAGCGAAGGGCGTTTGTAAAGGTTAGCGCTATATTTAGTGGAGCTAAGGGCTCGTCATCGCGGTGTCAACGGCCACCGTGGGCGGTGTTACACTGAGGACGCGTGCTGCTAGTACAACGGAAGCGTGGCCCTCTGCTACTCTCGCACAGCCTCCAACCGTTGGCTTTAAACAAATGTCTGATATTATATGTATGATATTGCGTAGTGGGTATGGGTAAACTGATGTACCTAGTCAAAAAGGATTTACTCTTAGACTTCATCAGCTTCCTCTCGTCATTAAATTTCAGACATTTCAAGAATATGTCTTCAACATAAAGTCAGGGTTAAAAATATATTCTGTTACGACAACGATTGCTTTCAAAAATAATCTTTGTTTTAAATCACACGAGTAACGTGCCCAATTTTCCGGACTATTACTGTCCCCGACCTCGTCAATGCTTTCTACTGCCACTAATTACCGGCAATTAGATGACGAATAACGTTACACGGACCGAATGCCGTCCACCCTTTGTTTAGCGAAAGTAAAAGTACGAGGCGCGCGGGCGCCGCTCCACGGTGCATTTATTGACCGAACAACAAAACAGACTTCCTTGCACCTTAATTGTTTAAATATTCAGTGTTTATACCCTTTCTCGTTTTATTTGGGGACCTTGTTATTTATCCGCAGCTATTGTTGTTTAATCACTGTTGTACTTACACATTTCAAGGACTAATGCGATGCCTTTGTGTAAGTAACTGTCGTGTTTGAGCGCAGTAGAAAGACGCTGTAAAAAGAGCAAAAAGTTGCCACGCTCCGGTAGTCGCCAGTGCGCGTCCGACAAAGAGGCGAGTTTAATGCACCATCGGCTAATGGTATGCAACATTGAAAAAGGAGTAAGACGGAGACATACAGCATGTATGTATCTATGTATAGGCATAGCGCACGTGCACAGGAGCGCAGGAGTGTTCCCGGCTCACTGACCCAATGACGTATAGGGAGTGACAGCGGGCAGGGCCGCCCTAAACAATTTATGCAAAAAAAAAATAAGACACTTTTTTATCTTAAAAAAAATGTTTCTGGATTTGCAGTTCATCGAACCACTTTGTAACCTCATAACTTCTCAGTCGATATACAACTTAATATTTCAAAAATATAGGCCGGCGAAGATGGACGATTATGCTCAGTGTAAAATGAGATTTACAGCAAGGGCTTGTGCACAGTAGGTGGGTGCAGTCGGGACGCGTTCCCGTTCCAATTCTGTCCAAGACTGTTGTAGATGCAGACATCACAGCATTACAACTAAAAGACGCCTCAATATAGCAAAAAATAAGACTGTTTTGTTGTGATCAAAGCGGGATTACAATTTACCTGAATCACAATCAGCAATTGTCGTTCATGTCGCAGAGTGGTTAATGTTTACTCAGTATGAATAACTCGCTGTCGCTTTGATAATCGTTATTTATTATTTTACTGGGCCTTGTCCCAAGCGACAGAGTTCCATAATTTCGCAGATAAGTCTATAAGATGTGATATCCCACCGTTTTGAAAAAATGTGTAGTGCTTGAACAATAACGAAAGAAATTATTTACAAATACTATGCAATCCATCTTGATCGCATCATAAAAACACACTCTAATTAGCTCGCGCGAGACATGTCTTTGGCTTGAAGGAACATCTTGTTTAGAAGATAGATATGTATGTAGGTAGGAGTATATGTTATGTTGTCTATCCAGCGACCCATTTGACGTAACATGGCATCGCCTGACAGCCGCGCACAGTTCCTGCTGACACACATTTGGGAAATGCATTTTTATATTAATATCTAGTAGAGAGGAATATGCCATTTTGTTTGATCTATCTGCACTTCCATATTCTGACATATGAGAATAAAATGTTTGTAAAGAATTCTGCGTGCTTGTGATATCTCAAATATCAACGTTAAGGCTGTGCATAGTAGTTGCATGTTTCAGCCACTTTAATATCGTCTCCAATATTTCAATTTCTAAAGTTTTTCACGTTGCAAGTTACTCGCATATATGGCTTTACGTCTCCGATTAATTTGCGCGGATGCAGGGAAGCGTTACCGTTCCATTTCCGTTGCTCGGTGACCTATATCGCCGTGTAGCCACATCGGGCTGGCGCTGACGTCTCGCACTAAAAGTTGAAGCAAAAGCTTTTACAAATACTGTAAATGTGTGCATTTTGTACAAATGCGTAAAAGATTCATAAGCTGTTTGGAACACTTTAGCAAAGTTGAGAATTCAAAAACTGATGAAGGAACCACACGAGCTTGAGAATTGCAAAACAGAATTTAATCTCGTACTAACGATAGTATTAGGTAATAAAACACCATATTTGACAGCACAAAAATATATACCTACAATCGAGGAAAGGTTACCATTGCATTGGCGAACACCCTTTGAGCTGTCCATTCTTATCAGTTATCACAAGTTACCGCTTATTACTACTGGGAATTAATTTATCTGTGAACAATCGGTTACAAATATTGCAGCTGGCAGCCCTAAATCTGTATAATAAGATGATAGATAACCGCCCGCGGCGTGGCCTGCGATTCTGGCCGGCAATAAGGAACTGGATCTTACATGCGTGTGCTATCAGATTGACACACTGTTCAGGGTGGACAGATGTAGGGAGATGTATGCCTGAAACTGAATAGGTCTCAATTTAGCTCCTGTTTTTACCTAATATTGTTCAGAGGATAATTTGTAACTGCAAAGAGATTTTAGTAGTTTAAGGATGTTAAAAAAACTCACTTTAACTTTAAAAGTTACTTACCTTCATCACACGAAATGGTGAAAATATTAAGTACTTAAATTGTATTTAATAATGAATATCGTGAAATACTCGTTTCCACAATGTAAACACCTACTTACTAAGTTGTTGATTGTTCATTAAAGTATTTACTACTCCATTAGAATAACTTATTATGATTAACATAATGTTGTAAACTATGGTTTACGTATAAAACTCGTAATTTTCTGGACATTTTATCAACCATAGTGATTCTCGGAAAAAGGATGCAAACATTATAGTGTCAATTCTATGCAACAACATTCAATTAAAAAGTCATAAGTAGGCAAACAATTTATGCCTAGAAACCTAGACAATGAATGCACGCGATAAAATTTTCCAATGATTCATTCTATGTTGGAAAAAACTAAACAGAGGTCAGAGATATGTATAGCTATATCTAAATACATGTTAAATACGGACTGTTTATTTTTATAAATTATACTGTATTTTGTATTCGTTTTTCATGATGTCAATTAATCGTTGCTCAACTGTTTATTTTGCTCTTTACACAGACTTCCTTATTGATAGTTAGTTATTTTCAAATTAACTGTATTGTCTATTGTAAAACTAATAATAAACATCGTAATTTCTTATCTTATTAACAGGCACATTCTGGTACACCCAGGCTGCAGCATGGCCTAACACCAGAACCCAATATTTTAACTACGTAAAAATATCTCGATATCATACAAATAGGTGAAACCGCTTAGCGCAGCTAGTGGTTATCAAAGATCATTAAAAGTAATAAGTAGTATAAGAAGTATCAACATTTGCTCTATTTTGCATTATTTTATTTAATATCTGAAACACCTCGTCCTACTCGTTTCGTTTCAAAAATATATCCCTGCCAGATTGGTTGCCTGAAAGAGATCGCTCTTAGCGATAAGGCCGCCAATTAAGACGCTGATTTTAAATTGTATGTTTTTTTTGTGTGTTGTTTCGTTTGTGGTGTTTTAATAAAGTATTTATCTATCTATCATTAAAAGCAAATAAATTACTCATAGACATCGATAATTACCTACTAACCTGCTAAGTGAAGTGCAGTTTAATTTATGCACCAGAGTATGGTTAAGTCCGAATCTATGACGTAGTGCAGCTGAATCATTATATGATGGCGAGATGCATCATGTATACTAATATTATAAAGAGTTTGTTTGTTTGAACGCGCTAATCTCAGGAACTACTAATACGAATTGAAAAATTCTTTTTGTGTTGAATAGACCAATTATCGAGGAAAGCTTTAGGCTATATAACATCACGATGCAACTAATAAGAGCGAAGAAACAATGAAAAATGTAGAAAAAACGGGGAAAATTATTCATGTTTGAGGGCTTCCGATGCGTGCGCTGCGAAAACGGTTCAAATTCAAAGAGTTTAATGCCTAAAATAACTATTCCACGCGGACGAAGTCGCGCGCGCAGCTAGTGTATACATAATATTGGTTGTATCTCGTTGCATTCAAAGATCGTGCCAATCTATCGAAAAAAGTTAAAGGTCACATGCATACTCCCAATCTGATTGAACACAATCTCTTCTAAAGTAGCGGTAAGAAAAAAAATTGGTAAAAAATGCAGTCGTGAAAAGCTAATGCATTGTGTATGCAAAAAACAATAATACTTTATTAATTTATAAACACGATAATTCTACATGCCCTCTGATAATAATGTTGCATCCTTGAGCACACAAAATCGCCCATTGTTTTTAAGTAAAAAGCTATAAAATAAATATTTTTTAGTTACATATATTCATCATCATCATCCACAGCCTTCTCTATCCCACTGCTGGGCATAGGCCACTCTTTGAATGTGCCAGCTGCATCGGTCTTATGCAGACCTCATCCATAAAGAACCCGCGATTCATACGATGTCGTCGACCCATCATGCTGCCGGACGACCCACTCCTCGTCTGCCTGTTCTTGGCCACCACTCAGTAACAGTCTTGCACCATCTATTGTCGTTTTTTCTAGCCACATGTCCCGCCCAACTCCATTTAAAATTCATTACTGCCGATCAGATTCATCACATATATTATGATAAATAAATTTGTTCTTTCCTATGTGGTTATGACATAATTGAGATAAATTTTACGAGCTTGCTCATGTCCATAACTAAATGCACCAAATCTAATGCATTCGCCACCAAATTGAGTCATTGCTGCCTCCACTTGCCTAATAACTTCACCTGCTTAAGGATTCTGATTCGATATTTTATTACTCGAATAAAGTGTCCCGAGTGAGTCAAACAGTGATCTCACCGTGACATCAACTGCACGCTGCAGAAACGGTGCATTTTTAGCTCTCAACCATTACTATGTTACTCACAAACTTTGTAGTACACAAGCAATTACAGCTATGACTCTTATGCATTTACCATACAGTACATTTTTCATAGAAAAAAATGTAACTTTAAAAGTATGACTGTACGTATCCTTTCGAATACGCGTAGGCGATTATCGTGTTCTCAGTTTGAAATCATCGCTAAATTGCGCGATGCATGCGGGCTGCAGTTTGCACAGGCTTCGAGACAAAAGCTTTCATGCATAAAGCCTTATTACAAGCCATACAACCTTACAAATGTTCACGCAATGTCCAGCTGCGGGCTCTCGGGCCATTGGTCTTGTAATTGTCGCGTGCCGTGATAAGTGGCAGGCCCCAGGGTCTTCCGCGTTCATGCGCTTGATTGAAAGGAAAATTGCTTGGGGTAAAGGAAAAATGGTTCAGGAATCTTGCTAAGAGTCTGTGCTAGAGATTGACTTGGACTTCTACCATGCCATTGAATATACGGATAAGATTATTTTTAAAGAGTTTACTTTTTTTCTATATCTGTAACTAGAATTGATCGCACAAAATACATGTAAAATTCGTGTAAAGTATTTCGTTTAGGTATGTTATTTTATTTATCCGCCCTGTATTTTTATCTGAAATTTGAACATCTCTTCATATAATATTTATTCTATTATTGTATTCGTTCGCAAATCATATTTTATGTTCACAAAACAAGCATCACAATTTCAAATATCGCATTAGTCACTACATGTTCATGTCCGTCGGAAACTAAACTTATTCTCAAGTGACATCGTAACGCCGTAGTATAACGCCGCGTCGCGACGTTACAGTGCGATGTGAGTCACGGAGCTTACGAAGGCAGTGCACGGGCGTAGGGCCGCGCGCCGCCGGCCGCGGCCGTAGCAGGCTACGAGCGCAGTACTCAGTAGAGCCGTGACAGCGCGAGCGGACGCCCGTGCCCGCACCCGCCGCGAACTGAATGCCATGCTGACGAACCTTCCGCGACTGTGCGCGTTTCTCTAGAGAAATCACTCGACAGACGACGAAGGAATGTTCTGATGGAGATTCAGCCGACACTCGCCTGCTTACTCGTGAATCCAGTGAAGTGCCAGTGTTAGTAGTGTACAAAAGGCGGCAAGATTAACTCGTACATAGAGCTGGAGGGGCGGGCGGCGGCGCCGGCGGGGCTGCGCCGCCGCCAGCTCATCCGGGGCTGGAGGAAGACCATGGGGGTCATCTCCAAGACCTTCGGCATCGTTTTCAGTCTGTAAGTTCACAATACAAAGTTGCGTTTGCAAGTTACTCCGAATTGTGTTGCATTGCGTGTCTGATCATTTTATTTGTAGGAGATTTTATTCATACGTTAAATAATGTAAATTGCGTACATAAAAAAATATTTTTATTATAGTCATAAAAAAGCCCTTTAAAACATTAAAAACTGATTCTAACACAAATCTGGGACTATTCTTAACTTCTATTAGTAGCTCATTGAATAAAGGCATATATATGTGAATGCACTCCTCCTCCACTCCAATCCTACATAAATAAACGTTAAAAACAAAAACACAAAATTTGTAACTTACAAAAGTGTAACAACAATAAAGCAAGAAAGTACGCAAGTATCGCGTGTATTTATCTCTCGCGCACATTGGACTAGCTGCGCTTGCGCAAGCGTTCCTATTCGCACGCACACACTCGCTTTCAGATGCGCTCACTTTTACTCGCCGATAAAGAAGCTGGTTAATTGAATGTTTTATGTGCTCTCCATAAAGTTTAATTGTAAACAATAAATTGCAAAACCCTTAGAGAGAAGTCAATCTATTCCAAATTACAAAACCATTCTTTAATCTATAAAGTACTATCAGAATTTTATAGGAGACGTATGAAAATTCATACTCTCGTATAGGTCTATGATGTGATAAAGAAAACTATGAAGTATACTTCCTATATAGTTTCTTATCTCCACTGTAACAAACTTACATCAAACATTTTGTATTTCCGCGTCCACCCATAAACGTCACTTAGCCATATAAATACAGCTTTCGTTCTGCCTAGTAGCTTTCAGTACATTGTAGGCAGCTTTGTGACATAACTGGCCCTAAGCTCGGTATAACTGGCACTTCCGGTGCCCTGGCTCTCACGTTAGTGTGCAGACGCATGCAAATCTTACGCCACATGCGAGCTGTCATCTGGTATTGTAGGCTTAGCACGATTATATTATCAAGACATTTTCAGATATATTTTTTAATGGTTAAGTTCTTACGCAGATGCGTTTGGAAAGTATCTTGCTATTTGGCAAGATACCCTCTGGTTGTTGTTTCTCAACATTCCTTATAAGTTTACCGGAAACATGTATATGAACATAAGTATGTAGGTTTAATTCTGAATAGAATACGTACCTACGTACTAAAATTGTACACATAATAACATTCATTGATAACTTATTAGACGAGAAAAGTAAATAAATTATAACTGTAAACGCAATGAGAACGTAGTTCGTATTAAGTAGAATTTAATGGACCTTAGAAATAATTACTTTATGTAGTATTTGAGGACAAAGGCGACGGTAACGGCTATCTAATCTCCTAATTACTTTGGAAATTATCTTGTTTGCTTCACACACACATTATTACGAATCAAGTGTTAAGTCCATTAGAAATTTGTTAAATAACAAAGATACAATTGCTGTAAATGCTTTAAAACTATTATCGGTACTTGAAGGGTAATTAAACTAAAAGTAATTATGGACTAGTCTGATGCAGTTAATGATTATTATTATTCTAATGTTTTTCTATAACTATTGTATGGTAAAGCTCGAAATTATTTCAATGAAAGTATTAAGTAACACAATAGTCGCAATTACATATGCAGTAATACCTATCTCATCTCATTTCATATTCAGTAACCTTTTTGCACATTGTAATTAATCTGAATGTCATGACCGTGACGCTTTATTATTATTTTAATTGTATATATCTACTTGAAAATAATTATTTCAAATCAAATCAAATATACTTTATTGTACACCAAATAAAGAAGAACATATTTAACATAAAGGTGGAAGGTAACCAGGGACATTGGGCGACCTTATCACTAAAGTGATCTGAGTGAGTGATTATTTCTTGTTTAATTTAACTGAAAAACTCACGTACTTTGAAATAGTACGTAATTATTATGCACAGTTGAATAAATAATAATTATACGAGTAAATGAAGACTATCATAATTGTGTAAAATTTACTGCGATATTAAAATAGATTTCAATTAATGTGATAATGTTATATTTCTAGATCTATATGTATCTGTTCAAATTTTACATTTTAATATGTGATACAAACCATTCTTCAAATGATTTTTTGATTGTTTAATTTATAATAGAGTACAATAAATTATTTACCTTATGAAAAATAAGTAAATTAGAAAAAAAGTCTAGGCTTACTTTGAATTGATAAAAGAAAAAGTTTCAGCAGTTTTTAAAAAAATGATTGTTTATTTGTTTGTCTGTTTATTTAACGCCTGTACCGCAAAAAAACGGCTGTACGGATAATTTTCTGTATGTAGGTAGAATGAGGTCTTGTGTGAGAAGTGACTTCATAGGCTACTTTTAATCCTGAATTAATGCGAGCGAAGCCGCGGGCGTCCACTAGTTAGTAATATATCCAAATTATATAAGTACGAGAGCCAAAGTGACGTAAGCTCTGTTGGCTATTCTCTAGTTGTAAACTGGAGCACGGGCTGGAGGGTTATTCAATAGCCCTCTAACAAGCTTTCGTTACTGTTTCCACCCGACAGAGGGCAGGGCCGAGTGGATGAATTATATACCACCATATTATTTTTATTTGACTTGTGTGTGCCATTAATTTTATTTCAATAATAATTATCGCAATTATTTAATCCGTGATAATTTTAATTTGAATAAATAAATATTAATAAATACAACTATTCAAAAATATTTAGTTTTGTGAAAAGTCTTGGCTTTTTATCATTTTATACAGATTTTTATATCCACTGTTCATTAGCTTATCAAACTGTATCTCAACAAAAGTGACAGGGAGACTTTATTGTCGCTCTCTGCGCTCTCTTCGTTCGCTCAGTCACAGATCAGATACAATAGTTATGGCAATATTCTAGCCAGTATTTCAATTTCCCGATACAGCCAGTACACTGCAAACACAACAATCTATCGAATTAATCTGAATTCGTTGCAATACCAAACTACTGTGCGGGCTCCATAATCCAACCAGCAGGTAATTTCCTCTAATTTGCAGTGTCTCGTAATTGTGCCCGAACACTGTTATGATGACGTCATCAATATATCGACTTGCAGATTGAAATGACAATTGCATATCATTCTAACTGAGGTCTTGCAAATACAGTTTTACAGTTTGATTAGAATTACACTATTTAGTGAGTACGTATTACAAGCTTTTGTAAATTTCAACAATTTTCTCTAGTTTTATTCAACTGATAGCATGAAATCCCGTCAAAATACGAAACCAACCCCAACTAACAAGTAAAAACACTTTCCTTTTAATTAAAATAGGAAAGCAGATTTTCCTTTCATTAAAATACAAATACACTCTGCTGGCTCGTGGGATAATCCCCTATCCCCTAATGCAGTTACTATCTATAGCCACCCACCAACGCGAACGATATCCATTATGTTAGACGCCGCACAATAATGTAAAAAATAACTCAAAAGTTGACTGACTGAATGACTTACATAGCGATCTATCAACGCACAATCCAAACCACTGGACGGATCGGGCTGAAATTTGGCATACAGGTAGATGTTATGACCAGTTTTAATGATGTGAAATACCCCTAATGATATAATAATTTTACGCAAGTCTTACTTCTTAATGTGAGCGAAACCGCGAGCACCTAATTTAATAATACGTTCCGATATTATCGAAGATAAAGTTTATTTTGAATCGACATTTAGTGAGTTAGCCTAGAGCTTAGCTTCATCGAAGTTAATTTTTATGCCATTATGAATAAGGCAAAATTTTTTGTGAATTTCTATCAGCAACGTGCCCGTTATGTATAAGTAAAAAAATCGAAAAGATCGAAAAATTATTTTGCTTTAAAAGTATACATTTGCACGCAATTAGTCAAATACAATCGACCCTTGAGATGACTAGATACAGTTTTATTCACACAGGACATTGTCGACGTCATAGTCCGTGTAAAAGATAGACAGAAAAATATCCATCTCCAAGTTGTATTGTCTCCGCCAAACACCCACTACTCCGCCCTTGAGGCGTCTGACGTCACACAAGTTGGGAGTTAGTAGGGCACGCTAGGGCTGACGAGGTATCGATAGCTTGGCCCCAATCTAAAATTAATACTGCTGACGTTGGAGAACTCGAATTGGTGACCAGCTTTTTAGACCCAGATGGAAACAGTGGTTTTATAAGTTTGACCTTTGTTTATGGCTGACTAACATTGTGGATTTCAAATGTATGAATTGATATTTATTTACTTTTAAGTTTTAGAGGAGACTGAACTTGAGACTGCTCTTAGCTACGATATAATCATTTTTCTCACAGATAATGATTGAGACTTGTATTTAGGATGGTAAATGTTGTTTATTTCTGTTTCAGTTGCATTATGTTGGCAATGCTAAGCTTCTAGGGCTTCAATGTACTTGTTGGCAGGAGTATCCTATTAGTTCACTACACACCTATGTAGGTACATACATATCATGTATATAATTGACCTTATAACGCTTTTTTATGCACAGTTCTTGGATATGTGTAACTCAATGCAGTTTTTCGGTTAATACCTTTTTTAACGCACAGTTTAGTGTTTTCCACACTGAAATCCGTGCACTTAAATTATAACAAATAAATAATAACTTAATCAATTTACAATGTATCTACATATGAATGAAATGTAACACTGGAAGTGGTTACCTTCACGCCAATCTCCACCATCTTCAAATGCATATAAACTCATATATTTCGGACGGACCTTGCTTTTAAATCATTAACGTTTACTTTTCAAGATGATTACATAACCTTGTTACATTTTCTTACGGATGAGCTGTTAATCTTGCTGTTACGGTATAAGCTCTTAAGCTGGCCTGGTAATATTTGGCCAGATTTTCGGCAGCAGTTGCTTTTTATGAACTGAAAATGGTAGTGTTTAGAAATTTGGAGCTCCTTTTTGCGGATTTCAATCGCTTAGCATCAAGCTAGACTAACAGTTTAGTACAATTCACTCTCTAAATTGTAATCAGTATAATTTAGAGACGTAAATTTGACAAACTACACATTTTAATCATCAAAGAATCTTAGGAAGATCTGTAAGTAGTGCTCATGATACTTACAATATGGAGGTACAACTCTAACTTTGATTAAAGTGTTTCATAACACGTATCATCAGAGCAATGCACGTAACAAACGCGAATCGAGGCTTGTTGTAAACAAATTACTCGGCGATTACGGTCACTCGGCGCCAAGTGTTGCTAGGAAAGCTTTTCATTCAGGATATATGACGGCTAATTCGGACGCTGACCGACTGACCTGTGTACGGTATGTCAATCTTGTACGTATACTTGCCATTCATTTGATAGACATTGTGCCTCAAAAAAATTGTGTGTGATTGAAATACAATGTGATGAGGCTGATACAGTAAGCATTTAGTATCTTGTCAATCATTTCAGGTACAGCTCTAAACCCTATAGGCGATGATCTTGAAAAAATGTAACATCGTTTGTGTGGTTCCGTACAAATATGTACTTATATTTTATCCCCTACAGTAATAAATAGGCGTCACTGAGTTCTGACTCTTGTGAGGTTAAATCAATCTAAAGTTAACATAGTTGTATGTGTACTGTAAGGCCGGGCTGGTAGGTCGTTGCATCGTTGCATCACTTGTAATGATGCCAAACTGCTTCTACTCGCACAACCTTAACCCACGATAATCTCGTCCCGAAATACATCGCCGCTATTCTACTACTGAATTCTATAGATAATTCCGTCTACAAGATGTTACTACTGCGGTAACTTTCAAAGGCCACGCTTTCTTCTATAAAGACGATTAAAAAGGACAGAATAACAGTTTTTTGAATACTCTTCCGCGGTTGTCTTCAATAGAAGAGAATATTTGAACCTCATGATCGGAAGGTCCTTTGACTGATCGCCGACAACGCTTTCGTTTACAACTTCTAGAGCTTTATCAATAGGGTCTTACTCAGGTACTTTCCTATTTTGACCCATGCTATGTTTTTTGACCATGTTCTACAAATTTGGACCCGAAAAGTACGACACGATATTATACGTAAATTCATTTCAGTAAGATACATTGTAGATGTAGCCATCATTCTTTAGTGATACGAATGACGGTGAAGTACAAAAAAACAGATGTCCTCGGAATAAAGTATTAGCATACTTCCAATTTTACAACACTTATCAACAGGTAATCAGTTGGCCAATTACTTATCTATCGCGAACGGGGCCAAGTACGCCACATTATAGGGCCCGAGTAAATAAAAGATTTCGTTAATTTATTGACTGAGCTACAGATACTATCGCAGTACTAAAATCACTAGAAAAAGTTACGACCGTCGGATTCATTACAAGTTAAAACAAACTTAGTTAATGCGTGAGTTATCTCCCTATATTGGTTTTAAATTAACAATGACACGATTTAAACTTTACGATTGTCGTAAATCTTTTACGGTCTTGTTTAAAAAACCTCAGCACCTGACCTCAAAGTGGTGACTGCTATGATTCTTAAGGTATTTAGATAGAGTTTCTTTTTCGTAGCGAAATTGTGCGGAAAATCTTTTTTATAGGAGGCTGTTTTTACTCGGTCGTGTTCCGTGATGGGGTGTCGTTAGTTGCGGTCCAATCGAATCGCCGTAAAGTGTAAATGGCCTGTTAGGTAAATGGTCTCGATGTGGGAACTCGACTCTATGAGATGGCACTGCACTCTATCAGCTTATCTTATTATAGCGAGTTTAGGAGACAGGTTCCAGCGTACATATTTGTACTATACTACTAACAAACTATTATATGAGTAACATATACATAATTTTACTTTTACTTGCGTTCACCACACTGAATCACCTGAACTAAGTAGAACCGAGACGAGTAGCGTACTAGTAGAGAGGCCTATGCTTGGCAGTGGGCGATGACAGGCTGATGATGATGATTGTATTCCATTTTAAGGCGTATAGTCGAGTGTGTCTTAAATTTCACGAAATTGATAAGACTAAGTACAAGCATGAACTTTACAAATTTAAGTTTTTTAAGAGTTTAAGTTGCTTTACTTTAAATTTTATTACACAACTGATTGAGGACAACCTTTGCCCAGAAGTGAAACTATACTGGTCTAATAGAGAAAAAACCTTAAACCTTTCCAGTTGGTAACATACCCATACGAAGACATTTAGAAGTGGTTCTCTTAATCTCTAACACCGGTGTTTAAATCCACAAGCGTGTAGTATGGATTAAAGCACGCATGTCCAATAATATACTCTACGCTAGTTTTTACTCCGGCACGATTCGCCTAAGAAATTAAACCATCATAGTTTTATGACCCGAAAGTAAAGCGAGAAACGTTTTTCGTACATTTTATAATTTAGTATGGGAACCAATTAGGGCTGTACGCCATTACACGGTCTATGCCGAACCATTTCTAATTCCCGTATCTTTTCTTCATGCCTATATTTCGCATAAAATAACTTAACAATAATATTTGTAGGTTTCTTCTAAATAAGCGCGCTACATTGTAAACTGCACGTTGCTTACCATCAAGCGAGTTGTAGTCAATCATGATGAGCCTATTGTATATAACAAATCAATTTTATTCGTACAACAGTTATGCTTTAACCGTTATCTTGGTAATGTATCAAAAGTAGAACCTTGGTATTAATATTAGTTCTAAACTAAGATTTTATCGTTTGAATAGACATTCGCTTACCAATTTGTATCGATTCGGTCCTTTTACGTCACACATATGAATATTGTAACAGCCACCACTGGAAGGGTGGTTTTAGGTATCGACATAGAACAGAAATAGACTGGCCACCAACAACACTACCACCACCATTTCATAAACATATATGAAACACTCTCAGTTTGTTGAAGAAGAGAGAGTTGAAGAAGTTTCTAACAAAGCAGTACAGTGTTTAACAAACTGTTAATATGTATATTTGTATACATATGTATGTATACTTCACTCTTGCTTTAGCACCCGTTAGTCTATAGACCCTTAGGGTGGTTAGAAAACTCTCGACACCAGAGTTGGCCACTCATTCGATAAGAAGAAAAATAGTGTCATTCTACCCTGATTCATTTTTTTTAATGGAAAATACATTGACATTATTTGTCTGTAACGGTACTATGTCGATGGTTTGAGGCACAAAGGTCACATATTCTATTTAACACGGAAATCTGATAACGTTCGTATAGTATACATATGTATGGCTGGAAATTATCTGTTGTGGTAGAATAAACCAATGCCGTTAGCGACATAATTGTTTGTAAACATGAAATGAAATAGTTAGTGCAATACGTATTTTACTATACTAGTTAGAACTAATGTATTTTTTATGAGTTAAAATGAGGCGGTCAATCTATACAGAGTTTTGGTGGCTTTTGCAAGTCAAAAGTAACAAGTTATGTAATATGAAAATCTAAAAAAAAAAACACTACATCATTTATATGACAGGGGCGCTCAGCCTTTCATTTCGAAATACTATAAACACTCTTAAAAAGTTACGCGTTAGTTGACAAAAATACTGTAGATATAATTAGTCGTACGTACATTCTGAAACAAAGACATTTTCGTTCAAACGTTCTCTTTCTGCGTAGTTTCGTGTGAACGTCGTAAATTTCACAACAAAAGAGGACCTTCATTATATACAAAACCCACACACTCACATAATGAAAAGAAATCGTGCAAAATTCAAATTAGCTAGGTACTATCAAAAAGGTATTCGCGCTCAAGTAAACATGACATTGTAATTAAATACTTCATCCCGAGGTATGTGGGGAACAATGCGAGCGCAGCCGGGCGCGGTGGCATTGTATGTCGCCGACGTGTCTAACTGGTCCTGCTGTACTAGCTAGACCAGGACTATGAGCCATATACACTGTGGTAGCTTCGAGAATCTAACGAGCTATCTCTGTACGCGGATTATGTCAACACTTCTGCGTATTCTATGTCTCTGTGGTCTGCGTCTATTCAAACTGGAACTAAGTTATTGGTTGTGAATATTTTGAAAGTTAATTCTTATTTGTAATATCATCATCATCATCTTATTTGGTGCCGTTTTGATGCTAAACTTAGGAGTTTCTTTGATCAGGTTTATTTGTCAAATTCATGTGCTGCGTCTATTTTAAAGATGCAGATTTCTCAGTTTCTTCGTCTCGCTTTCATCTCGAAGTCTGGGCGTCAAGAATCGTCCAAGCCACGTAATAGCCAGAACTTATCTTCTTAACTTACTTTTAGTTACGATTTTAACCACGCGCAGAATACTACGTACTCCAGTATTCTATTCTCGTAACCTATCTGATAGCTAAACTATGGCAGCATAAGTAGATAAGTAGACTCAAGGACTCCTAGGTATTTATATTAAGTGGGGTAACTGTACAAAGGGGTACGCATGCAGGTACATTTTTGCTGTTTCTTTTGTGCAAAAGATAGAATTCTTGGCATTAGTAGATATACAAGTTATTAAAGCATTTGTTGTAGACCTTTGACATGGCTTGTGATTGTTGTCTTAGTACAATGAAATTGTAACATCGGATTGTTGGCTAACTGTGATGAAATACTCACTAGGTGACCCATCTTACATCCTCAATGCTACGTGTGTATGAAAGAATAAATAATAAATAATAAAATAAATATTCCGGGACATTGCACACAACGCCATCTAGCCCCACACTAAGCAAACGCTTGTGTCGTGAGTACTAGATAACGGATATAATACTTATATACTTTTCTTTTGTAAATACATACTTATTATACATACAAACGACCAGACTCAACACAAGTAATTATAAATTTTTAAATTTCATAAATACTTGTGTCAAGCGGGAATCGAACCCGCAACCCCTAGATTAGAAGGCAGAGCCACTACCAACTAAGCTAACAGGCCAGCTAAGAAGAAAATACAAACAAATCAAATCAGTTAATAAAATTTGTCTTCACCTGCAAGAATGATGAGTTAGCCAAACCACTCAAAGAATTCAGTTCAAGGAATCTTGATTCAAGCGAGGGGATATTCTAAGTAGAGCTCTGGTAACGGCTAAGATCGACCAAGTTCCAAGAATCAAACAACTAAGTGCCCATCTGTTATGGTCCATAAAATAAACAATGCATGAAGATACGAATCAGTCCTTGAAACCTTAACTTTGGTACATTACTCATTAATTAATTATCATTTTTTGTTACAAAATTACCGAGTAATTTGCCCTGAATTTGCAATTAAGCATATATTGAGCACGAAAATGTAAATGATTATATACCTTTTTATAAATTAACTTAATTCTGCTGATTATAATCATATCAAACATTAAAAATAATCAACCTACTCTACATACATTAATTACAATCGTAATTTGGTCATAACTTTTTTTAATAAGTAAAAAACAACGCATCTTTTTTTGTTTGTTTAAACTGTCAGTTGCTCTCCGTCGTATTTGTCGGTTGTTCTAATTTAAAAAAGGAATAGGATTAAACAAAGGCGGCGTGTATCGATGCGCGTGCGCAGGAGTACTCGACAGCCACCAATCGGTCGTTGTCCTTACGTTTCCTGTCATTTATATTACTCATTTAGGCCATAGATTGGTGTGTTTGTCTTTTTGGAAATGTCACTGCCATGTTTATTTTTAAGTGTCTGGAAAACATTTCAAAATTTATTTTTATCAATTTTCTGCTATTCTTAAACATCCTTTTTGTAATAGCTGAAAATAATATTTCACTTATTTATTTTTAGCCAGAGTTGCAAGTTTTCCTTGATTTTTATCTTTTTACAGTATGTTTTGTTGTTACTCATTCCATTTACACATTAGCTATGGTATCTTATATCTTTCAACCGTCTTCTCATGTGCGATGTATCAATTGAGGCCATCGTTCCACACAATAACTGCAGGCCAAAAGAAATGTTCTAATTCTTCGTTGTATAACCCCTCTAGAACCCGGTAACTGTTTTATTTACAACGCAAAATGTTAACCGTCCAACAAGTATAATGAAGTGGTCGCCATGCAAACGGAACGGTCATGGGTTGCAATATCCCTTGCCCCATCGTTTCCCCTCCACCGCTGCATTGTCCTCATTTCCGCTCCAGACCGACAACATATAACAGACATATAACAAACTACCCGCAAAAAAGCTCCGTCATTCCCAACTCTATGTCAGAGCATTAAGAGTTTAATGAACACCTTAATTACATAGGCATTAAGGGCCTGGTCCCAGCGTTTTCATTAAACGCTTTGTTGTCCGGTCACTTTTATTGTCTCTAAATTGGATTGGTTCCATCAAATGAGGGGAAAGAGTACTAAAGAGGGCTGTTAATTAAATTAAAACTGCTCTAAAAGGAAGTATGACTAACATATAAATAAACAACCAATGTTTCAGTCACATACCTACTACTTGTACAATCCATAAACGAAAGAGGAAAAACCTTGTAATAATTTCAAACTCAAAAACATTTGCATAGTCCAAAATGTCACTTGCAAATAGTACGAGACAAGTATATTGTACGCGGAGCAAAAATATCGAAATGTTATGATCTGACGAGTCAGAATAAGTACAAACACATTATGGCGGCGACGCTTTCAGACCGACCTCCGGCGCGTAGATTTATCACGGAGCACAAAAGAACGACATCATAATACAAAGCAGCAAAATAGTCATTTGTTAATACCATGTGTTGTGATGCAAATGAACTTGCATACATGCATATTAATGCGTAGGTACGACTGTCGGAAGTCCTTCCTAACATCCTAATTGCCGTGACGTGCTACACTTCGCACTGAGCTTCTAATATCGCTAATATTGTTCTAGCGTTTCTTTATTTGTTTGATAATTTGTCTTCACCTTCATTTTGCTCGGTAATCGGCGTGTGATCTATTTCTAGGCCTTCTGCTTTACCACACGGCAGTCTATCTAATGAGGTTGTTTTAGATTTACTGAACGATAAGCGTTTGAATGATTATGTTGTAGTACTTATCATTAATCAGTATTATTGCAGTATTTTGCCGTGGTTTGATTTTGCCTTATCTAAGGATTGTAACATTTATTTTATCTCTTCAAATCTGAATTTATTTACAACTATCGATCAAATTTTTGAAACATTGTTTTTTGTTTAAGCTGGATTTGCGGTTTTTTATGCGTTTATATTAATGATAGTGTTCCCATTATTTGGTGCTACGTCTCAATTTAACGCAAATTTAGGTTTCGTACCAGCACCCCGTGATTACGTTGCGTTAACTCACGAACATTTTCAATTTATAAACATTCCAGAAACATTATTATTTCTTAAAACATAAAAAAGGGATCGCTTTGATTGATTAACGGATTTTATTAAAGGTTAAGACGCCGCCACACAAATAAAAAATGAAATAGCTGCAAAATAATACACCACTACTATGCATCTCAGAAAATATCGGGTGTTTGTTGGAATCTTTCTCAAAACTATATGTACTCTTTTTGAGACGCGAAGTCAATACATTCTAACCGTCCTCTGTCCGAGTCATTTGATTTACTCAGAACCTTGAAAGTAACACATAATATTGAAAATGATAAACAATTTGCAAAATTACGCAAATTACGACACGTTAATACCTACGCTAGTTTGAATCACGCGAATGGCCATAAATCAGGAAGTACTAAACACCCAGGTTTCCTAGATATGTTTCTAATTAACTTAGACTTTGAATTACATCTGGACCGATCTCGTGCCACATAACAATTAAATGGCTTTAATGTTATACAAAAACTGAGGCTCAATTATAACATTTATACCCGTAGGTATATAAGTTAAAATGACTAATGCACCTACATACAAGTATGTAAGTACATATTATTACATACCTCGAACATAATTTCGGCTAATACAAAGTTCCAGAACCAGAAATGCAATTTGCTACGTGTCATTGTCAAGAACTTTATAATATAAACACCAAACAGAATGCACAAGAAGTAATGGTATTAGTTAATTTGGTGGTATTTAGTAGCAGGAAGTCATTTGCCGCGAATATTGGGCACGTACTAACTTCTAATTCTCATAAGGCCGCTTCAATGTCGACTGTTTCATAACACGCATTAGCTTCGCCTTCTAAAACTAAGTTATTCGAAACACACCGTTTTAAACTAGTCCCCTATTGTTGTGGAACGATCGGATCTACGTGTAAATATTGGACGTTTTTCTGGGAAGTAATTTGATATTTTATCAAGTCCCCGAATCACGCTCGCATGACCGGAATCAATACATCGATATGCTCCTTCATGAATATAATGTGGGCTTCTAGCTGTAATTTTATTGATATCTCCATCATATTTTCCGTAACGCAAGATACAATTTATAAAGAATGCCGGAGACTATGAAATTCAAAACGGGGTCCGAGAATTCTTTTACAAATGACAGAAAGCCGTATAGTTGGGCGCGTTATGTCCAGAGGCCACTATCATTACATGCGTCGGCCGAGATAGTTTCTCTACCGAGTGGATGCCATCGGTAGGTCTGCCGCGGGCGAGGGACCTCTGCTGCTCATTATACGGAGCCGATGGAAGCCCTAATTAGGGTTCTTTCGACGTCTAATGTGAGTCCGACTTGTTTGGATTATACTCTCTAATTCCATTCAAAAATGTGTCCGTATTATCTCGGACTTCGTGAATTATCGATTTTATGGCCGATTCAATTTGCAATCCTAGTGTTCCTTATTATTCTTTGGCGTGATCGTTTTAATAGAAGTGAACGTTTGATATGGAGTCGTCAGGTATAATAAAAAATGTAATTTGGAGCAATAAGACATTGTTTTGTAGCCACGCGCGTATGGCCCTGCAGTCATCAGCGGCATCTGTGCGCCGTTGAGTTATGTCCGAGGGCTACGCGTTCGTGGCGGTGAAAGTCCGCCATTACACGCCTGTATACCTGCTCATTAACGTCCTAGCCCTCGACGTTATCTCCCCGAGCTACTTCCACTGGAAACAATACTGACGCAACGTTATCGCGCCATCTGGCCGCGGTCACCGTTAATTGAATAAGCACTATCCCGCGGATCTGCCTCGTCACGTTCGATTCACCCTGACGCGGGTTGAGCGCAGGCTGCTCTCTGCGGAGGTATCTGTGCTGTGAGTTGGCTCTCCGGCGCGGGCACACCTCGCACACCTGTCCGCCGAGGTGCGTGACCGGCGCGCTGCCCGCGGCGAGCCGCGCGTGCGCCCACCGCCGGGGAAATGCCTCCGACACTCATTATCGTTCGGGGATTGCTGCCCTCCATGATACATGTGCAGGACGCGCCGGATGCGAGGGTAATAGCCGCCATACCTGAGCGAGACCGATCCACGCCTCCGACATTCTCGTATTTGACTTTGGGTTCGATTCCATCTTCGCCGATCTCTTGAGTGTTGTTTTGACACGTAGCGATCGCTATCGATGTTATAACTTTACTTTGTAGAGTAATTTCAGGTCGTTCCCGCTGATCGGTGTCGGGAGGCCTCGCTCGGGTCGAGAGCTTTAATGTTTCCTCAATTACCGCCGACATTTGTATAACGATAATTCGATCCTTGTAACAATGCCGCGGGCGGGCAATCAGCGCCACCTTGCGTATTGGCACGCGCCTTATTAATGCGCATTGTCATAGCTTAGCACCGGCCGAAGGTTCCTCTGTAGAAGGGCTGTCGTTAGCGCGAGTGGAGGCGGTACGTGATCTCGTGCGGGACCTTCGTTTCGAACCCATTGTTTCACGAATTGCGCCCAAAATGACATGTTTGTTATGGCTACGGCGACGGGCGCGGCACCGGTGTTGTTGCATCGGCCTATATAATTTCGAGCACATATCTGAGCTTGTCTCGAGGCGATATGCGCACGCGGCGAGTCCTCACGTACATTCGGGTCCAAATGAAATTATTAGTATAATTACCTGGGTCGGTCGCGCGGGGCGGGGCGGTCCTAAATCTCCCGCTCTCCTAAATCGATTACGGGTATTACTAGCCTAGAGCCCGTGCGTTTTGTCTCTGTCTAATGTGGGCCGGCCTTGCCGAGCTCTCCTCTTTTTGGTCATAATCCATCATGGTTCATTGCTCCGGCCGTTTTGGCCCAGCACTCATTTCTTCGCTTCAAATGGGAAATGCGCTTTCGGCTCGGTTTTCATTTTACATTTTGATGTCTGTCTGACTTATTCTCTCGTCAAATTTTATATGTGTGTTGCCTATATACTTAGTAGTGGGTATGTAAGTATAGTTTTATTTCACACAGTCATGCTGTACATAATTGTATTGCGTTTAGGCACACGCTCTAGTGCGCACATAGGAGCACCAAACTTTCTCGCTTTATGATCGTTTGTGATATTCAGGTTAATTTCACGGATTTCACTAATTAATTTTGATATGAATGAAGAACTGGAGTCTGGTCTGGCTTCTTTGAATGGTTCATTTATTTTGGACTACTACATACACATTATGTACGGACATTTTATGTTCATGCACTAGAAGGCACAAAAAGATTCTCAATGAAGCTCACTGAATCAATGATACCAATATGATAGAAAAAGTAAATATAATAAGCTTTTACAGGTCAATTACAAATAAGAAATTATGAACAATAAAGAGTTTCTATGGCTTAGCTGTTAATTTTCAAATATCATTGTTTTCTTACATCAACCTAGAAAATCTTTTATCAATTAGCTGAAGTTATGTTTAGGCATTTGTTCCTGTTTCTCCATTCAATGTTTTCTACACATGCTTTTATCAGTAGGAAAGTAATGTAAAGTATTGTTGCAACTGTCTAATTCAAGCCGGCGCTATCGAGTCGTGCTGGCACCTAGCACTATGCTAGCACCGACGCCTCACGACCGCGATAAGCTGGCTTCCTCCGCAATCTATAAACAAAATTATCTGGCACATTATTATCGTACCGGTACAGCGACCTAATTTATTAAACAAATGTGTTGCATTTATTGAAAACAGAAATATATCTTACCGAAGCCACTGTTGATTTGCTGTGCCTACATATTTTTAGGTTTCCTAATATTACTAATTGAACGTGTGTTATTATTTACTTTGCATTATTTAAACGTCTCTGGTTTAGATCACGTTTCCCACCCCCTTATTCCTAAGCCCCAGGGGGTGCAAATGCAATTTTTTCATATATAAAGTGTACTAGTTGTAATTGGTGTAAATAAAAACTATTTTTATGACACCGCCTCTCTATCTTCCGCAGCCTGTTCGAGCAGGAGATAATGAGCTACGTGCCGGCGGGCGGCGCGGTGGGCGCTGCGCACGCGTCGCCGGGCGCGTCGCCGGCCGCCGCGCGCAGCACGCGCGCGCCCGCGCCCCAGCGCCGCGACTTCGAGGCCAAGCTGCGAGCTTTCTACAGGAAGCTCGAGAGCAAGGGCTACGGACAGGGACCTGGCAAGCTCAAGTAAGTACATTTATTTATCCATCATCGATGTATGTGATCTATTCAGTTACGTAACGAGTAACAAAGCAATGCAACTGCCGCAGCGGTCAATCCGTGGAATATGATGCAAAGAAAAAGTGCCAATTATATCTGGCTTCTTTCGTTGATATCATGCAATGATATGAAATTGTAGTTGGTCGTCATAATGCAGCAATCGTTCAACCGTATCAGAGATCAATGGGGAGCTTTGAAAACTCTCGCCACCACACTTCGTCGCTGCAATACCTATTAGTACAAAATATAAGCGATAGAACTATACTGGTACTATTTACTGTTGAACAGAGACACAGCTCAAAGCTCTCTAATTTCACGTCCAAACAAACCATCATGCAATATGATAAGTAACACATATTAATCTCCACATTCCAGGCTGCACATCCGGCGCGAGCACCTGCTGGAGGACGCGTTCCGCCGCATCATGTCGTGCGGCAAGAAGGAGCTGCAGAAGGGCAAGCTTTGCGTGCTGTGGGACGGCGAGGAGGGCCTGGACTACGGCGGACCCAGCCGGGAGTTTTTCTTCCTGCTGTCCAGGGAGCTGTTCAACCCCTACTACGGCCTGTTCGAGTACTCGGCCAACGACACGTACACGGTGCACGTGTCGCCCATGTCCGCCTTCGTGGACAACCACCATGAATGGTGAGTAGTGAACAAGACATACATAATACAAGGATATCCTATACCATCAATTGGTTGGTGATTAACTGGATGATTCCGAGAGTCCGATAGAGTGTTAGTAGAGTGAATAATTTATAACTTTTTTTTTTTACTTTTCACTATTGAATAGAAAAAACTCGTGTTAAACATTAAGCTTGCCCAGTAAACAAACAATATATGTTTATGGTGGTAACCATAAATATGGCTGGCGCCCGCTCGTCACACATCACCGAAGTCGTAACCCGACACAAACATACTTTAAATGTACAAAGACGTGCACAAAAAGTCTAATATCTACACTGTAACCGTTCAGCTGCGCGCGAGTTTGTTTGTCACCACCGACCACCACTGGTTAGATAAAGGCATATTAAAAACTTGGACAACCAATAAAATATAGGGAGAAAATGCTGATGAAAATAAAAGACAATTTTGACATTCATTCATAAAGATTTTGTGTTCCTATATTAAAACGTACGTATGCTAATATAATATGAGATCAAACATGAAGTCGTGAAAAGATCAGATAAACGACAATATGTTGATTATAACATTGATTTCAGTATTTATACAGTATAATTATTGTTTTTCTACAATACCTATCCTTTTACGTTTCCGATCCCGCGTATTTCGCTAATCTGACAGTGACACTTGACAATGACAGTTGAGTTTTTTAGTATATAAATATAATGCATATTATAATTAAATTGTAATAGTACGTTACATTAGTATTTTGCTATGCGTAGTTCTAAAGCTTAGTTTTTGCTCTTTCTAATTATGTATTGTAGAATCTATAGATAATGTGTGTAGTCTCCCGTACATTGTAACACAATACCCTGTGTTTGTCGTAACGCGACACGCGAGTGTTGTGCGTGCGCGGACCGTGACGCTTCCACCAGAGCTTTTGGGAAAAACTACACAAATAAATAATTACCTACCTACTTCTGTTTTGAAATTGAATTATAAAAACTTTGTTTTTTTTATACCTAGAATTTTTTGTAAAAATCCAGCAATTGCCGCTTTAATAAAATTGTAAAGAGGTGTAAAATATGTGAATAAAAAGCTAGATCACATCATTCAAGCTGTAAGAAATTGATTAGATATATATATTTTGTGATCAGTGTTTTTAGAAAATAAAAAACTATATCTATTTAGTATAGCATTTGTAATACTATATGAAACTTTAATCACTTCCAATCCAGCAGTGTAGTTTGTAAGAAAAAAGGAAGTATTTACTTACATAAATAAGTATATGCTTTTAGCAGCACAGGCATAGAATATGACTAGTAATTTTGCTGTCAATACGAAACCAATATAATGACACCAATTTGCTGCATAGATTGTAGCGCTAATGACTAATGATTGTAGAATTATAACAATCAATCAGAGTAATAATGCTGGTTGTAGCAATCTGACACGACTGCGTGACACTACGGAACTAGGCGTGCAAGGGCTCGGGTGATCGACGGTAGCGAAAACTAAAGTAATTACCATTATTAGCTAATTATTCAGTACCTTTTTAAATACTTTAGAAAGAAAATACATGTTTGAGTTATGTAAACCAATGACACGGATATAAATACCTACTTAGATAGCTATTAGTGCAAAAGTGTAAACTCAGTTTAGTAACTTTTAGAGACCAAGCAGAGGCACTTCACATTTGAGCACTTGTATGGATCCATAGAGAAAAGTCCTTGAAAATCTCAATATCAGTTTTTTCCAATAAAGATATTTTGTTTAAACTGTATAAACTTTTTGTTACTTACCAAGGGTACCTAAAAGAGATCGCTTTATGTGGTAAGTCCGCCTTATTACACCTAGGTTAAATAATAAATATATTACTGTTGTAACTTAATTTGTACTGTATTTTCTGTAGTGTAGGTACAGTAATTTACTTATAACACTATTTTCCTTCCCCTTAGGTTCCGTTTCTCGGGGCGCGTGCTGGGCCTGGCGTTGGTGCACGGCTACCTGCTGGAGGCGTGGTTCACGCGCGCCCTCTACCGCGCGCTGCTGCGACTACCTCCCGCGCTGGAAGATGTCGACGCACTGGACGCGCAGTTCGCGGCCTCCATGCGCTGGTTACAGGTGAGCTTATAAAAATGGTTTTAGAATAGGTATATCGTGTTCGTTATATGGGAATAAAATTAAACCTATGCCATTCTCAGGACCCTATACAATAATTATACCAAAAATCGCTACAATCTGTTGCTCCAATGAGGCGTAAAAACAGAAAATGAAGCCAACAAACACACACTTTCGCTTGTCTATAATGGTATAGTAGGCTTATTAGACAGGATTCTGTAGATGAATAACTATAAAATTGCTTAGTTTGAAGCCCCTAAATTTTAATTGTATAAAATAAGAGCAAGTGTTGCAAAAGGACTTAAAAATAGGTAAACATTGATATCTTTAAAAGCATTACTAACACTCATCGATCGCGATCCCTCATACCAAATAAGCCAAAAAGTTTAGTAAGTACCTGGGTACAACGACCGACCGACTATCAAAAATAGCAAAAAGCGTATTTAGTAACACTAGTGACTATTTTTGCTAGTCAAGAAAATATGTCCCAATTCACGAAACCGGAACTATAAAATCAGTTCACAAAGCTCTCCACAGCTTTGTCATGCTATTCATAGAAGTGTACTATTAGCGCTATCTAGCGGCGTCTCTGTACAACCTCACCATATTTCGGCGCCATGCTGGTTTGTTTATACACAAGTGCCGCGCTCTAGCGGCAGTCTCCGGTACTAACACAACGTGGGCAAGTTAAGCACGTGTGGGAAGTGGCGCTAAAAATACAAACCCACGTGGTTGGAAGTATGTTGACATCGCGCGGACTATCACGTTACAACATGGACGTTATGCGGTGTGGCGCAGTGAACGCAATGCGGGGTTTTGTGGGTTCTATTAGTTTATATTGTTTGGGTATATTGTTGATTGATTGGAGAAGTAACTGGGCAATTTAATAAAACTTTGTGAAAATGGAGCTGAATTGTTTTTACAAACAACTATGTATAACTAAATAGCTGGAAAAAAATGCAATACCTACCTACCTCTTGCTATCACTTATCATGATTTTTGTATAGTTAGATACTTAATAGGTAGGTATACTATAAAAATATTTTGTAACTATCCATTAGACATTTTAGCAACAACACATACCTACATATAAACTTGCACAACTAAATTACACCTATATGCAACTCGTAGTATGTCTTATCTATGCATTGCATTTATCTTTACAATCGGACACAGCGTAATAATGTTGTAATAATTATCACATTGATAGATTTCATCGTACTACACGGTGGTCCTTGTAATCCTGCCTTATCGTAGTCAGGTGATATTTATAGTATCGTTCGCAAGCTGATAGCCGATAAGGTTCTTGTAGTTTTTAGGTTGGTGAACTTTAAACTTCGGTGTAATGGATTTTAGATTGTAGATTCAATGTGGAAATATTACTGACCCACATTCAAAGAAAGAATTTGAAAACCAATCTGGATAAATGTGAATTTCTTATCGTGAATTGAGATACCTACAGTATAATCCGTTTAATAAAACTTTTATAGGGTTCTTTTTATTCCTTTTTATAGGGATGATGTAGGTGTTATGTCGTTGGTAGCTTTAAAAATAGTAAGACAAATTAAATTGACGGTAGTTTCTTCATATTAGTGTTTGAGGGTATAAGAGATTAATTCTGCTAACAGAAGTCATGTGTTCTGAACCGGTTTCTGAATAAAACTACAGAAATAATTATAAGCAGGTCATCAATTACTTCATATTATAAAATTAAAACTTTCATAATTCAGTTTTCCACTGCATTGACCATCACGACTAACCCCGCGTGGTCGTTGTTTCCAGGCGGCGCGCTGCGTGTCGTCCCTGGAGCTGACGTTCGCGGTGTCGGAGCGGCTGGCGGACGGGCGCGTGCTGGAGCGCGAGCTGAAGCCGGGCGGCAGGGACGTGCCCGTCACCGAGAAGAACAAGAAGGAGTACCTCGAGCGCGTCGTGCGGTGGCGCGTCGAGCGCGGGGTCGCCGAGCAGACCGAGTGGCTCGTCCGAGGCTTCCACGAGGTAAGCACCAGAGTTCACATTCCCAGCATCGGAGCGTCTCGCATAGCCTGCAACGGCGCCATCTGATATCAAAACGAATGTACTATTTTTTAGGAAAAAATGATTTCTGAGACGATTCACACAGTACTACATCTAGGGATTCTCTGAAATTAAGCTAATAGTATCAGCATCTAACCTCCCCCTGTTGCAGGTGGTGGACCCCCGGCTGGTGGCCGCGTTCGACGCGCGCGAGCTGGAGCTGGTGATAGCGGGCGCGCCCGAGCTGGACGTGGCGGACTGGCGCGCCAACACCGAGTACCGCGGGGGGTACCACGACGCGCACCCCGTCATACTCGCCTTCTGGCACGCCATCGACAGGTACGCCACACACGCAATAGTAGACCCACGCACTTGTGTTATTGTTAACTCTGAATAGCCAAGTGATTCTCAATAAATTCGAATATTAGTTCTGAACAGCGTAATGCGTGATTCTCAAATAAATGAATTAGGCCAAGTCTGATACAACAATCATTATAGTACAATATAATGGACCCGACAAGGACCGTTTCACTCTCGCTTGATATTATAATTACAGAGTTTGTGGGGAATAGACAGTTCCATAAATTCCCAGTAGGCAGGTACATAGGTATAAGCGAATAAAACCATGCGCTGGGAAAGGAAAGTCCAAAAATAAATAGCTTAAGCTCCTAATTTTATTAGACACTTTAAACTGGCGATGAATAAAGGTACAATAAAATACCCTAAGAATTAGGTCTTAATATTTATTTGCCTCATGTGTTATTAAATTTCATGACTTGATCTAGTAGCTACAGGAAGTAGATGCGTACTGGTAGGTAGTTACCAGCAGGAAAAACGAGTATGTAAAACTTGACTCGATACACTATATTTTACAATTCAGCATACATTTTTGCTGATTTTTGTAATTTACATATGAAAAATTTCTATAGCAGACATTTATTTTCACACAGCAATTAGTTCAGTACTTTATCATAGATATTAAAATAATATAGACTAAAGTGATATTCATATTCAAAACACTGTGACCTTGAAATATAACCAATTAATTTCCTACACATGAGTCGTAGTAGGTACTACGTTTAAATTATCACAAAATTATATCAAGTCAGTAAAAACACGAACACGAATCATTTCAATGTAGGTAATTTGGAATTGGCACGATCGTGCTGACGGCGTGATTTCAAGAAAAACTGATAATTACACGCGCTTCCTTCATTGTATTAGTTAAATACCTAAGTACTTCGTAATGGCATGACGACTTTAAATACTTACATAGGTATATATCTAGTTTTGTTGCCTTGTTGTGGTTCTTGGATAGTTTCGAACCCTAGCAATATAAGTACAACCCAATGCTAGATAGGTACTAGTTATAAATATGCTATTTATCAATTTGTCAAAGTGCTAGTTTCCTCGAAAAATTAACAGTTGTAATTCATTACAAGTCTTACACATCAATGCATATTTATCAACTAATTAATCAGGTAGTCAGTCTAAGTCTTACAAGTAATCAATATTAATATCAGTCTGTATCGATTCATACTTGACCTAATTATCCATACTTACGATTGTGTATCGTTCGTTGCAGGTTCACGAACGAGCAGCGGCTGCGGCTGGTGCAGTTCGTGACGGGCACGTCGTCCATCCCGTACGAGGGCTTCTCGGCGCTGCGCGGCTCCACGGGCCCGCGCCGGTTCTGCATCGAGCGCTGGGGCCGCGTGGAGTCTCTGCCGCGCGCGCACACCTGCTTCAACCGCCTCGACCTGCCCCCCTACCCCACCCCGCAGCTGCTGCACGAGAAGCTGCTGCTGGCAGTCGAGGAGACCAACACCTTCGGCATCGAGTAGACTCCCTGTCCCGACCTGTGTAGTTCCTTCTCTGTACATACGGTGACTTATTCTATCTCTCGTTAAGTTATAGTCAATTCGTAGAGTAGGGCTAGCGACGAACAAAGATAGTCATAGATAGCGTACCATAGACGTGCCTAGATATTTATTGTGAACCTACCTGGCCACATATTCGGGATGAATGGTATTTATATTGACGCTTTTATTGTAAGTGAACATATATCGTGGCTGTGAAATGGGATAAGAGTCCTGTATTTAGATTTATTACGCTTTTACGTCACTTATTTTATGATCGTTAACCTCTCGGCGTCCCGCGATAACTCGCCTATATATAGTTAATGGAGCGATGGATCCTTACGAATCACTAAAACTGTGTCAATGTATATTAATTAAATTAAGTATAAAAGGTTTTTCTGAACAACACTAGTCAGTAGTCAGGTAACTTATGTATGGACACATTATGTATATCTCCGAGTAGCCCCCTAACATCTATTCAGAACCACATCGCAACTAGCATAGTAGTTTCTATCATTGTGTAGAAATGAAGAAACTTGTGATCATTATTCTGTAAAATCAATGTTCCTTGATACTTATAATTTGTTATTGTAAAAATATCCTACCCAAGATGTGTAGCTTATCTATTGTTGCTTTCTTTCTCAGAAGATATTATTTCCAACAAATTGTAAATACTTATTTATTGTCTGTACCTAACACTATAAGAATGTAATTTCATGTTAAGTAATATTTCTATTATGTTGAATATTTAACTATTTCTGTGTATTGTTTTACAATATGTAAATTTTAAGTGTATTGTTTTTTGTGTGAATGTGATAATTATCAATATACAAAATGACTTACAGATATGTTTCATTTGCCGTATCCTGTTTCCCGAGGCTGTGGTTTGTTTGACCACAATGATACACATAATATCAGAGCAGCTACATACTTTCACAGCAGTAATGTTGTCATACAATGTGGCAAGCACATTGCTACACTATTTTAATTAGATTAGCAACAACAGCTGTTATGAAATAAACCTAGACAGAATTGTTTCATTATCATATGAGACCTAACTGTATCTAAACTGCATTCTAGAAATAGTTTGCCAATACAACAGGCTACAGATGGATAGTGTACCTATTTAACTAATGAGTTAAATTAATTAATAGAATTAAGTGATGAATTTCATATACATATAAATTCTAGGCATCCAAATGGAGCTTTACTCTTGACAACTAAACTTATACCTACTACATCATAACATTTTGAAATAGTAATAAACAATATATCAGCAGTAAGATGCTAAACTTCCAATGGAAATAACTTCAAATTATATCTAAACAAGAGTGTTACCCAATCATAACGTGAGAGTTGAATAGTGTAGGAGAGTACACACTAACCTAACAGGGGGAGGAACTATTTGGAAGAGGATTTTATAGAAAACCAACAAATAATCAAGAAAAATATCACACATATACAAATGTTTTATTTTTCAAGTTTGTGTAACAACAAAAATCAACCTTGTTATTTTACGACCTTATCTTTAACATATATAACTATTTACATTTCCCAAAGTCTGTATGTGTCAACACAAACTCACCATGTAAAATGCATCAAGGGTTATCCACTTCTATGCTAAATTGTGACGGATTTAATTATTTAACTTTAGTCTGCAAGTTAAAATCTTAATCCGAATATAACTCATCAAGTTAAATCATAAGCTGTGATTACATGATAAAAGCTACTGTTATCATAGATTCATGCAATGTAGCTAAGTGTAATAAAAACTTAAAAATATCCTCCCCCTTCTACGTCCCGCGTAACCAGAGCATGAATTAGAGAGTAGTCTAGCTTCAACATTATCAATTTATAGGTAGCTAATGACTCGTCATATTCTAATAATTCCGATTGTAATATAATACACGCTTGTGTAAATATTTTGTATATTTACTTCAAAAATAACGTAAATACAATATTTAGGTAATTTGTAACTATCTTTCAAAAGGGAGAAGCTGTGGCTCACTGTGTCTATCCAAGAGAGGGGAAATCCTTGCTGTCGTCCACCTTGGGCGGCGCAGTGTGGCGAGGCAGCTGCGGGCGCTCCTCAGGCGGCGCCTCCTCGCGCGGCGGCCCGCGCCCGCGTCCGCGGCCCCGGCCCCGGCCGCGCCCGCCGGCGCCACCGGCTCCGCGCCGTGACTGGTCGTTGAACGTAAACTCGATGCCGAGCACGCGCTTCTGGCGGCCCACGCGCTGCGGGTAGTCGGCCAGCTCGTACTCCTCGTCGCTGTCTTCGTCCTCGCCGCGCTCCGCCTCTTTTTTCTTTTCCAGCGGCACCAGCTTCTTCCACTGGGTCAGGTCCTCGCCCTCGCCCGCCTTGCGCAGGTTGTACTGCGGCGCCGTGCGTTGCGCGTTGCGGAGCGCCTTGTACTCGTCCAGAGTGAGCTCGCGGGGCTCGTCCTCCTGGGGCGGCCGCTCGGCCTCGGGCTGCTGCCCGTCACCGGCGGCGGCCGCGTCGGGCGCCGCGGGCTTCTCCTCTACCGCCTCGCCCTCCGAACCGGTCTTGTTGAGCTCGTCGATCTCGTCCTTGAGTGTTCCCCAGTTGTGAGGCCCGCCGCCTTCGCGCTTGTCTACGGGCTTCACGCCGGTCTTGTCGGAGCCGGACCTCCTGTCGAACTCGCGCTTGCCTCGGTTGTCGTACGCCGGCCGCGGCCCGCGCGGTGCGTCACGGTCGCGAGGGTCACGCGGCGGTCGGGGTCCGCGCCGCTCGCCTCCTTCCGGGTTGTCACTGAAGTTGCGCCGCTCGTAGTTGGGTCGTGGGCGGTCGCCGAACTCGCGCCTGGGGGGTCTCGGGGCTCCGTCCTTGTTCTCCAGGGTGCGCTCTCCGTTCTGAGGCCTGTCCTCGCGCGGGCGGCGCGGCGGTGGGCGTTCAGCATTGTTGCGATCGTTCGGTCTTGCAGGCCCCTTGTTTTTCTGCTGCTCGCCGCTCTTGATCTCTTGAGACTTCACATTTTGAGTCTCCTTGATTCCTTTCCTGGCGGGAGCGCTGACGACACCTTTGGGCTTGACTTCAGGCTTGCCTTTATTTTCTTTCTCTGCTTCTTTGGTCTTCTTTTTGAGTTCCTTCGCTTGCTCTCGTGCTTTTATCGCATCAAGAGGATCGCTCTCATCGTCTAAAAAAAGAGCGTATCGGTTTACAATACCGACCCCGTAGGAATTCTCCATTGTGCTCCTCTTGATGATTTAATCACACAAAGACAGGATGATTTTAGATATTTCACGCACTGTAAGGCGACATTTTGTGGAATTTTATCGATTCATTGAATATGGCGGACAAAAGCTAACGCACCATACGCCATACATATGACGAAAAAGAATAGAGAACAAGTATGGCGGAACTAACTTCATTTGTATTTGAACTTGTCTATGGATTTAAGGTTTCCATAGAGAATACAGTTCAAAAGTTTGATTAAGTACTTGCGATATATTCGGATAAATATTAAATTTAGTTGTTATATTTTAAGTGATTCGGATAAATATATACATACATAATGGTTTGTCTGACGGACAGTATACATGAATATTAATGTGGTTTCGTGTTGTTTCCCGCGGCTTCGCTACTACTACTACGGTCTACTCTACTAAAGTATCAAACAGCATAATTAAAAAAATCTAGTACCTATTGAAATATTGAAAATTTGGATCTGAAAAAAATAGTTAGGTACACGTTTTTTATGTACCTACTTACTTTATAAAATATTCACTCACACTTTTCACAAAAACATGAAATTTATACATTTTCAAACAAAATTTAATACAGTTTAATACACACTCCTAATACACATTTCCGTAGACATAATTAACAATTTCATAAAATATTAACACATTACAATTTTAAGATTCAAGCATAATTACCGCACATAAATATCATAATTGATAAATAACAATTGTTAATTTAATATTTTGTAATAGATACGTCCCGATAGGTTGTTATTTACAGGGAGGACACGCACCGCCACCGCTGCTGCCGCCTCCACCAGCTGGTCCCAAGCATGTCTCCAACAGTAAACCACATACCAAATATGGATCACAGTCTCCTCCAGGTCTTCTATCTTCCATGAATCCCTTACCTTTTTCTTTAATATGTCTTTGAAGCCGAATTGATGCTTTCCTGCTCGCTATACCCCATGAAAATTTCTCAAAAGGAGCTGTTTCAAACTTACCAGACAATCTCATTCTGTTGGTCATTTCATCGTTACCGTAGACTTTCATGTGCTTCATGTGATTCTTTTCCAGTCGTTTTATACATTCTATGATAAAATCATATCCACCGTCAGATCGCATTCGCTTTGTACTGAAGTTATGATGCATACCCACACCTGGATGAAAAGCTCCCATAGGTTTTGGATGATACGTGACATCTACTCCATAATCTTCTGCGATACGACCCATAATAAATCTCGATGCCCACATATCATCAGCAGCTTTTATCCCAACGGCGGTTCCGATTTGCCATTCCCAACAAGCGTACATCACCTCAGCATTGGTACCCTCAAATGCACAGCCAGCATATAAGCAAGCTTTTTCATGCGCTTCACTTATATCTCTACCCGCTATGTATTTGGCTCCAATTCCACAGTATGAATATTGATAATGCACAGCTGGAAACCCCCCACCTTTAGGCCAGCCTAACCCCCAGCCATCTACGTCGAGCATCGTATATTCTTGTTCCAGCCCGAACCAGGGCTCTTCAGACTTATGTGTTTCACATAAATCATTACAGTATTTTCTATGATTAGTTGGAGCTGGTTTATCAGCTGCGCCTAGGTACACTTCACATAGAACCAATACATGAGGAGCTGCTCTAAAAGGGTCGTTGTATATAGCAACTGGTATTAATGTTGTATCAGAGTTATCAGTAGTGGCCTGTCCAGTAGAGCTTCCATCGAAAGCCCATCCCGGTGCGCTATCTGGACTCGAAGGTGCGCTCGGAAGAATTCTGTCTTTACATCTCATATTAATTCCAGATCCATCTATCCACATGTAAGTAGCTAGTACCTTATTGCTTGGCAGAGGAAGTCTAAGGAATCTATCCAGAACTTTTTTATTTAAAATATGGTTTATGGAGTGTTTCAGCATTTGTCGTTTCGATACTACTAAAACATTGGATATTTTATTTAAACCTATAAGTGGTATATACTTTAAAAATGCCGCCATAGTTCACTAAAATTTATTTTTTGGACAAAATCAACTTGAAATTTTTATATATAAATGACATCATCTCCAGGAGTTAAAAATATTTTGATATAACAAGATTGTCGAAAAAAATAGTTATTACAGTTAAAAAAGAGTTTAAAACATCTAATGAGTTTGTTTACAACCTATGCTAGAACAATATAACGACGTGATGTAAAAAATACATTACGCGCATGTTTCTCCAAGTTGGGCACATACTCTGTAGGGATCGCAATCACCAGCTGGACGACGATCTTCTAGGAATCCTTTCTTTTCTATGGCCACACTTCGTTGAAGCCTTATAGAAGCACTGCGATCGGCAACACCCCATTTACAAGTGTCATATGAAGCTGTTTCAAATTTTCCCGTTAATCTCTTTCTGTTTTCTTCACCATCACCCAATCCATAATTTTTCATATATTTATCATGATTCTCACATAGCATCTTACATACCCTTTCAATTTCTGTAAGCCCACCATCAGCACGCATCTTATCAACACTAAAGTTGTGATGACATCCTATACCAGGTTGATGCTTACCCATTGGTTTAGGATGGTAGCTTATGATCACACCAAATTGTTCTGATATTCGATTTAGTAAATATCTTCCCATCCACAAATCATCTGCTGCTTTAACTCCCACTGTAGTTCCAACTTGAAATTCCCAGGAACCTTTCATTACTTCAGCATTAGATCCTCCATAATCCAATCCAGCATATAAACAAGCTCTAGCATGACTTTCGACTATCTCTCTTCCAGCCACATGCTCTCCCATGCCACAATAAGAGAATTTAGATTTTATAACCGGATATCCTCGGGATTTTGGCCACCCTAGAGGCCACAAATCTGTATCAAACATAGTATACTCTTGTTCAATGCCAAACCAAGGATTTTGATCCGATATTTTGCTCAATACTTGGGCGCAGCAAGCTCTATGGTTACTCTTAGTCGGAGTACCATCTCCATGATACGTCTCGCATAGTACAATTATATGCGGGCATTTGCGGAAAGGATCATTGTATACAGCAGCAGGAACCAATACAGTGTCAGAATCATTTGTTATGGCTTGTCCCGTAGAACTCCCGTCAAACGACCACTTTGGTACTTTTTCTATAATACAAGGCATTTCGTTAAGGATTCGATCTTTAGACCTCATATTGATCCCACTTCCGTCGATCCATACATATGTGGCTAAAATTTTATCTTTTGGTAGAGTCAAACTCATATAATGATAGTGGTAAGTTTCGATTGGGCTTTTTGTAATATGCAATCCAGTCGTATGACTCTGTACATTTACGCTACGTCTCTGTTGTAATAATATATCGAGGAAAGATTTACTTCTTTGAGCATTATGAAACAATCTTGTAAGCATTGTAAACGATTATTTTAATATGTTTAAGTAAATATTAGAAAACGCAAACAATGAAACTAGTTGGTTGCGAGAGCTGACTTATTTTATAGACAAACTACAATAATTGATGGTAGTAAGTAGTTTTGATCTATACAATACAGAGTTACACGAATTTCCGTAAGTTGAAGAAAAAAAGTTATTGCTTTTGATGCGTACTAATGGGCACTACTTAAGAAATCCTGTATGTTATACTTATTTAGAATAAAATAAAATAATCACTTGCCCCAACGCGCGCGCGCGCAACGCGCCTTTGTTCCTGGCCCCAGCGGGTGCCTATCTAAAACGCCCCACGAATAGCTGAGTGAAATGCAATGTTAACTACATATTGACATGGTCATAGCTGACTTCAAGGTCATGTTAATTACTACTTGGCATGGGAAATTCTAAATTATCGATTTGTGTACTACTTCTTGACATGGGCAAGCCAGCGGAAGTACTACTTCTATCTCAGACATCTCAATACGTACAGGTTGCAGGTCTGCTAAAATAAGTAAATCATTTATTTATTTATTTATTACTCGCAACACATTAAAACTAATTTAGGGACTAAAATGTTAATACCATTACCTAAATCTTTGCTACTTACTAGGTAAAATTTTGTACGGATCCAATTACCTACAATTTTGTTTTGTTTCAAAAACATTCTTGAAAATGTTTGATCGATCTCTTTGGTTTGAAGAAAACCATAGACCCTAAGTTTCCTCTAAAACTTCAAACAAATAACTTGGCTATGACTGACAGCGACAGAAAGTGAATCTGTCAAAATCATATGTCAACCGGCTAATCTCAATACAATAACGAACGCATAACCTCAAAAAAATTGTATGGTTGCTTGTAAACAAAACAGTTACATACTACAATAAAAAAATAATTTAAAAGTCCAATATCAAGTGGTTAAATATTTTCCCCCACATATTTTTGTATTGTAAATAACGAAACATACTTAGTTCTCATTTCACTAGTCATGGAAACGTAAGTTAATCGAGTTTTACTATACTTAGTAGGTAGGTACTCACCGCAAGAAAGTTAGATAAATATATACCTAAATAAGCCTTTATTACCTACTGGTTTACAATTTTTTTTTTCTTAACTAAAAAAACGATTATTGTACTACTGTAGTTCTAGCTCTTCAGCTTGTCTTTCGACATAGGCTTTCTCCAAAGCCTTACATTTCGTTCTCTCTCTTGTAGTTTTTAACCAAATTGTGTTTGACATCTTCTTTAGGTATTCCTCCCATAGCTTCCGTTATCTTCTTGAGTTTTTTATTAGAATTTCGCACTTGAGATTCATAAGAAAGTTAGATATAAAAACTTTCTATAATGACTCTGTTGTAGATTTCAATACTTACAACATTATAATGATGATTTTATACTGATCCTTTATTGGCTCTTATTTTATTCAAATTATAATAAATAGCTATAGTTTTATTGATCTTTCTTCAATTCAATTTCTTTACTAGCATACATGTATTTACATTTACCCTAAAATATTATTATTATTATTATACCCTGTTAAAAGGAGAATTAGAGTGTAGCTAAAATTAAAAATAAATATTCTAAAATCTAAAACTTAGATTTAAAATCTTAAACTTAAAATAGTATGTGTATTACAATATTTTCTTATATTATCTATTATTAATCTATTTTACATTGAGATCATTATTATATCCTATTTCTTATTTTCGTCATTGAAAAACTCTTGTATTGTGTAGTAACATTTCTGTATAAAATATAGTTTTAGTTTGATTTGGAAAGTTTTAATATTTTGTTCTTATTTATGTAGTTTGGCAGTTTATTGTTTAACTTACTTGATTGCAGACTTGTTATGGAGCTTCACTCGCCTAGATGGATCTTCTGCATTGTATATTTCTGTGATTTTCTGTTTGCTCATGTAGACTATGACATGACTTCTTTTTTCAGTGCAGACTATATTCAATATACATATATACATGATAGATATACAAAACATGTATCCAATAATGATGTATTTTACACCATAACCTATTGTTTATTTAGTGAAGAGTTGTACAAGTACTAAGTACTATGAAGGAATCAGTTCCACTTTTTTCTTTATAACTTATTTCTCCTTATTTAGAAGTGTTATTTTTGTATGATATTATATTATGTACCTAACTAGTAAAATAGTTAAATTATCATGTTCCAGTATAAATGCAAATGCAGCATTCCTGTCAAACTATGAAGTCATGCAGATCCTTCAGGAGCTCAAAGACAGCACCAACAAGAAGAATAAACGAGAAGGATCATTAGCAACTGTTACTTATGAGGTATATAACTAATTGAATTCTGCCACAGGCCTGACATTCAATGAATTTATGATTACTTGTGTTGAGTAGTTGTTTGTATGTATAATAAGTATGTATTTACAAAAAAAAGTATATATGTATTATATCCGTTATCGAGTACCCATGACACAAATGTTAGCTTAGTGTGGGCTTAGATGGAGCTGTGTGCAATGTCCTGGAATATTTATTTATTTACCATATCAATCTACTATTGTCCTCTTTAGAGTCATATTCCACATTATTGCGGGTTTCAACACCCCCACAGAATTAATTACAGCTAGAAAATAATGTATGGTATGTGAAAATAGTGGCGGGTGCACAGTTCCTTCTACAGATGAAATAACTTCTATTGTTTGGTCCTCAAACATATCAGTTTCTTCACAATATATATTTAAGAAAGAAGAAGAAACCAATTACAAGAAAAAATAAACAACATATATATAGGTAAACAACATATATATAGGTAAAAAATGAACAACATATATATATAAACTCTAAACTGAAAAAGAGTATAAAAATAAATAAAAATATTCCGGGACATTGCACAAAGCGCCATCTAGCCCCACAGTAAGCAAACGCTTGTGTTCTTATGATACATACAAACGACCAGACTCAACACAAGTAATTATACATTTTTTTTAAATGCATAAATACTTTTGTCACTCTGGAATAGAACCCGCAACCCCTAGATTAGAAAGCAGAGCCACTACCAACTAAGCTAACAGGCTAGTCAAATATGTACATTTAACCTAAATTAATTTATAAGTATGTACATTTAACCTAAATTTGATGAAATGATTTTCATTATTAAGAGAGTGCTAATCTAATCCACACATAACTTTAAAAAAAAAACAAATCCTTTAGTGTAGGGCTGGGATCATGCCAGGGTTTCCCAAATTTTGTAGGTGACGTTACCAATTACATTTGTATATATACATTATGTATAGTCAACACACATTAATTTGTGTTAAATTGTAGCTCTTAGTTCTGTATCTTTGAACTGTGTCAGAGTCCCTTCAGATTATATTTAGGAACTCTCATTACTAGTGTTTATTATTCTCTTTTGTGGAAAAAAGTACATATCTTTTACACATATCTAGTAAATATATATTTTTATATAGGTACATGTTATTATTCATTGATGATTTTGACTGTTTGACTGAAACCAGTCTTTATTACATTGCAATAAATATGTTTCATGGTATTTTTTTTCAATTCCTTACTCTGATATGTTTTGATAAGTGGTTAATTGCACACACAGTTAAAAATAATGCTTTTTTAATATATTATTTTTTATTCTACATTTGTATTCCAGACAGTACATTTCTTGCAAGAGACTGACTGCAAGTTCCAGACCCCAGAGCTGATACAGAAGTTTCTAGAAGCCATGAAAGAGTTCAAGCTCACAAAGATGGAGAAACTAATGATGGTCAACAATCCCCCGAGGACAGAACTTGAAATACAGTTGGTAAGTAGCAAAGAGTTAAACCACCTACTAAACTGATCTCTTTCTCTGCTTTCTTACTAAAGCTGCCTGGAATAGATTACTTTAGGTGATACGGCTGCCCACTTGCACATATATTTATAGTTTAAGTCCTTTTGATATTGTTCATTTATTTTGGTGTGCAATAAAGATGTATTAATTAAAGTAGGTTCACTAAAGTAAATTGACAATTATAGGTATACTTACAAATTTAATGACAAAAGTTTGCAGTATTGCATTGGCTAAATGTGTTTGTGACTTGATGTGCAAGCAGCCATTAATGACCAACAAACATGGTCAGAACTAGTTTTGACTGGGCTGGCTTGTACAAGTAAATACTATTACTAATGACATGAGAAAAGTGAAAAAAAGAGATCAGAGTCAAATTTTGCATAGATAGATTTTTTTCATCATTTTCAGTCCTAGAATGTCTACCGACAGTGATCTCACAATAAATGGCATTAAAAGGAGGGATCGACATTTCAAAGAAATAATACCACATATATTGTGATAGATTTTTCATATTGTACACAGTACATACATAAGGCTCATAAAATCAGCTACAATGCAGCCCCAACACAGCATAAGGCATATTCCACGGAACCACCCAGTCCTGGAATACCATAAGTCTAGCTGTGAAGTCACACACAAACAAGATAAGGGTTTATTGTACCTACATACATGTGAGTGTACTTGTATGTACAATAAAAGTGCCTTATTATTATTTTAACCTTTAACTGCCGACCTATACGTCTCACAGACGTCAATATTTTTGTAATGACAATATTTTTTAAAATACGCGGCGTGTGGCTTCCTTTTTCCCGGTACCTTCCTGTTTTGCCATTTTGAAGACACAGTCGATGTGCCTTACATGCTATCTTCAAGTACCTATGCAATGACTGCAAAGTGTGAAACTAAAATTTTTCAAACACATGTGTTTTCAGTTTTTTTTATTTTTAGAGTTTCTAGTTTCGTTTTATTTTCAAACATATTTCAAGAAGAACATATTTATATTAGTCACTTTATCGAAACTTTAAAGTGTTTTAAAAATATGAAGATTGAACTATGTTCCTAAATTTGTTAAGCAAATTATGCGATCTCATAAATTAATGTTGATTATCTTTAAATTTGAAGTTTAATTTATATATATATGCACGATTCATTAGCTAAGGCTTTCATCTAATAACTGTAAAAATTAAGATTCGTTAGCACGCTTACAGATTTTTTTATAATTATTTTAATTTTGTGCGTCTGTGGGACGTAACCTCGGCGTTAGTGTTTTTTTAGACCAGGTCGTCAGCCAAAGGTTAAACAAGATAGGCTCACGCTTGGCTACAACTCGCCTGATGTTAAGCAACGTTGTAATTTACGATCTAGCGCGCTTGCCTGGAAGAAACCGATTCACTCTCGACTTGAAGACCGATAAATTATAGTCCGAGGGGAATAGGGAATCTGGCAAGGAGTTCCACAGTTTGGCAGTTCGCACGATGAAAGTCGAAGCAAAACGCAGGGTGCGAGTCTTTGGTACCTTAACTGTATATTGGTGCCTTTTTGCCGTTCCTCTACTCGTGCGTTTGTGAAATGATGGGGCTGCAGGAGTCAAATACTCAACGTCTGTAAATCTGTCACAATAAATGTTATTACCTATATTATTATTTTTTTATTTTCAGATTGTGCAAGAGAGTGAAGAGAGGCTTTCAGAAGAAGAAGTTCAGAAGATATTAAACATTGTTAAAGAAGGTTTTCCGCCTTCGTTAGAATCGTGACATTTGTTTCTCTGAAGCTAAATTTAAGGAAATTAGTTATTTACTGGCGTGTTTTTAAGATATTATATGTAATTAAGTAAGTGATTGTTTTCTTATGATTAACTGAAGTTATTTGACCTCCATTCAAAGGTGCTTAATATCTTGCAGGCTATAGCTAAGCCAATTTCGTTAAAAAAATCTATATTAGGCTTATTTTCTGGTAATGTTTACCTATTCCAGCTTAATCATTAGAAAAAACTTACAATTAAGTATGTAACTTAACTGATATATAAATAACTAGTTGTTCCCGCGATTACGTCCGCATGGAATAGTTATTTTGGGCATCATATTTATTTGTGCAAACAACCTCTTCAGCTTTATAAATTATAGCTGTTACCCACGAGTTGCACCGTTTTCGCAGCGCACGCAACGGAATCCCTCAAAGATGAATAATTTTCCCCGTTTTTTTCACATTTTCCATTGTTTCTTCGCTCCTATTAGTAGCAGCGTGATGTTATATAGCCTAAAGCCTTCCTCGATAAATGGTCTATTCAACACAAAAATATTTTTTCAATTCGCACCAGTAGTTTAGCGCGTTCAAACAAACAAACAAACTCTTCAGCTTTATAATATTAGTATAGATTTTTATTATGATTATCAGGCCTGTACAAGGCTGGAACTAAATAATTTTAATAAATTTATGAGTTTATACAGAAAATACATTTATAAGTAGGTAGGTACTTAAGTATATTTAAATAAGTGTAATTTACCTACAAATCCATAGAGTTACTTCTATGTATAGGTAAATCAAAATTATTTTAAATAAGATTTTGGGTAACAGCGCTTATATTTATACCTATCAGTATATTTAAAAAAATATTCTTGAGATAGAAAGTTAGACTTAGTACATATGATGTATTCTGTGACCTTCTGGTCTATAGTACAAAGATCAAGGTTGCCTCAAGTCAACAGGTTTTGCTTTTAGGTTACGTTATATTATTATCAAATATCTACTGATATGATATTATGAGCCGGTATTAATTATTCAGTACATACATTAGGAAAGTGAATTTGATACGAAAGAAAAAGATTGTTTAATTTATTTGAGTGATTCTATTATTAGTTAATTTTGTGTCTGAAGGTAAGTGTTTTTTACATATTTAATTAGTGATTACTGGAATCTTATTTATATATAAAAAAATGTTGATTTGTTTCCAATTGTAGCCACAGCTATAGTGTGTACTCAATAACAAAAACTTAGTCATCTTTTGTAATATTGTTCATGTTATAACGTGGTTTGCATATGACGGCTAAGCGCCTTGTTATTATATTATAATAGCGTTGTTACATGCTAGCAATTTGATAAAAGTTTACCAGGCGCTTTATACCTACAAATTTTAAAATTATAAACTTTCTTACCAAGAAAATGGTGTACGCAAATACACACTGGCAAACTTTTATACCCGCTCGCTTGCCCCAGGGGGGTTCGCGCGCAACGCGCCTTTGCTCCTGGTCCCAGCGCGTGCCTATCTAAATTTGGTTACTACTAGGTACCACGGCAAGCAAGCGGATACTAAACTGTACTTTGTATACTTGGCAGTCGCTGTTTAAAAAACCGGTATTTTGTTGATAGATTTGTACCCGACCCTATAAAATTAAGAACATATGGATAAGAGGGTATAAACAGTAGGTACTTTCTGCCGCGCGCTCGGTCGCGCGGGCGCAGCAGGCGAGTATGCCAATCTCACCCGTTTTACAAGTTCGTATCGGGTCGGATTAGCATGCGCGCCGCGCACGCGCTGCCGCGGCCGGCCACTCGGCAGGGAATACCTACATGTCTTGCTGCTTACTCGTCAACCCATCACTGGAAATGTCTGCTACGTCCAAACTAATGAGCGTGCAACATCATCGAGTCGTTTCGTATTCCAGTACCTAACACTTTGTTTTCAATCACATTATACCTAAAATGTACCTACAGCTACCTCCTAAAGCTTACATAACTATGTTTCCTGATTAAATAAAAATTGTTCAATGTATATGTTACCTAAGAAGCGTTTAAAATTCAGTGCTGTAAATTTTAATAAGAGATTGTGTAAAGCTCGTAAAATAATTACGGTCTTATTTATAAAAAGTTATAGAAGAGTTAAAGTGTTCTATAACATCACTATAAGAAAAATGACCAAAATCGGTATTTATAAACGTACTATAGCGCTAAACAGTTCTATAAGTCTATTGTAAAGTTATAGTAGCGAGGACCCTACTATAACCGTACTATAGCGGTGCTATAAGATCTAAGATGGCCGACTATCCTGTCAGCTGATTTGCTGTCTTTGAAGTAAAAACAAACAATAAAATTTTGTAATATAAATTATTTTTTTTAGAATACGGTGTCGCAATCCAAATAATAATCCAACTACAAGCAAGAATTTTTAATGAGTCGTCACTCAAAGAGCGCTTTGAGATGGGGTCATTTAGAGGAAGACTCCTAGCAGATTCCGGCTATAAATTGGAACCATATCTCTTCACACCAATATCAAGGCCCTAGAATAGGTGTGAAGAAAAATATAATGTCATATGTATAGCAACAAGAAACACTGTGGAGCGATGATTTGGAGTTTTAAAACAGCGTTTTCAGTGCCTTTTGTAATGACTTGCAAATTGGAGAATGTAAAGCCTACAATAATAGCACCTTGCATATTACATAACATTGCCATTGACCAGGGGGATGCTGTGCTTGCAAGTAACTCGGATGCTCACCAGGCAAATCCAGTAGTCAAAGAGGAGCCAGGATAAGTTGCAAGTGGACGCTCAAATGCCATCATGCAATCATTTATTAGGTCACATTTTAGTGAGTAGTTAATATATACTGTGGTTGAAGTTGGCATATAACTGTACTGTAATGGAACTGGCTCTCAGAGGAGGCTGCAAGAACATACTGCTAGGTGCTTGGTGACACATTTACATATACATAGAAGTGATAACTAAAACAAGGAAAAATGTGGAATTGTAAAACCAGATCCGGTGACATTATGTGTCTCAAGTTGGCATATAACTGTACTGTAATGGAACTGGCTCTCAGAGGAGGCTGCAAGAACATACTGCTAGGTGCTTGGTGACACATTTACATATACATAGAAGTGATAACTAAAACAAGGAAAAATGTGGAATTGTAAAACCAGATCCGGTGACATTATGTGTCTCCACTCTGAATTATATATAAAGTTTACCCCTTTTTGTACACAATGACACTGCTGCTCTTGTAATAATTAATTAATAGTAGGTACAGACATGTGATAATGCTAAATGAAAGTATCTTAGTAGGTATGTGTGATTTGTGATAAACATGTTAATAAAAGTCTTTCTATGTATTTCATTCTGTTTTACTTTTATAATAAATTATTTTTAATTTCATAAGCTCTTTTAATTTTTCAATTTTTGTTGCTCGTTGGCCATTTGGGCCTCATGTAGCTCTTGTCGGCAGGCTATTCCAGCATCGCAAATCCTCTGGGCAGCAGGAGTTTATAACCTTTCATATGTTAGCTGTCTAAATGTCAAAATCAGCGCATATGTGGGTCCCAATACAGGACGCTCTCACAGACAGGGGTTGAGCACTAATTTTTGAGACCTAGGTCTAGAAAAACCATTTTATTTCAAAATCTAGTTAAAATTTATGAAAATTACAGTTTATTTTAAACTAAAGATATATTTCTTTACCTCCCTTCACCATTTAAGCTTGATTTTATATTGCATTGTATCTGTTCTATGAGAAAGTACCTACATGGGTCTCCTAAAACTTAACTTTAATTTTCTCATATATACAAAATAAAACAATAACTGGATTAAATATTATATTTTTTATATACAGTCTTGTATTTAAAATGAAATTAAAAAACAAATGGTATACCCTACATAATTTTTTTTTTCACTGGACCTGTTTCTTAAACTTGAACAAAAAAACCACCTCTTCAAAAGCCACTTGAGTGGGTCTCATATTTCATTAGTTTACAATATGTTCCTGGCGGCAGAGTCCAGCCGTTTTTTGTTCAAAATATTTTCAACATACTGTCAAGCTAGTTATGTCCTGCCATCTGCAATAACCAATGTTTTTTTTATCAACACTGGAGACGGCTCCAATGTCCTGCCGCGCGGTCGGTTCCCGACCCACACATGTGCACGCTGTCCCTTTTTTGTACGCAGGTAGTATTGTAACTAAGTTTAGTTTTAAGTATTGTTTTGTAAGTTAGTATTAGCGTAGCCATGTAGGCGAATAAACGTCCTTGGTTCCTATAAAAATGTTTCATTTTTGGAACCCCTGCTTCTACCAGCTCAGCTGAACCGTGCGTACCTGTCTGGCGCAGCCGGTGCGGATAAAAGGAAGTCCAGACTTCTTTAGTGACATCATCAGCCGGTGTATGTCACGAAGTTCTGGAACCTGAATCCGCGAACCAAAGAAATACGACTCCTGGACGCGTGTGCAGCTGTTGAAGAAATTGGTTCGAGGTTGGAGCAGAGGACGGCGCCGGCAGCTATACTCATGGAGGGTTTGCGACGGCATGTGAGTAGTACCCATCACTAATCCCATGACCTCCTACCTATTCCGCGAACTTTGTAAGTGGGACAAACATCGCTCGCTTACGAGTTGTCGCTGCATTCTGCACTAGAATCGGCAGAATCAATAGCGACTTAGATAGATCTTAGGCTAGGGAGCTTGTAACTGAGACTAGCATCGCTCGTGTTACAAGTTGTCACTGCATACTGCACAAAAATCGGCGGGATGCATAGTGACTTAGGTAAGTTTAGACTAGGGAACTTGGGAGTGAGACAAGCATCGCTTGCTTACAAGTTGTCACTGCATACTGCACAAAAATCGGCGGGATGCATAGTGACTTATGTAAGTTTAGACTAGGTAACTTGGGAGTGAGACAAGCATCGCTTGCTAACAAGTTGTCGCTGCACTCTGCACTAGAAATCGGCGGAGTCAATAGCGACTTAGCTAAGTAGAATTAAGCTCTAGCATTAGATGAGGCTACAAAATCTAGCCACCTTAGTGAAGTTATAATGTGTATAATGTAATTTTGTGTGTTAGGTATCAATTTAGTTACATACTACTGTTTTGAGTTAATAATGTCAGTATTTCTGTCAAGTTGAGATCATTTCAATTACTAGATGGTTGTCCCATACGTAAAACAGTTTATGTTTATTTATTTATTTATTTATAGTCTGCAAAACAGGCACTAAGTTAAAACACACATAACAAACTTATTGAATAGAAAAAAAAAATACTAGCACTTAATGCCCTCTAGATGTAGACCTAACTTACAATTTTAAGATAATTACTTACAAATGAATACATATATTACATGCTACTTTAAACAATTAAGAAACAAAAATTACATAAATAAAGAGTACACCATGCATATTATTATAACTATATACCTATCTAAGCTTATAAAAAAAATAATAATCATAATAAGATAACCAAAACATACAACAAACAAAAATTAATAATGATTCTATAATAATAATCCCATTGACACTAACTTATACAAATAAAATAATAAATTTATAGCAAACTACTTAATGATTTTTGTAACTGACTTTTTGAAAGAAAATAAAGACGATTTTAAGAATATATCGATATCGTCTTTAATTTTATTGTATGATTTACACATTCTGTAAACCGGTGAATGCCTTAGTAGATTTGTCCTGAATTTGGGCAAAACAAATGTGTCGCGGTTTATTAAAGTGCTTCCGGTTCTCGGAACTCTAAGTGACAACTTATTCAATGTTTCGGGTGAATCTGTGTAACCATTGATACACTTGAAGAGAGTTACAATGTCAGCGATTTCACGGCGCTTGGAGAGCGACATGATCCGATAGTGTTTCAGGCGCGACTTGTACGAATGCAATACCTTACATTTAAAGTCCATAAACGTTATATGATATAAGAAACGTTTTTGAACTGACTCAAGACGTTCAGAGTGGGATTTATAACTGGGACTCCATACTACACTACAGTATTCCAAAATACTCCTAACTAAACTATAATAGAGCGTAATGGATAGAGAAGGGTCCTTGAAGATTTTTGTTTGTCTAACCACGAATCCACCCATTTTAGAGGCAGATTTGACGACATTATCAATATGTTCCCTAAAGTCCAGCTTTTTGTCCATAGTGACACCGAGATCTCGGATTGAGTTGAGTTCAGTAAGGGGGACATGGTCAATAGAATACTGACCTGGGTGCGGAGATCGTTTGCGTGAGAATCTAATAAAAAAACATTTTGATGCATTTAATGACATCTTATTACGAGCACACCATTGGCTAATTAGATCAACATCTCTCTGTAATAAGAGAACATCTTCAGCCGATTTTATACTTCTGTATATCTTTAAATCGTCTGCATACAATTTAACGCTCGAATTCAAGATACCTGGCAGATCATTTATAAAAATAGTAAAAAGAAGTGGCCCAAGGTGTGAACCCTGCGGAACACCCGATGGGACCAGAGATATAGTTGACTTGTATCCTTTAACTACTACTAGTTGAGATCGGTTTTGTAGATACGATGATAACCACCTTAATAATGAACCATGTATCCCTAGACAATGCAGTTTAGATAATAGTATATCATGATTTACGAGATCAAAAGCCTTGCTAAAATCAGTATAAATAGCATGGACCTCGCCACCTTTATCTATAACTTCCATTATGTCAGAAACAAAGCTAATAAGGTTAGTTGTCGTAGATCTACGTGGTAAAAAGCCGTGTTGATTTATATCCAGTAATTGAGTTACATACCAACGAATCTTTTTGACTACTAACGACTCCAGAAGCTTACCCAAACTGGACAAAATGGAAATTGGCCGATAATTAGCAATACTTGCGAGATCACCTTTCTTGTGAATTGGCGTAATGTGTGCAACTTTCCATTGACTAGGGAATATTCCAGTAGTAAGGGACTTGTTGAATATCTGTGTAATAGGTGATGTCAACTCTGCGGCACAACTTTTCAGCACTATAGAAGGTAAAGAATCAGGGCCAGCGCCTTTGATTTCTAATAATTTCAAAGCATTCGATACTTCACTGTTATCAAAGGTAATATTACTAAGTGGAGAGAAACTAGAATTATTGAAAGAATTAAAACATAGGTTGACACTGCTGATATATCTGTTTGTGCACTGAGTATAGACAGAGTTAAAATGTTCCAAAAACAGATTACAAATCTCCCGACCACCCGACGCATTATTAGATCCTAAGTACATTTGATCTGGAAGAGAATTTGTATTAAATTTTAATTTATTTACATATCGCCAATGTTCCAAAAACCTATCCAATCCTATCCTCAAAGTGATGCAGGTAACTCTGCCTGTCGCCTTCATGATGTCTCCTGATACATCAAATAAGTTCCAGCTCTGGTGGCGGTTGAAACTGCCCTACATAAAAGTGTTTGTGCAAGCCGTTAAATTAAAACTAGTGAAATATTTAATCTACAACAGTGAAATTCCAATCAGTGCCGTACTTTAAAAACGTATTTGTGATAACGTTACTGGAGTGATTAAACAACGTTACATAAGAGAAAAAAAAAATGCAGAACAGACAATGGACAATTATAACAGGTTTTTGTGTTCGTTTTCTAAAATTTTAAATGTAAATTTAGTTTAACTATTTAATTTTCTTCGTAATTGCATTGCCTATGTGTTTATTTGCATATTAATGTAAAAACAATCATGTGTTGTTCTATAAAATTGCCCCATAAAATGTTGAAATGCAGTTTCTAACAAGTAACTTATAATTGAATGTAAAATCTGCCCAAACCTGTTTATAAATTATAGACTGCTCCACTTGCTCTAATTATTTTTACATTTGCATTGAAATATTTTATATACATTGTACTAACTTTTGTTTATAAAAACAGGTCACCTCATATTCATCTAACATCATACTTGTAAAACATTCCTATATGTAAAACTTTGTATATTTTACTTTATGTGTAATTCTATTAAAATCGTTTAAGTAATACCAATAAATTATAAGTACTCTTGCGGTAACAATGTTTTATATGCAAAAAAATTAAGTTTTTATCAGTTGATTTATTCATTGCAACCACCGAAGTGAAACTATGAAATTGATAACAAGTTGTAACAAATAATGTAATAATCCCGCCGCTATCTGTTAACACATATACCATTTATAGTAGATATTCAATTTCTGAATTAATCATAAAAATATTTTTTTGCCACATCTTAATTATCATGTCATTTTAAAACATAATTCATTTCAATTAGGTATAACTATGGAATATCACATTAATTGATTTGAATCAAATATTTTGTCTCAATGTTATAGTCAATTTTAATTGAGTTCGTTTTTTTATATTTTGATACAACCCTGTGCGTTTTCACTAATTTCTAATTTAAATGTTTTACTTTACTGTCATCTTTTATAGTCTTTCTTTGTTAATGTGGTGTAACACTTTGTGTAGACAGATTTAAATGATTTTTATTGTTTCTAAAGCTATTAAGGAAAAATATTAGTTTATATACATGTCATTGTGTAATATTTCTATTCATGACCTTTTAGTTCTGTGTAACTATTATTTGTATTATTCTGTTAAATTGTATAAAACCCATTTTGCTATTCAAATATGTGAAACTGATTTTTGATTATAATTGTTGAAACGGAACACATTATAACACAGATATCTATTTAATGGACATTTAAAAAAAATGTTAATGTAATTTTCCTCTGATTAACTCATCATCGTAAAATTTCATTCTTATGGACGGAGGAGTTATGTCCTGCCATCTGCAATAACCAATGTTTTTTTTATCAACACTGGAGACGGCTCCAATGTCCTGCCGCGCGGTCGGTTCCCGACCCACACATGTGCACGCTGTCCCTTTTTTGTACGCAGGTAGTATTGTAACTAAGTTTAGTTTTAAGTATTGTTTTGTAAGTTAGTATTAGCGTAGCCATGTAGGCGAATAAACGTCCTTGGTTCCTATAAAAATGTTTCATTTTTGGAACCCCTGCTTCTACCAGCTCAGCTGAACCGTGCGTACCTGTCTAGCTAGTTTATTATATTTATTATTAATATGGACTCGTGAAAGAAACCGTAGGACCTATATTTTGCGAGAACGGTTCTCGCCTCAAATGAGGATCAATTTGAGGCGTTGAAAACCCTCTCCAGTCAAACTTAAATTTATTAGTCGGTTCTAATGGAAGGCCCAAATCAGAAGGAGGCGACGACGAAGCGGGCGGCGGCGAAGGAGGCGACGTCGAAGGGGGCGTTGGGTCAGGAACTGATGGACGAGGAGGCCAATCCAAGGTTATGTGGACGCATCCTTCTTCAATCTCCTCATCCATTTCATCCACAAACATTCTCGCCACTCGAGGCACCATCACCGAAGGGGTAACCCCTTCTTCCTCCTCTTCTGACTCCTCACTGCCTGAAAGGAAAACAGTTATTAGTAGTAGTTTCCATTATTTATATACCTAATTTTATATAATATTTGCTAAAAGAAGATATCAAAATGCGCTTACCATAATTAATCAGTTGACTTATTTCGTCTTCTTGAAGAGGTCTCCGTATATTATGTAACTGACGATTGCGATGTCTGTTAAATAGTAATATTTAATAACATATGTACGAACTCAACAAAAACTTATAAAATATGTTTGATTCTTACACAGGCCGCGTGGTTTTCGGTGTGCTTTCTGCACTGCTCGCTCCACATTCAATGAAGCTGCAATAGCTATTTCAGCATCGCAAATCCTCTGGACAGCATGATTGATGCTATTTACTTATTTTTATTTAAACTTTTGATACCTATTTGAGCGTCTGAATATCAACAACTTTGACGTTTCTTTGTGTCTGAGTATAGACAAAATTTTGTGTTTTATGACAAAGTTAGCATATATTTGGCACTAAGATACGTATTATCTATGGTTATTTCGTTTTTCTTTGATTTTTTCTTTATACTGGCAATGATTTGGCTTATTGTCGGTACCACGTGGGTACTATAGTTATAGAAGGCTTATAGAACGTTTATAAATAGCAAACTTTATAGAACACTTTAAATGCTTATTGAACACTTTAACTATAGTAAGCTTATAGCATACTTTAGGCATTTTTTATAAATAAGACCGATCTTAAGCTGTACTTTACTAGGTATGTACACTAGTTTAGATACTTTGTAATTTTTTTTTTATTTGAAATAAAGATATTTTGAAATTGAAAAAAATTGAAGTAGGTACTTTACGTATACATATATTAGCTTTACTTTTATTATGGTTCAAGTCACAGAGCCTGCAGCATGTCTCGGCTAGTGCTGCACCGCGCTATCGCGAGCCCGCCGGCGCGCGCCTGCATGATGCTGGCAGACATCCTGCAGCTGCGGCTGCACTACAGAGACGTCAACATTGTCAAACTGGAGCACAAGACTGACGAGTTTAGGAAGGTAACTCACGATAAACGTTTAGTGTAAGCCTAAAACAGTTAAAATCGAAAACTCTTTAATATTGTGACCGCATATGTGACTCACTCTTTGACTTATTTAGTCATGAGTAGGTACAGTTGCAAGAATTACATGGAGGCTACAGAAATCATCTCACACACTTACATGAAATAAGGTTACGGTCTTATATTTCAGTTAACTAACCACCTTATTCTATACCCACCTAATGCAATTCCTTTTTTATTTCCAGTTGAACCCGATGGGCACAGTTCCGGTCCTAGAAGATGGTGATTTTGTGGTCTCAGAGAGGTATGCCATGTACTTATACAAACAAACTAACAATAGTCTGTCCTTTTTATGCTGCAACGAATCGCTTAGGTCGTCATCATTTTTAGTATTGGTGTTAAATATAATATATCTCACTCTGGCTCACTGTTTCACATATTATGTGAGAGTAACATTAACATGGCATTACAAATCAAATAACTTCGCTTAGCACTACTTATGTCAATCACTTGTATAGGAAGGATCAGTAACGGGCATATGTAAGTACGTTTCCAGTAATATATCACACACACACACACACCTAAAATATTACATACCTACTAGTTCTAAGATTACATGTTTCCACATTTCAGTAACGCAATACTGAAGTACCTCCTGGGCCAGTACGGCGGTGATCACCAAGAGCGGCTCTACCCGGCGGCACTGCGAGCGCGGGCCATCGTAGACCAATGCATGTTCTTCACAGCCGGCGTGATGTTCCCCGCACTTAGGAACGTGGGGGTAATAATCTATTTCTTTAATTACTTATTATAGTCTTAGGCTGACAGGTGAAAGAAAAATAATTCTTCTAATTGAATGAGAGTGTGTGTCGATAGTATACAAGCCGCGCTAAGGGCCTCTGTCGCAGCTTGATTATTTAAACACTTATTATTATGAAAGGGCAATGAACGTTATTTTTTTTTATTACCTATGTTATTCAGCCGGAATATACTTAATTGTAAATCTTTTATGAATGCATAAGAATAAAGTAACACAATTTGTAAATTGTACGTTATTGCTAGGAGTCTTGCTTTGATTGAAATTGTTCTAACGTCGATATAGTAGTTTATGCAACTGTCATATAGTCACTCGTTACTATTATGAAACTCACACTCGTGTTTTAATACCCGTGTTATATGCAGTTGCATACACTGCTTCATCTTCACTATAATAATGCAATTATTCGAACAACAAGAGTAAAAGCTGACAATTTCTTTTTCATATAATTTTCTAGATTTTTCTGGCAAAAGATTGTGAGTTACTTTTGTTGCCAATTCTAGAATATCTGGAGGCGTACAAATATCATCGTCGCTATCCATTTTTAACTTATAATTTATTATTTTAAATTCACGCGTAGGTACGTGTATTGTCACAGTGATTTTGCCGCTATTAAAATCTAACCAATGAGAGCGCAGCTGCGCGCATCAATAAAACGCGACCAACCTGATTGGCCCTGCAATCAGGTTGGTCGCGTTTTATTGATGTTATAATGAGATATTACGATATCGATGTGGATATTAGGTATACCATCATGTGAAATTGTTTAAATTGAGTGTTTTGTTGTCTGCGCTATACCTAACAGTAGTAATTATAAGTCAAGTAATGGAAACATAAGTAGAATGTTACAACATTAGTATCATACTACATGTCTATACGGATATAAAATAAACTACCAAACTTCATAAAAAAAGAACATAATATTAAAACTTTCCAAACCAAACTAAAACTATATTTTATACAGAAATGCTACTACACAATAGAAGACTATTTTAATGACGAAAATAAGGAATAGGATATAATAATAATGATCTCAATGTAAAGTAGATTAATAATAGATAATATAAGAAAATATTGTACACATACATACTAGTTTAAGTTTCAGATTTGAAATTTTATATTAAGTTTTTGATTTTAGAATATTTAGTTTTAATCTTAACAACGCCCTAATTCCCCTCTGAACAGGGTAAATGTAAATAGGTACATTTAATGCTAATAAAGAAATTGAAATTGAAAATTAGTGTAGATAAAGTTATTAAAGGTTCAGTACCACAGCCATTATGTTACTTTGCTTCCAAGTTTTTGTTCATGTCATTTATACTTGGACCGGGACAAGTAGCGTCCAAGAAGAGAAGCCTATGCTCAGCAGTGGGTGATAACAGATTTATGATGATGATGATGACTTATACTTGTTTATTAATTCTTAATTACCTTTCCAACTTCCAGCAAGATACCCTAATGTCAAACTTAGAAGGTCCCACCGCGCAGCACAAAGCTGAGATAGAGCGGTCATACATCATCATAGAAGCATACCTCCAGTCTCGGCCGTACATCGCCCTGGATCGACTGACCTTGGCTGACCTCTCGGCCGGAGCCACTGCCACTGCCATACAGGTCATGCATAAAGTGGACAAGGATAAGTGAGTAAAAACTATATCATATGGCATATAACTGATGATTGAAAAAAACTTTAGCTCAACTAATTGTTTTGCTAGATTACTCGTACCTACTCTCTGTATGTCAATACGTATATTCGCTCCCTTTTCATCGACATCATTAATCAGAAGGAAAACCTTATGATACGAAGTCAGGCGTGTTCTGCATACCGATAATGCAGCACAGCGCAGAAGATGCTCGTGCGCGTGGTGTTGGAACAGCTTGTCCTGCTGGTAGTGCTGAAGCTGGTGCTATCAGTGCTGAAACTGTTGCTGGTAGTGCTGCAGCTTCGACTGGTGCTGATGCCTGTGGTTGTAGTGATGGCGGTTGCATCATATTTAGATGCAGGAACCAGAACCCATGTATGACATCCTCTTAACGTACAGTCTGTGTGCTATTTCCATACAAATTGTTGTATAGTTAGACTCAAAAACTAAGAAAGATAGACTGATGGTTTTTATCTCAAGTTGTTGGTAACTAAACAAAGATCTCGCCTCTAGAAAACTAGAGGCATAAGTTTTGTAGTTATTGAATTTATCAAAAAATATGTTTTCATACAAAATGTTTTTAGTGAAATCTTTATCTTTTAACTTTCTTTAATGCTTGCCTTTATGTTCCCAGGTTCCCCCGCACATACTCGTGGCTGGCTCGCTTGGAGCAGGAGACCTACTTCAACACCACCAACAGGGAGGGAGTCGACTACTTCGGGAAACTACTGAACGCATTCTGGATCAAGAACAAAAAGGATAACGCCAAGGTTGCCAATAGGGATACAAATTTTTAAAATTTGTGTATTTAAGTCTTTGAGTATTTGTTATTATATTTTTTTTATTTAATTAAGAGGTACGTGTAGAACAAGGAAGTAGAATTACAATTAGAGTACATATAAGTTTTACCTATGTTTTTTTGTTGTTAAACATCTAAGTTGCATTAGGAATGTGTTTATGAAGTAGATGGAATACCCATCTACTGTCTGTATATTTTAATTGAGATACGTATTAAAGTGTGGTGTTTAGTTTGTTTGTGTTCATTATGTCGTTTGTATGTATAATAAGTATGTATTTACTAAAGAAAAGTATACTTATAAGTATTAAATCCGTTATCTAGGACCCACGACACAAGCGTTTGCTTAGTGTGGGGCTAGATGGCGCTGTGTGCAATGTCTATTATTTACTTATAGTAATTGAGAATGGAAAGTATTGAAAGATGATGGTAATATGGGGCAGTGCATGTATTATAAAATCAAAATTTAACTTATTTAAGAGAAATTTAACGAAATCTATAAAAACGTAAAGTAGGTACATTCCCAAACACAGGATAAGTGATGTAAAATGCTGAAATTTTATTTAATACTGGGCAACTGTTTTTATTGAGATCTAGTGTAGCGCACCTTAGTAAACTATTTCAAACATATTATATAGGTACCTACCTATATAAATAATATTCCGATATGATTACAATGATTATGATAATATCCATTCTTTTATCAATATAACGCACAACAAATTTTGATAACTACGAATTTAGTGTGGTTTCTATTTTGGCTGAATACTACAATTGGTAAGTACTTACTATTTATAAATTCTCTTTTTAAAATACGAGAAATTCTGATTTCTTATTTGAATTGAATGTAAAATCAAGTACTGCTAGGTAGTAAAAATATTATGTACTTATTTTACTAACTATCAGAAGAACATATGCATAATATTAAGTTTTTTGTTTTTTGAATCGGAACTAACTTCTTAATATTATTCTATAATCGTGATTAAGTTTTGTTCTATAACAATTCAATTTATAGTGTAACTAAATTTATTACAAATAAATAAAATAAAATACTATAATTTGTCGGTCTTCAAGTCGAGAGTAAACCGGTTTCTTCTAGGCTAGCGCGCTAGATCGTAGATTACAACGTTGCTTAACATCAGGCAAGTTGTAGTCAAGCGTGAGTATATCTAATGTAAAAAAAAAAAAAAAAACTTTTACTATGGTAATGATTTTAGTACCTATACAGCGTTACAATCTTATGCACTTTGTCTTTCCTTGCACTTGTGATACATTAAATATGTTATTGGTGTACAGTTAGTACATACAATATAGATTATTTGATTTTAATGCTTAGTGCAGAGAATAAAAACAATTACAAAGTTTGATTTCTAGACATTTTGCTACAGAATAATATACTTCTATATGAAAGTTGCAGAAATGTCTAGAGTCCTATACAAGTTGTCAGCGAGTCCGCCGGCCGTGTCGGTGCAGGTACTGGCCGACATGCTGGGAGTCACGCTGGAGACCAGGGACGTGGACTGGAGGAACATGCAGCACAAGGCTAGCGAGTATCTACAGGTATGACAAGTGTTTGTTTAGTGTGGGACTGGATGGCGCTGTGTGAAATGTATCGGAATATTTTTTTAAAACCGCAAATTCAATATTTAATTAATTTTAGCTTGATATCTTATTAAAAATTAAATAGTGAAAAATAAAACGACCGTGGCGCCGCGCAAACGTACGATACCTACCCTCGTAAATGGAAACGTTTTTGGGTGCCCTCAAAAGCTTTCTATGACATATTTTGTCAAACTAAAATGTGTCCTGGTAGAAATATAGTTATCTGTTTATAAGTAATTCTAATCAAAAAACTACTAATTTTCCAACAGGCACGGTGCTAGTACTTACTAAAGTAGACTTACATACAAATTATTATTGCAGATGAACCCAATGGGGACAATTCCCGTACTGAAAGATGGAGGTTTCACGATAGCTGAAAGGTACATATTTACATCGATTATTTCTCGAAAGATATGTAAATTTACATTTACTTGCAAGCAAATTTTAAGTAGGTCATTGCAAGGAAAATGATAGGCATATTGGTTGTGCCTACGTACGAGTATGTTGCAAAATGCAGTGCACATAGTTTTCCTTCTTTCCTTATATTTTGCAAGCTACTCAGGAAAATGTCGTAATGATTATCTCAAAGCCAGCAATTTTGACTGATTTAATTACCGACCGAAACGTTATAAGAAAATATATGTACGAAGCGTCCGTAGCTCTACTAGCGGAGACAATCGCATGCGGTTACCAATGCTAAACAAATGTCGACGTGGTCAGTCATTAGATGGGTGACCGAAATGGGTGTTCGGGCGGCTAGGTAAACTTTTCACACCAGAGTTGGCCACTCTCATTTGATAAGAAGAAGAAGTATATGTGCAAGTGAGTTTTTTTGAGCCAGTGTTATCCTTTATCGCCTACTTTGGGGAGGGCTTGCTAACGAGCATCTAGGTAACCTTACCAACCGTATTATGATATATTCAGAATGTCTTTTTAAAAATACACTATATATTTTTATAAAAGATGTTTTAAAATTATATATACCTATTTATATGTCAAATCAAACAAAACTAAATGTCTAAATAGCCCGCCCTTAATAGTTTCGGTGTAAATGTGCCCATCAAGCGTGCTGCGTTGCCGCTGTGAATGGCGTTTTAAAATAAATACTTAGTTACCTATCTTCCCAGCCACGCGATCCTCCAGTACCTGGTCCACAAGTACGGGTGCTCGCAGCAGGCCAGCCTGTACCCGAGCGACGCGGAGACGCGCGCCTCCATCCACGAGCTCATGTTCTTCAACGCAGGCCTCTTCTTCATCAGGCTCAAGGTGGTGGCTGTGAGTGACTATCTATGTTATGTGTCTATGTCTTCATTCAAGATAAACAAATTGTGTAAAATATTCCCCATACTAAGCTTACGCTTGTAGGTATTATGGGTACTAAATAACGGATATGATACATAATATATACTTTTCTTTTGTAAATACATACTTATTATACATACCAACGACCAAACTCAACACAAATAATTACATTTTTTTTAAATATGCATAATTACTTGTGTTACGCGGGAATCGAACCCGCACCCCATAGATTAGAAGGCAGAGCCACTACCAACTAAGCTAATAGAGCAGCCAAATAAGATGCAAAGAAATTGTGTAAAATTATGTGGCACTGTGCCTGTTTAATTATTTTTCTGTTTGTAAACAACGTACCTAGTGATTGGGATGAATACTGCGGCTCCACAAACACAAGTCCCGCATGGGACTTAGTGTGAGCTTAGGGTTTATGTCGAACGTACGCCAACATAAAGAATGTAAGCTTATTTTAGAATATTCAATAACATAATATGTACTGTCACTGTTTTTTTATAAATAAAAATATTTGCAATTTGTATGTATGATTAACGTCCTCCAGTACCTGCAACACAAGTATGGCTGCTATGAGTTATACAGGTTCAAAGTTGGTCATTTACACAATAATTTAAGCAGCTAATTTCTATTCTAAAAATTTCCTGTCACATGCACAAGAACAACACCAATGACACCTAGTTGAGGAGGCCTATAAACTTACCCTGCAGGGGCTCAAAGGGCTGAAGATGATGATGATGATAAAGTCATAAGAAAAATATTGGGTCAATACTACTTTGATCCTGAATTGTTAGTGCGTAACAGAACTATGCGTCGCAACTTAATACTAGCTACATACGTGTTCAAGATAATTCCCCCTAAGATAAAAAATAATTCTGTTGGGTATCAAAACCCTCAGTCATAAGAAAATATGGATCTAGGTTGAGCTCCATATTATTCAGACATGACTATTGAAGGACATTCCATTCTGTTACAGCTACCAACACTACTCCAAGGCCTGCCCGGCCCAACCCCGCAGCATATCTCGGACATTGAATCTGCATACGGCATGTTAGAAGGCTACCTGTCTCGCCACTCATTCGTCGCTGCCCCGCACCGCACCCTCGCGGACCTGTCTGTCGGCACCACGGCAGCGTTCATGCAGGCGATACATACACTAGATGCACACAAGTAATATTTTTAGTGTTCTTATATTTATTTTAATATTTTAATTTGACATATCATCACGAATGAATGAATTTACTGTTAGCTCTTTGATAGCTAACGGTAAATTACACCCACTGGTGAGAATGAAGCTTTTCGTACGTCTGCAGCCTAGCACTTCACGATATAGAAAAGGTTTCACTCGAATAAATCTAATTTAAACCAATGATAGCGATCCATCAACCACGGAAAAAAATATAAATTCTATGATTAGCGTTACGTTTTCGAATAAAATCGTTCCGAATGTGTGAAACACTGCATTCGTGCGCAGATCTAATAGCTGCGGTTTGACATATGTATGTACATATAAATGTTGGTCGATTTACCGCATTGGTTGTTACAAAATTGAATTTAAATCTGGTTTTCACAATAACGTACTCTCTGGTCTCTTGTCTGTTTTGGAGATAAAGACGCTTTGCTTGATACTCTTTTTTTATGTTTCACAATAGAGAAAATAAATAATAGGTGTATCAGTAGATATGCCTTGCACTGTTGTACTTAAACGAGCACTCAGGACCTGCATTATGACGTGTCCTCGGATCCTTAGAAGCGCCCAACTGAGTTTTTTACCCACTTTCTTCTTCTTTCTAGATATCCTCTAACAGCAGCATGGCTGTCTCGACTATACGAGGACCCTGTCTTCAGCAAGCACACGGCTCCAGCGGTCGCCATATTCGATAAAACATTGCAAACCTTCTGGGAAATCAATAAAAAGAAATCGTCACAATAAATGCAGACTCAATATTACTTTTGTTAGAGATTTAAAACTATGATGGGCGTATTGTGGTAAGATCTGCAGAACTAGGATAATTTCAGTGATCAATAGAATTCCATTCAAAGGGCTCAGACAATTGATTCCTTTAAAAAACAAGTAAGTAAAGGAATTTTATCTTTTAACTACTGCTATCACCTGTAATATTATGTTGTATATTGTATGTATTTGTATATAAACACCTAGTTTATTATATTAAACATTGTGTATATATATATAATAGAGGGAAAATATGTACCAAAATGCCTTGGAGGGACTCGGTGATTATTTCGATTAATAGAGGGTCAAGACTTCGAGTAATGGAGGTTTTGGTGTTGGAAGGGAAGGGAACAAAACATTTTTTCGAGATTTGGAGGTTTTCGACTTATCGAGGTTCGACTTAACGAGGTCTTACTGTATAGATATAGTTTTTGCCTATGCAATGTAAATATCTCATAGTTTCATAGAATGAAAACATTCCTGAGATTATAATATACATAATAAGTAAAGATTAAATCATATAAAAAATAGTGCTTATTAAAAATGGTATAAGGTCCCCATACAATAAAAGTGTTTTTTTTTTTGTATTTTTTGCTAAATATTAAAAACGGTAACAGGTAGAGGCTTCAAATGTTCACAGAATATTAACTTGTTTATTACCTTTCAAAATAATTTATTAAATAACAATAGAGTTAATATTAAAGGGAGGCTCCCATACAACAAACGTAATTTTTAAGCAATTTTTACTTATACATATAACGAGATTTTCTTTTATAGATGATAGTACGGAACCCTTCGTGCGCGAGTCCGACTCGCACTTGGCCGGTCTTTTTGATGTTTAAATGATGCTTTCGTCTCACTTTGTGTTTATTTTAATAAGTTGATTGAGTACCTACATATTTATTCCTCCTCCTTGAATCGTATCCCTCATGTCTGAGGATCGTGACCACCACCTCCCAGCACCTTCTCCTTGATGACATCTTTCCACTTCCTTCTGTCCTCGGCAACATGCAATGCATTATAGACTGTAGTGTCTAAAGTGGTGCGAATTTGGTCCGACCAACGTGTTGGGCTGCGGCCTCGGGATCGATTGCCTTCTACTTTTCCTGTGATCATCAGTTTTTCCAGGTTGTCGCCATCTTTCCGGGCAATATGACCAAAATATTCGAGGATCCGTTTCAGACATAAAGTGGATAGTCTGGTACATATTTATTACATAATATTATAACGGCTAGTTGGCACATTCATCAATCAGTCAGTGTTGGTTCATCGAGTGAGCGACCGAACCTCGCTTGTTATCAAATTATCCCTCGGTAAGTACGACATACTCGTAGTATAGAGAAAACACGAAATAAACAGCAAGACTTAAATAAAATTATTCAACTATGCCGCTGATATCTATACTAATATTATAAAGCTGAAGAGTTTGTTTGTTTGAACGCGCTAATCTCAGGAACTACTGGTGCGAATTGAAAATTATTTTTGTGTTGAATAGATCATTTATCGAGGAAGGCTTTAGGCTATATAACATCACGCTGAAACCAATAGGAGCGAAGAAACAATGGAAAATGTGAAAAAAACGGGAAAAATTATTCATCTTTGAGGGCTTCCGTTGCGTGCGCTGCGAAAACGGTTCAAGTTGTGGGTAACAGCTATAATTTATAAAGTTGAAGAGGTTGTTTGCAAAAATATGACGCCCAAAATAACTATTCCACGCGGACGAAGTCGCTGGCACAGCTAGTTATGAAATAATGTGTTTGTGTTATTTTGTGTGATATTTGTCATGCTAAGACGTTTGAACCGATTTGAATTAATTTAGATATTTATTACTCATCATCATCATCATCATCAGCCTAATGGGACCCACAGCAGGGCATAGGCCTCCACCCTTTTACGCCAATAGGGAGTATTGCGCTGTTCTTGCCCAGATGTTTTCTTCTAACTTTCTAATATCATCCAGCCACCGTTGCACAGGTCTTCCTACACTTCGGTTACTTAGCCGTGGGTACCATTCAGTTATTGCTTTGCTCCATCTGCCGTCAGTACGTCTCGCCAAGTGTCCAGCCACTTGAGTTTCGTAATACGAGACCCGACGTCTTCCACCTTCGTACGTTTTCATATTAAATAAAACATTTACTTATCTATCTGCCACAGTAAATGTTTTCTTCTGTTTCAACCGCGGGGCACTCTGGGCACCACTACATAGTAAAAATATAAAAGTCTATTCGTCTTTTGCTTGTTGGTCTATTATCGCATGTGTAACACTCATGATAATGACAACATTAGATTAAATTTTGATATATTCTCCAATAAGTCACTACCAGCTGTTAAAATGAAACTGTCTAAATTAGTAGATTGATGTTATTGAAAATGTTTATTTAGTTAATGTGCCTTTTCCCTCTGTTCTTCGTTTCATTGTATGTTAGGTTTTTAAGTATAAATTGTTAGGAAGGTTTATGGATAAGTAGATTATAATGTGAAAGTTAGGTTCACTGTGTAAGGTGACGTACTCACTGTAAGTTATTGTTATATTTTAATTGTGAATGTATTGTACGTCACTGTTTGTGAAATAAATAATTTAAAAAATTACGCAAGTGAAATTGCGTGCATCTATCGGTAAAACAAGATAAGAGTAAAAAAATGCCTATTTTAACTTTTTAGATTTGGCCTCTTTCTTCATGCGGATAACGTCAATCAACCAATTTATCCATCCGTAGCAACAATAAAGCAATAAATAAAGTTCTGTAAAAAAAATTGTCTTCAAGTGTCACCTATAAAGTTAACAAATATATTTCCATTTTTGTGACTCCAAAATTTAGAATTGGGAGTAAATAATCAATCAAATTATTGAAACTTACAATCTTATAAGTATTCTTATTGATATCCGTAGATAATATTTATAAATAAAATTTATTTACAATAATAAAATATAAAAACAAGTGAAGGAAAACTAAACATACTACTACTAACTACTACAAAAAAGGGGCACTTAGAAAATCTTTAGAAAAGCCTAAAGATAATCTAAGTGCTCCAGCCCACTACCAGAGGGCAGCGTACCCAGCATGCTGGCCGCATTACCACGCTGCATGGCAATGCTGATACGTTGAGCGTTAATATTTATTGTCGGTGGCCAATGATATTATACATATGTACAAGTCGGTGGCAGTCACTGGTCAAACGAAAACGGCCGCGGCGCTTGTCGAAGTCGCAGTTCCAGTGGCCTTGGATTTGTTTTTTTTTTTTTTACATTAGATAGACTCACGCTTGACTACAACTTGCCTGATGTTAAGCAACGTTGTAATCTACGATCTAGCGCGCTTGCCTAGAAGAAACCGGTTTACTCTCGACTTGAAGACCGACAAATTATAGTTCAAGGGGAATAGAGATTCGGGCAAGGAGTTCCACAGTTTGGCTTCTATCTTATTCTGATAGGTATTGTTGCGCCTGGCACCGAGTCCAAATATTACTCAATAAGAATAATTTTTCCTTACTTCTTTACTCCTATATCTGAATTTTGAAGTCGCAAAAATGGAAATAAATTGTGTAGGTATTAACTTTTAAGTGACACTTGAAGTCGGTTTTTGATTTCTTTAAATAGATTTCATTTTCTACTTTTTAATTTTATTTGGTACACACTTACTCTAAGGTATAGGTGGATTAAACTTAAACAATTGTAAGAGTTTTCTTATTAATTATGCGCGAGTGAAGCGAGCTCTATATTTTTTGTGACTGGATATTTGCTGGTGGCTCATCACTCGGAAAACTAACAGAAATGTCTAGTAATCTGATAAAATAAGATCATAGAAGAAAAGTAGGCGAGCGTAGTGAGAACATTTCTACTTTTCATATTCTAGTAAACCATACTAATCCGTATTCGTCGCGGGTTCTTTATGGATGAGGTCTGCACAAGATGGCAGCCGACGCAGCTGGCACATTCAAAGAGAGGCATATGCCCAGCAGTGGGATAGAGAAGGGTGTGGATGATGATGTTGATGATGATGATACTAATCCGATCAACAACAAACTCAATTTTGTAAGCAGCATCCATATTGACTGGCCTGTTAGCTTTGTTGGTAGTGGCTCTGCCTTCTAATCTAGAGGTCGCGGGTTCGATTCCCGCATGACACAAGTATTTATGCACTTTAAAAATTTATAATTACTTGTGTTGAGTCTGGTCGTTTGTATGTATAATAAGTATGTATTTACAAAAGAAAAGTATATAAGTATTATATCCGTTAGCTAGTACCCACGACACAAGCGTTTGCTTAGTGTGGGGCTAGATGGCGCTGTGTGCAATGTCCCAGGATATTTATTTATTTATATTGGTTTGGTAGGTTTAGCAAGAGTGGGCAAGCAAAGCGAGCGCGCAATATATTTTTTTTTCATATTCTAACTTGCTAAACCTACAAGGATTCATACTCCGATCAATACCAAAATAAATGTTAAAATCAGCAGCAGAATCGGCCTAGCACTATAAGTTTTAGGCGCTAACAAATGTATATATAAAGCGCCGTCTAGTGAGTAATCAATGAATCACATAAATATATTCATTAACTAAACAAATCTAAGCCTATCAGAAAGAACCGCATCAAAATCGGGGTGATAATTCAGAAGATATAATACATACAGCAACGCCCCCTGGTGAGTTGTCATCGTAATGAATAGCTAAAAAGATGCACCCATTAAACCTCAACACATCACAGAAAACTATCTCAAAATCCGAAGAGTCGTTTTGGAAATATAGGTAAAATTGGTTTGCGTAAACTGTATCAATATGTTGGTTTATTGGTTTTTTTCTCAAAAACTACTGGACTGATTATAAAAAAATATTAGACCATTTAAAAACAATCCCCATCGAATAAAAAAAATTTTTGAAATCCGTTCATAAAATAACGGAGTCATCGCGTAACATACCCACAAAAAAAAACTTTCAGAAGACTTAATAACCTCTTTTTTTAAAGTCGGTTAAAAATGGATTAGAGGGAGCGTAACATTTTGACCTCAGTTTAGGTACAATGATTTTTTTTAATATATCGTTAACGTAAAATTTGCAATAGATTTTATTCTACTGGCCTTTTAGTTGGTAGTGGCTCTGCCTTCGAATCTAGGGTGCGGATTCGATTCCCGCATAACAAGTACCTAATTATGAATTTTATTAATTAGTAATTACATGTGTTGAGTCTGGTCGTTTCTATGTGTAATATGTATCTTTATCTTTATACACTTTTCTGTACGTACAAAACATTATATCGCAGTAGCATTCATTTCATAATACAATAAGCAAGCGCGCTAGATTATAAATACACTTCAGGCGAGTTGTTGTCAAGCGTGAGTCTATAATATCTAAAAAAACGCAGAATCACAATAAACACCTACTGCTGAATGATGATGATTTACAATTTAAATGAGATCGCAAGTTTATATATTATAAAGATTATAAATTGACTTCAAGCGAGTTGTCACATGCACTAGAAACGATCTGCTCACAGCCGCGCCCCTCGGCGTAGCTGTGGCAAACTACTGGTCCAAATCCATATAGATAAGAACAATAATTTAAAAAAAGTTTCGATCAATCACCGACACGAAGAAAAAGAAGCGAGTTTGAGACGATAAAAAAACGCAGAATCACAACACCTACCTACCACTGAATGATTACTGATGATGATTTGCAATATGAATGAGATCGCAAGTTTACATTCTTGTTACCTACGTATGTAAACAAAATCAGCACAAGATAATTTTGCACTCCACTCGGTTACAATTATTTTTTATGTGTATTTTTTTATACCGGAAAGTCATGACATGTTTTAAAGAATAGAATAATAACTTTGTTGGACACCAGAAATAAACACAGAGAGCTATGGTCAATTTTACATAAACAAGGAATCGAAAGCAAGTATATATCGTTACTGAAAAATATATACCACAATTGTAATGCTAAGATTAAACTGGAGGCAATAGGAGAGCCATTTCTTATACAAAAAGGTGTGAGACAGGGTGATACAATATCTCCCCAGCTATTTATAGCTCTACTAAACCAAATATTCCGTGATCTAGAGTGGAACAATCTAGGGCTTAACATACACGGAGAGTACTTGAGCCATCTCTGTTTCGCCGACGACATTATACTCATGTCAGAGAGCCACGTAGAATTACAATATATGATGACAAGCCTTGACAGACGAAGTAGAGTATATGGATTGCACATGAATAAAGAGAAGACCAAAATTATGACGAATGGAGAGAAAATCCCGATTACAATTGACGACACAAACATTGACTACGTAATAAGCTACATTTACCTTGGACAAAATATCGAAATGACAAACCGAACTGAAAAAGAAGTAGACCGACGAATATCGTTAAGCTGGAAAAAATACTGGAGCAATAAGGAAATTTTCAAAGGCGACATACCACTCCGAGTCAAGAAAAAGGTATTTGAATCCAATATAATGCCAACTCTCTTATATGGATGTCAGACGTGGGCCCCAACAAAAGTTACGATAAAGAAACTAAGATCATTTCAAAGAGCAACCGAACGAAGTATGCTAGGAATAAAACTGAGAGACCGCATCGATAGTAAGGATATCAGAAAAAAAACGAAAATGACCGATGTTGTTCAGACGGCTGCCAAGTTTAAGTGGAAATGGGCGGGGCACACAGCGAGACAGAGAGACAACAGGTGGACAGAGAGAATACTTCACTGGGAGCCAAGAGATGGACGGAGAGAGCGTGGAAGACCAATCAGACGATGGAGAGACGATATAGAGGCGGTGGCAGGAAAACTCTGGACAAGAACAGCAAAGACGAGACATACATGGCATGAGTTGGAGGAGGCCTACGTCCAAAGTTGGACGATCCCTTAAATAAATAAATAACATTTTAATTCAATAACCAGACATTGACATTACATTTAAGTACATATATCCATTTTGACATTACCTACAATAATACTAGACATTTATATAATAATTTCATGAATCAAATCAAAATATTGTAGTGTGAACAACTATACATTTAAAAGGGAAATAAAGGCTATTTTTATTTTATTTTATTTTATTGGACACCAGAAATAAATATACCTACATAAAAAAATCTAAACAGTCATCATAACATAACCAAGGAACATTGGGCGGCCTTATAGTTATCTCTTCCAGGTTTTATCTACTATCTAATTAAAAGCAAAGATGATAGTGACCAAAGACATAACATTTTGGTAGTTTATCTTAAAACTCGATAAACTTGGGTAATGTGGCGGACACAAGCGCGCACGGTGTGGCGCCGTGCCCCTGGGTGGGTGGACGGCTCGCGGTTCTCGTCTTGAAAAAGACGTCTGCGCCGGTGCGAACCGTCCCTACGTCGCGAAACTTAAACTTGTGTGCGAGATGCCTTGAGGAGGCCTAGTCGTGAGAGATGCCTAGATAGGGTACTAAGTCTATTGTGGGTTGAAAGCGAAACCAATGGTGTTGAATGAAGGAAACTATGAAACGAGGAACGGTACCACTATCTAACACCCCCTACGCTCGCGACCCCAGTCCAGGTTCACAGCAGCTGCCCGCGGTGCGGCTTCTTGTCAGCCCCTCGATGTCGCCGCGGTGCTCACTTCTTCGAGCAATCTGCAGGCTGGAATCCTTCTTGGCTGGGGTCTTGAGGGCACTTCTTCTTTCTTGATTTAGACGTCGGCTGGAACTACTACATACATTCGACCGATCTTCAACCGCGGCACTGGAATTTATCGTTACCGCAAAGAGAGCCCCATTAAAATTCTCTATATTTTGAAGCAATTTCATTATGAGTGGCACCATTTCCCGTCCATATCTTTATTGATCTTAAAGTTACACACATAATATTTACACCATTAGAAAGCCCTTACAAAACTCTATTTATACATATAAAATTTACACAGATCAACCAAGGACTTTAGACACAATCAGCAAAAAAATGGTGAATATTTACATAAAACGCAACTTTCATCGTACATTTTCGTTAATTACAAACTAACTACGGTCGTGATCCGCGAGTATCATACCATTCTAATTAGATCTCTTCACGCAGCATCTGTTTCACTAATGATACTCGCGGAGCGTGGACGAAAATGATACATTCTCTTAGTTTGTTACGCGCACTCACTTTCACTAATTGAACTCGAACAAGGCATGCGTCGCTGCCTTGACTGTTCATATTAGTTCTTTTCATACATTGTCCACATGTCAGTGCATGCATCGCCGACATCCTCCCCCTCGTGCGAAAGCACATCTCCTGGCTCGGCGATGTGCAGTCTACAAGAGCGGGCGACGGCTGCCTCTGTTGTTTGTGACCGTCCTCATCGGTCCGCTGTCACCCGGCGCCTGTCCCGCCGTCCCGTTGCAAGGCGTCTCGCAAACGGGCGTGCTCTCGAAGTGGTGAGGGCTACCGCTCGGCAGCCCTGCGCAGCGCGATGTCTCGGTGCGGAGCGCCCTGTCGACCGTGAGGTGGCCGACAGACGCTCTCTCGTAGTGGTGAGGACCGTCGCCTGGCGGCCCCACGCAGCGCGATGATGCGGTGCGGAGCGCCCCGTCGACCGTGAGGTGGCCGACAGACGCTCCCTCGTAGTGGTGAGGGCCGCCGCCTGGCGGCCCCACGCAGCGCGATGATGCGGTGCGGAGCGCCCTGTCGACCGTGAGGTGGCCGACAGACGCTCCCTCGTAGTGGTGAGGACCGCCGCCTGGCGGCCCCACGCAGCGCGATGATGCGGTGCGGAGCGCCCCGTCGACCGTGAGGTGGCCGACAGACGCTCCCTCGTAGTGGTGAGGGCCGCCGCCTGGCGGCCCCACGCAGCGCGATGATGCGGTGCGGAGCGCCCTGTCGACCGTGAGGTGGCCGACAGACGCTCCCTCGTAGTGGTGAGGACCGCCGCCTGGCGGCCCCACGCAGTGCGATGACTCGGAGCTTCGCGTCTCGTGGGGAGATGCGCCGCCGCTGCAGTGGTCGCTCTCGTGCGACCCGACGTCCGGCGCCTTAGCGCCTCTCGGCGCTCCGGAGTTGCGTGGCTCGTCTGTAGTTGGCTGCCTCTCTTCGTTGCGACAGTCGTTGTTGAGCGCCTCGGCGCTACTGAGCGCGTCTGCAAGCGCCTTGTCGTCTTGCCTTGGTACTAGCAGCACCGTCTTGGAGCTCGGTCGCTTCAGGACTCCACCGTTGGTACCTACGCACTTCTACAATGCGTGTGCGCCCATCAGGACCTGGATAGGTCGCCACGACCTCTCCTCGCGGCCATGTATTTCTCGGTAGAGTGGAGTCTACTATGAGGACGACATCCCCACATCGCAGGTCTCGAGACGCGTCGCTCTGGTTCAATTTCCTGGGGATTAGAGTTGGTAAGTACTCTCTTACCCACCTACTCCAGAAGTGGTCGGCGAGTCGTTGCGCCACTCTCCACGCCCGCCGCCCCTTGATCTCGTCGTCGTTGAAGACGCCTATACGAGGCGCGCCGCAGGACCTCCCGATGAGGAAGTGGTTCGGAGTGAGCGCCTCTTCTTCGTCCATGACGGCTTCGACGAGTGGTCTGGAGTTGACGATGTGCTCGGCTTCCAATAATAGCGTGTGGAGTACCTCTTCTTTCGGGTGCCTTTCCTTGAGCGTTATGGCCAACGCTGTCTTGATCGACCTAACTAGTCGCTCCCAGGCACCTCCCATGTTCGGCGCGCCTGGTGGTATAAACTTCCAACGCACGCCTATTTTCTCAGCTTCTCTTACGGCGTCATCTTGCTTCAATTCTGTAAGGGCGTCTTGTAGATCCTTGTTGGCTTTCACGAAGTTGGTTCCGTTGTCGCTGAAGATGACTTTGGGCGATCCTCGTCTCGCTGCCATCCGTCGTAGTGCCAGGATCATTGAGTCGGCCGACAGGGATGCTGCCAACTCAACATGCACTGCCCTTGTAGTGAGGCATGTGAACAGTGCGCCCCACCTTTTCTCGTGTCGTCGTCCCACGGTGACGCTCATCGGGCCGAAGTAGTCGACCGCCGTACAAGTGAATGGTGGCTCGTTTTTCCGTAGGCGCTCTCTCGGTAGATTGCCCGTAGGCGGTGTCTGTGGCGTGCTCTTGTGAACGCGACACCACTGACATTCATGCGCCGTTGCTCTGACTGCTGCCCGCAGTCCCAGGATCCATAAACGCTGCCTCACCTCATTCATCACCGTAGCGTGGTTACCGTGGTTAAACATCTCGTGATAGTGTTTGACTATCAACCTCGCGACCGGGTGCTTGCTATCCAATAGTACCGGTCGTTTGAAGCTCTGCTGGACATCTGCAGCCGCATCGATTCTTCCTCGAAGTCGCAGTAGGTCGTCCTCTAGGACAACGTCTAAATTCTTCAACTTACTCGATCGGTCCAGCGCCTTGCCTTTTCCAATAGCGTTCAGCTCCTCTCGAAAGCTCTCGCGTTGGCTGCCTTGTAGTAGCAGCTCCTCTGCTCGTGTCAGATGAGCGGGATCGAGCGGTGACAGTTTTCTCTCTGGCGCCGCTTGCGGGGTCGGAGCCTGCTTTGATGACGCCTTCTTGTTTATTACCTTCCAAGTGGGATCTTTCTTTAGTTCCTTCTTAGTGAGGTGTACCGATGCTTTCTTGGGCCTGATCAAGTCGATGAATTGAAGGACTCGAGCTGTCGCTCGCAGCAGCCGGTTCCAACTGGAGAATCTCGTCCAGTCTGGTGTCGAAACTTGCTCGTTCATACGCAGAGAAGCGAGAGTATTTGTACTCACCCGCTCCTCGTCTCGGTCGGCGCTTGAGTTCAGACGACACGGCTTGCGCTCCTGTTCCGTACGGTCTCGGTGCTCGGGGTCGTTCGCATCTCGTCTGGCCGGCTTAGGCCATCGCTCTTCGTCTTCTGTCAGGAACTCAGGCCCGGTGAACCACCTGTGGTCTCTGTTGAAGTCCTTCGGGATGCCGCGTGTCGCATCATCTGCAGGGTTCTGCGCTGTCGGAACCCAACGCCACTGTTGCGGTTTAGTCGTGTCCTCAATCTCGGCGAGACGGTGTGCGACGAAAGTTTTAAAACTCCTCGGGTCGGCTTTGATCCAAGACAGTACAGTGCTTGAATCGCTCCAATAAAACTTACGCGTCGGCTTGACGTCCAACTCCGTCTCGACTGTATGCGCCATCCGTGTCCCGAGCAGCGCAGCTTGTAGCTCCAGGCGTGGAATAGATACCGGCTTCAACGGCGCCACCCGTGCTTTGCCCGCTAATAGTGAAACTTTGTACCTTCCTTGTTGATCCCGCTGTCGCCAGTAGACAGCGCAAGCGTACGCAGTCTCGCTGGCGTCGGTGAAGACGTGTAGCTCCCCCTCGGTACCGGAGTGTGTAGCGCACCGCGGCACGCGCAGCTCTCGCAGGATCTGCAGGCTCTCGAGGTAGTCTCTCCACGCCGCCTCGTTCTCTGGGACGATGACTTCGTCCCAGCCGACGCCGCTCCTCCAGATATCTTGTAACAGCTTTTTGCCCTGGATCAGCACCGGGCACGCCAAGCCCAACGGGTCGAAGGTAGACATCACGGCGCTGGTCACTTCTCTCTTGGTCGGGACGCTTTGTCTAGTGACAACATTCTGCACGTTCCGAAGGCAAGTTCTGAAACCAATTTCATCGCTTTGAGTGAACCAGCGCAAACCCAAAGTTTTCTCTTCGTTGCTCCCCAGGTCGACCTCTTCCTTGGTCTCTTCCTGGGTGAGCGCTGCGGTAACCTCTGGCTGGTTGGACGCCCAGCCTCGCAGCTCAAAGCACGCTCTCTTGTGCACCGTGTCGACCTCGCGTGCGACTTGGATGGCTCGTTCCGTAGTCTCGAAACTGTGGAGATAATCATCCATATAATGATTGCGTTCAATAGCTCTTACCGCGTCCGGATATTCATGTGCAAACTCTGTTGCGTTCATGTTCTTGACGTAGATTGCGGTGCTGGGTGAACACGCGGCGCCGAAGATGACTGATGTCATCCGATACTCCTTCGGCGCTCCGGTGCGTCTGTCTCCTCTCCACAGAAACCGCAGGCTATCGCGATCCTCTTCCCGGATCTTTATCTGTAAGAACATCTCCTTAATATCCGCCACCACAGCAATCGGATGTTGGCGGAATCTCATCAGTACTCCAAACAGCGATTGAAGTAGGTCCGGACCCGGTAGCAGCGCGTCGTTGAGACTCTTCCCCTCGTACTTAGCCGCAGCGTCGAACACGAGGCGCAGCTTCTTCTTAGTTGGATGAACAACAGCAAAATGAGGTAAGTACCACTTACGGTTCGAAGAGCTGTGATGCTGTACCTCCTCGGCGTAACCCTTATCCAGCAGGTTCTGGATCTGTGCCTTGTATTCATCCTTCAGCTGCTCGTTCTTGTCCAACTTTCGCTCTATAGTCTTGAGACGCCTCTCTGTAGACTCAAAGTTATCGGGCATCGTTTCTTGGTCGCTTTTCCACAAAAGCCCGGACTCATAGCGACCACCTTCAATTCTCCTGGACGTTTTCTTCAGGATTTCCAACGCTTTTCCGTCAGCGTCGGTACTCGGCAGGCGAGGTTGCACACCCAAAGATTCGATGGTGAAATGTTCCTTGATGAGCCGCTCGATATCTTCCTCGCTCGACGTACCATGCATTTGAGCGTGCGTACAAGTAGCAAAATTTACTCGCCTTGTAGCTGCTCCTCCGTTGGTGCCGTGTAGCACCCATCCAAGCTGCGTGAGGGACGCGACAGGTTGATGTTTCCTGCCTCTCCTTGTGGCTCTCGAGACGATGAGCTCCCAGTTGTCTTGACCAATGAGCAGCTTCGGGGGTTCGTCCTCGTAGTGAAGCTGATCGGCAAGCCGTCTCAAGTGCGGATATTCAATAATAAATTTATAGTCAATACCTTGCGGAGTTAACTTTAGTCCCTGGATTGTGCGGACGCCCTCGATGGTCCGCTTCGCAGCTTGGTAGACTCCTTTGATCTTCATGGCGATCTTCATGGAGTCCCTCTCGACGATGTTCCCTCCGCCGACAGTCTCGATACGGAGTGTCTCGTTCGGTCCGCTGAGCCCGATCTGTCTTGCCACCGAAGCGTCTAGAAGGGTTATGGTCGAACCCTCGTCCAGCAGTGCCAGCACCCTGGCTTTCCCGCCAGGGCCGTAGAGATCCACCGGCACCATCTTCAGGTAGGCGCGCGCTGTCTGGGCTGCGTTCACCGGGACCGCGTTGTTGGTGGCCGCTTCTGTCTCGGCCTCGGGTTTCCGTTGCTTTTCTGAGTGCAACAGAATGTGGTGCTTGCGTTTGCAGCTCCTGCACGGTGGGCGTTTACAAGTATCATTACGATGTCGACTTTGTAGGCACTTAAAACACATGCGGTACTTACGCGCCATTTCCCACCGCTGTTCGATCGACGCTTGAAGGAATTTCTTACATTCGCGCAAGTAGTGTGCCTCCTCGCAGTGCGGGCACTTTACTGGCTGTTGAGTTTGCTTCTGTTGCGGGTGCTCAGCAGGTTGATCGGCCGCGCTGTGCGCGGCTTGCCGCGGAATTCTCCTCGCGGCGGCTGGTCCCGCTTCTTGCAGTGCGTACGGCCCGCAGCGGTCCGCCTCCCGTTCCAGGAACCTGCTTAGTAACACAAGGTCCGCGTCTTCCCGGTCCGCCGCGTAATCAAACCATCGGTAACGCAAAACAGCAGGCATTTTATCTACGATAATCTTTATCATTTCAGGCGAATGCAAGTACTGAGGCCTCTTCAGGCCTTTAATAGTAGCGACAGTGTTACTCACGTGGCTGGCAAATATACAGACTTCCTTGGCACCTTCTGTGATCCTGGGCAGCTGGCGCAGCTTGTCGAGCTCGGCGAGGACAAGCGCCTCCGGGCGCCCGAAACGTCTGCGTAACGCTTCAATCACTTCACTCGCTTTCACGTCGGAGTACAACAGGCTTTTGATCGCTTCTCTTGCCGAGCCTCTCACTGCGCGTCGCAGTCGCGCCAAGTTCTGTACACTGTTAAACAAAGGAGCACTGTCTTCATACACTGTTTTAAATGCCAGCCACTCACCACTATTTCCGTCGAAGGCAGGCAGCTCGTGCAGGTAGGCGGGCGGCGGTGCCGCCGGCCTTGCAGAATGTTCGATTGCGCGCAGTATTGCGCCCGCGAGGTCCGCCGGCTCTCCTTTGACGTCCGCTGGAGTCGTCTGCTCCTTTGGTGCAGCGCCTTGTTCCCGGATCGACTGCACCCAACTCTGGACATCTTCCTCGTTGTTGGCCGGGTCCTCGATGATGGAGTCTCCATCCTCTTCTTCGCTCGCCTCAAGCTGCAGCAGCTCCAGCTGCACCTTGGCGAGATGTGTGGCCGCTTTTGCTTCCTCGACCACCCTTCGTGAGTGCTCTGCACGCGCCTCCAGCAGGCGGCGCAGCTTGGCCGCGTCCAAAGTCTTCGACGCAGCACGCAGAGTCTTCGTTGGTTGCTCGACGGCGGGCCCCGCAGTGCCGGACGGGCAGCGCCCTCGGGTCCGGTCCTCCTCTGTGATGCGGGTCGCTGTCGAACTTCCCGTTGTCGCGTCGCTCGATGTACCGGTAGTCGCGCCCGCGGGCGCGGCCTCGGTCGGTGCGACGGTGCTCGATGTAGTAGTGGCCGGTGTAGTGGCGGCCGGCAGCACGTCGCCATGTGTGTGCGGCGGCTGCGCGGCGTCACCCGGGCCGGGCGGCGACGGGGGCGGACTTTGCCCTCGTGCCCGGCGTTGTCCCTCGTTGCTCCTGGTGACTGGCATCTCGACGTAGCTTCGCGACGTCTTCAAATCCGGCTCGAAGGACCAGCTGTGGCGGACACAAGCGCGCACGGTGTGGCGCCGTGCCCCTGGGTGGGTGGACGGCTCGCGGTTCTCGTCTTGAAAAAGACGTCTGCGCCGGTGCGAACCGTCCCTACGTCGCGAAACTTAAACTTGTGTGCGAGATGCCTTGAGGAGGCCTAGTCGTGAGAGATGCCTAGATAGGGTACTAAGTCTATTGTGGGTTGAAAGCGAAACCAATGGTGTTGAATGAAGGAAACTATGAAACGAGGAACGGTACCACTATCTAACACCCCCTACGCTCGCGACCCCAGTCCAGGTTCACAGCAGCTGCCCGCGGTGCGGCTTCTTGTCAGCCCCTCGATGTCGCCGCGGTGCTCACTTCTTCGAGCAATCTGCAGGCTGGAATCCTTCTTGGCTGGGGTCTTGAGGGCACTTCTTCTTTCTTGATTTAGACGTCGGCTGGAACTACTACATACATTCGACCGATCTTCAACCGCGGCACTGGAATTTATCGTTACCGCAAAGAGAGCCCCATTAAAATTCTCTATATTTTGAAGCAATTTCATTATGAGTGGCACCATTTCCCGTCCATATCTTTATTGATCTTAAAGTTACACACATAATATTTACACCATTAGAAAGCCCTTACAAAACTCTATTTATACATATAAAATTTACACAGATCAACCAAGGACTTTAGACACAATCAGCAAAAAAATGGTAAATATTTACACAAAACGCAACTTTCATCGTACATTTTCGTTAATTACAAACTAACTACGGTCGTGATCCGCGAGTATCATACCATTCTAATTAGATCTCTTCACGCAGCATCTGTTTCACTAATGATACTCGCGGAGCGTGGACGAAAATGATACATTCTCTTAGTTTGTTACGCGCACTCACTTTCACTAATTGAACTCGAACAAGGCATGCGTCGCTGCCTTCACTGTTCATATTAGTTCTTTTCATACATTGTCCACATGTCAGTGCATGCATCGCCGACAGGTAAGTACTCATCTAGTCTGGCTGGTTAGTACTGGTTATCAAGTCATGCCCGTGATGAGTTTGGTTTATCACAATAAAAACAAAATATTTAATATAAATTGTACCGACAGGTACATAAACAAAGTAGCATATCATTGCTGTCGTGCAATATAGGTCTATTTTTATTGATATACGGTTCTTGTTATTTTCCAGTGACAGATATACTAGTTTTATAATATTTTCAGTGCCATACAACATGCCGACCCTATGGAAGACCAATTTGAGCTCCCCATCCTGCGTCGTGCGGGCCCTGGCAGACGTGCTGGGGGTCCAACTCGACCTGATGGATATAGACTTTGGCAAAAAGGAGCATAAGTCTGAGGAATTTAAGAAGGTAAGGAGTAACAGTGGAACAAGTATACCAAATATTTTCCCCGGCTTTGCCTTGTACTGGTCAGGTGTTGTTTTAAATCTAGCTATACGTACATATGTGTAATATGTATAATAAAGCTGAAGAGGACGAAAGTCTGAACGGTGAAGCTACTTAAAAATAATTGTTTGGAGATGCTTCGAATGGATAGCAGAACACGTTCCAACAATTTCTAGAAATACGATCCGTTTCTTTATTAAAACGCTTATCACGCATAATCGGCTGAACGGATCATGATTTTTGGTAAGTAGGTAGTATGCGGTCTTAGAAGTGTCATAGGCTATGTACTTTTATCTCAAAATAATGCAAGCAAAACCGTGGGTGTCCCATATTCTCCAATATTAATTTAATACAATTTTATTCATACTTATCTTTCATTTTAGACCCTAGACTGCAGCAATGCTTATCATCAGTTAGGCTGCAAAGAAACGCAAATCTATCTGAGGCAAAAAATAACCTATTGTGATAATATTTGTATAGGTACCTAGTTATAATTTCGCCTTGTGATTTTGAATTCGGACACAAAATAATTTACCGGTAACTAGGTACTCTACCATTAAAAAAGATAGTGTGGCTTAGATGTTCCAGTGTCTGCTTTTCATCCAGACGCACCCTGGTTCGAATCCGGCCCTACACCAATGACTTGTATTTACAAGTTAGGTCTGGATTGCACTCGCTAACGGTGAAGCAAAACATCGTGCTGAAACCATACGACATATTTTAGGACCTCAATATCCGAGGTCTTCCGTGAAATGGCCTGGGCGTGCCTCGATGTATCTGCCCAAAAGAACTCCCCTAACGAAATAATTGTGCGGGGGAATCACGACCCTCAGTCATGAGGAATACGATATAAAGAGAGAGAGAAACTTTTATATTTATTTGGTTGTGCCTTATTAAAATGTTATCCCTTTTATTTTGCACATCAACCCTCTGGCACCATTCCAGACGGAGACTTCATTTTGACGGACAGGTATGATAATGTATAGTAATCTAATCATCAACGAATGTGGCTTGCTAACCTATACCCTTACCACTTATTTGCGAAATACCACTACGATTGTGTATATCGTCATTACTCCTCTCGATTCGATACAATGGCACCACAGGTTTCATACGCAAAAACTATCGTCAACGCTAAAGAAGAGTGACAGCCCCCTTAGACAAGAGCCGTATTTTAGTGAGCGTACTGTCGCTCACTTATAGAATAGAAAGAGCAATGTATGGGATTGACATCGCGACGATTGACATGCTACGTCACTCCCATACATTGGTATTTCTATTCCATAGGCGAGCGTCAGTACGCTTACTAAAATACGGCTCTTGTCTAAGGGGGCTGGTATATTATATTAGTCTATGGTCGGCCCTCTGAATCGTAGGTTCTAATAGGTATGAACGAGGGCCTCCACAATCCACACCAACTCTTCATAGTTCATATCAAATTAATCTTTTATACTTACTTACAGGAATTACGGGTGTATCATTTTAGAAGATTTTTTATAAGAAGTAGGACAAAAGTTTTGCTATTGTTAAGGCTTTACAAAACTCCAGTAACCCAGTAATCCCCGTATGATGGCATCCTTATATACCTATATTTTATTTTACTATTTTTAACAGACTTCAAAAAGTAGGTTATCAAAACATCTGAAAGTTTTTTTTCTATATATTATTATTTATATTGTATGTTTCAGTCACGCAATAATCAAGTACCTGCTGGAGAAGTACGGCTCAGCGGAGCAGAGAGCCTCCCTGTACCCGGCGGACTTGCAGACCCGCGCGCTCATCGACCAGGCCATGTTCTTCGATGCGGCTGTCTTCTTCATCAGGCTCAAAGCCATTGCTGTAAGTGTTAGGGGCTCTCTTCCACAGTCATATGAATTAACTCATGTACTCTAATTAAATTCGCGTGACCAAAATGCTGGCCATTTTCTGGCTCAACGAATCAGCATTGCCATCCAGCGTGGTAATGCGGCCAGTATGCTGGACACGCTGCCCTCTGGCAGTGGGCTGGAGCACGTAGACTATCTTTAGGCTTTTTTAAAGATTTTCTGAATGCCCTTTTTATGTTTTAGTTAGAAGTAGTTTGTTTAGTTTTTCTACCCTTGTTATTGTATTTTTATTGTAAATAAACTTAAATAATATTAAATTGCTTTCGACTTAAATTGCTTTCGACTGACCGCTTGATTTGTTCAAAATGTTTCTTAGCGAGTTAATAACTCCAATGCTGTCTTACGGAGTAAAGAGAGAAAGAAATATATTTATTGAAACACGCACAATACGAAAAAAGATTGTGATGCCGCAACACAGCCGCAACCCAGCCAGTATTGTGGACAACCCGTAGGGTCTGTCTAAATATGCGATGAAAATGTGAATAATAGTAAAACCTGATCAACAATAATAATAAAACAACTAAAATCGTTAAAAAAAATAGCGGAGTAATCTCTTAACAAACAAAAAAAACACATTCAGTTGTTAGAAGTATGATAAAATACTTAGTATGTAAAACTAACACGGCAAACTAGGTGTAACTACTTACATATGTGATATTATCTGAAATTGATAAAATTCGAATAAGATGATTAAAGTGGGCTTCCAAACACGTGTAGCTTTCGTAAGTTATTATTATTACTTACTAACCTATTTTTATACAAGGTGACATTATAATTTGGGAACATAGCCACCAAACAAATAACATTGCTAAGATACAACAAGAACATAGGTACTTAATCTTTCTTCGGATCATGACTAAGCGGCTGCTGTTACAGGGCTACAAAGCAAAACTATAGCAAAGTGAAAATAATATGAACACAATAATTTTGTCTGCATGTAAAAATGTATGCTTCTAGCTGCCAACCCTCTTCGAGGGGCTGACGGGTCCCACGGCGAAGCACCTGCAGGAAATCGAGGACTGCTACTCGGTGGTGGAGGCCTACATCGGCCCCGCGGGGTACGTCGCTGGCGGCAGCCTCACGCTGGCTGACATCAGTCTCGGGGTCACTACTGCATCCATGCAGGGATATCTGAAACTGGATGCCAAAAAGTAAGTGGCATTAAATTTATATGGGGTGAGCTCATAGATAATATCATCTCTGGCGTAGCTACAGGAACATAATCCGGTCTGCGGATTCCACTTTATATTGTCTGAGTTCTATATATACTGAGGTTATTGATATTCGCCTGTATGTATGTGATATTGGCAGAATTAGATACAATTTGGGTATTTGTATGATTATCTATCTAAGCTTCCAAATCCAAATCACCGAACATAATAATTAAAGTTTTTTTTATACCTATGTACATATACAGGGTTATCAGGAAAGGGTATGGTAAGCCGAAAATACCTAAAAGTATCCGTTATAAAGATTGTGTTCTGAAAGTTTCAGCGGGTAACTAGCAAATTTTTGTATTGTAAAAAAATTAAAAACGGTTATAAATAAATAAATACGAAAACATAATTTGAAAAATCTTGTATATTGTGTACTGGCATGTTTCTGGGAAACATTGATATGGTTCCTGTTGTATCGGAACAAATTTTTTTACTAAAACCAGGAAACAATAAAGTCAGTTTATTTTTCCCATATTACCATCTCTTGTACCTACCATAATTTTCACTGGTTCTAACATATTTGATCAAAGATCTATCTAAATAAATGATTTTATTTAATTTATTTCCAGGTTCCCCAAGGCCTCAGCCTGGCTTTCCAAGCTGTGGCGACTGCCATACTTCCAGAAGTACTGCGAGCCTGGCTTCGAGGGCCTCCACCAGATCATGCGCGCCACCTGGGAAGCCAACAAACTAAAACAGAAGGGACAATAAATTGTTCAAATGTGTATTTAATTATCAAATAAAATCTTTAATACTTGTACCGTGACATTCTTAGTTCTGAATATGTGAGGTGTCATTACTTATTTTAATGTGTTACGAGTACCTTGATAGAACTAAGTTTGAAAATAAACAATAAGTAGGTACAGTCAAGAAGGCGTAAGCTGAGCTTTGCATTTGTGTGGGTGTACATAGATAGTGTAGGTGAGACAATCGGCTTTTCCATCGTGCGATAGCGCCATCTCACTCCCCCGCCCACCTGCCATACTTCACCCACACAAATGCAAAGCTCAGCTTACGCCTTCTTGACTGTACCTACTTATTACCCTTTTAAACTTCAGAATAGATAAGCTAATACTTACATTTCAATATGACTTGATAGTCCATTGTTACATTAGCTTTGCATTTCATAGAGGACGCAATTTTATTTTTGGGGCATGTTTGGGGTGTCAGTAGAAGCTTAACTTCAAGTTTGTGGGGTCGCCACTCTTGTCCCCCGGCCGCAGGGGTAAAAACGCTTTTTTCGCTATATCTCGGAACTATGCGTCTTACAAAAAAATTGTTGACATAATTTGTAGCAAATTGTTTTGTCTACAAATAGGTATGTTAACATATTTTTTTGCCCTAAATTAAAAAAAAAGAAAAATAAATAAAGGTTTGAGAACAAGGTCCAAAATGCGTTTTTGTAAATTCATGCCCCAAAAATAAAATTGAGTACTCTAACATATGCAACATTCGGACCTAAAATTGTAAATTTCAATGGACTATGACTAATTACGTAGACAATTATTCGTTATCAATTTCCTATTACTGTAATGTCTGTAATCTTTTTTTTGGAAAGGACTATGCAGCTGGTTGCTTAGTGCTACCTTTGCTGCGTCACCGGACGATGGCTGGGCACTGATGGTGCCCGGGCCTATGTACTAGTTAGGGGCGACTGGCACAAGGGCGCCTCTAAGGCACGAACCTCGGCTTGGACCGTCGCCAGAAGGGGGAGACCGGGTTGCCCTGTTCATCCCTGAAGGGGAGTGAGCTAAGGCCCTATCAATGGTTGTGTCTGGGTGATTATTTGGAGATTTGACCTGAGGGGTCGGGGTCTACCGCCTCGCCGCGCCGGCGAGGACGCAATCGGGGACGTGCACTGGAACCTAAACTGGGAGAGGGGCGTTGGTAACCTGGACCAATACCGAAAACGGAGGGCCTACTGACTAGGACACCGCCTGCTGGGGTGGTGGAAGGAGGGGAGCTCAACGCTGCCGTGACCACGACGGCGATTGGGTCATTCGGATCGACCAGAATATCTGTACTTACCTAATTATCTTCTAAAATATATTTTTTATATAGGTATGCTATGGGTTTCGCAAAGTCATCTAGCGGATTTATAATGCACTAGGTCTACCGGCATTTTTTTTTAAAGAAAACCTTTTAAGAGAATCATTTTCCCTTGTTTCCAGCCACGCGATCCGCCAGTACCTGGTCCACAAGTACGGGTGCTCGCAGCAGGCCAGCCTGTACCCGAGCGACGCGGAGACGCGCGCCTCCATCCACGAGCTCATGTTCTTCTTCTCTTCTTCATCAGGCTCAAGGTGGTGGCTGTGAGTGTCTGCCTATGAGTAACGTCCTCCAGAATTACTGCTTTGAGTAATACAGGTTCAAAGTTGGTCATTTACGCAAAAATTTACGCAGCTGATTTCTATTTCAAGAATTTCCTGTCATATGCACAAGAACAACACCAATGGCACTTAGTTGAGAAGGCCTATAAACTTACCCTGTAGTGGCTCAAAGCGCTGAAGATGATGATGATGATGAAGTCATAAGAAAATACAAGGTTCTATAATATAATAATACTACCTACTTTGATCCTGAATTGTTAGTGCGTAACAGAGCTATGCGTCGCAACTTAATATTAATGTGTCTATAGGTACATACATACTAGATAATTCCTTCGACGAATTACTCGTAATTCTGTGGGGGAATCACAACCCTCAGTCATGAGAAAATACGGATCTTGGTGGAGCCCCATAATATTCAGACATGACTATTGAAGAACATTATATTTTGTTACAGCTACCAACACTACTCCAAGGCCTGCCCGGCCCAACCCCGCAGCATATCTCGGACATTGAATCTGCGTACGGCATGTTAGAAGGCTACCTGTCTCGCCACTCATTCGTCGCTGCCTCACACCGCACCCTCGCGGACCTGTCTGTCGGCACCACGGCAGCGTTCATGCAGCCGATACATACACTAGATGCACACAAGTAATATTTTTAGTGTTCTTATATTTGTTTTAATATTTTAATTTGACATATCATCATGAGCCGAATGAATGAATTTACTGTTAGCTCTTTGATAGCTAACAGTAAATTACACCCACTGGTGAGAATGAAGCTTTTTGTACGTCTGCAGCCTAGCACTTCACGATATAGAAAAGGTTTCACTCGAATAAATCTAATTTAAACCAATGATAGCGATCCATTAACCACGGAAAAAAATATAAATTCTATGATTAGCGTTACGTTTTCGAATAAAATCGTTCCGAATGTGTGAAACACTGCAATCGTGCGCAGATCTAATAGCTGCGGTTTGACATTATGTACATATAATACATACATTCAAGGATTTTTTATATCATCCCTCTCTTTCCCTCTGGATTGTTCTCTCTTTGGTTTTGTGAAATAAATTTTATATGAATAGAATCCTTATACTCTTACACTTAAAGTTCATTTTCTATAAATGGTAAATCGGGGGTGAAATCGGTCAAAAATGAAAGGCATATAGAGAAGGCTGTTGTCTTGCTTCAACAGCTTGCCAGTTTAAAAAATAATGTGTGATAAAAGTCACTGTCAACTTAAGTTTTGAAATATTTTGCAATAAATAATATTATTTAATTTTATTTATTATAAATCTTACTTGACACATAGAATTCTGAATTAATTTGTGAAATTAACACAAAATAAAATAAGTAACCAATTAATATAATTTTATTTTTCTCACAAGCAACATTAAATTATGATGACTATACAAAAGATGGCGGGAAAAAAATAATTTCATATGTAATTTGTAAAAATAATTTAAATGTATTTTATTGTAAAAATAACAAAATGGTAAGAACTTGTAGTGTTCCGGGATGCAGAAATGAATCTTATAGTGGTTGCAATATATCTTTCTACAGGTATTCTAAAGTTTAAGTAAGATTACATTATTGGGACTAAGGTGACCATATTTTCTCGTGCTTGAAATAATTTGTGCAATATGATATTTTTTCAGTTTTCCTAAAAATGAAAACATCAATATAAATTGGCAAAAGAACTTAAATATTACACGACCTATTACAAAATTCTCCAAAGTTTGCAGTCTACACTTTGATCCAAAATCTTTTAATACCTACTCCAAATTCTCTCCGTTTGTTAAAAAAAGACGCTATCCCAATTCCTGCCGTGGTGAGAAAAATTTAGTAATTGATTTGTAGCTATTAGTAGTAGTGCTGATAAAAAGTAGCCAAGTCATATATTCTTATACCATGGTTTCACATACGATTCCTTAGTATTGTATACAGTTTGCTTTATATTGGTGTACATAGTTTAAACCATCACTCGTTTCAGTTAGAATATGAAACACAAGGAAAACGATAGTGTAAAAAATATAGGATATAGGCAACTACCTACATGCAATTCAAATGTGAACTTGTAAATAAATATTGTAATTGCTGCAAAATGTTTATGATTTTGATCACATTGCCTCCCATGTCAATTAACCGAATCGATACTATTATAAGTTACAAACTAAAGTGCATTTTAATTTGTAAGTAAGATTGTTGGTGTTTGTTACTTAACGCGTCAATAGAGCTAAGGATCATCATGACTGGCAAGATGCAGGTAAAATAGGACCGCAAAAGAGACTGCTCCCGATTTGGTAAGAAGATGAATTGGTATATCCTAATTATATAATTTATTGTCACCCTAGTTAGAAAAAGACAACTGCCTTTCATACTTCGCCTCGCTCTGCTCATATTGGATCAGCAGTAATATTTCCCTATATATTACTTCCATGCATACATTACATTACGTACATCAATCAGTCAGTGTTGGTTCATCGAGTGCGCCGACCGTACCTACCTCGCTTGTGAGTTGTGATAAAATAATCCCTCGGTAAGTACGATAGTATAGAGATAACACTAGATAAACAGCAATGACTTGAATAAAATCATTCTACTATGCCGCTGATATTATGAAATAATGTGTTTATGTCGTATTTGTTTTAGAAATGGTATTTTATTCAGCATAAGAAACATATTAAACTAACATTTTGTTAAAAACTAATTTAAAAAACTAAATACTAACAATAGAATAAAAAACTTAGAGTAAGTACCCCTAAAACTAAAAAACTTAATCTAAAATGCCTGTAGTAGAAGAAAAGGTCAAGGAAATAAATTTATGTAATTATTTTGTATGTTACCTTTTCATGCTCAGACGTTTGAACCGATTTGAATTAATTTTGATATGGTAGAGTATAACTTTATTTACAATAATAAAATATGAAAACAAGGGAAGAAAAACTAAACATACTACTACTAACTACTACAAAAAAGGGGCACTTAGAAAATCTTTAGAAAGGCTTAAAGATAATCGTAGTGCTCCAGCCCACTACCAGAGGGCAGCGTGCTCAGCATACTGGCCGCATTACCACGCTGGATGACAATGCTGATACGTTGAGCCAGAAAAAGGCCAGCGTTTTGGTCATGGTAGAGTAGAACTTGGATTAACTCATAGGCTGCATATCGGAAACAATAAAATGTATTCTTTCTTTCTTTCTCTTATCCCGGATTAAAGTGGATAATACCGCGGAGCAATCTGTGCAAAACTAGAAAAATATAAAAGTGTATTTGCCTTTTTGTTGGTCTATAAGTGCTTATGCTGCAATGCCACGACGGGCAACTGAATTTTCGATGCAGCATACGATCTCAAATAACGTAGACTACTTTTAATCCAAATAACGCGAGCGAAATCGCGAGCATCTATCGCTAAAACAAGATAAGAATAGAAACTAGATAAAATTTGGCAATTTTAGGTTTGTAGTTTTAGGCCTCTTTCTATCATCAATCTAGGTACCAATTTTTACATGCGTAGCAAAAATAAAAAATAGTTGAGTACCTACCTAACATTTGACTACAGTTTTTCAACGAATTTTTATACAGATATCGTTAACGTAAAATTTGCAATAGATTTTATTCTACTGGCCTTTTAGCTTAGTTGGTAGTGGCTCTGCCTTCGAATCTAGGGTGCGGATTCGATTCCCGCATAACAAGTACCTAATTATGAATTTTATAAATTAGTAATTACATGTGTTGAGTCTGGTCGTTTCTATGTGTAACATGTATCTTTATCTTTATACACTTTTCTGTACGTACAAAACATTATATCGCAGTAGCATTCATTTCATAATACAATAAGCAAGCGCGCTAGATTATAAATACACTTCAGGCGAGTTGTTGTCAAGCGTGAGTCTATAATATCTAAAAAAACGCAGAATCACAATAAACACCTACTGCTGAATGATGATGATTTACAATTTAAATGAGATCGCAAGTTCATATGCTTGTCACGTATGTAAACAAAATCAGCACAAGATTATTCTGCACGACTCATAAATTTATCTTAGTTACAATTTTTTTTAGGTAAGTATGTGTATTTTTTATACCGTAAAGTTATCTAGCACATTCTCAAAATGACTTAACATGTTATGCTTTATCTATTATATAGGTAAATTAGGTATCCAGAGTAAATAAATTTCTTCTAGGCAAGCGTGCTAGATCTTAGACTAGAGTGGTGCTTAACACCAGGCAGGCTGTAGTCAAACGCAAGCCTATTCCGTGTTAAAAAACAAGTACCTAAAAGAAAAATATAACACACAGTTTTTTTTCTAAAATCGATAAATTTAGGTTTACTCAACTCAGACTAGTTGGTTAATATCTACTAGATATCATGTGCCTACTTATCATGTCATGCCTGCTGTGATGAGTTTGGTTTAAGTATCATAATAAAAACAAAATATTTAACGTAAATAGCATATCATTGCCGTCGTGCTATATGTAGGTAATCATTATAGGTTTTACGATCCTTACAGTGCCACACAACATGCCGACTCTATGGAAGATCGATTTGAGCCCCCCAGCGTGCGCCGTGCGGGCCCTGGCAGACGTGCTGGGGGTCCAACTCGACCTGGTGGATGTAGACTTTGGCAAAAAGGAGCATAAGTCCGAGGAATTTAAGAAGGTAAGGGGTAGGAGTGGAACAAGTATACCAAAGCCATGCTCTAATATTTTCCCCTGTTTTGCCTTGTATTGGTCAGGTGTTGTTTTTAATCTATACTAATATTATAAAGCTAAAGAGTTTGTTTGTTTGAACGCGCTAATCTCAGGAACTACCTACTGGTGCGAATTGATAAATTCTTTTTGTGTTTAATATACCATTTATCGAGGAAGGCTATAGGCTTTATAACATCACGCTGCAACTAATATGAGCGACGAAACAATGGAAAATGTAGAAAAAACGGGGAAAATTTCCCCGTTAGCCTATAGCCTTCCTCGATAAATGGTCTATTAAACACAAAAATAATTTTTCAATTCGCACCAGTAGTTCCTGAGATTAGCGCGTTCAAACAAACAAACTCTTCAGCTTTATAATATTAGTATTTCTTTCATACATATTTTTTTATATCTTGAACCGTTTTCGCAGCGCACGCAACGGAAGCCCTCAAAGGTGAATGAACAATGGAAAATGTAGAAAAAACGGGGAAAATTATTCATCTCTGAGGGCTTCCGTTGCGTGCGCTGCGAAAACGGTTCAAGATATAAAAAAAAATGTATGGAAGAATTATTCCTCTTAAAATGATGTAACAAAATGTCCGCGCACCAGCTAGTCTTTAATATAATTACCGTTCTTTCAGTTTACACCCTAGACTACAGCAATGCTATCATCAGTTGGGCAGTAGTCAAACGCAAACTTATCACAGGCAAAAAAACCTTTTGTCATAATATTTGTATAGTTATCATTACGCCTTTTGATTTTCAGTTTAGAAACAAAATTATTTACCAGTAACTACTCTTACGTTTATTTGGTTGTGCCTTATTAAAATGTTATCCCTTTTATTTTGCAGATCAACCCTCTGGGCACCATTCCAGTGTTAAAAGATGCAGACTTCATTTTGACGGACAGGTATGACATTGAATATCATCAATCTTCAACTGTAAGTGTAATCATCAACGAATGTGGTTCGCTAACGTGAACGCTGCAGAAGAGTCCGCCTCAATCATAGGTATTAAAAGCTATGAACGGAACTAGTGCCTAGTAATACGAAAATCCGACGCAGAACGAAAGTTACTAACGTTGGGAACCGTATTACGCGACTAAAATGGCGCTGAGCAGGACATGTTGCCCAACGTAACGACGGAAGATGGACCAAAACTGTAACCGAATGGCATCCCAGGGAGAGCTCTCGCAGGCAGAGTACCAGCCAGATGGATCCATGACATTTTTTTTTTTTTTTTTTTTAACTTGAACGGGTTTGCACTTGACCATAGTTTACCTGATAGCAAGTAAGGCTATGGCCTAAGATGGAGCGTGCTTACCCGATAAGAACCGATTCACTCTCGCTTTGAAGATCGTTGGATTATAGTGCGTGGGGAACAGAGAGCCAGGCAGGGAGTTCCACAACCTAGCGGTACGAACAATAAAGGTGGAAGCGTACCGTTTCGTGCGGGTCTTAGGAACTTCCACCATAAACCGGTGTCGTCCTGCCGTACCTCTACTCGTCCGGTGAAAGAAGGGCGCGGGCGGAATTAGTCCGTGCAATTCCGCGGCACACTCTCCGAAATGCAACCGATAGAAAACCGACAAACTGGCGACTTTGCGACGGTGTTCAAGACTTTGAAGTTTCGCTCGGCACAGTTTATTATTATCAATGATCTTCTTGGCTCGACTCTCAATGGCCTCTAGTGCCTCAAGTTGGTACTTGGCTGATCCATCCCAAAGATGCGAACAGTACTCCATGCACGACCGAACTTGTGCTTGATACAAAGTAAGCAGCTGTTCCGGCTTGAAGTACTTTCGCACCTTCGAGAGGATACCCAACTTTTTGGCTGCAACTTCGGCTTTAGACTCAATGTGAGAGCCAAAATAATCCATCCACATCCGATCCATTGAGGGTCCAAGGGTTTGGAAAAGAAAGGCACAAGACCGACACCAAAGGCACCTAGAGGAGGATGCCTATACCCAACGGTGGGTCGGCAAGGGCTGAAGATGATGATGGTATTGTATGTTTCAGTCACGCAATAATAAAGTACCTGCTGGAGAAGTACGGCTCAGCGGAGCAGAGAGCCTCCCTGTACCCGGCGGACTTGCAGACCCGCGCGCTTATCGACCAGGCCATGTTCTTCGATGCGGCTGTCTTCTTCATCAGGCTCAAAGCCATTGCTGTAAGTGTTAGGGGCTCTCTTCCACAGTCATATGAATTAACTTGCGTGTCACTGACCGCTTGATTGTTTTATATTGTATCAGAGGCGAGTTCATGACTCCCATGCTGTCTTATGGAGTATTATGGACAACCCTTAGTCTCTGTCTAAATATGCAATAAGAAAGGTTAAAATAGGGCCACCTAATGAAAATAATAATTATTACACTAAAATGACGAATACAGGGAGTATTGGTGTAAGAGAGAGGAGGCCTATACCCTGCAGTGGTTCTCATTTGGCTGATGATGATGATGATGATGAAAACTGAAATTTGTAAAAGTACTTAATAGCGGAGTAATCTACTAACATACAAAAACACACTCTCAGTTGTTAGAAGTATGATAAAATCGTATGAAAAACTAACACGGCAAACTAGGTCTAACTAAGTACCTACTTACATATGTGATATTATCTGAAATTGATAAAATTCGAATATATCATGATTTAAGTGGGCTTCCAAACACGTGTAGCTTTCGTGTTATAACAACACGAAAGCTACACGTGTTTGTAAGCCCACTACTACTACTAGGTAACAAGTAAACTATATAAGGCAACGTTATAATTTGGGAACATAGCGACCGAACAAATAACATAGCTAAGAGGAAAATATAATATATCTAATATAAAATATGATCTCTCTTCGGATCATGACTAAGCGGCTGCTGTTACAGGGCTACAAAGCAAAACTATAGCAAAGTGAAAATAATATGAACACAATAATTTTGTCTGCATGTAAAAATGTATGCTTCTAGCTGCCAACCCTCTTCGAGGGGCTGACGGGTCCCACGGCGAAGCACCTGCAGGAAATCGAGGACTGCTACTCGGTGGTGGAGGCCTACATCGGCCCCGCGGGGTACGTCGCTGGCGGCAGCCTCACGCTGGCTGACATCAGTCTCGGGGTCACTACTGCATCCATGCAGGGATATCTGAAACTAGATGCCAAAAAGTAAGTTTACTTTAGTAAATAAATGTAGTAGGCAAGTACAATGAGTGGCATGAGGTCCCATACGTTGCAAGCTAATGGAAGTTATAATCCGGTCAGCGGAAATAATTTTTAACCGACTTTAAGAAACGAGTTTATCAATTCGAGATGAGATGTTCAGAATTTGATGAAATTTGAGTAGCTACTAGGTATTCTGTGGCACTAGTACATATAATGATCCGTTAAGTCTTATCAACACTTGTACAACATTTCGTATACGTATGTTGGTATGATTTCACGGATTTCTCGAAAACCAAAAGTCATCTTGGAAAATGTCCAGGTTTTATTAAAATCAGTTTAATGGTATTTAAGATATGGTTATATTATATAGGTGCCAAAGCGATGAAGTCTTCCTTAAAAAAATATCTTTCTATATTACTGAATGTTACACCACAATGTTCGCTGCATCTTACCAAATTACTGAATTAATTTTCTTCCAGGTTCCCCAAGGCCTCAGCCTGGCTGTCCAAGCTGTGGCAGCTGCCATCCTTCCAGAAGTACTGCGAGCCTGGCTTCGAGGGCCTCCACCAGATCATGCGCGCCACCTGGGAGGCCAACAAACTAAAACAGAAGGGACAATAGATAGTTCAAATGTGTATATAATTATCAAATAAAATCTTTAATACTTGTACCGTGATATTCTTATTTCTGAAATATGTAAGGTGTCATTACTTATTTTGATGTATTACGAGTACCTTGATAGAACTAAGTTTGAAAATTAACAATAAGTACCTACATATTACCCTTATAAAGAAAGGGACTCGGAATATAATTTATTTAAAAAAAAACCGACTTCATGTGTCACTAAAAAGTTACTCCTTATTTCGACTTCATAATTCAGAATTGGGAGTAGGTAAAGAATCTATCGAATTATATAAACTTACTTACAATCGTATTCTTATTGGAATCCGTAATATTTGTTGTCGGTGCCAGTCACTGGTTCGACTAGTCGTTTTGGAAATATAGGTAAAATTGGTTTGCGTAAACTATATCAATTCAATTTGTTAGTTTATTGGATTTTTCTCAAAAAAATATGGGAAAGTTTCGGAAACAATCCCCAATGATTAAAAAATAATTTTTGAAATCGGTTCCTAAATAACGGAGTAATCGCGTAACATACCCACAAAAAAAACTTTCAGAAGACGATAGGTAACTAACCTCCTTTTTTCGGTCGGTTAAAAATACAGTATATTAACTTTAGAGAAGATAAGCTAATACTTACATTTCAAGATGACTAATTAGGTACGTGGGCTATTATTCCTTATCAATTTCCTATCCCTATAATTCTTCTAAAAGATATTGTTTAACTATATTAGTACCATGATGATTATCATTTGAATAAACAGTATGTTATGGGTTTCACAAAGTCATCTAGCGGATTAATAGTGAACTACGTCTACTGGCATTTTGTTCTTTGACAGTATTTAACTCACAACCTTCGTAAAGATGTCGCTGCTTTCCGACCTGTGATGAATGTGTTCATAGAGTATTATAATATACCATTGTGGTTCTTTAACACATATCAAGAAAACCGTTATGTCAAATACGTTACTAATCAGAGTAAAAGAGACAATAAAACATGTTTGTTACATTTATGAATTATGCTGAACAAAAGTATAATTTTAAGTAATTTTGTAAAGAACATTTTTGTTCAGAGAATATTATTGCCCTTTTAAAAAAGGGGCTTTTTTTGTTTTATTATTTAAATTTCTGCCTAGAAGCGACATCTAGTGAAACCTATTAGAACTGTTTAGAACACTACATTACTAAACTTTTGTATTAAAGCGACATCTAGGGTAGCGCTTGGAACTACTTAGTGTCAGTTAAGTTATTCACTGTATGACCTTGCTGAGCAACTTTCGAACTTAAACCCTTGGAACAACGACATTCGCCTGAGCTGGAATTTGAATGGCACCGTATCGCCAGCAACGGGCAAACGAAACGGCAGAAACGTGTACGGCGAAGTGCGGTCGACTCGTCGATGCGCAGCTGTTCCGCCGCGCTTGACAATTTACAAGTTTTGTCGAAACGAGTGTGATCAAACAAAATATTACTTTTCATTCCGGCCAATGATGAAGTGATAACTGTTTGTTTTACTATTTTGTGGAGCAAGTGTAGCGTTTTGTGTGACCGCTGTCTCTTTTCGCAACGATATGGGAGAACACTCGGTCGCCTTTTGAAAAAAAGCGAAGGCGTTAAAATGTTTCATGTGGTATAATTGATGTCTATTTTCTTACGAATAAGTGTAATTTCGATAGTAAGGACCACTGTGAATCGTTTAGTGCTGGACTCTTGAAGTTAAAAGCGTATTTTCGACTCGGTCGTTAGTCGTGTACACGTTCAAAATGAGTGTGTTGAGTGGTCTGAACAAGGCGGACATCAAGACGGCGAGTGACGGGCTACTGGAGCTGCCCGAGGAGCGGCTCCGCAGCATCATGCGCTCGGAGCCCATCTCCGCCGTGTACCACGTCGAGCAGACTCCCTTCGCAAGGTCGGTTTCTTATCACTAGCAACTGACAAACTTCGAATGACCCCGTGACCTGATAATGTGTGTCAAAACTCAAAAGGTCCTTGACCTTTGTTTCTTCTTTATTCAAAATCTGTGTAAACATTGGTAGGATTTCCTTTATTCAAATGATATGAATTTAAGAATAAGAACCTGGCTAAATTTTCTATTACAATAATCATGCAGCATGTCTGTTAATAATTAATAACCTTGCACATGCATTCTTGTTGCATTTTTGTAGATAAGTACAAGTAGGTTGTACAATTTTAGACACAAGTTTTTTTTTAATTGTACAAATTGTAAATGTTATTAATCACCTAGCTTTTATTTATATTATGTAAGTAGGTACAGCCAAATACCTGGTATATCTAAAATTGGTAGAAAATTAGGTTGATTTTAAATTTAAAAGTGTAAACATTCAATAAATTGGACAAAAGGAAGGTCAAAATTTAAACAAATACCTAATATGTTAGTAACATACCTATCTCAACATATATCATGCCTATATAAGTATGTACTATATACTACCATACACCATAAAACATGGGCTGAGTAACCTCAGAAATATTTTTATAACTAGTGACTCAATAAAAACACATGAAAGGAAACAATCAAATACATTCTCACTGGATTATTACCTCCGTAGAAGGTTAAAATATAAAAATACACAATAATAAGTATGAAATTGTTTAGAAGGATGTGATTTTTATACCTACCAAGGTATTTTGTTGCCTATTGTCAAGCTATTAATTTGAAGGAGTCCCACAATTATGTATGCTACAATGCTGCTTGTAAATAAATAATAAAAATTTACAAAAGGAAATTTATGCAATTTAAGCAAGCAAGAAATACCTCGGGATTCCTTACTTATATACTATATGAAGCACCATGAATACAAAAATAAAATCAAATATGAAAGTACAAAACTATTTATTTGCCAAAGAAATTTTGTCACAAATGTTTCGAATCCTCTGACCTCATGGTAGCTGTTAGGCTGTGTTATGAGGCCATAATTTTTTTTTTTTTTTTATTAGTTTACAAACAGTGACGTACAGTTATATATTCACTCTTAAAAATAACAATAAATTACAGTGTGTACATCACCTTAGACAGTAAACCTAACTTTCACATATAATCTATCACATATAACCTTCCTAACAATTAATACTTACTTAAAAACTAAACATGCAATCTAACGAAGAACAGAGGGGAACAAGGCACATTAACTAAATAAACATTTACAATATCATCAATCTACTAATTTAGACAGTTCATTTTTAACAGCTGGTAGTGACTTATTGGAGAATATATCAAATTTTAATCTAAAGTTGTCTTTATCATAAGTGTTACACATGCGAACTATGGGAGAGAAATGTAGCATATTTGTGCGTTGTCTATCAGGACAGAAACAATTTTTCCAATATAGTCTAGCACACGGAAAAGGCACTCTGATGTTAATGTTATAATATACCTATACATAATGTCATGCTAAAAGAACATTATAAAGGAGCCTAGTTTTTGTAGTAGTAATACTAATAATTAGGTACATTATTTCAATTAAACAAGAGCAACAGCAATTTCTACTATCAACTCTAGTAACACTAGCATATTTGTATAAAATATTATGAAAAATTAAGAGTTAAAAATATAATTGAAATTAGTACAAACTGAATCCATGAATAACAATTAATTAAAAAAGGTAAATATCAAGGTTGATAATGATGATGAAAAGTTGATAAGGAGGTAGGAAAGCATTGAGCTAGCAAGGAGTTTCATTATCAGCTGATAGCTATGAATAATCACAATGTAGGTAAATGATACGGACTGATAACAACTATTTTTGTGCTGAGCTAGGAAGGATACACTGTAAATTATGTTTACAGTAAACACTTTTTTATTGCTTTTGATGAGTTTCTCTATGGAAAGTTTTTAACTAAGTAAGTATATCATGTACCACTTAAGTAAGTAGGTAATAATGTAAATTAATAGCTCTGAAAATATACACAATTTTTTATTTAAGTTTGATTAATAAGCTATGTCTGTGGATATGTAATATGAAGATTCTAGGAAAAAGGTTAGTAAATACCTACTAGAGATAATATACATATTTAAGTTAGTGCCCAAAGTTACTAAAATACAAATTCCCTACAGCAAGCTGGCCTCATCTCAGTTAGTAGGTACTTATGAATGCTATGATAAGCTTACTTACTATACAAACTTATTTAAATTAACAGTAGATTTAAATTAATTCAACTACTAATTCCAAACAGCAATTAATTGAACTGCATCAACTAACAAAAGTAAAATATCCACAAAAAAACTCCACCTGCCGAGTACAGCATGGCGACTTCTTTATAATCTGTGGCCAGTCATTCAACCTCAACGAATTGCATTTTTTCGAATTTGATCGTTGCTATTTTTCACTTGGGCCCGGCGGAACCGGTTCCAGGCAGAGCCGACTAGTTTGTGAAACGAGCATTTCCCCTCGACGAGCCGAGCCGAGCCAGCCATGGCGACACTTTGCAAATACACATGGAAGCACGTATTTCCGCAAACGGTGTGTTAGTGCGACCCCTCAATCGTATCGTATCGTATAAACGCTGGTAGAATTGGTGTATTTTTCAAACTTAAGTAATGACAATAAGTACATACTTACTATCACTTAATTGTATCTGTTAGGAACCTAAATATACACAAATGTTTTTACCATAACACACTTTTATTAAAAGCACTAAGTCTTTTATAAAAAACATAAATAAAATGTTGATTGACATCACTAGAGACAAGAACGCTGGCTGGTTCCTTGCGCAAAGGATTTCTATAGCAATCCAGCGTGGGAATGCAGCCAGCGTTCTTGGCTCCATACCACATGTAGATTGTTTAAATTTAGTTTAGATGTAAATACTCTTTTTTAGTTCTATTAGTGTTAATATGTGTAAATATTTTTTCTTATTATTGAATAAAAGAGATTAATAACAAGGTATGTACCTAAAACATTACACATATGATATTTGGATTTCTTTTATTAGGTCGAGCTGTAACTAAAAAATAATAAAATCTAAGATACTGAATTATTTGCACTTCTAATTAGCGTGCATGCTTACTATTTGAAACTTTACAGAAATGTACTTAGTTATAGCTTGGATAACAATAAAAAATCTTATTGATTTGGCTTCTTCACAGATATTTCATCTTGTGTATCAGTTCTACTCATCATATACCTACCTATCTAACTTCCACTGCATTTTATCCGAAGGCAACGCCATCAGAAATTAACAACCCAATCAAAAACTCACCTTTGCGCAGTTACGTCAGTTTGTTTCTATCGCTGTTAATTGCCAGGTGGGGAGCAATAAACGCTATTTTAGCTGCTAATGGTTGCCTTTAAGTAGTTAATAGTGCTTAATTACCTCGGTTGAAATGCTGTGTAAGGCTTTCTATGTCTTATTAACAACGGTTCAGTCTACACGTCTCTTTGCACCTAAGCAGGGCCTAATTTAGCCGTATGAGTCATATTAACTTGAAATATGTCTAGAGTCTAGCGGAATTTATGACTATAGGTCTGTCAAGTACCTAATGTCATATGTCACAATCAGCCTGTACCCAACGACATTAATAATACCTACATAGACCGGCCTAGCCGAGCTCAAAGTTTAAGCATACAAAAACTGAGTGAATTCTCTCACTTGGCACTTCATTCTGTGTTCGGCCACGAATGAGGCGAGACGTTCATTGACATGCGACTCGATCCATAAATATAATAAAAATGCCTTCTTGTGCTTTCCGAAAGTGTAAAAGTAGCAGTAAAATACATCATAAAGCTTCAGGCATCACATTTCAATTTTAAATATTTGAAAATTTGTCCCAAAAGTAGAATGTTTGTATTGGAATGGAACTAGCTTCATGTGTGTGTGTGTGTGTGTGTAAGCCCAAATTTGATCTTTTCCTACTGATAGAGCATAAGAACTGTCTAAGAAGTAAAAAAAAAGTAACTGACAGAAGAAATATGACGTCAGTTCTGTGGTACATTGCTTAAGGTTAATTATTTTTACCGGCTAACAAAATAAGCATTTGTTTCTCTTGTGACGTGACATTGGCGAAATTGCGGCAAAGCCGCAGAGGCCATAAAAAAAAGGTACCTACTTAATTAGCACAATCATAATGTAATATCACTAATGTACGCTCGGTCCGACTGAATCAATGGTGATTACAAAGATCCTTAATTGTTCTAATTGAGTTGGTTCATTTCCAAATTTACCAAGTTGATACATACTTTGAATGATTGTTCGTATTGATTCATAGCTGATAACCTTGAGTTCTTTGACACGGTGTCTTTGCCAAAATATTATTATTTTCAAAATTGCAACTAACCATTGATTAAGACGACGCAGTGGCGAACTATAAATCTGAAATTGTAGGTCCAAGCGCCCTGCACCGCCGAACAGGCGCGGGTGGCAAGTATCGCTAAAACCCCACTTATTCCGAAAGGGCGCAAGCGACAAAATGGTTTTGGTCGTTTATTTCAAAAACTACGAATTTGTTTCAAATAATCAATTCACAAATCAAAGTGATTGTGTTAATTAACATGTGTGGAAAATTTTAATGCTCTAATCCAAAACCAACGCCGACAAAATCGATATACTCAACTTTATAGAGATCTTTTTGATTAATTATTTTGTGTTACAAAAATTGGCCGTTGGTGTTATGATATTCTTAAAATATAGTAATTGAAATGATGAATCTTGAACATAAAATTTTAGTTTAGTTGCTTTTGTCCATGTCGAGTAAAATACGAATTCTTGCTACCAAATTCTCAGGGCGTCCTCTTAACCTGTCAATGTTCAGTTGCAAATATCGGACAAGTGACTGGTCATGGTTATTTAAACTTGTGTAACATTTTTAGATTAATTTTTTGAATCAATCAGATACAAGTTAAATCCCAAGTAACTAGTAACTCTTCTTATTTCCTTTAAGACATGTGAAGTAATTGTAATTTGCTCGTGAATTAAGTACTTACCTACTTAAATGTGTTTGAGTAGGTATTTCTGTAAGTAGATATTTTTATAACCATATCATAATAAGTAGGTACTTAAGTAATGTTAAGTATGGCAAAAGATATGTGTAAGTACCTATTTATTTCTTCTCTTGAGAAGCTGAATCATTCTGTATGAAATTTGTTATGGAGATAGATTACTTCCTGAAATAGCACAAAGGCTACTTTTAATTCCGGATTAAAGCAGGTAACACCGTAAGGCGAAAAATGTTACTTTGGAAACCAGTTTGAAGTAAAAAGTCGCAGTCGACAAACCGGACGCGGTAGATTCTCTCTCGTATTATATATATGCGAATGATGACGGTTAGAGTAACGTTAGATAATTTCGGCGATTAGGTACACCACCGTGATGATTCGGCGGTGCACGCTAAACTTGAGTGTCGGATAAATGGCCGCGGCCGCAGCGCCTCGGGCATGTTAGCGAAATTGTGCTTTTTAACGAAACTCGTTGGTTAGCGTTTACAGAGAGTAAAGAAATGGAATCTCGTCTGCGGCGGCGCGCGGGTGATGTATAATTTCTCTGTCGCCGCTGGCGACGGCTGCGGCTCGTTTCCCGGGAGCCGCTGCCATAGCGGAGATAGCAGTTTTTGCCGTCCGGCGGCCGCGGCCGCGCCGGCGCGACGCCTGCCGAGATGTAATCGTGGACTTTCTACAGCTGAGCGCGAGTCGATGCGGTTTCACTTTCGTGCGGGCGGCGGAATGCGGCCGGACCTCCGACCCGCGCCCCCCGACACCCTCCCGTGTCATACCACCCCCAGCCTGTCCCGGCCAGCTCGCTACACATGCTCCGCGTCGATTTGCATATCCACACCTCGCTAACGGTAGGGTGGCTTAACGATCGCCTCTCGTTCGAGGATTTAACGGTTCTTCCACATGCGCGAGTACTTGCGATGGTCGGGAACCAGTCTGCGATGCAGCTGCGGCGAGATGTGATGCGGCAAACGGTTTCTGGGTTAAACTGATTCCTAGGGCCGAGTAGGTGAGTGGGATGACGGGCGCCGGCCGAGGCCTGTCCGCGCCAATATCTTATTCGTGTCATTAGTGCGAAATGCCAGCGGCTTGGCACGGGCGGGCTCGGGCCGCGTTCCTCGCGGACGATGCACCGACTAAATTCGGGCCCGTTGCATCACGCATCACTTTCGGTTTCGTTTGTCACGCGGCTATTTTAAATCGAGTGTCGATTATTAGAACGCCGTTTTTAGCCGCGGCGACCCGCCGGCCATCCGCGGTGACTAACCGACGAAACGCTCAGGAAACGCGATTAATTACTTCACTCGGAACGTAACCTCGCATTTCCTATTCAAATAGGACGCGATAGCTTAAATGGGATACAATAAGGCTAGAGCGGCGTTCAAAGTTGGCGGCAGGTATGCAGTGCGAGCTGCAGATATCTCGAGTTTGCGGAACGAAACCCGATACGTCCGCGGCTAGCGAGCGAGGCCGCCAGCCGCGCTCCAAGGCGCCCGCTGCACCGTGCTGCTCCGCCACTGCCTTGCTTATGTGCCACAGGAGCCACTTCCGTTCTCACGTCCCGTCACGCCTTATACCCCGGGACACTTCCTCGTGTCCGGTGTGGTCACCTGACGAGGCCGATGGTGCACGCGCGGTCGTTCCGCTCGGAGTGCGTCCCGGAATGAAACGCGGGAAGGCGTCGTGCCCTCCGCCGACAAGGTCGCCGGCCGGTCGGCGCTCACCTGCCAGAGCCGCCCATCCACGGTTGTGCAACGTACGAGCCTGCGACACCTCGCGGCGTGGGCGACCGCGCGAGAACAATCGAACCTCTCATTGAGACCGCCCGCTGGAATGCGTGCTTTTGATACGGTTACAAAACCGACGTAACGGTGCGGCCAATGTCAGCCGGGAGCCGCGTCGGCTTACTTGGGGTGTATGGTAATGTGGCGGTGGCCGCATCGAGTATTCGCGGCGGGTCGTGGGCGCAGCTTAGCTCAGGTTGGGCCGCATAATGTGGCCGCTCCACGCGCAGCGAAAGTCTCGCCGACCTTCGCCGCCTGGATATGGGCGGCGAGGCATGCACCTAACAACTAGAGACACCTAATTACGATTCGACAGCCTACTCGTTAATCGCTCGAGATTGAACGCGCTCGACGCGCCATCGATTCGATATGACTGATTAGCCTGCGAGTGTTATGATGCGCTTCTTATAGAGATGTTATCGTCTCCGGTTACGGGTTCTGCGGCTCCTAGAAATGCTGTATCGTTTAATGCTTGAGTGCGAGAGTCGGTAATCGCCTGATATTGTATGCAGTTGGCATGAAAATCCCTTCGTGGAATCTCGGCTCGGATCGCATGCCTAGATAGATGATGCTCGCGATATGATCGACGCGTCGACAGCGTCGCTCGCTGTATCTCGGATAGTATTTTAGTTGTAACAATGCGGAGTATGCCCTTATCATTCCTCTCCGCTGCTAATTTTAGAATGTGACAGTAAGATGGAATGCCGCCGAGAGTTTATTTTATATCTCATTGGTTGAAATCTCGCCGAGCTCGTTCGTATTGTGATAGATTATTGCTGTTCGCAGCCTGAGAACATATCTCTCTATCTAGGCTGCGCGAGACGTGAAACGCACATGCGTGTGGAAAACTAGATGGCCCACTGATCCCAATGAGCATTTAGTAAGTTTATGTAATTCAGAACGCGTATTGTGAATCACTCAAGCCAAAACAGATTTCAATAGACGTTTTAATCGTAGTGATGTGATACGAACGAAGCCATAAATTGTTTAAAAGCACGAAAATATCACAAAGGTTCTCTTCCTACTCTACATAAATAGTAGTCGCATGCAAGTATTGGCATGGGAGTGCGACGTGCAGCGTGCATGCGCGCGCGCAGTGTTTACACTCTCCCTCCCATAACCTTGGCCCGAGTTCAGTGACTCCCGCCGGAGTACGCGCGAGTCTTTAATTGTGCGCTTCCGGAGTGCTCCCATGCTGCCGCACGTCTCGCCGTGCTGGCCGGCTGCCGGGACCAGAATACTCCGCAATCGATCTCCGTTACGCCGAAACGAATTAGATTTCATCGCTCGTTCACTAATTCCTCAGTAATACGAGTGTCAGCGCCGAGCGCTCGTCGGCGCAGGCCGCGGCGCTACTCCAGCATTCCGCCGAGGATTTATGGCGAGTCGGCCGGCACTGCGTAAATATAATTAGAGAGGCTATTTATCAGCTCGGCGGAAGGGCGCTCGCTATCGCGCCACTAAATCTAGCGCCGCGTCTGACGGCTCAATCCCAACCAGCGGAATTTCGCGGCCCCTAAGGGCGAATTTGTTCAAATCCATCTCTATACGTCACGATCGATATGGCACGCGATCATGTGTATGGATTAGACGAAACGGACGCTGTCGGCGGGGCCGGCGTGGCATTCCGTTCTAAGTCTGTAGGAGCACACTCTGTTTGTTTTGGTGCATGTCGTGTGAAGTAAGCAGCTAGTCCAAGGGCAGCGCGCAGCGGCGCGAGTAATTGCACCCGTGTCGGCTACACACGTCTGCCGCCCGCCAAGTAGCGCTCGACATAAACACGCCAACAGAATTAATCGCAATCTAAAATCGACCGACCGGGATAAAAATTGACGCTACGGATATTGTGACACCTAATGGGTGAAAGTGCAATACGCAAATGAAGCGAATCCATTAGTTCCAGCAGTTGGTTCCCATTAATTCTGAATGGCGGCGAGCTCTACTCCCGGGTTTCTTTATGGCTCATTCGGAAAATGTTAACGTTCGCCTGCAAGGCATCATGCATCAGCTCATCAATAAATCGATGAACAATTTAAGAGATATTGTACAGGGGTGTGTCTGCAGTGCCATGACTAATGAATTCATGGTGCTCGAGCGGCTGAGGCTGCGGGGTGGTCAGACATTTGCATAAACCGTGCGCGCCGCGGTCCGCCCCTGGAAGCGACCTGGCCTCCACGAGACCAATGGAAAATAACCCACTATACTCGGCACATGCAACCAATTAGAAAACTGCAACGAAAGTCCCTAGAGAGATTGAGAAGAGGCTGATGACCGTTGAATACACATAATCCATATAAGAGACATTAAAATTCTGAAGTCTCGAAGCCATAAAAAAGCTTTTAAGGCGCGTCTTTAAATGGAAATATAAGGAAATGTAAAATTCTCAACTGAGATAATAAAAATCTGTACCGGCAAATCACGTTTTCTCAATGTCACACACTTTGTGTCGTTTTATGACGGCAGCTCGGCTGGCGGCATGTCCGCGCTGCACTTTATGCACCGACCGCATTAAAAAGATTTCCTTTGTCGTACACACAATATGCGAATACGCCCATGAATATTTAATGGGACCTGCAATAGCCCTGACCTTTATTTTGGCCTTTCCCTGTGGCCATTGTTCTCAGCCCTACGCCCGCTCAATTTATCTAATGTTCGCCGCTTTGTTTCAAGCAATGCTCATCTCCTATTGTCTACCATGGAACAAGTATGTTGTCCGAAGACAAAATATATTTTGCTGATCCTGTTTTGTTGATTTCGATTAGTTAATTTATTATCTTATGTACAGAATGACAAGACACTAAGCTAAAAACTTTTGATGCATCAAATGTGATGAAACCTTTGCCTGATCTAACCGATTATCCTCGCGGCCTCCGAGCTGACTCATCGACCTGCATGTAACCTGGGGGAGATCGTTATACGTTTCGATTTAATTAACCTTTTTCTGTGACTAATGTGGTGGGAATGCGATTATTAGTTGCCAGGCCGCCGGTCGACAGATAGAAATGAAGTTGGTAAAAGAAAGATTGCGATTCAAAGGAAAATCTAGTGATGGATGGAATAACTTCTGAAGAACGTTGTAACTAACGTTAACGTGGCTAATGCATACTGGGTGGTGGAGACAGTTGACGGCTGCAAGTCGACTACACTCACGGGTTTTTTGTCACCGAATCCAACAGTTTTCTTCCTCGTCGTCGCCGGTCACTTTGATTAACGACCGCAACTTGATCTAGTATGTTTTTGATCTCCTACCGTTCCACCCACACCGTCAAATGAATTCCGACGCCGAAACTCCTACGCGACGCTAACATGGACACTTGTAATAACAAGAAACTAATGATGTCGAATGGGTGTAAATCAATTGAAGCAGCAAAAACTATTCGATGGCAATAAACCTACTTATAATTAATCGTGTCTAAAATTGAAGTCATGAGCATTTCGAGCGCTCGTCAATCAGTTATATTAATAAGAATAAATTAAATGATGGCAACTGCCACTCTGATTAGTTTGTTAATATATTTGATTTGTGACTGATGCAACGGAATCGTAATGATCAAATCACCGGAAATTACGTTCGTTTATGAGCCTGCACGGTTCGGCGACCGGTAGCTGCGGTCGGCGGTACACGAGCGACGATTATTGCAGAGACCCCATTACTATGAGAAATCAAATCGAGTTAGATTGAAATTTAGATAGCTAGGCTCAGATGTTATATGTGCGATGCGCGAGAGTAAACAACGCGTGAAGCTGCAGATCTCAGATGCCTGCACGCCAAATGTGCGAGTTCGCCGTTCGGCGATCTTAACTCATACGAAGCTCGAGCCTCTCGCTCCAACGCCAGTGTTTTTTGCAAAACGCATCCCTTTCACGCGTCTGTTTGTTCGATTTTGGGCGAGTGTGTTCGATGACAAAGCGTCACTTTCTAGAGGCGCACGCGCAGCGGCAAATGAAGTGTGTCGCTCAACAGACAGCTGCGCGATAGACTCTACTCTAATGTGCACCGGAAACCATCAATTCAGATAGTGCGCCGGATTGCCCGCCGCGAAGCTTCTGCTCGTAGGATGCAGCCGTTATACGAAGGAAGCTGTGATTTATGTCCTTCATTGTTTTGTGGCTCGGATCTCTTACTCCGCATCCTCATTTTATCGACCGGTAGCTCGTTATCCACTTACTGGCCAAATAAAATCCGTCACTCTGTCGAAAACATCTCAATTGGACGTCGCTGTTCATTTTGAGCAACACTAGTTGGGTTTGCGGTGAATTTGTAAGTGATTTGCAGTACCCGACACGACCGGAATGCCAGATGCCCCTAAACACGATCTACGTAACATCTGCCGAGTCATTCCCCTAAACTACGAAACTGTAGTCACATCACACGCGCCGCCACCATGGGACTGTAGGACCCTCGCCTTATTAATTTGTCTCCATTAGAGCACACCAGATCAAATGTAGTACCTAGGGAGATTATATAACCTTAAATATAACGTGCTAAATATGTTTTTATTAAACTAGAACGGGTTTGCACTTAACTGTAGTTTGCCTGATGGTAAGCAAAGAAGAGCGTGCTTACTAAATAAGAACCGATTCACTCTCGCTTTAAATATCGCTTAACATAATTAATACATTGTTTATCGAGAGAAACACTTCACACGGTAAATTGAACTGGACGAGAATCAGTTACTTACTGCTTTTCCGTGACTGATTGTGAATTTGAGCCGCAATAATGGCTCGGTGCCGTGTACGCTTTGCGTATCGAACATTACGGGCAAGGGGTATCGAAGGAATGGATGCGAGCGTCGACTCTCGCGAGATATCGCCCACTTTCTCGCCGAACGACGCTGCCGAAGTATTGTTTATGAAAAGCGGGTCAGAAGAAAGCGACTGAGAGGCGACCGGTCACTCGCAGATATCTCCCGGTGAAGAGGTCACGGTCGCGCGAAACGATCCGAAGACAAGCACGACTCCGGTCAACTCTGGTGCAACTGTAACAACGGATTTTTTGTTCGCGTTCGATATTGGAGCAGATTTCTCTTCGTTACTGTTGCTAATTGCGATTTGGGCTCGTTTGTTCATATAGTCCGGCGATGCGAGTCCGGTGCATGTGTATCCACACATGCCGGTCCGTGTCGAATGCGGAATGCGTGCGACCGTCATGTTCCGTGCCTTCGTGACACATGGTGCTCTAGACAATAGCCTCCTCCGTGATCGCTCTTTGTTTAAGTGTTTTCTCGTCTCAAGGTCGCGCAGGTTTCTTGTTTCATTATGAACTGCGTTTTTGCTCTCCTCTATGACAATCAGTCTCTTAGTTAATTGTTCCCCGGATGTGACCGAGTTGGGGTTCCGTTTGTTATTGTTCTCAACTTTGTCACACTTGCTCTTTTGTTGTTAAGTAATTGTTTTTGTGGTTGTGTATTTTTGAACGTCATATTTATCTTTGGATATTTTACCCGTTTATTTACCTGCCTTTCATCTTCTTATTTTATTTTTTATAAAGTACTTAAAATAAAGTTGATATGAATAAAACCAGTTTTGGTAAACGCAAGCCAATGACAGCGAACCTAAACGGAACAGACATTGTAGCTCCAATTTAAGTTTGACAAATCGTTTTGTATTTTAAAAGGTTATTTAAAGGCGAAAATTAATTAATTGGCGTAATTGTTCCGTCGTTGGTTGGTATCGGCTAGTCGTGGGTTGCGCCTACGCAAGTTGTGGTCAATAAATCAAGGAGACGCTCGCCATGGACCACTAGCAACAAACAAAAAAATACTTAAGTAAGTAATTCTATTTTTCATAATCCCCAAGAGACAGACATAAATAGTCCATTAAAATGTTAAAATTTTAGGTCCGAATATTGCATTTCTTAGAGGACACAATTTTATTTTTGGGGCATGTTTGGTGGGTTAATAGAAGCTTAACTTCAAGTTTGTGGGGTCGCCACTCTTGTCCCCCGGCCGCCATCTTGGAAAGAGGAGTAAATACGCTTATTTCGCTATATCTCGGAAACTATGCGTCTTACAAAAAAATTGTCAAGACATAATTTGTAGCAAATTGTTTTGCCTACAAATATGTTTATATAATTTAAGCTTCTATTGATCCCCCAAACATGCCCCAAAAATAAAATTGCGTCCTCTAAGAAATGCAAAGCTCATGTAACAGCAGGGAAGTAAGTAACTACATAAATATGTCAGTTTTGGAAAAAAATAAATAAGAAATATGCAAATATTATGATATTTCACTTAAAACTGCAGGAAACCATAAATTGCGGATTTCAAAATATTGCGATGCTCGGCTTAAAAGTGTTTTGATATTTGACGTCTCCTTTAAATTCAAATCAAGCGTGTCTTTCCAAATTAAACGCTTGGCAGACGAATATTAGTCATCGGCAATGAAGAGACGTGAGAATCCTTTGACTAAGTGCCGAGGATGAGTAAGAGACTAGTGGAATACCTACTTATATCTACAGCTTGGCTTGCGTGTTGTATATCGTTAGAGGCTTGGGAACGCAGCCAAGTTAGATCGGATGCGAAAATATTTAGTACCGTTCCACCCCTCTAGACTGAATAGAAATGTCTTTGTTACGTTAGTCGTAGGTCTGTAAGTACTATGGTCGCATTGGGTATTCCCGTAGGCTTTACATGTCCTAGATTCCAAATAGGAACCAAGACTAGCTTTAATATTAATAATTTATAGTAATACTTAAGGATCTACCATTTTATTTATTTAGCTATAGGATAACTGGTCGGAACTAAGTATATACATATTTGTATATTTTCCGCATTAGTAGGTACTTATAGGAATTAATTTACAGGAACAAGAACATCAACAAGTTATGAAACTCTTCCTAATATACAAATAGCGAGAAGCTTAGAACATAATCTGCATGTTTCAAAAATGGAGCCAAAAGTCCAATACAGGAAGACTTCTAAAACCTTCGATTCTAAACCGAAAAGACTCAAACTTGACCCCTGTTTTAATCCTGCCATGAAATATAATATCCCCGAGCGGTTATGCGTAACTAATCTTCATAAATGCCTCCATATTTAGAATCAGGAATGGTAAGAAAGATTTGCATAAAGTGACAAGTGTAAGTCGAATTTAATCTCTCGAAGCAGCTGCAAATCGTTTATTGACACCCATATATTTATGCGGTTAGTTCTTATTGACATTTCAATGTTTTAATCGTGACTTCATGTAGTGATGTGGTAGTGTTTACGCACGTGTTTTTGCGAAGTTTTTTTGCTGCTTAGCAAAGGTGACCGCACTCATAAGGAAGTCTTATTGGTGTGCGCATCTAATGTGCCATGTCAAGTTAACGTCATCTTGTTTTGGATGAGCTTGGATTCAGCAAGTTTTATATTCTCTTATTTACACAGTGATGCAGAGGAGGTATACGTTTAAAATAAGCTCAAAATGAGGGTAGCCTAAATCAGAAATACTTAATACTACAAAAATCTGTATCTGTATCTGTATCTATTCCTGACCTACTGAAGTGTTTATTTTACTAGAATCTAGGCTTACGAGAGGCATACTTTCAAAATACGTTTTTTTAAAAAAACTTTACTGCAAACAATTCTTGAGTACAAACATGTGTTTTACCACAAAATCGTGCTCAATAGATACCTTAATCTTACTCTATGTGGGTGGTAATGCCGGTAGTGCGTTTTTTGCTCACACTAATATATTTGGATGATTCAGACCCCCTGCGTGGAAAGATATCTTATTTTGATCATTCCGTGACGATTTGTGTTTAATGAACTTTGCCGAATGCCCACCAGTTTTTTGTCCTATAAAAAGTTATTATTATGTGACCAAAATTGTTCACGTTGCGACTTAAATCGGCTTTATCTGAATACATTATTTGCGATAAGATTAGATTGTGCGGTTGTAAGTAAAGATTCGCGTAGTTTTATACATATCTTATGTTTTTCATTTTCTTGAGGCGATAATTCTGGAACTAAAAAATCTATCATAAATTATCAGCTCTTTGTCTTAGTTTTTTGAATATAAATTCTTCATCTAACTACTCGTTTGTTTCCTATATTTGGCTATGTTTCTGTTGCAGACAAAGTTTATATTGTGGTTAATGATTATTATGAGTGGTTGGATATGACGAAATGCCAAAGTTAATCCTCCCGGAAGGTCGTGACTGGCTAATTGAATAATGAAAGTTCTCGAATGTTGTTGTTTGAAACAAGTTTTTGTGCAGTCACAAAATTTTCTCATACAGTAAACGATTTTACATCAAGATTTATAATTTTAATATATCCGGACCGCGATAATTCTCGTGTGAATTTTAAAAAGTAAAACTTTTTTTTCTGGTAGATGTACAAAATTGCAGTTGTAGCCCTCAGGTGGAATTAAAATCCCCTGGGCCATAAAATCAGATAAGTTTACTGCTGTCAGTTTGAATTAACGTTTCAACCCTTTACACTGACTGGAGTACGGAAGCTCACTCTGTTAATTAATATTATTCGATATTTCTCTCGTTAAACCACTAACTTATTGGCCGTTAACTCCTTATTAATGGCGCTACAACTGTGACCTCCGGATGCGACCGCTCGCCTCTTTGTGGCTTCATTTTTATCTCTATAGGGGTCACTTTGACGCTCTTAAAAATAAAAATATCGTGACCGACCAAATCGCTTTTCTCCATTTATAGAGTGTTTAATTTATTGAAATGTGTTTTTTACCTTCCGTCATTTTATTCGAATGAATGCTTCAATGTTCTCCGCAGAGATAAGATTACAACAAGCATATTTGGATTAACGTCTGAGACGTTTATACGTTCTTTACTTATCTACGTAAAATGAAACGTCGTCGTACATTCGCGAACTACTTTGTCCGCGTGATTAAACCGTTTTTGTTTTTTGTTTAACAACGCGATAGTTTTCAGCGACATCGGTGGCTTCTACTTAATTAATGTCAGGTGACTTAGTTGCATCGTTCCGAAGCAAATTATATATACAGTGGTTCTGCTACTTTGTCATGTGATCGAATATAGAACTTAGGATTGGCAAGCAACAGAACAGAGATCTACCTCTCTGATTCATTTAGTTTTCTTCATCGATAAATTTAATTGGACCAATGAAGATGCCATATAAATATGCGTAGTTTGATTGAGGATACCGTGTTCGCTCGTAAGGTTAATTAATGTAAGGCGAGGCTGCGGCGGCTGAAGGAAGTCTGCATTGCAGAATGCAACTGGCAATAAATAAGCCGCGGCTGTACTCCCGGTGTCATTTATCATAATATTGTCTATATGCCGCGTCTTATCTGCCGTCTCGCGGGCAGGTGGGTGTCCGACTCGACGATATTAATTGATCCTGTAATAGTAGCTGAATTGTTTGCTCCTTTTGTTCGCTCGCTACGATTTCCACTAGATACCGCCGGGACACGGTTTTAGTGTTATTAGATTTCCTGGATATAGTGTTACCGACGACTGTGTTGTTATTTATGAATGCAAATGTTATTGCTTTTGAAATCGATCTGATCGATGATGGTATTATAATAACCTCTGATTGTGAGATTTAGTTTGGTTCTCTTTTTCTTGGTTTTCTATGATTCTGTTATACCCGTTGTAGAAGTAGAGAACGCATCGTTAGCAGCTTGTTAGCTGCGACCTTGATTGTCCCAGCCATGGGAAGACGAGGGTTATCACCGCCATCGGAGTCATGACTCACACTGCCTCGTTAATTTGACGATACTTGCCAATGTTTGTTTGAACAGTTAACTGACACACATTTCCTACCGGCGTCGTGGCGGAGACGTCGGACGGCCGTTGTACTGCACTCGACCTATCGACCTTTATTCAAACAACCGGAGGATATGTCGACATCCACCACGATCATCAGATCTCTCCACTGTTTAGATACATTAGAGAGCCCGCCAGATATCGGAGGTCCCGATAGAGTGGGCGATCGTTTGAGGGATGCCCGTTAGGTTTGGGGTCATCGGCAGGTGCCGATTTGCACTTGACGAGCGTGCTTTTCCTATTTCGGTAATGCATTGTTAAAGTAAATAACGTGTCTGCTTGCGGTCCCGTGCGCTGTTCCCATCGTTACTTGTGATTGCGGTTTTGTTTAACTCTCTTTGTGCAGTCAACTCGTTTAGTACCGTTCCAGCAATCTCATATTGTTTATTTATGTATTGCAATCTGATTCAGAATATAAAAGTCGCATTTAAGATCGCACTTTATGCGTATCTCTCTCGTCATCTCATTTCACGCGGACATAACATTTCTTTATGAACATTGTCTCACTTTGCTCGCTCGTAAACCTCTTGCGGTGAATATTATTGCGGAAGAATTAAAAATTGCATTGTTTATGAAAACGACAACAATGTTCGAGTCTTTACGTACCTTCATGAAAGTAAAATTGATTATTAATACCACATACATTAATAAAAGAGCCAAAAAAGCGTTAAATAAAGTGGCTGGGGTAATTTCCATGCCATTTATTTTATTAATCGACGATATGCCGATATTTATTCGAAGACGCGTCAGTTTTGAGGATAGTAATGTTTAATTCATGAGGCTGGTAATAAGGAATTATGATGTTGAAGTCCGTATGAGGTGCAGGGACTTGACAGTATGAACCAATGTGCGGGGCTGTTCTAGGTACCTATCTTGTGATGGACATTAATGACTACTACATTGTTTATAGGCCGAGCGGTCTCATTACTGGGCTCTCATAGCTCTTCTTTTAATTTTCGTTTGTCTCGATAATATTATGTGCGTGAATAAATAGGGGTGTTGTTAATTGGCTGATGGGTTTATTTATTTATCTATTGGCTTATAATCTTGTACCGGTTAGTAAAGCTTAACATGAATTATCTGCATATATACCATATTGTTAAAATTAAAGTGCGCATCCCATTTTATATCTAAAAAGAATATATCTTTTCCGGCGAAGAAACACGACTAACTTGACTTTTACAACGGTTTTAACGCGAAAGACTATGTTGGCATTCATAAATACCCCACTTTATGGCTTGTGTGGGTATAATTATGGCTTTTACTATTATTTATGTGAACGACATTTTAGTGCTATAGGTAACTTCTTTAATTTGTTTAGCAACTAAATTGTTTAGTTAATTGAAATGGATCTTATCTTTTTAGATATTTACTACGTCTATTTATTTTATTTAGATTTTAATCATTGTCGTGCAATTCAACTTTTTTTTTTGTAATGAAATACTTACTTTTTTTGTGACATGACTTTTATTTCAGCTACAAATTAATCTTGTTTTTGATTGAATCAGAGCACCAACGTAACTTAACTATCATCATTAACTCTGCAGTCAGTTATCTGATTTGACACAGCAATTAGACCCACTTTTATATCTTAATCGTGCTTAATTCATTTACTGACTTACTTTACATTAACTGCAATTACGTTACGTGCGATGACTCCACTCATTGCTACAACTGTCTAATTAAAATATTTATATTAATTATTTCACCAATTCAACGTTATTTTCTCATTGTATTCAAATATTCGCTTCCTTGTTGTTCTCACTTCCCACGTTAACAAAATCGTATTGAAAGCAAACGGTTGGAAAGTGACCGATATTTCTATTCTTTACATTATGTGTTCAAATAGAGGTGTTTGCATAGTTGAAGAGACAAGAGGCTCGGTTGCAACATTCGCTCTGCTTTTGTGTTCGCAGCCGCCTACGTCCTCCGATCCAATAATGCCTTAGACGTGTTTGGACACCTCTGCGTTTGTGCGTCTTTATGGTTATTGCGTTAGAGTTTAAACTGTGTGTGTTTGTGGACGACGATAATGTGTTGGTTGGATGTATCTGTAGTGTGAAGTGGATGCGGTTAGTTGACAGTTCCCACGAATGTACAGTTGGTGCTCATGAAATGTGAAATGAAATGAGAGCCCGTTAGCTTGTGGTCGCGACACCTCGCTTGAGAAAAAGATACTTTACATTGCAATCAGTGTTACTTATTTTGACACTGGGATTGAACATGTGTACATAATGCGGTTTTTAAATTGCTGTTTTTTTATTTAAGTACGTGAATTATATTAACGTTAATATAAATTTCACAGTATCTGAATGGGACCTGAAATTATGTGAACATAAAATATGTAGATAGAAGTATAACAAAATGAAAGTTTACAAATGACTAAGCTAACAGTTACTAACTACCATTAATATGGAACACAAACATAAAACCTTAAGTTGGTATAATAAAGTCAGAAATCATATTGCCCTGTTCAACTTGACAAATCACCTCGCGCTGTTACCGTTCATTTTCATAATAACAAATCAACTTGACATGACTTAACTGTGTCTCTGTCGCTTTTACATTCATCATCAAATTATGAATGTTGGTCAGAGTTTTCTAGAAAATCATCTCACCTTCAAGCGTGTTTCTCAACCGGCAACGGTGTACTTGGAAGTAATTTATGTGAATCGTTGATAATGATCGAACAAATTAAGAAAATTGTCGAGTCGAGTCTTGTGATTTGGTACAGCGCTTCTGGTTAGAACAGTGCAGTATACACATATTTTTTTTATATTTTTGCGATAAAGTTAGCTGCCTGTGTAAGTCTGAAATATATGTAAAGAAACAACTATGTAGGTACTTTCAATATATATTTTTTACGTGGGATAGGTTTACGTATGACTACAGCCTGCCTGATGTCAAGCATTGCTGCAGCCTAGGGTGTAACACGTTTACCTAAAAGATACCTAGTTTACCTATCTCTAGATTTGAAAACCCCTGGATTGTAGTTCGCAGGAAACACAGCTTCTGGTAAAGTTTCCAAAGCTTTGCTGTCCGTACAATAAACGTAGAGGCAAAGCGCTGTGTTCCACACTTCGGCACTTCCACCATACAACGGTGATAAAACAAAGGTCTTCCTGGATCTCCTTATATTATTGTAACCAAGACAGCGCTATTTCTATTCCTACAGAGGCTCAGTCATTTGAAGTAGCAACCATAATATTCCCGCACAGATAGATAGATAAACTCTTTATTGTAACACACATTGACAAAAAAAGACAAACAGAAACACAAAAGACTTAAAAAAAAATAGTGCCACAACTGGCGGCCTTATCGCTAATAGCGATTTCTTCCAGGCAACCGTAGGATGGACAGGAGTCGAAAGAAATATAAAGTAGACACACACAAGAAGGCACAGAAGTCCTGTTCATCCATAACTCTGGCCAGGAAGTGCGTCAAGTACCAATCAGCACCAATCAAGTTGATAGACGAGTGAATTCGGCTGATACCGTTAATTCGCACGTGTCGTTCCACGATTTATACGCGACGTAATAAGGTCTTGCGGTATCCACTCAGCCAGATCATCGACACTGCATGTCTAGACGGCTATAACCTTTTGGGCTGGGGAAATGGGGTTAGTCTAGGGCAGCTATACTCAAAGTGTGTTCCGCGGAACCCTAGGGTTCCGCGATACCCCTATAAGGGTTCCGCAAGAATTTGAAAAAATATAACTAAACACCTCTCTCTGGTCGAACGTTTTGACTTCGCCCGTTTTTTTGTTTATCGAAGCCGCCAACTCGAGTAGGTGATCGCAAAGTGGTGGTAAAGTAGGAAAAATTATGAAGTGTTTGTTACATTGTACTTTTATTATGCTTGTTAATACACTTGTAAAAACTGTTGTTTTATTGTAGGGTTCCATCAAGTAATTTGCTTTCCAAGAGAGTTCCGTCACCAAAAAAGTTAGAGTTGAGAACCGCTGGTCTAGGGATTTAAAAGCTGTATTCTAATCAATAATTATAATACTATTTCCAATATGTGAATTTAATCTTACTTACCTTTCATTGACATTGTAATTCCTCATTTCAGCGCACGATTTCTTCAATTAAAATTCACGTAAACAACGATAAATATCTGTGGGATGTACTCATGCTACATAAGACAAAAATACTTCATATTTAACCTACGTGTTTAAGAAAATAGTAAAATAATAATATACCTCAACTCAGATAAGTTTGTTCACATGCAATTAAGCGTGAACTATCCGACTAAAAGGGGCATGTTTCGTATCTATTAGCGTTTCTTGTTCAACTAAATTTAGGCTGACCAAAACAAGTCGCCATCTCGGTCCAACGAGTTTGTTGCTCATTCAATCAGCCGTTTCCGTTCTCACAGTTTTTGCGGGGTTTTCGAACGCGAAATTGCATTTAGACGTGAAACGTTAACTTCGGGCACGATGGCCAGATGGCACCGACTTGTCGCCGTCGGATGTGATTGCGGAAGCAAAGTCGAGGGTTGCGCTCGGGAAGTGAGATTGGTCCCGCAGGTTACATAATCTCTTGTATTTGCGTGTCATTTTTATATTAATTTTAGGCTCAAAATTCATTTCTCTAAATTTTAAGTTCTTACTAATTTCGTTTCAATAAGTAATGTGGCTGCATGTACCTACTGAAAAACGTAACTTACCAAAACAAGAATAAGCTAATTAAGTTGGTACACTAAAATAAATGTACCATTACAGTTATACGAAGTATGTCACGATTAACCCAGTTGGTGTACATGAAAAACAGCTCCAAAAACGTGCTAGCAACTTCATATTCGGTTACTTGCATCGTGCTACTTGCTGTGGTGTTGTTATTTTACAAGCACATGAAGTATGTAGGTGCTAACTAAACTATCCTATTGATTTTATCAAGCTCCACTTCCCATCGATGCCGGTGGCCGCAGCGATCTTGGATGGATATCGACATGACATGGCGATTAATTATGCCCTCATCAAACGCCCACGTGACCATATCCTGTGGGCCTGCTGGCTTGAGCGCGGCTTAGGAAAACAGCGCACGCGCGTAATGCGGCGCCGGCGCTGGATCGCGGGTGACCTAAATCCTTTGAGGGCTGTCCCTTGCTTAGTCCGGCCAACACTATGTGGATTTGCACATACATTTGTATGGACATGAAAAATTTATTTTGTTTTAGTAGATTTTTGTTCTTAGCATTTTATTATATTTCACTGATGTGGCGTATACATTTAAAGTAAGTACTTAAATATAGGTTCATTCTAATCATAATGATGAGGTACTTTATTGCTTGTGTTCTTTTGATATAAAAATTGCAACATGTTTAATTTACAGTGTAATGTAACTAACTTTACAATAAAATGTTCTTTAACAGCCCTAGCTAAGTACAGTTGAGTGGATGCGCAGGCGTCGAGATGTCGGCGCATTGCACTTATTGATACCGCATCCTCATGACGAGAGCTCTAAAAGCAGCCGCGTTCCACTGCATACTAATTGGCGACCTTGTGGATTGGTCAATTCCAAATTAAACGGTCCCAAACGGCGCCTACGCTGAGCACTTTCGAAACATGACAGCTAAAGGCCACGCTAATGAAGCGATAGAAGCTACCTTGTTTACTAGAAACGTTGCAGATACAGATCTTATCAATGGAATGCGCGTTCGCGCCACGGAATGTGACTATCAATCGAGATTACCTAATTAGTGACACAGACGGCAACATTGACACAGTTCCCGGCGCGGTGCAATCAAGCACCGCTAATGATGTTACAAAATCACCGCTCGGCCCTTGAGATGAATGGCTGAGGAAGCAAGGGCGCGAGGGTCACGCGGCCGCGGACATGTGACGGCTGGCGCACGCCGCCCCGGCCAGCTCCTGCACGATGCCCCATTGTGCAACTACACACGAAACCACCAAGGCCACACCGAGCGCCTTTAAATTGAAATAGTTCAATCGACAGCTATAATTAAATGTTGTCTATGTCCCAATTAATTCGATACTATCTTAGTGTAGAAACGCTGCGGTTGCAGACGCCAGATAAATAACCCCGATAGGGACGCGAACGCGTTATAAATGTCCAAAGGCGATTCGATTGTTGACGTCGTCCTTCATAATCGATATGTTTACGATCGGCATTGGAATTCCTGATCGTGTGAGTGATGGCGAGCGATTATACGCGGACTGCACTATGCCGCGAATTAAAATCGAATCGAATCGAGCATAGGAGAGTGTATCGTGACTTGCCTTATTCATGAGTCTGCATAAAATACTGATTGAAATGAAAACCTATGGATTTTATTTGCAAACATTTTCTTTGCAGAAGCTGCCCTTAACTTTGAATAAGGTTGTATTGAATAGGAAAAAGAAACCGGCATCTGAGTCAGATCGCCTTTGTGGAGCATGATTGATGTTTAACAACCTCGCAGATTCTTTAATATTTATAGGTGCGAATGAAGTGACTTTTTTTCTATTAAAAACATATTGCAATACATGTTCTATTTCCATTGGCGTGTCGAATCAATCACGCGGGGTCCATTGGAACGTAACGGCTGTCAACGATTATGATGAATATTCCTGCACACGATCCAACTCACTCGCATTAGAATAGTTACGAAAGCGAACGTACCGAGAGCAGTACTTGGCCCAGCCGTGAACTTAGGAGTAGCCGCTCCACACCGCACAATCGATGCCATTAAATCATTTGTTATTAATCGAGTACCGTGACAGCATTGAAGCTCAATCGATTCGTCAATAGCCGCCTAGCGGAGTCCTTGAACGGTATTAACCTCAATAGTTGTGCAACGTCGATTCCATTGTGCCGAATCGAATTCTAATCGATTCGGAGCACTTTGCTCCTCCCGTGACAATCGATCTGGCTTATTACGAAATGTCTCAGCCCTTCGCTGCTGTGATGGATCGTAATATTAATTGATCTATTGTGGGCTTGAAGGACGATCAATTGGTTGGCATTTATAATATGACATTAATTGATGGTGGATTTACTGGAACGGGAGGCTGCAACTGTGGAACCGTTGCCAAACATCTCGCAAGTTTGCGAAATCAAAATATTTGTTGTATGAGTACAGTTCGCGCAAAACTTTATGAGCTCTCTGAAGTTAGGCCCGAGTACGTAACCGCACATGGTACAGTTGAGCGCACAATCATTATTGTAAGATTTAAAAAAAACATAGTAGGTACATTTATGCCTATCACAAAGTATTTTGATTTTAGGTATTTTTACGTGCAGTAAGATATTAAAACAAACTGGTATTAGTATTATTAGTATTTTAGGTATTTATTTAAGTAAATTAAAAACTTTAATATAAAACTTGTGCATTTATTTATTTATGTTTGGCGACGTAGCACATTAAAGCGTCCGCGAGGCATATCTAATTAAACCAAAAAGTTCGATAACAGTAAGAAACCACAGTAATTGAACAAACAAATAACAAATACAATATAACAGTGACAAAACTTAACAACAACAATAACAGAAACAAATAAAAATAACGAAAACAAATAACAGTAGGTACCTAAAAAAAATTACAATATGAATGAAAATTAATTGTTGCACTCGACTGTACTTTCGTCTACAACGTGCGCAAGTGTTGTGTACAAACGTAGCACTCACACTAAGGCACGGCGCAACGGGACGCGAGCGGTGATACGGCGCGGGGCGCGGGGGCCGGTGCCCTCCCCGACGCCCTGTCCCGTCCCTCGGATACCTATAATATGCGTACTGCGCAGCCACTAGCGTGCGTGTTCCGAGAGCTCATAAAGTTTTGCGCGAACTATACTTGAGTCTATGTTTACTCAAGTAAATCTTTTTATCGGCATTATAAAAATATCACATTAAGTATGTATCGATGTACTTTAGTTTGTTACTTGGAAGATTGGTGACGTAATTTCAAATCAAGTACTTCTTACCTATAAAATTATTTTGGTATTAGTGACATAATTGCATAAACCTACATATCTACGAGTTTAACTATAAATATCTCTATATCTTGTTACCTAAAATCTTTGCACTCCTATACTTCGTAATTCGCATTTTGAACGTAGTCTAAAATGTCAGTCTGTCGCATCTAGCCTGCCAACACCGTTAGATGACGAATAATTTCATTGATATCGTAATCCTGTTTGACCTGATTCACCATTATACTTATTGATTCTGTCATTTTACCTTGATTTTCGATCTAATTTTTGTGGGTACGCGATTTCATTTTGATATACTTATTATAAAATAGGGAAAAAAGATATTAACTCCTAATAGCTTAGTAATTAGACACAGGCAATTTTATCACCATTATCTATTACTTATTCTTTAATAACAAAGCAAAACATGCCCCAGTCGTTGATTATAATATCGCTTATTACCTGCAAGTACACATACGAGTACGACAAAGTATGAATACCACAATGAGTACATAAAAAGCTCGACAAGAGTTGAACTGGCCCAGTTCCAGAGCAATTCCGTCAAGTAGTACACTTGGCCGTCCATTTGATCAATAGTTAATTTGCCTTGATTAGCCGTGATTGGTTCGCGGGTCAACTCCTTAACTATTTTGATACGACAATTGCCATTGAGCTATATTGATGCTACGCTTTGTACATCTGTTTTGTTCTCTATTGCTTTGACTTGTAAAATAGCCCGGTCATTATTTTCCATTCTTGATATGGCGCTGCTGATTGAATTAACTTCAAATATCTGTTCTATATTAACGCTTCATATGAATTTCTTTGTGTGTACTTTTCCACGTTGCTATCATAAACAATCTACGTGAGACTTGTTATTAATTTAACAGTGCATAGAATCGAGTATTGTTATTGACGAGTCGATTGTCAATGCAACTATCGATATTTTATGGCCGCCTGTAATCCCGGGAGTCGACGGTGACATTCACGATGACGTGTCCGAATTGGATGCGATTACAAATCGATTACGGATGCGAGTCACGACTCAAATACATCGAATCGATTCAACGCAAGCTCAACATTCGGGCTTTTTCCCAGAAGAATATTTATTGGACATTTGATAGTGATGCGCCTGAATACGAAATGCGAAATTTGGCGACTGTTTCGAATCGCGATTAGAAAAGAATTAACATTTTGGCCATCAATCTGCTAGAGCTGTCCTTTTGTTTGTTTATTTAATGTAGGCATGGGTCTTTTATTCACCAATTTCATGAACATTCGATTCTTGAACGATACCTCTTATTCGATATTAAATATACAATATGAGTTTTTCAAAATAATAACGTTGTTTTCTTTGTTTGCAGGTAAAATTACAGTCACCAGTTGTACATTTTAAAGGATTGCCCTACATGTAGGCATACATACTACATTACGTTTCATTGGTATTTCCAAACAGCATAATATTATCATGGACAAGTACCGAACAATAATAATGTACTTCATTGGTAAGTTTATTATTATTATATGTACGAACATTATAATTTTATATTTAACAACAGATCGTCATTGTGAATTCCATCCCATCCATGCACATAAATATTTATGTTTGTGTTTTCTATGTACATGTCTGTCAATTTCGTCCATGTATCTACTATCTATCTGTCTGTCCATGGTCCAACTGTATCACTTCATCCAATGACTAACTCTAGATACCCGATCGTTAATTGGATCTGCGACTTTAATTATTATATCTATTGCAAACTCCGCAACTATGCCGTAGGCTCATAATTTCTCGCTGGATTTATTAATGAATTCTGTAAATTGATCCATGGCACGCATTCCCATTAATTAATGTTCGTAATTAGATAAAGTTAATTCAAAACAGATAAAATGCCTCTGCTTGAAGGTTGTCGTGATCAGCCTTTGCGTTAGAAGGTTTCTTTGCTCTTTGTCTCGGAGATAATTAACAGTTTTACAACTAGGTGTGAACCGTGTTTTGTTATCTCGTTAAAGCTTGCAGGTAGATGTTAAGGAATTCCTGTCTTTTACAAAGCTAACAAAATTGTTCATGAATGGTTCTGCTTTACGATTTAATAATCATACGTATTGAATTTTTTTGTTTTTTTCTCTCAGTAACGTAGAACGTAATAGTCGTAAGAACCTATGTCGTAATGCGGACTTACCATCTTATGTGAATCGTTAATTAAATTATATAATAACTATAGACTCTCATCTTTATCAAGAAGCTCCAGCGTAATTAAGCTGTGGACATATTTGACAGCACGGCTGATGAAGCCTAGCGTCAACATAGCTCGCATACCAGCTTGAATTAACCAGCATCTAACTGTTATTGTTAAACCTAAACTGAATGGGTTAATGACTAGCCACGTGAATACTAGTTTCGACATTAAATCTGACCAATGAATGCAGATATTTGTGTTAATTCGAGTCACCTTTGCTCGTAACGGTTGACATTTTGTTGGGATGTCGTCGTGTTATTTCTTAACTGTGGTGGAATCTTGGTGGCTTCTGTGAATCGGAGAATGTTTTAATTTTATTTATTTTAGTCTACACTTGCTGAACATGATCGTTCTGTGACCTGAGTCTACTATTTTTTTTTCTTCCCTTTCTTTACACACACAATTGGATACATCAGCCTTGTTCTGTGTAGTCTTAATTTTCTCATAACTGAAAATTACTTTCTCAATGTCCATTGATATATTTGCTTTCATTTAGTGTTTATTTTTGTCGAAGCTGTACAAATTTTCAGCCTCACTCAATAATTTCATAACCATTGCTCAGTAGACAAGTTGTGAACGGGTTATAACGCATTACATGATTAAAGTCGTTAAGCCATCAGGTACAGTAACGTTATCTTTTTGGAAGGCAATTAGGGTCATATCCGAGTGGCTGAGAACTGAGACATGAACGGTACTGCTTGACTCTTGTATGAATGGAGTGACAAAACTATGTAGTGGCATACATAACAGAACAGGTGATAGTGATATTCGGGATTTTTAAGCTAGAACTTAGAACTGTTGGGGCGTGACTTACTTTTCTAACTAAACAAAGATTTTTTAGAGTTCTTTTGCTTAATAACATAATTAGTTAATTAGCGATGGCAGGATAAACAAAAATACATACTTACTATAAATGTTTGTTTTTGTAGTTTATATAAAAACAAAAGTTTTGATTCATGACACAAGCGTAAGATTAGTATGGGGCTAGATGGCGCTGTGTGATATGTCCTGTAATATTTATTTATTTATTTATGTGATAAAACCTGTGTAGGATATACCAGAAAAAACAGATTGCTCTTTATTTATTTAAAGACCGTTGATATTTAGCACTGTTCTGGCTATCTATCGGTTTCACTGGGTGTTAATGTGGTTGTGTGGATTCTCCGTTTCTCTCAAAATTGGCCACTTATAGTTTTTATATTCGGCAATTAATTAGAAAAACCTAAATTTATAATAGAGAGGTTGCATCTTCATCGTTCAATGCGGAATGAGTCACAATCATTAATTTCGACACGCCTTTTTACTTCGATATCTATTAGCACATAAATATCAACTTTATTTATATTCACAGTCCTAAAAAGATTTCGCGAGTCGCTAATTTTGTGGTTTATCAGTTTTAAAAATAACATTCTCACCTTGTGGTGTTTTATTAGTAAATTGTCGATATTTCTTTTTCATATACCTACTACCTAAAAGCAGCTATAATTACTTAGCTATTTGATGATGTTCAAATGAATACGAACCTGTTTAATTTAGGCAGTAACTAGTCTTTTCATCTATGTAGTTCTGTTCATAACTGTTCTTGGTTCTCCTTAAAAATACTATCTACTGCGTGCGTAGACTGATTCAGACTATTCTTATATCACAACTAGCTGGTTCCCGCGACTTCGTCCACGTGGAATAGTTATTACCATAAAAACGGGTCTATTGAGTTAACCTTAAAAGATAGACATATACTGTTGCAGACATTTTGTTGGATCATTTCAAGAGAAATAATTCTTTCATACATATTTTTTTGATATCTTCTCGTTTTCGCTGCGAAAACGCAACGGAAGCCCTCAAAGATGAATAATTTTCCCCGTTTTTTCCACATTTTCCATTATTTCTTCGCCCCTATTAGTTGCAGCGTGATGTTATGAAGCCTAAAGCCTTCCTCGATAAATGTTCTACTAAACAAAAAAAGAATTTTTCAATTCGCACCAGTAGTTCCTTAGATTAGCGCGTTCAAACAAACAAACAAACTTTTCAGCTTTATAATATTAGTATAAATAAGTATAGATTTGATGCTTCTAAGTTATATAACACACAGGCTTAAAATTTCTTCGAAGAACAGGATTAGCTAACAATATTATCAACATTTTACTCATAATGCAAATGCAACGTGCTGTAAACACAGACTAAACAATACTTACAAGCTTCTAGAAGCAACGCCGAGGTCATCGCCACGAAGCCGGCGCCATAAATTGCTTTTCCCTGAATCAATCAATGGCTAATCTTTTTCACGCCATTCTGGCCCTACGTGATGTGGTTGCTGATAGAAAAGTCAATGGTTTTTTTGGACGGTTATAGATTTCCACCCGGCGGCCATTTTGTGCGTTTCTTTACTCTGTGGTCGATTTAATGCTGTGGAGAGTCAAGGGCTTTAAATTAACGTAGTTTATGATCTTGAGCTGAATAACTAACTTATACTTTTTAGCTAGTTATATGACGTTTATTAGTAATCAATTGTAATTAGGATTGTAGTAAGGATTGGTTAAATTTAACAGCAACAGTCCTTTATTTAGTCTATAAAGTACATCGGTCTCAGTTCTCACGCACCTCCATTTTACACCACCTACAGGTGATTTGAAGCCGCGGATCTATATTGTTATGTTAATTTGATGCCATTATCATAATTAACACGAGCCATTTAGTGTATCACTGCATTTGTGTTCGCTATGTTAGTGAAAGTGATCGGGGGCGATGTGCCGCCATTTTCTAATCTTCACTTCCGATGCTCGTCAAAAGCTCTGCTTTTTTGTGCAAACAGTGGAGATACGGATGAGATCTACCAGTGTTACAAGAATATATTGTAACACTGCTCGACCATCATTAGACTATATTTGAAAATTTGTACAAATACTTATGTATGTGTTTCTCTATTTTCTGTGAAATAGTTGACTGATATCGTGAACTCGAAATGAATAATGAGCCTATTGTTTCTAAATCACTGCAGATAAAGTTTTTTACTAATCAATTTTTTTTTGTTTTTTAAATGCAGGTTCCTTTTAAATGGCATGGTTCTTTGGTAGGTACTTATGCTTTTGGTCACCCAACACGCGAAACCAAAAAGATTTTTAAAAATTTAAATCTTTACAATTGAATAACTTTATACATCCATAGTTGTCCTATTCACAGTCTGTCAATTTCGAGGAACAGATATCACATAAACATCCCAAGTTGTGTCACTGTATCCCCGTACACTGCACATCGGAAGAAGGCATTAAAATCTCGTTTACAAACACTTGCGCTTTTCCACTGGTCCTTAAACGTTGGTCGTCTAACGAGCCATCATTGGTTATCTAGTCGTTATTGCTGGTTAGTTGCATAACCTTACTTGTTTTAATGTACCTAGTACGAATTGCAATACCAAGTTTTGAAGACTTATCTATTGTTGTTGTTTATGTTTTATGTACCTACTGAATTTTAGTACCGGTTTTTGAAGTTAAACTTATCTAAGCTGCCTATAGTTGTTAAGTAAGTAATATGTATGTCTTGATTAGATATACACCGTTCCATAGTATAGACAACTTAGTAAAATATACATACGTACGTGTCTAGGATAACTTGCTGATACTAAGGCAGACACACACGTAAATAAATGTCAACTAAAAGAAGTTATTCTGAATAACTTTTTCCACTTAATTGGAACAGTAGCTTTGTTTGGTCGTGCCTCGGAATTTGTGTAGACAACGGGGTAGTCGTATAAGTCTACTCCCAATAAACCCAGTTTTCTACTATAGCAGGCCGAATATATGCACAATTTCCCTTCATAATTGAACAGATGTTGCAATTAGAGGCACAACAAAACTTGACATTCACCTTTCATCGGCCGCGGGTTTCCGGTTTGACACCGCGAAAGCTGCCGCCGCTAGGGTTGCCAGGAAGTACAGTAAATAGGCGGTGATAACCGGTTCAATTGCCGATGTTTCAGATTAACGGCATTAATTATTTGGGATGAATTCCAAGACATAAGCTATCTACATACCAAAAAGCTCAATCCAAATAAGTTTAACCGTTTGAATGGGGCAAGTCCACACAATTTTTCACCTTCTACAGACTACTTGCAGAGTATTCCAAACTTTACCAAAAAAATTACATCAAAACTGGCAAATATTTTAAAATGTATGTAATCATTTACCCATAAAGCCTATAAAAATCGCACAACAATACTATGTGCCCCTGGCAACCCTAGCAGTGAGTCGCCGAATCGTGGTGCGTCGGGAGCGCAGGCGCAGGTTCAAGATCACTACTTTCGATAAAGAAACCGAACGATGTCGTAACTCGCAATCGAACGACTTATGACCTTTCCACCGAATATACACTGTATTGACTGCTCAAATAGTCCCTCAATTTCAATACTTGCGTGTAAAAAAAGTAGTCTATGATTACACCTTTAGTGCGGGTGTAGCACATCACATCAAAAATAAACTAGTTACTTAATCCATTGATTGTAAGATGATATGGATTTGTCAAATTGTTGTCAGGGATAGCTCTTCTTCTTTAGTTATATGCCTTTGTTGCTTTTATTCGGTTGGTTTATCTGTCTATGATATTATCAACAAGTTTGATTTCACGTTACTATTTTTGGTCAGCCATCATAGGTTTTTTTACAGCTCTCATAGGCCCACTCTTCATCATGGCTGGTGCGCAGTTTCTTTCTACAGCAGACGCAACGATCTATCAATAACAAACTAGTTCTGCGCCCTTCCTACGTCCAACATTATAAAACAACGTAACAGTATCTCGAAAGTCGCCAGATACGAATTTTAATAGCCCTATTAACGTTTAGAAACTGGCGATATTTTTGTGATATTTCATAATTGTGAAAACAAACGGATTATTTGCATAGGCTCGAAGATTAGGGAGTGCCGTAAATTGATGCGGAATTTCGTTGCGCGAATTTATGTGCATATGTAAAATGGCAAATATGTAATGTAAAACTGCGTTTTGTCAGCTTACATAATTATTAAATTTTTGTAAGTAACTCCATGTAGAGTTCCCTAAATGTTCTAGGGCTTTTGACATACTTAGTTTAAAGACTTGTAGATTGTATGACAACTACTTATAATAATATATATATATATTCCGGGACATTGCACACAGCGCCATCTAGCCCGACACTAAGCAAACGCTTGTGTCGTGGGTACTAGGTAACGGATATAATACTTATATACTTTTCTTTTGTAAATACATACTTGGAATCTATGTTACGTTAGATAAGTAATCCGATCCGTGCAAGCGCATGATGTTTTGAATTGTATTTAATAATTTTTTTATTAAAAAAAGGAAGAATAAAACCAACGTAGAATAGCATAGCAATGGTATGGCTCCTGAACCCATAAATCCGCGTTAGTCGGCCGCCTGGCGCCAGTGCCGCCACCCACTCCGGACTCCACTCACCGCCTTCGTAAGTAAATAAATAATGTATTCACGCATAAACATTCCTGTTTAACCCATATGCGAAATTAGCAAACTTGTCCAAACAAAACTTCTATGTAAACTATCCAAAGTCGGTCGCATCGGAAAAATACCATGTGGCGAATTTAACGTGAACACTGTAACCTAGATCTTGTTTTGTTTTGTTGCTCCAAGAAGTTCTAATTCCCAGATACATATTTGTCGGTGAAATGTTACGCCAGTTACGTATTGGCTGTAAAACTGAAGTTATGACATCTAGTTCTAATTCGCAAGCTGATTTATTCGTCTGACATCACTCCTTATTTTCTTAGAAACATTGCATTTATGACTATGCCCTGAATCCAGCACAGATAACACCCCGCCGTTAATATTTACATTACCTGATTCCAATTTAATGTACATTCGAATAGCTCTATTACTGTGAACGTATCGATAAATCGAATACTGTCGATTTATGATCGAATACAGTTAAATAACGATTAAATTTATCGATTTTTATGGCGTTGGTTATTATCGATAGTAAATTAACGGTCGCAAGCATTGCTAATTGCTTTGATAAGAAATTTCGTTGTAAAATTTATTAGTGCCTAGTTTGTTACATAATATTTTTTATAATTACTTCATGTCAGTAATATATTTCTTTGCACTTTGCATTTACAAACAAGATAAAAATCTCAGTTAACTGAGAATTAACAGCTCACTTTAACTGTGAGTAAACTTGAACCCACGGTGTCGTAGGTGCTATAGTGACATCACTCGCTTGGAAGTGTCAGATTAATTACATCTAACTCCCAAGGCTGCGGAGGCCTGCCTTCCGGCACCATGACGTGCTCAATCGATAATTTGCCAAAATTACTTAAACAATGTACAGGAAGTGGGCTACAATGTAGCTAAAGTTTAAACTTTTTAAAAAGGCATTAATTTGAGTTGCGTGTGATGTCAAGTACCTTCATATATTTAACAGTCAACAATGTTTACTTTGACAGTTGATATATCGTACCTACTACCTACCTACTTAAGATTGTCTCTTGAGCTTAATTCAACGTCTTATACATTGTAGTGGTTGGCCGTTTTTTCTAAAATACTGGTAAATTATGATACAACACTGTTATCAAAATCAGACGAGTTGTAATCACACAAAAAACATACTATACAGGTAGTGGCATTCAAACTAGAACAAATAAAGTCAATAAGATGGATCGCGTAGTTATTCACGTTCACATTACTCAGTGAGCTAGTGAGGCGTCACTGGAACGTGCGTTTTAACGTAACTATTGCGTTAGCACTTGACATGAAAGCAATGCACTTGATTTACGATATTATCGATGTGCGATGTAATTGTCTTGTATGTTATAGCAACCTGTGTACATTGTTTAGAATTGTAAACATTAAGTCCTATTTATATTGATTTGTATTTAACAAATTATATTTATTAATCTCAAGTTAAATTTTGCGTCTGATCATTTTTTTGACTGGCCTGTTAGCTTAGTTGGTAGTGGCTCTGCCTTCTAATCTAGGGGTTGCGGGTTCGATTCCCGCCTGACACAAGTATTTATGCATTTTAAAAATGTATAATTACTTATGTTGAGTCTGGTCGTTTGTATGTATTTACAAAAGAAAAGTATATAAGTATTATATATCCGTTACTTAGTACCCACGACTCAAGCGTATTTCAGCAATACAATATTGCTAAGCCTTCGTAATAATGCACCATAATTAGGTACTTATTTTTTTAACAAAAACGATTATGTCTTCGATTTTATAGAAAAGTGTTTGTAAAAATTAGTTGAGACGCTTCTATGACGATTTGACCGGCCAAAACCGGAGTTCCCATGCTTCGAGATTTTGTCATTTCCCCCGTCACTGGAAAAAGCAAATTACCGCCCAAACAAGCCGAAACCGACCATAAAAGACTAACAGCTTGTCCTGGCAACTACCCATAGCCACTTGACTTGTACTTTACTTTTGCTTATGTCACGACAACCACGTCCGTAACGGTTGTTGGAGAATAAACAGTCGGTGATTTCGGCGACACGGAATCACCTTCAACGAGCAATTCTGCTGATTCACACCGACACGTGACGAAAGAGCTGTTCGCAGCTTCACACTCGGCATAGTTGAGCGGGGTAGCGTGGCTTGCTGGTGTTTCACTGTTTGAATCACTTATTTGTGTAATTAATTGGTGTAAAACATGGAATGGATGCTGGAATCTCAATGTAGATGATTTGTGTTTTTCCCAATAAGTATCGACAAGTTCTAAATACTCGTAGTATGTAGATGATAAAGTACTCATATATTGTCTTGTTGTTGACTTTATAAGTTTTAATATAAGAATTGAAACGTAGATTAATGTCTTCCAAAACATAATGATAAGGTTAATTGTAATCAATTTACCCGTAAACTCATTTGGGATGACTTTGGAATTCCTCGCGAATTCCATGCCACCCGAAATTATCATAGGGTTGCAGCAGCAGTGCTAAAGACTCTTCTCTTCAGTCAACATACTTGAAAATATGTCGTGGAAATATAGTCTGCTAATGCCCATGTTTCGTTTTAGTACCTCAGTTACGGTCGCGTGCCGTAACTCGCCTCAATTTATGTGCTGGCTTAATTGCGCCCGCGCATTGCTTTCTGATAGATGGAATTCAGCCGCGATATATCTCTTAATCCGTTTTTACGAGATCGTTATAAGGAATGCGAACACTTGGAAAGACTTTCGTTTCTACTTCGCATTTTACTACAATAGATCTGATTTTGACAATCGGATTAATTACCCTATTTACGCTTGTTTTTTAAACCTTTGGATAGTGTAAAGATTTTAATATTCTGCAGACTTCTTTTGCCGGAGAAATTATTTTTTCTTATTCTTATTTGCAGGTAGGTTTAGAGTAACGCATTTAATACTGTTAATTTTGATATCCTGCTGGCATTGTTACGCTCAATCAACATATCTCCATCGGTGATTGATTGGTTTCGTAGTTACCTGGTGGGTCGCCGGCAAAGGGTTCGCCTTGGAGATTATTTTTCTTCTTGGTGCAACACAACCGCAGGAGTCCCCCAGGGCGGCGTGCTATCTCCTCTTCTATTTGCTATTTTCATTAATTCTATATCTAATCGACTCTCTTCTTCCTACCACCTATATGCTGACGATTTACAAATCTACGCTCAAGCTCCAATTGGCGCTCTTGATTCAGCTGTCGCAGCCATTAACGATGATCTGTGTCAAATCTCTGCATGGAGTAAATCCTATGGATTGAAAGTAAACCCTGCAAAAACACAAGTCATTGTTATTGGCACTTCACACATGGTTTCTCGCGTTGACTGGTCGGTAATTCCTTCAGTTGTGTTTGAGGGTATTGTTATACCATTCAGTGATACTGTCAAAAACCTTGGTTTGATAATGGACCGTACGTTGAGTTGGGATGCTCACCTGACGTCAGTAAGCTCAAGAATATTTGCGTCCGGTGCCTCATTGAGACGTCTCCGGAACTTTTTACCCACTGCCACCAAAGTTGCGCTTGCTCAGTCTCTGCTTCTCCCTTTACTTGACTATGCGGACGCCTGCTATCTCGATCTTCGGGAAGATCAGCTGAACAAGCTTGAAAGACTACAAAATTATTGCATCAGATTCATTTTCGGACTTCGTAAATTTGATCATATATCATATTTTCGCTCAAAGCTTAAGTGGCTGCCCATTCGCCTTCGCCGGAATACTCACATCCTCTCCCTTGTTTACAATATCCTGTTCAATCCTGCGTCCCCTCACTACTTAGTTTCCCGATTCAACTATATTCATTCTACTCACTCCCTTGCTCTTCGATCGTCACACAGATATACTCTAAAGTATCCGGTATGTAAGAAAACGCTGTATAGCAAGTCTTTCACCGCGCAGGCTGTTTGCCTCTGGAATGCTTTACCTCTTGCTATCAAAAAAGCTCCGTCCATAGAAAGCTTCAAGACTCAAGCAAAAATATGGTATTTGTCATCATTACAGTGAGATCTTTGTAGTTCCTTTGCTATCATCATCTATGTATGTGTATAGTGTATACTCAATCAGTATTTATTAACAATATGTATTAATTTATATTATTTTTGGTATATTGTTATTATATGTATTAGGGTGTATGATTTATATGTATAGTTTATTAAGTAGGTTTGTAGTATGTATTTTTAATCTAATCTTTTCTTCTTTATTTATTTTATTGTATACCACGTCCTCTGTTATCTCTTATTTATTCCTTTCCATCCAATGGTTGCCTGGAAGAGATTGCTTTTAGCAATAAGGCCGCCACTTGTGGCACTAGTATAAGTTTTTTTTCTTCTTTCCTTTTAATTTTATCGTGTGTTACAATAAAGAATTTTCTATCTATCTATCTATCTACGCTCAAATTTTTTAAGATCACCTGAGTTACCTGCCCATTCTCTGTATTTGTTTATTTACGTTCCGTTATGCAATAATACTGAAGTAAAGGGCACATTTGTGGCGCTTGCGACATTTTCGCATACATCACGATGTAATGCTACCTATCATCTAGTCATTTGCGTTGCGTGAAATGTTAATCTCCTTCGGACTTGTACCGGAATATACGCTAAAGTGGGTTAGTAAGTGAATTATCAAACTGTTTCAAAAGTTGAACTCACGTTTTGTTATGTTATTTTGTTGTTATATACTATAGCTACTACTGGTGGCTAATTGAAGGTTTATCTATAGCCAAACACCTAATTTTGTGGTTCGGCAGCGTCATATGTGAGTGTCTATAATTACAGCAACTCTTTACGTATGATCGTGTCGCATTTGTAGTTTTCGCTTATAAATGCCTACATTATGTCAACTGTAAAAAAACGATTACCAAGATATGAAGGATACTTTACATCCAAATACGTTTTAAATATTTTTTTAGTTTTAGCGAATATGACGAGGTGTATAGGTGTCATGTTTGGTAATCTAATTATGTACTTGTTAATTTGAGTAATTAGCCAGGCCTAAACTGGTTACTGTTAATTAGTTAATATTAATTGTCTTGACGTGCTCGTATTGTCATTCGATTGTGTAACAATTAATGAAACTGACACCTTATGATTTTTAAATATTAACTGACCCAGCAGTGCACATAAAACATATTTATAAAAATCGCTTAAGCTTGTGACGGGTACTTTGTAGTTATACTAGATGTTCAACTCAAATGACAGATCTATAAATACCTAGTCATTATTTTCCATTTTAATGAGATAATGATAAAAATAATAATATAGGTAGGTACTTAAAGAAAAGTGAGCCATTGAGACATGTATTTGCCAATCTGTTACTGTGTTTCTAGGTCTTACTTCTAGCTTTAGCTCTGCTTTGAAGAACTGTGTGAATTTACGTGTGATTAATATCGGCTGTCAATTGAATCGGATAATAATTCTTGAGAAATTAATGATTTCATCTACTTTGTCTCTTTTCTATATTTCGTCGAGTGTTGCAAAAAAAGTTAGTAAATTACTTCATAACTACTCTTTTTATCTTTTTATTTGATCGCAATTGACATCTTATTTAAACTTTTCTTGTTCAGCTACTAGACAGGTATTTTACCACCAGGTTCTTCGTTTATTTAACGTTTATTAATATACAAATTTATAATACTAAAACTCCAGCAAGAAACTAAACTTGTTTTCAGTATGTAGGTTTACTATCTAAAGTAGCGCCTTCTCAATCAAACTACTTAATGTATGCGTCGCAATTCTGCAGCTCGTGTACCAATTAAACAAATCAATCCATCATAATCATATCTATAGTTATTTAGTTAGTTAATAGAGTGTAGAGAATGGAGTGCTAAAGGTGTCAAGGGTGAGCACTGTGGACCAGTTTGGATGACAGGTTGAAGGTGAATACTAATCTGCCGGAATTTGCAAGTTATTATGATTTGATTGATAACTTGTTAATAATTTGTTAACCATAGATTATATTTATGAAATGTTATAACTTAGGGTGCTGATGCTGACAGTTGCACCTAATATAATATTTAATGATGTGTTGTTTTTTTATAATTATAAATAAAGTAAAGTTAATTTTTATTTGATTGATGGATTTGTGATCATACAGCTATGTTAAAATTGAATGTGTGTTTGTTATTTCAATTGTTTATTTAGACATTATTTGTCGTAATATTTTAATGTATTGAGAAAACGTAGGCGTTGCACTTAAAATAATAAGAACAGTTACTTTTTAAGTTCACAGATATTTCAAGTGAAATGCTCTTTTATAATTTTATAGTCGCTAACATTATTGTAGTTGTATGTATCCTGCCTTATTATGTGTATAGGTTTAAGTGCAATACACATTACAAGTATATTCCTTACTACCGAGTTGTAACTATTATAAAAGAAATAAACCTTTTATTGCCAGTCTGAAAGAAATAACACTTAACTTTACAAGTTGGCATCTCAACAGCCATCGGGCGAGTTGCCAGCAATGATCCTTCCTTGCATTGGGGGTGTATAAGATATGTATGCTATAAATATATTATATACTGTTATATTCTATTGTTATGGTAGTCTGATACTATCATAAAGTGGAGAGAAGCTGGATGAGAGCCCAGTATTGTAGACAATTTTATGGTTTACCGTGCTATAGTTATGCATTTTTCAGACACTAACTAAATAAACCGTTATTAATTGTAATGTCTGCCATAGAAATTATATAAGACATACAAAATCTATAAATTTAATAAACTCTTATTACTTATGGAGTAATATTATTTTGTGTTTGTTTATCATAACCAATTTAGATGTCATTTGGTATGTAAAGAGATTAGACTCTAAATAAACACATAGGTTACTTTTTATACCGGATCAAAGCTTGTAACACCGCCGGGTTCTACATGTAAAATATATTTAAGCTTGCTGGAACTACAGTTCTCGTTTCCTACAAATTATAATTCTAATCGCCATTCCGATGCACTGTTGTATATCCTTACATAATATGCCGAGGGCGAGGGCAGGTCACATGCGCAGGCGCCGGCTAATAATAGCGCATTCCGAGCCAGCGCCAGTCCGGCCGTACCGAGCACCACACCTGTGCTAAGCACTTTCCTTTTCCAACGAGCGAAGCGAAGGCTTCAGAGCGAGTGGTAAGGTTAAAACAACCAATCAAATGCGTGGAGTTGGAGAAGTCTACATAGTTATTAAGTTAATTGTTGCCTTGTAAGCCTGCTGCGGCGGGAGGTACTGCAGTCTTGCAATTCAGGACCCTTGAGGTACCTTGTACAAGACTCAGTTAACCATACTAACGTAATTTATGTAAATTTTTATTACTCAAAGCTGTACCTACAACACTGTATTTTATGCACAATATACAAATTATTATATTAAAATTATTATTAATTAAATTATTAATTGTTTATCTGTTAAACAGATAAAACAGATAAACTATTGTATGATTATCTGTTTAAATGTATGGCATGGAGAGTTCCACAAAGTAGACGCAGATGGCACATACAAAGGCCGGCCTATACCCAGTAGTGGGACTCTCAAGGCCTGTGAATGATGATAACAAAATATCAGCTTTTTCCAGTAGAGATTTAAGATGTCTCTACTGGAAAAAGCTGATTTTTGTTATGTATGTTTAGTTGCCTGTTGTTGAGTTATGCTCCAAACAATGACCACAACATGTTATTTGGCTTTAAGTAACCTGATAGTCAAATAACTGATTACCTATAGTATTGTAGCTGATGCGTCACAAATCGATAGTTTCGATACGACACGTTTCGATGCATTCGGAAATCAAACTACGTGTTTAAAATAACAATTTGTTGCCTAATATTCCCAAAAATCGATTGCGAACCACGCGTTTAGTATTTTTGGTATCTCGATTTGATTAAATATTATGAAATATGTAGTTGAGTAAGTTATTCGTACTTCTAGTTTGCCAGCATCATTGTAAATCTGTATTAATGAACTTAGTATCAGTAAAACGTCACATTTCCTAAAGCTTAGCTCAGCAGCAGCTTCATTTCAATATAATTTAGAAAAAAATATAAATAAAAATAACAAAAAAATACGCCATGCTCTTATTTTGTTCTCTAACAAAACTACCAACCGTTGTTAGTATAATTTGTTGCGCGCGCGCATCTAAGTGGCAGTAGCAAGGGCAACGTTCCAAGTTGTACCTATTAGGGCGGGCGGGGACCGTGGCGGAGCACCCGACCAGAACCGGGGCTCCGTGAGAACAAGCTCCTTTGAATATTTATGTCTGTACCCTTACTGAGCTGATGCACACAGGTGTTGGTAATGTGTACTTTCACCTTCGATTCCTTTGACGAAATGGTTAGATTGAAGATCATGATCAAGTCTATATGAATTTGCTATAGATATTATAGTACTTAGGTAAGTATATTGCTTCAAACGAAATTATTAAGAAACGATTTCTTTCACCTCAAAAGTCTACCTAAATCTTTTAATTTTGGTTGCCAAAACAGTATGTTTGAATGTGCTCAACGAAATCTATACTATAATATTATAAAGCTGAAGAGTTTGTTTGTTTGTTTGTTTGAACGCGCTAATCTCAGGAACTACTGGTCCGATTTGAAAAAATATTTTTGTGTTGAAGAGTTTATTTATATAGGAAGGCTTTAGGCTATACAACATCACGCTGCAACTAATAGGAGCGAAGAAACAATAAGAAAATGTAGAAGAAACGGGGAAAATTATTCTGTGAGGGCTTCCGTTGCGTGCGCTGCGAAAACGGTTCAAGATATCAAAAAAATGTGTATGAAAGAATTATTCCTCTTGAAATGATCTAAAAAAATGTCCGCAACAGTATATGTCTATCTTTTAAGGTTAACTCACTATAACAGTTTTTATGGTAATAACTATTCCACGCGGACGAAGTAGCGCGCACCAGCTAGTTCAGGATAAGTTTTGTGATCAAAAATTTTCTTGCTATTTTATTGGCCAGTGGTTCGTCCACATTCTATTTGGCAAACTTGGTACTTTTTTACTCATTAATGTACCTACATACATCTCTGTTATTTGAGTATATTTACTGTAAGTGCATAACAAGTAAGTAAACCTGTAAGATTTATGTTCGTCCTAAACTTGACAGTGGCACATAAAGTCAGTAACGTCTCGATGTTTACAAGCCGAAGCTCGTAAAGCCATGAACTGCTGTTTCTAATGTCCAATGAATAACGTACTATGTTCGCGAATTACTAGGAAATGGGTTGGGATGAATAGTGTTGTGGATGTGCTACTTTGGATGTATGTAGGTACGTTTGTAGTCGATATAGTCTACACACATTTACTTTTTGGCGATTGGCTATTTGACTATACCTGTATCTCAGCAGCCTGGAAGTCCTTATAGATGAAGTATGCACTAGATTGATGCAGCTGGCACATGCAAAGAGAGGCCTTCGCCCAGCAATGGGTTAGAGAAGGTTGTGCTGTGGATAATGATGATGATGATGAAGTTCCTTATGATATTCAATTTATATTTAATGTATGTACCTACTATAACAAGTTAGGATATGTGGTATTTGGTTGAACATGATAAAGTTGCTGATGTATGAAATATGTAAGTGTGAATGTACCTTTGTATCGCACATTGATATATTGATGAGAGAAATATTGTTGTAAAGTAAATATAAACAAATCAATATTCTAACATGTTATGTAAATTGTTTGAAAAATGCTATTGTTAATTTTGTTTTGAATACTGTTCCAAGCAATCTTAAAACAATCTTGAGAGATATCTATTCAAGACTATAAAACAAAAACATTTTTACATAGTTAAGTATGTACTTAACTTCAAGAGCAAATTTGATCTATGTGAAAATTATTCTATTTCGAGTTAACTTAACCCAAACTTTTTTACATACATTTAAAAAAAAAGGTTGAATGACATCACTAGAGACAAGAAAGCTGACTGGTTCCTTGCGCAAAGGATTTCTATAGAGATCCAACGTGGGAATGCAGCCAGCGTTCTTGGCTCCATACCACATGTGGATGTTTCAAATTTAGGTTAAATCTACATAAGTACTCTTTTTTAGTTTAATGTATATTTGTTATTATTGAATAAAGATACTTAGTTTTAGATAGTTTTCTATGTTTCAAATCCTACAATTGATTTGTGGTGGATCACAACAATAATGAAATAATTAGTAACTTAGTAATGAATATGTTGATGCAATGTAGTCGATGCAATATTAGTTATTGCTGCAGTTATCTAATGATGATATTTCACTGTCGCTTATAATATAATACGAACGCAGTCTATAAAATGTGAACCGATGTAAATGACCAGAAACATTGTTGAATGGAATGGAATAAGTGGATTCTATGAAACGATAATACCTACATAAATATCTGGAGAGAATTATTTGGCTTATATGAATATACTGTAGCACAAGATTGAGTTGGTTTTAGATAGTGATTTTTTTCTGTGTTTTGTGTGTTGCGATATAGAATGTACGATACATACCCTTTTATTTACGTCTATAAGAACAAGGTGACTCGGTAGCCTTAAAACTTTACGTCAATTGAACTGCATCACAAAATTCACAGAAACGTTAGACAAGCGAATGCATATACATTAAGCTCAGTTTGCATCGAAAGTGGGTGACATCATCTTACAAACACTCATACATATTATATATGTATATGTGGGGACAGCGGAGCATCTTCGTTATCCATAATAGTAGTTCTACCGGCTGGGCATGGGTATTTGGGCATGGAGAAATAATACGTAGCACTTCAACTTATTGATGGTATATTACAATTTGTTCGAGGTTAAACTATGAAATACAACTGTAGGAAGATTGTCTGATAACTAATTACACTAATTCGGTCGACACTCCAACCAACACGTAACGCCACCACGCGATGCGAACCGATTGCCGTCCCAAGTAAGAATGGCGGTCTCTCGCACGGCACTAGCGCTGGTTGTTGCGTCAGAGCAGGACCCCGAAGTTAGTCTCAAGTCAATGTCAGCCGTTATTGACAGTGACACAAACATTATAACACATTTCGAACATTGTGACAGCTGACAGTGACATTGAAACCAACTCGCCTACTCTCCGAATCAAACATTAAGATCAACTTAAACACTCTTCGAATTAAACGCGCCGACACGGCCAGACTGACATTCGCACGTCCTCGTGCGATCCGTTTTCTCTAGCAGCAGATGACCTGGAATTAAAGAAAAGACACAACTGGGATCACAAATGTCATTTCGCTCGTCTATCCTGACAATTTCGAAAGATATCATTCAGTACACGCACATATTATCAGTATCTACATTTGGCTTCGAGAAATTGAGATCACGTCAAGATGTTTCAACTAAGTTAATTATCACACAAAACTTCACTATTCGACCTCGTGCGAATATGACCGTACCGCTGCAGGGTGCCCCCACCACCAAGATCGCCACTCACAGGTAACGACAAGAGAGCAACGGACAGCCCTGCAGTTGCAGCTCCACTTCACGACATTATTTGACCTCATGCAAATAAGCCACCGCAGGGTGCCCCCACCACCAAGATCGCCACTCTCAGGTAACGACAAGGGAGCACCGGACAGCCCTGCAGTCGGAGCACCTCTCTACGACAATATTTGACATCATGCAAATATCGCCAAATCTCTAGCTTCTACCCGACGGCATCTCATACGACGTGACGTTATATCATCTGACGTGAAACCAACTAACTCTTAAGCAATGGTGTTGAATGATACGTAACAAAGTCACATCTCAAAATTAAATCTCTAATTCACTTCCCAATGCTGAGAGGGTCGCCGAGGTGGCGCTCATTGTGTGCGAACTAGCAACCAAATCGTATCATCGTCTGATGAAACCTCCTCATTACTTTAACTTTGACCCGCCGTCTCGGCCTCCTCCTCCTCATCGTCAACATAATTAATCAAAAGGTATCTACCTACTTCTATTAAGCCGTCAAGACTCCTGGGCACTATGCCCAGATTTTCGTGAACATCTTTATGAATCTGATTTTAACTATCTATCTTTTCAAAACGTGGGTACCTGTGCTGTATTACTATGCCTTCTATTCTAATCCTTTCGCAGTACCCAGAAATTGATTGACTGTTTTACTATTCACTAATGAGTAACCAAAAGGAAACGAGCTCACCGGGAGTATGGTCAAAGTGTCTCGGGCAGACTATGTACGCTCCAAACCACGCCGACAGCATCCCTGCTCTGGCGGTGCTGATCAGCAAGAAGGCGGCACCACTTGCTACTGGCTGGGTGCGAGGAGTGACAACAGCATCCTGAAAACAGAAACGGATACGCGCCAGTACTGAGGCATCTAATATGGGCCATTTAAACAGGGATGATTTCAGATTCAGTTTCATTTTATTTGCACAGTATATATCTTGAAATTCAATCTCTAACGGACACGACTCCCAGAAAAGCTGGACTGTTAACAGAAAAATCTCAACGAATCCTGTCAAGACTTGATTTCACTGAAATATCTTGCGTAAAATAGGACAAGACTACTAAGTTAAAACTATGACAATGTTAATTTTGATTGAATCTTGAATTTCAATTAAATATCACAGTGCACAGCTGACCTCTTATGTGGCATAAAATGAACTCACACTTATTTAGCACTGTACAATCATGAAATAGCTACGCATTAAAAGTTATCAGCAGATTGACAATAAATTTTCTACAAAAAAAACCATTACTTAATCGTTACGCAACATTTATAGTGCTGTATGCTCGTATTAACCGGTATGGTTCTTCTCAATAACGCCTTTTAATCATTTATAACAAATTGCAAGCAAATCTTACTTCGACAAAAGAGCATTCAACACCAGAAACGTAATGAATTTAAACAATATCACCTTTGATATCCGATGGAGTTGCACGCTGCACTTAGTCACCACTCGACCCTGGCTGCGCTCGCCCGGCCGCGTGCTACCACTGCTGCTTCATGTGCCGTGGCCGCCCGGCCGCGTGACACCACTGCTGCTCCATGTGCCGTGGCCGCCCGGCTGCATGCGACCACTGCTGCTCCATGGGCCGCGGCAGCTCGACCGCGTGCCACCACCGCTGCTCCATGTGCTGCCCGGAGCGCACGCCACTGCAGCGGCATCGCGCATCACTGCGACGTGGCATGAGTCTGCTGCAGGCGCTGCTCTTGTACTCCCTCACGATGCGGTCCATATCTTGTAATCTTCTTGCTTGTCAATATTTTTTGTCGTTTCTTTCGTAGTCTTTCTTGTACGACATTTCCAATTAGAAGATATAAAATTCCTACCAAATCCGAACAGCAAATCTTGTCTTTCAATTCACAGCACACGTATTCGTAAATTTCAACGCAATTATGAAATCGCTTTATGGTCTTCTCTGGTCCGAGGATTATCGTTGCCGCATTGATAAGTTTCAGTAAAACTCAAATCCCAACTGCTTTTTATCTTTCACACGTTTTTGTTCATTGACACGAAGAATTGATAATGTTCGTGGGTCTGATTTTCACGTAGGCAGAACATGCATGGCTCCCATTGTGTTTCTCGGCGATCAATTATTTCTCCATTTTGCCATCATCCCACTTCTGATGTGGGGACAGCGGAGCATCTTCGTTATCCATAATAGTAGTTCTACCGGCTGGGCATGGGTATTTGGGCATGGAGAAATAATACGTAGCACTTCAACTTATTGATGGTATATTACAATTTGTTCGAGGTTAAACTATGAAATACAACTGTAGGAAGATTGTCTGATAACTAATTACACTAATTCGGTCGACACTCCAACCAACACGTAACGCCACCACGCGATGCGAACCGATTGCCGTCCCAAGTAAGAATGGCGGTCTCTCGCACGGCACTAGCGCTGGTTGTTGCGTCAGAGCAGGACCCCGAAGTTAGTCTCAAGTCAATGTCAGCCGTTATTGACAGTGACACAAACATTATAACACATTTCGAACATTGTGACAGCTGACAGTGACATTGAAACCAACTCGCCTACTCTCCGAATCAAACATTAAGATCAACTTAAACACTCTTCGAATTAAACGCGCCGACATATATATACATTCATGCTTTATGTTTACCAATTAAATTGAAACGAGCCGCAGTTATGCGCTAAACAAATTGTTATTATAATAAAATAATTAATTGTATTCCATGTCTCTTTGTGTAGAACCTCTAGATTGGTAATTTATTAGTGTTTGCGCAATATTTGCCTGGAATTTGCCCGTTTTATTATCCAGTCACCTTTGTGAGACAAACTGATAGAGGTTGTTTACTATTTTGTACGCGTGTATTTGAAAGTGTCTGTATGCATCTAGAAGTAAGTACTTTCATACAATATTATAACACTGCCTACTGCATTATACATTTACAATATAATCAAGCTGCGTCCAGTGTTACAAAAATAACGATAGATAAACGATCAAAGACAAGGTACCTAGTTATGTCCTGCCATCTGCAATAACCAATGTTTTTTTATCAACACTGGAGACGGCTCCAATGTCCTGCCGCGCGGTCGGTTCCCGACCCACACATGTGCACGCTGTCCCTTTTTTGTACGCAGGTAGTATTGTAACTAAGTTTAGTTTTAAGTATTGTTTTGTAAGTTAGTATTAGCGTAGCCATGTAGGCGAATAAACGTCCTTGGTTCCTATAAAAATGTTTCATTTTTGGAACCCCTGCTTCTACCAGCTCAGCTGAACCGTGCGTACCTGTCTGGCGCAGCCGGTAGGATTAAGGGAAGTCCAGACTTCTTTAGTGACATCATCAGCCTGTGTATGTCATGAAGTTCTGGAACCTGAATCCGCGAACCAAAGAAATACGACTCCTGGACGCGTGTGCAGCTGTTGAAGAAACTGGTTCGAGGTTGGAGCAGAGGACGGCGCCGGCAGCTATACTCATGGAGGGTTTGCGACGGCATGTGAGTAGTACCCATCACTAATCCCATGACCTCCTACCTATTCCGCGAACTTTGTAAGTGGGACAAACATCGCTCGCTTACGAGTTGTCGCTGCATTCTGCACTAGAATCGGCAGAATCAATAGCGACTTAGATAGATCTTAGGCTAGGGAGCTTGTAACTGAGACTAGCATCGCTCGTGTTACAAGTTGTCACTGCATACTGCACAAAAATCGGCGGGATGCATAGTGACTTAGGTAAGTTTAGACTAGGTAACTTGGGAGTGAGACAAGCATCGCTTGCTTACAAGTTGTCACTGCATACTGCACAAAAATCGGCGGGATGCATAGTGACTTAGGTAAGTTTAGACTAGGTAACTTGGGAGTGAGACAAGCATCGCTTGCTTACAAGTTGTCGCTGCACTCTGCACTAGAAATCGGCGGAGTCAATAGCGACTTAGCTAAGTAGAATTAAGCTCTAGCATTAGATGAGGCTACAAAATCTAGCCACCTTAGTGAAGTTATAATGTGTAAGTATAATGTAATTTTGTGTGTTAGGTATTAATTTAGTTACATACTACTGTTTTGAGTTAATAATGTCAGTATTTCTGTCAAGTTGAGATCATTTTAATTACTAGATGGTTGTCCCATATCGTAAAACAGTTTATGTTCCAAAAACCTATCCAATCCTATCCTCAAAGTGATGCAGGTAACTCTGCCTGTCGCCTTCATGATGTCTCCTGATACATTAAATAAGTTCCAGCTCTGGTGGCGGTTGAAACTGCCCTACATAAAAGTGTTTGTGCAAGCCGTTAAATTAAAACTAGTGAAATATTTAATCTACAACAGTGAAATCCCAATCAGTGCCGTACTTTAAAAACGTATTTGTGATAGCGTTACTGGAGTGATTAAACAACGTTACATAAGAGAAAAAAAAATGAAGAACAGACAATGGACAATTATAACAGGTTTTTGTGTTCGTTTTCTAAAATTTTAAATGTAAATTTAGTTTAACTATTTAATTTTCTTCGTAATTGCATTGCCTATGTGTTTATTTGCATATTCATGTAAAAACAATCATGTATTGTTCTATAAAATTGCCCCATAAAATGTTGAAATGCAGTTTCTAACAAGTAACTTATAATTGAATGTAAAATCTGCCCAAACCTGTTTATAAATTATAGACTGCTCCACTTGCTCTAATTATTTTTACATTTGCATTGAAATATTTTATATACATTGTACTAACTTTTGTTTATAATAACAGGTCACCTCATATTCATCTAACATCATACTTGTTAAACATTCCTATATGTAAAACTTTGTATAATTTTACTTTATGTGTAATTCTATTAAAATCGTTTAAGTAATACCAATAAATTATAAGTACTCTTGCGGTAACAATGTTTCATATGCAAAAAAATTAAGTTTTTATCAGTTGATTTATACATTGCAACCACCGAAGTGAAACTATGAAATTGATAACAAGTTGTAACAAATAATGTTATAATCCCGCCGCTATCTGTTAACACATATACCATTTATAGTAGATATTCAATTTCTGAATTAATCATAAAAATATTTAATTTGCCACATCTTAATTATCATGTCATTTTAAAACATAATTCATTTCAATTAGGTATAACTATGGAATATCACATTAATTGATTTGAATCAAATATTTTGTCTCAGTGTTATAGTCAGTTTTAATTGAGTTCGTTTTTTTATATTTTGATACAACCCTGTGCGTTTTCACTAATTTCTAACTTAAATGTTTTTACTTAATGTATTTTTTATCCTTTGCACTTATCCATATAAATTTTATTATTGTCTTTCTAAACCCAAATGTAATTTTCCTCTGATTTATTCATCATCGTAAAATTTCATTCTTATGGACGGAGGAGTTATGTCCTGCCATCTGCAATAACCAATGTTTTTTTATCAACACTGGAGACGGCTCCAATGTCCTGCCGCGCGGTCGGTTCCCGACCCACACATGTGCACGCTGTCCCTTTTTTGTACGCAGGTAGTATTGTAACTAAGTTTAGTTTTAAGTATTGTTTTGTAAGTTAGTATTAGCGTAGCCATGTAGGCGAATAAACGTCCTTGGTTCCTATAAAAATGTTTCATTTTTGGAACCCCTGCTTCTACCAGCTCAGCTGAACCGTGCGTACCTGTCTACCTAAAGGTAAGTTAACAAAAATCAAAATCGGTCTAACCCTTTGTCTGCCACACACAGATGGTCAGATAAACAGACACGTCACACTTTTACTGTGTCTACTATAAAAAAACTCTAACTATCATTAGTGCCTAGTTTCTCGACCATAACCTACCTCCACTCGGCTAGAATGTACGAAATGCAGGTCAACGACCTCCGTTACAGCTAATGTTAATTGCTTGCTGCGTTAATGAGCCAGGAATATTCACGGCGTACGGGAAACCGCCGGAAGGCCCTTTCCGACTAGGGCCAAGGGTTTTCCAACGGGACTCTCCAATGTTGAACGATATTAGACTCTATTAGTACTGAATTATGAGTGCAAATGGTTTGCAGCGTAGAGATTTTGTTGCTAGGATTAATTGGAATTACAATCTGTTATATATCGTATTGACAGATGTCAAGTATTATGTATCTACCCTCATAAGTAGTTACTAAGTGTTGGTTATTATCTACCCGATATAAATAAACCAGTCTCAATACAAATGGCGTTTGACTGCAACATACACTCCCTAATTACGGATAAACTATTGGCGACGAGGCGTTTACGGACCGTAAAAGTGTTTTAACGTGTGCAGTTAAGTGTTGAGACTCAGAGGAACAATGAATCTCCACCAGATACAGTTAAATGTGGACCGGTGGTCGACTTACGTCACTAGATTTGATGATTGATTTATGTTTTCCTGAAAAGCCCGAGAAAGTAAAATTTGAGACTGGTGAAACTGGTGGATGATCATTTAGCCCCGAAGAGGTCCGTCATCGCTGAAAGAATGCTGTTTAGAGCTTGCAGACAAACGGAGTCGCATACTGTGGCGGAATACCTGGCGCGGCGCAGTTAAAAAAATGCAGCAAAACTTGTGCGTTCGCTACATCGGATATATTGAAGAATCTCCGAGATCAGTTCGTGTACGGCCTGATAAGTGACAAAATACGACAACGGCTTCTCATAGAAATTAACCTGTCGTTCGATCGAGCAGTCGAATTGGCATTGTCACTCGAGGCAGCGGTCAGGGACGCGCAAGGAGCTAGTTCGGCGAGCAGCGGTGGTGCAGCGATCACCGACATGGTACATACGGTCGGCGAGGGCGCCGGCCGCCCGAAGAGGACATACAGCGGCAGAGCGAGCCGCGGGTGCGGAGGCGGCCGGGCGGCCGCGCACCAGGCGCAGGGCAGCGGAGCCCGCGCCGCGGGCAGGGGCCGGGGCTGGTCCGGAGCGCCCGCACGACACCAGGGCGCAGCGTGCTACCGATGCGGGCGGGCGCACCCCGCGCACAGCTGCAAGTTCGCCAAGGTCGTCTGCTATGTATGCGGAACCACGGGGCACATAGCAAAGGTGTGCCGCCAGCGGCGATGCGGCGAGTCAGGAATGTAGAAGATAACCCGAGTCTACCGACGTCGAGCGAAGGTGAAGAAGAGGACGACTACGTGTACCACATAGGCGGGGGAGAAGATGAGCGCTGGATGGTGCCAGTCAAGGTCAACGACGTCCCCGTCAACATGGAGGGCGACACCGGAGCAGGTGTCACTGTTATTAAGAGTACGTATCGTGAACATTTTAGTTACATGGAGTTACGCCCGCGCAAATCTAAGTTAAGAATGTATAACGGCGATAAAGTTACCTCATTAGGGAAATTTGTGTGTGAGGCTACTTGTAATAACAAGACAGTGAAGGGTTTAACTTTAGTAGTTATAGATAACGAGCACAGTAATCCCATAATTGGTCGAGATTGGATGCGAGCGTTTGGTATTAAATTCCCCTCAGTGACATCAAGTGCCAATCAAGTAGCTAAAAGCAAACTAAAATATAAATCATAATAGGTATGTGTAAGATAATGTTTGTTTACATACAACATACCTATGTAGTACCTAATCAGTAAGTAAGTAGGAACAGATGTTAAGTCAGTTATATGTCACCTATAATGTATATGTAGCTGTACATATGGCCACCAGCTTCAAAATAGCAGAATATTTTTATCAGTGTATAAGTTGAAACTAAGTCATAAATAGTTTCACTCACTGTAATGTTTGTTCTGTTAAGTAAATACTGTATAAGGTAATGTACATTGTGATGTTTTAAAGTTGTATGGTGATAACTTGTAAACCTATGGGGTATGGTATTAAAATAAGATTTCTTGTTACAAAATATTCAAGTTTGAGTTGAGTGCACAGTGCAACCAACAAGTTAGGGTAACTGTATATCAATATGTTAGATTCAATTCCTGAGTTGTATGCAAATTAAAAGTGTGAATAATATATGTATTATGTCAGTTACAAAATCATGAACCAGGGGAAGAAAGAGGACAATGATAATACTTGGGTTTTGATGTGGTTAAGGTGTCTTTATACTAGGTTTGAGTTGTCTAATAGTTAAGTGTAGTTTAATAGTTGTCTAAGTGGCGACAAAGTTGTATGTGCATAAGAGTGCAAGTAATATCTGTGTATAGCATATTTAATTAGTGCAAAATTATGTATACTGCTTATGTTGTAGATCTATTATAGTGTGTGGTGTAAAACTGATTTTTTTGTAATTGTATGTATTTGTATTCACACAGATATATACTGCGGGTTGTGTAATGGTTATAATAATGTACTTTGATTGGTTTAAATTCGTTATTCAAGTTGAAAAAATGGTCTTCATCCTAAGCAAAAAGATGTAGTCTAAAAGTGATGTAATGATGTAATGTAATAGTTCTAAATATGGTAGTGTTTCTAATATGCAGTTGTTTATATAAAGTGTTTATTCGTTTCTAAAATGTAGGTAGTGCATATGTTATTTGATTTGTATACTGTTGTTACAATTAAGTACGATATTGCTAAGTAGGCAAAGTTGAATTGCATAATCATATTATGTGGAGTGTAAAATCAATGTTTGTGAACTTATGGAAGTTTTGTACTGGGTCATGTAGTTTCAACAAGATAGAGATAGATTAAACAAATCAGTTGTATCCACCCTAGTATAATTGTGTAAGTAGGTTAATGTATTGTTAATACAATAGTATTATGTTAGTTATATCACTTATGTAGTTTCGTGTAAAATGATGCGCATCATTTAGAGCGGGGAGGTTGTTATATATCGTATTGACAGATGTCGAGTATTATGTATCTGCCCTCATAAGTAGTTACTAAGTGTTGGTTATTATCTACCCGATATAAATAAACCAGTCTCAATACAAATGGCGTTTGACTGCAACATACACTCCCTAATTACGGATAAACTAGAATCTAATGTGATATTTCTAAGAGTGACATTTCTTGATGAATGATACCGGTAAATAATTATTTTCTTAAAGTAGTTTTGACGAAAATGTTATTAATTTTAGATTTTTTAATAAGACTGTTTTATCTTTTATGAGTAAAAATATTGTGATATAAAAAGACGTCGACTTGTGTAACTGTAAAAGTTTTAGAGAATGATAATAACCATACCTGGTAATAGAGCCAGACAGATATTACTACAGCCATCTAGAGATATATTTTGAACTACAAGAGTACCAAACCATCCTATCTTATCGCAATATTGCGTACCGCAAGCAACATGACAGGTTAGTTGAACGGTGTGTTTTTCCGATAGTTATTATGTTGTTACCACCAGATGATATGTACGTTTGTTTACATTCGCTGTGCTTGTCAGATTGCCACTATCAGAGTTCAAAGAAGCGATGATTGATATTGAATATCAGCTTCAATAAAAATATAAATACGCTCCTCCCCCTCGCTACGTCACTTTAATAGTACAACGTGCTTGGATAAGGTGATGTTTTATAGATTTTTTCCTGTCAAGGTTGTGTTGGCTATGAAATAAACTATTGTTCTATGAAAACCAATGCGTCACTCTTTCCCTCAATGACAGCAAAGTAGTTCTGACTCGATATTGAAGCCACGCAAAAACATCTGATGTCGTTCATGCTTTGAGGGATTCCAAATGCGTCGCACTTTATTCCGTGGGGAGATATCGGCGGTGATAGCGAGTAGATACATACGTATTCAACAAGACGGTCACGCGCCCATACCATCCCGAGCAATGCATGTGAGGTCCAATTACAGGTAAACTAACGACACTTTCGACGTCCCCGGTCTCCCCTATTCGGCCGTCAGCCGGCGCGCGCGCAGCGATCGGAAAGTTACAACCGATCGGATAGGCCGATAGCGCTCTGTTTACATCGTAAACTCGACGGAAGGCAACAAAACGCCGGAGAAACCGAGGTGACACTGACATGTACCTATATATACGCTTGTCTCCACTCTCTAGGCCGATTGACACATACCTACTCTTTGAATGAAGAGTTGACTAACCATTTGCATCGACAGCTTTCCAACTTCTACAGTCGTCATTGAGAGCCGTACTCGTATTTGCCATCACACAAACAAAGCATTAGGCTGATTGATTGATAAATGGTTACTGGATAACGAGACATAATTCAAAGTGATCTTGAGAATACATCACGAATAAACCGCGTTGTTATTCTATTCGATAAGTTGAATCATACTCCACACTGTTTTTGGATATTTTGCAATCATTTTATTAATCCTCAGATAGCTTACAATAAAATGATTTACCGCTGTATCATTTACGCGTTTGCAGATTAATCTCAAGCCGTCACCGCGAAGGCCGGCCTTTAATTAAAGCTGCTGAAGACACCAGTGGTTTCCTCGTTATGAAATTTGATTTACGCAGCTTCAACATCCACGCTGTTTACCCAATGGCCTTCCTCAAAAGGTGTCGCCAGGTGAATCACAGTATTCATGGTTCGCGTTTTGTTTTGCGGCACAATAGATGTGGCCATATATGTGGTTGGTGTTTGGGCGATCAGTCAACGACCGACTCGCTTCCCGGCGCATTCCTAACGTGTTGTTCATGATCATGCATGAGAGATCAATGTTGGAGATATGCGAAAACTTTGGCAGTTAGGGCTGCGGTTGCGGTCATTTTGCTCATTTCTGTTAGTTTTAACGACTTCCATATAAAATGTGTACTCGGTAAAGTAATCATGTTCAAAACTTTCTTCTAAATATCAAACACGAGATTTTTTTTATGTCAGGATAGTCTTCAAAGACCTTCGTAAAAATATCCTGCAATTATAAATTTTCATGCCAAATTGATAATGTTCTCATGCCACGCCAAGTTACGAGTGGACTCGCTAAGTGCTGTGCGATCCGCATTTTAAGCGAATTAACGGCTGTATCTGGGCACTTCTCGCCTTCTCCCGCTCTGTTATTTAATGTTTCGCTCAGTTAACTTACGAGGAGTCGACGGCCGTTTTTTGTGTTTAACAAATTAAGGTAATTACCGTAATATCCCTGTCACAACCTTTTAAGTTCAACGCACGCATTATACCTTTCGACTTGTCTCGCATGGCAAACGAATCTCATCCTTATCTGGTGTCGATTAAGGCATTACTGTTAGTCCAATTTCTTGATATTCTTCGTGAAATATTATAGTTTCCGCCCTTGGAATCTGGGTTCCGGGACATTTTAATGACGTTTAATATATGTATATGCAATGTAGCACATATAACTATTTATTGATATTAAACACCAAATCACTCTGGATAGATTCAAATGTATAAGGAATTAGAAACTTTTTGGTACAACAAAAAGCGCTTTGATTTGATTTGAGGGATAAGCGTGGAGGCGTGCCCGCCGCATCCCTCGCCAATCCTCGAAAGGGTTGGCATGGTATATCCTGCCAACCCTTTCGGGGGTTGCAACTCCATTCGAATTATCCGTGGTGGTAGGGCCTCTTGGGGTCTGCCTGGAGAGTTACCACCCACCCGCCTTAGTCTGACGCTAAATGATATTGTTCAGGTGATATCATGTTCCGTCAATCTTGCGAGTGAACCAGCCCCCCCCCCCCCCCCCCCTTTTCCTTGTCACTTACACCGCTAGCTTTTCTTGGGCCGTTTTGTGAATGTCAAGCTCTTTCATCCTGGACGAATGTGAAGGGTTGTCGCAGAGACCAGGGAGACTCGGTGAAACGGCTGACCGCTGGCCGCCCGCTGGTCAGTAGGAGACCCGAACCCGGGGATCACCTTTAAACTCCGCCCCGGGAGGCTGTCTCGCCAACCGGCGCATAATCCTGTTGAGTGGCTGTCGTGCCGGAGTAGGAGACCGGAGTGGAACCCGCCCGTCACTCGCAGGGGGGACCGGGGGCCCTTCCGTTCTCTGCGCCAGTTAATCACTACTCCGTTCGTCTGTGGAGCTCTATTTTTCATTTATCTTTGCCTAAGAACTGAGGTGGTGTGAGTGGTAACAGTCCCTTTTTTTACTACCCTTTATAATCTCCATGGTCAAGTCTAATAATAGTAAACGTTCTTCAGCGGCTAAAACTTCCACTTTTATTGTGGACTATTGCAATATCAGAGGTTTGCATTCAAATCTTAACGCCGTCCATCATCATCTTGAAACGGCTAAGCCAGCATTATTTTTTCTGACTGAGACTCAAATATCTACTCCTGCGGACACATCTTACCTCTCATACCCCGGATACAGTCTTGAACATTCGTTCCTGCCTCGGGCAGGAGTGTGCTTGTATGTGCGGGAGGATATTTGTTGTCGACGTCTCCATAGTTTGGAAATACCTAACCTGTCCTTACTTTGGACTCGTGTAGATTATGGTGGTCAGACACGCATCTACGCTTGTCTTTATAGGTCTTTTAGCGGTGACGCGGAAACTACTCGACTATTTGATCTTATCTCCTCAGCTGCGGACCAAGTGTCGCAGCTGTATACTTCCGCAGAGCTAATTGTACTTGGTGACTGCAACGGTCATCATGTGGAATGGCTCGGGTCGAATAAGACCGATCATGCGGGTCGTACAGCTTATGACTTTGCCCTGGTTCATGGCCTTACCCAGCTGGTGGATAGCCATACCAGAGTTCCTGATATCGATGGCCACACCCCAGCTCTGTTGGATCTCATAATGACATCTCATCCGGAGCAATATTCCATCAGAGTAGAAGCTCCCATTGGGAAATCTGATCACTGTCTGATTCGCTCCGAGGTTCCAACAATAGACCAACCTAACCGTCCCTCCGGGAAACGCTTGGTCTGGCACTACTCAGCTGCAGACTGGGATGGCCTTCGTGAATTCTACTCTTCTTACCCGTGGAAGCAATTGTGTTTCTCGTCAGACGATCTAGACGTATGTGCTGAATCTGTGGCTGACGTTGTGCTCCAAGGAATGGAATGTTTTATTCCTAATTCCCAAGTACGTATAGGTGGGCGCAGTAGACCATGGTTTAACAAATCATGTGCCACAGCTGTTAAGGCAAAACAAAAAGCCTTCGAAGCCTGGTCGGATGCACAGACGTCGAAAAGTCCAGAGTGTAGTGCACTCAAGAAGAAATATAATGCTGCTTCCCGATCCAGCAAGAGGGTATTTGCTAGTGCGAGGTATGTACACATTAGTAAAATTGGTGATCAGCTAGCCGGATACCCATCTGGCAGTAGAGCGTTCTGGTCCCTTGCAAAAGCAGCTGAGGGAAATTTCTGCAGATCATCCTTACCAGCGCTTCGTAAGCCGGATGATAGTTTGGCCCACAGTGCGAAGGAGAAGGCAGATCTCCTTGGTTCCTTGTTCGCCTCCAACTCGACACTTGAAGATGGAAACTCAACGCCACCCGTACTGCCGCGTTGTGAAAGTTCCATGCCTGATGTACGCATAACTCAATGTGCGGTACGCAAGGAGCTGTTTTCCCTCGATGTGCGTAAATCGAGTGGGCCAGATGGAATTCCGGCTATCGTCCTCAAGAAGTGCTGTCCAGAGTTAGCTCCAGTCTTAACGCGTCTATTTCGTCTCTCTTACGCCACGGGCCTTGTTCCATCGGCCTGGAAAGTTGCACTTGTCCACCCTATCCCTAAAAAAGGTGATCGTACGAATCCGTCTAACTATCGCCCTATAGCTATTACATCCCTTCTCTCCAAAGTAATGGAAAGGATTGTCAATTCGCAGTTGCTTGGATATCTAGAGGAGCACCAGCTGATTAGTGACCATCAATACGGCTTCCGTCATGGACGCTCAGCTGGTGATCTTCTAGTTTACCTAACGCATCGATGGGCAGAGGCAATTGAGAGTAGGGGTGAAGCACTGGCCATTAGTTTAGACATCGCGAAAGCTTTTGATAGGGTGTGGCACAAAGCACTTCTAGCCAAACTTCCCTCGTACGGACTACCTAACGGCCTGTGCACGTGGGTGTCAAGCTTCCTATCTGGTCGTACTATTAGTGTTGTAGTCGACGGATCACGTTCCGAAGCTAAGCCGATCAATGCTGGGGTCCCGCAGGGTTCCGTGCTGTCTCCTACGCTATTCATTCTGCATATCAATGACATGTTGCAGATTAGTAATATTCATTGTTATGCAGATGATAGTACGGGTGACGCATGTTACCGTGGACGTGTAAACCACAAGCGCTCAGAGGTTGAAGAGAGCAGATGCAAGCTTGTGTCTGACATTGAGTCATCCCTGGAGAAAGTCTCTCACTGGGGTGATATAAACTTAGTCAATTTTAACCCATCTAAGACACAAGTGTGTGCATTCACCGCTAAGAAAACACCTTTTGTTGTAGCGCCACGTTTTCAAGGTGTTTCCCTCACGGTATCCAAGAACTTGGAAATCCTTGGGATGGATATATCGAGCGAGGTCCAATTTAGGGGACACATCGAGGCTAAGGCAAAATTAGCCTCTAAAAAACTCGGTGTACTTAACAAGGCGAAACGTTACTTCACGTCGGGTCAACGGCTTCTACTTTATAAAGCACAAGTGCGCCCTCACGTGGAGTACTGTTCGCACTTGTGGAATGGTGCACCGAAATATCAACTAGATCCCCTAGATTCTATGCAGCGGAGAGCCGTCCGAATTGTCCATGATCCCAAGCTGACAAAAAAGTTGGAGCCGTTGAGTCTCCGTAGGGATGTGGGATCCCTCTGTATCTTTTATAGGCTCTTTTTTGGGGAGTGTTCTAAAGAGCTTTTTAATTTAATTCCGGCAAATCATTTTCATCACCGGACTGCTCGGCACCGTGAAAGAGCTCATCCTCACATCTTGCAAAATTGGAGCTCCCACACAGTCCGTTTCATGCGCTCGTTTCTTCCGCGAACTTGCAAGATGTGGAACGATCTTCCCCCTGAGGTCTTTCCACGGAGCTACAATATGGGGAGATTTAAAAAGGGTATTCACAAACACCTCTCTAAGCTGGCAAAGTCCTGCAGCACCTCTGGAGTTGCAAGTGTCCATAGGCGACGATGATTGCTTACCATCAGGCAGATCGTCTGCCTTTTTGCCACTTTTTTTTTATAAAAAAAAAAAAAAAAAAAAAGAAAGTCCGTAAAAGGATAGATCATTGCAATGGGGCATTAAATAATTACATGGCTCAGCTGTCGACGGCACTGGTTTAGAGTCTATGGCTCCTTAAGCCCCAGGTGATGCTTGACATGAAACTATCCTATGATTTATCCTTTATTTACATCTTCCTAACCTTAGAAACCAATAAAATTACTGGTATTAGCTCCGAGATTATCTGAACGGATACACGCCTCATATCGATGCAGGAGACGTATTTTATGAGTGGTTGCTGTGGAGTTCCCAGCGAGCCGCGTGTGGCGGCGCAGGCGCATGTAATCTCTGATCTAGCGGCGCGGCTATCGCCCGCCAGCCCTATCTGATACGACCACGCTACTCCTCTACATGGGTAATAATCTTTTATGCGACGCGGCTCGATGAAGTTATTTACTCATAGATTGGCCCATCGACATCGCCTTCAAATCGCCCTGAGCTTTTAGCCACTTTGTAAGAGAACACTACATTCTAATGCATGGCTTCCAGGAATGCGGTACGACTAGGTAAGGCTCTGTGCATATGGCATGCTTAAAGTATGTTCTACAATATATTTATGACTACTTTTGAGTACATTATTTCGCAACTCGTGATGTTGTTTAGTTAGAGGTGAGGGTCGCCGCTGCCAAGTTCAGATAACAATGCCTCTATTTGACCCCGGCCGCGGATGCTGTCACCGGCGCCTCCCAAACGTTGGATTACAATAATAATGGCTTATTCGCGAATCGACGCTTTGACAGTGACCTACTTCGGGAGAAGAGGCGTGGGCGCCGGAGGCCCACTGGCTTGCAGCACCCAAACATCACTTCACTTGCCAATTAGAACGTCACCTACGCTCTTGGATAAGCCATGTGACAAAATGTGTGCTCTCGATTCGCCCGGCGAGATTTAGCAATCCCGTTACTGCTCAGTGTATAGCTCGCCATCGAATGTAGACCACAATTTTTCAATTATATTGTGCGTAATGCGAGGTTGCGCAACCGAATTGGCGTGTAATTGAGGGGTCATTGTTTGCAACGGGCGCGTGCTGCGAGATATATTCCACCAACCCGCGAGTCTCTCCAGCCGGCAGCGGAGGTCGTTCACATCGCTCCGCACCGGTGCGAGACACTCCTCGATCCGTAAAAGTCAAAATCCTCGAAAGTAATCGTGGCAGGTTCTATTTCAACATTTGAGGACAAGTTTCTTTGCAAGAACGTAACTGGCATGCTTTGAAAGTGTTTGCCTTGACACAATACACTGACTCCAGGCTTCGGTTTTAACGACGCAATTGGCGTTTATGTGTCTTTTATATGAATGTGGGTTTCGTTTATGGCTCCCGATTAAAGTTGTGAGTTTTTATTTGTCTGCCAAAATGGCGATCCGCTTCAGTGAATTAACCCTCTTGTTCATTGATGATTATGCAAAGATATGATATTTATTATATCTATCTAATAGCTAGTTGTGGTATGTTTAGTATTCCAGCAGCGTGCCGTCGTCCGTCATTTCGCCAGGCTCTTCCTAGAAAGCGAAGTGTCCCACTTGATGCCAGGAACCCGGTCGCCACCGGATGTGACCGACACGTCGTACTAACTGTTGATTTTCACTTTTATCACGTGCGATGAAATGGAAAATCCATTATGCTCGTTGCATAATGAGTAAACGTAAATAGAATCGAACGATCAATGCATAGTTACTTAAGCTTGCCCCAATTGAATCAAAGTGATAGTGAAACAGTTGGGTGCTTAATTATCTTATCGGCAAAGGTAGTCAAAACCCCCGCTGGGATGCACGGGAGCAGAGTGTTATCGCGACCACCCGCCGCTGCGGGCGATCCTTCTACAGCATTATTATGGAACCGCGTGAACTACCCTTGCTGCGCTCTAAATTGCAGCTGCGAACTTCCCAGAAAAGTGGTTCATCGATACCATGAGATCAACTCATAAAACGCCTCAACCAAGTACGCGTTAGCTGCTAAATGGCCGGCAGGAATCTCGTCTTCTCATAATCAGATGAGGAGCGAGCTGCGCCGGTTCCATGAAGTCGTTACCGTCGTCGGCGACACCTCGTCTAATGGCCGCGTGCCTCTTAACTATGCAAATGATTGCGCAGGACAGCCACGCGATCCGCTCTCTAGCACCCGCGACCAGGCTGACGCAACTCGCTGCTCCTTTCGAATGCAGGCCCTTTGCATAATCCTGACCGGCGTTTGCAGATTCATTGTCGAAGCCTTACTCCTCTGCAGGCACCCGCGGTCTAATGGCGTCTCGTTATGGAGAGCGCGGTTGATCATTGAATATCGGCGCGCGGATCGGCGAGAACCAGCTCTTATCTGGAGCGTAATAAATCGGAACCGCCGATCGCGATCGCACCGCCGGCGCCTGATTAATGTCCGAACAGTTTTTAATTAATGCATTGCTCTCGGAATTATTGGTCTGGTGAAGCGATATACCGTCTCGAGAGGCCAGGCTTCCTTGTCGCTTTCGCTGCGCCACGTTCGCTTGAATTATTCGTAGCTCCACGGAGTTAATTGCGTGTTTATGTGTACCTACTATCGACATTAGCTATTCGGATAATGGAGTCGGGGCGGTCTCGTCGTGATCCGATGTTTTCCCGCGGTTATGAAACGTTTCTGTTGCGTTGCAGCGCCTCTCTGCTCTAACCGCGATCTGTATCGTTCGGGATGTCAGCCTCGAGTTCATTTATTTCAACATCATCATCGGTCGCACGAATCGTTTATGACTTCTCCGTCACGATTGCTAACGTAACATATTTATACTATCTAATAACTCATTTATTTGTGCTCGTATATTTCCATCTACGTGATGTTGTTCTCAATCTAGATGATCGGAAACGATGTAACAGATACGTTAATAGTTAGTGTGACCCCAGTGTCAAGTACCGTTAGTATCTCAGCTAATGATGTCTCGTCAACGAGTAATCAATGTCGACATTTTCCGGTGAAAACTTGAGTACTCTTGAATTTACATATACTTGTTCGATTGAAGCCCTTATGGTTTCCTGAGTGTCATCCAACACCTCTAAGGCTGAACAAAGTCCCAGACAATTCACGCACATGTGAGTGAGAATCGACACCTCGAGCGTAAGCGCTTCGTTAGCACGCCATTGAATGTAGCCTCATCATGCATAGTTGCATACCGACGCTATTTCTTGTGTATTGTCATGTTCTTACTCAATGAGAGTGCTAAAATGCTCTTTGCATCTATTCTTACAACAATATGTTTGGAAACACTCCTTCGTTAATACAGAACTGGAATCATCACCAACATTCACATAATACCGATTCATATTATTCTGAATCGAGTCAAATAAAAGTCTTTGCCAATGTTACGTATCAGCTACATTTAATTTACTATTGACCTGAGGTGGCTGAGGTATTTTTCAATTAGAATCAACACCGTTTGCTTATCTAATCAGTGGAACGTGACACGGGTATAGAAACAAACGTTCCGCAGTTGCGACATTCGCTCCGCCACCTATACGATACGGAGCGATACCACTTCTGCCAATTCAAATTACTGAATTTTTTTCATAATAAATATAAAATTGGCGCATGAGATCTGTACCCAACACTAGTCTACTTTCACTAAAATACATCATCCATTGCGCTGACTATATGCATTTAGGACATAACTCATATCTCCTGATTTGGAAAACGGATCTTTTTCAATCCAATAAATAGCATGCGATGCTATGCTACTTAATAGATCCTAGATTTCCAGTCTAGTGTATATAAATGATATCTATGTCAACAATTAATACAAGTTAAATCATTTATCCCCTACCATTAAAGCACAAACTCAAAGAAGTTCAATTCCTTATCTATCTTTAAAGACACCCTTTTTACTTTCAAGATAAATCCAAATCTACTTGTTATTGGTAGGTAGATAGTAGTTCAGCGCCCTCCTCGAGCCTGTTCGAGCATTTCGCAACAATGTTGTTGTTGGTCCGCTACCGATTCAATCCTAATCCAATTAGAGAAACACTTGTAAATGTCACTGCGATAATGAAACTTAGGTTACTTTGCTGTCTTGCGCAAACATCACTCAGAAATACAGCGCTTGGTATTGTGTTATTTTTTTAGTACTAGCGTTAGGTAGGTACATGTAACTAGCCAATCAAGCCATGTGGCTTTTTAATTGAATTTGATAAAACAATATATAGATATTTAAAAATTGACATTTATCAAGCAAACTGTTTTGCTATAAAACAAAATTTTGCAAACTATTGATGACGAATAGTAGTTTATTACTTATATAGTGTTTTCTACCGTCAATTTGCGGTGAACAGTATTTATAGCATCATTTATTCAAAACAACTTACACAACACATAGGAAATAATCAGGATGTAATCAGGATAATAAGGGAAATAACTAATTAAAAACTAAACCTTATATTAAACTTTAATATACTATAAATTAACAACTATATAATCTAAAAAATATATACAACCTTACAAATAATATACTAAACTTAACTTGCAGTATTTATTCATGTTGGAAATCACGTGTGTTTATTATGTATCTCATTTTGTGCTACTCGGGTGTAAGTAACCAAGGGATGCAATTAATGTTGATACAAAAACTACATTTATTTATACCGCTTTTATAGATTTAAAAGCGAAAATACACACTAGTTAATTTCCGGTTACACCGTCCCTGATCAGTGGTCACTGGCCAGTAATTGCCAGTATCAAGAGTATTGTCAATTTGTTCAAATGTTATTTAGTAACAGTGAGTTGCGTATTTCACAGCTTAGATATTTCATTCTGTGTGTTTAGTCAGGTGGTGCAGCAATCTCGGTTGTTTGATTTTTGAAGTCTTTACGTAGGTATATATAAAAAAGTAATATTTGTTTTTGTTCGATCACTGCCGTAGAGTAAAAACTCTAACGTGTACATAACCAGAACATTTTACTTTATATGTGTTACGATTAAAGTAAAAAAACACACACACGTATTAACAATTCTCCTACATTACGTTTACATACATACATAGCTGTGCCACCTAAATAAAGCAGTTAAGTAACTAACCCAGAGATCAGTTTACCCGTCTGTTGTAACCGCTCTAGATGCTATCATTGCATTCACCATGCAGATCGTATCTGCATGCAAATGTGTTACAAACGCTGCTAACTATCTGACCACTTGCTTGCTTGTTCACAGGTAAGATCCGGTGTTGCTTCACACAGCTGCAGTGAGAGGGAATCGAGGTTTTATTCAGTAAGTTGTATGGTTGAGAGTGGCTGACTCTGGTGTCAAGAACAACTCTGGAATATAATATACTTAGTAGGAATAGTATGAATCTAGTGTACCTATGTGTAGTATAAGTATTTCAACGTGTGGTATTAGAATATAAGAAATAATTGAAATGCACGTACTATGTAGTACTACAGTAGTATACATACACGTACATAAACAAGTGCATGTACGTAAGATATTTGGGCTATAATCGCATTGCATCATTGCAATTAATATTATGGTACTAAGTTGGGCGTTGAATTTAGGAAAATCAAGATAGGCTAAATTCGCCTTTTAAACTGCTCGTTTATCTTTCAACTACTTCAAATTGTTAAAGGGTTTATTCGTGTAGGATTATTAATTTCCTACAATATCCTGTTTATTTAGTGAGCTAGAAGTGGGCTACGCCTCCCACTGTACGTGCGTGGCAGATAGATGGCCACTATGACAATGTGTCAGTGAGACACGTCGTTAGCCTGCTGAAGGCTTCTACAACCACATCCTTGTAGATGTCTGACTATGAACCTTATCAAAGGATGGTAAAGTTTAAAATAAAAATAGAAAGAAAGGCGCTGGATTGCAGAGTACAGGCCATCAGTATGCGCGGGCGCAGGCCGGCGCACGACCCTCGCGTGAATCACTCCAGTTGTCCGCGCCACGTGACGTCACGACCCGCGTGTCGCACGCGCACAACTAAAAATTATGCTAATACAACACTAATTTCCATAAACGTTTCCGCTTGCACAATTCACCAAATTAAACGCTTCGTAATACAAATGTGGATTCCGAGAAGCTTGCGACATTGCTCCGGCTGAATAGTAAATCATCATCGGTTATGGGGAAACCCTGCATTAGTAGTGTTGTGACAGCATTCCGCGTGTTCGGTACATTAGCGGCAGCACGGCGTACGTGCCCGCGACTGATTCCTTCGTGAGCCGCGGTCGCGCCTCCTTACATCATCCACATTCTTCGCTACATTTAGAGGCTTACTTACATTGTTGCTGGAAACCTAGTCGGGGTGGTCGTGGCTGTGGCTTTACGGAGGTTTATACGATTTGCGGTCGCTCACGTGTATTGTTCTACGGAATATATGGAGCGCAAATCTAATATACAGCCCCTTCAACCTGTCTCTTTCGCAGTAAATCTAGCGAACTGGAGACAGTAAAGTGAACGAGGACATCAATCATGCGCCGCTTCAATCGAGGCGGGATGACGGGACACAACAGGCTACAGCTTTATGGCCACTCGCTCAAACTGTGTCGGAGATCATTTAGTCCCCGACGTCTTTTACGGCCGCCATTGTTTCGCTCGCTGTTGCGCCACAACCGAGAACTAGTTCACTTCAATCGGGGGAATTGTAAAACGGCGATTATGCTATCTTTTAACAACGGAATGCAATATTGTCGAGTCGTTTAGCTAGGAGCCGGCCTGCAACCGATACCGTCCGCCGGTCCGATTGTTCCGCAGATACGCACCGGCCGGACCCGTTTCCATCATTATGCGAGTCCAGTATCTCGCTCGAGCATCGAACACGCTGAAAAACAGGGCGCGAGTCGACGGAATGAGACGTAGCGGTCCCGAGTCCCACCGCAGGCGCAACGCAGCCAAGTACTGCAAGTAGGTCGTGCGCAGTTTCCTCAAAGCGATTAGCCGTCGACAAAGCTCGCTCTCCGACAGTTAGAATTACACATCCGCGGCGGTGGCGGGTAACAGACACCTCAGACGCTGTAACTGGACACCGAGTTCCGAACCGGCGCCCACTCTCTCCTCTTACCGCATGGAAATGCAGAGCGGAACGCTTCCTGGTGAACTCCCGCGGAACACTCTCGTTCGGGTATTGTTACAATTGTGTTTAGTTTCAGTCGAGAGGGCAGCGGGCGCCTCCTCACAATGGCGGAGAGAGTTGGCTCCCGGCCGCCTTCCGCAGATCGCTATCAATCTCGGACCTCTAACGCGCTCGCACGAACTTCCGACTTGCATGCACTCTCACCCGACACAAGTAATGATGCACTTAAGGCGAGACTGATGGCAGCAATATACACACGTTGCCAACTATTCTGCTGGCTGAATGGCGAGCCATTATGACATTTATTACAAAAATAATGACTCTCCGTTTCCTTGCGACAGCTCGCGATTTGATTACTTTATGACATTATTTAAACATAAAATGAGTCAATTTAAGAATAATGCCCAGCTATATAAGGTCTGGCTCTTGTGTTATGTTGTGTCAGCAGGACAGCTTGCGTAGGATGTTTTTTGACCCACATGAATATTACGATCCGGAATTCTTTCCGATTAAGTCATATTAACGCATAAGCTTATTTTTCGATGACGCAACATTGGCGCGAGCTTTGCCAAAAAATATTGACGCTTTTTGCCAAATGTGCTTCGATAGCCAGCCTTAAATTTTTGGTTAGTGTGGAGTCATTAAATTGTTTACGATGTTGGTGTGTACCTCGCCTTGTATGGCGTGTTGTCTGCAATAAAGTGTCCTAACGAGCCACGTCTCGCCCGTGGGTGCCACCTCGGTCTCAACAAGTATCCTCAACGGTGGATACCACGTTGGAGGTCACGATTAAAATCGTCGCCTTATTCAGTAGAGGTCGTAACTTTGCGTTTGTTTTCGCTAATTTAGGCCATAAACTTTACAGCACTCAAAGGGCCTCTGAATCACGATCGTTCTCTTAAAGTCAATGTAAAATTGTTTATAAATACTTGTGGCTCCTCTTTCACTATTAGAGTATTCAACAATTCACTAGTATTGACATTAAGCTCCGCAGTAGATTCTCAATATTTTCGAGTGGCGCAACATTCCGTGATTTTTCAGTCGGGAGCGCCTCGAGCCCGCCTGCATTACATTAGACGACCACCCGACAGGCCGCGACTACCTCTGCACGAGTATTGCAAACTGCATGCTGCTGTATGCTCATTTATCGCTGCTCTCGGCTTAAAGGCCCGATACGCGTGACTGACGTAGGCCATTTATAAGTAATCAGGCCCTGATTGAAATACCAATCGCGCTATTTATGGCACTATGATTTCCTTTGATTTTGATGTTTATTTTTCGGCCGTGTATGGTGGATCTGCTTTATCTGTGACGGTAAAATATTGTGTAGTGCTTTTGTGTAAAGCTACTCGTAACAGCAGAGTAAGCCGTCAGCGGATTCCGTTGTGCGGCCATTTGCATCACTAATCTTTTCACCTCGAACAATGGCGAGTGGTAACCGCTGATTACTTCAAGTTGTGTTATTTGCATGGGCCCGTATGTCCGCGACCCCCTAACCGATGCCATTGTTTTCCACAATTTGAATGGCTAATAACGAATGGGCTGCTATTTCTGAAGGCTTTCGCAAGTGGAACGGAGTTTAGAAACTCCGGTTAATATTTACGGTTTTGGGTGGTGCCTCCGTTACAGTATTTCGTGGTTTTTAGGTCAGGCTCGCAGCGAGAGCGGATTAGAATGATTTGCGGCGCGATTGTGGGATCGGCGAATGCTTCGAGTTGCTAAACGAAACCTTTACAACTAACATTCATCGTCATCAGTGCTCACTCATTCTATGCAATAGTGAGCTTTTTATGTCCATTTCATTTAGATGCAGTCCATCTTAAGACGCTCTATTATGCACTTTCTGCATGAAATCCTGTGTCGTTATTGTTCCCCACAAAGCCCGGCCGGCCCAAGCTGCGGCGCGTAGAGCGGCTACAGTCGGCATGCTCTCAAGGGTTGCTGCACTGCTGTCAGTGACCCTCGCTCCGCTCAGCGCCCATTAATTATTCTATTACAGCAATGGCATCGTGCACGCATGCCTTTGATCCCCATCCCGTCCGCACATCACTCTTCACTTCGACAAAATCATGTCTTTATCTCTTCTTTTTTAACAATTTAACTCTAAAAGCACGGCCCATTTGTACGATGGACTCGTAGATTCCAGTAGGCTGTTATTATCTTTCATGTCGTAGTAAAAGAAAATTGTTTTATGGACGATCGTGTCTCGTCTTAATATTGGCCCGGAGGCGTCGAGAAGCAATCGTAAATTGTGCCGATGCTCGCCATACGTTACTTGTGATTGGAGATTTAAATTAATGACTGGAACATTACTGAATACCCACACGCACTCGACACTTTCCATTCGTGTAATGGATGTTAATATCCAACCTTTTGACTATGCATTTTGAAATCAGCTCTATTTATAGTTTGACAATGATCACTTAAGAGGTCGGTAACCTCTGCTTGTATTTCATTTGCGTGTTCATCCAAACATTTATTTTCCTCTTGCTTTTGATAAATAATGTTTGTGCCGTACTAATGACTATTGAATAGAGGCGCGCATGACCTCAGGTGATTTATTGAAACTTCAAACGAACCGATCGCGATCGAACGCCGTGGTAATGGATCTATCGGGGATTTGGCATCCAACCAACACTCTTTGTTGGCTCAAGTAATCAATGAACAGAATATGGGAACCAAATTAGGTAGCAAGACTCGCAAGTGTCAACTTAGCATAAGTTTGTGTGTAAAGTCACCTTAATCTATTCTTTATGTTTCCTATGAATGAGCTCCAACTATCAGTACATCGAACTTTGCCAAATATGCCAATTGTTGTGACTGTAGTGACTCAAAAACCAACCTGTGTGTACATATATGTTATGTGAAGTTTAATTCGTCAGACACGTAGAAATAAATAAAAGAAATTTATCAGAGCAAATTGACAGACACAATATACTGGAACTCACTAAAAATAATTATGAATTAAGAAAAATGCGGAGTTATTGACCCATCAAGAATTGTACACAACAAACTGTTCTCTATTTTAATATGACTGTTTGTTCTGTATGCTCTGAAATAAATATAAAATATTTGTTCAAGTAGACGCTTGCAAGACTCCCGCCGCCCTGGGCCCGCCCATCGCCAGGTGAAAGTGTTCCATCCGCCCTACTTCACTAAGTGGCCAGACAAGTGGAAGTGGCCAGATAGCGAGATTTACTGCCTCTAACCCCGGGAGCTAATATGGACAATTTGTTATTGATAGCGAACTAGGTGACCTGGTTTGTCTGTGGATTGTGCGAAGAGTTGAATGGACTCTTTCTCAGATACTTTTTGAACGTAAGAACTTTGATTTAGACTGATATCATATTCGATGTCGTGATTTCAAAAAGTCGGATGACTTTTCGATATTGTAAAATGGGGATACTTAATTGTTGCTTATTTTATAAGACTGTTTGTAAATCTAAGTATTTTTACTAGATAAAAATACGCTTTCGACTATAAAAGTTACCTGATAGATGCTTATTACATTGAGCATTGGGCACCGCCCCCAATCTTTGTCGTAGTGATAGTGCGTTTTTCGATTTTAGAGTTTTTTTTTTCATATCTATAAATTCTAATAAACATTTTCTGTTGAGATTCTCGCGCATGCTCACAATAGCTGCGCGTACGCCGATGCGTAGTCTGTAGGTACCTACTATACTATAGCCTGGCGTCTAATTGCTCTAATGATGCGTATCCTGAACCTGTGGCGCCGGCGCAGCGACCACAATGCGCGCAAGATAATATCGCCATTAAAGAAAGAAAGGAAATACATTAAATACTACAGGTTTTTTATGTAATGTATGTGTTTTGTATCCTAAATATTCCAAAATAATTAATTACGCCATCTACCTATTACTTATGGGAACTGCTAACAAGAAATCAATCTTGGATTGGATTTGGGAGCAACTTAGACGCTCATTGTTTTTGAAAATATTTTACTATCAGCCTATTTTTTAATAAATAGATCAATTTAGCGTGATTAATTAAATTCGGCTTATTGGAAGGCTTTTGTTTATTTAGACTGTGTTTCGTTAACTTTTTTAGTTCCCAAAATGCCCGTGTCCTTAGATTAGTGAAGGCGCGCGCAAATACTAAACATTAGACACACAATGGCAAATATGACGATATTTGGCTCACATTAAAATACAATAACGACAAATAACAAGGCCGCGACACTCATTGGTCTCACTTGCAACTCTGCCGAAACGAATCCCAACTCGCATTTATCTATACAACACTATTCTTTGATTTATTTCGGTGAATATTGTAATTACTGAGACTTCCTGAAACATGGTTTTCTTCTATGTTTAGGGTCCCGTATCTACACAGTAGAAACGGAACCTCACTTGTAACATACAACTATTAATTTGGTATACCTACCTACATCAATTTCTGTTATCCCTCTGGCTGTTGTGTTCGAAGCTGTATCACATAAATCGTTAAAACTAGAAATTTTAAAACTTTACTAACGATGAAGCTGTTTAAACAACAAATACTTAATAAAAACAAATTACTTAACAAAAAACATTCGTAGACATACAATGTTTATTACCAGTTTAAAAAAAATGTTATACGGAACCCTTCATGCGCGATTTCGGCTCGCACTTACGAATACCTTAATTTCAAATGTGACGAATCGCATATCTCGACAGAAACATCAATAATAATTTAGTTTCCTAAACTTAAAATACAATATAAACATACAATGCCGTGTTGTTTATTTAACCTTTGTTTAATGCATGTTAAGTTTCAAAGTCGTGTTTTTGCTAAATACTATATTTTGACTGAATGTCATGGGTTCTTTGTGTGAACTTCCTGGGTTTTTAAATATTTTAAATAATTTCTTATTGTTTTTCGCAATAGTCATATTCTATGTCTATTTGGAGATCTTGTGTTACTGACTTAAATTTATTTCATTTGGTGGTGGTTATTTTAATGTTTTAAAATAACTTTTTTAGCGTTTAAAAATACCTATTTCTTATTCTCACTTTTTTTCACAATCTCAACTAAAGATGAGTTTAAAATCAATTTATAAGCATGTGTAATATACTTAATTACTTACTATATTATAGTTGTTCCACTTTACTATCTAATTTGGACCAAAACTATTGTCAATCTAGGTTTACGTCTCGGACTATATCAATCCATAACTAGCTTGTACTTACATGTAGCTTATTCCATATCAGTACTTGTCTATTACCTGTACTATTAGAGTCCTTGCAAGAAAATTGCACGCGAATATCAGCAGCACTTATTGGTCTCAAAGATCACGTTAGACCAGAACTTTTAGTTCGGATTTCTTCAACATCTTGAGTAGGTTCTACTTCGGGTTACATTTAGTGCGATTGACATCTGAATGAGTGCAGTCACCGTCGTTTTGCGCATGTCAATAATTAGGAGGCTCAATGTCAACTGTCAATTGTGTGGGCTTCGCCACGACCATAGTTAGAGACTAAGCAAAATTGCTTGCGTGTGGCGGTCGCAGCACTTTAAATCTTCAACAGCATCCTATGTAGAACTTATTGGTTTCGATTTTATCCGAGTGCAGAGTAAGATTGTGCGAACAATGTCTTTTAAGACACTAATAGCTTTGTTTTTGTTTACTAATTGCCGCCGATTGAAATTTGAGCCTGTTTTGATTGAATCGCGTATATGGTATGAGACGGTGTGCTTTATTAAGAAGGTAGTCGATGATCAAAACAAACCGTTTCAATGTTATAAACATTGCCATTTCTGGTGATTTGTAATAATTTGTGTGTGTGTAAATATTGCGCACGATACTAATTAATTTTGACACAGATTTGTGCGAAATTTTTCTCAGGTTTTGCAAAGCCTTGACGAATTGACGGAAAGTTTTAATAGTTTGTGTGTTGTTTTGATATCGATTTGTACCTAGTTTAATGTCTTGTATTTTCATGGCTTATATTTAGCAAAAAACGTAAAATACTCTTATTAAAATACAGGCCACACAACCTGCGACTACAGTGTTGCTTATGTAGCTATCGCTCCAGATCTAGTATTAAATTCTCAGGCAATTAAACGCTCGGGCACATGAAGTAACAACCACTGCTAACACTTAGTGTAAAAACTTCTGTATTTCTTACCTTTTTTTATTACCTATAAAATTTACATATTGTCCTAATATATAAAATATCCATTACAAAACAGATGGCGCCATTTTCCCCTACTCTTAAAAACAAAGACATAACTATGTGACACGCATAACTACTGTGTCAGTGACATGCAAATGAAGCTTCTCGGGCTAACACCGCGACCACCTCCACTGTTGCATGCTTAGCAACGACATTATTGTGAATAGACTCCTCAATAAGGCGCAGAAAATATGACAATGACACAATAGAAATTTTACAACTGTATGCTATTGCTGGCGAAAGCGTTATAAGAACGAATACTGATGATTCTCTAAAAGTAAGGTGAACATTAATGAGATATGTTAAAAGTTATATTTAAAATCCAATTATGTAAATGCAATATATTTTTTTGGATTCAACTAACGTTAATACTATGAATAGTGTACATACATCCTAAACAAAGCATATTTATGTGAGCAAACATTAATTTAATTTGTCATGAAACTGTACACAAATGTTTTGGATATTTATCTACTCTACGTTATAAATTAGTTCAGTACCTTCGTGGAAACTTTACAGTATTAACAAATATTTCTCATCTTACCTTCGGTCGGTAATTAGATGTCTTTGAATACTATTCTCTATATTCTTTCCACAAGATGTCGTAAATCGTAATGGCCACCTCGTCGGCCGACCCACTGACATCTATCCGATCTTCTAACGCTACTGTTACTGTGTCAAGATCGACTCTTGCGCACCCAAAACAAGCTCACGCTGTTTCTTTAACTCGTTTGTGTATGGCCATTCCTGTTTTTACTAGACGTTCTTATATGCTTTGCCTTTATTTTGTTTAGCTATAAAATTAAATTTCAGTATTAAGGACTTTGTAGTTTGTGTTTGTCACTGATAGTTTGAAAAATAGTATAAGTTGGTTTGGTCAATTAATGACCGAATAATTCAGGTTTTGATGTTGAGATTAAAATAGTATAAGTTATCTTTAGTTATCGGACGGCAAAGCTTTGGAACACTTTACCAGAAGCTGTGTTTCCTGCGAACTACAATCCAGGGGTTTTCAAATCTAAGAGTTAATAGGTATCTTCTAGGTAAACGTGTTACACCCTAGGCTGCAGCAATGCTTAACATCAGGAAGGCTGTAGTCAAACGTAAACCTATCCCAGGTAAAAAAAAATAGTTTATCGAGTTATGTATTGATTGCCATTTATTTACAAGCTAGCTTGTTTTCCATTTGTCACAAACAGAGAGGTGTTCATTTTATATTGCTCAATAAGAATAAATACTTTTTGTGTCTCGTTTCCACATTGTTCATGATTTATCGCTTCGATTAATATTAAAATGAGTAAAGTATTTGTTGTTTGCAAATACACATGTGTACCTACACGTACATACTTTGCAAACAGTGTTTACAAAGATAAAAAAATATGTTTTGTGTTGTAAAAATTAAGTGTTCAGTAAACATTCCAATCTGAACAGATAACAACAAACATTCTAGAAACAATCACTACGTCGGTAACTCGGTCCATAATTTAATTCTGTGGCCAACTATGACGACTAATAAAACGTGGCGATCGAAACGCAAACCAATCATCAAGCGATTCAATCACACACATTCATCTCACGCTCAGTCCTCTCAAACACTCATAAATAAAGCTTTAAAGTTGTCAATAGCAATAACTAGTTCCATTTCTCAGATATTCTTGTCGATACTATCTCTGCCACCATTGCTAGCAGATCTACTTACTTCTCTCATAAGGAAGTGCTTAATGTAGAGCTATCTAGATGTTACTGCCTTAGGAATACTGTTTCTGAATATTGTTTGATTTGGCACACTTTAAAGGAATGGTCATAGAAAGGAACCCTGTGATATGTAAAGTACCGTTCAGGGTAGTTGTAGTCATAGTAGATTATCTCTTCACATATTTGAGTACAAGTATAATGATAGAATACAAAATACATTGTGTAAATATGCAAACGTTTCCTATAAATATCTACTTTGAAATTGAGAACAGCAACAGTAGCAAATGCGAAAGCGACATCATAACTTTGCCGCGATCTACTTTAATTGGATCTGATATTGATGTATCATTAAGCACTATAATAGCTTGTTTATATACCTGATTAACTGTAGATCTACAGTTAATCTGTCGAAGATATGCTATTAGTTTTAGATTTAGAGAATGTGTGGCACAGCGGGTATTCTTGTCTGCTCTACATTTTAAATTTGCATCGGACCTTCGTTCTCTGCGCTTGTAAAAGTTGTTCAGTCGGTTGCGTATTCTGACATTTGAATCGCACATTTAATCCGCATTTGCAAGACGTTAGGTTCAGGACTAGACGTTATTGGGATTGGAACGATAACATTTTGTCTCCGCTAATGTTTATTCGCTAGTGCCGATGTAACGCGCTGTTTTGAATACAAATACGTTTCGAGGTCGTTCCGACCGTTTGTGTTCGAATTGGATACTTTTCAACGGTTTCGCCGATTGGTTGCCGTGTGACTCATCTGAGGTTAGTGCTCGGGCGTGTTCCCTCGATCACATTAATAAGTTTTGTAGATATATTCGGCAGTTGTATGGAATTGAGCCGTTTGGGCGCGGAATGTGGCCGCTTGTGTGTCACTTCGCACTCATGAAACGGTAGCGACTGTTTATACAGCTGGGAGTGTTTCATTGTGTCGCCGGCTATCGACAACAAATTCCACACCACGGACAATAGATGTACCGACAATGCTGCTGCGTTACTCATTGCTACACACACACTCTTAACTTAGCAACCACTTGTAGAACAAAAGTAGCGATGGACGCATGCCCAGTCTAATGCTCGCCAATTCAAATCGTTTGACCTTCCCGGAGAATAATAGTTGCAACGGTTAACACTAGTGTGCGATCTTCGTCGCTAACTTGTTTCTCATGACTCACTGTCATATATTTGTTTTCGTCTTTTTCTATTTGCCTAGTCTACATAGAGCGGTCGCCGCTCGGTCTCGAAACGTCTCTATTATTTACTTTTGTGAAGTTAGACGGTTTTGTGAACGCACGTCCCAACAAAGGGTATTGTCGCAATCGGCCGCATATTTGTCGCCGTCCGTTCTCACGACGGTCAAGTTCCCGATTGGCTTTCGATCGCACTTCCGAGACTATTGTCGCTCGACTCGGCCATTGTGCTCGGAACGAGTTCTGACAATCGCGTAGATGACCCGATTGATGTCAAGTTGTTTGATGACACCTCGCCAGCTACACGGCCGGCGACGGACTCACGATCGCGATAAGATGCGATTCAACTCGACCTAAATACAAATACGCAACGCTCTCACAGATACGGCGTCGGTTGCGTTGTTTGGCCACAGATAGCCGCGAGTTGCCGTAATTGCAGCACAGTATCACTGAATATTATTAATTTGAGCACGCCAACGCCGTGAGAACAATCGAGTGGGCGAATGGGCAAGCTATTGGACTCGACTAACGATCCTGGGCTTCGAGCCGTATGCAAAACAAATGGCCCAGTAAATACGAATACAATCGAGATTCGACCGGTATCGAGATAGGACTAGATTGTATTTGAATGAAATCGTGTAGCCTGTCTAATAGCGCTCGGATCGTGGCTTAATATTGTGCTAAACACTCCCCGCAGGTTTCCGCGGTTCGTAAATTGAAAGATACGAGGCTCCCGAGGCGATGTTGCGCAAGGTGTCGTGCCGGCCGCTGCGCAAGAGCATTGTCTTCGCGCGTTTCTAGACCGACGGCGACGATTCGCGACACATAGTGCCGCCTACTACAGACTGCAGCGGGTCTTGTGCAATCCTGCACGGAGCGCATAAGGGTATCGGAATCCTGATCGATTAAACACAGGCGCCTTACCGCTTCGTTACCGTTATCGTGGCTGATTGAAGGGACACGGATACAGAGTCGCAGTCATGTGTCGTGTGCCAGTTAGCGGTAGATGGCGCAACGTTTGTGCTTGTCTCGGGAGACGCTGTTATCGGGCGAGATAACAGCTTGCAACACTAGCGCCGGGATTAGGCACGGCTAATTGAAACGTCCGCGGCAGTAGGCGGGTGCGGGCCGACAGCTTAATTACCTTTGTAAACAGCGCGCCCAGGCGCCGCGAGTGTTGCAACGAGACACTGACCGCTGGAGCCTACACCATGTGCGAACTCGTGCATTAGTACACTGATTTTGAGTGATAGTCATATCATGATTAGTTGACTAGAAACTGAAGCTTGCATTACTTAACTAGTTTACTTGTATTCAACATTTACGGAATTTATTTCAGTAAATAGACCTGTAAGCTAAAAGGAAAACCAAAGATACATTTATCCCTGAATGACTCTCCTTGTTTATTTTACACATTGTTGCGCGGCGCCTCAGTGCCGCGTTCGTGTTCCGAGAAGCTTTTTAAAGTGTCAAGATCTTCATGAAATTCAATTAACATCGCGTGTTGAGGCGCTATTTAATGTAGGAAGGTATGGTGCGCGTGCGCAGGCCCAATTACAGCCTTACAGCCTTACAGAGCCCTCCGTGACCCCTGAATGTCGCACCCAGGGCCGGCGGAGTAAACAAGCTGGGCCCCTAGGGCCCTTTCCGGGAAGTAACACCGACATAACACCCCGATAATTGTTCAACCGATAGGTGGAATTTCCATATTAACGCAGCTGCTAGCTAATTACTTATGACAGCTGTCAAAAGTCTGACGTTTCGTTGCCGCAGGGAGTGTTATTAGCGCCTCAGAATTGCGGATAAATGTCATTAATTTGTATGAAAATGTGCGAGATGCTTGCCCACGTACAGGCGCGGCGGTGGAACGACGCCGGCGCACGCGCAGCTAGCGAAGCCTGCGTAGGCAGCTCCGGCTTTATTATTAAGTATCTATACAGAGCTTCTTATGAAAAACTTGGTGCTTAAGTTGTGCTTAAGTTATTTTGTGTGATCTTCAAATTGGCTGACGTATGCTAAATCTGTTCGTAGAAATAAACTTTTTTTTGATTATTTCTAAAGGTCGTTCAATAAATCTAATAATTTCCATTCTTATATATATTGTTCTAGTGAGTAGTAACCCTGTGTTTCTATGAAACATGCAGCTACCTCACTGCGACAGGTCAAGGCTGCAGAACTGGCGAACAAAGAGACAATAAACATTCAATATTCACTAATTACAAATGTCAAAGTCAAGTGTGACAAATAGACAATACGAAAACTGTTTAGGTCGATCGCTATCTCGATTATTTGATACGTAATCGTATTAAACTGACAATGGTAGGTGGTAGAACGCCGCGGGGTGCGGCTAATAAATGAACTGTCACTTTAATACACTCATGCTGACCTTACGTTCACTCTGCCGCTTTAGTTTTTGAGATAAACAAACAAATTTTATTGATAACGATCTATTTAAATTAAATACGTGATACGGAATCGTGTGTATATAAAGGTTTCCGATACAAGTATTTGTGTAATTTTAATTTATCGATGCTTTAATAATAAAACTGAATAATTCAGGATATCACATCTAGCAGATATTTGTTATTTTTATTTTACAAATGTGTAAGGACACCCATTTCGGTTGAAATAACCCTAAAATTTATTTGTATCTTTACAAACCGGATATCTTTCAAAGTACCTACTGCCGGCCGGGTGTAATTTTTTTTACAATGGCAATCATTTTTTGCTGCAACAATGCATGTCACTTCCAGTTATCAGCCGACCTTCAGCTGTGTATGTTTGACAAAGGAGTAGTGACTACGCAGAATGCATAGGTACTTCTTTGTTGTATTGTAACGATACTTTTTGCAAGAAGGATTTTTTCGTGTTGATTGACATAGCTACTTATTCGATGAACATATTTTAATGCAGAAAAAATGTGAGCCGCATTCATGTAAGACAAAACTACACACAAGTATAATGTTAACTGTTCAAGTTAGGGAGTCTATAAAAAAAAGTAAATTTATGGTTAAGTTTTTAACCTGGTAAATACCTATTTCCGGCTATATTTAACATTTTGTCACTAAGCACATAAGTTACTATTTTTTTTTAATTTGAATGATTAATGATACAGAACCTTTATCAAGATACAGTTAGTTCCGGGACTTTACTATGTCGAGCCACCTCATATCGTCGGATTTTTTTTAGAGATCCCCGGAACAAACGTGAGCCCGACGTTTCTTGGTCTGGACGTCTTTTTCCACTTGTCTCGTATTTATACGTATCGATACAGACATTGTAGAAAAAGTTGTTGTCATTTTTACAGATATAAATCAAGTTCAGTTAGCAATTTACATGTGTCGGCTGTGTGGTATTAGTAGTTTCTTTATTTGTTACAAAAATGTACAACAAACATTCTCGTACATGCCGTATAGAAATATGCCAGCATTTTTAGTCAAATACTTGTAATTTATTTAATAAAATTTCTTTCTTTTCCTCCACAGGTAAGCGTGCCCAGATGTTTGATACCTACGTCATGACAAGTTATATTATTCACGTGAGTACTTACATAAAATAAATGGAAGTGCATTTTTATTATTTTAAAGAATTTCAAAATGCACTTAGTGTTATGTTTGGCCTATATTAAATCTTTTCAAATCACGAACTACACTTTAATCATACTTAAAATATGAGTCTTCAACAGAACCCATACACACAAATATCTCAGTCCCGCACTTGGCCTAGTTTTGACACCATCCCAGAGCGCGGGGCTCTAAGAACTGCTAGGCGCTAATTGTCGGTCATATGGCGGCGTCTCTGATCCGTTTTTGTCGGAAATTTCTTCGGAATCGAGGGTAGAAGTAGAATACGACACACTCAATAGACAACTCATTAAAGAAAAAAACCTTATCAATACAAAAATAAATAAATAAATAAATATTCCGGGACAATGCACACAGCGCCATCTAGCCCCACACTAAGCAAACGCTTGTGTCGTGGGTACTACATAACGGATATAATACTTACATACTTTTCCTTTTTTTTTAAAAAAAACTTGTGAATTCAGTTACTCGAAACAACGTCGCAGTAAATCTGCTTTTATGATTAAATCAGGTTAATTTTAGGCAATAGTGCTACATCTGTTACAGGCAGGCAGGTGGTCAAACGTCATATCTGTCGAAATGGACAAAAGACATTATAGAACTGGATTCTTATTGGTCCAAATAAGTTATAATAAGTAATGGTATTGGTCATATTGATGACGGAAGATGTGTTCAGATGATAGAAATGATAGTTAGTGCTCTCTGGTTTATATTGTCTATGTGCTAGACCCACAATGTGGAGAAACCAGTGACTTACTGACACTGGCGTCCTTGGTTGGAGCTTGTGCTCCAGATATACGGCCTTGGGATCATTCCACGCATTCAATGTCCGCATTATATGCGTGTGCGTCTCTTTGCTGTGATCTTCTCGGCTTCAGCTGTCCAGTTTAGATACCATGATTCTTCTACCTATTCTTCTCATTTAGATACCTACTTAACTTTTCAATAACTTGATAGCGCAAGATATGCCAATTGTTTATTCATAAAAACGGTTTTTAGTGTGATTTTTTTTCTTAAACCATCAAGAGATCGTTATGTGAAGCAAGGATAACAACACTACAGTGAAATAGACGATAAAAGATAGTTTAAAGAAAACCTGTAAGCAAGAACAGCTCAAGATATAGCGTATAGACGTTAAAGAGATGATTATGCCGTGCAGGCGGCTTCTCGACCTAGTGATGATTATTAAATCACAAACCCGATTATTCCTGTATTTCCACCCCGGACCTGCTACCACAGTATATCGCAGTTTCTTGGAAGTGACATTCCTCTATAATTGCATCACTGATTGCTCGCGCTGTGTCATGTACGTACTCTTCCGTGAGGCCTTCACACTACAAGTACAAGTGTCGTACGTACTATGTACAATAATATAAAAATTATAAAAGATTTGTATAGCTGTTTGTTTGAGGTGTGAAAAGGCTTAGTTAGTCCTTAAAAAATTCCACAGCTTGATAATGATTATTCGCATATATAAGATAAAGTTTATAATGTATGTAGATAATATTTACCTTGAGCATTTTAAAAATTTACTTAGTTATAATTTATAGGCAATGCTCACATGCTTTGTGTTCATTAGTGTAGGAAAGAATGCTGTATTTACGAAAATAACTAACTAATATTTACATAAATTCTACAAGTCTATACAAAAATGACTTAAACATACAGAAAAACTTAAACTTACTTAGTGTAGGTGCATATCTATACTAATATTATAAAGCTGAAGAGTTTGTTTGTATGTTTGTTTGTTTGAACGCGCTAATCTCAGGAACTACTGGTGCGAATTGAAAAAATATTTTTGTGTTGGATAGACCAGTTATCAAGGAAGGCTTTAGGCTATATAACATCACGCTGCAACTAATAGGAGCGAAGAAACAATAGAAAATGTAGAATAAAACGGGGAAAATTATTCATCTTTGAGGGCTTCCGTTGCATGCGCTGCGAAAACGGTTCAAGATATCAAAAAAATGTGTAAAAAAGTGAACAATAGTAATACCTAAGTGAAAGAATTATTTCTCTTGAAATAATCTAACAAAATGTCCGCAACATTATATGTCTATGTTTTAAGATTAACTCACTAGAACCGGTTTTATGGTAATAACTATTTCACGCGGACGAAGTCGCGCGCATCAGCTAGTTATACGATAAAAACATAATTTGATTTCATTAGGCGTGGAAGATTGTTTCCTATAGTTTATCACACACATGCCAATCCAATACTCAAAGATTTCGGGCAACACCGTGTGACATAACTAGTATCATATAAAGTACCTAGCGTAATTGGCGAGTGGCCTAAATGTATGGTTTCATCACCGTGCTAATTCTTTTTTTGGCGATTGATTGAACTTGACTCTTGTTCTTTCTGATTAATACAGTTTGTTATACTATCTGTTAGTGTTAGGGGAACACCACTTATATTTACGAGGCCATGATTAAAAAACTAAAACACAGTATTAAACATTAAAGGTAAATAATTTTGGAAACGTTATGTATTATGAATAGATATATGTATTATATCCGTTATCTAGTACCCATGATACAAGCGTAAGCTTAGTATGGGGCTAGACGGCGCTGTGTGATATGTCCTGTTTTTTTTAGTATTACTGTGCCAGTAAACTTAGCTTCAGTAACATTATTGAATGTAAATACGTACATACTTTTATTATTTCTTTAATCCAAGGCAGTTCATGTCAAAAGCCTTAACAAAATAATCAAATCAAACGGTAAAAGAAAAACCTTAAGACCAGACAACAGGACGTGTGTGATTATTATTATTATTATTATTCCTGCGTGTTATCAGGCCCATCTTGTGTCCTTTGTCGGCTTCCTTTTAGGATGTTCAAAGTACGCCCCGTTATCTCGTGAAGGATTACATCTCAAATTGTTGTAAATCAAAATGATAAGGAAAGTGTCCGTAACAATGTTCACTGTAATTTTATCAAGAATACTATCAGTAGGAACTTGGGTTTTACAGTTATACATAATTATAATGAACAAAGAAGAAGAGTTTTTCCGTGGCTGTGTAAGTAATTTTTTTTTAACTTGAACGGTTTTCTCTTGACCATAGTTTACCTGATAGCAAGTAAGGCTATGGCCTAAGATGGAGCGTGCTTACCCGATAAGAACCGATTCACTCTCGCTTTGAAGGTCGCTGGATTATAGTGCGTGGGGAACAGAGAGTCAGGTAATTATTTTTCAGTTTTAATTGTTTTGCATTTTTCTGAATTTTTGACAGGAATAGATAAATGAAATTTTTAATTCAATGAATGATTATTTAAATTGATTGTATCTCTCCCACTGTCCAAATGTAAATATGTTTATATCTAAGTTATGGAACACATTTATCTTGTCTCTTAATTTCTTCTCAGTAACGTGAAACAAGTTGTCTATCCGAAAAATAAACTAAACGAATGCCACAATCTCATTCCACATCTACTTTATGACGAATGGATTTCGCTCTATTCTACAAATAACTGCAATGGCATTTTAAGTTATAGACCCTTTAAGGCGAAAACGCTGATAAACAAATTTCGACTTACAAAGGCCAAATATGTACATCCAGATTTGCTTAACATATGGTATCACGCTAGACCACAAGCCTGATTTTCTATTTTACGATTTACGAAAATTCCCCCACTTTCGCACATTTTTCGCTAGTTCTTTTTTAGAAAAAAAAAAAAACTGATTTCGATATTTTCGATTAGAACTTTCTTAGTTATGCGAAGTATACCGAACACGCGTGACAGGAGAGTTACAAATTTTATAATATAAATCTGCGTGCGGATTGGTGCATAGGGTACTGAATTCCCGCGCAAGATATAGTATGATTGGTCTAGGATTAATGTTGTCTACAGTCTGATTGTGATCTTTATATTTGATTCTCGTGAATTTCGGTCTCAATCTCAATTTACCTGTCAGCAAGTGACGACACCTTTCACTAACTGTTTTCCTCATTCCGGTTTCAACTTTATCAAATGCTCGTTCATCTAATTTGATGGGATAATGAGAGCCAAGACTCTAATTCTAATGTATTAAACAATTTAACGTCGTAAATAGTACTTTGTGTGTAGGTTGGTTTGGTACTGGCGCAATGTTTTGTTTTTTTATCGAGTGAGTGCACATTGCACAAGTCCTTTGCCTTTTTGTATCGAAATCCCATTTTCATTTTGTATTCTTTGTAAAATGGTGATTTTAGCACAAGTTCTACCTACACGGACAAACATTACTGTTGCAATTCGCAAACTTGGTAAGCAAAATAAAACGCTACAATTTAGCAACATTTACCGGAGCGTAGGTGCATCAGTTTGGATAGAAAACGATTAATTAATGCGACTTTTTGTTAGAACCTACGCAGTTGTCCTTACAGCGATATCAGCTGATCGTGCGCGTGCGCATCATTAGAGGTAATAAGAGGTCAGACGACCTTGGGAGAACAAAGATTATGGATTCTTATGTACTGACCTAAATGTAACGTAATTATATATGCTCAACGTAAACTAAGAATTATAATTATCTAAAAAGCTATTAAAGGATTCGATTTTACTGTTAAAAGATTTTGATGCTAAATATTTTAAAGTACATATGCATAGAGATATTCTTTAGCAACTGACAATAGTAAACCAACGACTAATGACGACGACCCGTTATGCCTTCTTGAAGATTACCTCATGATTCCATCCAATTATAAATTGCATTCTAATGCAAGCCTGCCAATTAATCCAAACCAGCAGCCTTCCCCATTGTTTCTCCATAAATGACATGCTCAGATTGGGATCGGCACACGGAACCTCAGACATAACCATCAGGTAACCGACCACCATTCTATTTCCCATGCAATGGTGTGATACTGGAAAGGCAACACTCGGTAAAGCCAGTGGCACATGCACTGAGATACCTACTAAGATTTGAGTGGATAGTAGATGGGGATTAAATTAAGGGAGTTTATACTTGATTGTTATAATTTATATCGATGGTTTTCTTCTTGGTCCTTACCGTACAGGACGGTCATCTCGTCTGCATAATATTTCTTTAGATCAATACATAACATCTTTTACGTGGTGGGCATTCGAGTATTTGGTTTTATTTAAAGTTAAATTAATAGTTTTTTTTTTCATTCCCAAACAAGCATTCTTTGTCTACAGTTTGTCATGTTTCGTTGACAAACGACTTTTTTCAGATCAATTCTTTTTATAGAGGGTGGTTAAGCGGTTCTTTCGTGTGGCAGCGGCTTTACCTCGGTAACTGCTCCACTCACGCCACCAGCACACACACGCTCAGATGCCCATAACGGACACAAAGATACTGCAAAAGGCGAAACAAATTAGTCCAATTCAGTACCTTCCTACTCCGCAATAGATTTCTCCCGTAAAACTATTGTTATATCTTTCTACTCGTAAACGAAAGTAATGGTTATGCCCATTTTTAGTGGATCTACCTTTGCTCTTTGCCGTGATTTGCGATTTGCTTCGTGAACCGTCGCCAGTTTGACCGTTTATATTATGGAGGTTAGTATCACCGTGTTTGGGTTTGTGAAATTGGCCGAGTCTTGAGGCTAGACTGTTTGTCTATCTCTATGTTTTGTTGTTAAAGAAAGGTCTTTGTTTAACACAATTTAATGTCAATTATTCTTAACTGTAGTTCAAATTTAATAGTCACAAAATAATTTCAGTAAATTTGTTTCATAATTTTAGTAATAAGTCAACCTTTATTGTGATATCATGAATTTCATTCTATTGCTGAAAACTATGGTGTCAACAGAGAATTTCAGTCTATTGGTGAAACTGTTCCTGATTCTCAGAATTTCCCGTCAATTTAGTGTCAAACCACTTCCAGCTAACCGCAGCCATATCTCGCTTCCCTGGGCAGGCCAGTGGAGGGCAGAGGGGAGCCCTTTGAACCGGCCTCGGGCAGTAGGCTGCCATAAACTTCGCCATTTGACCGCTATACCGGTGAGCATAGCACGGCCACGATTGTATACATAAGTAAATACTTTTCGACTCTTGGTAAACTTGGTACATACATAGATCTTATAGAAGTAATAAATTTATAAGGGGCACACAAAAATACTTATTTACAAGCATCCAACATACGCTTGTCGACAAACTGTTTGAAATTGGTGGCAAAAGTGGAATAATTTGTTGACTTTAGAACCTAAGAAACTCGTCCGTTGTATAGAAATTGGATTCAATTTAACAGAATTACTTGATTAAGTACATTACATAATTTGAATGTAGCCATGCTAACTCCACTGTGTTACCGGCGCCCGCGCACGATTCGTCTCAAATGACCGTATTTCTGCGAAACCTCCTACATTGTTTCAATTTATTGGAACCAAGGAAATGGAGCCAGTTTTGCATGATGTTTGGTCTAAGTCCGCTGGAATAGGTGATTCCTAGAAATTAGAACTGATATAACAAACCTGTACCTACATTGAAGTATATTTAATAGCCTACTAAGATCTAAATTTTACTGTAATACATATGTATAACTTTTAACCAACTTCAAAAAAAAGAGGTTATCAAGTCTTCTGAAAGTTTTTTTTTTCTTCACCTACACTTTCGACCACTTCGATCTTATATTTTGTAAAAACACCATTTAGTTAGCTTTTAATAAACTGTTGTTTTTGCTTATTCTTAGATACATTAAGTTTGAAAGAGTCTTTATTCTTTGTGTTATACTTAGGCAAAGCTAAAAGCAAAATAAAGTAGGTATCTATTATCACATGACATCATTTCCTGTATAATTACGCCTATCGGTGTCTGGTCTCAATGGTGAAGTTAGATAGATAGATATACACTTTATTAAAACATCAGCACAATACAGAAATTTACAAAAATAATATTAAAACTTAAGCCTAGTGTCTTAACTGGCGACCTTATCGCTAAAAGCGATCTCTTCCAGGCAACCAATCTGGCAGGGATAAGACGCAAGTATAATGGTAGACGAGGTGTTTTAAATGTATGTGAAATTACATAAATACTTAGGTACCTATCATAAAATAAACATACATAAATAGCAATATAAACAAATACACTAATACATACTTCAATACATATGATGATAAGTAATCAATAAATATATGTCAAATAATGATAACTACAATAGCATATACTTACTTCCTTTCTATTCAACTTGAGAGGACAAATACAGTTTAAAAACTTTGTTTTTGAATATATCTAAAGATGGCGCTTTCCTCACGTCTAACGGTAAAGCGTTCCACAATTGCACAGCTTGTATAGCAAAAGAACTGCTGTATGACACTTTGTTGTGCCTCGGAGTGGCAAGAGTAAGGTTATATGACGATAGTTATACAATATTGCCACATTCCTCTCGTAATAACATCCTCTAATTCCCCTCACGCAATGCCAGTTCCTTGCGCAACTCCTGGGGGCTACCACGTCTAATACGTATCGGAGATTAATTATAATTTCAAGAAAAAAAATATTTTTTATATTAATCTCTTTTTGCAGAGTGCAGAAGTTTTGCGACTTAGTTGCTGTATGTTATTTTTAAAGTCTAGCAAATCGCTCCTGCTACGCCCCAATACTTCCGGGCTCATGTTTTTTTTTTAAATTGTATGTGTACAAGTATAAATAAATAAATAAGTTATAATATAGGTACCCGTGTTACATGTTTATTATTGCTAAATCCACACCCAACATATTTTTATGGGAATGACAAGATACCTACCAAGATACAGCCTAACGCCTAGGGTATTAAGAGCCGCAACAGCTAATACTAGTATAAACCTTTTTCCTTACCAATGAATAACTTTGAATTTGGAATGTTTTTAAACTCCACGATGTCTATATGCCGTAGTAGCTCGGTGCGTGGAAAGCGGCGTGTTCAAACGATGCCGTTTGGAAACTGCCGGACGTGCTGGGGTAACTTGCCACTGCGTAAGGCTTTAAAGGACGCCGCACACCTCCTCTACCTGCCACCTGCTAGGCAGGGGCTGTTGCTGCTACGAGATGTATGTACCTAGTGTGATGTTGTGTGTGTAAGGTGTATGTCTCTATTATGTCCGTAAAATTCCCAATACTAGAAATAAGATTGACCTAAAGTGCTGTATGAGTATACGAGTATGTATATCGGTATAGTACTCGATACTGGGAATATGGTAAGCTCATGTATTTAGGAAAAAAACTACAATTATGTGACTACTAGTTTGTGTGTGGAACATCTTGTTCATGTTAATTACACGTCTCTGATGTTATAAAATTAATAAAGCAGTGTCGACTGTCGGCTCTGTATATCATAAACAGTATTTTGTTAAATTCATTTTAGGGACAGAAGGACGCAAAAAATTCGTTTAGTATTTCACTCTTTTCACCTCTCAAATGTCATGAACGCATAAATAAATCATATTAATAAATGACTTATGAATGATTGCCTTTAAATTGAATGTCTTTTCATCCGGGGTAATAGTGCTGGTGTGCTATGCCTTTATTTCGTTATGCGTAAGCGCATAAATCTAGCGCGGGTGAGTGGACAGGGGCGCCCTCTTGTCGACTGCCGCCGGTACTTGTTCGATATTGTAGCATTCAGATGTAAGAGTTATGAGCGAGCCAACGACCTTCTTAGAGGAGGCTGGCTGAGGCTGTGGGAATGGTTGGTGGAACTCTAATGCGAAAGTTAGAGGAAGTACCAGATTTTACCGGATTTTATTAGATTATTATAGACTGTGGTGATGTGACCTGGGCGTACGTCCACCACGATGTGTCTGTTTATCAAGAGAACTCACTGTATTATAGTTCCCGTCCTCCTGACGATGGAAACCTCAGTTTTCCGAAACTTGTCGAGCTAATTTTTCGACGTAATTTTTGACGTAAGTGCTAGCCGGTTATTACAACTAAATTAAATCAAGAGAACTCTTATCAATAAATTCATTGTGCCGGGGAGTCATGACACGACCCTTAGTAATGAGAAATACAATTCATGCAGGAGGAGGTTAGTTCCCGTAGTGGCTGACTTCCTTTACTAATACATTTTGTAACAATTTCTTCAACTACAATCACGGATTCAATATAAAAAATAAACAAACTATGAATGAATTCTTTCATTCTATTACGTTGTTACAATCTCCGAGCCGTCATCAAATAGCGACTGTTGTGGGTATATTATAATATTTAATATTTTGATAGATAATTGGAAATGATGGTAGATGAATAAAATCAGTCTTTGCATGGCACTTGCTTGTTTCAATTATCGCTCCTCATTTAATTTAATGTACATGGCGCAGACGGATTTATTCGGAATTATGTAGTGAGTGATTGATTCCGCGTTACTCGGGAGATAATATCGAGTCGGAGTTCGTGTTTGTTTTGGTGTAGAACTATAAAAATGGAATCGGTTTTGTCACCGCCACCGCCGTTTTCTTTTGAGAAAGATTTAATTAGTATAACTTCAGGAAATCTTAGTGATCAGTGGACAAGGTGGAAAAAGTCATTCCTCATCTACTACGAGGCATGTCAGCTCAGTGTTAAAGAGAAAACTGTGCAAGTGAACATTTTATTGCACATAATAGGTGAACAGTGTTGTGACGTCTACGAACAGTTTGACCTTGAGCAAAATATTTCGGTGGACGGTTTATTGAAGAAATTTGATCGATTTTTTACACCAAAGAAGAATCTAACTGTTGTGCGACATAGATTTTTCACGCGAAATCAACTACAACACGAAACGGTGGAGCAGTATGTGTTCGACCTCAACAAGTTAGCGGCGTCCTGCGAGTTTAAGGATTTGAAGGAGGGTCTCGTGAGGGACAGATTGATATGTGGCTTGAAGGAAGAAGCGTTGAGAGAACGTTTGCTTCGAGATGTTGATTTGACGTTGAAAAAATCGTTAGATATTTGCAGCGTTGCAAAGATGTCCCGAGTACAAGCCACGCGCATGAGCTTAGAGCAGGATGCAAGACAGGTCGACGAGGTGAGGGAGCGAGACAGCGAGTTAGCCGTGCATTGGGTGCAGAGACAGCCAACTTCTAGCGGACGAGCGAGGGCACCGGGCAGCGGTGCTGGAGCACGAGCGGCGCCCGCGCCAGCAGGAAGCGGCGCCGGCGGCCCGCCGCCGTGCGGTCGGTGTCAAGATGAGAGCGGCCGGGGTGAACGTTCCGGTAGTAATTTCCGGCCGGTAGCAGCGCCAGCTCGCGGCGTCGAGAGGCCGAGCGCGGCAATTCGATCGATCGATGTGTGTGTATTGCGGTTTAGTGCACGGTAAAAGCAAAGCAAAGTGTCCAGCGTTTTATGAATCACTATGCGCGAGTGTGTCGTGTTGATGCGGTACAGGAGAACTCCATAGATCAGGTGAGTCGAACAAGTAAATGTAAAAGTAGCAAGCCGTGGATGTCGAATTTAGAAATTACATACTTGTAATTGTGTGTGTTTGTTTATGCGGTAATATTTATCATCGTTACAGTATTACAGTGCGGATATAATGCGAGACCTTATTATGTTGAAGGCTGCGCTTGAGCAGTGACTTCCTTCTACAGGGCTATTTGGCACTTATTTTACAAGTTTTAAAGATCTTTAGGATATTTTACAAGCTTTCGGCGATATGGCCGCCATTGTTTTCTTGTTGTTCTGTCTATCTATCTATCTTACCATAAACAATTTACGAGTGTAATGATGCATCACAATGTCTTGTACTGTCCAAATTTATCAGATTTTATGTAAAGCCTAGTTTTCAGTTTAACTTTAAGCCTAGCTTGATTTGTCTATTTAACGTTTTACTCTTTCCGTGTGTTTCAAAACGACTATCGTGAACAACTAATTTACTTATTAATTTGTTTCCACAGCATTAATTTTACTACCTACACTTAGTGAAAGTGATGTGGGTAAGCTATGGATCGATTCTTATTTTTTTTTACCTAAGGTCTCGCATAACCCTGTATCCCGACGTGCCGGCCACGCGGTGCATTGTTTCGCCACGGACCGTAATTAGTTCGAACGCGGAGAATACGATTATTTACATTGATTTCTATTAGTTTCAGTGCATACGTCACATTTACAATATACGATATTAATTAAGCTATAATTACTGGAGATAATCTATACTAATATTATAAAGCTGAAGAGTTTGGTTGTTTGAACGCGCTAATCTCAGGAACTACAGGTGAGAATTGAAAAAATCTTTTTGTGTTTAATAGACCATTTATCGATGAAGGCTTTAGTTAGGCTATACAACATCACGCTGCAACTTATAGGAGCGAAGAAACAATGGAAAATATGGAAAAAACGGTGAAAATTATTCATCTTTGCGAGCTTCCGTTACGTGCGCTGTGGAAACGGTTCAATTAAGTCGTGGGTAACAGCTATAATTTATAAAGGTGAAGAGGTAGTTTGCAAAAATAAATATGATGCCCAAAATTACTATTCCACGCGGACGAAGTCGCGCGCACAGCTAGTCACTTATATAAAGGGTCATATTGTGGCCAGTTTTAACGATACACATACAAAACTAAATGTTTTCATGAAACCCTAATCACTAAAAACCCCGCATAAGCAATGCGTAAATGCAAATCGGTGGAATGTGTAATCGTTTAAATCATGCAGTTTTTGCTCATTTGTAGTATCAATGTACTGGAATTTTCTGAGTAAATGCTTGTTACTTGTAAAGATATGAAAATATAGATTTTAGTTGCCTATTATATTCTTGGCTATAATTTCTACAATAACTTAGGTGCATATAAGCCAAAGAATTATATTTTAGTTTTTATAAAAACATGCAAACTGATGCTAATTTCATAATTCTTGTTCCAATCTATTTGTTTTTTTGAAAACGTAAGTTATTTTTAACAAATGCAAAGTATATCTTAACTAAATATTCATTGTACATGTCAACATATTTGTATGACCATACTATCAATACATTACATATATATTTCAGGACATATCACACAGCGCCATTTAGCCCCATACTAAGCTTACGCTTGTATGATGGGTACTACATATATACTCATGTACTTCCAATGCAAGTACATATTCCAAATTAATAAAAGTATTGGTTCATTTGATTGCTTTTTCTCCTCATAAATACTCCGTTCATGTTTGACAAGCGCCCTTGACAGTTTTAAAATGGATTATAATGCATTTATAATCGTGGCAGCCTCAAATATTAATAAGTAACATTTTAATGACTTCCCGCATTATTTTACCAAGTCATTATTTACTTTTACCGTTTGTAAGGTCGATGTTGCTTGCTCTGCTTAATCTTGAGAGTTTTCCATAAGGTCAGGCAGGTGTTTTTATAAAGGAAAATGAGGTGGAAAATTGTTAAATTGTGTAATTGTTTGTATTATATTAATTATATGATGTAATTTCTCAACATCTGCCTGATAGTCTTATTTATTAATCTTATTTTCGTGTGATCTTTAGATCAATTTATGTATTCTTTTACTCATTGGATTTTTAAAAACAAGTAAAAGATACAATTAAGTAAAATGGAACTTATATATTTATTTATTCATAAATCTAATAATCAGATCAAAGTGAGGTCAAATTTTTTTGACTCATTGATTTTGACTGCTCTGTTAGCTTAGTTGGTAGTGGCTCTGCCTTCTAATCTATGGGGTGCGGGTTCGAATTCCGCATAACACAAGTAAGTAATTATGCATATTAAAAATTTTGAAATTACTTGTGTTGAGTCTGGTCGTTGGTATGTATAATAAGTATGTATTTACAAAAGAAAAGTATAAATGTATTATAATATCCGTTATTTAGTATCCATGATACAAGCGTAAGCTTAGTATGGGGCTAGATGGCGCTGTGTGATATGTCCTGCAATATTTATTTATTGTATAATTTAGGAGCAGTCCTATAGTTACTCTTGTAGAAGAAAAGATTCAAAGAACTGTTAATAGCTAGTCGATTCTAGAATAAACTTCATACCATTTTCCTACAACCCCTCGGCAAGTTAGTATTCGCGTCGTGACGTCATCACATCCGATTTGTCGGTCAAATTCGATTGTTATTCGGTCGTGAGCGGAATGACGAGTGAACATATTGTAATAGAGCCGCGCTGCGGGTATTGTGTGCGCGGTCAAGTTAGGGGTGCCACTCTCGAAGTTCCTGTTCCCCGCGGAATATAACCTTGCGATCTTCAAAGCGAGAGTGAATCGTTTCTTACTGGGTAAGCACGTTCCATCCTAGACCGCAATGATTGCTTACCATCAGGCGAATTACGGTCAAGTGCAAACCCATTCCTTGTAAAAAAAAGTATTTTCAAAAACATTTGTTCCGGCACCTTGAGAATTAAAAACTTGTAAGCATCAGTACTGTCTGTGCCGTGCTCCATCATCAGAACTTAGGCAGATGTAGTCATAGGTGACGCTGTGGACGCTGTGGTGTTAAAATCCTGACTGCCAAATTCGAAAAAATGCACGACGAAATATTCCAAACAACCAAAATAGTAGGTACCTAATACTAAGTTTAAATATATAATTGACAGGTACTCTAACTCACAGAGTAATCACTACAAAAAAATCAATCAAGTATGTTTATTTAGTTAAGGGTGAAGATACGGCGTTCGTCAACCCTGCGATAAGTTGTACGATATGGATAGTATATGGATGCGCGTGCGCAGGGCATCGTAGTTTCCGCTATACTTGACCCGTATCACTATCTGTACAAACACGATAATTTCGATACTTTGCATTCGAGGAAACAATAGCATTGTTTACGTAGAATGTTTGAATTGGGAAAATAATAGCTAATTAATTTAAAAAAAACGGAATTATCGTTTCATTAATTATCATTAATGTATGTGTTAATATAGCAAAGTTACTAGGGTTTGACATTGACGCAGCTTTAACTTGGAAACAGCATGTTGATAACACATGCAAAAAAATGTCTAAGGGAATTTATGCATTGAAACAATTAAGAGCTGTGACTTCCAAAGAGCAACTGATAGAGGTCTACTTCGCATACGTACATTCAGTAATGTCGTATGGAATCATACTTTGGGGCTGCTCCACAGACTATGAACGTGTCCTGAAGATGCAGAAGCGTGCAATCAGGGTACTGACGAAATCTGGTTACAGGGACTCATGCAGGGAACTGTTCGGAAATCTGAACATATTGACGTCTGTCTCCGTTTACATTTTTGAAATCCTTAGATATGCCAGGTCTATAATAAATGAATATCAAAAAAAAAACCCCCATCAAAATCCAGAGCTTGTAAACCTGTTCAACTATTAGAAAAAATTAATTGTAGATTAGTAATGTATGAAAAATTACCTAGAGTAATAGGTCAAAAACTTTACAACAAGCTACCTGTACAAATACAACAAATTGAGAGTGAGGGCATTTTTCAGAATAATATAAAAAAACTACTCCTATCTCAGACTATTTACAGTGTATCGGAATTTATGAAAAATGACTACAGTAATTTTAAAATATCGGTTAATGCAACTGCAATAAAATAGTTGTAATAGGTAATATAATTTGAGGAAGTTTGTAATTTTATAATTATTTATTGACGAAGCCCCTATACAGCTGAACATTAGTGTAAGTAACTAACTACATATGTTTAACAAATGTTTAATTTATTTATTCTTTTTAAATTATCTTATATTAATATCAATTATAATAGGTACCTTATGAGCTAATGAATTACATAACTTATTAAATCACTCAAAATGTAAATAGGTTAGAAATGTAAGACTTATCTCATAGTGAAACACTTTATTATTAAATCACATATTATAATAACGCTGTAACACTATAGATGAATAAATGAATTATTATTATTATTATTATTTATGATTTCTAGATCAGCGGAACTACCTAAGTTTATCTTATACGAAACTACCAATTTTCATAAACACAAGAGTTCAAGTGGTCAGCTCTTGTATGGGTGACCACATAACCTGTACCCGCTATAAAGCCTACTGATATGCGTATTGATACCATGATATGGAGCGGATAACCTTTCATAATCGATAATTACGATCTATAATTTGATGCAAGATAAGTTTGAAGTGTATCCTGATAAAAGTTAATAAGGCACGATGAATATTATCTTAGAATATTGCAATGCAAATGCGATTCATATTCACTAGAGATATGATTGAAGGTCAAAATAAATGTAATACTCAGCGGCTTCTGTATTCTATTCTTTGCCTCGCAAAAAATAATTATAATATGTTTCGGGACAGGAGGGCCGGTAGTATTAAAACTCGTCTTGTATACTGGTACATAATCGTTACTATAATGTGATTGGGCCTTATTTTACAATTTAAGTAACTCCAGCCAAATATAAAGCGATTCGTCGTGGCGTGGTGCGCTGACACCGCCCTCATGAAAAGAAGTTCCTTTTTAAAGATGGGTGCCCCGCTGTCATCGATACGACGCTCCGCCAGAACAACCATAAGAGGTTATTCTTCGTATTAAGGTTCGTTTACTATTTTCCTCAACACGGCTGCGCCGTCATATGCATACACTTTTTTTAGTTTTATGACAAACCCTTGCAGCATGATATTTTAAACATGTAAAACAACAGTTTTGTAATAACCATTATTGAAAACTTATCATCTTAAAAATTAGGCATGTATAACTTCAAAAAAAAATAAAAATAAATTAAGATTATTAAATTAAGGTTATTTTTACTTTATTTTTTTAAAACAACAGTTTTGTACTTTAATTGTAGTTATGTATTTTGTGCCAAATATTTGATTTGACAACTCATCTGAGTAAGAAGATGTCTCATGAGTAGGTAAGTTTCTAGCAAGTCAATTCTACCCATCTTAAAAAGCTCACCCAGCTGTACTCTTACTATCTTAGTTAGGTATGTTCCTGACCACCAGTGGTTTCTCAGTAGCAACGCTTGCAAAACTAAACAAAGCCGCCGCCAGCCGCGAAATATCGACTCGCGAAATTCAATCTCGTAGTTAATTTCGCGATATCTCACGTATTGGCGGGGGAAATCTTAGAAATTGCCGCTGAAATTTTAGCAGGAAGCCGCGGTACTGGGAAACGATGTTGCAAGTTAGAGTTGCCTAATTGATTGTTGCTAGTTGTGTTTCACGTTCATTCAAGGATGTATACTTTGCTCAACTTTGTAGCAGGCTTATCAAGTGCCTGCTTATTTAGATGGCTTGTAGTGTCCATGGTTTTTTCCGCTTGTTTCATAGAATGCAGGCGTTTACCTAGTATCGTGTTTACTGTGTCAAAGAATTGTTCTAAAAAAGGGGTTGTCTTTTTTACCTTCTGACAGAAAAGTTTGCTTGCATTAGTACTTGGATATTTCATTCTTTTTTAATCATAATTCCATTCTTCTTCTTCTTATCGAATGAGAGTGGCCAACTTTGGTGTCGAGAAATCAAGCTGCCCTAAGGGCCTTTGACATGGCTTAACGAACAGCCGGAACCTACAATTTAACGTGCCACCCGACCCACGGAAGCCGCCAAAATGGAATGCCACTTTAAAATGTGTACTAACAAACTATTGGTATTCTCTCTAGTTAGCCATATTATATGTATCACCACCGTCCTTACCCCACATCCCACTGCTCCGTTCGAGTGTCTCCATCACATCACATGACAGTGTGTTGAAACCCGTCTCCTCTGCCAGCATTCCCTGGCACGTCTGTCTTTGTCCGAGAATGTTTGTTTCTTTGACCTACTCGAGTTGTTTATTGGTCTGTGGTCTGCAGTACTTGTCTGATTGAATTATTGATATCTGTGTATCATTGGGTCTTTGTAGTCATAATAGGGTTGATTAAATACCATGACTGCTAAATCGTTTTTAGTTTTGGTAAGCTTTAGTTGTCATAAAAAAATGTGTACTTACTAAATATGATTGATTGATTAACGCTTTATTGGACACACAAAGAAAATAGAACACAACATAAACAAGGGAAAAATTAAATCTTATGCCACAAATATGCAACTGTAAGAAACTGCGTCAGATGAGCTGCTTTAGGATGTATAGACTTTAGATTCTGGGATATTTCGTTATACATATGTAGCTTTAAATATTCAAACTAAAGAGGATTCTTCCTCTGTTAAGCGAAATTGACCAACAACTCATTTTAAATGCGAATCTGCCACAACTGATAGTAAAAATAGTAAAGACCTAGCACACACCGCACTGAAAGCAAAAAACAAATCGATCAAAATCACTAATGTCGCACGCTGTTGCTATACTGTACATTGTTTGTTACCAATATCAACAATATAGGCGTGACCACCTGTCATTCACCTCTCTGTATCAACTATCAAGTGACACTCGCAAAAAACACCACAACCACACCTGACGGAGTTTTTACCATAAGTGGTGGTGCGGCATAAGTCAATCAGGAGGAGACATTTTGACAGGTTGAGATTGTGGTGGCCAAAACATACATGTACATATATGACAATATATGTATATTGTGGAGTTTTATGTCGTATGGTCGAAATAGTGGTGATTTTTGATCGATTAAAAAGGATAGAATAGTTTTTTTCCTTTGAAAATTGTGTATTTAAGATTTTTAGCTGCTTGGTTTTTGTTTCAACTGCAATTTGTTAATAAAAAAATATTGTTAGAAGATGTATCAATTAGCAAGAAAATCTCATATTGATAATTTTAAAAACGAATAAGAAGTTAAATCATGAAAATGAAATGAAAATATATTTACTAACGAAATAAGTTTACATGTTTAAGGCATATCTATCGATTGCTTCACTAGGCTAGACGCATAACACATTTATTTAGGTTTATAAGTAAAAATAGATTATGACATGGGATCTAATTATCTAATTAACTAATATAAATAAATATTGTTAAAAATTGTTAACAACTAATGCATGCAACAGATTGGCATACAAGTCAAGACTTATTTTGTAACATAAAGTTTAATAGAGGCCGCAATTGAGATTATTTATAGATAAGAAAGATCGTACAAGTAATTAGTCTATGTTATGTCGTATTATTATCCGACTCCATCCCTAATCATTCGAAGCAAGCATACGTGTTAACAAGCACACACGCGTGTATACATAGACAATGTAATACGAGACACCTAACCATGCATCTACTATGTAACGAAACATTATCAGTTTCGAGTATGTACGTATTTTATTTTGATGTTTGTTACGAATGTACCTTTTTAATAGAAAGCAAAATTATTACAAATCATACATACAGAGAACTCAATTAATTTTCTAACTTTTCAGTGAACCGTTTATCTCATGCGCCGATTTAATCACATCATAATCCAACCCGTGTGGACTTTCTTAAAGGACCTAAAGCCAGTTTTTTTTACATATTTTTGTTTTATTTAAGTAGCATTAAAAATAAATAATTCACACCACTTATACTTGGGTACATTTTTCCCAGCGTCATCTAGTCTCATGCCAAGCAAACGCCTGTGTCATTGATACTAGGCAAGTACTAATGGGTCGTCTATTGGTGCTATGGTTGATGTTACCTGACCAACTGTCGAGGCTATAAACAAAGCAGCCTTCCTTGTACAGCTTGTAAGATCAAGCTGAACATAGACTTCATGTATGGCATAAATCTAGTCTGTGCTATCTAACGCTGCGCATGAATTTAGTTCGTGTGTGGCCTGTGCGTTGATTGGTCATATAAATTATTCTCAATAATATGTGGTCAAGTGCTGAATATTCTCTTTGCAATGCTGGTGGTCATACAAGTATTTGTATGAAACGCTGTATGTATTATGTAGTATTCAAAATAGAAATAGAAAATAGAAAAACATTTATTGAGACAGATTTACCAAACATACACGCACACACACATATATACAATAAATAAACACATAATGTATTATATTCAATCCAATCTGTCTATGTTTTATGTTTGAATACATGTTTTATGATTTAATAGTTTGAAGATTTTACAAACACGTTGAAGTATAATTTCGAATCGAATTTAGCAATCTCATGTTAACGAGAACACCCAAAGATTTCTACTTACAGATGTGTTAGTTATCAATTATTTTAATTTCTTTTGTCATACTAATCCTTTTGTCACGAAAATTGTTGACAAAGACACCATTTAGTGTCTGATCAGTACTTTCTTTAGCCACGAAACCCTTAAATCGCCACAACTATGTAGTTAGTCATGCTTTTCCTATTCTTTATAAGGATATTAATGGTCGAGTAGTCTCCGCCACGGATACGGTAGGTTTCCATTAGGCTATTGTATTACACTATCATACACGATGTAACTATTAGACATCTATCTATTTTATTTTTTAGTATATAATGCGTTCCGTCAACCATACGCGGATTTTATTCCATCCAGTCTTATCCAAGTGTCTATGGCAACGAACCTAGTAGGTTCTGTACTAAAGTTTTTTTCCTCATGATAGTACATACTTTAAATGTAATACTCACTAGTGTCATTGATGACCTACTGTCACATATGACCGGTCAGTAAGTGTGCAAAATCAACATGCAGTTGTATTCTGGAATATTTGTAACTGACCTAGTACCTATACACATATTTTCACATTCTTCTTATTCTGGTGTCGAGAGTTTTCAAACCGCCCTAAGGGCCTCTAACATGGCTTAACGACTACCGTACTAGACAAACAGCTCGGACATACAATTTAATTTTAATTTTCACATAATAAAGTGTCTATGCGTTATGGTATCGTTGCTCGATGTCTAGAGTTGCTGTCGGTGCTACGAGGTGCTCGCTTGTTTCAATTGAATATGAATTGAATATTTGTCGGCCGCTCGTTTTCAACACTTAAATGAAATATTCAAATGGTAAAATTGCCTTCACCCACTTTTTGTGAGACTTTTAAACTGAATGAACTTCGTCATATTTTTCTATTATTATCTGATATACTCAGAAATACGATAAATTTATTACTATCCAGCTACACCAAACAGCATATAAGTATTTGCAGTTTATATTACATAATAAACCTATTTGATTTATACGGCGCGAAAAAAGCAAAATGTCGGCTTTTAGAAATACATACGTCCAAATATAGCCCTAATCTATCACTTAATGGTGAATTGTCGTTGATCAATAAGCTATTCGGGTTTTTATCATTGCCTTATTAAATATACAATCCCTGCAAAGTAAGTCCCGATATGAAATATCTGAGTGTGGGATATTTCTCCGTAAGGCTCCTCCAACGGCCCCGACGTGCTTGGAGGCTCAATGATACCAGCTATAAATCCAGCGGCGGAGACACACCGTCTGCTTAAAATATAAATATGGCGGGGTAACGGCATGTTTGGACCCGCGTCATGCCACTGTTTTGGTCCTTAGAGCCGGATATACACTGTGTGCATATGTGAAGGTGCCATTTTTGAATGTCATTTAGATGCTTTTAGATTCAGATTACAATGAAACTTGATGTTTTTTTTTATATATCTAAATTGGCAGTTTAATAGAACAACGAAAATAATTATACACTTACCACCACATCATATTTGCTTTTACCCTCAATTCAACAGAACAACGAAGACAATATACCTATCTAATGTAACAATATAACTTATTTTATCCTAACAGCATTATCCTAACCTTGACATTACACTCGTATCTACATATATTCTCTTCACTATTCTGACAACATCAAGTTTGACGTTTCCAAATCATTCATCAAACGAGCATTTCCCGTTGCGATTTTTTGCCCTGAACTTGTCACGGATCCTTTCAATGTTTCTGTCAGTCTGTCTGTCATGTCCGTCTGTCTGTTATGCAGAGATTGCTCTAGAAAATATCAACCTATCACTTTGATTCAGTAACGAGTGCTAATAAAATTGCAGAGTCACTGCGAATGATGCCAGAGCTTTTTACGGTAATATTTATTGATTTTGTTTTGTTTGCGATTTAATGTGTCGATGTAATATGTACCAGTTTCTATTCTCCAGTTAAAAGGCTTGTGTTTATTAAACAAAATATTTCTGTAACTAGAAGTTTTTTTAAATGAGCTATTGCATCCTTATTTAATTTGTATCATATCACATTGTCCTAACATTTAATTAATTATTTAAAAATAATATTATATTATATTATATTCATATGCTGTCATATAAAATATCATACCGGTTCACTAGTTCATTACCCACGGCTGGAATTGAGATTAGGTCATTGATAAGGACTGATAACAGCACCCAGCCTGGAAATGGTGGAATATCAGATTTCATAAAGCGTTTAGTAAGAACTATGTTGCGAAAATTGTTGGTATTTGCGAGACGAAGGGAAGCATCCTTTGTTTAGCTTAGAAAGGCTAGGCGGTGTGGCTTTAGAAATAGCGAGTCGAGATTGTGCAGTTGTATTAGAGTAGGCTTATTTTAGTGATGTGAAGTTTATTATTGAGTTGTAAATGCATAATGCATTCATAAATCTTACGCATCTATCTCACAAAAAAAACTATTCTCTTGAAGTGAGTTCTGATCTCATGCATCTTTAAACTAGGTCTAATGTCTTCATAAAATGTGTTTGCTTATATCACTTCAATACCATCGTAAAGGTTTAAATCACAAGTAACGGAGCGACATGATTCAGCATACAGTAGCCGTATCACAGTTACGCAGTCAGGAGTCCTAGACACAAGCACTAGGTTCGTTTATAAAGCTTTTAGAACAACCATAAACATTAAACGAAGATCTATGGCACAAATCTAGGTCTTAAAGCCTGTGCACACTGGTTAGTCATGTGATGAGATTGCAATGGGAAACAATTGTAGTAGTATAGTATAGATCTTCGTTTTGTACATATGCAATATGCATCAATATCTTTAGCTTTATTTACCCCACAGTATACTATTAATATTAGATTCCGACACCTGGGGATTAGAAAGTTGCATTAGGATGATACATTTTCGTATCATCTGGTTTAGAATATCCTCTTTTGCAGTTTAGATGCAGAGCCGAGCCATTATTTTCTAAAGTCTTTTAAGTTGACCTGGCTTCCCTTCTTCATCGTCCTTAATTTCAGGCAGTTTCAATCAGTTAATTTTTCCTTAATTCAAACGAATTTAATCAATATTTGATACGCAGTTTTTGCCAGTCTAGTGAGGAAAGACCTTAAGGGTGTAAGATCTAGAGTTCTAGACTTTAGGCTCTCCGTTAGAGCTGACCGTTAATTCACACGAAGAATAGTGGATATATTGCCTTTTACAGTTTGCAATTGATATGGCTGTGAGGATTTGTTGTGGTCTGACCTGATGAGGGAAGTAGGTTGATTGGTGGACTCGAACCTATTGCTGGTCGATGAACTTGGAACGTCTATGTGGTTTCGAAATACAAACGTAGGTAAACCTAGTGTATTTAGATAGGTATTGTTACTGTACAGTATACTTTTATTGGCTTACTGACATCTCAGCCAAAAATTACTCGGCCTGTCTGGTCGAGTTAGCAATTTTTAAAATGTGTAGCCATACTTATTTGAAAGTTAATGTTACATTTTTTACCGTGTAACTTATGGTATGATATGAAAGTTCTTGGCAAAATGAGCACCTATCCGAGGATACTTACTAGAACATGGCTTTTCGTTACTGCTTATTACCGAGGATCATAATTACCGTTCTCATGACTTTTATGACTAAGTAATTAATATTATTTGCCCTACACTGATTTGATATTAAATCCCTGTACATTTGAAATGCTGTGGCCTAACACGACGTATACCTCTCACGTGCTGACATTATATTTCCTTTGTTGCAGGTAAATGTCACACGACGGTGGTTCCAAGAACTGTCTGATCCATGTAGCGAGCTGGGATCGGTTACATGAAATATGATGGATTATTTTGGTAATATACATTTAGGTAGTTAGGTAAAAGAGCCAGACGTATTCTTTGGATGAAGTTAAATTGATACTGCCATTGCCACGCATTTGTCAGCACTACCTTGTTTTATCGACGAGTAATTTTGATGCCATTAAAAATGTTGAAACAAAAACTGTAATATTTCGATGACTCTTGCAATCTTCTCTCTGTCTTTTGATAATATGCTTCATATTTTGATAAACCTAATATCAAGAGAATATCTACCTAATAGTCTTATCTAGTACTCGATACATTACTGTACAATATTAGGTACACAACTTAGTGTTTAGCAATATGCCCTGCAATTATCACACCGACTATATATTGTTCCTTAAACAAGACAGTTTCTCGGCAATTAAGCCCAACCCAAAAATGCCACAAAGTAATCGTTCATTTGTCACTCCAACATCCGAATTACCTCGCAAATAATTAGCTATCAACTCACGGTTCTAACTGAAACCTAGACTTTATGTCTGTCATTTGAGTGGCTTGAAATTACAATTGCAACTAAGTATACTGTTTAGGGGAGATTATACAAGGTGTAACAGAAGGGTGTGACAATATTAAAGAGTATACATATATATCATGTAAGGAGTCATATACCAAAATATGAAAAATTAAATCGCATATATTTTTTACCATACAAAAATTAGATAATATTTTTTACTTGATTTCGTGGCAGCCCTAGCGAGTGATCACTGACCGAACGAAACCGAAATAAGCACACATTCTTTCATCCCGTTCTAGCATTAGTTTTAACGCAACGTATTCTCTCTCTCTCGCGCTCGCAGAGAGACACCGCCTCGCCGTGTCATTTGATAGCGTCAAAAGTCAATGAACGCTCAAAATGATAAGATGTAGGGTTGCAAGTTTTAAAGTTTTAATGAAAGTTCAACTTATGATTACTCGAAATCTATGACACTTAGAATTCTGAAACCTAGTGGGCTGTATTCTATATATACATAGGTATGTATAGTATAAGTATTGTCACACCCTTCTGTTACACCTTGTATATGTATGTATATGTAGTTAGTGTTAACTAGCGGCCCTGTCCTGCTTAGCACTGGTGAATGTTGAACCTTCGCTATTTCATTTATACTACGCATTTTGGTAAAACCAATTGTTTGAGAATATGTATATTCGAATAGACTTTAAAAAGTTTAGTTGACATTCAAGGATTCCTAAGTTTGTATGAGAGACGTGAACTCTGAGAGTCGTCGAGGGTCTTTAAACCGCCCAATAAGACTCGTATGATTTGTCGCTGTTTTTTTTTTACATTAGATAGACTCACGCTTGACTACAACTTGCCTGATGTTAAGCAACGTTGTAATCTACGATCTAGCGTGCTTGCCTAGAAGAAACCGGTTTACTCTCGACTTGAAGACCGACAAATACATACAGCCTACATAGCATAGTACTGTACTAAGACATACAGCCAGCACCTACTAATTAACGTTTTTATCGGTCTACAAAGTGGTCAAATGTAAATGTCACTCTGTATTCTTGTCACACTAATAAAGGCCAAGCACACTTATTTTAAGTTGATGGATAAAACGATGAACATACGACTGTTATCTAACTCACTATAATTTTTCACTAATTAAAACACTGACTGACACAGACTGGTGGCGCCAATCACGTTCCTAACAACAAACCCTAGAATAAACGAAGAAATGATTAGCCATGCTAGCTGCGAATGTCCTAACAAGGCGTCGTGACCTCGCTCGAAATGGACAATATATAATTATCGACTGCCAATATATGCAAGTTAAATGCAAGTTGTATGCAAGTAAGTCACCTAGAATACCTAGATAGGAGCCTGGGGGCGCTCCGGTAGGAAACTATGATTGACCGCTTTATCGAGACGGTGAAGGTTTCTCAAACTTTTAGCAATTAGTCCTTGATTTTTGTTTTAACTAGAACGGGTTTGCACTTGGCCATAGTTTGCCTGATGGTGAGCAAAGGCTATGGCCTAAGATGGAGCGTGCTTACCCGATAAATAAAGTACGAGACAGATCCAATTCCAAAAAAAATTTTTTAATCCTGGCTTTACGCGTTTGTTAAAAATATTTTTTTTTATAACTACCGGGCAACTCTTTTCTTTTTTGTTTTAATTTATATATCTTATCACTTAATGCATTATCTGCTGTTGACTAGTCCTAGACTACGTAACGGATTTCGTCATGATTTTAGTATTTGTAAGACATTTATTGAGGGCGATTCATACATAAAATTGTGATAAAATTCACCCAAGCGTATACCGGTCGCTAGAAATATAAATAAGTATTAAAACCGGATTTCTTTCAAGTTTTTGTTGCTTCATTATTATTTGTTAGTAAAATACCTCATCAATTTTACGGGGCGAGAGACTTGTAAATTTGTAAAGCTGTTTATTCAGTCAGTTGAAGCCATATAGAAGCTACCATTACCACAAATCGTTTGCAAATCTTTTGACAGAACAGTGTTTTTCATTTACCTACTAACTTCAATGACCAGGCACGCTGTAGTCAAACATAAACCTAGCCCACGTAAAAAAACTTGCTTTATGTATTAAAGTTTGACATGTTGTGGTATCGCTGCAGGCCCATGATTTCCTGGTGGAAACACCACCATCAGTGTAACGAACCATTCAGATTGTAGCTCGGTGTGAGAACATTTATCAAGTATAAAATAAATAAAATACGCAGGTTCGAATCCTGCCGGTCGTGATTATTTTCGCTCATTTTCCAATAAAAGTTTAATTTATTTATCAAGTACATTTGCGCTTCACACCTTAGGGTCTTGATATCGTAATTTTTCACTAGTGCTAATTCTAACGAGCAAATATTGAAATTACTGTAACTTTTAAGTTACTAAGATATTACTTCATAGTTATTCGGTCGATTTTTCTAGGATAACTAACCTAGATTAAATAATGTCCAGTTGTAGAATTTCCTGTAAAATTAACTGTCGACAATCCATCTACTAATCAAAATTATAATGTGAGTATTCAAATAAGAGAAATAAAGACTAATTTTATTTACAACCATCTTACAGCCTTCCGTGGGTATAGTTAATGATGTTGCATAATAATGCTTGCATTTTAAATGCATATTGGATATTAGAAATTAATTTAGTTTTTTAATCCGGTCGTAATTTGCAAATTAAACTGCATAGAACTCTCCAATATAATAACTGGTTTAGTGGCATACTACTAGTTTCAATCTACAGGGTTACTTCTGTTATGTGTGTGTAAGTGACAGTACCAACATTTATTTAAGTTGACATATTGTATGATTACATACCTATTATTATGTTTGACATGATTTTAATAACAAAAATTTTCATTATTTTATTAATAAAACTAGACATATGTAACTTCTAAAATTTTATAAAAGCTAAATGTTATAAATTCAATTTGACGAGATATTGTAATTTGTGCATATTCTGTGATATTAGTACTTATACCTATGTATGTTACAATTTTACATTATCAATAAAGATTCTTTATCTTATCTTTATGCAAAAAAAATCTAATTAATATTTTAGTCGTTTTCTCGCCCGAAAATATTTGAATATATCTAACCAATTCCTTATAATTTTTCCTATTTTGGGCTAGCTCTTTTCAAAGATTCAAAGATATTTATTGTCCTTATAACATTGCGCTACAATAGGTACGTCATATATTACAATTATCATTTATATAACTTAATACTAATTATTATTAAAGTATAAAAGTAAGTTAAGTATAAAAGTATTATATCCGTTATCTAGTACCCACGATACAAGCGTTTGCTTAGTGTGGGGCTAGATGGCGCTGTGTGCAATGTCCCGGAATATTTATTTATTTATTTATTGTCAATAACAATAGAAAATAGAATCAGTTTTAGCAAAGATAAAAACATAAAAATGAATACATAATGTCATTTACAAACAATGTCAGATTTATTTAAGTAGATTGGATACAATAAAATAATTTTAAGCCATGTCAAAGATAATCACATAAAAAAATTAATGTCACTTACAAATAAACAATGATTTTGAAGTTGATATGGAAGGCCTCCATATCTTTCTCATATTTTCATACTAGGAATTGGAGGAGCCCTCTGTCCAGCAGTTAGGACAGTGCAAGTTAAAAAAACCTAACCAAATACATTATATCTGAATTCCACTCACAAAATCTTACTTCCAGACACATCGTTATAGCGAAGCACTGATTTTGCTCTCAGATAAGAAATGTCAGTAAATAAATAAATAGCCAACAAATAGCTCTGTATAAAACCACTAGACACGGCTTGTCCAGTTTTATTTTGACGTTTATCAACACCCCTTAATAAGCTCCTCCTGTCCCGACGCTATAATTTGTGCCCGCGGCTCCTCTCGCTTCTCGAAACAGTTCCTACAATTATTCGCGCTGGTTAAACCCGTGGTGGGAAACTAGCTGCTAAAGTGCTGATAGATGTAGGGAATTAGAATCTTTAAGCATGGATAACAGAATAGTGAAGTTTTGAGAGCTGAAGAAGAACGTAGTATGAACGAGAAAGTATGTAAAGTTATGTTTTGAAAAATTAAGCATTACTAAAAGCCATCAAATTGTTTAGTATATAACATTTGGCTCTTGATAACTGAAACTGGATTTAATTACATTTTATTCGATAGTATGCATGCAATAATTGTGGTCAACTGTGACTTTCAGCGTTAATAAGCAATTAAAGCAAACTTAAATCAAGAAGTTTTGGCTACTTATTGTAATGATTATTTATCAATTCTTGAACCATGTAATATATTATGTATGTACGTAGAAACATACTCTAGTTGTTTTACTTTTTCCATAACAAGAATTCATCCATAATGAATGCTAACAAATGCTTGCCCAGAAAGTGATAAATCCATTCCTAAGAAAATTCTTTTGTGTCGGAAAGTGGAAATATTCCGATTACAATAGATTAAGTCGGCCAGTGCGTGGTAAAAACTGATTTAATTAGTATTATGTATGTTTTATACATTAGTGGATACTTTTGTTTTCATTCTCGATAGTAGATATTAAAGATGTTGTTTCCCTTGGTAACTTTAGATAGATAGCTTTAGGCTCCGTATTTCTTGGTAAATAATCTACCCACGACACAAGCGTTTGCTTAGTGTGGGGCTAGATGGCGATGTGTGATATGTCCTTAATTCTACAAATTTGAATCCATGCTTAATCGTCAGAATTAAGTAATACCAAATGCTCAAAACAAGAATTAAAATATCCCAACTGCAGCTACACAAATAAATGACAACAACATTTTTATAAATTCAGTTTATTAATTAAATAAAGAATTATTATTAAAAAAAGAATTATAAAAATTCTGTAAATTAAACACGTAGATCGGTTTTGGCACTTAAACCACCTCAGCAGAAATGTCCGCCCATATTAAAAATCCACCCATCAGTTGCTCGGTGTATCTGCGAACGGTATTCGTATGCGTGCGTGGTATTATGCAACCTCGGGCCGGCCTTGCAGCGGGGGGCGAAGGCCGAGCGCCGGTCCGACGACCCGGCCGGAGCACCCTGGACGCAGAGACAGTGGGGAAGATATATGGAAGGAGCTGTATATGGTGGACGTATTGAACATAATGGGGAAGGTGTGGTGAAAGTACTTTATATTGTTACAAATGATTTCAAATTATCCAGGGGCCTTAAACTTTTGTATTGTGAGATAGGAAATAAATCACTTGAGTTAAATGGTAAGGCTTTCTTAGTGCCATCTTATAAGTGATATAATCGATGTAGAAACGCAATCATCTAATTTAAACCCTATATCTATAATTGGTCTATAATAGGGCTCTACATATTTGCCTGTCGTATTAAAGTTGGATTTATTTTGTACCATACACGGTTCCATCGTGCAACCATATCTCAATGGAACTGCTTTTCTAATAAGTAAATATTTTTTTAACTTCGATAAAGAATATATCAGTGGTTGTCATATTTCATCAACTAGTAAAGCGTCCTATATACATCGCAAGCTAGGATACTGTAGAAGTACCTACGGAGTGACCCGCGAGGTTTTTATTGCGAACCGCCTACGGAACCTGTCCCGCCGAGTTATGGACGCCGATAAAATAGGCGCACTCGCTCGCACACCTCCACGGGTTTTACTCCTGCTTCTAGGTGATGAATAGAACCTAGAAAACAGAGAGAAGGACAGATTTAGTTAACGCTTGCAGCTGAGATTCATGAAATCAGCCAGTTAGTTTCCAAATGTATACCGTCTATATTGAGACTAGATTGCTGTAAAAATTGCAAGCTGGATTGACTATATCCGAATATATCACAAAATAAGAAACCAAGAGCCTGATAAACATATTTTATCTCCTCCAAAAGTGTATTTCCATTAACAATCCAGTCACATTTCTTTCCCATACTCGATTGTCAAACATTAGCGTCCGACCAATTCCTTTTATACCCTTTGAAATTTATGCGTTCGGAACGCGGACAACTAAACATGCGCGTGCGCATCTCAATGCAATAAATAACCCCCTGATAGGTCCGATACACTCGGACAAGGATCCCCTGATACGGGCCTTACGGGCCACGGAACTAACTCCGCAGTTCCTTGATAAGGTCCTTAAGAACATGGTCTTTTCTTGAACAAGATTTGGTCCCTCACTGATAAAGGTCTGTGCAGCATTGTCTTACAGTGAAGAGGATTGGAAAGCTATGGAAATTTATGTTGCTAGTTAAAATGTATCTTATGGTTGGCATTTCGTCTTCCTATTAATTTTGTAATGAAGATTGGGAATTTGTACTTAATTATCGAAGAAGTGAAAAGGTTCTGTGCTTTTTACATTTTTTTAAGCTTATTTAAATAGTCCTGACATGATATAGCACTTTGTGGCTCCTCTCAGGCAAAATTCCAGTGCAAACTTTTAGCATTTCAAAAAGGTGTAAATAAGGGTTCTTAAAGTAATCACAGTTTGCTAAGGGCCCCGTGTCAATATTGGCCCAAGCTCGCGTTACAAGAGGGTCAACATTCGGTTTGCCATTAACAGTTTTAACAGTAAAAGCAAATACATTACGGTAATTTGTTTTTCCTGGCACGTCGCTGGCAACTTTTTAACAGTTTGACAGTTCTCGACTCATGCCGTCCACACGCGATGTTAAAAACTACCTAATTTAGTTGTTTGTTCGACAAAATGTATGCTGTTTTTGTTGTTGCGTTATCGTGTTGGTGATATAATGTGTTAAGTTTGGCTTTAATAACTGTAATTGCAACGCGATTATGATAATCCGTGATGTTGTTAATGCGTAATTCTTTGCATATTTCTACATTTCTTTTGTTATGTTTGAAAGTATTTGTTTTATCTTTAAGTTATCGTCAATTTTACTACTTACATATGTATTGATAGATATTCAATAAATACATAGATTAGTATTAAATTAAGTACATTAAAACCTCACACAGGAATAAAAGTACACAAAGAAAGACTTGACTTATACACTTGTGACTCAAACGGAGAATGGACTTTATTATGACTTGTCAAAACATGAAGGGCCGACGCATTCCCGACAAATTAGCCAACGTGTCTGGCGCGCGCGAAATTAGAACAATGTCCCCAAATATCGTGCCAAATACCTTTGTGTTACGTTATAACATTGTTGAACTGCTGACAATGCGCCCACATGCAACAATTGAGTTACACACAGCAATATGACATAATAGTACGTAAAGACAGTGTCAGTGCAAGCGATGCGCATGTTTTGTGTGCACTTGATACATTAAAGTATAAAGGTTGTATAAGGGTTAATGATAACATGTCATGTAAGTAATACTCGTAGGTTATGTAAGGACGGATAAAGACTAAAAGGTAGGTATTTATAAAGAGATCGATTCCGAGCGATGTCTGAATAAGGGAAGATTTCAGTTGATAATGTATCATTATTTATTATTTTATTTATATTGACAAACGTGTTGAATTTTCCTGTTGTTCACATTGGTAGGAAAACATAGCAATAATGCTCTAAATAAGCATTAAATTTTATGAAAAATTCTCCATCGTATCTCGGCAAACATATTGTTTTGAATCACATCCTCCAAATATGGCTAATTATAGCTTTTAACTAACCCCCCATCGTTTTCCTTTAGCACCATTATTCATCAGAATTCCATTAAACTGTCAAGTCCAGAATATGGGCCAAGGAGAGAGGCACGTAATTAGTGCGCGTCCTGCGCGTGCGCCTCTTTGACCTCAAACTGTCATTCGCCCTTCAGACTGTTGTGATGCATCTGACGTGGCTTCCAACAGACGAGTATCTAGTCGCTCTGCCTGGGATTATGTACATTATTTTTTTTTCTTTTTCTTTTCTTCATTTGTTAGCTTTGTTTTACAGTCTAACGGTCATGGAAGGTATTAAAATTCTCCTTTAAAATATTATTTTTGTTCCTACTCGTATCTACTTAGTTCCCGTGTTGTATTTAATTATTTATGTTAGTATGATTTGTATATTTATTTATGATAATTGTTTACCATAATAATCTATTAAAATTCCTTGACTTTAATTTTCTCTTATACGAGTTATGTGTTTATATGTCTCGTTACTATTGTTCTAACAGGTAAAAAATATTGTAAATGCGCATATGACACTGACCTGCAAATAGGTTTGCAATAAACAATATTATTTAGGATTATTTTATACGACTGTATATAATAATGTAAGTACATAATTGTTTTCCTCGTAACATTGCTGTCATTTATTGACTGTTGTAATAAAATAATTGTGTTGTATTCTGTAAAACAGTAACTTTCCATTATGTTATGTATAGAAAGTACCAATAAAGCCAAATTTTGAATGAAATAAATGACATTTAACTAGTTTTTTATGTTCAATGACAACTTCGATTGAGATATAGTTCTTTATTTTGTTATAAGTTAGATTTTCAGCTGACTCTTTTTGGATATACTAGTCAGTTTTAGTTAGTGAATAAGTGGTTTAGATCGATTTAATAGTACAAATTTTTGCGTGCGTCTTTTTTGATATTGACATGTGCAAAATGTCATAATCTTCTCTTAACAAAATAACAAATGTATCACTAACGCACTCTTCTTCCCATATCTCTGTATCTTTTTTGCTTTACTCAAATTTAATCCCGATAACGGTTAAAAAGGTCGATTAATATCCCACCCCGAGTCGATTTATCTCGAACCCAGCCCTATAATTCACCTCAGTTCGATATTGAGGTACAAATTAGTATTCACCCAGATTTTACCTGGGCTGAGGGACCGTTATTTTGTGGCGCTTTGTGTTTTGAAATTCACTGTAGATAACCAAGGATTACAAGGTGGAAACGAGAAGCACAAAGTCGGGCTGAGTGGCGTGCCTTGGGAGAGGCCTATGTCCAGAAGTGGACGACCGTGGGCTGATGATGATGATGATGATGAACCAAGGATACAAGCAAAGACTCTTCAAAGTAAAATGGCTGTAGGTTATTGAAAAAAAGAAAGAATAGACGATGTATGTATCTGCTATGTACTACTTGCGCAAGTGAGTTGATAAGATACTCTCATCATGTTGACATTGTGCTAGTTTCTTCACGGGGATTCTTGGGAGACGATAGAAGCATACAAGACTTTAATCAACCATGCCATTCTTTATGCTCCACTAACTAATCTAGTTCACCAAAACGGTAATATATCTTCCAAATCGTAAACATATTCTTCGTTGGTAGGTGGCATCGGTGCCTGGATGGGTTCTCAATAGGCGGCTTCTTTGCTGGTGATTCGGGGAAAGGCATTAAAATTCGTGGGACGAGACCGGCTGGACGGAGGACGCAGCGTCCTTCCCGCCGGGGGATACCACGACATATGACGTTAGATGTATTGCAACGTCTTCTGAGTTTTGTTATCACAAAAGTAAAGAAACATCAAAAACAATATAAACATTTTAGTTTACTAGTAGCCATGTCAGAGGCCTTTTGGGCGGCTTTATAAACACTTTGCACCAGAGTTGGCCACTCTCATTCGATAAGAAGAAGAAGAAGTTTACTAATGTTTAGGAGTTGGCTTTCCCAAATCTCAAGTAGAAGCTAACTGAACTAGGAAAATTAAAAAAAATCATCCAAAATTTTTAATTTTCCAACGTTTATATTTGCTTTCATAAACTTAACAAAAAATTAAGTAAACGGTTATGTTTAATGTTTTCAACTTCCATTTCTCTCCGTTTCAGTCATCAAAATGGCACGTTACTCTATCAACTGATCCATTCGCTAACACTATTTATTTTCTAAGCGTGCTAGTTCCCAGTATCGCATAGTACCCCCTCGGCCTTCGTGACTATAAATAGCAGCTGCCCTTGAGGCCTCTCGTAAGAACAGGAATCTCCGCATCTGAAGTCTGAAACGCTTTACAACTGCTTCTTGTTTCGCATAGGATTTTGGATCGTTTACAGATCGTTTTTTTTTAAACATTTAAAGCACAAAAAGTTGATGGCTTTGAAATAAGCAGTTCTGCACTTTCTGTTAGCTAATGTTTGTTTTTATTTCATTTTACGATAAATAAGTTAGCTTCTTTGAAACTTCTTTACGGTGTGGTTTAAAAATATTCTATAAGTTTATTATTTACTAGCTGGTGCCCGCGACTTCGTCCGCGTGGAATAGTTATTACCATAAAAACGGTTCTAGTGAGTTAACCTTAAAAGATAGACATACATATATTGTTGCGGACATTTTGTTTGATTATTTTAAGAGAAGTAATTCTTTCATACATATTTTTGTGATATCTTAAACCGTTTTCGCAGCGCATGCAACGGAAGCCCTCAAAGATTAATAATTTTCCCCGTTTTTTTTTCACATTTTTTATTATTTCTTAGCTCCTATTAGTTGCAGCGTGATGTTTTATAGCTTAAAGCCTTTTTCGATAAATGGTTTATTAAACACAAAAAGAATTTTTCAATTCGCACCAGTAGTTCCTGAGATTAGCGCGTTCAAACAAACAAACAAACTCTTCAGCTTTATAATATTAGTATAGATTTAAAGTTACCGTTGGTACGTAGAGATCTTCTACACTTAAAAATCATATACATCAGCTATACAATAGATAAACTTCGAATTACGATCTTGCGTTTGTGTTATTCCTTACCCATAGTAATTGATATTTGCACGCTTCACTGGCGGTAATTGCCGCACGATTGTGCGTATCCAATTTCGAACATGGGAATCCTATCTAGCACATATTACCGTCTAAAATTACAGTCGTTTCGTTGTTTTAAGACTTCCATAAACTCGCTTTATGCGTCGAGCGAATCGCAGACCTAAAAAACTTTCCAAGACTTGCGGAGAAACCGCCCGCCGAGAGACGTGGCTCATATCGCCGTATAGGCCATATTTATAGCCTGAGCATACAAAAACGCATTAGTGTTACCAATCTCACTGTTAAGGTTATAGTTTTATCATAACAACGGTATAAAAGTTTCGAATCGTTTTCCACCTTGCGAGTAGAGTTTTAGAGTTGAGTTTGGTGGTACGTCGTTTCAGTCTACACTGGATAATCGGAACACGTGGCCCATTAGTGCAGCGGCGGAGATGCAGCGGCATCAATAATGCGTCGCGTACACACGTGCGCACGCGCAGCACATGCCAATTAACCGTTTCACGGCCCAATACGGCCTTACGACGTCATATCCAGCGGCCGGCGGCTCCGTGCTCCTTGATCGATTGAGTTATTATTTAATGAAGTGCAAATTGCTAGCTACGAGGCGTTAAAACTAGGATTTCTTATTGTATGCCCCTATAAATTTCTATAAATAGTCCCCAGACAGATAAAGTGTGTACAAATGGAACATATGCAAATGTTAATGTTCCATTCTGTCTGAAGTGGGTTAACCCAGTGTAACGGTGCCGCGCCGTGGGTGCGACAATGCCAAGCACATTTCACTCGGTTTCCTATTTCTACCACTTTCCTCACCGAGCCTGGTTTGCTAATTTTCCGCTAATTCACTTCGTACGGCGCCAATAAACGCGATTCAATGAGTTTCTTTGTACATTTGATCCGTGACAGTTACACAATCACTGGCATAGACACTGCTCCATTGAATAGAAAACTCATTACAGTTTCCCAATACTCGATACTGCTCAATATACAAACTGTAAGTAAGAATTATCGGCGTATGTCGCGCACGTGACCGACACGACCAATGTTTCGAAAGTATTTCTAATGAGCTTTGCAAATAATAGGGGCGACTTGTGTGAAAAGGCACCGGTTCCGTGATTGGCGAGACGTAAAATATAAACATGGACACAGTATTGACTGTAAATAGTGTAAATATTAAATGCAGGGGGTGGCTCGGGCACGTGACACTCGATGATGAATCTGCGGCGCCCCGCTGGCGCCCAACGTGGGGCTGATTAAACATTACTTAGCGTGAAACGCGCGCCAAATGCCGCCTTGTTTGCGGATTATGCACACTTCTCCTTTCACAAATTCATAAAACAAACATTGTTTCCACGCTCGACTCATCTCCGTTTATTTAGGACGCATTCAAAAACCTCTCTCTGATGGCGAGGTCAATCCGTGTCAAGCCATTGTTTACAAACTCGCTGCTAACGGTCCCCTAAACACTACAGATTCCATGATTCTAATATTATGCGTAACGGTCTTTGTCGTTTAACATAATGAGACCGCCCCGATATGGTGCAAACGAACCGTATAATTTACAAGAACGTCGGATCCGCCATCTTGCACCCACGCGAGGTAAGTGATAAAATTGATCGCATCGTTTGATCGCAGGCTGCTGTCGCCACGTGCGCAGGCGCCGCGGTCACAAAGCGCATAAATCATGTTGCGCAATTATTGTATTGCCTTCAATACCGTCCGCGTGCGTTGTTTATAGCTTTGTTGTAATTGAATATCGGTGCGACAATAATGCTAATTGTAATACGCTGCGATCGGCGCGAGTAGTTCGGCGTGGGCCGCTCAATGGTCGGCTGCTGTCGGAAGCCGCGCGAGGTGAACAATGCCCACTTCTATGCTTAATTAAGCGTTACAACAACGAGGTCCATTATCGAAGAGTTGCGGCTCCACTGCGCAGATTACAGGCTGCCTTAATAAGCTATTAAGTTTTTCTCAGCCACAAAAAGAGGCCGTTTCAGGCGTAGGCGATGGACACTCGTATGAGATTCCTAACTGTACCGCCGCATACTTTACTACCTCGACACAGATACTGGAGTAAAACTGATAATAAAAATTCAATTCACCTAGTCTAGCGTCGGTTTTATGGTAAAAACGGTGTCGTGTTGCGTAAACAACGAGTTGTCGTGGCGCCGCGTCTTTTGAAATTAACTAGTGCATTCGGAGCGGTGACTCGGATTACCATAATTTTGAAGTTCAACGTCGCTCCGTGACATGTATTACCCGCCTCTTACTAACATAATACAAACTTCACACGTCGCGCCAGGTGCCTGACTCACCCTAGTAGCCATGAGAGTAGACTTCAATGATTTCGTATCAACTAATAAAGAAATACAACTCGTAGATAGCGATCTAGTTCAACCTCTACAGCCTATATCAAGGCGCTGCGATACCAAAAGGGAACAAGTTCAATTTCCTATGAAAGTTAATCCAATCGTCAATGCAACGAATGCTGTTACTAAGCTAAAAACTGGAGTAGACTTAAAGCTCGCCCACATCAGTGTGATGTCACTAATGACAGTCAACTTATTGAAATTTAATCTCGCAGTCACGCAGTAATTTTTCACGGGGCCATCATTTATCTTGCGATTCAACGAGGGTTTTTTGCTCGGTGTCTCTGTTTGTATGTATTTTGCCTCGGGAGCGTGCCGTCATCCTCTTGTCTCGGATCAGCGCTTAATCAAAGTCAGATTTTAGTGTTATACAACTTGTACGAGTCGCGGTCCGTTCGTGGTTTTTGACTCATATTGTTGCGAGCGACATCGCTTATGTAACACGTTTGTGGGAAATTTTTAGGTCATATGTTAACTTTCTTTGATTTAATGACGTTGGCGATTTCCTACGCCAAGATTTATTATGTCCTTTCGTCATCGCCATTAGCATCTCCGGATTATTATCGTGTTGAGGTTTCGTTTCTGATGTCTAAACAAATTGTGTTAGCAACTCTATGCATTTCGCTATTGTTCTCAGGGGTTGCATCATTGTCTGTAACTGTTGATATTTTGAGTGTTTCGACAGTTGCTGGTGGTTACTGAAACTCTTGCTAATTCCACTTAGTTGGCATTGTTTGTGAAGTTGTCCCCTGCGCCGCCGCTACTAATAACGCGGCGATATCCGGGTTCCAGCACCAGATCGCACAATATTTGAGCGGACACGGCTTCCGCGCCCATAAATAAGAGCACAACTACATTACCGGTATGCAAACCATTGGTGAGCACTAAACTAGTATATTTGCCGGTTCGCCGACGCGTATAAATCGACTGAAACAAGCACGAGCGGTTGGAATCAAGGAAGGCATTAATTAAAAGGTCTCCACTATGTTTTTTGTGCTGATTAACAGCTTTTAAGCGCGATGTGATGACGGCCGCGTTGTCTTGTTGCGACGGCGCCTCATCTCCACTCTGCTTTTTGTGCTCGTAAATCTACTTAGTTTTGCGTGCGCATGCGCGACCTACCATGATGTATAGGTGAGGAAGAATTTCGCGATTTATGTGACTGGAAGCGAGAAATAATGATGTTTGTATTTACATTCTCGTCCGAGAGCTCCTTTTACTGCACCTTTTAGTCGGTAATAACCTATTTTGGTATGTAAATGTGTTTGTCGCTTTTTTGTCAGGTGTGCATTAACGCCTTGCCAGTTTTTCGTGTAATCACTTCCTGGTCTGAGTCCTTTGTGTTCGCTTTACTAGCTTACTTTGTAATTCATCTCTAGACGTGACGATGATGTGAGATGATATCATCTTAGATCGTAAAAAGCTCTTATAAATTACCTCATTATTATTGTCTAACCGCAATTCTTGCAAATAACTACATGGTTAAATAAAATATAAGATGATGATTACTTAATGCAAATTCTGAACAAAGAATGCCGACTCAATTATAATTATAGGTATACTCATCACTATATCCTACTCTTTCCTCACCTCAACTCAATCGTTACAAATAATAACCTAACAAATTATAATGACCGTTATATCTCTCTATATATACTGTTGTTTACTAGAAATATACGAAGAAAAATCAAATCTTATGAGAGAAAATGTTTATAATTTTCGTAAGCAAAAAGCATTAAAATTACCCTTAACTAAACTAAAGTACAGAAGCAAGGAATGTATGTGAAAACATGCATGTTTAAAAAATTACCTCGTAGTATAATTGACTTGCCACTAAATCAATTCAAAGTAAAACTAAAAAATTTTTTCAAAACCCATCCTTTCTACTCACTAAATGAATATATGAGATTGCCTCTAATAGAATCTTCATTTATAATGGCCACAGGTTGACATGGAACATTAATTTATATTTTAGTTTATTTAGTAACATTTAATATTACTTTGTCTGATATTGTGTAAAATTGTTTAAGGACCTAATATTTGACATTGTTATTTGTAAGTGACATTATAAATTATTATGTAGTATTATTTCCTATGACATTTTATAAAATTATTTAAGAATCCACATTTGACATTGTTTGTTTGTAAGTGACTTTAATTTTTTTTATGTAAACTGAATTTTCTTTGACATAGCTTAAAATTATTTTATTTTATCTAATATTAGAATTAAATTAAATTTATCTACTTAAATAAATCTGACATTGTTTGTTTGTAAATGACATTATGTACACATTTTTATGTTTTTATCTTTAATTCTTTCGTTAATAATTAGTATTAAGTTATATAAATGATTTTATATGACGTACCTATTGTAGCGCAATGTTATAAGGTCAATAAATATCTTTGAATCTTTGAATTAATTAACAAATACGTGTCAACATACTTCCTATCCCAAACTCAATATGTCTCGCCTCCATTAGATTCCCAGACCACATTCCAACCACCATTCCCTCAGGACCCATCCATTTCCATCCCACATCCTGGTTCATGTGAAATCTCATCAGACTGTCTGCGAGGGTGATTATCACGGGGGTGGTAATTCATGGCTGGGGGTGCATGGCGGATGCATTGCTATGTTTTAGTGATACTCTGTTTACGGTGCTAGCGGAAATGCGCTCTTTGGTTTGAATCAGTTTTAAAGTGTGTACGGAGTAAAATAAATACATGTATGTGGTTAATTGTACCTATGTACGATACTAGGACAGAAAATATAGCACAGAAATACATAATTCGATGTTATTAAAATACATTACTTTATTGTTGTATTATTTTTTATATTACTACATGTACATATACTTTCTAGAATATTGTATGTGTCTACTTTCTTTTGTCAAAATGAATTGTATGTAATATAAGTGAGATAAAATTTTAAATTAAAATGAGATAAATAAGAACATTTGTAATTTTGTAGGTTTTAAAAACGTTGCATGTAACGTGTCTTCTTTTACTTTTACAAGTGCTTAGTGTCAGTCTCAGGGGAGTCTAATCCAGGAGCTTTTAAATTAAGCTTCGTGTAAGCTTGTAGGGGTTGGCTCGGGAAGCTGTGGTTTTAGTCTGATTGGTCTGAGTTTCAGCGAGTTTTGAGAGCTTACGAAATATTGGATATTACTTTTATTTTCCTTTTAAAACTATATTTTTGTTTGTTTGAATACCAGGTGTTTTGTTTTACTTAAATCTTCACTAATACTTTTATTTAAAGAAAGTGACATTTGATCCTTAGTTTTAACGTGACGATTCGATACTCCTGTTATCTCTTTCTCAGTAATAATGACGTGTCAGGTGACGTACTCCAGATCGTGCTCTATCTCGGGTGACAGTGACAGCTGCGCCTGCGCATGCAGGGACGTAAGCCTCTGTCAACTTGATCCTTATCTATCAGGAAGTCGCGCTCGTACTGGCAGGTGATTTTAAAGTGCATAAAAACGTATGCCAACTGATACTGATATTTATTAACGTTTTGTTGTACTGCTCAGACTGGTTCCTTATGTTTACACCTTGTTCTGTATAAATAGAACTTTTGTGTGAAATGAAATGAAATGAAATGAAATGAAATGAAATGAAATGAAATGAAATGAAATGAAATGAAATGAAATGAAATGAAATGTTTATTTGCTTAAGAATGTAGGTTACAGAGAGATGACAGGTACATATTTATGCAATTTGACGTTCCGTACATTCGACCAATAGCTGGCGTGCAAATGTTTGACAGATTAATAACTAAGCTAAGGTATGCAAACAGGTGAGAAAAATAATTAATTACTAACACTTTTACATATTTCTATTATAGGATTCAGTTATTTCACAAGTTTTGCAATTGGTATCCCGCAGTAAACACCTAAATATTCATCTACAGAGTAATAACATTCATTCAGTAGCAATTTACGAAGATTAAATTTAAATCTGCTAATTGGCATACATTTGAGATCATCAGGAAGTTTGTTATAAATTATAGCAGCCATGTGATTGGCGTTGTTCTTAGTTAATTCCAATCTACAACCAGATACATGTATTTGGTTTTTAGTTTCTTTTTGCATCATGCGTCGTCTACTGATACACTGGTGTGTTTTAAATAAACTAGGATTACTTTTGACAAAGATAGCTGCTTTCTCAATGTATAGGCATGGTAGTGGTAGAATTTTCAGCTGTTTATAAATTGGTTTACATGATTCTAGGAAATGGACACCTTTAATTACTCTCATGCATTTCTTTTGTAATATAAACAGCCTATCCATGTCACTAGAATTTCCCCACAACAATATTCCATATTGGAGAACTGAGCTTACATAGCCATGGTATGCTTTAAGAGCTGCTTCTACCGATACAGTCTCTCGAATACGGTATAATGCAAAAACGAATCTATTTAATTTGTTACATGTCATCTCGATATGCTTTTTCCAATTTAATTGGCTATCTAAGTATACTCCCAGAAACTTTGCGTGTTTAGTATCTTCAATTTTTTTGTCGTTATACTTAATATCTAATACTAATGGTTTACCTTTAGAAGTATAAAATTGCATCATTTTTGTTTTGTCAATATTTGCTTTCAGATTATTTTTATCAAGCCAAGTCACTATATTATTTATTGTATTGTTGATGTCAATTTGAAAATTATTTATGTCAGTGTTACGTTCTTTTTTTATCAGTACTGTCGTATCATCTGCGAAAAGAATCGTCCTATGATGAGTTACGTCAGGTAGATCATTTATATAGAGTAAAAATAACATGGGACCCAGTATAGAACCTTGTGGCACCCCAAAAGCGTTACATCTATACTCGGATCTTTCGATTATTCTCAGTTTATTATTTTTGTCAAAGCTAGTAATTTCTGTACATTGCATTCTATTACTCAAATAACTTTTAAACCATTCGTAGGCAGTCCCTCTAATGCCATAATTATAAAGTTTTGACAGTAAAATACTATGTTGAACGAAGTCAAAGGCTTTACTCATATCAAAAAAGAGAGCTAAAACTTGTTTTTTTGAATCTATGCATTGTGTGACATACTTGACAAGTTGAAAATTGGCTAAAGTAGTAGACTTGCTTTTGCGAAATCCATTTTGTTCATCACAGATAACATTGCACTTGTTTAAAAACTCTTCTAGTCTTAGTAGCATTACTTTTTCAACAATTTTAGATAGTATAGGTGTAAGAGTAATTGGTCTGTAGTTGTTTAATTCACACTTATCTCCTTTTTTATATATTGGTTTCACTATAGAATATTTAAGCCTTTCGGGGAAGATTCCTTGCTCTAATGATAAGTTTATAATGTGACTTAAACAAGGTGAAATTTTGTTACATATACATTTTATCAGATTTGTGGGAAGTTCGTCATAGCCAGCGGACTTAGAGTTCCTCAATGACTTGATAATTTTATTAATTTCTTCTGGACCCGTTGGTTTCAAGAAAATACTAGAGCCACATTGAGAGAATTCAGAAGAGCTATCCATATTAGTTGATGTCTCTTGATTTGTAATATCAATAAAATAATTATTAAAAGCAGTAGCAATATCCTTTGGGTTACTCAGACTCGTATCTTCGACACAGATGTTTTTTATATCGTTATTCATTGGTGATGATGTAGTGTGTGATTTAATTACTTCCCAAGCTGCTTTGCATTTGTTCTTTGCAGCGTCTATATATTTAGTATTATTTAACTTTTGGGAATGTGCAATACAGCGTTTAAGAATTTTACAGTATGATTTGTATTTATTTTTAGACACCTGCTTATTGATTACTCTAAAGTAAAGGTTACGTTTAGTGAGACAAGATCTTTTTAAGCTTTTTGTAATCCACTTAGATTTAAATGGTCTAGAGTTAACTTTTACTCTAATCAAAGGAAAGCATAGTTTGAAAAAAAGAGTTATGTATTCGTGAAATAGTGAGAAAGCAACATTAGTATCATTTTCATTGAGGACATCCGTAAAGTGAATACTATTAATGCACCTGATAAATAGCTTCATGTTATCGACACACATATCTCTTCTCATAATAAACCAATGTGACAGAGATTTTTTAATTCTACAATTAAATTCTATAGTTTGTGCTGTGTCATGGTCTGAGAGAGCAAGTGAATGTGTTTTTCCTTTGGCTCCATGTATATTGCTTACTATTAGATCCAAACAAGATTTTTTCCGTGTTGGCTCATTTATATGTATTGTAAGATTGCGTGTTTGTAGTATGGTCTTAAGGGATCGGCTATATTTATTGTCATCAAGAATATTTATATTCCAGTCACCTGCAAGAATGATTTTCCGCTTAATGTACTTCTTTGTCAGCCAGTCAAGTAATTTAACAAGTTGCCCTAAAAATGTTGACTTGTCTGAAGAAGGGTTTTTATAAATACAGACCACAATAATATTATTTTCTATCAACTCGACCCCACAGCATTCAAAGCACCGTACAATGGTAAGATCAGATAAATCTATAGATTTACACGATAATCTATTATCAACTAAAATGCAAGAGCCTCCCCGTCGTTCGTACGACCTTGAATAATATGCCTGTAGTTTATAATTTTTTAGAATAACATTTTTTTCATCTCCTGTAGTGAGGAACGTTTCTGTGAAACACAGAATATCTAGATGTTGATCTGATTCATGTAATTGTTCAATGTCTATGGTTATTTTGTTTAGCTTTCCTACTAAGCCTTGAATATTTTGGTGGAATAACCGAAACTTGTTTGTCTTGTTCTTTTTGAGACTATTAGTTTGAGACACGAAAAAACCTACCATCAGAATCTTTTTTATTTTCATTTTTAGTTACCTGTGTCAGATCAGCTATGGTTTTATTTAATGTTCCATCGACATCATTCTCACCTGTAGTTACTTCTGTCTGAGTTTCTTTGTTGACCATAGTTTTAGCAGTGGATTTATTTTGTGATATGTAACGGGTATATCTTATTCTATAATCTATCGATAAAATGTCTTTCAAAAGACATCTTGATAATTGTTTGGTAAAAGCCTTGAGGTTGGGAGGTATGCTACTGTAATAATGCATGTCTAGATAAGTACTATTCTTAAAGTCATTACAGATAGACCTGATATCATCATTTAGCATATTCTCATTGAGATGTCTGTTGATAGGCACTTCAGAAACAACTATATTTATAGCTTGATGGTAGTAAAGGAATGATTTAAGCGCATGTATGCAATCAATTGGGTTAGTATCATTTATACCTCCTAGAATGATTACGCAATCTTCTTTTGATAAATTACATATGTTCTTTTTTTCAGACTGCAAAACTTCTCGCATAGGTGCTCCATGTTTCCACGTGCAAGTTACGTAGAACTTTGGTCCGAGGAGTTCTTGTAATTGCGCACGAATGTGTTTTCCTTGCTGGTCCGCTACTATGATTACTTTTCTTCTCCTACCTTCGTTATTTGTGGTTCCAATATTTCCCGGAATTTTATTTTGAGTAGCTTCTGTCTTGTTATTAAAATTAAAACATTTTTCAGTTTTCTGAGTATAGCTTCTGATGCCAGACTTTGGCATATGTAATTTATTCAATTTTTCTTGTTGCGTTTTTGCTGTGCTATTTATTGGCTCAGTGGAATCTTGTAATGATGTTGTAGATTTGTCATGAATTAGCTTTGCAGCGTTGTTATTTGTCGTCAATATCGGGACCTCCCCAGAAATGAGGCTAGTTTTAGTTTTTGGTACATTATTAGTGGTTGATGTTGAAGCAGAGCGTTCAAGCTCAATAGTGCCTTTATTTGGCGTAGATGAAGATAAAGATGTTATTATAAATTCATTGCTCTGTGATAGGGTTTCAAGTCTGTTAACATCTACTGTAGCGCTTGTTGCGGCTGTCTGTTCCTGAGTTTTTGAGGTACAAGAGGAATGTTCTTCTAAATTGACAGATGCTGCTGGCATTGATCGGTTTATGGATTTAAGTAGACGCATTCGGGGATTCAATTTAGTTCTAGGCTTTTCGTTACATGGTGAAGAAAGGTCTTGTCCTTCAAGTGAGTCGTCATAATCAGTAAGTGGTTGTCGTCTCCTTTTTTTTGGATTTGTAGATGGGCTATCATTGAAACCTAGTTTTTTGTACCTATTGATGATTTTTTTCAGGTTATCAACTTCCGATTTTAAGCGAAAGTTGTCATTTAAAAGACTATCTACTTCATTGTTTGCAGATTGAAGTTGTATTTTCAGCGATTCTATTTCCTTTTTTTGCTGATCATCCCCATCGTCCGTGTCAAATGAAGCATTTGGTAAGCTTAATACAGATTGTATGGACGAATCTGAACTTGAGTGGTTTTCGAACGAAATTGTTTTTCTTGGTTGTACATTTCTATGTGTTACGTAGTTTGGCTCCATCTTAACGTGTATCCGAACCAGTTTTAGTTGTAAGGTTGGTATGACATTTCCGTCCTGTCCGTATTAGTTCTGTCAAAATCTTGTTTGCACACATGCATGGACTGTGTAATTATTGCCAAAATTCGCGAGTACAAGTATGTGTGTGTGAAATTTGAATCTTGTATCAGGTAAAATGAGATTTCAATTATGTATTTGTGATAAAAAAGCAGCTCACCGGTGTCGTCAAATGTACAGAGTTTAGTTGTAGGTTATGCTTCTTGTCATTTGTTATCCTTATAACATGAAACGGTACGTAATTCCAATAATATTTATTATTTTTTATCACCATAAATAAACACGTCTTGTCGGTTCAGTAGTACCAACCGGAAAAAAAATGTGTGATGTGATCCGTGTGAGATAATATCTACACAGAGAGCTGTCGTTGACATGTTACACGCGCTCGTTTCATCGCCAATCAGATTCTTACGACAAATGCGGCAAAACAATCCCCGATCAAAGCAATCTTACTTAACCCCAGACCTTTGCGATTATGACTAATTATTTCTCATTTCATTCAGCGTATTAGCTGCGCTTTTTGCCTCGTGGGAATGTTTGAATGGCTCGTTTATACGCAATTAGTTACTCATTACGTGTGTTTTGCCCGTGCCTGGGATTGCTACGAATTCATTCTTTTTCGTGGCATTCGGTCGTGCTCGCCGCCCGCCGCTGAATGAGACTTTATCGCCGGCTGCGTATGTAAACAATGCCCATTGAAGTCGCACACCACTAAATCCTGGGGCGTTCTTTGTTCGAGCTATTTTTAGGAAGTGCACACACATCTACATCCTAGGAATTAAAGTAAGTCGGCTGGCCGCTGACTCACGCTCGAGACCCTCGGAACGGTCTGCGACACGCCATACTCGGTCAAACATACATCAAATAACATTTTTGTGCCATATACGTAGTACGTGGGAACGAGTGGTGCCGGTTGAACTGTGGCATATTGCCAACGTTACCTGCGCCCGAGCTATGTGAGAGGCATTGTTTCGCAAACGGTGACATTTTACGACGTGTCGCTAATCTGATTCCGTTGCGGGAAGTAATGGTAGCTGGGATCGTGTCATAATATCAGAGTAGAGGGAATCGGCAAGCGGCGCCAGCTCGCCGGTACATGGGGTCGGGTGGCGGAGCGATGTTGTCACATTGTGCAACCAGAGACCGTCTGCTGGCCCTTTGTTGTCTCCGGCAACTCTGGCCTATTGCCATTGCCACATCTGCCGCTCGCCCGGATGAATTCGTTAAGGCCTGACAGGTGGAAATGAAAATGTTCTGACGCGAGATCGGATCGACAACAGATTGAAAGGACGACCACACAAACACAATAAGTGCCTTCTATGACTGCTGCGAACAAAACGAACCAGCCAGCGCTAATATTTTTATTTTAGGCGATATCTCCCGTTTCTTACCTTTTGCTAATTGAAGTCCTCACGGGCGCCGCAAACATGTCTTAATGGCGCCGACAACGCTCAACAAATAATTAATTGTGTTTAAGTACTCCAAGTCGCTTCCCTCGACCGTTTCTCCGGAACTATAAAATTACGGCAGAGGTATGCCGCCCCCGTTTCGGCTCGCAGCAAAAAGTCCACGATAGTGGTAAACCGAGCTAAAAATAATCGCCCCTCGATGTTAATGAAGACTGCGATCGGATCGAACCTGACAGTCGGCGCGTGTTCTGATGGATTACGGATACCAGATCGACGGCGACTGGGAACGGTATGAGAGTGTTTTTTCAGCGACGTTCGCCTGCGCCCTTTCGATTCCCAAGGCTTTATTGCAAGTTGTGCAAACGCAACTCGGCGTGCGGCGCCCCAACATACGACCCATTTCGATTAGATCGCCCGCCTGGAAACGACAATTGTTACTGATCACGATTCATTTCGCAAACGCGAAAAATACTTTGAGAATGCCACGACTTGTCGTTTCGTAGTCACGAGCTGCGGCTCGCTGGCAAACTAAATGTCATAGGAGCGTGTGCAGGTATGAAATGAACTATGTACATCCAGCGGATGGGTTGTGACACGATGCTAAGTAGGCAGATGAAGTGGCTGGAAACGCAAGAATGCAGTGCCATTCGGCGCTAATAGAATGCCAGTTGCAAGTGGATTTGAAAGTATCGAGAGTTCTCCCGCAGTTATTAGTAATGGAATTGTTCCTGCATTCAGTTTATACGCCCTACATGGCCTCGAGACTGCGCTATCCGCGCGAGCTCTTAAGAAATGCGGCGGCCAAGTGGGAAAGAAGGTAAGTGTGTGAGGTCGGCGCTGGACGCGCGCGGTATTCAGTCCGGCAGAACCTTGGCCTCTGCTGATATTCTTGCCTCTCGGTGCATCATTAGCTTAATTGCCGCTCTCTGGTTTGTTTTGCCCCAGATTTAATTAAGATCATGTGAACATACTTTCGAAATGTTAAGTTGACCAATTAGCTCTCGAACGGATGGTAATCGAGCTCGTAAATATGTACGTATGTACGAGGCACACAAACATTTCCCGCGTTCTTTGCAACTGTTCGTCCATTCCGCGCGATATCAACGACGGCCCGGGAAAGGTCACATATGATTTACACGCCATTTTTGTACCTTTTAAATCGTTTAATTAATAAAGATTTCATGTGGCGATGTGCCTATCTTTAATGGCATTTAAGGCGTAATTGAGCTTAAGCGTCGGTATCATTGGATATTGTTCAATTAATGTGTAAATGTTTGAGGCAGCTATGCGTTAATTCGTGCGGTAGTTCCTGGTGCTGATGATGGTGTTTACTGGATGATTGCTGGACGCTTGCTATTCATGGTTGCGTTATTATAAAGGCATTAATGGTCGCATTACGCCGTACTGTGGTGAAAACCTCGAGTTATTATTGTCGTCTTACGAGATGTCGAAAGTCCGATCATTATGCGTTTGGATGTGTAATTTTTTGTGATGGTTTGGACAGTAATTTTATTGTGTGGAATATGTCTTTTCAACATACATATATAACACGATACATACGTGCATGTATGTATGTTTTGGTTGTATAGGTAATGCAGCAGTAAAACAGTATTTACTTTATAGTATCTAGCATAATCAGAAGGTATAACGAAAAATAGTCTCCAATCCAAGAGTCAATTACAAATTTACCATAGTCGTATCTCTACTGCTATATCCTAATCATGTCATAAACAATATCGCCTTATGGTAATTTTTCTTTATAACCATCGATGGCTGCACGTTAAAGGACCAATAACGTTCCAAAGCCGGCCTTAGAGAAAATATTGAGCTATTTGAATGCATAGAAGATCAGATTATGCTGTTCAGAAACCAATCTAGATAATCCTTTTAGAGTTGCTACGAGCTTTTAGCTTGTTCAAGCCGGTGCAATGTGCAAGGCTTTGAAGGGGTTATGCAGCTTTGCGTATTTATTTAATGTAAGCCTTCATAAGCTGCGATGTCTTGACAGATCTAGGACTTTTGCAAAACGTTGAAGTACTTGTTTTATGGTTTTCTAGTCAAACTAATGTTTGATGTTAAATTCACAAAGTATCAACTTGCATAAATCTTTGTTACAAAAATGATTGGTATAGATTTTCTTGTAAACGAGAGCACTAGTTCTAGTACTTACCTACTAGTTCCTACCAGAGGGAAGCTGTCAGTGACCTTGCCTCGGTTGGCGACTGCGGTAATTGTCCAGCATCTTAATGCTCGCTAATGCCATCTCCGGAGCGCTTCCTCTTCGGAACGTGACTGTTTTTGTCACGGGAGACTGGCATGGGAACAAGCTCGAGATCGAGTTGTTCCAGTTTGCGATTTGGGGTTTTATCGGTTAAATTATGGGAAGTCTTTTTGAAAGTTTTCTGTTTCGTTGTTCGGTCGTAGATTAGAATTCATAAGAACATTTTCTTATGAATTCTAATCTAATCTACGTAGATGTCCTGTCTTAGTACGGTATAGCTTTCGTAGATAGCTTTTACAGACAGGTAGGTACTATACTATTTATAAATCGTGTAAAGAAATGTATCATACTATAGAGTTATTCACAATCAAGTTTAGTTTTAGTTCTGTATGTTTAGTTTAGTTTAACGTTCAACTGCAAGTTTTTACTATATTTTGAAAGCATCATAATGTACTTACTGATTTTCCGTGCACGGTAATTAGTGATGGGACATGCGTGCTCATCATGGCGTACCATAAACAGCGGCAGCACTGACACGAAGCTGGCATGTTCGCACGGTCCAGATTATGCGCACGCGCATGAATCCGCGCTGGAGACATCCTGGTACGCTGTACAGGGTTACTGGTGAATAAAGTAACAGTTTTGAAGCAGCTCTAGTACATCTGTACTCTGTGCCAACGGTTTACTGCAACCACTTACCATATTATTTTTATAGTATTGTCTATCTTCAGGTATTCTACGTAACGTTACGTTAATTTTATTCTATATCCTTCAATCGCATTAATCCAATAAAACTTACTTTAGTCTAAAGCAACCATTGTTCAAAAGATAAAATCTCGAAACAACAGCAGACATCGACAAACGTGATAAAAACAAACAGACAAACAAAACTACATCACTTAAAAGCTTCTATCGAATAACGTCCTACCACGCTTACACTCATTGTTTTGTTGGTCGATAAATCGATAAAATCACTCTGTGAACTCGATAAATGTAATTAAACCACCTGCAGAGGCTGATTGTGTTTTTGTTTTGCTAATTTAAGTAGCTGTGGTCAAAGAATTAAGTAGAAAAAAGGGTTAAGAATAAATTTGTAAGTAAGTACCTTTTTGTGTATGTTAGATGTAAAATTTGTAAAAGAATTCTTGCAATAAATCTACCCGGAGTGAATATCAAAAATCAAAAATGTCTACATGGCAAGTACAGGCCAGTATGACTTTTTTCCTGGTTTGACGGTGACGTTTACAGAACCCTAATCATCTAGACAATAAAACGCATCTACTAATTTGATGCCTAAAATACCCTCACAATAAACAAGTCCATCGTTTAGCGTCTGAAGTACACCATAGTTAACATTCATTAAGAGCAGTTTCAATTTATTTTTACTCTTTGTGTCGTCCCCCTGTTTCCGGCTCCTATAATGAGTGCCAATGGCAGACTTGCATTTGTTACGCATTTCCTTTACAATGTTTTTGAAAGCAAGCAATGACTACAAGTCACATAATTTATAATAGTCAGTAAGGTAGTTTTTCATGTCAATTGTATAATTTTCTCGTATGACTTTGGTTTATAATAAATAATAATATAAATAAATAAATATTTTCAGGACATTATCACACAGCGCCATCTAGCCCCATACTAAGCTTTCGCTTGTATCATGGGTACTAGATAACGGATATAATACATATATACTTTTTTTTTGTAAATACATACCTATTATACATGGAAACGACCAGACTTAACACAAGTAATTACAAATTTTAATATTCATAATTACTTGTGTCATGCGGGAATCGAACCCGCACCCCTAGATTAGAAGGCAGAGCTACTACCAACTAAGCTAACAGAGCAGTCAAAAGATACTACTTGATTCGTAAATCTATGCATTGAAATCTTTCTTGAAAATATTGTTTTGTCTTTCTTCATGAGTACTTTTTCAGAAAAGATTTCATTTCCTTTTGTTTTTTTTTCCGTAATATCAACCGGTACAGATTGACTAAAACTATAACATTTATTATGCCCTCGCTAAGTAGGTCTCATACGGCAGTATTTACAATTCTGATTGCTATCAAACATAAGTTCTCGGTTTTCTCACAACACAAAGAAAAGATCATCTCTCTGCGGCGGGAGAGGTGTCTCAACAAAGGCTTCAAAGGAGATAATCTCACTTATATGCCTTGCGAGTTGTACAGCTACATTTCCCCATTGTTGAACTACCTGCTTTAGTACTCTAGAAAGTTGCCATACTACCGGTTCAAAGGGCGCTTTAGGCACCGCAGTCAATTGCGTAAACCACGTTTATGCGCCCAAAACACGTGAGCTATTTGATGATGTAATCGATATTAAATCGATTGAAACGTCCCGAGCGTCGCGAATCGATTCGGTTCATAGCAGTCGCGGCTTTTTGCCGGTTTTCCGACGCCTGACCGGCGTTTGAAGAGTTCATTTGGGTTTTTGTTGTAGATATGTATAAGACTGGCTGAGGTGGATTGACATTTATAACCCAGTATTGTCGAGACACGCTCATGGTGCACTATGGTGATAAAAAAGGCAGAAAACTCTATAGCACTTCCACACGCTATATTTTACTTACGGAATCCAAAGATAATGTGAAGTTCAATCAGGAACCCTGTCATGCATCTCGCCGAAATAGCACGCGAGGTGTAGACCTCGCGTGCTATTTCGGAGAGATGTCGATTACCAGCAACCCTCATAAACGGGCGCCGCGCCTGCAATCTCCATTCAATCTGACATATAGGACCGCTTTATCACCCACCTTCGATTTCGAAATCCGATTGCGCAATCTAACACCCGGCTCATTTATATTTGGCCCCTTGTCTCCTGCATACGTCAAAGTGTCAGAAAGCGTTCGATTTTCAATTCGACCCCTGACCTTTGCGCCATATACTATCCAATCGGGTCACGACAGACCTTGGGCTCTGGGTGCTGGGTCTAGTTTTGTGCCCTATGGCGTTGCTGTCTTTCTAATCGTGACCACCGATTTGGCCTTGGGTCGCGCCGCTCCCTTTAGATTTGCGATAGAGATCGGCGGTTCTTATTTATATTGTGCTTTTGTTGTCTAAATGTTATTGTGGGAACATTTTGTGGTTTTATGACTTTTTTATTAGATTTTACTGTGTCTTTGTCCGCTGTCTTTGTATTTCAGTTTGCGTTTATACACATAAACTTTTTACGACGATAAAGAAAAAGAGCTACAAAAAAATTACATTAACATTTTGTTCTTTTTCATTTATCAGTATAAAAATGTTTTATTTGTAGTACCGCTTGATTGTTGTATAGTATCGTTAAATTATTCTCCTCTGCTTTATGTACAATGACAGTAATCATCTCATCAGTGTGCACATCGATTATGACAATGAGACGTAATTCGATCTCTTTATGTTCATGCAACTAGTAATTGACTTGTTTGCAAGCTTGTTTATCATAAAACTGATTATCATCTCAGTATCTAATTGTGATTTACGTAATTATTTTAATTGTGCCGTAAATCACTTCCTTAATTACGTTTAAAATAATTCTGCTGTGTTCATCAATATCATCACTTAAGTACTTACTAAGTATTTTTAATCAAAATTCTCATTCTTAACTTTGTAAATAACAAAGAAAATTACACCATTGAGTTTTATGAAGCAAGATCATGTGTAATGTATTCAAATGTTTGCAAATTGTTTAATTATAATAGAAATATTGCTACGAGTATGCTAGTACAAGGAGTGAAACGTGTGGTCTGTGAGGCGAGGATGTCGCACGAAAACACACGTGATGCCCTGTAGTGTGCGTGTGTGTGTGTGTGTGACTCACATTTGGTAACATAACGAACATACTTTCGATCTTAGCTCAGATATTGTTATGTAAATGTTCCTTTTCTTCTAATTTGTCCGAGTTACGAATATATATATCCAATCTGCGGTGCAAGTGCGGAACTTTTATCGAGTCGTTAAATTCGGTAATACTCGATATTGTCGAATATTATCGACACTGTCATCCCTTATCGACACCTTGTCTATGGTTCGGTAACTATGATAAATTTATCGTCAAGACCGAACGAAATCGGTACACTTGACATTTGAAGTTGTTTAAGTCGGTAAATTTTATCAGGTTTCAAATTGACGACGATAGGCCTCGATAACTACAAATGTTTGGTTTTCTTAGATAGTAAACATACTTGCTATCTACTCGTTTAATATTGGTATAATGGATTTTGTGATTGCGTTGGCGCTAGAGGAGGAAGAAGAGCGGGTTAATCGCAATACATGTGGCTCTTTAATGATGCACCGACGGCGATTGAGAGACGCTAACAATCCCTTGGAGCTTTCCGAAGAACGCTTTACAACACTCTTCCGTATTTCCAAGGAGATTGCTCTAGCACTAATACAGGCAATTGAGGCTGATGTACGGAGAACACGAGCACACGGTTTACCAGTGCACGTTATTGTAAGTAGATCAGGTAATTATGATTAGAAACTTACCTGATTGGAAGTACCTATTCTACCTATGTGTATTTATTATGATTGTTATATTTTAGGTTCTTACTGCGGTCAGATTTTACGCTGTTGGTAGTTACCAACGGTGTATAGGCCAGGAGTACAATTTAGCCCTGTCTCAAAAATCTGTTAGCAAAGTGGTGTCAGAGGTGAGCCGGGCTATTGTTAAGCGATTGCTAGCGGTTTATATCCGCTTTCCCAGCAGTGCTGAAGAGAGGAGGGCCGTTTCAAATGGGTTCAACGAGAAGCACTCTATTCCCGATTGTTTGGGCTGCATTGACGGGACCCATATATCAATAGTAACCCCATATGCCAATAATCCAGAAGACCCTCCAATTGGCTACAAGAACCGCAAAGGAAACTATACCATCAATACACAACTTGTAAGTAGTTATCTATACCATAATACACACAAATTTTTCATCTGTGCTTTATCTTGCAAAGATTTTTCTTGGAAGAGTCTAGGTTCCACCTTTTCATTAAAAATTATGAAATATTGTCAAATTGGTCTGGTATTGATGGTGTGAAGAAGCAACAATCACAAACTTTAGCATGTCTAATATTAGAATATTATGTAGGTATAATTGATATTGTTATCAGATAAATACATCTTTCATTTATCTTGTAAATTAATAACATAATCCTAATACACTAAAATTGTTAGGTATACCTATTTTGGAAATGTCATTTAGATTATGTAATCAGATACCTAAACTAATTGTATAAAAAATTAATATGCATCTTAAATAATTCCTTGCAGATATGTGATGCAAACCTGAAGTTACTTAATGTCAATGCCCGCTATCCAGGATCAACACATGACCAGCACATTTTTAATAACTCAAATGTGAAGTTGGAAATGGCCAGATTGGTCTCCGAAAGGATTGGTGAATATTATTTAATAGGTAAGTATCAATGTTTACTATTGCTATTATCGTCTTCATAATAGTTACCTAAATGGATTAAATAAATACCAATTTTACAACAAGTCACTTTATTAATCATTATCATCTTCTGCAGCCACAAAAAAAAATCTCCGCCTGATTCTGGTCGTCATTGTTGTAGTAATCTAGACAAAAAAAGTTTTATTAATGAAATTGTAATTCTCATCAAGGAGATGGAACAAAAATAAACTAACTACATACCATTCATTTCTATCTAATGGGTAAATAATCTAATAATGTTAGTTCAACGTTAGCTAGCACTGGTTTTTTTAGTGAAAATCTGTATACCTAAGTCTTAATCATGCTGTTAGGCGTCAAATTAAATAGCGAATATAACCAATACTAAAATCTTAAACTATGTGTACTATTGCAGGTGATTCTGGCTATGCCAAGGAGGAGTTCATGCTAACTCCTATTTTGCCAGCGCCGTCTGAAAATACAAGAGAACAAATTTACAATAAAAAAATCACAAAGGTGCGCAATTGCATTGAGCGCACAAATGGAGTACTGAAATCTTTGTTCAGGTGTCTTCGGAAAGACCGGGTGCTCCATTACCAGCCAGAAGCAGCATCATTTATCATCATTTCATGTTGTGTTATTTACAACATGATGCATCATTACAGGTAAATATTTATAAACCTATATATTCATAAAAAAATATATGTATATAGCTACTAAATTTAAGATGTTTTTTTAATTCAATTTTATTTATTCAATACAAAGTTCTTCATAATATCAAATTGAGATTTAAACATATTGTTTCAGGTTTCCCTTACCGGACCCAGAAGAAGCAGAAGATTATGAATCAGCAACTGAACCTAATGTAGTCATTAGTGAAAGATCACGCGTAGCAGCATTGCGGCGGCAAGAATCCATGGTTACATTTATTAGCAATCTTTAAAGGTCTAAATGGTAATAAAAAATGTCAACTCTTTCAACAATTACTAATACCTGTAAATATTGCAATTCTAATACTTGCAAAACTGACCCATGTTATTAATATTTTTCCCACAGCTTAAGAAGATGGGTAACAGCCATAAGGTGCGTTTAACAGATAAAGATGATGTGCCGGAAGACTCTGTTGTAAAAGCAATAGACATTTTACCAATATCTGGGAGCCCAACACAATATCAGCTGCTGAATGATGAAGATAAGTAAGAATGCTGAAAGATAAGACAAGTAGTTATTTTTAAAAAATAATAAAAGTTTTACATTATTAAAACCTACCCTGTTACCTATATTAAGATTTTTTTTTAATATTTTTTTAAATTATTTATTTATAAGATTGTTATTCTCCAAACGTTTTATTGAATTGTTACCTGTACCTATCACAAAGAATTAGATATAAGAATTAAAAAAGTAAGCTTTTACTACCTATTGAATAAAAACCTAGTACTTACCTCATATTAAAAAGTAAGCACCTACTAATGCCTTTTTTTGTTTACTGTAAGAGGCAACCCTATCTTTTATAGGCAAATCCAAGAGAAGCTGTTGCAACATTGCCTACTTTCTGATGATACTCTTTAGTTCTAAGGAGCCAATGAGAAAAAACTTTAAAATCTAGGCAAAGTTGCAGCATTTTACGGTACTTACATATTAAGATGATTAGAATTCTGTAATAAATACATTAATTATTAGAAACAAGATATATCAATTACCTAATTTACCTTAATAGTAACACTACATATCAATTAAGCTATCTACTACTACCACTACTCAATTATCTACCTACATACATACACACAAAGATCATTAAAAATCTTACAATGTAAGGATTTGATTTTTCTCTTGAAGAATTTTGTTTCTTTCTTTTTCGATGGAGTTTCTTTCCTTTAAATGACTAGCTATTTCCTAGAATAGAAATGAAATTAGTAAAATCTTATAAACTGTAGGGTCACATAGTTAATTTGAAATGAAATGTACCTTCAGTATAGTAGTTTGCTCCTCAGAGTGAGCACTATATATATCAGCCACATTCCCCGGGCGGAGCCGTGGACGACCAAGTCCACTGGGCCCTGCCCGGGGCTGGCTTGGTGTACGTAAGGGTGACTGTGGTGGTGCCTCATATAATGATGCACTGGGCCCTGCTCGTGGCTGGCTTGGTGTACCGAAGGGTAACTGCAGTGGTACCTCATATGATGATGCACCCCCATCTGTGGGGTCAGGACGGCGAAGGCCACTGAGCCCTGGTAAAGTAGGTGGTACTGAGGGCAGTGGTTCGTAAACTTGTGCATCATCTACATTGGAGACATTTTCACTTCGCAATGTCTCCGGATTAGTAGGTGATGCAGCTTCACCAGCTGGACCTAAGCATATTAGATTTAGTTTACATTGGCTGATAGATACAATATGTATATTATATTACAATGATATGCTTAATTGATATTATCTGAGATTAATTACATTCATGGTGCATATATTATCCCATAATTACATTAACAATATTGATACTTACAATACCTTATAGTGTTATAATTACAGTTTAATACTAGTTGTTTACTAAATAATGTATTTATCTATTCACTATAAGTAGTAAAATACCTATATACAATAAACATATTATTATACTTACTTTCAGGGACAACAGGTAACCCTTGGGAAGTAACTTTCCCGATTGTCCCAAGAATTAATTTATCTTGTGTGGACAATGAGGGCACTTCCGTTACGTTCCCTGTTGCACTGATAGCCCTATTGGCTTTGGCATTGTTCGTTTTAGCCCGGCTTTTTAAATCGCGCCATGACTGAAAAATACAATAATAAGTTGTTAGTAAAACATAATGTGACTTAAAGTATTGGCTCATACTATATTTATAATACACTCGGGATACAAAAGCTACAGCAGCTAATGTCCTAAGAGTATAGATAAAAATAGAATAAACTTAAAATGCTTACAGTTTTCCACTGATCTACAGTCTTAGCCGGCCCGATCTCGGCTAATTCTTCCGCTAGAGATTGCCACTGCGCATTTTGACATTGTAGGCCATTTGGCGTAGCAAATACTCCAAGCGCGAATTGCCGATTTCGAGCCATGTAGTTGATCATGTAGTCCGTTTGTGAAGTGTTAGCGCGTATTTTTTTTCTGTAAGAGAAAACATGAATGAAAAAAATATAGTCTTAAGATGAATACAATAATAATAATATGTAGTTTAGTTTTATTTCACTAACCTCGGAGGTTCCGACATTTTTTGTCTGATAAACTCTGTAAATATTGTGGAAATATGATAATAAGATATGTAGATTTATATGAGAAGCTATGAGAAGCTATGAGATGACAAGGAAAGGAACTTGATAACAATAGATGAGAAGGAACTTGGTAAGAATTTGTTTCCTTTTTGTTTGAGCGTTTTTCTTTTTAATGGCTTCTGCGATTTTGCCAGTGACGTACGAAAAACATTTGACATTGATAAAAGCAATTTCGTGTTTTTGACATTGACTTATAGAATCATTTTGAAATTTTATCTTAGCAGAGTGAACGATTCCGATTTTTTTTCATTATCTGTACTAAAGCTTACCGAGACTTATCGATCAATTTATCTATCTCTAAACATACTTCGGCACTTGCGATTGTTGACAAAAGTTATCGAATTAATCTTATCGACGTCGATAGGATAAAAGTTCCGCACTTGCACCGCTGATTTTTTAAATACGTACTTAGTATACGAAATAATTCATTTTAAGTTTGTCAGCCATTGTTTCTCTTTGTCAGTTGTGATTGTTACTGAATACAACTATGAATACAAAATACCATGATTATTTTATTTCTCACATTACCTTTACACAACTCGCGATAAGTATCAACATTCATCAAATGTTCCAACACATACTCGTACATATGTAAGTGGTGACTATAACTGCCAATTCATATTCATTTTGTTTTTATGATCTCGCGCGGATGATCAGCCCTCGACATTAATATATGTAATAGTTCATGCAAATGCTTGCGTCAGGTACACAAGTTACTGGTTTATTTACATTCAGCATATTCCCCGAAGCATAACAAATGGAGTCAAGGGACCGGCGAGTACAAGGTCGTGCTTTATTACCCGGAATGGTTATCATTAATGTACGTTTTTTGCCCAGTCTCAAGTACATAAAATATTCATTATTGTCTCTGCCCGCATGATACTAAACATGGTTCCAGCTAATTTTGAATTATTTATTACGTCTATAAATTAATTGTCGATAGAACAAGAGATATCATCGATAAATTACGTTCAAGATTGGTCCAAGAAAGGAGCCTTGCGGGCCGCCAAAACGTTTGTAATGGTAATGTGACCGTGTAATGTATCTTATACTGGATTGATTTATTGAGATGTTCTTGCCTAATATTATAGCAATCGTTTAGCATTGAACTTGATATATCCTCTAACATCAAGGCAATGCGACCATGCCAAATCCAGCCCGTGGGTGTAACAACTACAATACTATAAACGGCGTTCCGTAATTAGGAATTGCCATTTTGCGTACCTACCCGTGTAATCTACAATTCGCAAAGGTCTTCCGCGTTGGCAGATTAGTCAGCACTGTTGTCGCTGTGACTGAAAATAGTGCCCCTAGCAACCATTATAAACATTTATTGACATTTTAAGACGAGAATCGAATTTTTTTTATTTGTTTAATATCAACAATCAATTTAAATTAAATTATTTTGTCAAAGTTTTATACTCAACATTTTCGGTGAATAGTTTTTAATTCATATTTTTCATTTCTGATCATTTGAATCGACATTATTCTGGTTTGCAATTCCGCGTCAACAATTTATCTCCGGGGGAGCAATTCGTCTCGGAAGCTGGAACGCGGAATGAACGGGTAATTGTCGAGTATTCAACTATTCACCAGGCATTGGCTGGATGGGCCTTGAACTATTTGTACTTCAATTCCATTGTGGTTGTGATAAGGAGTGTTCTGTTTCTGTTTGCAGCCTGGGATGATATATTTTTTTTAATTATTTAGTAGGTATATGACTTTAAATCTCATTTTTCTTTATTATGTTCTCTTTGGACGTATTAGCCTTTTGAAAATGTGAAACTAACTTTAATGACTTGAACTCCTCAAGCCATTCTTATACTCTCTGAGTTAAATGTGTTTAAATCTAACAAACACAAACCCGACCTGTTTCATGGAGTAGGTATCTATCATTCATACTGGGAGCTTAGATTTTTTGCTACCAACAATTACCTGTGTTTGTTATATAACTATTATATCTTTATTACCAAGGAAGCAATGACCGTTAAACTTTATGCAAAAACTACTATTTATCCATTCAGAACTATTCGTTCTGGTTCAAAGGCTTACGTGAGAACTGTAATTTCATTTTTTACCAGCGGGCTATTGACTGATTGGTCCAAATTATATCATTTATACGAGCAATCAATTCCAACCTTGAATTGAAATCTACCGTAGAACAAACATCTCATCAGATTCGTACCACGCGTAGTTGCCTACGATTAACCATTAGTTGTTTTTTAAAGAAATTAGTCTCGGTCCGTGATTCCAACAAGTAATTTCGTTTAAGTATAAGTTGTAAGTAAGAATGTGAATGGTTTCCGCCATATGGCTGAGCTGACGGTTTGACCGTTTGATAAACATCGTCGGTTGACGCGTCCTTGAAGCTTTTTATAGGATTATGTTTTTTTATATCTGGTCTACCGTTATACATAACTCGCGGACGCCTTGTATCGAGGTCTAGGCGTTTTAGTTTTAAACATAAGGTAACACACTCACTTACAAATTTTCGTTTTATAATGGTACTAACTAGGATATTAAAATATGCCCCTTACATGTTTACCCTTGCACTTGAGTTAAACATCACATCTTACGTATTAACACGACCGTACTAGATCAATATCACTTAGCAAACATGTACACCTTTGATGTCATTTATTCTCTCTGATCCTACTCCACCCACACTCGTCTACTTGCCTATATCTCTATCTACCTATACTACCACCCCAGTCAACCCTTTAAGGACCACACGTGAGTTTCCTACAAAGTCCTTTGTACCATCATCACCTGTTTACATACGGCTTACTATTCCTTACGCCTGGCCCTTTGACGTTTTTGTGTGGTCCTCGTGAAACAACAGGCGGGGGATACTCTTGTGTTTGTGTTATTTTAGTGTCGGTACGAGTATGAGCAATGCTCTTAGGTTTTTCGACAGTATGCTTTAGAGCGTATAATTTTGTTTTTTGACGGCCGTTGGTAGTAAATTCATAATTCTGGTTGTGATAAATGAACGAACTTCACTAATAACATACGTATTTTAGGAACTTTGTATAATACATTAAGTATCGCACTGAATTACTTTATATCTAGTTCTATAAAGTAATTCATTTACCGACGCGTCATAATCCAGATACGCCAGTCTATTCTTATTTACTTTAATTTTTCTTTATCTCTTTGTTTTTCTCTGGGCATTTCTCTTCGATGGATAAATTATAAAGACTAATTGTCCATTCCTGGTTCACATTGCGTCAACTAGTTCCATGGCACCCTTTAACAGCGTGGGCGTGTCTTCAGCGCGTGTTTGAACTGGGCAACATGTGTGCACAACCCTCCTCATGTTAACTAGAACTATAAACAGAAGGAAACGGGAGAACTGCTGCTGCATACGGAATATTTAGATCAAGTTCATTGTGTTGTTGACTAGGTTTAGTGGAAATAGGGAAATGTGAGTTGTGTTTGTGATAAAAATAAATTTTAATACCAGCTGTATGTATATTCTTGTTGAAAAAGGTCGAGAGAATTAGTTTTGTCTCAAAATGAGCATTCAGGAAATCCATATCCTATTATTGCTTATAAAATCAATTAATTTGTTGTTCCATATTTTACATTTAATTACACTGAGTTCTCAATCAACAATTTATTGACACAATTATAGAATTTATGCTTCTGGCATAGATCGATATATGCATTAAGATAAGTGCATACATCAAGTGGTTTGGTTCAGCTGGCAGTAAAACATAAAATATCGTTATTAAATCGCTACTTGCATTCCTTATAAATTGCAAAATCCAGTTTTGAGATATTTTCGCCTCTAACTGCATTAATATTCTAGTGCAAGAACCGGTCCACTTTATATGCCAATTTGTCCATGAATAGTTGACCATAGAGGTTTATTTCCTTTTTTTATTTTCAGGTAAGGCTGACCACACACGACACCTGCCCGAGAGGTTGAAGCGTCAATAAAATGGTATAAAACTGTCAGTTGTATGGTTGGTTGTTCACTTTAAGTTAATGTCATTCAACTGGGAGGGTTGAGGACATTATTAGGTAAGTTCTATTTTAAAGCGATATAAGTTATGTAAAGATAAAACTAAACTTATTAAATTGAGTTTTTATAAGCACATACAACTAATAAAGTCGATGCAATGTCAGGGAAATCTAGTCATACTAATGTATTTTAGTCCTAACAAAAATGGTCCTAACCACAACCTTGCCCGTTTGAATATACTGCAAGCATAACAATAGAAATGAATGAAAAGTCTAATCGCCAAGCAGTCAAATGTAGGATCCTTGACCCCAGTCACCTGCCGCATCCTTCCACAAAAGCGGCGCGCGCAGCCAACAAACAATGACTGTTAATTTCTATACTCGCTTAGCACTATCACATTATGATCGGTGAATTTGTGATGTATTATGTGATTCACTTTGTGTGCCAGCCAGTTACAGGGAGCCGCTGGCAATTACTTGAAGACATGCACACTTATAAGAGTTAGTATAGCTAAAATCTATCGAATATACTCCAGACCAGACGCAAAAACCACCATCACAAAATTGTAATAATTTATATAAATTTAATTAGTTCTTACTAGTTCTCATATCAACATTCATTTTTGCTAGAATTTCATTTAAAACTGTAGTCAGAATCGTATTTATATTGCTCTGTAGTAGTTCTACCGCTCAAGAAAACAAAAGACTCTTGATTGAAAACCACACCGATCTCATCGCTGTGGTGCTCGTCATTTCAACGTTCAAAATTATAAGCTTTAAAAAATTAATAATTATAATTAATTTATAATTTATAAGCTTTAAATTATAAGCTTTTTTTTAAGGATTGCATTTTTGTATTGTAAGTAGATAAACAAGATAAACAATAATAATACATATTACAAGTCAAATTGTATAATAGTCGTTGTATTGTATAGAAAAATATAATAATTATTAATTAATTACTAATTATGTAACATAATTATTGCCATTTATGTTCAAATAAGTTTTTTTTTGGCTCAAGAAAAACTCATCAATTGTATAATATGTTTTTTGAACGAGCCAGTGTTTCAGCTTCATTTTAAAAACATTATCACTCACAGCATTTCTAATATTTTCTGGGAGACAGTTATATGCATCCGGCCCTATGACGTGCGTCATGTTCCCGGCGCGAACGAGTCGCACGCGCGGCGTGGCGAGCATGTCCGCGTACCTGAGGCTAATGGTACCGGAGTACTGGTCCCCTCGGCTCTCAAACATGGCTAGGTTCCTTCTCACATAGACAGCCCATTGCATTATGACAAGTGACGGCAGTGTAGGTATTTCTAGAGATTTAAAAAGTGGCTTCGCAGATAGAATATACATATAAAATAATCTGATTCATAAACTGACAATAACAAGATAATACAACTATTGATTTGTTTTTTACAACTTGAACGATTTATAAGTATTAATGAATATAATGCGTTCAGCAGATTCAATTTTGTTTTCTAGAAGATTCCTCAACAATTTTGGCTTTAAACGTTCACAAGGTGACCTCAATGACGTGAGCTTGTCGAAATTAGTTCGGGCCTCGTTCGAAGATGCAGATCAACAAGGTTTTGCAAGAATACTCGTACTAGCTGTTACATAATCTGTGTACAAACACAGCCTGTGTGGGTGATGAGGTTTTATAACATTTTTTGGGCCCTGGCTTCTGTTGAATGTCGTTGAACGACCTTAATCTATACAGACTCATATAAACGATTCAGATGGTGTGAATGTTAACGCTCGTATGATAAAATCGTTGATTTCATATTCAATGTTATTGTTGTGAAGAAAATAAATATCAAAAACCCTGTGACAAATTTGTATATTCATGTAATTTAATAGGAATTTAATAGGACATGACGTCAAACTTACAGAGTTTATTTTTGTTTGAACTGTTCAAATATCTTAAAAGTGGAAAAATAACAAAAGGTATCAGAAGTGTATAACTCGTGCGCTAATAAAATTACAGGAAAGTAAAGAAGTGCTCTACTGACCTCTCTTCGCGATCGTTTCTCTCGAAGTATACAGCCCAAAAAGCACTTAAAATGGTGGTTGTGGTAACAATCAGTTTGCTCCGGCCATATATCCAAACGTCAGGGTCCCAAAGGGTAATTGGCGAGCAATCACGGAGAAAGCTTCGGACCTCATGGCTCTTCATCATGTCGTGTCACATCGCGTACCGATTTCTGACAACGACCCACATTTGACATACAAAACTTAAAGGGTTATATTTTGCATAAAAATGATTTTGTATGTTAAGTAATTACCATGTTAGTTTTATGCATTCTGGTGCATGAAATGTCTACTGAAATTACCCTTTATATTTTATATTAGTCATAGGGGTAAATTAATAGCTTTTGTAAATGTTACAAGGGATATTCCAAAAAAGATACGTCAGTTTCATATGATGTAAGTTGCATGTGTATCGGTTTTCCTTTCATATGTGGTCTGTACTGTTATTGTAATTTCCCAGTATTTAATTCATCTTTTGCGTTATTCACAATACAAATATCATCATGAATTTTGAATTCTATATTTGTTAAAATTCTTGGTATTAATCTATACTAATATTATAAAGCTGAAGAGTGTGTTTGTTTGTTTGAACGGTCTAATATCAGGAACTACTGGTGCGAATTAAAAAAAAACTTTTTGTGTTGAATAGACCATTTATCGAGGAAGGTTTTAGGCTATATAACATCACGCTGCAACTAATAAGAGCGAAGAAGCAATGGAAAATATGGAAAAAACGGGAAAAAATTATTCATCTTTGAGGGCTTCCGTTGCGTGCGCTGCGAAAACGGTTCAAGTCGTGGGTAACAGCTATAATTTATAAAGCTGAAGAGGTTGTTTGCAAAAATAAATATGATGCCCAAAATAACTATTCCACGCGGACGAAGTCGCAGGCACAGCTAGTAGTAAATAAAAATATTCATGCGCATGTGTTTATTATCGTTGCTGCCATGTAATTATACTTCCCAAAAGTGTGTCAGTAAGTCCTCCGATCCCTGGTCAGTACATCATACCACCGTTATCCCTATCCTCATTCTCCCGGCCATAAATTCCTCTTGTATATTATATCACCTCCCAACTCTCAAGTCACCAATTTGACCACGGCCCGCCATAACTCATCTCCCAATCTGATGGAAATGGGTGTCTTCTCATGCAAATTTATGCCGAAAACATCGATAATGCTAAAAGTACATTGACTTTGACGTATGGCCACCGAAACGATTATTGGCCTTATGCAACGCAATCTATTTGGAAATTGTTTTAAGATGGCTATTAAGTCATGTGATGTAACGAAGATGGTAGGCATTAGGCACGGTACTCGCTGCAGATTGAAGTGATTTGTTCTTGTAGAAGACACCTGTGTTTGTTGCAAACGCGATGTTTATACTCACAAGTACATGTGTGTGAATAATTGTATGAGATCTTATCGCCTTGATTGCGTTTTCCCTGTGTGAGTAATCGATAACAATGTTTTGAGTATATCGCTTGACGAAATGTGCGTAGTTCAAATAGTACTTTAGTACTATGAGTAGTATGTTGAAACTGCAGATGTCTTACATCTAGTGGTTCATTATCAATATCAGACACAGCTAGTCAAGTGCTATACCACTTACTGTTACATATTTGTGGAGGCATTTCTATGTTATTCAATGTCTATTTGTTTAAATAAATAAAATATATAAATATTCCGGGACATTGCACACAGCGCCTTCTAGCCCCCCACTAAGCAAACGCTTGTGTCGTGGGTGCTAGACAACGGATATAATACTTATATACTTTTTTTTTGTAAATACATACTTATTATACATACAAACGACCAGACTCAACACAAGTAATTATAAATTTTTCAAATGCATAAATACTTGTGTCACGCGGGAATCGAACCCGCAACCCCTAGATTAGAAGGCAGAGCCACTACCAACTAAGCTAACAGGCCAGTCTGTTTGTTTAATGTACCTACAATTATTTTATGTTAAGATTTTCTAAGGAATTTGTGATGCTTTTACCTAAGTTCCGTATTTACACAGGGCCGGTGGTATTCAGGTTTGTGGGCTCTTATTTTTTTTTAATCTGTTTACAACTGACTCACTGATTACGTGCACATTTACATAAATGTAGATTAAAACTTTACGAAATCACAAATCTTTAAAGTTATGCAAAACATATCCTGTTATATTTCAATAATGGTTGGAAAGTTGCGCGATTTTTATTTTATTTTTTAATAGAATTTCTATGACTTCTTTATTTGAGTGTCACATAATGTTCCGTTGGTTAGAATGAAAATATTATTAAAATGCTACCTAATTTAAATAATGTTTCATAATAAACTAACGTTTTCCTTAAAAGCTAATATTATTTTATGTGTATAAGATTTTGACGTAGGCATGTGTGCATTTAATTATATAAATGTTAGTTATTACTTTACTTAAATTATTTATAACTTCAATATTAAGAATATACAATTTTATCAGTTTTATCAGTAACCAGCCGACAGAACCACGCATATAAAAAATAAAACAAAAATCCAAAGTAGTTGTAAAGATAAGGCAATAAAATGACAATATTTTCATTGAAGAAGACGGTCTACCTCAACAGTCTCACATTCCAGTACAATATAAAGATTTCCCGATAAAATGCCGACCACCGATATCGACAGTAGTTTGAATGTCGTAAAACTAGTATCTGCATTCGCGTAAACTGCTATTTATGTTGCAATAATATTTTTATGGCCCAGAACTAGTTCCGATTGAAATCTACTAACCTCATTTGACGATCCACAATTTGTTTTCGATTAAAAATTATCAAACTGTGCTGTTAATCTTGGTTTATTTTTGTCTCGTGTCTATTTTACTACAGTTTGCACTGCTCTCTAGACTTTGGTATAAAATCTAGATTTTTGTGAGTACTTTCCTATTTGTTTTGTACTCTTTTCTTTCTATATCTATTTGAGATGAAATCCTATTCAAATTCAGTAAGTAATTGTTTGCTCGTATGTTAATTATTATTTTGTTTCTACTATTTAGTTTCATTATTTTCTGTGATCAGACGACTAAGCTCTTCGCGATAATTCATTTCACCCACATCCATGTGATAGTTGCCCATCTGTAATGATCCTCTTCCCGGCGTTGTTTTAGCTTCGTTTCATTGCCAGCTGTCACATTTGACAGCTCGTTAGAGGATGAGTGACGTCATAGGTTTGCTTGGATCCAGAACGCCCACGGTATTTGTAGGGTTGCCAGTTATTTCCAGTTATGATGAACTACATTTTGTCACAAACTCCTGAATGCTTGTTTGAAGATCAATTAGTATGGGACTAAATATACTACTCGTATTTATTCTGTGATGTAGTAAGTATGACTATCTAAGCATTCTAACTTAAATTAAGCATCGAAATCCAAATCTAGATACTTCATTTGCTTAAATTGTACATATTTGATTTAAAATGTACAAGATTCTCTATACCAGTAATTTTTTTATTACTTACTAATAGAGCTGTAAATTTTTTGTACTTATCGCTAAGTTCCTAACATTTAAAGTTACAACTTACAACCCTATTCCCTTTATGCGCATACGCATCTCACTTCTTTATTTGCGTCATTAGTTAAGATTAAAAATATGATTATTCTTTGTGTTCCTTAGCTTCAATTGTGGTGAATATTGTTTTTTCTTTTAAGTCCGCGACCACACAAAGAACTATTATTGAAAACTTGACAATAAAGATTTTTAACATAATACCGATAGTAATATATTCTTTCCTTTGGCTTAATAGTCATAGTCAATTCATCAATATTCATATCTTGTCTTTATTCCGTTCAGATGTTTCTTTTCATGTACAGTTTTAAGTAAGTAGATGTTGTATGCATTTGTGCCGAGTGTCAGATGTTAAGATGACCATTGTCGAACATGTCAGTATAAATATAAGGCTATAGTCTTGAAGCATGCTCTTCTCATTAAGGTCACGTTGCATTACAAAGAAGCCTGGGCTTGATGTATGGGCTGTAACGGAACCCTTCCGGTGTTGAGGCTTGCAAGTAATTGTTAGTACTAATTGAAATCTATCATGTTTTTGTACCGTTACGGTCTTTGGTGTGTTTTGCTATAGAACTGAATATTTATGACTCACATTGTTGTTGTTTATGTACTTTTTCTTTTCTATCAGTATATGTATGTAGAACTGGCAGACGAGGAGTGAGTCGTCCGGCAGCGAGATGGGTCGACGACATTGTATGAGTCGCAGGTTCTTTATGGACGAGGTCTGCACAAGATCGACGAAGCTGGCACATTCAAAGGGAGGCCTATGCCCAGCAGTGGGATAGAGAAGGCTGTGGATGATGATGATGATATGTATGTAGCTTAACAAAAGTTTGTTATTCAATTAATCAGCATTGATCAACTTCTATTTATACATGAAGTTATTTTTTTATTTGAGCCCCTAATACTATTGTTTGAACACTATATGAGAAGGCTTAACATATTTATCGCATCATATCTGTCCGTGGCCTGAAAAGATAAACCATGGAGAAGCTTATCGTTGTCCCGTTTATCTCGGTTAGGTAATTGCGAAATTAGTTTTTTGAACATGGAAATATTCTTTAATTGTTTTTGTGCAACACTATTTAGTGTGTGTAATTCATAAAATAAGAGATAAAAGTAGTTAAAATATGTCTAAGGGTCTGAAGCCGTCCATATAACCAGCGCTTGAGAAAACGAGAATAAAACTCTTAAACGAAATCACATTTATAAATCTTTTGTTGTGGTTGTAATAAATCGTCTTAATTACAATCACAAACTCATGAAAATATGTCATGTCAAAAAAAGAAAAATGTCTTTAATGTAATTAAATATGTATTCAGGACGTATAACTGCATTTTCTTGTATTTATTTATAAAGTGAAGTCGTTGAACGGCGGAAAGGCCGACCGCGGCGACCTCTAGCGGCCTTTACTTTAATTAAACACCCGCAACCAATAACTTAACTTTAACTCACTGTTGTATAACTTCGTTTATGTCTCATTACAACTTAAATATGTGCATAATTGTACACCTTGATTGATTGCATCCGATATATTTCGATTCGATGTGCTTTTTCTTGTGCTTACTGACCACTTGAATGATTTGTGCAATTCACGAATATGCATGTAGGTAAAGGTTTAGCTTAATTACGATTAACATAATTACGTGTTTTTATTTCACCTGAAGATACTCGTTGTCTGCTGCAATTATTATAAGAAATGCCCGAAATCTTGTCATCAATCACAAGCTTGCATATTTTCCATATACATATATATGGGTTGATAACTTCATAAATACAAAACAAATAAAATTAACTAAATATTACTTCACCAAGTAAACAATGTAAGATGCGTTCCACCTCAACAATCGAAAAACATGACGAATATTCTCAGAACTTTGCTAACACGTACTTGACCCGATTCAACCATTTATTATCCTCATATCATTAATAAACGAACGTACATATCAAAATTTCACAGATTCAATAAAAGCATTTTCGACATCAGCGACACCATAATCTTTATTGTCTTAAACTCTTATTATGTTAATTAAACCTTATGTATGTTGCTGTAAAGTTAAAATTCCGTTGCCGAAGTTTATGTTTCTTTCCCCCGATTATTCATTACCAATGATTAAATAGCTTGTATAATTAACCGGCACTTGTTAACGCTTAATCTCGCGATGAGTAAGGCTCGGGCATTAATCATGGCGAGATTGGCGTGTTATGAAAGTTAAACGCGTTCCCATGTACACAGACAGACGTACGCAAAAGTGACAGTTTTTATTGTTGTGCGCGCTGAGCTATGCCTGCTTTATTTTGCAATAAGCATTATGATTTTAATTTATTGTTGAGGTTTTTACTGCCATCTATGAGTTTTGTACTTGTATTTAAAAAAAAAATATCTTTTTTCAATCAATCAGACTCTTCTATGTATACACAAATACACTTTTTTAATCAAAACAACAAATCCAAGTTTTGTTTCGCATTGCGGCAGTTTTTAATTACTGATACTTCATTAACATCAACTGAAATCTGAGATACATATGTACTAACGAAATTACCAAACTTAATCAACGGATGATTTGACCAGTGTTTGGTCTTTTTGGTAGCAAGAATGTCATTGAAAAAAATATACGATTCCATTTGCAAAGTGTCACTTATAGTAATCGATCGTGATAAGCTATCTACTTACCGTACTCTTATTTAAAAAAAAAATATTACTCTTCCTTCATAATGAAATATACTTACATTGGCTTACAATCCTGTAGATTTAGCAATTTGGTATTACCCATTACAGTTCTGAGATCTGATACGTGTCATTTTGACAGAATTTTTCGAAACACCCACTTAAGCTTGGCGCCCGAGAATTGGCTTTCGTTTTCTTTTGAAATTGCATTTCTGTAATCGAACTGGCTTTCCATATGGGCACATTTTGTCTCGCTGATTATGTGGTTAATTTTTATGAGCGACAGAATTGCTGTTGTTGCGTTCGTATGAATCATTTCATATCTTTATTATGCTGTAAATGTGGTTGTCATCCATTTAAAGTGCACTTGGCCCAATAAGAGACAAATCGAGTTTACCGACTCTCGTGAGAGTTTATTTGGAGCTACTTTTGTAAAAATAAACTTGTCTTTTGAATACTCGAACGTGACTTTAAAAAAACTACGATATTTGCATTATATAGATAGAAAACTTCTGTTTCCAGTTTTAAACCTTTCAATGTGCTTGACTTCAATTTGATAAAATCCTGCATTGGACTCACCACTAACAGCAGCAACTTGTCACATACCAGATAGGTCCTTTTTCTACCAATCCATCACGTCAATACATAAAATATCACTTGACTAATGACATAATACATCCTGTACTGTGGCTACAAACAATCTACATGACCAAGTGGACATATTTCACACGATCCAGTCTATGTATGGTGTATGGTCTAGTCTAGGAAAGAATGAGCACTAAATCACAGTTGCCCTTTCCTCTTGCCGTCGAGAGGTCCCTTTGTGTCAGGACCTTTGTGTGAGTACTCAGAGGTGTGGAATTCGCACTCAACTTTGTTGTTGAAAAGAAACTCTTTGTGTTATTGTGGCAGGCTTTACTTGGAGCTTGAGACAGATGGAGCTGTTAGTAGGATTGTTTGGGCGTAGGTATGTTCGAATAACGTATTTCTGTGAGTAATAAAGTTTAGACCTTACACCATTTATGGTATACCTTCTTGTATAATCAAAGGTCTACAATAATCGACAACTTAAACTTAAGAAATATATACTTACTATATCATACTCTTATACATTCATTTATCTGTTAGTGTAATTGGTTGAATACATTGTAACAGTTGCTTTCAGCAATGAATTAGTTCAATATAATGAAACTTTAGTGTCGTGCTGTGAACCAATCTGGTCCAGCAGTACGCTACAGCGGCGAGCTGTCAAAATTAAACAGTTTCAAGTAAATTGTGGGAAAATACCTCATTGGCCAGTCCCGTTGCTCGCTGAGAAACTTATTCTGCTAAATTCGAGAATCGTGCATTTTCCCTTCCACCAAATTGGCCATTGTCATACTGGTCGAGTGCGGAGATTGATTTGTTGTTGGATACATTTTGGTATAATATTTGTATTGGACACAAGAAGTGGTCACCAAATTGTATGTATTACGTATTTTTTAGGAAGTAATGGCTATCATGACCTGAATCTAAATCATCCTTGGTTTTGCATAAATAATAAGTATAAAAACAATTTATGGCAGTAACAATTACTTACTTCATTTTGTGATTGCTAACAAATTACAAAATAGTCATGAACAATTGGTCAGTCTACTTAAAAAGGGTTTTCAGAAAGCATTATTACCTATTAGTCCCACATACTTGACGTGAATTATTGAATATTGCTCAGAAACGTGTATTGTTTAACATACCCGTTTAGTTTCATTACACCGCATTACATAATGCCATTTTATAATAGCAATATCTATGCAAAACACTTTTTTACGCCGCCAATAAAGTGATTGTGTAAGATGCGTGTGTGTGTGTATGTGTACTTATCAAGTCTTTGTCTTGTAATATCTGTCCTTGCGGTCTCTTGTTACGCACGTACTAAATACATGAGTACAGTAGTGCAATTATGTTGGCGCGTGTTTTCTTCGCCAGGCGTCGTAATGATGGCGCTATACTTGGGCAGGGGTGTACGATTGTTAGGACCTACGGTTTGAACTCATTAGTCTGGATACAATTTTGATACCTACGTCCTTTGGAATAAGAGGGTTATTTGCGTGTACGTTATTGATGTAACATTGTTGCATTTGTCGATATGCACGGTTAATTGTCGCTGCAAATGGTGGTCGGGAACCTGAAAGTTGTGTTGCAACTCCACTAATGTGGGGTTTTTGTGTCCGTGGACTGGTTTCATCTGTTTGATTTACGTGCCACGTCTTGTAGGGTGTAGGAAGCAGCTGGATCTGGTAAGCAATGAATATAGATTAAAACATAATCATTAGGAGCTATATTTCGTGACTAAATCTATAACAATATACCTACTGATTCTGTCTACAACTTTATAGAGAAGTTTTTATTTTTCTAAAGTAAATATGCAGCACATACACAAAAACTGTTTGGACGACAATATTTCTGGCCTGTCATAATTACATCGGTTATTTTTCTCATAAACACATCTTAACATATACTAAAGAACAGAAATGACAAGATGTTCTTATGGATACAGACAAGTAACAGATCCAGTGATACTCTTCCCCCATTCTGCTCTGTCTTGGCTCAGACTATGTGACAGCAGATTGTCCGTGTGAAGGAATTTATGGAATAATAGCGGAATAATGAGACAGGTGCATTACTTCACAATCCGACGAAAAAATAACACGTTTTTTTGTCTTGCCCGCTTTATGATAATTAAATGTGCTTTTGCATGATTTGAGCCATACTAAATGTAATTTATGTGAGTACATTAAGATAAGGTTATTTTACTTTGAATAAGAGTTTTAATTCTTGACTATATTCTATAATAGTGCAGAAGAGATTTCTATTCTGCAGCGACAGGTATTTATCTACAAATTTACTACATATTTATGAACACGATTAAACCGTCTAAAACCCCTTAACGGTTCAAAATTGCCCTTTCCAAAGAGGCTTTGACATGTTTTTTTTCAAAGTTTAACCCTTTCCCAAGGAACCTTTTTACTGTCTTTCACCCCTCGTAGGAAAGTCTCCACCGTCTGGCGTCTGGCCTTTGTCGTCGCCGGTAGACGCACAAAAAACGCATTCGACTTTTAAATTACAAGCTTCGGAAAACGATAAATAAAACCTCATAAGACAATAGAGCCTTTTGGCTTGTCATCTGTTTATCTGGATAGAAATATACGATAGGTACAGTAAGGAGAGTAAGGGACAAATTTCGATGTGAAATGCAGTTATGGTGTGCTAGGAAAGGTTTGAAGCTATAAAGATTTACAAATAGGGAAATAATGCTGTGTTCGAGTTGTGTTAGATTGGATTTTCGAATTGTTCACCAAAGTAATAATAAAGTAAAATGAAAGATACAAATCAAATTTAATACAAGCCACTCAATAATTACTGAATTCCTAAAAATAGGAATCAGTGTACAAATTAAATGCAAAGGTTTTCATTTATGTCTCCGTTGGACTACACCATATTTTCTTGATGCATATTTTACTGTATAAGGAACATGTATGGTCCATTCAAGGGCCATTACAAGGGGATCCTAATAAAAAAGCACACGCCCACGTGACTGCCTGCTGGATACAAGAACACGGGGGAGGGGGAGGACACGGGTGCGCGTGCGCATAAATTATGAACAACCTTTGTTATGGTGATGCTTTTGTTTCTTTTACTCTTGGACATGTTTTGATAGAATTTTGGTGGCTACTTTATTACGATACGTCAATCGTTATTAGTCTATTTTATGTGTTTTTTGGAATTTTAATTGTGTGATTCGTAAAAATCTCAGACAGACAAATTCATAGGTCCAAATTTGAACAAAACTTTAGATTATAAGTAAACCTTCGTTTGAAATAAAGGATTGATTCATAGATACAAACACATATCTATCACTAATAGGTAGATAATATCAACTGATTATAGCCACCACACCATAATATATTATACTAGCTGTGCCAGCGACTTTGTCCGCGTGGAATAATTATTATCAATTTATATTATCAAAAACGGTTCTAGTGAGTGAATCTTAAAAGATAGACATATACTGTCGCAGACATTTTGTTAGATAATTTCAAGAGAAATAATTCTGTCATACATATTATTTGATATCTTGAACCATTTTCGCAGCGCATGCAACGGAAGCCCTCAAAGATGAATAATTTTCCCCATTTTTTCCACATTTTCCATTGTTTCTTCGCTCCTATTAGTTGCAGCGTGATGTTATATAGCCTAAAGCCTTCCTCGATAAACGGTCTATCCAACAAAAAAATAATTTTTCAATTCGCACCAGTAGTTCCTGAAATTAGCGCGTTCAAACAAACTAACTCTTCAGCTTTATAATATTAGTATAGATTATTGTGTGGTGGTTATAATCAGTATGGTATCGTATATCGATAGTCCATGTCTCCGAAAACTTTCTCCATTCGCGCCTCGCAAGCGCTAGTTATCTTGATCTTACGCATCACCTACCAAATATAGTTAACCATCTACCTACGGTGTCAAATATTTTCGACACCTCTTTGAGATGCGCCTTTGCATAATGAATAGCCAGTGTTTGTGAGGTGGTCTGTTGCGGCTAAATCTTGAATACATTATGAACTGGTTCAAATAAATCTTCAATATTTTCCCAAAAATATAATTCATTGTAGTAAAGAAATGTTGTATTAGGTTCCTAAACATATCACTAACCTACGTACAACCTAAACGACATAGCTGGAGTTTCAGTACTTATTGGTTATTTAATTAACTTATTGATTGTCAATTCGTGATGTCGAATTCGGTTTTAAATGCAATATCCTTTTTGAAATGTCTAGACTACGTCCTTGGCTTCTCTAGAATGCATTTAACTAATGCTTTGTTTCATTGTATGTCCGCATTGCCGGAGATAACAATCATGTCTTGTAAATGACAACGGATTTACAAGGACTATCCGCTGATCTGGCGCAGGTCCGGATTCTTAGCACTTTTGTTGTTTTTATTTATTCCTGGCGGTTAAAACGAGGGATGCTGTAAGTTTGGTTTCGCTGTTTGTGTTTGTATAGGTATTGGTGTTTAATAAGGGATAATTTTTCAGATTCAGTTTAATTTATTTATTTGCATGTAAACGGGTACATTAAGATCACATAAAATATAAGTCACTTACACGCCATTACAACCTCACATGAGGTACGCAAACGTTAAAAATATTCTTTGAATTTAAATAAATTGATTACAAACACACTTTTTGATTAATATATTTGATTTTTATAATAAAATTATTATTTATTTCTTATTTTTCTACTTCTAAAACATACTTCCTTCCATCCATACTTATGAAAATATCAAATAGGAACACCCGTCTCGAATGCGATGACCGGAGATTTTAGGAGGCAGATCTACATACATTTTGATTCTCTCGGTAATAAAATCTAAAGATTCATTCATTTTTTCGGCTTCCCTTTCAAAGAAACTTTGATAAACCCCCCAATATTTTTCGTTATTGAAAATCTCCGCGGGAGACCGCTCTAATCCCATAATTCTTCCATTCATAGTTTTTCTTCCCATATTTACATTGAAATGGTGTTATTTATGACAAAGACTTAATGAGCCCATTCATTATTTGTGTCAATATAGTTCGTTTAAGATAATTTTTCAATTTACATAATTATTAGTCTATAATCTTGTTCATTGGGAACTGTTTTCGTATTTTTATTATTGTGCCTATATTATTATATACTTACATATGTACATGGGAAAAGAATTAGCACAAAATTTACTGGGCAATAGCGAAACTATTTCACAAGTATTTCAAAGCCACTGTAAATGAAATTGATAGTATGATCGTGGGAAACTTGGCAAAATTTGTAATTTTAATTGTATTTGCAAGAGTAAAATGCAATGCGGCGCACAGTTACGAGATACTTGTAGTTAAGGCAGACCATTGTTGCAGTTACGCGGTACTGGCGAATGTAGCCAATGTACCTGTGATAACCATTTATTTCTATTTCGCCTTAAATGTATTTTACATTCATCTAAATATATAAAACTTAAACGTGACTGACTGACTGATATAGTGATCTATCAACGCACAGCCCAAACCACTGGACGGATCGGGCTGAAATTTGGCATGCAGGTAGGTGTAATGACGTAGGAATCCGCTAAGAAAGGATTTTTGGAAATGTCGCTTTTAAAGGGGTGAAATAGGTGATGCAAGTTGTACTTCTTAATGCGAGCGAAGTCGCGAGCACCCACTAGTGCATAATAAATTAGTAAAATATGTACAAAGTTTGTCTCAATTACAAGACCTTATATTATACTAGAATGTGTTTAATATTGGTATTCTTTTATTAAGCTGTGGTTTTCCGGTAGCCCATAATTATTGTTGTTTTTCCTGCGATATAACGTTATAAAATCAGTTGTAGCAGCGTTAATAACGTTTCAAAATATGTAAATGGAATCTCTTTAGAGATATTAATTTTTCTGTTTGTTTGTGTAAACTCACTTAGTTCGATATATTTGGAATTAAAACTATTCATATGTACGTTACGCTACAACTTTAATGTAAGTAAGTTTTGATGAATTAAGTATATGAAAAAATAAAGATAAGAGAACTACTTTAAAAATATAAAGATTTCGTATCGATTAGGGTATACCTATATAGATTAAGTCATTTTTCTTCTATTTGGGATGATAATGTTTAATACAGAAAAAAAATGTTAATCGTTTAAAATATTACTTTTACTGGTAGTTATATTAGTTTTTTTGGTGGTCTATTGCTTAGCGTTTACCCCTTATCTAAGCCTTCAGGAGTAACTCATCGTAGACTTACAATGCTGATGTCCAGTTATGATTTTACGAAGCAGTTCTCAGCCATATTTCGTCCTAATTTCACGCTTAACGCGCATCAAAACCGAATCCTCGACATTTTGAAATTTCATAGCACTTTTTTTCCCATTTCGCTCTCTGGCACAAAGGTGGACGACCTCCTGTGAACCCTGACCAGGGTTCATGACCGGGCGCATGCAAAATAAAAAAGTTTAAAAAGCAATTTGACTGTTTGCCAGATGCAAAACTGCCGATTTTGTTTGATGTGGTCCGCTCTGATGAAAGAACGTGATATGAATGAGTCATGTAATTGTGTGTACATGGGATTTGAATAAAACTGTATTTTTAAGATGCAGTTAGTTAACGTACTGCACGTAGCTTGGTTGTGATCCTTTGTGATTATGTTGGTTACGTATAAAGGGTAATGCGATCACGACGAGATCGAGTATGAACAGATATCGACCACATTCGCAAAATCATGCTGATAATAGACCCAATAATTGTCTAGCAAGCAAGGTACAATCATATGTATACAAATAAAAACAGATGAGTTTGTAAATAATTAATGAGATTAATTAATATTTTATTTTTTCATTATTTCAAAGAGTCTGCAATTCATTTCAGTAATAACTGCTCTGATAAAACTAAATGAATTACTTCTGTATCCAAACTAAGGCCACAGAAATTATCAATATTACATGAGAGGCGCTGCGCAGGCGCCTGTCTGACGGCATTTATGGCCATTGCTGTAGCGATAATGATAAGATTACCTGGTAGGCATAGATAAGTACATGGAACTGCCGTGATTAAGCTGATAAGACACTGGCGTGGCGTGTCTACCGTGAACTCCCGGTAGATAATGTGATGAGACTCAATATTGTGAATGAAGTTTGAAATTACATACATACATACTAAATTATTACAAAACCATATTATTAACTGTCGTTTAATCAAAGTTATGGCTTCCCGATGTTCGTATTTTTGGCTGATGGTTAGCCATACATTTTAAATAAGTACCCTATAGATATAGTAGTTTACTTCATTTTAGCTAAGGTTTTTTTATAATATTACAATTATGTTACCATGTTATATAGGTATGTAGTATTATGGTAGGTAGTACATACCTAGTTAACGTTCATTTATTTGATTTGATACGCTGCCTATTTCCATATTTCGTAATTTACTAGAAGTTATAACAAAAAAATTAAGATATTCTTATACATAAAAATGAATCGCAAAATGTGTTGGCAAGCGCATAACTCAACAACGCCTGGACCGATTCGGCCAATTCTTTTTTTTTAATGTTCGTTGAAGTTCAAGAATGGTTTTTACGGCGAGAAAAATTTAAAGCAAAAAAAAATTTAATATTATAACATACAGGCGGTGTACGGGCGGCCCTTACATACTTCGATCTCCAAAACTACGCAACGGGATTGATGTGGTTTTTTTTAACAGATAGTGTTTTAGGTGGACGGTTTTTGAGTATGTAACGTGTAACCGTGCGAAGCCGGGCAGAGCAGCTAGTAATAAAATAAAAACCAGACAGTGTGTCAATGTCAAAGTTCGTTAGAGAAGAGTCTCGTACAGTTACAATCTTCGAGAAATAAACACAGGTTCATTAAAACAACATAAAAATATCGACGTTGTTAAATGTTACGAGTTTTTAATGAAATTGAACACGCGACGATACAATAAAAATTTAACGTTTTTGGTGTGGCGTTCGAGGCGATTGGAATTGGAACCAATTTAGAAATGTGGAATTCATAGATCACCAGTAGATGTTATGTTTTAGGATTTTTTTCTAAACAATAACTAAATGAAATTCTTAACGTATTATTAATTCAAACTTACAGTCAATAATAAATTCTACAAATACCTATATGTGTAGGTATCTACTGTAATAATTGTACAAATTTACGCGTCGTGTTTCGTATAGTACGAATAAAAATCTGCCTTGTAATGATGATCAAAAATTGCAATGTTATCTTCAGTATATGTGTGTGTATCTTCTTTTGAGTCGTATTTCCACATGACTGAGGGTCGTGACTCCCCCGCAGAATTAATTCGTTAGGGGAGTTTTCTTGTGCAGATACATCGTGGTGGGCGCCCAGGTCCTTCCACGGAAGACGCATGTCCTCGGATATTGTGGTCCTCAAACATGTCGGTTTCCTCACGATGTTTTCCTTCACCGTTAAGCGAGTGCAAATCCACACATAACTTGAAAATACAAGTCATTGGTGTAGGGCGGATTCGAACCAGGGCGCGTCTGGATAAAAAGCAGACACTGGAACCGCTGAGCCACACTCGCTGTGTGTGTATGTTCATGTTTAATTAACCCGTGTTCCAAAAAAGAGAAAGATATAAGAAGTTAGTTACTATTATAAAAAAATATCACGTATATTGCAGCTACATATATAAATCAACTTCTTCGTGTTTGGGTTCAATATATTTTATACATCAATGCCAATATAAAATGGCATCTTTACTAACGCAATTATATTTAAATACCAATAATAAGTACCTATAATTATACACCTGCGTATACATTTACCGTCGAGATAACAAAGGCCATGTTATCAACACCAATTAGCGCTGCCATTGATTTAATTGCAATTATCTCGATCACAATACAAGCTCCTGGCTTGTAATTGGTTGTCTGACAACAGTTGACAATCGACAATGCTCGCTTGTCATTCGTCAGCTGTCAATCTGTCACCTTATCTGACCGCGCTGATTCTAACCGGACTAGGATTGGATGTAGATCGAGATTTACTAAGGTTTACATTTTATTAAACTGTAGATGCACTTGAATATTTCTATGGATTGTCTTGAATTTGTGAATTGTCTTGAATGAATTTTCAAGTTCCCACTAATATTTAAAATTTCGACACAATCCTTTAAGCTCAAACAATACATAACAAGCTATCGCATATGAATATACCGCTTTATAGAAGTTTTTGTATAGCCCGAGGTCTCCTGAAATGAAAAATGTTGCCAAAATCAGTAACGGGTAATATTTTTAGGTTAAAATCACCTATCACTCACACACCATAGTTATTCTTAAAATACGGTACCTATTTGATAGATAGATAAACTCTTTATTGTTACATACATTGAAAAAAAAAGACAAAAAGAAACACATAGGACTTAATAAAATAGTGCCACAACTGGCGGCCTTATCGCTAATAGCGATTTCTTCCAGGCAATCGTAGGATGGACAGGAGTCGAAAGAAATATAAAGGATGGGGTGATCAAAAAAGAGAAAATATATACAAACAATAAAATATTCAATATCATATATAAAATAACACATATTACATATAAGTGCTATTACATGAAAAGGAAAATTTTGACAATGTTCAATCTATTATCGTCTTGTTAGTTTTTCCTACATCAAACAGATCTCGTGCGTATTTAATAACACGTACAATAACGAGCACAATGTTTGACGGGTTTATCGCGTCACTTAATTCCATTTCATACTGCGCGCGCTTTGTGTTTTTGTTGTATATTTTAATATTAACGATCTCATTCAACCGTTGATCATTCATGCTGCTCAAATGGTTGCACAAACATGCATTGATACAATAATGCGTTTATGGCCATTCTGCCGTTTCTGCTTGTTGGAATAATGACGCTTCTACAGATGTCGGGTGGGTATTGGGTACCTTAGCTGTTTTTAGTTAGTGTGTGATGAATAGTTCGTTTTTATTTGAAACAAGTGGGTGGACTTACGGCCCTTTTATCCCCTTTTAGAATAGAAGAGAAATTTGCAAAAACCTTTCTAACCGACTTCAAAAAAAGGAGGTAATCAAGTCTTCTGAATGTTTTTTATTGTTTTTTTGTTAGCGGATGCTTTCATAGCACCTCTCTTTATGCTTAATTACAACCTGATGCTGCTGGATGATTTGGGCAGTGCGTTGCACAGTGCACAGTACAGAATACGTACTATAAAATTGCGCGCAGCTATCTTACGCCGGCTTTACAAATATTGCGACCAATTTATCATCAGATTTGTCCTATTAGGTACCTAATAATTAGCGACCATAGCTCAGCTAGAGGAGGCAATGTTAAGCGACTGTCAACACGGTCAGTCTTTGGATTGGAGACCAAAACGTGGCATTCCATTTAGATACGATAAATTGTAGTTCCCAGCTGTTTGTCACTAACCGGCAGTTGTTAAGTGATGTCAGAAGGCCTAGAATGGTTTCAAAACTCTGACCCCAGAGTTGACCACACTCATATGAACTTACCTCTTAATTACTGAACTTAACTCTTAATTTTCTTCTTTACTGGTCTTCTGCCTCGTCATCATCAGCTCAGACAGCCTTGCCTCCAATCCTCGGAGTCAGGTGGCGCCAGGAAGGTCAGTCCAATCAACATCTGCGAATCGCGACGTCATGCGGTTTCAATAAAAACGTTTATTAAATAATTTTTTGAATCGTTGTCGTCGCGTCTTTGTTCGCGAGAATGTGAAGGAACAGTCTTTGTGTTAATTGAAATAAAAAAAGTTTCAATGGTTTTAATTTCTCATTGAAATGTGCTTATAAGATTTGTGACTGCCATGGTATTGTGGCCGTGAACTATGACTTCTACCTTGGCAAATCTGTTTTTTGGAATGGTATTAAAATTCTTTATCGAAGGGAATTTTATATATCCGAACAGATCTTTCAGACATCAGACAGGAACTTTCCGAATCATATCTTCTTCATGTAAGGTATCTCTACTTTATATAAGCGTCCATATATCTATGTGTTTTGTACTTTGTATTGTTTGACTGAACTTAATAAGGGTAACACAAATATTCTTGGGAATTATGGAATTATATAAACGCTTGTCAATGTCAATAAATCGATCGATCAAATTGCGTCACAGGTAACAAAAGAGGCCTAACTGAAGAGTTTCATATTTCGTCACATCAGTGGTTGTCCCCTCGACCGCAGCCTGCGAGGCGGTCACTGTCACTGTTACATCACACAGGATGCTATGGCATCGCATCGTTCAATAGCAACGACCATTAACTCCATAGATGCCTTATTATGATAAAAAAACTGTCACACATGTGGCAAATTGAGCGGGGTCACGACAATCAGTAGGTAATGATAAAGTAAACACAGAAAAAGAGAAACATTGTAAACTTACAAACATATATACATTTAATAAATCTGCCACAAGGTAGCCCCAACCTATCATAAAGCTAATTGTCTCTAATCAATCAGCCCTGATCTTACGTTGGGGTTGGTATATTTGTTACGGTAAATGTGGATAATGAGGGAATTATGCATAATTCCCGGGAATTATGCATAATTACCAGTGCTCTCGGTAAAAGTGGGAAAAACTTTCGAATTAATCACATTTACCGGTAATCATAGGCTCACGCTTGACTACAACTTGCCTGATGTTAAGCAAGTTATAATTTACGATCTAGCGCGCTCGCTAGAAGAAACCGTTTTACTCTCGACTTGGAGACCGACTAATTATAATTCAGAGGGAGTCTTTGGAACCTCTAATGTATAACGGTGCCTCCTTGCCGAACCTCTACTCGTGCAATTTATTTTAATAAACATTTTGATTCTGCTGTTTGATTTTATTATATTCTACCAAAGGGGTATGGTTATCTATACTTCTATACTAATATTATAAAGCTGAAGAGTTTGTTTAAACGCGCTAATCTCAGGAACTACTGGTGCGAATTGAAAAATTATTTTTGTGTTGAATAGAACATTTATCGAGGAAGGCATAAGGCTATATAACATCACGCTGCAAGTAATAGGAGCGAAGAAACAATGGATAATGTGGAAAAAGATCGGGCAAATTTATTCATCTTTGAGGGCTTCCATTGCGTACGCTGTGAAAACGCTTCAAAATGCAAAAAAATATTGCCTAAAATAACTATTACACGCGGACGAAGTCACTGGCACAGCTAGTTGTATGTAATTACCGGTAAATGTGGATAATTCTCTACATTTACCGTGTGCGTTGGTAATTATGCATAATTCCCGATTATGTACATTTACCGTAACATATATATCTGCATCTGCATGCGAATTAGATGCCATGCGGCGCTATAGATATATAATAGGTTTTAAAACTTGCATACTATTGGTATACAAACACTAACTTATATCGCTAAGAAGTTAGTTAGGAGTCCTAAATAAGTCTATGTCCAATAGGCGAATACAGCAGTCACGCGTGGTGCCTTCAAGCTCGACCTGGGATCCACGACCGCCCTTCAACTTGAGGGCAATGTCAACCGAGTACATCTATTACTATCGGCATGGAACTGAATGAATGGCCTGAGTGAATCATTGTTAAAGGCACGCAGCTCTCTCAGTTTCAAATACTCTGAAAGAGTGTCAAATCAACGCAGCAATTTGAAAAATAAAACCGCATATACATACATAAATATTTCGTTCAAATATGCGTGGATGCGTTCAAAATCTACTGGTCGACCAGCATTTTGATATAATTTGTATGTTTCCGAAGTTCAAACATTTTTTTTACATGAAATAGGCTCACGCATGACTACCGTGAACAAACATGAGTAGGTATGTGCATTCATACAAAGGTACGGCGTTGACTTAATGAATTTAGTAGGTACAGGTATTTTGAAGCCTGCATATGATTAATGGGAATATATATACAAAGCCTGTCTATTGCGGAACTGTGTCGATATCTCATACTATTATTTTCGTGTATGTAGTACAAAAAAGGGCATATAGACATGCGAAATATTTACTTGCAGTACATACGTAATTACGTACCCCTATGCCCTGCCTGTAAGCAATATCGATGATCGACTCGGATTTCATTTTATAATCATATATTAAATAAAGTATCAAATTGTGTTAAATAGGTCACCAGTAGGTGTTTATAAAGTTACTTTAAAACGTCACCCTAAAATGATCCCAAATTCTCATTAATCTCAAACACAAAAATAAGAGAAAAAAAATGTTTTGTGACCATTTATACCGACTTAGCAACAATTAACGATAAAATATCTACATAAATACAAACAATTCGCTGTGAACCCATCTCCGATGCCACTTCCTGGTGGAGACCAATCACCGACCGTTAACCGCAGTTCCCGTTGAGTCGTCGCGCGCACTAGTCGTCCGTCACGTTGCAGGCCGCTCCCTCCCGTGAGGGTGCGTGCGCCGCGTGCTGCTGCTCCCGAGCGGGAGGTCGACGCGCCTGCATCACTCCAGGAACTACAGCCTGTCGTCCCGGCGTTATAGGAAAGCGCCGCAGCGACAGGCACATCACCACACCACTTCGAGCAACGCCGCCGCTGCTGGTGCGCCCCGCGGACTGGCGACTCGACGTCGTCCACGTGGAGCAACGCCGCCGCTGCTGGTATGCCGCGCGGACTGAGCGACTCGGCGTCGACGCGTCGAACAACGCCGACCGTCGCTGGTGCGCCGCCGGACAGAGCGACTCGTCGTGTGTGTGCGTGAACTTCCCCGGGGTCAGCGTACCCCGGCGCCCAGCCCCTCTAAAGAGCGCAAGCTCGCTGAGGACCTACCAGCTCCCCCCCTTGGGGACTGGCAGACGACCCACGACTGACTGACCGTTAACCGTTTAAATCAATTAGCTGACCAAACAATCAAACTCATGTCTACCGCTTGCCTTACCATTCGTCATCACTGATATTAAATTACTGTTGACACATCTGTGATAGCATTCTAAACCTTAACTTTAATGAAATAAGGTGAATATTGTAATGTAGATTTTGTGAATTCAACCCATAATACTCTTGAGGCAGCATTTCCTTTAAAGAAACAGATAAATGTTTAACTTGTACATCTTTTAATTGATAGCGTCATGTAGGCGCGAGAAAAGGAAAGCCCTTAACGCATTTGGAGTAATTTAATAAAACCGTACTGTAAGTTTTTTTATACAAAGCTACTTACTTTTTGGAATTCGTAATTTGTACAATAGTTTTAGTAACCCGCATAGTTTTATTGGCCAAGTATTTGTTGAAATACCTCGAGGTCCAATTCAGAACAAACTACTTACATAGATTATTAAAATGAAATTCATTTACTATGATAAAACAACAAAAATTAATAGTACCTAACACTTACAAATAAAAAATATATACAAACAAACTAAACTTCTTTTTCAAAGGGTAGCGTACCCAAAATGCTGGCTGCATTGCCCCGTTGAATAGCTAGACTAATCTTTTGGGCAAAGTACAAGCCAGCATTTTGGTCACGCGAAGCCTGTTTCAAACGCCCCGACAGATCTAAAATGTAGTTGTATCAGTAACAATGATGACCAGTTTCCAACTAGATGGTATAGCGACAAAATTAAGGATGCTCAAAACTCATTTAATTCGTATATGAGCTGGCGTTTATAAAGTTTATATGTAAAAGCGGTCTTACAATCCGTTCCGTCTTAAATACCTAAAACCACTATAAATCCATGTGATCTATTCTTTCCGGCGCTTTATGGAAATGATGGTAATATTTATTATGGCATCCATACAGGGTGTCACGGAAATGGGTTGCAGTCCGTATGAAATATGAAACTAAGCTTTAAACTTTACGAGTAAATGTGTTTGTCCGAAAATATGGAAACTCAACAGCGGTTTTATCAGAGCAATGTTTGAATACCAAATGGGCAGCAATTTTTTATTTTATCGGTTCAATGAAAATATGGTATCTAACACCAAAAGCGTTCATTGAATTGAAAGCATATCTACTCATATCTCATTATTATAACTAAAATATATTATATATACAAATATTATAAAGCTGAAGAGTTTGAATGCGCTAATATCAGGAACTACATGTGCGTGTATTATTTTTGTGTTTGATAGACCATTTGAATTAAAAAAAATAATGCCCAAAATAACTAGGTACTCCACGCGGACGAAGTCGCAGGCACAGCTAGTAATAAAATATAACAACTACCTATGTAATACTAACCCGTACTTATACCTAAAAAATAATAATGCCACGTTGTATAGTTTCCCAAACAAGTATATCGCGTGTGGTGTGGTTACTGTGGGCAAAGTAACGTTTTGTCCGATTATGGTAGCTGTTCCATCCGATATGGTAATTTGATTGGACGCCGCAGAGGTGAATGGGTGACGTATACAAGATGAGGATCAGTATGGAGTGTTCCAATTCCAAAAAAATATTATTACTCTATACTACTAGAAGTTAAGTAAGTATATTTTTTTTAAGATATTTGGAAATCATTATGCCTACGCAGGATTAGTGCAAAGAACAATTTTTATTCCTGTCTTTCTATTTTTCAGCTATAAAAATTCTTATTGCCATCACAAAATAAACTGTGTATTTCTTTGATTACATAAATTATGTATATATTAGCAGTTACTTTGCTTACATTCGTTTTTAATGAGACACTGACACATTGGTATACCTAATTAAAACGGAATTGTGTTAAAAATAGTTACATAAGAAAATACCTATTAGTATTTTATATGTATGTGTTACGGTAAATGTAGATAATCGGGAATTATGCATAATTCCCGGGAATTATACATAATTACCAACGCACTCGGTAAATGTTGAGAATTATCCATATTTACCGGTAATTATATATAATTACCATACCCTTTTGGTTAATGTACAAAATAATGAAATCAAACATCAGAATCAATATGTTTATGAGAATAAATACATGTACAAATAAAATAAATAAATCGCACGAGTAGAGGATCAAGAGCTCAAACCTTCTATTTGGTGTTTGGTGGCAAAATATAAAATAAAATAACATACAATAAATTAAAGTAAAGTAGAGTAGAGTAGAGTAGAGTAGAGTAGAGTAGAGTAGAGTAGAGTAGAGTAGAGTAGAGTAGAGTAGAGTAGAGTAGAGTAGAGTAAAGTAAAGTTTTTTTTTTATTTTTTTTTTTTTACTAGAGTTTTTTTACATGAAATAGGCGCACGCTTGACTGCAACTTGGCTGGTGTTAAACAACGTTATAATCTACGATCCAGCGCACTTGCCTAGAAGAAACCAGTTTGCTTTCGCCTTGAAGACCGACAAATTATAATTCAGTGCGGTTTTTGGTTCAGTGCCTTGCCTGTTTTGTTTTTTGCCATGTTTGATTTCATTATTTTCTACATTTACCAAAGGGGTATGGTTATTATGTATAATTACCGGTAAATGTGATTAATTCGAATGTTTTTCCCACTTTTACCGAGAGCACTGGTAATTATGCATAATTCCCGGGAATTATGCATAATTCCCGCATTATCCACATTTACCGTTACATATGTATATATAAAATATATATAGCCCATACTGTACTATTTCTATAGAGTTTGTAATATGTATTTGGAAGTAGTATAAATAGACGGTCAGCAATTAACTGACAATTAAGTATTTAAATGTCGATATCGTAGTCACATTACCATTCTGAGGCATTGTAAAATGGGCATTAAGTTTTTATATAACGTGACAGCTACACGTGTGGATTTGGGACACAGCGTCGTTAGTACTGTTTGGTAAAATGTGTGACTTATGTTTTAGGATTTTTCTACTATTTAATTAGGTGTCTCTTTGAGTCGTATTTCTTCATGATTAAAGGTCGTGAGTAGTGACTCCCGCGTAGAATTAATTGCTTATGCATTATGCTTATTAATGAGTAGGCTTAAAGTTACTGACTGACAGACGTGCTCAAAAAAAGCATGCTCATAAGCTTGCTTAATATTAGCATGCTCTGCAAACTGTTCACATTCGCGAGCAATAAGCATGCTCAAAGCAATGTTCCGACGTGCTCGGAACACGCCCCCCTCTACCCGCGCCTCAGGTAGCATGCTTGAAAATCAAACGTCGGTTGATTTTTGAGCACGCTCTAAATAAGCATGCTCATTACATGACACATGTGCTACTAATGAGCACTTGCTCAATAAAAGTATGCTTTTTATGCTTTCTTTCATTCTTTTCTTTTGTGCAATGTCCCGGAATATATATTTATTTTCGTGCTGGCAATAAGCACGTCTCGCCAATAGTCGAACTCGCGCAAAAAGGTCTCGCTCTGAACCATTTTCTATGAATATGTATTCTACCTATTGTCATAATTATATTTTTCAAGTAATAGAAAAACATTATCTGTAAAAGTTCAATCCAAATAATAAATACCTACATATGTCAAAGCTTAAGAAAGGAATAAAATAAAACAAATATATCACATTTTGGAAACAATATTCTTACTTAAATTACAATAATGACACGTTGAGATTTAAATTTACTGATAAATGTAGCAATAGGTATCAAAACATCTTACATTTACAAAGGATTATTTATAGAGTAATTAGTTGACAGCTACATATTTAGGGACAGCTCTATGCTAAAAACAAAATTGAATTTTTATTCTTACGAATTTTCAATATATGTGTTCTTATAAGTAAATATCCTAAATATATCTAGCACCAATTGTACACTTACTCTACGTAATAGCTTTTTTACTATGTAGTATGTGAAACTTATTTACCTACTTAATATAAATGTCTGGCTGTAGAAATCACTTGAGTACACTGTAGTTAAATACATCACTCGTCAGTATGGATGTCTATCACGGAGTTCAGAACGTTTTCCGAGCAGTGGTATCAGCGGTCAGCACTATCATTGTCCATCGTATGACTAGTTGGAGTCGGAGTGCATGCGTTCAAAGCAGGGGGGGCAGAAGCCGGGCTGGCCGGGGCACTGCAGGCACTCGTACTTGGTACTTCGCTTGTACTTCGACCCTGTCTGGGGGCTGCACCCGTGGCACACCTTGCGGTGCACCTCGTGCGTTATCGACAATTGACCGTTCTTCCTGCGTCGCGTCCTCGGCCTCATCTTAGTTATAACCTTCAGAAAATGTCTCTGGTTTAGCGGTAGGTTCTCCGTCGGCGGCAGCAAGCTCTCCAGCAATGCGGCCCGGAACTGAACAAACTGAGTGAACGTGCTCATCTTGTAGGAGTTTTGGAGCATCACTTGCAGCACGTGGATCAACACTTTCTTGTTCCAGGACAAGGATATGTCTCGGCACGGGTAGTATGTCATAGCGGTGGTGTTGTAGTCTGTTCCCATGGCGAGCCAGTATCGGCACACTGGTTTCGCTAGCGAATACCAACCCCTCGGCGTGGCGGGACCAGTCTCTTTTCTTGTGTCTAACTCTGAACTTAAAAAAAACTCATCATTACTATTGTACACGATCAAGCCCTTATTTCGCAGCGCCTGACATGTCGCCTCTTCCGATTCGTCTTTCATATTTTTAGGAAACGTTGCGTATCTTAACGACGTCGGTATAGGCCCCGTAGAGTAAGTCCCTTTCAAAAGAAGTTGGTGGGCAATATCAAAATTCATGTAATACTCGTTAAGATATACTGTATTTCCTTGATTTAATTTGTTTCGAAGAAGATATTCCACGATTTTATTTTTATCAGGCGATCCCTTAACGACGGCTAATTGGTATACGATACCTGATTCCGTCTCCGCCAGCGCATGCATAGAACATACTTGCGTTGATTTTTTGATTGAATGCAATCTCGATTCCTGTGTAACCACTTTTCCGTAGTGGAAGGTTGCAATATTGTCAATTATAAGATATTGCCCCGGATTGTAAGTTCTTTTCATTACACCATTGAACATATTTATCAAAGGATGAATAGCTTTAATTGCATTGTTATCAGGTTCGTCGGAAAATCTAAGGGTATCCATGATCTGCATGAACCTCAGTCGTGTCATATACCTTTCAAAAACTCGTTGCTCATACAGATAGTGGAGGCTCCAGTAATCGCTCAGACAACCAGCGCCCATACTACCGGTGTGAAGTAGTAGACCGATAAATGTGAGAATTTCACTATTGTCCGTTGGAGTCCAATCTTTTCTTTTGGCGCCATTTTTGTTGGTTTCCTCGACAATTATGCTTAGAAGCTCATCGTTTACGAACATACGGAAGATTTCAATTGGATTAGTTGACATATGTACTAAGCACTTTTTGGCGATAAGACTGCGATCTACCTGGGTTCTTTTTTGCATAATTTGTGAGTTATTTATACTGTTACCACTATTGCCATGTTCGTTGTGGTCGGAGTCTTTATCTGTGTCCAGTATTTCTACACATGCTTCCGCCCGTGTTTCAACATTTTGCTCATTTTTATCATCAAGTTCGGCATCTTCAGATAGTATGTATTGGTATCCAAGATCGTCAGTATCCTCTGTTCCGTAGGTTTCCTCTGTTTCGTATTTTATGTCTGTTTCTTCGATGTCAATTTCCTCATGTAATTCTTCAGAGCTTACCGCGAGATTTTTATGATCATCTTCAGATTCATCATAAGCTGCACCACGAGAAGTAGACGGATGTATGTTATCTTCTGTAGTGTCTGTACCTGTCGATGTCACAGATACAATAATAGGTAGAGAGGAAGAAGGCGTCAGCGGTGAGACTTCCATTATGATATTTTTTTGCTTTTTAGGCTGATCAGTTGAAACAGTATGTGTTAGTACTTCGAAGCTCACCACATCGTCAGTGGCAGTCTTGTTGTGCGTTCTTTTGTTAGCCATTGATCCATCAATATTTAATAAGGTAATATCAGCAAATAAACAATAGAATTCAAAGAAACAAATGTATAAAAGATCGCGTTTCGCTGGGCGGCGTCGCGGCGCGGCCTCACGTCTCGAACGCGGCGCGTACTGACTGGCCTTGGATGCAATATGGCGGATGGCGACGCGCGGTGTTGCTACGTCCCGCTCCCGCCGGGCGCTCCGCGGGCTCATGCTGTTTCGCTCTGCCTCGTGCCGGTCAGCGCCCCCTCTCTGTCTTGCGCACCGATACACAAGCTGAGGCGAAAGTAGGGAGACCGGCAATCGGATTTTATCTACCTTACTCATGATCGTACAAGCTTACATTTTTATTTTAGTCTTTTCATGTAATTTTAAATTGCTACAACTGGGCCTAAGATGTAAGTATATAACTACAACATAGTTGAGTACTAGCGAATGGATTCGAAGATATTTATATCTTCTAAAAAAGTTTATTCAACAGTAACAAAGGCATTCCAATCCGTTACGTAGATTTTCAAAAGATTTTAAAACGTCACTGACAAGATGTATGGGTCTGATAATGACTATAATTAGTGTTAAGTATATACTTGTATCTGCGATAACATTCACATCAGTATGTCATATATTATTTTTATTAAATTAAAATCCTGTGTAATCTGATGATTACACAGGATTTTAATTTAATAAAAAACCTATTAGTTTAGTGGAGTGTTGTGTTCAACACTCCACTAAACTAATAGGTATTATGAATCCGAAAGTACCTGCTACGGTTCAGAATACATACACATCTAGTTACTACACGTAGGTATGTAAGGATAATTTATTTTTACTAATTACCTACAGATGTACCTATATTATGTGTAGGTTAGTAAGTGGTTACTTACTACCTAGTTGTATTTTGTTACAATGTCGTTGACCAAGTGGCCGGGCCGAGTGTACGTGGGCCGACCACAGACCAGTTCGACCTACGCGCCACCTCCAATGTACGCGATTTTGAAACTTTGGATACCAACATGTGGCAAAAACTGATGTAAGTAATATGTTTTTAACATGTCGGTTTAGAGAGTGTAATGAATAGATACCTATAATATGTTGCAAAAAGTAATGTGTTTGGTCTTCAATACAATTATAAAAAAATAGGTAGAAAGCTTGAACTTATCGTCGGTATTTTATTCATCTATATAATTACATGCTTTGAAACAAATACATATGTAATAATAATATATGAACATATATATATATATATACCTACTATTTGAATTATACTTATTCGTTTAACTCGAAAATAAACAACGAAATAAGTTACACAAAAAATATTAAGTCGTGGTTAACATTTTTTGTGAAGAATTATATAATTTAATTATATGTATAATGTAGTCTTGTAGTATTGTGAATGGCATTAAAGTAATGTAACTCGTAGACGGGCGCCGAACGTAGTCTGTCTAGGAACAGAGTTAATACAATACAGAATGAGCACTGTTGGGTTTTGAAGTCGGGAAGAGACAATACAACGTGTCTACTGTCTTCGTATGTTTTAAGCTGTCTGAAGTTTTTGTAATAGTTTTTATAACAATCGGAATTGCTCCAGTAAAAGAAATGGATATGTCACCGAAAATTGTACTAGTCGTTGCTTTTAAAGTTATATATTAACACAATAGGAAAAAATCCCATGCACCAGTTATCACAACATCAAGACGTTACATGTATTAGATAAAATTTTGGAAAGTCAAGCTTTTCAGCCGCAAGGTATGTTATACAAGCCACAAAAACGTTTTTGCCCAAGTTCAATACGGGTAAAACCGCAGGGCGCTTGTATAAACATACATTATGCATTAGTTTTGTCTGTATATTTAGACCTAGGTAATAGTCTGCGACAGAAGTCTAGACTGCACCCCATCGGTGTTAATGTGATGCAAACTGGCGACCACTTTATTAGTTTACGTGAAACACTTCCGTTATAGTTTTTAGTTTGTTTATTTTATTGTTTTGATAATGTAAGATTATTTTGTATGCTGTTTTGAGAACTATTGATATTCAGAAGTTGATTTTAAAATGTGTAGGTTCTCTAATTGAAAGTTGGAGTTTTATGATGTTATGTAACTTGATTGAAAATAAATAGTTTTCATTTCGTGATACATTATGAGTAAAATTATTAGGCGTTTATATGTGAGTAGCATTTTTACTATCAAGAATTTGTGCTAATGTTTTTCTTTGTTTGGTTGTTTCAGGTATGACACGGGTTGAAATGCAATACATGCAAGTACTAAGTAGTGATTACAACTGTCAATTTGCCATATTTATATAAATATTATGGAAAATAACGATATAAAAGTCACAATAGTTAACGATATAAAAGTCAAAATAATACTTGATCCGTCTTATTACAAAACGCGGTTTAAATATTAGATCAGAAAATTGAAAATAAAAAAAATAGGTTCTTGTTGTTCAGACATCATATAAAGGCAATCAAAATGTCGACAAAAAATTGGATCTTTGATTTAACATTGGTACATTTTGACAGTTTGATAATTAATGTCAGTAGACAGACAATTTTCGAACAAGTAAAACGGACTTGGTGTTGACTTATATTTATTTATTTATTTATTTATTTGAATAATGGGCGAGCAGCAAATTGCTGATGTGCCCATATCACACTGTGTCAAAATTGTTTTATTTAGTCCACGAGATAAAAAATTAAACAGTCCACTGGTGCAACGATCACAAGTTAACAAGAGATTTTAATCCACGTTTTGTAATAAGGTCCATTTTGTATAACTGTGAAAAGTGCATTAATATAACTTGGATATGCACTCTAACAATTGTAGGACCAAAAGAAATACTCTTAGAAATAGAAAGTCTATATGGCAAGCAAACCCAAAATTAAACGAGATATGTACCTATAAGATCTATTAAAAAAAGTGTACACAGTGCTTATGAATTCCATATACATATGTACCTTAAATATAATAATCGAGGCGTGTATCCTTTTAGTATAAAGTGAAATTGAAAGAAAATACATTTTAATTGAACACATAGGTAGATACAACAACAAAATAATGATACTGAAACTCTGGAGAAATATGTAGTGTTTTTCCGCTGCGACTGCTCCTTAACCGACATCAAACAACAAACCGAAAGCCGACCACCGACGGACCGACGTTCAGAGAGTCAACACGAGTCCTGAGGATGCCTCGTGGAGAGGCGAAACACGTGTCGACTAGAATATCTTGCCGAAAGAGAACAGCAAAGCTTCAAGACACAAGGTGCGGTGTTGGGAAGTTCTTGAGATCCACGGAGGCCACGTTGGTTAGGAGGTGAGGTGTGGCGGTGGTATATGGAGGAACACACCTAAAAACCATCAAGTTTGTTGTTTGATGTCGGTTAAGGAGCAGTCGCAGCGGAAAAACACTACATATTTCTCCAGAGTTTCAGTAACAATGGATTTCCGCAAAGTAACGCCTGATTCAATATCTTAAAATAATGATACTACTTATAAAAGCAAGTATAGTCTGCATACAACACAAAAAATTATCCCTCTAGCAATGCACGCGTATAAGAAGGTACTACTTGCTAATAAGTAATCCTTTATGTAATAGACATCTATGTATATCTACATTAAGAACTGGACAAAACTGAGCTACCCGCATCTAAAAGAAGCTGCATGGGATTGTAGAATATTTGGCCATTGACTTCCAAACTTTTATATGAAGATGGCACCCGATAATGATGATATCTACTAGGTACTATATTATATACTAGTACTTGGTATATGTATGGGTACTTATATAACTTAAACTTTTATTGGAAAATGAGCGAAAATTATCACGACTGGCAGGATTCGAACCTGCGTATTTCCGATCACCGTCCGGAACGCCTTAACCAACTAGGCTCATTAAATTAACTCATAGTACTTATATAGTTTTTCTGTGATATTAGTCACATCAATTAGTGGGTTTTAGTTTTTGTCCACTGGACATTTCGCCTCCGGCTTAGCTTGGTCGTTGCACTCATTAATAAGCATCGATTTGGAACTGGACTCATTTTAATAAGAGCGCACAAATTCTGTGAACGATTATGTTTGATAGTTTTATTTTTCCCGTCGTTTACTTTGAGGTGTGGGTTGGCAGAATACTGTTTTGTTATTATTAAGACAATATCTGATTAATATAATATATAACTCGGATTAGCTTTGCGCCCGCGCCTTCGGTATTTCTGTGTACGCTTTTTTGAATTCTGTAAGATGGTTACTTTAATTATTGTTTCATTCTACATATTTTCCATATACCCTTATATCAATTTCTATTTTACTATACTATTTACTTAAACTCCAAGATTTTTTGTTTATTTTAAACTTTTACTAGATCTTATTTTACGAGAGATAGATAGGTTTACGTTTGACTACAGCCTGCCTGATGTTAAGCATTGGCAATAAAAAGTGATGCCATGACCGGACCGCGTTACCCTTGATCTACTTATTTTATAGCTCTTGTAATTTGTCCCAATCATCTGCAAAATTGATTTGAAAGAGCATGATTACAGTTTGCATCTCAAATTACACGAACAATCCATGACCTTGCCGAAAAAATAGAAATCAATGAGTAAACTTTAGCCAGTGTTTTGTCTTTTTCATTCATATTGAAAATGTCAATGTCGGAAAGAGATAAAACACTAATCGACTGATTATTCATTGATTCGTTCAGTAAGGCCATATATCCATATTAAAATCAACCAAAACATCAATATGTTTCACCTATCACGTTACACACCAATAAAATATCGGCCATCGAATGCCAAGGCGTGACATTCTGGCATTCTGCATTGACATTCAAAAATTAACACAAAACTTACTTAAACTACCACAAGTTATTCGATTTATGTTCAGGAAACGCACCGAGTTCAACTTAAGGGTACGAAATCAATAAATCTGTCAAAAATATTAATTTATTTCCCTTGACAGGTAATTGAGATAAAATGCAAGCGGGTCAATTATCTAGGGTTAATTGTTCGCACGAAAAATGCCTTCACAGATTAAAAACCACGATATGTGCGAAAATCACGCTTATTTATTTTAGCCGAACTGGCTTTCATGATCGAATGAAATATGAAAAACTATAAAATGAGAATATTCACATCATTAATAACTAAAAAACTGACTTTCTCAGATTTCCCGGTTTTATGACCAAGCTAGACAAGTTAATTCAATTTGGTAACTTCATCATCATCATCAGCCTAATGGGACCCACTGCAGGGTATAGGCCTCCGCCCTCTTACGCCAATACTCCCTGTCTTGCGCTGTTCTTGCCCAGATGTTTCCTTCTAACTTTCTAATAACATCCAGCCACCGCTGCACAGGTCTTCCTACACTTCGCTTACCTAGCGCAGTTCAATAGTTCCTACAATTCAGTTATTGCTTTGCTCCATCTCCTTTTGGTAACTTAGTTCTCGTAATTGGTTTCTATACAAAATGTCTCCCAGATCACGTTATACGACATTAGAATAAAGCCTTGTACTTAACGGGCGATCCGAGCTTAGTACTTGGACCGTTCGTGAGTTGTAAAATATATTATTTTAATGCCTCCTAACGTGTTCTTAACAGCAAAAAATGTTGGTCTCTCCAGTTAATGGCCATTGTCTTTAAGTTTAGCATAGGTCTCCATTTCTAAAGAAATAGCGCGGACACATGGAAAGTATTTACTGCATGAATTTTGTTTACTCGGACGTGCCTTTTTCTCTGGCTTAAAATATTTTTTTTAACCTAGATCGGCTCACGCTTGACTACAACTCGCCTGATGTTAAGCAACGTTATAATCCACGATCTAGCGCGCTTGCCTAGAAGAAACCGAATCACTCTCGATTTGAAGACCGATAAATCATAGTTCAAGGGAAATAGGAAAATATATTTAATTTCACGGTTTGTGTTCTGCTGTAATAACTGACATTGGAACAGGTGTTTCTAGGAACATCTATGCGTGTGTTTGTTTCGTTTACGCGCTGAATCAATATTAAATTTGAAATCGAGGTAGAGTAGAGGGTGAATAGACAAAGTTTATTCTAGAATAACGCGGGTACGAAACCTCTAGAATTAAAATATGTAATAATATGTACCTTTATCATAAATAAATCGTCCGTGATCTTGTCGATGTGTAATCGCATTAGACCACCGCGACCACAGACATATAACAGAAATAGACTTCTTAATGTGTTGAATCGACTTATTACTGAAATTGTGGGCTAACAACTAGTGGCTTCAAGTTAGGTTGGAAGCCGACTCCATAAATTGGGAATATGGCTATAAGTAAGGAATAGTGCTAATCTAACAGTTTTACTCGCTTTTTACGAGTGTCATAGACAAATCTTGCTGTTTTGCAAACGGAAGACCAGCGCTGGCTGTTCGCAGTCAGCACATGCTGAGTTAAGTAATTTTTTTTGTATGTACTTACATAGTGTTTGTCTTTTCTTTCTGTGATTCGTTTTTTCCTAATTTTTAGTCTCAAAAAATCATATAATTTAGTTCTTTTTTCATTTCGTTTTCTGTGCTATGTTGATCCCTACTACGAGTACCTACCGTACAAGAATGCTCACACGCTCCACCGCGCGCATGGCTTCTGATCTCCGACACACCTTCCGCGTTCCGATACCGCGTGTGTGCTACGTGACTGATAAACTACGACTACTCAAAACATCAGTTTTCAAACCGCTTTTGAAATCAAGAACAGCTGGGAGGATACAGCCAATATAAATACAACTTCAAATTGAATAAATTTACAATTGTTATCACATTATCTGTGTTGGTTGTGATTCTTGCTACGCCCCAATACCTTGGGGCACATGTATTTTTTTTTTGGAAAATTGTATGTGGCAAAAACAGGAGATGACCTTGCAGCAGCTATCCTGACAAAACTTAATGAAACAGAAGTTTCTCTAAGTATGATATTAAATGGAAATTCACTCACCCCTAGATCCTTTTTTCTGGCTCCCACTGACCTGTTCGAGGTAAATAGTATAATTTCCGGCCTTAAAAGTAACAGTGCCCCGGGCAAAGACGGCATCACTCCAGCGCTGCTGAAACACATCAAACCTACGATCCTTGTTCCGCTCACGCATATCTTCAATCTGAGCATAGAAACAGGCATCTTTCCAGAGTGCTGGAAGACCGCGACAGTTATTCCAATCCACAAAGCGGGTTCAAAAGACGATATAGATAACTACCGTCCAATCTCTCTTTTGCCCGCTCTCTCCAAAATCCTGGAAAAAATAATAAATAACCGGCTTGTGCGTTTTCTAGAAGAACAGCAGTTACTGTCAGACCAGCAATTCGGCTTTAGACGAGGGAAATGCACAGAGGATGCGGTAGATCTGCTCACTTCAACTTTAGCAAAAGACCTGGATAATGGAGAGAGATGCGTTGGAGTGTTCCTAGATCTCGCCAAAGCCTTCAATACGGTCTCAACAATTATGCTGTTAAGGAAGCTAGAAAATTATGGGGTGCGCGGAATAGCTCTCGAGTGGTTCTCAAGCTACCTGACCAACAGAAGACAACATTTGAAAATTGGAGACATAATCAGCCAAGAACAAACAATTTCTTTCGGACTACCACAGGGGAGCATCCTTTCGCCCTCTCTTTTTACCATCTACATGGATGGTATCCTAAGGATTAAGCTCCCTAATTCTAGGCTAATCTGTTATGCAGACGATGCCCTAGCCTTGTTCCACGCTAGCAGCTGGTCGGCTGTAAAGTCTGCTGCAGAAAGAGGAATGTCACGGATTTCTGAGTGGCTCGACATGAATCTTCTAACCCTGAATATTAAAAAGACTAGTTTCATTGGCTTTCACATAACCAATGCCACAGTTCCTAATATGGAGTCAATCAAAATTCACACAAAGGGATGCCCCGTTATCTCCTTTCCTCTTCTGCGAAATTGTCCATGTCAAAACATTAAGAGAGTGTCATCAATAAAATACCTAGGTGTTGAAATAGATGAAAAACTCACATTCCAATCCCACATTGCAAGTCTAGTCAAGAAAGTCCGGAAACAGATATACCTGATGAAGACGCTTAGACCAGTAATGAACATAGCAGTTAAAAGACTAGTATATACGGCACTGTGTCAGTCCTTACTTCAATACTGCATAAATGCCTGGGGGGGTGCAGCAAAATCATTCATGATTTCCTTAGAACGAGCTCAAAGAGCTGTCATAAAAGTTCTACTAGGAAAACCGCGCCGTTATCCAACCTCACAACTTTATCTTGATGCCAAAGCTTTGACAGTGCGACAATTGTTTGTAATGAAGGCGGTGAGCCAAACTCAACATAAAGGCCAAAATGAAAACACAGATAAGACCTCTGCACAGGTCCAATTACCTGAAGTCCGAACAGTTTTCGCCTCACGCCTGCCGCCATATATTCATCTTTTTGTGCTAAAAGCTGTGCTAAATAGCTGTGATGTAAGACAGATTACACACAGGAAAGCGCGTGGTAAAATAAAACACTGGCTACAAACAAAGTCATATCAAGAAGTTGAAGAATTAGTCAAAGTATACAACCAAGCAGGCAGAGAGAACATACAGGTGGAAGATCTCTTTTGATTGCCTGAAGCCTTAAGCGATACCATTATATCACAACCATTACTTACTTCTCACTGCACACTTAGAAGGTGATGGGATGACACCACAGCTTCATTGTCTGACGGCAGAAGCCCATCAATATAAAATACACACACTCACACACACACACACACACACACACACACACACGGATACAAACATATACACACTCACACACACAAACACACAATCTTACCCGGCCAAAGTGCTTAACATACCTATAGTACCTAATAATAAATCTACCTAAGCTTAAGCAGCATCTTCATGCGGTAAACATCAATCAACTGATTTCAATTTTCAATTTTCAAAATGTAATTTTTGTGATCATAAATATTGTATTAAACTTTTTGACAAGGTTTTACTACAGATATCTTATTTAAAAAGATTTTTTATAAACTATGGATGAACATTTCTGTAACTAAACTATGTACATGGCCGTGATTATTATTGTTTTATACATCTCTAGATAGTATTGAAATTATTCTTTTACTAGCGTCAACTTCTTACTGGAAAACAGGATCTTTTATAATTGGACCACCAAGATACAGGCTAACGCCTAGTTTGGGGTCTACAGTTAACACTATTGTTGTATTGTAAGTTAAACAAATTGTAATATTATATAGGTTAAGTTTTTCAATTAGTAAAATAAACATCTATTTTTTTTTTTTTTTTTTTAAGTTTACTTAAATAAATACGATCAGTTGCGATGTTAGGTTTCAATAATTTTTCTCTTCGAAAATACAGAAAAAACTTGTTTTACGACAACAACAGTACGCACCTGCCTATGAATTATACCTACTTCATAGATACCAACAATAACATTATTCAAATTCACTGAGCATCACTACATCTGATGACAGTGTTTGACTCCTGACCCTCTGCAGCCCCGCGACTTTCACTCTCCATATTAGACTCGTTCATTCCGGCGTCAGTTCGATGAACTTGACGTGAGTTTGTTTAACTACCCTCATTATTATGTTCGGTGCTACCTTGTCGTCAGATTAGGCAGAGGGGAGGGGGTAGGAATCGGCCCTTACACTAGAATTACTTGCAGATTTCATTGAAATACCGTCATTATTATAAGAAGCAAACCAATTGAGGCAATTAGAACTTGATGTTCAATTACGCAGAAAGATTGCTAATACACTAATGTCATATGTTCAAAAAGCGATCAAAATATGAACAGCCATTTGTCATGAATGCGTCAAGTGCGTTGACCGCTAAGGCGCGCCATTCACGCGAAGGCCAATCACAAAACAAGAAGAAAGCGCGCCTGCGCCCGCGCCGACGACAACGCCGTTTCCGTTACTCTAAAATTAAAACACATGCAGCAGACGGATGTTGAAACCGCGTCTCGAAATAAACTTTATAGTCGAGCTATTACAGCTTCAAATACACACAATACTTGAAAAATATCAGCGGGAGTGATGCGGGGTGATTCAGACTCCGGCAGACTTACGACAGACATGAGTCTTGAAATTTTGCCAATGTTTGTTTGCGGGCGATAATCGTAAAATTCTAGCAGTTGTTTGGCATTGGCCGGGATTGGGGTAGGTCAGGGCCGGCTCCGCTAATAGCGAGCCGGCACTGAAATAGTACATTCATGTGGGGTCACTGATCTCTCTATTTTCCTGAATTAGTGCTTGTAAGCATAATTTGAAAGTTCTGTGTAGTACATATGTTTTGTGCCAAGCAGTCAGTGAAACTATCTAATAGATGAGCCGATGAACAATAGCGTCGATAGATTTTGTCAAATGGCAAAAGTACGATCCTTTAGGCCGGGAGCCAGCATTATCGGGATCAGCTCTTCGTCAAAATTTGCGTACCCTGCCCCTGCCATCTTAAATCTATATCGTTTGCCAATAGGTTTGTATCTTATTAAAAGCTTTATTTCCAAAACTACAATTGATGGTAAAAATAAGTATTAAAAGAAAACACTTTACACTCATTATTAACTGTAATAATTCATAAAACTGTCAACTTTATAAACAGTCACAGATCTCCAGACTGTTTCTCTACTTTCGGTACCGTTGACCGCCTGTCTGTCTGTCTGTCAGTGTCTGTGCATTCAGGTCACAACGGTACTCGTACAAGGACGCATTAGGCCCTTTGTGCCCTACCACCTACCAACCATCTTCCTACCAGAGTAATGACAGTTGACTTGAACAATAGGTGAGTTATTACGCGTTGAAAGAGAAAGCAAACTCGAACGATGCCTGAAAATCTGTGGAGAACCTAGCGAACACGAATTCTTACGATGTAACATAATATCAAACACAAACCATCTTATTTGATAAAACTATTACAAATATTACACAATTTACAAAACGCAATATGTACATACTAAGCGATAGCCATAACTATATAAACGACAACGTATATACTTCCTATCACCATCAATCTATATTTATAAAACTCAAAGGTGACTGACTGACTGATTGACTGACTGATATAGTGATCTATCAACGTACAGCCCAAACCACTGGACGGATCGGGCTGAAATTTGAAATGTAGGTAGATGTTATAACGTAGGCATCCGCTAAGAAAGAATTTTTGGAAATGCCACTTTTAAAGGGGTGAAATAGGGGATGCAAGTTTTACTTCTTAATGCGAGCGAAGCCGCGAGCACCCACTAGTAATACATAATTGCAATAAAAATGGCTGCTGTCGGCATGAACATTATTTATCTCAGTTATAGAGCGTCAACCTCGGCTGATTAATTTCATATCATTACTCGTTGCAATTTATTGACATTATGTCATAATCTCTGCCAGTCTTTAATGATGATATAAGTTTTAAACGACGTTAGATCTTTATTATAATGGCGGGAGATTGGTCGGCCGATGGCGATGCAAAGGACTTGGAGTTGTGGTTGACAAGAATGGCTGACATGCTGAATCGATGCATCTTGACGTGCATCTATTTCTATTTGTTCTGTGACATTTAATGTAGGCATTGAAAGAGATGACACAAAAATGTAACTACATGAAGAAAAAGTACGCGTTTGTTGATTTCGTTGTTCCTTCGCTTCCTTAAACGCTGGCACGGATCATCATAATTTTATAAGATATAAATAATTAATCTTTATCTACTAATTTCTGCAAAAGCCCTTCAACCATAATAGCTATGGGTGTGTCTGCTCTTAACGTTTAAAAGTAACATTAACTAAACGCCCTTATCCCATTGCTTAGCGAAACATTTATCATTATGTCAGATCGGAAATTGGCCTAATGCAAAAGCAATTTATTGCAGCCTTGGATCTGTAACCTCTGGATTGGAACAGTAGTCGGTTAGTAATAGTCAAACTAAAGAAATACAGGCTTATTGATGTATGTATATATGTATATGCATATGTAGTTCTAAAAGCTTTATTAAAAACACACTGACAGTTACTTACAGATTGTGAAGTATAAATAATTTTATCTACACTAATGTTGTAACATTCTACTTATGTTTCCAATACTTGACTTATAATTACTACTGTTATAGCACAGACAACAAAACACTCAATTTAAGCAATCTCACATGATGTTATAATATCCACATCGATATCGTAATAGCTCATTATAACATCGAAAAAGCGTGACCAACCTGATTGCAGGGCCAATCAGGTTGGTCGCGCTGCGGTCTCGTTGGTTAGATTTTATTGGCGGCAAAATCACTGTGACAATACACGTACGCGTGAATTTAATGTTTCGCAATGTGTTTTGTTTTTTAAAAACAAATTAAAAGTTAAAAATGGATAGCGACGATGATATTTGTACGCCTCCGGATATTCTAGAATTGGCAACAAAAGTAACTCACAATCTTTTGCCAGAAAAATCTAGAAAATTATATGAAAAATTAACTATTGTCAGCTTTTACTCTTGTTGTTTGATTAATTGCATTAGTGAAGATAAAGTAGTGTATGCAACTGCATATAACACGGGTATTAAAACACTCGTTACTATTATGAAACTCGCTGCGCACGTTTCATAAACTCACACTCGTGTTTTAATACCCTTCATTATATGACAGTTGCATAAACTACTATTCTGTCTTTCACTAAATATTAAAGTCTTCCTTTTCTGAAGTCGATTAAACATGTATTTCTAGATTTTCGAAAAGAAACAGGTAACCCTGAATAATAAGAATAAATAAAGGTTACCCTAAAGTGCAATTGTAAAATAATTGCATCTAATGGGAACATTTTGTTAGAAATTATACGAAATAGTAGAATTAATTGTTACTCTATTGAAATATATTGATAACAAAATTATCTGATAGCCCATTTAACTATACGTATGTACATTTACGTTCCCAAAAGTATTATTTCAAATCTGTTGCTATGTGTATCTAATATATTTTCAGAACTTTACATATTCACTGTATGTTATAGTAATCAAGTTACGACATATGCAAAGCCTAAGACAAGTTATAAAGCATCATCTACGAGTTCAAAGCTGTATTCTGGTCCAGTGTAGCTTTCAAGTTGGTAGTTTGTTAAAGCTTTCTCCGTAGGGGAGCAAACACGTCAGTGTTTAGACGGGGGGTTACTGTGATAGGTGCGAATTAGACCTAGGCCCTTTACAAGTCTAGACTTAAGGCTTAGCATGGTTGGTATAGTACGTTACAAAATTAAACCTAAATCAGTTATCTCGAGACGGATTGACTGTAACCTACACAGACATTTTTATGTTGTTTTATTTCAGCATTTAATTTTATGCAGCTAAAAGCAGATATAAACCGCTAAAATAAACATAATTTATAGTAAACAAATAAATAAGGTACAAATTTTGCGAAGTATTTTACATCAGATAAAACGATGCTGTTTGTTGCAAATATGACACTTCAAAATACATTGTAAAACAAAATATATTACATATCGTGAGCGTTTCAATTGTGAAACGCAATCTTGTTTACCAACATCTTATTTTCATAAATAACTGAATCATATGGTGAATCAATCCGTGATTCATTCTAACCGTGCTAAATGTCCAGACATGCAGACGGGGGGTGTGGTACAACGACGTACTAAATGCCGCTAGGGGCAACCACTCCACTCCCAGCTCCGGGCTTAGATTTAGACCCTGTGTTTACGTGGGCATTTAGGGGAACGATGAAAAGTAGTTTTCAAATACTAACTCCTTAGAGTGTGTGAAATTTCTATTAGTATTATGAAACTATTGAATTATACCTTAAATTGGTCTTAGTTTTAAAGCTTCATCAACTATAACAAAGATAATCATTTACATCTACTTGCAACGATTATAAATTTAATTTTTAGCGACAAAACTACGTGGTAATAAAATGCCTAAATGTATGTTTTTGTAATTAGACCTACGTGATGGAATTCCAAACCTCTCGAAAAAATGCATTTCTGTATCGTTAAGAAAACTTAACCTTATTTTTCTTCTGTGTCTTATCATTCTCGTCAGCATCAGATGTGGCATAATCCACAATTTTACGGCCCCATCTCAAATTCCTGACATATTTATACCGCGACAAAATAATAACGATGGGACACCTTTGCGTATTCGAGCAAAAACTCGGCGTATGGTCGAATTTACAACGCTCCCTCACAATGGGTGCGCGTGCGCATACAATGGACTGGCCTTGCGCTCTTTTCGTCTGTATCGACGCGATCGATCAGCTGATCTATAAAGCAGCCAGACTGACAGATGTACGCACGAAGGGAAAACAGAATCAGTATTAAATCATCTCAATAATTGACTTTTAAATGCAATCCAGTAACTTAGTTTTAAGCTTACATTCATAACCCATTATTATTACATCTAATGACTTGTTTCTGTCATGTGTGTAATTATAGCGAAGTACTTTAATCAATGTATCATTACCAGATTTCGAAGAATAATAGAACTTCCTGATCACCAATTATGTCACAAGTCACAGAATGTTAAAAACTTTCATTTTCCATGTCAACTGAGTCTGATGATACAATCAATCAATATGAGACAATAGTATTAAAAATGTTCGAAATGAGTGAAAGTGCTCTAGACTGCAGCCCGAGGGTCTCGGCGGGTCACCCTCGAAAGGTTATCGAGAGAAAGTGGAAGATCGACTCGTGCGCGTCTTCTGAGCAAACACGAGCGCTTTGGGATGCTTTAGGATAGACACAGACTGTCAATGGCAGTCCAGGATATTATTATCTATTTATTTCATAAAAATATAAGTGATTTGAAGGGTCTACAGAGACTATCCCGTCAAATAAAAATGAAATTGTGGTTGGGCTAAAACGTGATACATACTGTTCCAAATATCTGCTGTTAAAGACTCCGACCATATCTAACAAATAAAAAAATCTAGAAATCTTAATCTAAATGTGTTTGTCTTACTTTCTTGAATGTGTTCGTATGTAATTTCTTGTCACTAAATAAATAATTTTCATTTCATTTTCATTTCATAACACACCAGTAAATAGTTGTTTTCTGTCATTTGCTATTTGTAAATATCTAAGCACTTACCAAGATAATTGTTTTTATTTTCCATAAACAAGGGATTACCACTAGACTGATATTTGCCATATCTTGTCCGTACAGAGTAATGATTTTCATCAGTCACGTTTAAATCTGGCTTGATAGTCTGTGCCCGGCCTAAAGGCCGCGTAAGCTCGATGTAAACAAACAGGCAAACAGTCGTGGGATCCGCACGATTTCACAGTTTAACCAGCAGTTATACCATTGTTCGTACCATACCTGCGGTGGAGATGTGCTATCAGTGAAATGGCCTTGGGAGCTTTCTTTCTGAGGATCCGGCACTTTGGTACTTTTCCGACGTCCGCGTGGACTTTCTATGTCAGCTTGTTTGGTTTGACGTGTGCTTGATGTGTTTGTGTTTGTGTAGGATGGGAATCTTTGAACTCAAATATGAAGTATTGTTAAACATTAGGTAAGATGGGTTTTTTGTGACATTATAATACGATAAAATAGCAACGATGGATAGACATCATAACTTGTGAACACATTGGATTGAACCTACCACATAACCCAATGAATAAGACCTATGTACTTGCACTACTATTCTTGACAAAATGGTCTAGCAAATGGCGAAATGTGTATTAAGAGTCGTTGTGCAAACGAGCTTTAATGCTTTATATTAAATCTGCTATTAATTAGAGCTTGCCACAAACCGGTGAGATATTTCTATGAATAAAACGGCAAGTATAAAATTAATCGTTTCCGGTGTTCTAACCGCTACAATACGCATTCTTACGTTCAATTTACCTCACTCATTAAACTCTTGTTCCCACATCAATCAACAAGTTCAACAGTAACGAACGTTGTTCCGTTAAAAGAACTCATTGAAAACAATGTACATTTATGTACTATGAGGTTACTACAAATATTTAACTACGTTTTGTATTTCTAGCAAATTGTTTGACAAATTATCTAGCTATTTTCAAATTTAAAGATGCCGCTGAAAATATAAGTACATATCAGTAAAAACAACCACCAATCTTAGGTGCCCAAAATATCATCACAACATTTTGAGCTTCATTGAATGGGTAGTTCTTTTCTCTTCGACAAGTAATCATCGCGCAAATAACCTCTGTCAGAAAAGTAATACAAAAACCATGTTATCTGAGCTGTATTGAAAGTAATACTAAAACCATGATAGTTGAAGTGTACAGAATGCCTGCAGGGGTCATTGCTAAGTTAATTAGCATGTACTTGTTCTCTTAATTGCCGTTTGAAGTATCTTTCTCTTCGCCGCTTCCGCAGTAGTGTAGGTCATGAACGGTGCGGTTTGAAACGTAGATGATATTACAAAGAAACAGATATCTATCCGATAATTTAGTAATCTATCAGGAAACGCTGTAATAATCAACCTACCAAATTCTAACTGCATGCATATAAATAAATAAAATAAATAAATAAATATTCCGGGACATTGCACACATCGCCATCTAGCCCCACACTAAGCAAACGCTTGTAAAGTGGGTACTTGATAACGGATATAATACTTATATACTTTTCTTTTGTAAATACATACTTATTATACATACAAACGACCAGACTCAACACAAGTAATTATAAATTTTAAAATGCATAAATACTTGTGTCTCGCGGGAATCGAACCCGCGACCTCTAGATTAGAAGGCAGAGCCACTACCAACTAAGCTAACAGGCCAGTCCAAAATCATCTAAGAGTTTCAGATAGTGAAAAGACAAAGTTCTTAAATATGCAGATTATATTTATATTTGATTGATTGGTAACGCTACATGTTAAAAAAATTACTGTCCCAACTAACCATAAGTCTTAAGTTGAGTGATCGATACCTACTCCTTTGTCTCTTCCATGGCTTACGGACCAAATAACATGCTGATTATACATGTATCACGCATTGAGCTATAATGTACTTACGTACTAGAGGAGCTATCCAAGCCAAAAGTCATGCTCCATTTTGTTAAGAATTTCACCTAAAGTTCGCTTCAGCAATGAAACAATAATTGGTCGTCTAACCAGCCAGTATAAACACGCAGCGCTAGAACGCTTTAAGATTTAGTTTTCTTGCGACCAAAAGGTCGAAAGCGCCGTGATTTTTCAAGGCGCTTACGCGTTTCGTTCGATGTTTTGCATCAACTTGTGTATATTCTATGATGTTCACGCAATGGCGGCGCGTCGATGTAAACTCAAGCTTTGTCAAACAATAATCTTAAACCATTGAGGTTAATGTATCTTAAACAAATAAAATGATTACTTACCGATGATATGTTACACCGCTATCTTTGTTTTTTGTTCTCGAATGGTTTGTGCACGTTTTTAAGACACAGTTCGGCATTTTGATTGAAATTGCGTATTTGTATAACACGTTCGCGCGTCACAGGCGTTTGACCCGGACTAAGTTCACTGCAGTCACGTGGACTGCAAGGCGCCCCGCATATTATTACTTGGTGCTGTCATCTCTAGTACGTAAGTACATTATAGCTCAATGGTATCACGTGATATTTGTAACTGACCTATCAAGTTGATTCATTTGGCATATGTATTTGGGATTGTTTCGTCATAATGAGGTGTACACTGGATGTATAGTCGTTGTTAGGTTGAAAGGCCCACATTTATGTATCCTCTGCAGCGGGGTTGTGTTATCTTAATGTTGTTTTAATGTTATTTTCACCTAGTACTTGAATGCAGAGACATTTTAATCGGTGATCTTTGTCGGCTATACTTGTAGAAGTCGCTGCTTCTGTTTAAATTTGTTTATTGGAATATTTGAGATTGACCCTTCGATTAAAATAATCGTAAGGCACGTTATAAGGCTTTCTACTTTATATGGTCTTCCAAAACGAATCATAAAATGTTAAAAATATGTGTATCGATATTATAATAACAACGTGATAAAGACCTCACCTAGCATTGAGTATTATCCATCGGAATTATTAAAATTCAGCCAGGAATCTCTCAAATTTATTCCTATTTAAGTACCCAATCCAAAACATTCATACTTCGTTTCTAACAGATCGATGATCTGCCGCGTTTAGCCGTCCGATTCAAGCCTCTATTGTGTATATTGAGTTTGTATATTTCTTTGCGGTTGTTTATCTATCTATATCTTAAAAATGTCTTAAACTGTGAAACATCCCAAAGTAAGTAAAGCGGAAGTATGATACAAGCTCGCCGACGCGTGCACTTGACACAAATAGCGACCAGTTGCAACTTGAACTTCAATAACTGCTCACATACCACGAGGTGCAGCGATGACTGTTCTAGGGCTATTACTCAGATTGTTACGTGTTAATTGTTTAGTATCTAGAAATATGTAGTTCCTACCTTCTTAAAGAATCAATTGGGTCCTTTAGGCAGGTTCCTGATCCATTTTACTTTGGATAGTAAGGCATTTAATCACAGGTCACTTGAAAGGCCTACTACCAACTGCCATTGCAACCTTATAACATAGGAGTGCCAACAAATTTTTGTTTGTTTAGACCAGATGGTGTAAGGGCTTTAGAGGAAGTTTGAATAACGACTGCAGCACCTGCAATACAGGATCAGGAAATGTGTTAATTCTTTTGTATCTCTATTCCTACATTCGAGTTAGTTTAGCTGTTTGAGCAGGACGAAAGAACAGACCTACCTACATATACATAAACCCCACAGTCTCTCACAGAATCAAAAGTTTTGCCTTTATAACATTCTTTTAAATTTTTAGGGTTCCGTACCTCAAAAGGAAAAAACGGAACCCTTATAGATATTTATTTATTATGGCAATAGATATTTTCATTTAATTTTCATTAATTTATTTTTTTGAATTGCAACCATATAGTGATAAGTTTAGTGCCCTATTTAAACCTGTCACCCCTAATCTGCCGATGACTAGCAACAGCGGCGTATCAAAGCTCGGGGCGGAGCCGCGTGGGAGCTCCATCGATCATATTGTAATTGTTTGAATGCACTTCCGCGCTGCGCCTGCGCATCGACGCTGCCTTTATTCGGAAGGCTACTTAGTGCGCATGAGTTACTTAGTGTGAACTAGGCATAAACATAATAATATGTGGTAACAACTTGATTAGGTACTTAATGTGACTTGGCTTATACTCGTAACCACATGTATTTATGATGAAGTATTATTAGCAGTATACGAATATAGCGTTATTATAATGAATGTCTTTCTTTGTATGTATAAAAAGTTATTATACAAACGAGTAAAACTATTCTCAAATTCACAATCGTTTCGATACCACGGATCAACGACCAAAACACGCGAAATGCCTTAAAATAAACCGCATCGCGTGCCTCGCCCGCTCTTGACCGTCGATATGAGATTCAAATGTTCGTGTCGATAAATTTCCAATTTCCATATCGAATTGGATCCCCCCTTCGGGTGGAATTACATCAGGTGCGCCGGCAGGTGTGCAAACTGCAGATTGCATCTCCTGATGCATAAATATGGATTACTCGGATTAACTTGACTGGATTTACTTAAGTCTATCTACCTAAGTACGCGTGTGTTTGAATTTGGTGTACTATGTTGGTATATCGGAAAAAACAAAGAACTTTTTATTTGGTATTGTAATTTTACCAATACGAAACGTCTTCTCATAAAAACTATAAACTTTAGCATATGAATATAATTATTTAAAAAAACGCGGGCTTCAGCGCCATCAACACCACCGTTTATTTAGGATACATACAAAAATTAAAATAAGTGTGTGTTAAGAAAACTCTTTAAAAAATGTATAAACATACCGGTAAATGTTTCTTTGTGGTTTGGTGTGTCGGAACCTAGTTGCTTCAGGCGACATCCGCACAAACTCGTCTTAACCTAGCTCATCCTGACTGACTGAATTCAGTGTAATTTATAATTTGCAAATATATTTTCGCTTAAAAATGTCTTCATCACCAAGATAATATTTCTCTAATGGCGTCCGCTTCCTAAGAAACGTGTCGTGTTGAAACGAGTCTATTCGATCATTCCTCCCGCACCGCCCCCGCGCTGTGGCGTACAAGATTACATCTCAATTCGCAAATGGACGCATAATTTAAATACAATTCTTTCAAACGTGATCGCTTTATTGCTTGGCTATTTGAATAATTGTCGTGTTCCTTCTGAGCGATTGTAGCTTGATTTTAAACAACAGTTAGAATTAATTTAGATGCCATATATGCGGTCATGTTATATTTGCTTAGATTATCTGCTAAATGATGTGATTTTTCGCAGTAACTAGAAAAAAAGCAAATTAAATGTTCCTAATCACAGAACAGAATCTACTGGCAGAGCTTGGCCCGCTACTTGCGTTGCGCGCTCCGATAAGATAAAGATGCATTGTTTGCGCTTCCCGATTGCTTGCTCAAACCAACTCAAACGCAGCTTCGACCCAGATCGTATCTCTATATTGGGCAATGATTGCTCTCCACCAAACTGTAGATACAAGATAACCAATGATAATGAAAGATTGAGACAAGAGCGTAGTTTAAAAATTTGACAGACAGACTCTTCATAACGAGATGAGAATTAAAAAAATTGTGTTGTGATTAAAAACCAAACGTCGCTGGAACCCTCGATGATACTTCACATTCTTCAACAATTACAATTAAGAGTGATTGTTCTCTGAATAATAAAATCTCTGATCCCTTCACGTAATTAACTTGAACTAGGGGTGGTATTCATTCCGAATTGAACACAATGAGTGAGTACGCGTTTCTAATATTTTTTTTTTATTACGTTGCACCCTCGGGTCGCTTGTGCCAGTCACGTTCGAGCTGTCAGTACTTACCAGTTGAGAGGCAGTTCTGTTGACCCCGTCATTTGCATGTACGAACAACATAAGGGGCAATAAAGCTTTCTATAAATCGAACGAACGCGAGGGTCTGAACAACAGCAGTAAAAGTTTACGACTTCCGTCCGCGGGCGCGGGTCACCGACCATCGCTGCCATTTGCTCGCGTTTCTTCAAGGAGCCACCAACTCGCGATTTTTAACTTATGACGATGTGTGTGTCGAAGTCCTCGGTCTAAAGATCGCCACTGCAACGCTCTTTTTATAGCAATTAAACCGATCGCAAGGCCGTAGCGACTCCTCATTCGAACGCGTCGCATTAATGCGACCAAATCTGGCCACGACATCGACAGTCCACTCCGCGATTCGTATACCTACCGCGAAGTTGATTCTAGTTCTCGCCTTTTTTGTATGGCGACTAAACGCCGGCGCTGCGAGGGCACCTGCCGTTCCTTATTTATAAAGCGAACGCGCAGAATCTAAAACTCCTATGACATTCGAGCCGAGTGAGTCACGCGCGAGCTCCCCGCGTTCCGCCGCCTGAGCGCGACGTGCTGCGCTTTACTGCATTATCTGCAGCTACGATTGAGAAACATGAGATGACGGATGGCGCGAGATGGTCGTCCCGTGGCCATCGATGGACGATGTAGATAGCGATCGTCCGCTCGATCGATCTATCGTCGCTGTCGGTTGCGCAAGCGGTTGAATAATGACCGGCGCCGAGTGATGGACGCTGGGTTCACTGCCAAGGACGCGCGCTCCGAGCCGCTCGTGTAGTTGCACAACGAGCCACTTCCCGGGGTTTCGCTCTCGGAGCCGCTCGAGGCTGGCTAATGACGCGTTGCTCAACATTCAGCGACGCCCACTAATGAAGATAAAAAAGATAAAAAAGATAAAAGATAAAAATAATTTATTTGAACTAAAATATGTTGTCATTTTTACAGTTACAGAAGTACATAATTATCTAGATTATAATTAGGATCTATTATTAAATAGGAACTAGTTTTTTAATAACAATTAAAAACAATTTTGCTTTTGGGGATGTCTACTGCTGAGTTGCAGCAGACAGGGTTCTTCCAGTGTTTTACATATTTATATGATTCAGACTCTGTGTATGCTATATTTATGAAAACATTAAACAAGTGTACATTCATAACATTTTTCTCAAATAAATTTGGAGCAAAAGCGAAATTTAAATATTTTATACATAGTTTATAACCTTTTTTTTTTTTTTCTTTTTTTTAACAATTCTAGTAAGTCCGAGGTCCCTAGTTCTCGCACTAGGATTCCCTGTGTTGCGAGAACTAGTTCTCTTCCAGGGTGCTAGAGATAGGGATTCGTGTAATTTTTTCAGTTATAATTTTTAATCCAAGTGAGCTGGACGTGTGCGTGCTAAATTAATTTTAATTTTGGGAACTATATATTTCGGGCTTGAAAAGGGAATTTATGGAATATAGTATATGTTGTGAATATGTGTTGTGTTTGTATGTGTTTACATGTGAAGGTGGGTCTGAGTACCTCCAGGCAGTTAAGCTGGGGTGACAGGCCCACCTGTGTATGTGTTTGATCCTATATCTGTGTGTGTGATTTGACATTGTGTATATCTTTGGTGTATAAGTATGAGCGTATATGTGATGTTTGGTCTGTATACCTCCTAACAGGTGATTAAGGGTTACGGTCCGCCTATGTTGTGGTTAAAGAGTATGTATGGCCAGTGATTAAGGCTCTGTATACTATATGTGTAGGTGTGTTAGAGTTTTGTTTTTTTTTTTTTTTTTTTTTTTTGTGAAATATGTAAGTAGCTCCGGAGCTAAAGTTATGAATAGTGGTGTGTGTGGTTTAGGTAGTGAGACGGAGGATTTCTTCCGTCTGTTTGTAGTTAAGCGTGGTCAAGTATTCTCTCAATTTTTTCTTACAGATATATTTGGAGCAATTCAGAATGTTTAGAATGGAGTTAATTTTCCTATACATAAACGGGCCTAGGATAGCATAGCATCTTCGTCCTGTGGCAGTTTTTGAAGAGGTCATGTCAGTTGTGTTCCAACGTAGTGTACGCCTGTGAGTAGCGTGGGAAGATGCAGATTTATGGAATTTGAGTATACACGCCACTATGAAAAGCTGCCTGACTCTCAGCTGTTTTGCCTCTTTGTAAAGTTCATCAGTAGGATGTCTATAGTGTTTTCTAAGTGCCACTTTAAGTATCAACCTTTGTGCGCGTTCGACTTTTATTAGATGGGTGACACAAGCACTGCCCCATGAAGTGACGCAGTAGGTTAAGATTGGAACACACAGTGCTTTGTATATCATGTTTATGATTCTAGAGTCAGCTACAGATCTAAGCCTTTTGAAAATAAAGATAAGTTTTTTAATCCTCCCGCTCACTGTCTGAATTTGTTTCGTCCAAGATAACAGTTCGTCAATGTATATCCCTAGGTATTTTATGTCTTTTACTTCCTCAATTTTTGGACAATTGCAGTAACTTTGGGGGTAGATAGAAATGCAGCAGGTATGTAGTCTAATATTGATAGGATATGTCGGAGCTGTACGGCATGAGACTCGGAAAGCTATGAGCTTTGTTTTAGATACATTGAGTGTCAGCAAGTTATTATGTAGCCATCTAGCAATATGTCTAAGACCATTGTTTGCTTCCCGACTCACGTTTTCCCAGTTATTAGCACTGAAAACAACGGCTGTGTCGTCAGCGAAAGCGAATATTTTGGCGTTTGATATCTCTAGCTGACACAAGTCGTTTATGTATATCAAAAATAGGGACGGGCCAAGCACGCTTCCTTGTGGAACTCCAAAATTTACTTCTTTACAATCGCTGCAAGATTCACCGATTTTGACTCGCTGCTTGCGTTCAGATAAATATGACTTAAACCATTTAAGAGCTGTTCCCCTGATTCCCAGATATTCCAGCTTTTTAATAAGGATCTGGCGTGATACGGTATCAAAAGCTTTAGCGAGATCAAGGAAAACGCCGACACATTTTTCTCTATTATCTAGTTTACCAGCAACAAAATCTACTAGTGAAGTAACGGCGTCCTCCGTTGATCTCGCCTGCCTAAAGCCATATTGGTTGCAGGATAATAACTGTTCTTTTTCGAGGAAAGCTATGAGACTTCTGTTTACCACTCGCTCGAGGATTTTGGACAAAGAACTAAGGAGAGAGATAGGGCGATAGTTTGAAGGGATTTCAGTATCACCAGCTTTATGGATTGGACAGATGTTAGCCGTTTTGAAAGACTCTGGAAATACTGCTTCTTGTAAGCTTAGATTACACACAAAGGCTATAGGGGCAGCTAGCACATGTTTAGCTAGTTTTAATATATGATTAGATACATTGTCATGACCAGGAGCTGAGTTAGATTTCAGATTTGAAATAATCTTACTTATGAGCAGAGGATCTGTTGGAGCTAGATATATTGAATTAGCTGGAGATTTTGGTAGAGACACAGATACAGCTAAAGCTTCTTCAGAGGATCCAATTTGTGTCAATATATCTTTCGCCAAATTTTCTCCTACGGTGGCAAAATAGTCATTGACTATATTTAGAGACTGGTCTTCGTTTAGGAGATCAATATTCTTAGTGCTATTGGATTTCAGGTGACAAATATCTTTTATCGTATCCCAGAGACCTTTACTATTTCTCTTATTTGACTCTAGTTTATTCCTATCGTGTGCGTTTTTTAAATTTTGTAGCAAATTATTACAATAGTTTCTATACTTCTTATATTTATCTTTAAGTTGGTCATTTTTAGGGTCCTTTTTAGATTTTAGATGAAGAGCATCTCTTTTTTTCATAGAATTAATAAGGCCAGGAGTAATCCAATCCCTACGAATGGTTTTCGAGTTTTTAGATATAACAATGCTAGTATTTAAGTCTATTGTAGTTTTTATTATCTTTGTTAGGGCACTGACCGCCAGGTTCGGGTCTATGATTGTGTACAAGTCAGACCAATCAGTTTTTTCAAGAGCTGACACTACACCATGGTAGTCAATTTTGACCTTTTTTCGAGATGTATCAATTGAACAAGGTTTACCGGGGATGCCTATAACTACAGAATCGTGATCAGATACTTGACTAGAGCATACAACAACTGAGCATGGATGTGTACATTTTATAAAAGCATGATCAAGGCATGTTTTGTCATGCGTAGGTATTTGGTGACCTGGGATATATCCATGACAAGCTAGCAGATCTAAGTAGTCCATGGTTTTTTTGCTGGTTACTGTTGGTTCTATGTCGATATTTATGTCTCCTGTTATTATGGATGTCTGAGATTTAATATCACTTAGTATCTTTTCTAGTGAAGACAGGAAGTTAGCTGTGTTATCGAAAGATGGGGGTCTGTACATTGCCAATACTGAGTAATAACTACCAATCCTAATAAGGAGACCTGTGCCATCAATTAGAGGAGCCTCACTTACGTAAGCTGGTAATCCACTCTTTGTCAACACTACAACCCCGTCGTTGTGGTTCTTGTTTTGTCTTGTGAAAGAGCAACAGTAGCCACTCAAGTTAATGCCAGCAAAAGAAGAGTCAAGCCAGCATTCAGTAAGAACTATCACGTGTGGAAGAAAATCTAGACGTGCCAAGAACGCTGTTAGGTTATTATAGTTTTTGACATTTCGAATACTTCGAATGTTTTGCACAACTACCGTAAACTTGTCGTCATTCTTGTCTAGCTCCAGATATTCTTTGCATACCTCAGGTTTGTGTGTTTGGTAAGTATGGACAATTTCCGCCATGTCTATTTCATCTAGTATCTGTAAGTTGTTATCCATAATCAGGTTGTAAGAGATTACTGTATGTGTAAACGTTAGGAGGACTTGTTTTGGCAGATATTAGTGATTCTTCATAGTTGGCTTTTCGTTGTATAATATGTGTACCAACTTTAACACAGGTAAGTATGTGTTTTAAGGTGTGTGTGAGAGAGGTTTTATAGCTTAGTGAATTAGTGGTGAGATAGACTTTGAGTATGGTACTTTGCGTACTGGATTTAGCGCGGTTGGGTATTAGTATGGAAGTGTGTGTGAAAGAGATATTATGGTTCAATAGATTATTGATTGAGTTGGTATTACAAAAGTTACTATGTGTACGACATTTAGCGAAGGTAAGTATGTCTATAGTGGTGTGTGTAATGGATAAACTATAGTTTGACCGCATAGTGATGTGATTGTCTTTGAGTGAGAGACCATGTGTTCTATATTTAGCACTGGTAGGTAATTGTATGGAAGTGTGTGTGAAAGAGATATTATGGTTCAATAGATTAGTGATTGAGTTGACATTATGTAAGATACTATGTGTATTAGTTTTAGTGCAGGTAAATATGGGCTTCTGGATGTAGATAGTTTGTGTGACTATTTTAAATTGGCACAAGAACTCTGTTTTAATGGTCGTGTGTTGTGTTGAGTGGGTAATGCAATGAAACATTTTAGTTGAAGTACAAGGTGTACCATTTGTCACGCAGGTAAGTATACATTTGTTTTTGTACATAGTAAACAGGTGAGTAATATAGAAGACTTTGTTCACCCTAGTATTTTTCTGTTGTTGAATATGCATAGGTATGTTTATGAAGACGTGGGAAAACAGCATGCAAGCGAGATTTATTAAGGAACATTGTTTGTAATAAAGATTGGTCATTTTAGTATTTTGTGTTAAGAGTATAATGACCAAGTATATAAGTATGAAAATGACACAAGTTAATGGATAACTATGATTAAATATCACCAAACCATTTCGTAATATTTGTATGTAGCTTGTAACAGCGCTAATTGATTTATTATACCCATACATGCATAATACTTTAGTGTTATACTCATACTCAGCGCAAGTATGCGCTGACTTGTGTTGTGTGATATTTAGGGTCTTTAGTTTTATAAAAGATTGACAGTAATTTTTAGTTCCAATTTGTATATAATATTTGATCAGTACAAACAGTAAAACGTGCAGATTCGTGGACTGGTCTCCACCATAACAACAGCTACAGTAGGAAGTTATTAGATATGCTAAACTGCACACTACCCTGTAATGACAAAGTAGTTTACAGTTTAGGCTTGTTTCAAGCAGCATTATCAGTAACTTGTTCATAGCATCGTATCTATAAATAGACATATTGTGCAGGCTATTGCAAGGGAGTAGAACACGCCACAGAATATCAACCAGTTTGCTCGGTAGCCGGCCACAGGTGGTCGTTTTTATGTCGTTGTAGAAGTAAATACCGTTTTTTAGTTCATTTTGTTTTGTTATATTCATTTTAGTTATTAGTATTATAGAAGAATATGTTTTTGTTGTGGTGTAAGTTGCGAAAAAAGTTGCTAAACAGGTGAAAATAAATGTGCTAACAAAATATTCATTGCATAGAAGCTGTTTGTGTTCTTCCTTCTGATTGTGGTGGATAATGAGTATAATGTAATTGTGATGGTGTTGGTAGTTATTTGTGAGTTTTGCGTTGGATTTGTTCCCAAAATTATTACATGAATATGGCATTTTAGTGAGGTAAGTATAATAAGTGTTAAGGTATGTTATAGTAACAAACTTAGCAGCCAAAGCTGTCACTTTTATTTCATGGCTCGTTATTAGTGCAGAAATTTCCCATAATAGATAACAAAAAATACAAGTAATTAGGATGTGTTGTTTGTTTCCTTTACACATGTTGATTCTGACATCAGAAAGCAGATATACAATATGTAAGATATAGTAGCAAAGTTCAGAATGAATAATTACAAAAGTTACGTTATACAGTAGGTAGTTTAGGTGCAATATACTGTTAGGTAGTCAGTTAGACTTCTTTAGTGTTTCAAGTTGATCTTCGTCTTTGACAAGGATGTGCGGCAGGCCTTCTTTCTTCCTTAGGAACACCATCCCATCGGACGTCCAGCAGTATGAGAAATTCTCTGCCTTCGCTAATTCTCTTGCCAGATAAAACAGTCGTCTAGACTTCGGAGTCAGGTGTTCCGAGACGTATATAGGCTCAGCGGGGCCCTCGAGGCCCAGGTGTTTAGTGCTCAGCTTAGTGCTAGAACTGAGATTGTGCTTTCTTGCCACGGTTAGTAAATTACCTTTGATTAGTGTGCTGGAGAATTCTGCCACTAATGTCGACATGTTACTGTTATTTTTATTTGGCACTCGGTATGCGTCTCGGATGTCTGATGTGGTGAACTCGACTTTCAGGTTAGAAAGTAGGTTTCTAATCAAAGGAAAAAGCTCATGTTTTCTTTCTCCTTGCTTTCGAGGAACACCTCTTATTTCTATGTAGGTTTTTCGGGCCTGTCTTTCCATCATATCTAGTTTTCCTTTGATACCTTTTATCTCTGCTTTCAGCTCTTTTTTGTCTTCTTCTAATTTTATGATCTTCACCTGCATGTCGGACAACTGGTCTGATATGAAATTCATCGATTTTTCGATGTCTGGAATGGGCGCAGTTTGGTTGTTTACTGCAAATAGTTGCTGTTCAATCCTTTCCATGCGCTCGTTATGTTTGTCCATGTACGAGGTGAACATGGTGTATAACATATCCTTCATGTCGTTTTTGAACGATTCGTATTCGTCATTTTCGCAGTCTGAAACTGGTAACCTTTTTCTAGATTTAAGTTTCTGTCGACCTGTGTTTCGTCCTGTACGGCTCGGAGAGGTATCAGCCATTGAATCAGACCCAGATTTACCATCTTTGTTGTCTTTTGATCGTATTTGACTGTGGACTAGTGGCATACTTGTGCGCGATATAGTTCAGGTAGGCCTAAATTCTGCCGACGGCAAATTGACGGAGCTCCGCACGGCGCCGATCTGTGTATATGTGTGCAAGTTGGTGTGATACACTGCGCTGGAGCAGGCGGAGCTTTTCGCTAGCGTAGATGTGTGAGTGACCCACTAATAGGTTGACGACCCAATAACAGCTGACCGCGCAGGCGGAGCGTAGGTGACGTCACTCTCGAAGGATTGCTATTCGACGTAGCGGAGCTAAGTTAATGAATTTGCACTCACAGTGGTGGGGTGATGTACCAGGCTATCAGAGACACAGGAAACAAGTGGCGAACTTCGATCTCTTCACACTTTATGTTGTCCTATTTTTCTTGGTGAATATTAAACTTAGAAATTGATTTTATTTTTCGACACACACACGACTGGTCAGCTTGGGATCCGAGGGGGAAGAGGTTAGAAGAGGAAGAACTAATCGTTTTATTATGCAGAAAGTGAGTCGGAACAAATGGAGGCAGAAGTGCGGTTGCAAGTTCGCGCCTCCGCCGCATTCATTACTGCAGAAAGTGAACGTTTTATGGCATGATTGTGATTTATTCTCTGCGGCGACTGAACAGTGGCCACTCATTGGGAAAAATGAGCTTTTTATCGAGAAGCTCGCATATTCATGTAGCGTGCTCCCCTCGTGTGTTTGTTGACGCGACCAAGTGGCAGCCATTTGTCTCTCCGATCGGTCCATAAATTGCGCCATTACAGTCCCTCAGTTGCTGGATCGCTGAGATTATGACATCTTAATAGCAGTTATTTAATCAGAAACGTCGGATGTTGCCTCAAACTGATAATCTCCTGACCTGAAATATTATCGCGATGGAACAATCTCTTTCAATCGCGATGATGAGAGGCATCGGAACGAGTTCAAGTATGTTCTTTGTTCTTCGATGCCATACTTTATAAAAAAGTCTGTATATGGAATGAATAAATTTGACTTGAATTTGATTTGAATTTGGAAAGATGTTTTGAACAAAAAGTTTATCCGTACAGCATTCCTCATAGATCTGAAGCTGATGTTTCCGTTACTAAACGCTGTACTGGAATGCAAAACATCATCCTATTCTCTCGTATTAAACGCACTTAATCATTTGTTTTTTGTCGATAAGTCATGTTCTTGATACCGCAGTAAATTGCAGCAATTAGACATACCATCGCCTCCCAGCTCCGCCTAGGTATGCCGAATTCTCAGACGAGCAGGTGGGGCATAGCTCTTCTAATTCACTTCAGGGGCAATTTGGTGCTGCAAGAAATTATGAAATTAGAGCTAACAGATAACAATCTTTTGAAATTTGCAACAACTACAAAAACGATCTGGGCCGCCTGCAAAATTTAATGCCTGTTATAAAGTTTGATTTTTTAATTAGTTGACAATCGCAACATGACGTAGCAATCTTTGTTGGTAACAAATAAAGGGATTCTTTAACTTTATTTTGGTTTCTATCACTTACTAAATATTTATAGAAATAGCATATGACATTTTTAATAAATTAATGGACTCCAAACATTAATGACTGAACCTCTCTCAACAAACTTATTTGCTCCTCTTTTCTTATAATGATTAAAACGAGTTATTCCACAGCTGTAGCCAACAGGCAGGTGTTGTACATTTCGCCGAATTTCGTCGGCGCGGCGAAGCGACTTTGTGTTTTGTGCGAAATCAAATGAGCTGAAATATTTGTGGGCATCGAATGCATACAGGGTTGGAAAAGATTAGTTATTTATTTATTTAATAGGAGTGGCACATTCAATATAGGTACGCTCAAGATACTACTAAAATATTTCTCTAACTAATATTTTACACGAAAAATATGTACATATTATATTCAATGTTTCTTTCATCCTGGTAAGGTTCACGCTTGCCTACAAATACGAAACTGTTTTTTCACACGATATTTCTAGAAACACAAACATAAAAATTCTTCATTTATATTCGTATTTTCTTTTTTGGTTACTTTCTCATTGTAGTTTCAAGTAGCTTTTTTTTAACTGAACCGGGTTTGGACTTTATCATAGTTTGATAATAAGCAAAGGCCTAAGATGGAGCGTGCTTACCCGATAGGAACCAATTCAGTCTCGCTTTGAAGATCGCTAATCTATCGCTTTTTTGTGGGTACTAAAATCGCTACATGAATACTAACTCTGTATACAGGGAGGATGCAGCTGTTGCATTGATGGATGAGATTATATACGTTGTTTATTGAAATGGGGGCTGGAGCTGGCTCGTTGGAGACTGTTTAGCAACTTGTACTGGGAGCCTGGTTACATTCTCAAAAGACACTGGTTACAAATAAATAATAATTCACTAAAGTAATGACTTCTTAATTAAGTAGAAGAAAAATGTTCTCTCGTCTTTTTCTTGCAAGGGTTGATAGGTAAAGAAGAAGGTTACACAGATAATTTTTACCTTCACTTAACCAATGTTGTTACAAATTAACAAACCTAATAATCCCAGTTATATTTTCTTGGATAAAATCAGATAATTAATAATCGCGTAACATATCATCGATCCAACAGCACCTGTACTAGCTATCGATCCATGACCGGGTCATTGGGCGAGGTCAATCATCTAGGGCGGGCCGCCCTACGCCTGCGCCCTGGCCGCCCGCCGCCCGTCCACCACGTGTAGCGGTGACCCGTGCGAGTGAACTTGACCTGGATACACCACGTGCACTGGGCTGAGGCTAAAAATAGATGCCCCAAAGTTGACTTTGAATGAAATTGTGCGTGTATTGGTTTTGATTAAAAATTTTCGTGTTAGTGCTATAAGGACACTACTGGAAAGTGGCATCGATGAGAATCACTTAGTGATATTGATTCATTAATTCTCCTAGGCATACTAGTCTAATGGATAGAAGTTTGAATTCCCTGATTCTATCATTACGTTTATTTTATTTATTTTGGTACAGTCACAGACAATTAGATATAGGAATATATACTAAACACTTTTAAGAATAATATTGAACTAAGAGTCCAATTACGACTATACACAGCTTTGTTAAATGATAATAAACACTACATAATATTTGTTATACGTTGGTATAAATTGTAGTACTTACAAAAACAGTTGTAATAAAAAAATACAAGTGGAAAACGGAACTACTAAGTAGCAACATTCCCTAGTTCTCTATGTAGGTTCTGGTAACGTAGTGCCAAGTTTATCAAGCAGCGCCGGCGCCTGCCAGGAGGCGCCGGCGCCGCGCAGGCAGCGTGGCTAATTGCGCACACGCAACCTAAGCACGCAATTTGTAAACCACACCTTGTTACACTGCTTCGTGACACTGACATTACACATTTGTTTGTATATGCATGCAAACACGCCATGTGTACTTAGCTGAATGTAGTTGAGACTAAATCATTCGGTACTCTAAATAAAACAAGCCAAGCCATTTTGTCTATGTGTAGAAGCGCTATTTATGCGTACTTAGAGTGTTCCGTATCCAATTAGGTATCTGTCTTTTCCTTACTTTGAAACAAATTAAGGATTAATTGGTCTAAAAGTCTAGGAAAAATCAACTGATCGAAATGCACTGCGAATCGAAGCTCTGTTTGCACCTAAGTGTATTTACTTTCGAAGTGCCGTTAGGTGTTAGCTTACTCGGCCACATTATGCGGTGTAAACGTACGACGACAGAATGGCCCGTTCAGTGCGTTGTTAGCAATGGGACTACACAGCTCCGCTGACACCACAGCGTGCAGTTATCTGCATAACATGCTCCACAGATATTGAGAGAATCTCACCTGTTTGCAACACTTAGCATTTGTAATTTAATGGTGGGATGGGATGGCTTTATCGGTGTATGTGGCTGCGGTCTAGTTTTTGATGAGTTTTGAAACTTCGCCATCTACATTTATGCATATGTAGGTATTTGTAGCAATTTACTAAGATGCTGTTCCTAGTAGAATTTACTGTAGTGATCGTAAAACTCATATCTTATTTTTATTTAAGAATACCTACCATAAGTAATCAATGAGAATTGCTTCCTTTTCTTGAAATATTATTCCATATATGTATGTATATTTTTTCTATATCTTCTGTATTCTGTGACGATATTGAGAACTTGCAGGTTCAGAGTTTAAAGCAATAATCGATGGTCAAAATCTACCCATTACTTCAATTTAAAATCATCAGTACAAAATACAAATAAATTTATTTCTAAAACTCGTTACAAACTTGACTTTTACTTAATTGTTATCAGTTTTTTATATTACATTGTATTGAGGTACAGGTACTAACCAATTCTTTATCGATTCTTCCAGGGGCAAATTCGCGTCAGTCCGCAAGATCCGCCACCTGGTGTCGGGCGCGGAGTACGCAGCCAAGTTCATCAGGAAGCGGCGCCGCGCTGCCGACACCACGCGGGAGATCCTGCACGAGGTGGCCGTGCTGGCGCTCTGCGCTGACTCCACCAGGGTCGTCAGCTTGCATGAGGTTAGTATATGACCTACCCTCTCTTTGAATTGTGATCCCACATGGAACTGCCCTGAGCCTGCTTATGAAATGAACTATGCTAAATAGCCAAGCCTGCAATTTAACACGTTTGCATGATGATGGAGAACGTTCTGGTGCTATCCTTTAAATGTACAATCTGTCGTCAAGCGCCCAACAGTATGTTTCGGCACCCTCGTTTGAGAAAAAGTTCCATTCCAGTACAGAAATGCTTCACCAAGCACTAGTGTTCGTTTGTGCGGGAATCGGCTGGTCAAATATCTGACAGTACAGAGGAAAAATATGACTCTTTAAGCTTCAAATTCATATTAAGTATTTAAAAAAGGAATCCACAAGACTAACAAGCCCTCATTACGTTTCCAGGTATACGAGACCCGCACAGAAGTAGCCATCGTACTTGAGCTGTGCGCTGGAGGTGAACTGCAGCGTCTCCTGGACGAGGAGGAACGTCTGACGGAGGGCGCCGCTCGCCGCGCCCTGCGCCACGTGCTAGAGGGCCTGGCACACCTTCACGCGCGCCGCGTGGCACACCTCGACCTCAAGCCTCAGAACCTACTCCTCACTGAAGGTGGCGAGGAACTCCTGATCTGCGACTTTGGCATCAGCCGCGCCATCCAGCCAGGAGCCCACGTCAGGGAGATATTGGGCACCAGGGACTATGTTGGTGAGTAAATGCTGATAAAGATAGGCAATGTAATAATACACTTCTTCGACTTTGATTATCTTACTACAAATTATTTTTTCTGTTTCTTAGTATGCAAAACGTACTTATATATCTATAGGGTACTAAAAATAGTTTAAAATAGATATTTAGTTTGTTATAAAGTTCCATAAGCGAGTGTGGCTCAGCGGTTCCAGTGTCTGCTTTTCATCCAGACGTACCCTGGTTCGAATCCGCCCTACACCAATGACTTGTATTTTTCAAGATATGTGTAGATTTGCACTCGCTTGGCGGTGAAGGAAAACATCGTGAGGAACCCGACATGTTTGAGGACCACAATATCCGAGGACATGCGTCTTCCGTGGAAGGACCTGGGCGCGCACCACGATGTATCTGCCCAAGAAAACTCCCCTAACGAATTAATTCTGCGGGGGAGTCACGACCCTCAGTCATGAGGAAATACGACTCAAAGAGAGATAAAGTTCCATAAGTAACAATGGCTCACTATAAATAAGAATGCAAATCAATAAATAAATGAAACAAGTCATATTATCAGATCATATCATAAACGATAGTTAGAAACAATTTAATCAGAACCGCCTAATTATGACACCTTTACCTATTTGGAAATAGTTAATTCGAAGTGGGCGTAAAAGGAAGGAAACAAGATAATACTTACAAGGAAATTGTTCCGCTCTCGTTTAATTAACACGTTATAAAAATAACGTCGACATTGGCCCTAATAAGTAAGAAAACATAATTAAATAGCTATATTTATCTTTTTATTATATACCTATTGATTTAATTGATATTCCAACCAAATGCTGTGAAGGTAACGTTTTGTTTAGACAGATTCAAACCATTAAAATTGAGTTATTATGATTAAAAGAAACCAAATGAATTGGGCGATGTGGCGACTGTTTTGGAATCGGCAACCTTCTTCTTTGGGCTTTGTTACCAAACTTGGGACTTGACCTTTGAGTGGGTTTATAATTCTAATTGATGAGTTTCTTCTCTGCAAAATTACATATGTATATATTAATAAAATTAGATGTATTTGAAAGACATTTAGAAGACGATAAATAAGCTCTTTAGGTTAACCATCAATACTAATTTAAAGTCCTCCGTCTGCGCTTTTTGTTCCTTTTGGAAGAGGATCATTGTGGCTTTTGGTATGGTGGTAGGGATCCGAGAGTGCTTTTCATTCAAACTTCCTAACATTATTTTCCACTTAAAAAAAATAAATAAATCAGGTGTTCCGTTCAGGTGTGGTAGTACTGACTACGATATCTTTATATTTATTATTCACTAAAACTAAAATCAAACGTTTGTGTTTTCAGCCCCTGAAATCCTGTCGTACGAGCCCCTCTCCCTGGCGGCCGACATCTGGTCGGTGGGCGTGCTGGCCTACGTGCTGCTCAGCGGCTACTCCCCCTTCGCCGGAGACACCAAGCAGGAGACGTACCTGAACATCGCGCAGTGTCAGCTCTCCTTCCCCAGGGACCTGTTCCGGGGGGTCTCGCAGCGAGCCATACAGTTTATCAAGGAGACCCTTGTGGTTGATCCCAAGTAAGTTGTTGCTTGGTTGTTGGCATTTTATGAATAGAAACCGCATGGACCGAGAAAAGTGGCGTTTTCTGGGATCAGGCTAGCTAAGATGCAGTCTTTTCTAGACAGTGTTTTTTACTTTTTCGTGAGTTCAGCCATTTCCGTAGAATAAATCATTGTCTATGTAAGATAGGTATTCCTGACATTTGGTCGTTTGATTCAGACCGAGGAGATTTCCTAAGCTATTTGACCGAGTTTACTGTAGCTGTAATGTATCGTGGGACACATGTACTTATATTGAATACAATACACATATTTTGTAAGTACATATATACTAACAAAGTCCTTTCCAACGCTTTCCAGGGGCCGTCTTACAGTGGAAGAGTGCCTGGAGCACCCCTGGTTGAAAGACGAAGCGGACCTGCCGCGCGCCATCGTCGGGCTCGGCTTCGACGCGCATGAAGTCAGCGACGACGACGCCGAGGGACACGGGGACGTCAACGGACACGTCAATGGAGACGTCAACGGACACGTCAACGGAGACGTCAACGGACACGGCGCCGTCAACGGACACAACGGCGTCAACGGACACAACGGTTTAAATGGACACAATGGATGCAACGGCACTAATGGGACACATGACGATGATAAAGGTACGTTAATTAAGAATCAATTGAAGATTTTTTATTAGTATCTGGTAGTAAACAAACCGATATTGTATTGCCATATTAGCTAGCCATATTAGGTCTCATGGAACTTGATAATGAATAATTCGTAAATAAAGCGTGATAATTACGATTCTTAGATTTTATTGCATATCTAGTTCGTTAGTCGATATAAAAAGGTTGCCATTATCCAAATATAAAATCATATAAATAATAATAAATCCATTATATGACGAAGATTATATCCAAAAATTAAATTTTATGTTTTCATTTCCAGAGAGCACGGACTCGCGGCCCACCTCCCCGACGGTGGACAAGACGCCCGAGGAAGAAGAGCGCGACAAACCGTTGAAGCATGCACACGCGCGCGACGTGTCGCCCCCCTTCCCCGACGCACCCTCCACGCCCAAGGTGAGGAGGCGGGACAGCCCCTAGGGACAGGGATAGCGAGTGAGGTATCACACAGAGATGGCATGGTAGATGGCATGTTTGAATGCACGCTTTGAGAATGTGATTGATTCTGCATCATGTATGGCTCCTTGAATTATTTTCATCCCATTTTATTAAGAGAAGGACAGCATTACATACAGAGATTGAATGTGTATGAACCCAGAGGTGAGGAGTGTTCGCTTATTTTGCACGAGAGCTAAAGATGGAAGTTCAAAGAATAAAATAATAGAGCATATAAGAATGACGAAGAGCTTGCTTTGAAAATGATTTGAACCAACAGTTATAATGTGTAATGTGACTGACAATATTTGCTGCTGAAATAGATGAAATGATTTTTACACAATTAAGTTAGAAAGTAAATTGCAACTACATGTCTAATCTACCTTTAGATTCTACAAACACTGCTATACGAGTTTTAAGCTAATAACAGAAGCGTGTAACTTAACAAAATCTATTGTGTTTCTTTCAGGTCTCACGCAAGTCACACCCGCACCCGCCCTCAGTGCTAGCTCTGTGCAAGAAGTTCCAGCCAGACTACGAGAAGCCGGCCAAGCTGTCCCACGCGCACGCGCACGGCGGCGACTGCGGCTGCGCGCTGGAGTGCGAGGGCGGTGCGTGCCGGCCGCTGCGCCCCGCGCGCCCGCCGCCGGACCGCGCCGTGCTCTGCTAGCCTCTGTGTTGTGCGCTGCTCGTTAGACGGCGCCGCTGACAGGAACCAGAGGAGCACCAGCTAAATGACGGTGCGGCTGACACTAGCAATGAAACCCAGCATTAACTGGTTAGAAATCTATATCAACTTATCGTTGTAGTAGCGAGATGTGAGAACGAGACGCTGAAACTAACAAAGCCGGCAAGTAAGCTATGTATAGTTTATAGACTAGGATCTATCAAGTTAAGATATATAGCTGAGATTTATGGTATCCGAATGGATTGTGCAAAGCTACGGTCTTATAAGAGCTGTGCTCAGACAAAGAAAGCCAAAACATGCTCGAATGAGTTGAACTTGCTGTCAAGTCAGCGCTAGCCGCGTTCAGTATAGAGCTGTGCTCATATTCAAGTCAAGAGCGAGTTTGAACTTCCAAGGCCGACTCAACGAAAATTCTAGAAAAGATCAAATACTGCCAATACGCCGCTGGGATTAATAAATGAATTCAGACCATTCTTGCTAGTGTTGGTGATGGCTGCCGTCGATATATGGACTACTAGTGCCGTGCTATAGTGACTATACGGGAGTGCCGCGAATAGTGACGTTGTCTGTTTAATGAAGTATAGTGGATCAAATATTGAATGAAGGCAACCTCGAATCTATACGTTGGACACGTTGGTTTTTAATGTAGAACTTTGCAGATCGGTTTTTGAGTAGTACCTATATGTTTATATTTGCACTGGTTCAGTGTCTAGATTATACAATATGTTGTTCAATATTGAATGATAATTTTGACAGTAATCGTTTTATGTCCAATTCGTGGATGATGGATATGAAAACTGTCACAATTATCCTATAATGGAAAACGCATAAATTTGATTTAACTGGGTTTTGCAACGGTTTTTCTTTGACCCAACGTGCCTAACGTATGGATGCGAGATAAACGACGATGGTTGGTCGGTCCGTCAGTGTACCATCGGCGCAATGTGATGTAAATATCATAGGTTTAATGTTATGTAAGTTAGTTACAACGAGTTGTATATTTTTTTAAAGCGGTAGGGACCCGATCGCGCGAACTGCGCACTAAGTTTTATATCCTCCACACATGATTACAAACATCAATGAGAGCGAAAGAGATGCACGCATGTGCACCGTTCTCTTTAAAATCATGATTAATTAGAGTAAAAGAGATAAGTACACTTCTATTAGTCCCTCTTTCGAGTCTACACTGTCAGTAAATCGTATGTGGAAATGAAAGTGTGCGAAAAGTTCGTTGTCAATCGCGCTCCTACATTGATGGTACAAAATGCATAATTATACCCAGAGAAGTATGCTGTAAATGTGTTCAAAGTTCACCTTAATACGGGCGCCTGCGTCCCAATCTCTTGTAAATAATGATATATTGAATATTGATGCGAGGACGGTCGCAGTGTTGTATTTATTGTGCGACAGTGACGCACGTTGTTGCGTCGTGTCGTGTCGCGCGGCCACTTACCTAATGTTATTGAGTCGATCACATCGAGTGAACTATTTTATGCTGCGCATTGTGAGTAAAAATCGTTGTAAATCAGCGCCATCTCTTGTTAGATTATCGTCAACATAATGCATCACAAGATGGCGCCGGCTACAAGGGTTGATTCGAATCGCAAAGTAAGTGTTAAGGAGCGTATACCGCCAATATGAACGGTACGGGACCAAAACTATGTTGTATTGCTATACGAATATTTGTAAAGTTGTTGTCCAATTGGTATTTTTAAAAGTTTTCATCGCTTCGAGTGATCGTTTCGATTGGTGTAGATAGATATAAATTGTTTACGTAGTAACATGCATAGATATTTTGATGGGTAAGCTCAAATGTTGCGTCTTTGTTTTGATTGGAAATTATTTCGTCTGTGGTTGACGAGTAGGGAGCTGCGTAGAAAGAGCTAAATAATTTTGTGTTTGAAGCGTAAAAGGTGGCCGTTCCCTTATTTGTTCGGAACAGTTCGAAACTATTGAATTAAATACTACAGTCTGTTGTAATACTGTACAGCTTCGGGAGTAGTTAGTATGAATTCGGAATATTTTGAGCTAATAAGTGTGCGTTCACCTCATGCTGCGTAGACGCACGTCACACAACCTTTCTGCAACTTTCCCCCTCGATCGAACCACTAGCGCCATCTAGTTTCCAAATTAAACAAAAACATTCGTAAAGTCTATGAAATGTGTCTTCTTATTTGTGCTTTCGAGCATTTAATTTTACTTACCGACATTTTCATTCATTTATTATGTATCGTTTCGTTCCATGTGAATTGTCATTAATTAACTCGCCACGTCTTGTGAAAACTATGATTTAGTTTCAGTACATTTGTAAAAATAAATTATTGTGATATAATATATTGTGTGTTATTTTATACTTCTCTTAAGACCCCGATTCTGGCACGTCACTTTTAGTTTACAAGTTATTTAATTAAAAAGCGTGTAACAGAACAGGTATGTGATAAACAGCACAATATTTTGTACAATTAATAGTATAAATAGCGGGTAGTCTAAAACGAATTACTAGGTAAATCTCGCTAGGTGTACTCGACGCAAGCAGCGCTATACCAGGGAAATAGAGGTCTAGAAGTTGCTAAGTCTATTTATGTGATGTTAGGGAATGTACCTACACTGCAGGCACCAGAGTTGCCTTATTTATATTTAATGTATATCTACGGCACGAGACCACCGAGGCGTCAGAGGGGTGTGGTGAGCAAGAAAGCAAAGGATATACAAATATTATTGCAAATGATTGCCTTACAACTGTTGATCTTTTGAACGCCATGCCAAAAGGGTAAATAGTATTTTCGGCCATGTCCCACGCATACATAAAACCGTGAAACCTAGAGAATACTCTTCCATGTATTTATTATAACTATTTATACTACGTATCTCGGTACGGTAGGTATTATTTTGACCCGCCGTCACTGAAATACAGCTTCCACATTGTCGGTCGTAGAATAATTAATGGCTTTAAATAAAACCAAAATAATATCGTTTTCCTATCAGAAATTTCTGCCAATATGTTCAGTGCTACTGATCTTGACATGTATAGACCCTAGGCAAATTACTCGTAAATAAATCACGTAAATCAGGAACTAGTTATGTAGTAGGTATAATATAAATAAACACGTAAGTAGTTTATAAATCAGTTTATTACACAACTCATTGTTAAAAAATATAAAATACAATACAGTCTTCACAAGGAAAAGTGCTGTTAATTCAAGGAACGATACAAAATTATCATCACAAATAATTCATGACATTTTGGCACTTTTTAAATAGTGTGGATTTCTCTTCAATTCTATCTTTCTATTTCTTTATCTATTTCATATACAGATTGGGATTAACGGTCGAGAAATTTATTCATACTAAATAAAATAAGACAAAACACCGGTTTATGTGCTGTGCTAATTAGCAAATTTAGAGAAAGTACATAAAAATAAATGGATTAAACTATATCATCAGGCAAGTTGTAGTCAAGAGTAAGCCTATTTCATGTTAAAATATATATATATATATATATACAAATTCTATATAAATACTGAAAACGCACTGAGAACTGAATACGTTATTATTATAATAATGCTCTTAATTTCATATAATTATTCATGTAATTTATATCAGCCATGCATGGTCGACCCAAAGCTGGGTATAGGCTTCCCACACTTGGTTACAAAGATAACAGTTTTAAATACATATTAGGGTTAATTTATACGTAATGTTGTCACAACGCTTGTAATTTTAACACAAAAAGAACAATTAACTAATTTAAATCACATATTGACAAAATTTGGTACACATTAGATATAAATAGTCGATAACGACTAGAATTTATCAATAAATGCAAATCATGTTTTTTAAATCATAATTTTATAATTCTTCTGACAATGTTTCCGAAAATGTTATACCTATAGTAAATGTATGTATAAAAGAGTCAATAAATGGAGCAAAGCATTGGAACTAATATATCACCTTAACCCTTTACCGCATACGGTATCAAATATGATACACTACGAGTTTTCACAGATAAATAATTTTTGAGCCTTCTGTACAACGTGTCTATGGAGGATATCTAGACTATGATAGTATCCGAACAACAAAAAAATATAAGCAGGTCTCTATCTTGTCTGTGGTTTGTTATTTCTGTCACCAAACATTTCGATCCGGCATTTCTGACAGTAAGTGCGGTTTGTCGATTGAAAACACAATTTTTCCTTGATTTTGACTCTAGCTAAAATTATTTTTGTGTTTTTCTAGTGAGTAAAATGAATACCAAGAAGCTTTACGGAAAAACATGTAAGTTATTTCAAATACTTCTTGACGAAAACTGGACTAGAACTTTGTATCTGAAATGATACTCTATGCAGTACGGTGTGCATACGTTTTTCAAATATGATACTTCATGCATTGGAGTTTGTGCCAGTGCTTGGTCAGATATGAAACTACATGCATTATTGGGAAGATTTTACTTCGTGGGTACATCCCATGTAAAAAAATATGTTTTTTTGTTTTCTTACTTACCTACTGCTGCTAAACGTTTGGAGCTCATGTAGGTATTTAGTTTTTTTATTTATTTTCAGGCACCCGACATGCAAGCGGGCGTGCTATTCCTTTAGATAGCGATGATGAGGACCTGACCGATGATGAAGATTATAGTTTACCGCCCAAAGGCGTAACCATCGAAGAAACAGACTCGGAGACCGATATATCTGATAAAAGTGAAGATGAAGGGAGTCTCACTCAAGATCCAATAGAGACAGTATACCTCGAAGACGATTTTGAATATGAAAGTGTAGGAACTGCTGAAACTATGACTGACATCCTAGAAGCGTCAACTTCAACGGGTACTACAGACAAAAACAGAAAAACACAGGGACAGACAAAGAAAAAGGTAAAAAAAGATAAATTAACTTGGACTGACAACACAATTACTTATGACAGCGCGGATATTGCGTTTATGGGCTGCACCAATCTACCCGATAACTTAATGAGCCTAGAGACACCGATAGCTTTTTTCAAATATCTGTTTCCAACCAGTGCTATTCATCTCATACATGAACAGAGTAATCTATATGCAGAGCAGTTGCAACCGGAAAAAGCAAATTCTATAACGTGTGACGATATATCCAAATTTATAGGAATTATCATGTATATGTCCGTTGTACATTTGCCATCTACGCGACACTACTGGGGTGAAGGAACTTATATCGAAAAAGTAGCTTCTCTCCTTACTTGTAACAAGTTTGAAGAAATCAAACGGTTTTTGCACTTTTTTGATAAAACCAAAGAACTTCCTAAAACTGACCCAAATTGCGATCGACTGCAGAAATTAAGACCGCTTCTGGACATTCTGAGAGCACAACTAATAACAGTCCCTAAAGAAGAGTACCTAGCAATAGATGAGCAAATGATACCGACAAAAGCCAAAACATCCGGTTTTCGACAATACAATGCAAAGAAACCCCACAAATGGGGATATATTAACTATGTTCTGAGTGGCGCTTCTGGATTCAGTTACGACTTCGACATCTTCACTGGACAACACAAAACCGATGTGCCACATAATTGTCCAAATTTTGGAGCCACTGGTAATGTGGTTACAAGATTGCTAGCCACGGTGACACAAAATTTGAACCACAAACTGTTCACCGATAATTTTTATACCAGCCTTCCGCTTATGGCACATCTGCATGGCATTGGAATTCTACCATTAGGTACAATTCAACTAAAAAGAGCGAAAGACATAGATCTGCCAAGCAATAAAGCATTGCTGAAATGTGAAAGAGGTCACTGCATAGAAAAATCCACGGAAATAGATGGAGTTCAACTAAGTGTGACTACTTGGGTTGACAATAAAGTCGTTAATTTATGTTCTTCATATGTTGGAAAGGAACCCATGGCTCCTGTGAAACGATTTTCCAAAAAAGAAAAGCGAATAATTGAAGTTCCTCGTCCAAAATCTGTAGAAATTTACAATAAATATATGGGCGGGGTTGATTTATTAGACGCAATGTTGGGATTCTACAGAATAAAAATTAAAAGCAAAAAATGGTATCATCGCATATTCTTCCACATGGTCGATATGACATGTGTGAATAGCTGGCTGTTGTGGCGTCGCCGAAACAAACAAAAATCTAACAATGAAGTGTATATGTCGTTGTTAGATTTTAAACTCTACATAGCTGATGTTTTGATGCGGGAAACGGCAGGACTTTTTACTCCAACTACCCGAGGCCGAGGGCGCCCTGCTCTAGAACATGCCATCATAAATAAAAGGAAACGACGTATTGAACTGCCTCCGCAAGAAGTAGTATACGACGCTATTGGACATTGCCTAACTGGGGAGACAAACGGCAGAGATGCAAAAATTGTTCACGCCTATCTTACATTTACTGTAGTAAATGTGAATGTTTTTTTTTGTTTAAACAAAGAACGTAATTGTTTTAAAGATTTTCATACCGTTTTGCATTAAATAAACCTGTATAATATGAATCTTTTTTATTTAAAAAATAATAACATCTTGATTAAATATAAATATATATATACTTTATACGAAAACTACCTTAACTGCATGTTGTATCATATATGCCACCGTATACATCGGTACCCACGACTGCATGTTGTATCAAATATGAGATTTTGGGTTTCGAGTCAATTATTTCGGTTTCTAATAGTCAAAAAAAAATTTTTTTTTTCTGGGGTACCTATTAGGCTATAGAACCATATAAATTAATTTGAGCCAAATCTAAAAATCCATGCGGTAAAGGGTTAAGTTTGTATTGAATTGCGATAGTGGCTCCCTCTTTTTTAACACAAAATATCACGACTCTAACCTTGTAAGGCATTGAGCTAGGATCATACAGAGACAATCTCAAACTAAAAAGCGCAGGAAAGTGTCCGAACGCTAACATCGCGAGCGCAAACAAAAAAGACTGCTTGTCTCTTCCGTCCTTACATATTTTAAGAACGTGCAAAAGAGATAGGTAATCCAAGTCTGCTCAACGAGTAGCGCGGGCAGAGTTTTGACTCGGACATTTTTTTCGAGCGTTTCTGACTGTAATCCTAGCTCAATGTTGTAAGGTAATAAATCAAGTCATCTGCTATCACCAAAATACTTTGAAAAATACACAATCAAATAAGAACAGTTAGTGTCATTAATAAAATGAAATAGCCTTTATTTCCCACTAGCTGTGCCTGCGACTTCGTCCGCGTGGAATAGATATTTTGGGCATCATATTTATTTTTGCAAACAACCTTTTTTGCTTTATAAATTATAGCTGTTACCCACGACTTAAACCGTTCTCAAAGATGAATAATTTCCCCCGTTTTTTCCTGATTTTTTATAATATTAGTATAGATGACATGACGTTATGCAGTTATGAATAATATGTAATAACTTAATTTGTAAGTCTCGTGCGCAGCGCCGCTCAGTTCCATGTCGTGAATTATTTCGATTGTTTCGATTCTCTGTGATTAATAAATCTTAATAATAATAAATATTTCAGGACATATCACACAGCGCCATCGCCATAATAGTGATTATACGTTAAATCATTTTTTTCTGAATTCAATAATACAAAAACTAATAAGTGTTCTGAAATCAATACCAATCAATATATTTGTCAAACACTTCAATTCAACACATTACACATACTTTAAAATCTCCACATGTTTGATAAGTTATAAAATTACAAACATTAGTTGGTTCAACCATTACCGTTGGTTAACATTTATTGCTATTTAACAAGTGGCTACAGTACCTATATATTTCAGGTGCATTAATAATAGAGACTATTCTTCATCTTCTTATCGAATGAGAGTGGCCAACTCTGGTGTCGCCACGAGTGACTACTTATACAGGCTCAATGATAATTTAGACAAAACCTCTACTTTCAATACTGGTGGCCTTAGTTTTATTTTTATTTTAATTCAATTTCACAGTTTAATTAACGCACCTATACATAATAATTATGATAAATTTATAATTATTCTACCTAATGTTAGCACCTAAATGTATTTTAGAGTGCATTGCCTAACACTAATCATAAGTTTTACATTGAGACTCCAAAAGCTGTCTTATTTCGGGATCAGCTTTACCATTCACAAATTCTAAAGTTTTCAATCGAAAACAAAATGGTTGTTTTCTTCTCTCTCAATATTTTATCATCTGAATATTATTTATTTCACTATTTCATGATTAATAACCAATTTACTAAGGATCTGACCTCTTCCTTTTATTCTGAATAGACTAGCCAACAGTAACAAACTCCTAAAAAAGTAAATTTATGGAACTGCACGGACCCCACGAACTTTAAAGCCAGGGCAAACCGGTTCTTATTGGGTAAGCACACTCTATCTTAGGCCGTAGCTATTGCTTACCTTTAAGCAAAGTATGGAGAAGTGCAAACCCATTGCAGTTAAAAAAACAAAAGTCAAATGAAGATGGCTGTTGCTATTTTTTCACTCTTCACATATTTTTTTTTCACACTTCTCTTATATTTTCCCTTTTCATTCCTTGTGTTATATTCGTGGTCAGTCGGGTGTTTTGAGACGGTCGAGGGATTTTCTTCATTCTTCACATATTTTTCTTCACACTTCCACTGTAACATTGTCCCTTATTATTGTTGGGTATTTTGATACGGTAAGGGGTTTTTTCTTCACTTTTTACATATTTTTTCTTCACACTTCTCTCACATTTTCCCTAATCATTACTTGTCATATCTGGTCAGTGTCCGTTGAGCAGGTTGGAGCTGGTCTGCCTGAGGTGGTTGAGTTGGTCGGTGTACTCGGAGTAGACGCGCTGCCAGCGCAGCTGCCGCACCAGGATGGAGAGCATCTCTTCCAGGAGGTCGTGCTTCTTCATACCCTGCGGAGGAAGAATATATTGTGAGGATTAGAGGTGTTCTATAGTCTATACTCTATAGTACGAGTATTACTTGTGTTAATCATACTCATTATATAAAAGCGCGTGTGGCGCAGCGGTATCAGTGTCTGCTTTTCATCCAGACGCACCCTAGTTCGAATCCGGCCCTACACCAATGACTTGTGTTTACAAGTTATGTGTGGATTTGCACTCCCTTAGCGGTGAAATGTTTGAAGACCACTATATCCGAGGACATGTGTCTTCGGTGAAGGACCTGAGCACCCACCACGATGTATCTGCCCAAGAGAACTCCCCTAGCGAATTGATTCTGCGGGGAGTCACGACCCTCAGTCATGAGGACATAGGACTCAAGAGAGATATCCGGTTTCTTCTAGGCAAGCGCGCTACATCGTAGACTATAACATTGCTTACCATCAGGCAAGTTGTAGTCAAGCGTAAGCCTATATCATGTAAAAAAAAAAAAAAAAAAGATATAAAAGAGGAAGTGTTTCTGTTGGTCTGTTTTTTCGCTTTCATGCTATAACGGAGTGACAAATCGCAAATAAGCTACATTTTATTCCGGAACAAAGCGGACCAAGCCGCGGGTATCGATATAGTTCAGTACCTAGTATAAAAAATAAACATGACCGTGTATAGGGTTCAATGTAAATACACCACAAGCTCAGTTAGCGGAGGCAAATAAAAGCCCCTTTTCGGTCAACCATCCTTGGATGGTTGACCGAAAAGGGGCATTTCATTTTGGGCGCTTCCGTGGGTCAGATTACACGTCAAATTGTAGGACCCGGCTGTTTGTCTAGTACGGCGGACGTTAAGCAAAGACAGAGGCCCTTAGGGTGGCTTGATAAACTCTCGACACCAGAGTTGGCCACTCTCATTCGATAAGAAGCAGAATCCGATGGCTCACCAATATCGTAGACTGCCATTTCTTAGGTGTGGAGGTGCAGTGGCTGGGCCCCAACATGTCGTCTAGTATCGCACGCAGCTGCTCCTCGGTGCCTGAAATATGTAAATTAACAATTCACAGCTGAGTTATATGTAGTAAACGAGGAAAAAACACGTCTTACTCCTAATGATACGACTTTGTGAGGAGTTACAATTTTGTAGTAAGTATCAATTATTCACAGAATAAGTACCGTGGTTGAGTAGATGCGAGAACAGCGAGGTGAGCCAGTGCCTGTAGTCGGTGGCGAGCCGCAGGTGCAGGCACGACGCTACCTGCGCCTCCAGCCACGAGCGCGCCGCTGTATCTGTAGTGTACACGTACCGTGGTTGAGTAGATGCGAGAACAGCGAGGTGAGCCAGTGCCTGTAGTCGGTGGCCAGCCGCAGGTGCAGGCAGGACGCTACCTGCGCCTCCAGCCACGAGCGCGCCGCTGTATCTGTAGTGTACACGTACCGTGGTTGAGTAGATGCGAGAACAGCGAGGTGAGCCAGTGCCTGTAGTCGGTGGCCAGCCGCAGGTGCAGGCACGACGCTACCTGCGCCTCCAGCCACGAGCGCGCCGCTGTATCTGTAGTGTACACGTACCGTGGTTGAGTAGATGCGAGAACAGCGAGGTGAGCCAGTGCCTGTAGTCGGTGGCGAGCCGCAGGTGCAGGCACGACCCTACCTGCGCCTCCAGCCACGAGCGCGCCGCTGTATCTGTAGTGTACACGTACCGTGGTTGAGTAGATGCGAGAACAGCGAGGTGAGCCAGTGCCTGTAGTCGGTGGCGAGCCGCAGGTGCAGGCACGACGCTACCTGCGCCTCCAGCCACGAGCGCGCCGCTGTATCTGTAGTGTACACGTACCGTGGTTGAGTAGATGCGAGAACAGCGAGGTGAGCCAGTGCCTGTAGTCGGTGGCCAGCCGCAGGTGCAGGCACGACGCTACCTGCGCCTCCAGCCACGAGCGCGCCGCACCGCCGTTATACCTGCAATATATACAAAAATTTTAAGACAATACTAAAATTTGGAAAAGGTTTTTGGCATATTATTCCACACAGAGCCATCTAGTTCCAAAATTCAGTGACCTTTCGATAACGCTCACGTTGACACTCTCACGTTGACACGCTCACGTTAGAACTTAAAAGTTATTTGACCTTTATGTATTCAGACCTATATTTCTATTCTTTTTTAATAATTTCTTTCTTTTACATGTTTTCTTAAAGGCTTTATGTTTGTGCGTTTTGGATTGTATGTGGATATGAACGAATACGGAAGATGGTAGTCGTAACGTGCCAAAATTAATGTGATCGTTCACACTCTCAATTTAATGAAAAATGTTTTACAATAGTTTTTAAACAGACGTATGTATGTACTCACGGTTGTGTGAAGTTAGTCCGCCGCGGCGGCGGGTGCTTGTGCAGCGGGTACAGGTGGGAGGTGGCTCGCGGCGCGCGCGCGTGCACGCCGCCCATGCACGCCCACACCGGGTCGCTCGCGTCCGCCCACACCACCCTGGACGGTAATACGGATTATTTAGCTCGGAGTGTTTTGCATCTTCTAGTGGTTTTAAATATTTCATGGCAACATTTTGGTCTGTTCTCTAAGAAGATATTGATGTAGATTAAAAACACAGACTCACCACATTTTTTTCAAATCTTTGAAATACTCACGACTCCAAGAAAATTATTAAGTATACCTAGTGTTATACAAACTCACCACGAGCATAACTTTTTGCTGTAGATATACGCCTTCCCGTTACTGAGTGAGATCATCGGGTTACCGTCTTCAAGGAGGGAGCAGTTTGTTACTGTCACTGGAACAAAACATGATAAGTACGTGATTTTAATATACGACTAATGGATGATTGCGTGTTCGTCTGCGTTTTTTTTTGGATAAAAAGTAGTCTATGTTAAATGACATACAAAAAAATAGCTGCAAAGAACAAACATCAACAATGAAAAGAAATAAAGGTATGATATGATGAACATGTAAATGAATTACATAAAAAATTTGAAAAAAAAACATATCATATGGTCAGTCGTTTACATTACATCAAATTTCACTAGGTAGGTATATATTATTTTTTGTGTATAACATAATCAAGTTCAACTTAGCAACGCTCCATCTTAGACCATAGTTATTGCTTGCCATCGAGCGAACTATGGTAAAGTGCAAACCTGTTTTAGTTAAAAAAAAAACATCTAATTCAAATTCTTTTTATAATGCCAAAATAAACACAGTACTTAGATTAATGTACAGGAGCTTAAATATTACATGTAGCAGTACAAGATCAGCTACCTACCTCCATGTCCAAGTAGAGAGCTGAAGGAGAGTGGTTTAATGACACACTCCGCCTGCGCCAGGTTCCACATGTAGAGCTCCGCCGCCGCCGTCACCGCGGCGAGAGTGTCGCCCGACAGCGTCAACTTGGCGGCCTGCGATTGCAGCGCTAAGAATAAAAAACAAGGCGAGTTAAGCAACAAATCTAATTAAATGCGGTTTCATTTATAATCTTTTAGGTTTAAGTTTAGGTCAGCGAAATTAATAATCAAATGTATATAACCGCCAACAGTTTCTTATGTAAATAAGCACATACAATAATCTGTAAAATGACTGCCTTCCTCGGATGTAAAGTCAATAGATACGTATAAGATGCCACGCAAAGTGCCAATGAGGTTACTCAAACTTCTGTCTAATTTTCCAAGGCTTTCAATTGGTTGAGCGATTAAGGAATGAAGAAGAAACGAATATGCACAATCACACTATTCATACATGTATACACATATGCCAGGTATCTGTAAGTTATAGTATGTGGGTGACACTACAGAACAGAGAAAACAATGGAAGTGGTGCTCGCATCTCCTGCCTGCGCCACAATTAAGCAGAATATAGCAACATTCGCGGCGGCCATGATTAGTCGTGCTTAGCTACGTGAGCTGGAAAGACGTTCCGCACTCGCACAAAAAACATGTTTAAAAATAATGCATGCCTTGTTGTGCAATTATTACGTGTCAAAAGGAAAGCAGGACGAATAATTTATCAAATGGAGATGTATATTTTGTTTTACTTATGTGTGAGTTTGGAGACACCGGTACCCATACTAAGTAGTTATAAGGGCACTTCCATTGTTTTCTCTATTTCGTGGGTAGCACCTTGTGAACCTAGGGTGCAGCTTAACATAACATCTCATCATCTTATCAGACATACTATAGTTAAACAGCAACTTATACGTAGTAAAAATATTGATATACGTACTGATGGGCGGCAGCGCCCGGGTGGCGTGGTGGCGGTGCAGGCGCCAGGCGTGCAGCGAGCCGTCTGCGCACCACACGCACGCCCAGCGCGCGTCGCACGCGATGCACGACACCGGGGAGCCTGCCGTACACAACAATGCTATTCAAATAAGTGCACAAGTAGTATGTTTAGTTATTCTTCTCCTGTTTTAATATCGCTAGAAAGTTATACAGATCTTATATAAGAAAAACTTTATAAAAGCTCCACTCTATTCAAATATATATTAATAATCGTTCATAATATATATATATATATGTTGTTATAAGATACTTATGTAATTTTATATTGTGTCTAATATAAATTATGTACAATTGTAATTTCTAATTGACGTGTAATCTTTTGTTAACAAATAAATTGTTTATCTGTCTGCTTTTCGTCCAGACGCACCCTAGTTCGAATCCGGCCATGCACCAATGACTTGTATTTTCAAATTAAATGAAGATTTGCACTAGCTTAACGGTGAATTAATAGTTATAGCTTTTACATATGAATTTATTGGTTATATTCACCGAGGTATGTTTCCCACACGGGGTCGTTCGACGCGGAGTTGTTAGGTATGAGCTGCAGGCGAGACAGCGTGCCGTAGTGAGTGTTGAACGCTTTGTTCATCACCTGGAACATTACAGAAGAAAACATATAAGCACAATCATCATCGTAATTGTGATCTTTACGTACAAAAAACACTTTATTATAAACACCAAAAATAGGAAAAAAACACAATGAAATATACAAACTTAAAATTTGTGACCTAAAAATAAACGTTGAGGTAACCAATCGATGGGATAAGTTGAATTTCTAGGCAATGTTTATTTGTAAAAGAATCTTAATCAAAACTTGTGATGCCTCATTTCATTTTTATACAGAAAAAATATAACTGAAATTCCGATCAAAGTAACCGACTATAGTCAAAAATAGTTTTAATTTTACATAATTCATGTTCTTTTGTTCAAATGTATTTTTAGTACTAACAATTAAAAAATGTATTCTTCAAGCATTTACATTTACATCTAGTTCATACCTGTAACCTCAGCAAGCCAGCAGCTCTGACAACAGGACCGGCGGTTCCCAGCGCCGGGGTCGGCAGCGCGGGGCCTGCGGGCCGGGGCGGAGCGCCCGCGGGGGCGGAGTCGCCCGCCTCGGTGCAGGCGCGCTTCGCTTGGAAGTCGTCCACGCGGGGACCGGGGAGGCCCGGCGCCGTGCGCTTGCGCAACCGGTTGTCTAGACCACTGGAAACAACATAAAAGTTTAGATTAATCATACCGCTACATTATTGTGCTTTTGCAGTGATTAAATAACTTTTTGAAATTATACATTACACCAGTGGACTGTATAATTGTGAACCTTGTGTGGACTTTATACTTTACTTATAACAATTTTGACACAGTGTGATATGGGCACATCAGTAATCTGCTGCCCATTATTCAAATAAATAAATAAAAAATATTAAAAAAAAAACGATCAGGAAACGAAATCAATTAAAGCCATCTCAAATTACTTACTTTGGGCAAAGAAACATTTTGATTCGCGGTGTCTTTTTCCAGCGATAACTCAGAATACCTGTGCCCTCCTGGTCCTATTTGAAATTTTTATACATTTGACCGTACAAGTATCTGGCACAACACTTTGAGGTCGAAGATTCAGTAAAAACAATAAGTATTTGTACTGGAATGATATTTGTTGGCCGTCGTCAGATAATTTGGAGGCGTTTATATTCTTTAGACAATTTTTCACTGTGAGAATACTACTCCTAGTCCATTATTGCAGAGATAGTCTTCTATGGATAAATTAATCCGTGTTTTAAGTGTTTTTGTGTGTGTGTGTTTATCTGTCAGGTTATCCTGGAGGCGTTGTTGTTTTTATTATAATCTTTATTTCTGACAAATCTTCACTGTGACTACTCCTAGTTCATTATTGCAGAGATAGTCTTCTATACAAATACAAAAAAATACAAATACAAAAAGCTTTTATTGGGCCAAAAAAAATATTACATCTAGGTAACTACAATAAATATGTCTTAACGATACAAAATGTTTAATTATCTGTACCTGTGTTGTGTTTGCACCTTGCAGTAGGTCTCATAAGAGCCTGAAGCGCAAGTGCATCCACTCCTATGGATCTATCTATCTTCTATATTACATAGTATAACTCGTGTACGGTTCTTATTTGAATAAATGATTTTGAATTTGAATGGATAAGTTAATCCGTGTTTTAAGTATTTTGTGTGTGTGTGTGTTTACCCGTCAGATATCCTGGAGGCGTTGTTGGAGGTGGCGTGGTTGGACACGTTGGGGTGTATGACGATGTCGGAGCGCACCTCCACGCGGATGCGGGACTTGGACTGCGAGGACGTGCTGAAGCAGCTCTCCGCCGCTCCCGGCTGCGAGCCCAGCGACTCACTGGGAGAAATAAATAAATATTCCGGGACATTGCACACAGCGCCATCTAGCCCCACACTAAGCAAACGCTTGTGTCCTGGGAACTAGATAACGGATATAATACTTATATACTTTTAAATACATAAGACAAAGAAAATTTTTTTATTGGACAAACTTGAATGTATATGTACTAAAAATATGTACATATATATAATCTTTTCACTTCCTGTTCCTGTATTGTAATAAAGTAGGGAAAAAAAATTAACAGTCGTGTCAGATTCTTTACGATGTTTTACTATAATAGTAGGCAAGGTCAAATTCTGACATCACTTTCTCAGACGGGACCTACTATTTTACTCATTGAAACACCCAGATATAAGTGCCCCATTCTCATTTTGCAGCCACCAACCACGGATCTGCCACCCAAGGATGACTTAATGACTGGTGATGTGATTTCTTGAATTTGATAACCAAGTACAGATACCGCAGACACTGAGCCGTGGGCACTTGCATTCGGTAAAAAGTAACTATATAGCTAACTAGCTGTGCCCGCGACTTCGTCCGCGTGGAATAGTTATTACCATAGAAACGGTTCTAGTGAGTTAATCTTAAAAGATAGACATATACTGTTGCGGACATTTTGTTAGATCATTTCAAGAGGAATAATTCTTTCATACATATTATTTGATATCTTGAACTGTTTTCGCAGCGCACGCAACGGAAGCTCTCAAAGATGAATATTATCCCCCGTTTTTTCCACATTTTCCATTGTTTCTTCGCTCCCATTAGTTGCAGCGTGATGTTATATAGCCTAAAGCCTTCCTCGATAAATGGTCTATTCAATACAAAAATATTTTTTTGTTTTGAAAGTAGTTCCTGAGATTAGCGCGTTCAAACAAACAAACAAACTCTTCAGCTTTATAATATTGGTATAGATTAATGATTATAATCATTAACTAATCACAAAATATAGTATACTAGTGGGTACCCGCGGCTTCGCTCACATTAAGAAGTAAAACTTGCATCCCCTATTTCACCCCTTTAAAAATGGCAGTTCCAAAAATCCTTTTTTAGCGGATACTAAGCCATAACATCAACCTTCATTCCAAATTTCAGCCCAATCCGTCCAGTGGTTTGGGCTGTGCGTTGATAGATCACCATATAAGTCAGTTAGTCAGTAACCTTTGAGTTTTATATATTTAGATTAGTAGTACTAACTTGGCGAGTGCATTAGTGAGTGGTATGAAGACGGGCGTGATGCGTCGCTTGCCGTCCGACGTGCGCGTCTCTATCTGCCGGTCCATGGGTCGCACCAGGGGGGATGTGACACTCGGCGCCGGGGACGGGAGCTGGGGCTTTGACTGGAACAATAAAAAAATATATAGAGTAGGTAAACTTGGGAAAGGGCTTTTTATATGTTCGACATTTTATTTAACAACATACGTATAATGAACTAGCTGTGCCAGCGACTTCGTTCGTGTGGAATAGTTATTAACGGAAGCCCTCAAGGATGAATAATTTACCCCATTTTTTTCACATTTTCTATGGTTTCTTCGCTCCTATTAGTTGCAGCGTGATGTTATATAGCCTAAAGCCTTCCTCGATAAATGGTCTATTCAACACAAAAATATTTTTTTCAAATCGCACCAGTAGTTCCTGAGATTAGCGCGTTCAAACAAACAAACAAACTCTTCAGTTTTATAATATTAGTATAGATTAGTATATATTGTATACGTTGATTGAATACTATGTGCAATCCATAACGAAAATGAAACTTAAATTGAGAGAACGAAAGAAACTTTGATCGTGATCAGCATATTCATTTAGGTGAAGCTGTAAATATGCTTAAAAACTTTTACCTACGTACAAAACTCAACAAAAATATTCCATCGTTGAGGTCAAAGCTCGTTCTGAAGTTGTATAACAAAGATGTAAAACTGATGATTTACTAAATATTAAACTATGGTAATGTGCAAACCCGTATTAATTATAAAAGAAACTACATTTAACTGTTTACATGTGTATGCGCGATACACTTCGATTAAATCGTTTGTTTATGATAACGACTTCTCAGTTTATTATCTTAATTGTACTATTAATTAATTATGTTTTTTCTTATTTACGTATTTAAGCATATTATCATAGTGTTAAGAGTGTTTTTTTTATGTTCAATGCATGCAGTGTCTGTAGTAGGTAGGACATGCGGCTTTGTTTGTAACCAACCACAGTTTTTTTTAATAGATAATCATTTATTTACACTTAATAACTAGTTACAGATCTTAATACTATGTACTTGTAAATGTAGGTGTTTTTTTTTATTGTGTGTATACTTCTAACTCCCCAGGTTGTTTATGGGGGAACCTAATCTACGCTTTCTTACTAACTACTTTACAAACCACTGTATTGTTACTTGTATGTTTGCTGTGTTGTCCAGTTAACAGACCTAAATAAATAAAAAAACCTGATTGATTGTTTACCTGGTTATGTTCACTCTTAGGCGTGCTGGTCTCGTCCTTGCAGCTGTCCCGCGCGTCCTGCCGCTCGCGCGCCAGCAGGATCTCCCCGCACTCCACCAGCAGGTTGGACGACAGCTGGTCTCCTGACTCATTCGCCAGACATTTGCCGTAGATCTTCTCGTAGAAGGCGTTCTGGAAATACAACAATCGAAATACATAAAACTCAAAGGTGACTAACTGACTGATATAGTGATCTATCAACGCACAGCCCAAACCACTGGACGGTTTGGGCTGAAATTCGGGATGAAGGTAGATGTTATGACGTAAGCATCCGCTAAGAAAGGATTTTTGGAAATACCACTTTTATAGGGGTGAAATAGGGGATGAATGTTTTACTTCTTAATGCGAGCGAAGCCTCGAGCACCCACTAGTAATACATAAAATGGGAGAGATCGCGCCGCTCATGAATATGTTCTTTGCGAAGAGGTTCTATAGAAACTATGTTGTGGAGGGATGTTACGTAGTTAGTTCGTAAGTTCCACTATGATCGCCGCTCGTGCGATAGAATAAATCAGTTCAACGATAACCGGTGTTTGATTGACACGCCCGACGTAGATTTAGTGTAAAATTAAGTTTGATATATAGGTTTTGATTGAAATTGGTCGATTTTGATAAATTTCGTTTGGTAATAATGTACACTTACCTTCTCATCTAATGTAAGAGGTGTGCCAATTTCTTTGTTCGTGAACTGGAAGCACGCAACAGTACCATCTGAACTGCACGCGAGTAGATTCAAACCTGGAAGAATACAAATATACATATTTATTTATTGGGTAAAAGATTACACAATGTTTTCAAATAAAACGAACTAATAAGTTGTATTTTTTTTTTGTTTTATAAAAAAAAAGTGGCAAAAAGGCAGACGATCTGCCTGATGGTAAGCAATCATCGTCGCCTATGGACACTTGCAACTCCAGAGGTGCTGCAGGACTTTGCCAGCTTAGAGAGGTGTTTGTGAATACCCTTTTTAAATCTCCCCATATTGTAGCTCCGTGGAAAGACCTCAGGGGGTAGATCGTTCCACATCTTGCAAGTTCGCGGAAGAAACGACCGCATGAAACGGACTGTGTGGGAGCTCCAATTTTGCAAGATGTGAGGATGAGCTCTTTCACGGTGCCGAGCAGTCCGGCGATGAAAATGATTTGCCGGAATTAAATTAAAAAGCTCTTAAAACACTCCCCAAAAAAGAGCCTATAAAAGATACAGAGGGATCCCACATCCCTACGGAGACTCAACGGCTCCAACTTTTTTGTCAGCTTGGGATCATGGACAATTCGGACGGCTCTCCGCTGCATAGAATCTAGGGGATCTAGTTGATATTTCGGTGCACCATTCCACAAGTGCGAACAGTACTCCACGTGAGGGCGCACTTGTGCTTTATAAAGTAGAAGCCGTTGACCCGACGTAGAGTAACGTTTCGCCTTGTTAAGTACACCGAGTTTTTTAGAGGCTAATTTTGCCTTAGCCTCGATGTGTCCTCCTGTAATAAAGAGATAAAATAGCCTAGTTTAAGTAAAATGACGGAATATATCGGCTTTTCTCTATAATGGTATAAAATGACTGAACCCCACACTAAGTTATTAACTGACTTAAAAAAAGAAGGTTATCAAGTTTTATTGTTCTTGTTGTATTCCAGAGATACAATATCTCCCGCGTGAGCAAACCTTTTGTATTTTTTTTAAAGGGGATTTAATTTTCTTGTATGCTAGCGAATAGATTATTGCTTCGCAAAGTTCTGTGCTGCTCATTATGAATAGTATAATGTGTACTGTATTTAGTTATGTAAATATATGCATAATGCAACTGCATTTTAAATTTTCTTAGTCATGGTGCATCGCTGCCAAGTATTTATGTTTATTAGATTGGATAAAGCATCAAGCATTTAAACTTCCTAGAAATGTAGTAAAAATCACTTCGGAATGCGAAGACAAAAGAAAACACTCGAAGAAATTAAAAATAAATATCCTAGGAATAAATGTCTTAGTTTCATTCCAGAGGATTTATGCTAACAAGTGAGTTTAGCTCGGCGAAGAAGCGTCTGCCACATAATCTGACGATCCCTGTTCGAATCCCAGCCTACACCAATGATAAATCTTTCAAGTTAAGTTTGGATTTGCACTAGATTAGTGGTGAAGGACAACATCTTGAGGTAACAGACATGTTTGAAGTTGAATGACGAATACTACGAAGGATGCATTCTCTTCTTTCGGCATCAGTGTCGCCGACTTGAAATTAAAGAAAGGCGACTAGCGTCCTAGTGTGTTCGAGTAGATGTATTTGTGAGAGTGAGTAGATGGGTTTGTATGTGTGACTGGATGTGTGTGTGTGTGTGTATGTGTGTCTATATGATTGTGAGTGTGTGTGTGTATGTCTCACCATCAGAGCTCCACGACATGTCCAGCACGGAGTCGTTGAACAGGTCGTGCATGACCAGCAGCGGCCGCTTCAGCGACGTCAGCCAGATGCTGAGCGCGCGGTCGCGGGACCCCACCGCGGCGCAGCAACACTTCTTGCCCTCCTTCACGAATATGTTGTTGTTGAACCTCTGCGAACATGAATAAAACATTATCAGGCTGTTTGCTGCTTGTTTTGTTTATAAAATTGTCGGAGAGCGGAATTGGTCTTCAATGTCATCATCATTATCATATTATATGCACCCACGTATACATACCTACATATACACAGCAGTCTGTGTATAGGAATCCTCTACAGCGCCACATAAAAATAAAAGTTGATCACCTACCACTTAATCTCTTAAGGACTCTGAAGAAGGTTTTTTTTACATATTCACAATTCAATATTCAAGTTAGGGGAGTTTTCTTGTGCAGATACATCATGGTGGGTGCCCAGGTCCTTCCACAGAACACACATTTCCTCAGATATTGTGGTCCTCAAACATGTCAGTTTCCTCACGATGTTTTCCTTCATAACTAAGCGGGTGCAAATCCATACATAAGTTGAAAATACAAGTTATTGGTGTAGGGTTGGACTTGAACCAGGGTGAGTCAGGATGCAGACACTGGAACCGTACTTGTATATAAATAAAAAATAAATAAATATTTCAGGACATATCACACAGCGCCATCTAGCCCCATACTAAGCTTACACTTGTATCATGGGTACTAGATAACGGATATAATACATATATACTTTTCTTTTGTAAATACATACTTATTATACATAGGAACGACCAGACCAATATATCTTTATATTTTATTGTGTTCTGTATCTCTTGTTGTTTCGTGTCCCAATAAATGTATTTTATTGTTTATTCAGAGCCACACTTGTCATTGACGTGTTAAAATCATTGTAAATTATAAGTGAGTTAATTGTATGTCCTCACAGCGCACGTGACCGCCTTCCTATGCCCCACGAAGTCCTTGTCGCACCGCCAGCCATCCCGCTCCACCACCTGCGCCGTGGGCCCGCCCCCGTTCATGGCGTGCGCCGACAACACGTACTGCCCGTCCGGGGACCACGACAGGCGGAGCACGTGGGTTGTTCCTGGAACATTGGAGGCTTTTTATTGAAAAATGTAGAATGGAATATGTTTTTTTACACTGTCCAGCAGACATTGAAGGACTAGGTACCTGAAACTATACCCTAACAAGCAAACACTGTGGAGCATGCCTGTATTGGATTGGTTATAATATCTAAGGATGTCTTGTATATTTTTATGTATGTGTGTATCAGTTTAATGATAAATCAATTGTGTCAAAGTATTATATTTTATAGGGACATACAAAGAAGTGGGTTACTCAATAACTGCTGCTTCTAGTAAAGATAACATGAAATGCACAGTAAAAAAAAAATGAGTAAATATTTTTTTATGTCTGGTTGTGTAATCCAATTCATTCCTTTTTAGAACCAGACTTTATTAGGTTTTTAGGACACATTGGAGTGCCTGCAAGAGCTAACTACAAGTAAAATTCATGTTTTTCATAAATATGAGAGGAGTTCTCACCTCCACACTCTTCAAATGGTTCAGTGATGACGGTTTCCTGCGCCCAGTCCGCTGTCTTCCACACCCTCAGGGACTTGTCATCAGACTGGGATGCCAGGTACTTGCCCACCTGGGAAATAAGAATATTATTATTGTTTCCAGAAAAAGTACAGTGAATATCACTTTAGTTAGAACTTGGTACAAATTTTTTGATCAAATTTCTAAAAATATTGCAAAAGTGACAATCTTGCAAATAAATAAGTGTAAGCTTAGTATGTGGCTAGATGGCGCTGTGTGGTATGTCCTAAAATATATATTTTTTATTTTATTTAAATGACCTTTACATTGTAACAAGGATTTTATTACAAATGAGACATCTTCAGCACATTAATTTCTATTAGTGTTATATTTTTATTACTAACACAGTATATAATAATTCATACAACAGAAGCTTCTATCCAAACTTACAGGATCCCAAGCAACTCCTTTGACCAGTCCTGTGTGACCATTCAGCACGGACACCATCTCTGGGAACTTCTCTGCATTCCAGATAATGATGGTGTTGTCCACACTGCAGCTGGCAAGCCACTTGTCCAGGGGGGACCAGGCCAGGTCCAACACATCTCCTGAAAGTTGATAAAAATGCTCCAATCAACACTCCAGAAGGCTTTGGCTAGAAAGTTGGCCAACTGAATCTGAAGAAAAGAATTGTTTCTCTTTCTGTATCGACTGACTCATGCTAAAAAAACATAATTAATTGATTTTATGTTGTTTTAATGAGCATGGTCATTTGCCTGGTCTTTCAGACTTTTTTTTGGTCTTTTAGGGACAGGGAATTTACTTCTGCCAAAGTTGAGACCATGAAAGTTTAGAAAAAATACAAACAAAACCTAGTTGTATAATGATTTCTTGGTACATCAGTATTCTAGTAGTCAAATGCCTTTTTGGCACTGCATAGTGTAGGAAAAGTAGCTCACCTGCATGTCCCCTCAGAGTAGAGAGACACCTCCAGGTCTCTGCCTTGCCCTTGCCCTGTCCCCCGGCGGCCACACTGAGCCCCCACACCATCACCAGCCTGTCATCTCCCCCCGATGCCAGGTACCTGCCTCCATTGCTCCATCTTACGCAGTTTACACAAGCTGTAACATGTTATAACATTATATATGTATCTTATATTATAGATAAACTGTACAGCCTTGTTCAACTCTTGTAATTAAGCAACAATAAATATAACTATTGAGATTTACATATTACTAACATAATAGTCAAAAGTTTAATCCTGAATAGATGTCCCTTCCTTACATTATAAATGTTTATGTGTGCATTAAAAATTAACAAAGGCTACTAAGTTCACTAACCCAAATGGTTATCCATCTGACATAGCATCTTGGGAACATTGGGGTCCACCTCGACATTTTCGTACAAAACTGAGTTCAGGTTCCACACGACGACCCTGCCGGAGTCTCCGCCTTGCCCCCCGGTCGCAAACCGCTTGCCAGTGGGGTGAATGTCCACGGAAAATATAGGTTTCGCTGAAAATATAGCACTGTTTATAACCCGCGAAACGACACACAATACCACTTAAATTAGCTATGTTTGATTGACTTACTTTCATGATTGACCCAGCTGGGTTTTAATAGCCGCATTTATGCCGTATTACGAGGAATTAATCACTAATAAATTAATTAGAAAACAGGCACTATATTTATTTAGGAAGTAATCACCTTCACCCACCACAAAGTTTATATGCAATAGACAGTGACAATGACACGAATTGGCGTCACACGCCGGTATATGAAAACTATCATCTATTGAAATGTTACTGTCAATGTCAGTATGAAAGTAACGTCACTGTGCGTGCCGGCTGCTTGCGTGAAATGAAAGTAGGTGGTGCGAAAATTGAAATAAAAATACAAGGGAAATTAAAATCTAGACTAGACAAATTGGTTCCGTAAATGCTCTTGTATGATAAAGTAAAATTATGTTAGGTAGTGATACTCTAATACCAGCCCGATTCTTGATTATTATCAGTCATATTTGTGTGGTTGCTACGTTGCTATGGCAGAGCCAGGAGATCACGATGTCTTGTTTACCGAAGCAGGACCCGTACGAAGATTATCTTCAGACTTATCACAGCCGGTAAGATTACAAGACCTAGTATTAAACTTCCCATGTGCGCACAAAAATAATTCAAATACACCGCATTGCAAAAACATTACGAATAACATAGCGGCGCAAGGACATTTAAAAAGCTTTTAGTAGTTTTTCTGACTCATTGGTCTCACAACATCATAAACCAAACAATGCAGAATTATCCGGCTCTTTAGATATACGCGGTAGGTTGAAGAGACACTAAGTGCATTATCAATATATGCTAAATTAGATTTCTCTCCCATTGATCTATTTATTCCGCAAGCTACGTCAGAGCCGCATAGCGCATACTGTAAAGCCTGATAGAAATTGAATAGCAATATTTATTATTTTTATAATTTATCACCTTAGTGTGAACTATGCATTGTAATTAACATAATGTTTTCTCCATAACTATACAATACCAAATTTAATAAGACTTCCAGATATCACATTTTTTTACTCTCTAAAGGCATAAGGCATTGTCCCCCATACTCTTAGCTCTTAGATTAGTTAGGAAGTTGCTAATGCGTTGAATCAAATTATATGAAATGAGTCTAACATAATTTGATCAGAAGTACTAAATCTCATTCATAAACCTATGTAAATACTCCCATTATTTTTAATAACAAAAGTCAGCAACAATGACCATTTAAGTAATTTAAACTTTTACCAGAAAAATTAACAATTAATCAGATAATACATGCACAGTTCAGGCAGTAATTTTAGATTTTTATTTATGTTAACTGACTGAACTGAGAATATTTTTATAAATAAGTAGGTACTTACCTTGTTTAATATTTTTTTATTTACTTATACTGTCCCACTGCTGGGCGAAGGTCTCCCCCAATTTCTTCCACTTCTTTTCCTGGGCCAGCTCCTTCCAGTTGGTATGGAAGGTTATCATATATTTTAATCAGTTAGTATTGGGATCACATATTATAAGCACACACACACAGTTACCTAATATTATATATAACTATATATAATATTAGGTAACTGTGTATATGCATTATGCCAAGTATACCAAGTCCATTCTTTTAACTTAAAACAAAAGAGCAGGTCATTGAACTCTATTCAATGGGCTGAAGAATAAAGCTTGTAACCAGGTGGGATAGTTATGAAAATATTGATCTGGTTGTAACCGGTAACATGTGGAGTTAGTGTGCTACCAACCAGTGCTTAGGCATACTTATAAGTGTATGTGTGCTTTAAGAAATTATTGATAGGGTTGGTAATGTTAAATTAATGGTCTTGATAAATTTATGGTAGCAAAGCTAAATTACAACACTTGTTAAAACTAATTGTCTGAGCTTTTTGTTAAGCTACTTTGATTTTGTTTAATTTGTCACTTGATCTTGTTAAGTTCTCAAGTTCTTCATACCATATGACAATTTGTATAAAAGATCATTTCTTGCCATGTTACAAAAAATCTTCTGTTTTAGCACTATCTCCATAACTGTTATTTTAAAGTTTGTTAAAAAAGAAATAATCCAAAGTATGGGTAATAAGTAATGCTCGGACGTCCTTATAGGTACATTAAGCATTATATTTCTATGTAGTCTGTTTGTATTTTCTTCTCTATATCCTCTCTAATTATTTAGATATATTTTTAGGTCTCTCTCCCAGCCCTACAGACCCTAACCACACAGCTGAAGTGTTTATAAAAATGCCAACAGCAAAGTTTATAAATACAAGGTGATGATTAGGCATCTCTGATAATGAACAGGTCAGTACAGGAGCTTGACTTGCCACAGTTGTTCTCTAATGTCGCGAATATTCTTAGAAGTTCTTTGCAAACCACACATAGTATTAGATAAATTTGTTGGTCGCTAATTATCTTGAACATTGTTTAAAAAATTAATTCCAATGAATTAGTGCTTATATTTATTATTTTCAACATTTGTGTCCTTTCGCCGCATTTGTCTATATGTATAGGGAGTGTAAATAGAACATATTTACTAGTTAATTCTAACCCAATAAATCCAATAGCAGGTATTTTATGTACCTTCACATAGTTTAAATTGCGTGAATCAGGATAAATCTTGAATGCACACATATTGATAACTTGCTTGCAAAGTCTCCTTATTGGCAACCGCCATAACTACACGTAACAATTTCTCGGAAGTGAAAACATGTCTGTATTCTGTTTCTCTCCATAATTAAATACTGAGAATATACAGGACTACTCGAAATCTAGCTGGAATAATAAATAAGGGTACAAATAGTTCCATATATTGCTTTACTTATTTCAGTATCACTAAATCATACTACCAGTATTGTGGATGGAATTCTCAACTTTTTAAAAAATAATTTGCGTTTATTTTTAAATAAGATAAGTACTTATATTATCAGTCTAATTTCAGTCTAATTCAGATTATCAGTCTAATAAAAACGCTTACAGAATAATTTTGGTGGAATTTGATGTGGTTTTTTTTTTTTAAAAATCCCTTCTTGATATCTATAACTCTGTACAAACACTGGTCAGACAGTGTCAGTGCATATTGAGTGTGATTTCGACCAGATTTCAGCAGAAGTGCAAGCAGGCCGCTACATGAGTTCAACGACCTCCAAGGAGGTGCGTAACATTTAAGACAATAATCAGTTAATTACAAATAATAGTTGACATTGTCTGTTTCGCAAAAATATTGAGTCAACATTTTGCGAGAAAATTTTAATACCTACAACTTACGCGTACCTAGGGATGCCGCGTTATAAAACAACGGCGTCTTACAATCCGGTTAGGTACGCCTTTTAAAAAAAGGTGTACCTAACCTAACCTCAGGCATGTTTTACAAAGCGACTGCGATACGTCGATAAAAATACAACTCGATGCTTAACTTATAAAAATTGACTTGAGTATGAAAGTTTTGTTTTGTTTTGTTATGCTAGTGTGGAGTGCAGTGAATGTATGTAATAGTCCATAAGTTTTTTACTTAAATAAATAATTAACATTTTAATTAAGTAATACATAAGAAAAACTTTGTTACTTGTTGTTGATTGATGAATGAGTTAACACAATCTGTAACTATGTGAACCCTACTCCCTTTCGTTTTAACCTCCTATATCTACAACTAATTACTAGTAACGATAAGATGACATTTCTTATCTAACTATAGTAAAACAATAAGTTACATATGCATAAGAAGAATCTCACAAAGTTTGGGAGAGCTGGGTGGGTATCTCTTAATATAATCAGCATTTAACTTGGTAAACCTAATAATCCTAGATTATGCATTGGTTAATTTTATTAGGTATTAGATATAGTTAGATATGTATGTATGTATATCCTTGTATAAACGGTAAGTACATAATATTAAAACTTATTTAAGCAGGTAAAAAATCTTGTCAAAAAGTTGAGAAAAGTGGTCAATACGCAATATAATAATCGTGTTATTGAATGGAATCGAGAACGCAATATGACGGACGTGCAAAACTAACTGATAAAATAATTAGGAAACAAATATTTTCCACTTCTCATGCTTAAAAAGCACGATCAGTATTCATTCAATCGTTTTATTCAACCTACCAAAACGAGTCTAAAATAATATCTTGGAAAAAAGCTTCAGAAAAGTTCTTAAAATTAAGTAAACGTACTATCCTGTTTTAGAAAAAAAAAACATTCTGTTAATTAATTTTGAAAAGTTCTGAAAACTTTAGAACGATATGTTTTAAGCTTGTCTGTCTGTTGCGCTTGCTACAGTTGAAATTCGTCATACTTCGCGATTGGACTATAGTTGGTTAGTTACCTACATTTTTCTATTAAATAAGTCTTAATTAATTCTTGGGGGCTCGACTGTTGTATGGTGTCATGTTATTACTTAATACGCGTCAATATAAAGCACAAACACCATGAGTTCAAGGTTGGCATCTGCGAAGATCGCTCCACAGACTTATAAAATACGCAGAGAAAGCGCTGGATAATACAAATGAACTGTAGAGTTATGTTTCTCACATTCGTAAATACGTTACTTACCTGTTGGGCGATAGGGACAATACAAAGTTAAAATTTTCTTGATAAATAAAAAATTAATAAATAATTTATTTACTTTTGTATTGCGAAGATTGTCTGAGAAGAAATTTATGGTACAAAAAAAAAGTGGTATCCTATATCTTACCATTTCTGACGTGCAAAATTATAATTTTGTAACGCGTTATGCGTCATATTTATTGAAATAAAAAAAAAAAACAGTTGAGCGCGATGCTGTTTAAATTTCATAAATACGGAAAATAAATTAGTAAGCTCAAATTGACGGGCAGACACCAACATATCATAATCGTATTATTCATCAGACCTTCGAGCACCGCGCGTACATTATATTTAGAATCTGCGATCCTCCCTAACTAAATTCCGATTAAGTTCATATGTAAACCACAGATTGAGTAAATAAACTACATAAATAAATAAATACATATTCCGGGACATTGCTCACAGCGCGATCTAGTCCTACACTAAGCAAACGCTCGTGTCGTGGATAACGGATATAATACTCATATAGTTTTTTTGTAAATAAAATAATAAACACACTATGTTTATATACGCTCTGCCTATATAGGTCTATTCCGACCGCAGTACACCGACTCAGTATGTGTTAGCTTTGGCCCTAGCCGGTTGTATATCTGGACCGCCATTTTGAAAACACGAACAATATAAATGCTATTTATTTATTTATACAGTTGTGTGCGTGTCTCTTTATTACTCATACATACGTCGTGCCGTTACAATGATACGTGAAAAAGGAGAGTCAAAGGTTAGTTCAGTTGGTTCAGTTAGAATTAACGAGCACGCGCTAAATACTATTCTAAACCGAGTTTATTTTTGTACGAGGTCTGCGTGAATTAAGTCTGTGTAATCCATCTGAATATCCTTACTGTATGTTTAATTAACAGTACTCAATTTATTGTTAATTAAATAAACGCAAACACAAACATCGGCTGATCCCAGCAGAAACGCAGATCTCGCTTCACTCGTTTAATCATTTATTTATTTATGTATATATTACTGTAAAAGCCCGAACATTGTAAATCTTAAAATTTACCGACGAATTAAAGTGTTTGTAAATATATTTTATAAACATTTACCGCGTCTTTTGTAAAACTTAAGATTTACCAAGTGAATAGTGGTAAAAGTCCAAAAAGCAACTACAGTTCACCAATGAGAGTCGGTGAATACTAATTTTATTAGTTATTATTTTATTACCACATTCGGGCTTTTACAGTAACAAATACATAATATATATAATGTCGCTCAAAAGTGTCCCATTATCAAAAAGCAGAGGTAACTGTATCTGCGCTCCGCCCCCTAAATCAAAGCTAAGTTTATAACAACTTTTTTTTAACATCATCTCATCAACATGTAATGTTACTGGTTAACTTCCAAAATTTCAAACTCTGTACCAACATTTTTCAAAAATTCGTTATTTCATTAACATACACACATCTTTATTTTATTAGTAAGCCTAAAATAAATTAAAATTCCATTCGGTTTGACACATTTTCTTGTTGCATGGCGTATGGATACGATATCCATTGAATGTGTATATTAGGTATACCTACACATACACACATGCCGATAAAGTGAATGGAAATTTCCTACTAAATGTATTAGCATAATTTATTCGTGGTCGAGTTATTTTCCGCTTGACTTTTGGCAGCTGCAGTCGGAACGTAGATAGACTTGTCCTGTGGCTGTTTAAATGTTTCTAATCAAAGTGATAAGCTCGCGGAGCTTTTAAAAATATTTTTTTGTTAATAAAACGTATGAAATAGTTTACATTGAATGTATTTTAGTTACAAAATATAATTGTCATAATTTTAGTTCATTCATTATCAAGAATATAATATGACACTAGGACTCCGCCCACTTTTATGGTCGCCTGCATTCTCGGTTCAATATATATAGGTATGTATACGTATAATTTAGGCCTAGATGAGAGATACATATATTTTTAATGCACACCAAATACTTAAACCAATACCAATACTTAAAGAAACTAAACCTAATTTTATGTACATTGTGCGGCCTTATCGCCTTAGGCGTTGATCTCCAGACTAGTCTTTTATGTACATTTAAGTTTTATATTTAGGTATAGCAAAGTTACTCGCCCGCCCCGCACCCTGTTCGGCGCAGAGTTAGAACTCTCTCTACACCTGAGCTTGCGACTCTCATACATGCATACAGAATGTTTACTGTGCTTACTGCCACATATATACTAACTAATAGCTGCACGCGGCTTCCCCCGCATTGTAACAGTAAGTCACTCTCGCGACCCGACTAGCACTACTTCAAAAATCACGACTATCCCTCATTCCGTTCCAGCGTCAAATAGGAACAAACAGACCTACAGACAAACAAATATATAAATGGTATGATATAACTGCACTTGCAATATGCTAAGTTGTATAATCTTGGCTCTATTACCTCGGATATATTTAGCTTATTCTATGCGTGTTCTCGATCTATTACGACAAATGCCGGTATTGTAACACGGGTTATAGATTACTTGTACAATATAGAGATAGATAGATATAATTACTCTCCTAACAAAATTAGTCTCAACGGAAGAACCCTGGCTACTGCAACACAGGGAATCCTACAGCAGTAGTCAGGACACACAATGTAAATACTCTGTGCAGCCTAAATTAAATTGTGTAAATGTAAATTTTTTGCATTGCATTATGACATAACATAATTAGAATACTGTGTGCATGAAATGTGTTTTTATATAAATGATTATTATTACAGATGTAGCGTCGTTAGCATTACTTACAAGAATTGATTCGTGATTCAGATAATGATTCTGTGAAAATTATACTAGCTGCGCTATGCGGTTTCGCTTCTTTAGGAAATAATTAATACGCCAATTTTGATGATCTAAAGTACTCTATACTTTGTGTTGATACAGTACAGAGTCTAGTTATGTAAATTTTGAATTTCGATACAATCAAATCATTTATATTCTACAGTAAAATAAATAAATATTCCGGGACATTGCACACAGCGCCATCTAGCCCCGCACTAAGCAAACGCTTGTGTCATGGGTACTAGATAACGGATATAATACTTACCTGTATACTTTTCTTTTATAAATACAAAGTTGTTATACAAAGACACGACTAGACTCAACACAAGTGATTTATTACCAATTTAAATTTCATAATTACATATTTGTGTTATGCAGGAATCGAACCCGCAACCCGACATAAGAAGGCAGAACCACTACCGATTAAGTTAACAGGCCACTCAAAATATTGAGAATTATTTCAGAATACAGTAACAACAAACAGACATAGCTGTAACATCCTTATATGTAATATGGTAATCCCAATGAATACTTGGGATGTTAAACATAATAAGATACGAAGTCAAATATTATACAAAGCATCAAAATAACATTGCACTGTATTACGTATATGAATAAAACGAATGCAAAGCTAATATCAACATTTGAATAAATAGAGTCAATAGTAGCATTTGTGATTAAAATTACAATTGCCAATGAATTACCGTACTTATCTAAGTCTAAACAATGTTATACAGTATTACGATAGTCTAGATTTACAACTGGATATATTCTATGATTTACATTACCAGATAACAATTTACTAGCCAAACAATATAACAAAACGCCGGTTGCGATTAACATATCTACGGTTTAATCTACTCGTAAATGATTCACTTTTAAAAGTAAGTTGTATCTAAAGTAAAATAACTTTTTTTAGGAAAGCTTGCAGAGCGTCTACATATAATATAAAGCCTGGTAACTTAGGCCTAAGAAGGCCTAATAAGATTGGTGTAATGTAATTAAGAATTTAGTTTTTTAATTTACCATAAAAATGTAAGTTTAACTTATACAAATAAAGAAGTGTATTGATCTAAAAAAAAACTAGTTTTAGAAGAATAGCCAATATCAGGTGTCCAAAATCTGAATCCGCGAGTAGGTAAATCACATAGAGAGCCACTAAAAGCGGGCGTACTAACATTCAGTCATAATTATTAAAACACTGGCAGTAGCGTTAGGTATATCTAATCCTTAGCAAATTGATAAATATTTAATTTAAACTTGTATGTTCTGTACAGAAATTAAGCAAATATTGTTATGCTGCTAAGTAAACACTATTGTTTTCTAATATATTCAAATTCAAATTCAAAGCATTTATTTTGACACACAGGACACAACAATATATACATACAAAAGTTAACAACAGGTAGAATATAAAGGTATTATGTTACATTGATGTATCCCGTGCGTCAAAAAAGGTCATACCTCAGCATTAATGCTGCAGATTGCTCTGCAGCGCTGATTTTCAGGTATGACCCTTTGAGACGCGCGGGGTCAAGAGTTGAATAAGAAAGTTAACAAATATAAAAAGAAGTAAAAAGAGAAAATAGATGAAGAGTATACAGAATTAATAACATGGAGCTGATATTATTACATTTGAAAGATACATACAATTTAAATATAACCTAGTAAAGTAACGGACACACAACGTGGTAATTAACAGCCAAGAACGAAAGTCATTGTCGAGATTTGTATTGTAGGTTTAAAGGTAAACAAAAGTAGCTAGCTAGGTCACCAAATGCTGAAAACTAGAATACATATCTATTAAAAATGAGGTTTAATGAGTCAGGTGATTGAGGAACAACCTATGCAGAGGGAGGAGCGATAACAGTAGAATAGCTAGCTGCTAGCACTCCTCTGCAGCTCCATCAGGTATCTCTTATACCTGATACGAAAACAAAATTTGCTCTGTAGATTACGAATAGGAGGAGGTATGCTATTCCAGCATTTGGTGGCATTAAAATTAAAACTACCTCGAAAGGCTGCACTGCTATGTTTAGTTGTACGGAGTAACAATTTACGTGTATTCCTATGAGAATAGGGGTTACTGTCACACACCCAAACTAGTTTACAATAGAGGTAATGTGGTATCTGATACTTGACTACACCAAATAATAGTGTGGCTAGATGTAACTGGCGCCTGTATTCCATTTTGAGTATATTATTGTTATTAAAAAACGGAGTGACGTGGCTTTGTGGAGGTACAGTAAAGCAGAAGCGAGCGCACGCATTTTGTACCCTTTGAATAGCACAAGAAGTTTTTTTGAAAAGACATGGACCATACACTGAGTCTACGTAGTTAAATCTAGAGAGAATAAGCGAATCAACTAACAGTATACGAAGATCGGTGTTTATATACTTCCTAATTTTGTACAAAATTTTGAGCTTATAAAAACAATTTCTGACTATCTCATTAACATGTTCTTCAAACTTCAATTGTTCATCAAATACAAGTCCAAGGTTTCGGGCTTCCTGAACACGTTCTATAACGTCACCAGCTATATGTATTGTGATTTTACTCTGAACAATCCTTTGCACTTGTAGTTTAGACCCTAGAACCATGTATTTGGTTTTTTTAGCATTTAAAACTAGTGAGTTTGCCTGCGCCCACTGTTGCACCCTATTTAGGTCCTCATTTATCTTACGGGTTGCTTCATCTGTGTCTTCAGGGTTAATTGATAGATAGAGCTGAATATCATCAGCATATATGTGAAATTTACAATGCTGTATGGTGTTAACAACATCAGCACTGTAAAGTATGAATAAAAGAGGACCTAGAATGGAACCTTGAGGTACACCTCTAGTTATCTCACCCAGACCTGAGCGCAGACTTTCACCATTATTTTTCTTAATTTCAACAACTTGAGTGCGACCACTTAAATAAGAATTGAACCAAGCAATGGCAGAAGCATCAAAACCGTAGAAATTTAGCTTAGAAAGTAGCAAAGATATGTTAATACAGTCAAAAGCGCGCGAAAAGTCAAGTAGTACAAGTATAGTTCCCAACCCTTGATCTTGAGCGGTTAGAATATTATCAGTTACGTCCAACAGTGCTGTACAAGTTCCTCTGAGCTTCCTAAATCCGGACTGCATATCAGGTAATATACCCTCTTGTTCTAAATAATCTGTTACTTGACCACATACAACTTTTTCAAGTACTTTAGATATACAGGGGAGCAAACTAATTGGTCTTAAATCTTTATATTCAATAGGATCGGGTGATTTAGGTATAGGTTTAACAATAGCCGTCTTCCAAGAAGATGGAAACTCTGCTGACATCATTGACTTGTTAATAATAGCAGTAATAGTATCAAGGCTTTGGGGTAGTGTGAGTTTTAACATATCAAGTGAAATACCATCAATTCCTACTGCATTAGTCTTAATTTGCTTTATATATTTCAGAATGGTTTTAGAATCTACAATGTGAAACATGAAATTGCTACAGCTACATTTATGGAATTCAAAAAAGGTCATGTGGGAAATAGAAATGTTAACATTGCCAGGAATATTGAGAAAATTGTCATTAATTTTGTCCGGATCATCAAATAGTGACGGTAAATCTATCGCTTTGGGTGGTAACACTTTACGTTGCAATGTGTTCCATAGCTGTTTAGGATTTTTTATGTTTCTATTTATATGGTAGTTAAAAAATGCATGTTTTTCCGAGTCCAGAGCCATATCCACTTGTCTTTTTAAATCTTTGTAATAAGTTCTATGACTGTGTTGCTTAGTGTGGTGATAACGCACAAGTGCAGCGTCCCGTAGGCGCATCATGGCTCTAACAGTATCTGTGAGCCAGGGTGACCCACACTCTTTAATGACTTTAGTTTTCATAGGTGCATGAAGGTCGAATATAAATAAAATAGCCTGGTGAAAGCTATTAACCAGGGTATCTACACTCTCAGCTGAATTAATAATGTCCCATCTGATAGAATTTAAATGAGAAGTAAATATTTCATATGATATATTTTGTAGTGGTCGATATGTAATAAGTTTGGGGGGAATTTTTGGTTTCTTAAAAATGAATTCACTAATAACAAAAGCATGGCCATTATCAGAAGCAACCGGTTCGATTTGCAAATTGCGGCTCGGTACATTACAACATATCAAGTCTATGGCTGTCTGACTGTGCACAGTAAAATGAGTAGGTTTGTCTACAAGCTGCGTTAGACGAGTATTAGAAAGAAAAGTCCTATAAGATTTAGCATTCCTGTCGTGGCTATCTAGCACATTAACATTGAAATCTCCCATTAATATTAAATTATCACAAAAAGAAAAAGATGCAATAGATTCAGTTAATGCGTCGAAAAACTCATCTGCATCTACCCACTGAGCACGATAAGCTGTGCCGATAATAACTTTGGATGTGTTCACAGTAAGTCTGACCCACATTTGCTCAACATTGGTTGCCTCTGGGTGAGAGCATAAACGAACATTGATACCTCGCTTGACGTAGAAGCCTACGCCCCCGCCGCGGCCCTTGCGCACGTCCTTGGGGCGGGGCACGTGCCGCAGCCAGGCACGACGGGCGCGCACCCGCCCTGCCCAGCTCTCAGCCAGGTTTCATTTACAGCTAACAAGTCAACAGAAAACCTTTGCATAGCAGCTATAAAATCATCATGGTTAGTACCTAATGATCCAGCATTAAAGAGTCCAACTTTTAAATATTTACTATTATTACCCATTGTTGTATATGTAAACATATGAGAGAATATAAGAATATTGGTATTTAATGAGAAGAAAACATACATACTGTTTAACACTGGAAAACATAGGGTCACAATACACAAAGCTATAGCGTTTTAGTAATATTAAATACATTTTATAAAAGAATAGTGGTAATATATGAGTTATATTCAATACTAAGTTATGGTAATAATTAAGAAACATTAACACAAAAATATCAAGTTTTGTTGTAATATCAAAGGTTAGAATTTTCAATATGCAATGTCTGTATGTTAAACAAATACAACTTGCTGAATAAGTGTTACAGCTTGATACTCTCAGATTCATGTGAAAAATTATAAATAACTTAAGAATTAAGTCAGTTTTATAAATGTGTAAAGAAGAAACAAGATATATCATAATGAATATTATCTTGGAATGATATTGACATGTACAAATAAACATAGCTGTGAGATAATCTGATACAGGTGTTGGCCAACTGATATTTAGCTTCTGTAGTTTTACACAAATTATATGGTTCAGGTAGAACATCAGGTAAAATGTACTTATTATGATATAGTGGGAACTTAATTTATTATTACCTATAACATAACCTGGAGTTTGCAAATATAGTTATCCAAACTAAGACAAAAGAATACATTGTTGAAGGTAAGTATAGGAAGAGTATTGTAATTGATGTTATTATGATTAAAAAGAACTGTTTTTTTAGTTTTACATTAAATAAAATAGTTGGAAGGTTTAAGTAGGGATTGAAGATGTGAGTTTTAGATAGAATTAAGTTAAGGAAACTATTTTTTTATATCTTCTGCACTGTATATACGGTGCGTGGCAGAAGTCTTGTCGCGCCTTACGTATACCTGGCCGTCCCTGGTCCACACGAAGGCCCATTTGTGCATCTTGGCAGCCTCCCTCGTCCTGCCCAGAAGTGTCCGGTTGCCCTTAGTGAGCCGCTCGTTGACGAAGATGCGCGCAGGCTCGTGCGGCGGGAGGCCCAGGTGCTCCGTCGTGAGTCCTCGGCGTACTCGGGCGCTCCTGAGCATATCGTCACGCGGAGCACGTCGCGCGAAGCTGACCGCAATAGGTCGAGGCCGCGCCGCGCCGGTCGGGGAGCCGCCGCTGGCGCCGCCAGCCGCGCCGCCGAACTCACGCCGCGCGCCAACGCGCCGCACACTCACCACGTCGCGCTCCTCGAGAGACACACCGAGCTTCTTGGCCACAGCCAGAGTGATGTGAGCCGTGGATTCACCTTCACGCTCGGGAACGCCCGTAATTTCGATATCATTCAACAAGGCGCGTTGTTCCCGGGCAGCGGCATCACTTTCCAACGTTGCGACGGTTTCTTCCAGGCGACGCACCTTATTTTGTAGTTCGCTGATCTGTTTTGTACCGGTTGCGTGAGACAATCTCAACGCAGACACCTCCTGACGCAATTCAGCTACCTCGGCGCGCACCTCGTCCCGGTACTGCCGGAGCTCATCGCGCACGGCTTGCTGCTCGCTGCGGAACAGCCGGATCTCGACTGCAAGGTCCAACTCCACCGTCATGTCGTGCGCGGTGTCGTTGCAGCCGACGGGCTCGGGCTCAGGCTCCTGTTCGGGTTGGCGGGCGCAAACCCGGGCCAGCTGGGCATGCAGAGGCTCGCGACCCGCCGTCACCCCCTTGACGGGAGTGCTGCAGTTACTGCCCCGCGGAAGCTTAGCCATGCAAGCAGGGCACAGCCAGTCCAGCGGGGCCGCCGTACCGTCAGGGATATTCACGCACAATCCATGAAACACACCCGAACATGTCCCGCACCGAAAACCGTCGGCCGCCGACAAGAATTTACCGCAGCCACCACACTTTACCATTCATATATCAATCAATCACTTATGTAATTACACGTAGAGCATATAATATTGTGTATAGAGCAACTTTTCCCATTCGCGTATTTATTAATAGGTTTCTCCTAGGCAAACGTGCAACATCTATATCTTAGACTACAGTGGTGCTTAACATCAGGCAGGCTGTAGACAAACGTTGGCCTATGCCACGTAAAAAAAATATACTACTGCGCACTATACAGCAGTTTTTTATGAACATATTCGCCCGTTGACGTATTTTCTCAACTTTATAATAGTTTCGTCAGATTAGTTTAGTTTGTTAAAGACACTGTCTAATAAGTTACCTTTATAGACCAAAATTTGCTTACATTCTTTATTAATATTTTTTCCCCATAGTTTCGCAGTAAGAATCGTTTAAATTCTATACCTCGTTTGCATAGAAAACTTCACTTTTTAGGTTTGGAAGTAGATTAGATAGATTAGAAACAATAACAGTCTCATTATCGTAGTTCGCCATTCAGTAGGTTAGTAGGGCAATAGATGGCACTGTTAAACAGATATTAATTTTCAAGCCTATTTTGAATTAATTAGGTACACAATACACATACTATATATATATAAGAAGCGCCCGTAGCTCAGCTAGCGGAGGCAAACGCATGTGATTATCAATGTTAAGCAAAGGTCGACGCGGTCAGTCCTTGGATGGGTGATCGAAAAGTGGCATTCCATTTTGAGGGCTTCCGTGGGTCGGATGACACGTTTAATTGTAGGTCCTGGCTGTATGTCGGCAGTCGTTAAGCTATGTCAGATGCCCTAGGGCGGTTTGAAAACTCTCGAGAGTTGGCCACTCTCATTCGATAAGAAGAATATAGGTACGAAATGCTGTTGCTCGAGTCGCATCCCGCCTTACTGAGGGTTTTTTATATATTTTTTTTATAAACTATTTTTATTTTTTCTGTTACACATAGCAGAGATAATAAAAAATGTTAACAAATCTTTTCCGTTTTGATACAGCTATAAAAGATTGCATTGATTAATTCTGAAAAGAAAAGATAACCAATGTATACTATCAATGTATTAAATTATTGGTCCCTATGTCATAGTGCCATACTAATTGTTGACCCATGTCAGAGACCCTAAAGCGGTTTGAAACCTCGACATTAGATTTTGCAACTCTCATATTATGAAATGAAAAATATTAATTTGTCGTTATTATTAGTTATAGTTTAAGGAGAGTACAAATGAGTATGTCCAAAACGTACGTGGTACGAATTTGTTTTGAATTTTGAGTAGTTTGGACTTCAGCCACGTGTGCTTCCTGCTTCAATTGTTTATTATTAAAGGATGTAAGAGACGGCGTGAATGAAGGTTGAATCATTGATTGAAAAAAAAAACTAATCATTGTATCGTACGTGACGTCACAGCCAGCCCCAACGGAAGACCAGCGCTGATTACTTCCAGTAATCAGCATTATGCTGAGTTGGGGCTGTGTTGAGGCAGACTTATTTATTTATTTATTGTGTATATATGTGTGTGTGTGTGTGTGTGTGTATGTTTTGTAGTCTGTCTTAAAAAATGATTTTCTATTTCTATTATTGATGATAATATTAACATTTCTAAACGGTATTTTTGTCAAGTGCTAAACCCGTACTATGTATTTTTGCGCTTGGCTGTTAGTAGACTGGTACATCAGAAATACGCAGGTTCGAATCCTGCCGGTCGTGATTTTTTCGCTCATTTTCCAATAAAAAATCTAAACGTTTTGAAACTTGTATATTTTCACTTGGGTCTTCTCGGGTGTGTTATATGGCCCGTAAGAATACAATAAATAAATTAATGCAATTCTCGTGTAGCTGCACAATTCTTGCTAGTGAAGTTATTGTCTGATATTTTTGTAATGATCGTAAAATAATTACTTTTCTTTCACAAACCGCATATAAGTATGCATTGTTTTGCGACTCGGATGACAGCAACCTAGATTTCCATAATGTTACCTAGAATAGGATGCATTTGGTATGCATGAATAAGTCTTGTGTTCTTAAAAATACAGAATTCTGCTTTGCATGTCAAACTTTCCGCATGATGTCCTAATGTAATTGTTTTCAAACTTTCCGCATGATGTCTTAATGTAATTGTTTTCAAACTTTCCGCATGATGTCTTAATGTCATTGTTTACTTTTCATTGATATAATGTTTTTTTATCGCTGAAATCACATGTTTTAGTAGATATCTTATTTTCGACTGTGTCTTTATTTAGACAAGCCCTGCAGACAACTCTGTCTTCTGTGCTACTGCTATGATTGATGAAATATTCATATTAACAAATTGATGTTGGAATGCAAAATTTCCATCTGTTATTTTGGATTTTGTTTTCAAATGGTCTAACCAATTTTTTTACCATAGACAATGCATGTTTTTGATTTAATTGGTTACCATAGACCATGTTCCCAGGTTGGTAGCTGGCTTCGCAACGTCACTAACATTCAGCCTCATCGAGCTGGTGGCATTCCTCGCTGGCATTACCATGTTCAAACCCGGCTTGTCTCTCCTGTGTATCCTTTACTAACATTTTAATATAAAGCTAAAAGGAATAGTCATATGTGAATGTCAGATATACGCATAATGTACAGAACTAATTTACTTACTAAGGCAAATCTAACGCGGCTGTAATCGATTCACGATATAATATGTAAAAGTGGTGGCGCTCTGTGTCATTACCTGCCTAAATCTGGGATAACATAATATTGACCCTGTGTTAATGTACGATTAAATCTATCTCCAATAGTAAAGTCAGCCCTTGGATGGGTGACCGTAAAGTGGCATTCCATTTGGGCGCTTCAGTGGATCGGATGACACGTTATATTGTAAGTCCCGGCTGTTTGTCTAGTACGGCGGTCGTTAAGCCATGTCAGAGGCACTTAGCACTTGATAAACTCTGAACACCAGAGTTGGCCACTCAAAGAAGAAGTAAAGTTTCGTTCTAATCGACACTAAAATATGAAAAGGACTATCTGTACAATCTCACAACGTTATGATATAAGTAGTTTTAGTGAACATATGATAGCGTGCTTTATAGTTGTGTTTTTTTCCATGACTATTCTTTTATTGCTCGGACCGCTAACGACTTGTTTATTTACCCTGTACCTATTATCGTGTAAAATTGACCCTTTATCTAAGAAGATTAAATTCATACTATGTGTGCGTGGTCATATTGTTAATAATGCTTACCTTGTTTTATAAAAGAAGTCGCCTGGCGTTGATGTGCTGAAACTAACTTAAAATACACAATAAAGAACCATAGAAAAAACGTATAAAAATAAAGATCTGCTTGCACAACGATCCACACAAACATCCGGTTCTTATTGGGTGAGCACGATCCATCTTAGGCCATAGTACTTGCTTACCATCAGGTAAACAATTGTAAAGTGCAGACAAGTTTCAGTTAAAATATAATTAAAGACGTTAAATACAGAAACATGTTAAAAAATATAATAAAATTTGATGCTCATAAGTTCTTTTGTTGAATAAGTTTTTTTTCACTTGTTTACATTAAGATTAAAAATTACTAGCGCCAGATAAGTTTTATCAGGCGTCACTATTTATCTGGAGGTTAATTTACTTCAAATTAACTTATTTATTACATAAAGATTAGCGAGTTATTTTCGCACGATGAATAGGCAGTAACAAAGTTTAATTCTTACATCTTATTTATCATTTAAAAACATGTGCGTTTAATATTTTATTTGTAAGATAAGTAAATACGTAAATAAAAGTTAGATTGCTAAATGACCCCAACAACCTCATTTTTATGATAAAATTCTTTACGAAGTTTCGTTATTTAAGCGCCATTGTTTGTTGAGGCAATGTCAGTGAGTTTTTGTATGGTCAGAGCATAAAATTAGTCGCATTTGAGTCTAAACTGGTTTTTACAATATAAACATTGAAAAAAATTACTAATTAGCCTTTGAGGTTCATACGTCATGAATGAAGTACGTTTTATGAAAGTAGTGAACTTTGGTGTCGAAAGCGTGAACGGTCACCCATCCAAGGATTGATCACGACGGCAGATGCTTAGCTTACTCGTAGTTAATACATCAAGTACCTATAGTTGCCTTTGTTTATTTCACTGTTATATTAATTTGCGGTCACTACGATACTACGTTAACGAAATTGCAGAAAAAGTTGCTTCCTGGCGTATTTTATACAACGCCCTAGTTCGATCTATCCTGGAGTACTGTTCCTCTGTGTGGAGCCCAATATATAATGTTCATATAGACCGAATAGAGGCTATTCAGCGCAGATTTGTGAGGTCACTGGCATGTAGACTTGGGTTAAGACGTAGACTTGCTAAGTATTCTGATCGATTAAGCAAATTCAAATTAACTAGTCTTGAAAGTCGCAGAAAACTCACTGATTTGTGTATTTTACATAAAATCGTTCACGGCAAGTACAGCAGCGTTTTATTAGAACTTATAAATGTAAAAGTACCTAACAAAAGAATGCGCACGGAGAAATTATTCTACCTTCCGCCAGCTCATAACAATGTCTCGTGTGTACCTTTTATAATGACATCCAATATTCTACAGAGGACTCTCGCAAAGACAAAGACATCTTTTGTCATTCATATGCATCTTTCAGGAGTTTTGTGGGTGGTGTCGCGTGATTGTTTCATTAATTAAGCGACTACTTGATTGATGGAGCAGTTACTTGGCGCTGCTTGCAGGGCATTCGGGGATGTATATGAATGAAATCTTAAATCTTATTTTTATTCCGATTTATGTAGTAGTATATATACTAAAATGGTTTATAACAAATATTATGTAGTGTTTATTATCATTTAACAAAGCTGTGTATAGTCGTAATTGGACTCTTAGTTCAATATTATTCTTAAAAGTGTTTAGTATATATTCTTATATCTAATTGTCTGTGACTGTACCAAACTAAATAAAATAAAAATAAAATACACGGCCAATACCGTTGACAGATTCAAACCAAATAAGCTTTACCTTTTCTTGTATAGATAAAGTACGTACACAACCCATGCTACTTAACTGTTGAATTCACACTTGAAACATTATTTACATATCGATATCACATTACATGTGTAAATTGTGTAAATAAAGTATATAAACAAATTTTGGAACATCCGATGAATTCCAGAGTTACTGCGCGTGCTATAAACTGCCTATTACGGGCTAGATGACCTTGATATTGTCTAGGTCATGGGCACTAGGTTAGGTTAGTGTAGGTCGAGCCCCCAATACGATATAATACACAACGCGTATTCATTGACGTCATGTTTGTAAAAAAAAAACTGATCGGAAGTTTTACGCATGAGCTGCATTGCATCATAACTGTGGATTTGATAATCATAATCGTAAGTTTCGGGTTGAAAACATAGTGGTTTGCAATAATATTATTTATTTGTACATCTCATCTTAAGTTATTTACAGATATTTATAAATTGTGACTGTCGATCTAAAAAAGTAAACTGATTTCTTAGAGTGAAGAAGACAGGTATACAGGGATTTTTGGATACATATGTCTTCTTACATTACTTTGTAGATAAAAAGCGAACCCAAAAAGTTGAACCCAAAAAGTCGAACCCAAAAAGTCAAACCCAAAAAGTTTAAATAGCTCATAAAACTCATACATATAACAATAAAACTCATACTCAACTTAGGTAGGTCAACTTTAAGTTTCATAGATCAACAACATTTATTTAATATATATCATTATCCATCTTCCAATATTTTCCTGACCGCCTCTCAGCCGTAGCTTGCCACGCGCTGGGCAGTGTGTGGCTGGCTGACGTCACGCTGACCGCCCGCTGCGACCTCTTCTGGTGGATCTACTTAATATGCGACCTCACGTCCTTCCTAGCTAATACTTTTGTCACTTGCCTTGCTTTGTTTTGTCGATAGACAGTACCTAAAGTATGTATTTGTGGGTTTTCGTTTCTATAGTTAAGTAACTTTTTTACCAGTATAAAAAATCAGTTCATATTTTTATTGTGGCTCAAAAACTTATATGGTTGAAGCTATAGAAAAGTAGTAGGTATATAGGTAGCTATAGTGAAATGTGTGTTGTAAAAAAAAAGGTTTTTTTCGTTTTTAAGTGTAAATTACAACCGTCCAGAATCTCTTCCAAATAAGTAACTATAGGTAGATAAATAAATAAATTAATAAATAAAACAGTTTTTGTGTTATATAGGTTTACGCTTGGCTACAAGCGGTCGTTGTACTGTACAATTTGATGCTCTTATAAATCGATTACTTATAGATTTGTTTCAAGCTCTTACATTTGAAAGTTTGCAAACAATCATAATACACTTACTGTACACTCTACTCATATAGATGTCTCATAAAGTGTGTACGTAAGTGGCCCTCCAAGGAAGAAAGTAGTTTGACCGCATAGGTACTTATGTACCTACATTCTAGATTTTAGTAGAAATTACTACTCTCAGGAAAACGCTACCTTTCGTGACTTTGTGTAGTATTATAGTTTACAAACCTTTTTGCCTCTGAATAATAAAATATTATTGTTCACAGAATTGCAAGAATAAATTACCTTTTGATATTAGGTCTTTCCGAGTTGTTAGACTTATAGCAAGTGTTTTTGTTGAAAAGTTATACATAATTAGTTTAATAGTTATTGTGTGGTTAATTATTTTAGTAGTATGATCTGGAAGGCCCTTGTAAAATGTTTTGTAAGTTTTTCTACTTAATAAGATGCGTAATTCCATTGCCTTTTAGTATTGTATTGTTGGAAAGAATGAATAGAATTTTAATGTAAATTACTGCATCCAACCATAAAGTGTGGTTTTAATTTAATGGGTTTAACCTTGGTTGGAGTCAGCTATATATAGCTGTACAGAAGGCAGGTAATGGCACACGTTTGTTAAAGTATGAGGACAATATTATGGTAGAATTTTATAATAGAATATAGTGTAAATATGAAAAGGAACTGAGTGATCCCGATTATGAATTTTCTATGTGACTAATTTACTGACTAATCCAATATAATGTATATCTCTTTGCTTAAATGAAGCTATGCACCGAAAGATTTCAGGATCTCTGTAAATATTTACGTTATTTCTGACTATAGGTACTAATGTTTGTAATTTTGTCCACGTTTAAATGTAAGAATATAAATTCAACTAAAGCAACATGATTATTATATTACGCTGTAGCTATCGAATTGTTTCATTTTAAACCCATAAAAATGTTTGCGATGCGATGTAAAAAGATACGACATTTCATTACTCATATACCTACACTCGTATAACATACATCTTATTAGATATATTACGCACATCGCAACTGCGTTAAAATTAATATGATATCTTTGATATTAGATCGATTTAACGCAGTTGCGCATATTTGCAAACTGATATAATCTTTGCTCGCAGTTTACAAACCGTATTTTAATACAAACTAAGGCCCTTTAACACAACGATTCTTAAACGAATTTAGCTATAAAATGATCAAGTAAGTAAATAAATGGCTACATGTCTCTCATAGTTGTTTTGCGACTGAACTTAAAAGTGTAGCAATATAGGTATTAATAGTTCAAACCACGCAAACCTTCCAGCAACCTTTTAAGAACAGATCCACTGGAAGACACCGCCTTCTGCAACACGGTTTTTTAACTACAGCAAAAGGCAGAACGTTTGTTATAAATGTACGTTGTTCATGTTATACTTTAAAATTTGTTATACTTTAATTTCCTTTACACTAGATACATTTAATTTCAGACAACCAACGAGCTCCAGCGCCTGACGCAAAGCAGCGAGTTCCAGACTGGATGGTCGTTCTACCTGGTGCTGGCTGGCGTGGCCACCACCCTCGGCTCCTCGCTGCCAGTCGGGTACAACATTGGGGTTGTTAACACGCCTGCTGAGGTAAGAGGCCTCGAGTCATGTTTTTCATTACTGAGAGTCTGAGAGATTACAATCACTCCCCCGCTGAATTGATTCGTTTTGGTAGTTCTTTTGGGCAAATACATGATGGTGGATGGTGGGCGCCCAGAACTAAATCTTAGCTAATCAGTCTCTTTGCCGCAATAATGAGATTAATAATGAACCTCTACTTTCCTTGTAAATCCTTCAGATAATAATTTATTTCAAACGAATTGCATTTACTCTTTTTCTACAGACTAAAACAGCTTCATCGGGAATTATGTTGACATTTCTACCGACAAGAGTAATCATAAAAGATTCATTCGAGGTTTTAACGTCAGTTTCACATCCTTCCCAGGTGATAAAATCCTGGTGCAACTCGAGTATAACGTCTCGATACGACGTGGTGCTGAGCGACACGTGGCTCGACGTGCTGTGGTCTTCCGTGGTCTCCATCTTCATCGTCGGAGGATGCACGGGATCCGTGCTTGGAGCTGTTCTGGCCAACTCTATTGGAAGGTAACCAAACTGCATAGTTACTGCAAAAATAATACTTGGATCATCTTGAGCATGGCTGACGCGAAATAAAAAGAAAACTTTAGTAAATTAACATGCCAGACATACATATATAAATCACTTCCTTACCATTATGTTGTAATCTGATATTTTAAGATTCTCCTCGACTCTTATTCCGGATCACTATACACCTACTTGCACAAGTAAACTCCCTACAAAATGGATTCTTGAGCAGTTTTTTTGGGCAAGTACGTCGTAATGGGCGCCCAGATCCTTCCACGCAGAAGATATGATTATTTTATATGATAGACGTCACTAGGAGTCACGTGGGTCCTAACACGAGTGCATTGACCTCGCATGCCATGAAGTTGGGATTTAATAAACTCTCAATTGACAAATAAGAAGGATTGAGTTCAGGAACGTTCTTGTAAAGTTTCCATTCAATCAATTACAATTTAACTTTTTGATTTAAAGTAGGTCGGGGACTTGGAAAATTCCGTACTCTGTCTTTGTATGTCGGTCTTTATTGTTCTCCTGCAATGTATTATAATAGTAACTGGTTTAGAACTATAAGAAATGTTTTGCTGAGTAGCGCTTTACCTACCCATCGACACTTGTAGCATAGTCTCAAATATCTGATCAAAATGTTATAAACCCAAAGACTGCTGTTTTGTTATAATTCCATCTTATATGTAAAGTACCTATACTGTACCTACTTCATACAAAATAATCTGATCCAGTTGCACGCTAAGAATGTTTTTTTTTGCAGGAAAATGGCGACAATAGCGACGAGCTTGCTGTCTATAGTCGGCGCGGTGATGTTCATGTTCTGCCGGGACGCGGACTCCGTGGAGATGCTGCTGCTCGGCAGGCTGCTGGTCGGGCTGTCTGCAGGTAAAGTAAAAGTAAAAGTAAAAAAGCCATTTATTCAGCTATTTTAAATTCATTTTACATTCTTGCACTCGGATATATAAATTTACACATTTTGGGTTTTTTTATAAGTACTAGATTTATTTGATGTTATTATTGTTTTAAATGTCGTGTTGTTGTGCGATTTCTCTTGTCCTTTTTAGTTATGGTGTCATAGCTGTCGCCTCGTTGGCGTAGGCCTCCCCCAGTTTCATCCATGTTTTGCGGTTCCTTGCTAACCTCGTCCATTCTATTCCATGTCTCTGGTAGAATATGTCTTCCCACCTTCTATGTGGTCGTCCTCTTTTCCGCTTGTCCGATCTTGGTATCCATTCCACTACCTTCCTTGTCCAACGGTCATGGTTCATCCTATATACATGGCCAGCCCAGTTCCATTTCAGATTTCTAATTGTTTTGATTATGTCTCTTAGTTTGGTTTTCTTCCTGATGCATTTGTTCGGGAGTTTGTCAGATAGTTTTATGCCTAGCATACTCCTCTCCATCTTTGTCTGGCATACCCTGAGCTTGTTTTCGTCTTCTTTTCTCAGAGCCCAAGTCTGGCATCCGTATATGAGGCTCGGTAGTATTGCAACTTCATACAGTCTTCTCTTTATGCTTAAATGTATTGTTTTGTTTTTCATAATTTCCTTGAAGCTCCAGTATTTTTTCCACGCAATTCCAATTCTTCTATTGATTTCTTTTTCGGTGAGGTCGTCAAAAGCTACGGATTGTCCTAAGTAGACATATTCGTCAACATATTCGATCGTTTCTTGTTCTACTGTAACTATTTCTTTCTCTGCATTCGTCATTATTTTGGTCTTGGAAGCATTCAGTGATAGTCCTACTTTATTGCTTTCCCTTGCTATATCTTGTAGCATATTTTGTAGGGTATTTGCAGTATCAGCAAAAACTGCAATGTCATCGGCGAATCTCAAATGACTAAGATACTCTCCATTTATATTAATTCCTGTGTTAGTCCAGTGTATATTTCTAAAAATCATCTCGAGTACAGCACAAAAAATTTTTGGGGATAGTGGATCTCCTTGTCTAACGCCTTTTCCAATTTGAAAGTCTTCACTATCTCTTTCCATTCTTATTTTCGATGAACTTTTCGAATAGATGTTCTTCAGGATGAGTATGTATTCTTCTTCTACTCCCTGCTGCTTGAGAGCTTCCCAAATTGCATTATATTCCAGGGAATCGAACGCCTTTGTAAAATCAATGAATCCTATGTATATTGTCTTATTGTATTCTTTACACCTGTTGACTATCGTAGCTACAACCTGGATGTGATCTTTGGTTGAGTAGTTTTTCCGGAATCCAGCCTGTTCCGGTGGTTGGTTTTCGTCTAGTGTGGTTGTTATGCGGTTTAATAATATTTTTGAAAATATTTTATAAATATTTGACATTAGGCTAATTGGCCTATAATTTTCTAGTTGACTTCGGTCTCCTTTTTTATGTAACAGTATAGTTGTAGATTTGCTCCACTCTTCCGGTGTGCTGCCCTTCCTTAGTACGTTGTCAAATATAGTCTTTAATGGTAAGAGTAGTGGGTCCATAAGTGATTTTAACAATTCATTAGTAATTTTATCATCTCCGGGAGCTTTGTCGTCTTTTTGTGTCCGTATTGCCTGAATGATTTCGCTGTCCAATATCTCAGGTAATGTCACTTCATTTGTCTTTTCTTCTAGATTATTAATGTCACAGGTGCAGGATGTCATATTGCATTCATTATTCGCTAGGTTAGATGTCAAAATACATGCATTATTTACTATATTAGATGTCCGGTTACATGTCAAATCTATGTAATTACTATCTATATCTTGGCGGTTTATATTATATTCTGAGACTGTTGGTGTAGTGCTCATTGTCAGATCATTTGGCCTGCCACTTGCATATAGTTCTTCGTAAAATCTTCTTGCTTCTTCGAGTATATTTGGTCTCTTGTTTATTGTTTTCTGAAACTTTGTTTTTACATTTGCTGTCCACTCTTTTTTCTTATTCAATTCTTTGAATGCCTTCTTCACTGCGCCATTGTTTTTTATGTGTCTTTCATATACTTCCTGTCTATATTGTTTTGAATCTCTGGTTATCTGTCTATTAATCTCTTTACTAAGTCTTGTGATTTCTTTCCGAACCTGTTTTGATTTAGGTGCTTTGTATAACGTTTTTCTCTCTTCTAATAAAGCCTCCGTCTCTTTGTTTTTTTTCTTTCTTTTTTGCGGCATTGGTACTGAAACATCTTGTATAAATGTTGATACTTCTTGTTGTAGGTTTTTGTATTGAGCGTGTATGTCTTCACCTTTATTCACAGCTGCGCGAAATTTCTGGTTCAAGCTTTCTTTTGCTATTTCTGTGAGTTCTGGTACTATACGTAGGCCCATCGTTGTTTTCTTAAAATTTCTTCTCTTCTTCTTGATATTTAGCTTACATCTGACCATCAAGTGATCTGTCGAAAAGTTTGGTCGTATCACGTCAAAGCCTTTTATTTGGTTGGGTTTGGTGGTGAGTATGTAATCAATTTCGTTAGAGTGTTTTTGATTTGGTGTCTTCCAGGTCCATTTTCTTGTTTTCTTTCGATTGTACATTGTATTAGTAATTTTTAAATTATTTTCCAAGGCAAATTGTACCAGTCTTTTCCCATGTAGACTTCTGTTACCTCTTGAAAATTTCCCGAAAACGATATCTTCCCCTCTTTGCATTTTTCCGACTTGGGCATTGAAGTCTCCCATTATAATTAGATGGCTTGTGCCCGAGGAAGCTATTGCTTGGTCCACCAGTTTATAAAATTCTTCCAATTCTTCATTTGTAGTCTTTTTCGTCTCAGTCGGTGCATAGACTTGTATTATGTTCAATGTGTTCGAGTTATCTAGCTGTACCTCTAGTAAGGCCACTCGATCAGAGTAGGTTTCAAATCTGATTATATTTTTTTTCATGACTTTCTTTATAAGGAAGCCTACTCCACGTTGGCTTTTGGTTGCATGACTGTGAAAAAGAATAAAATCTGGGTACTCTTCTATGATTTCTCTTTGTCTTCTTACTTCGCACATGCCTAGTATGTCCCATTTAATATTGTCCAAACCATTTATTAATTCTGTCAATCTAGCTTCTGTTAATAGTGTCCTAACATTTAAACTTGCTATATGAATTGTATTTTCTGCATTTCTGGGGGGTTGTTGGTCTTTCTCCTCCACGGTGACCAGCCGGCTTGGAGGAGGAGTTCCTTTTTTCAGTTTTTTGTCGTGTTATCATTCGGTTTGCTTGTTCCGGGGTTATGTATATTAATTGCTTTCGTTTGTTGTGTTCTTGCGGTATTGAAAAAAGACGTCATGCCTTGAGACCTTATTTTCTTTGTTTTTTGTTCTAAATTCCCTTCTTTCTTTTTATTTTTGTTAAAATCTTCAGGAGTTTTAGACAGCTGTCTTTTATTGCCTTGATTTGCGCTCGAACTGGCCTTTTGACTAGGAGATTCGTTTTTGTTCAGCGTAACTATTTTGTCGTAATTTAATACAGCTTTTATTCCTTGTTCCCTGAGCTTGTTTACTTCCACTTGCAGTTCTTTCCTTTTCTGTAAAATTTTGGGTGGGTAATCTTCTTTAATGTACCACTGCACTTGGTTGTCTTTTGGTCTCATTTTCAGAATGTCCACTTTTTTTCCAAATGTTGTCAGTGTAAGTCTAATGGGACGTGGTTTGGTATTCTTTTTGCCTATTCTTCCCACAAACTCTATGTCCCTATGCTCAAAATCTATATCTAGGTTTAGGTTCATTATTTGCATTATGATTTCTGCTAACTCCTTGTATCCACGTTCTTCTTCAGCAATACCAAATATTATAAGGTTTCTTTGTCTAAGAATTTTGTCAAAATGGTCTAATCTCCCCTCATGTTCCTCTTGTGTAGCTTGAATCATACTAATATTTGCTTCAATTTTGTCGAATCTCTCGTCAATTTTCTTGCTTAATTTTTGTGTGATATTGTCTTCCGATTGTTTTTGGATATGTTCGTTGTCTTCTTTTATGTGTTTTCGAAGCGCATCCAACATCTCCATCATATTACTTTGGTCCGACATGTTGATATATCTATACTTATTTATTTCGTGGTTTTTAAATTAAATGTTGAAAAGAGGTATAAAAATTTGGCTTTTTTTTTATTATTATTATTGTAATTGGTCCAAAAATGTCAAAATTTAATAAATAAGTATGTCCTGAGATATTCAATTCAAAGTCAATAAAAAAATTTAATAGCAAAAAGATTATTCTGTCGGTGATTCGAATCTACGTCGTCTTGAACGGTAGTCGAGCCTCACACCGCTGTGCTATCGAGACACTTGTCGTGGAGACCGAAATTGGTAGTCAGTTGTGGTTGGGTTCTGATTTCTTGTATATTGAGTGAGAACGTATAGGTAATTATGTCACACGTTCAAACTGAAGCTATCTCCTTTTGTCCGTTAACCGTTGAGTGAATGAAACTTATGAAATCACGATGACGCATTTATTGTTTAAGCTATTTTTGGGTTTATTTCACTTGTTTTATTGCGTTGGGTGTCTTTTATTATCCTATTTTGTCACTGTTCCGTATATACGGGATGTTTAACTGTCTATTCTGTCCAGATACTAGTTTTAGGGTCCGTATTTACATAAATTAAACTGGTCACTAAATTCATGAAAATATGTGTTTTGCACTATAGTTTTGTCTTTTCCACAATATCACAACTTACTAGTCACTGCCCGCACTGAAACACGTTATTTGCACTCACTTAAATCCACTTTTAGTATTTTTGCGAATTATTTGGCGCGGAGTCGATGTTAACCGTGTCGCGCCCTCTAGCGGAACTCCGTCTGCAGGTAGTTTTATGTTAATATACCTATATATAAAACTCAAAGGTGACTGACTGACTGATATAGTGATCTATGAACGCACAGCCCAAACCACTAGACGGATTGGGCTGAAATTTGGAATGAAGGTAGATGTTATGACGTAGGCATCCGCTAAGAACGGATTTTTTTGAAAAAAAAAATACACTTTTAAAGAGGTAAAATAGGGTATGCAAGTTCTATCTATTATTATTCTATCGAATCGGCGATTCTATCTGCGAGCGAAGCCACGAGCACCCCACTAGTCTGAGGTCTACGTCAATCCCGGGACTATACTACATCCACACCAAAAGTCATGATTATTCGATCAGCCGGCCTCGCGGGATGCGTATAATAATAAAAAGATGCTTGGATGAGGAATACTGTGCAAATCATTTTAAATCTTACGATTCACTTGCGATCCTAGCAACACATTGGTGAGGTTTGCTTATTATGAAGCCATTTGTACCTCGTGGTGCAGTAGCTCCTCAAACGGTGATCTCACACGATGTCGTGCGTACCGCCTCAACTGTTATAGTTTTTAGTAACTTCGCCTCCTCATAAGATATGTCATAATCATGATTGTTTATTTGCAAATTGTAAAGTTGTGCAACTGTGTTACCTACTCAAAACACGAACATTGAACAATCACCTGTATATTTTTTACCTGTATTTAACCATTACATTAATTGATTTGTAATTGTCTGTCTGCATTCCAGGTCTGACGACGAGCATAGTCCCGATGTACCTGAGCGAGCTGGCCCCCGCCAGCCTCGCGGGCCCCCTGGGAGCCTTCTGCCCCATGGGGGTCAACGTGGGCGTGCTCGTGGGACAGCTCATGGGGCTCAAGGTGCTCTTAGGTATGTATATTAACTTTGATTTTTTTTTATATTTTTGTTAACCGACATTAGGGGTTCTCAATTCGACTAATTATGTAAATGATTTCTTCGCCAATAATAATTGTGACTCCATTATGTTGGTCGCATATAAATTTTATATGAATCGATTTCAATTCACTAACTCGCTGTAACGCCTACAGAAAAAAGTAAGTAATGTCAGAAGAAAGTGAGACAAGCAACAAAATTTAACCCTCAATTTTTACAGGAATGTTTGCGTGAATTTGGTTTAGTGTATAACGCGTATGTATTTTGTTTCTCTAACATTGTTTTACTATAGAAGTTAATAATGGTTTTAAATGTACATATGTACAATGATACAGTTGTAGCACAGGAAACTACATAATGTATTACGAGCCTCCCTATGAGCACTTTGCTATGGAAAATAATTCTCGTTGTTTTTCTTGTTCCAGGTAGTCCGGAACACTGGCCGTACCTGCTGTCAGTGTTCGTGTTGCTCGTGATCCTGTGTGTGCCTGTATACTGCGCGCTGCCAGAGAGCCCCAAGTACCTGTTCGTAGTGAGGCGGGACGAAGATACTGCTGTTAAAGGTGAGTCGGTACTGGTTGCCAGAATTCGATCGCGGAGTAGAAAAAAAACCCCTCAAATTTGAGGAAGCGTAATAGCAATATATTCGTCACACCGTCATTTAAGAAATTTTTGGATGTGTAAAATGAGTTTGGTCTAGTTGAATTGAAAAAAAAATAAATAAGATTTGACAATTTGACAACAATACAGAATTTAGCCTCAAAGCTATGCGTATAACAAGATATTTTGAACAAGAGAATTATAAAATCCACAAAAAATGCAAAATATATCTACATCAGATCATGATTCAACTTTTCAAAAACAAAAAAATACTTAATATTTCTACTATATTCCAGAACTGAGTCGTCTCCGTGGTCTCTCCCCCAGCATGCTCGCGGATGACATCGAGGTGTTCCGCGAGGAGGTGGAGGCGGCGCGCGCGCAGGCCGAGCAGGGGTGGTCCATGCTGCGGGTGGCGGGCAGCACGCGTCTACTGCTGCCCCTGCTGCTGGTGGCCGCCGTGCAGGCGGGACAGCAGACCAGCGGGATCAATGCGGTCAGTATTGTGTCAGGGGGTTCCACGAGTAATGATGAGTTCAACAGAGCTGGTATTTTCCCAGAGTAAAGTTGTAATTGCTAAAAATATCAGACACAAGACTGTGAAATGAAACTGTACTCAGCTCCCATATAGCAATAGGAAGTTCTCTCCCGGGCTGTCACAGTAGTCCCAGCGAACAACGCTTGTTGTTCGCTGGGCCCGGGGACTACTGCCCGGCAGTCTGTGCGTCGAAGGGTGAAATAGTTTCATTTGCATATAGGCCGCGCGCTGTGATTGGCTGAATAGCGATTGTGGCGACACAAATTTGCCTCTTTTACTCAGTAGTATAATGTTATGTCAAATTCCAAATCCCATCTCGTTCGCAGGTGTTTTACTACTCGCAGACGATGTTCAAGCAGGCGCGGCTGTCTGCGCGCGGCGCGCAGTACGCCACCATCACGTGCGGCGCTATCAACGTGTGCACGGCGCTGGTGATGCTGCGCCTGCTGCCGCACCGCGGCCGCCGCGCGCTGCTGCTTCCCAGCGTGGCTGCCTGCGCCGCCACGCTCGCCGCGCTGCCTGTCGCCATGGCGTTCATGGTGAGTGCTGCCACAGTGTCAGCCATGACACTTATTTGACATATTTTTGACAAAAAAATGTGTCGAAAATTAGCTCGACATGTTTCGGAAAACTGAGGTTTCCATCATCAGCCCCTTTAGACAAGAAGCGTGTTTTAATGAGCGTAATGTCGCTCACTTATAGAATAGAAAGGCAATGTATGGGATTGACATCGCGACGATTGCCTTGCTACGTCACTCCCATACATTGATATTTCTATTCCATAAGCGAGCGTCTGTACACTCACTAAAATACGGCTCTTGTCTAAGAGGGCAGGAGGCCGATGCCTTACGGAAACTACAATACAGTCATGACTACAACTGGCACGTCACTATATTAGAGTGTGTTGCTGGAAATCTACACCCCTTACAATTTTTGTGCTTATAACTTGTCTTGGGACACAAGTTATCGCAGAATAAAGACATGAACATGCATCTATATTAGCAAAATTTACATGCACAGAAACCTGAAGCCTTTATTCATAGTGCATTTTTCCCATGACCACTATTTACCAGCTGATACCTGCGCAGTAGTTATGGTCTAAGATGAAGCAAACCCAACAGGAACAGGTCCATCCTAGATTTGCTGATCGCTAGATAGTATTCTTCTATTTCTTTTGTCCTATACGTGTATGTAAAAATACTCTTATAATATTTTAGACATGTTTAAAATCTTTTATTTTACATAAATATTTTTTGTAAGAAGAGACAATAGAATTACTAACTGTTAACTTTTATTTCATAAGATGAGTATTTCTAATAAATGATTATCTTATCTTATAAAATGTGATTTTTAAAGCCAAATAGACTTTATAGCTATAACAATTTCCTCCCAGGACGCGGTGTGGTGGATGCCGTACGTGTGTATGGTGGCGGTGTTCTTGTACGTCGCCGTGTACGGGCTCGGGCTCGGACCTATACCCTACTTCATTGCCTCGGGTACGTTGTTATAATTCTTCTTTTTCCTCTCACTTAGGAGATTTCATCATGTCGGTGGAGCCGTCCATTCCCGATAGTATTAACGTTATTCTAACTTTTGGTTTGTACTTATCTTATTCATTCTGACGTTTTTCCAAAAAGAAAATAAAGCTATTTGGTCTTTTTAAAAAAGACTTCAAATATTTTCGGCATAAACCATAGACAGATAAATAGCATTTATTAACATAGAGAATTACAACAACTTATTACAATAATAATAAGGGTTGGCATCAATCATGTCTCGTAAAACATTGATATATTATGAAGTGCCGAACACAGCGCTTTTGCCGCTACGTTTATTGTACGGACGGCAAAGCTTTGGAAAACTTTACCAGAAGCTGTGTTTCCTGCGAACTACAATCCAGGGGTCTTCAAATCTAGAGTTAATAGGTATCTTAGGTAAACGTGTTACATCCTAGGCTGCAGCAATGCTTAACATCAGACAGGCTGTAGTCAAACGTAAACCTATCCCACGTAAAAAATATATATATAGGTACAAATAAAGTACCTATATACTTATGTGTTTGTTCATCTATCCTGCAGAGTTGTTCGAGGTGGCCCCGCGCGGCGCCGCCATGGCGTGGGGCTCGCTGGCCAACTGGGCCGGCAACTTCCTGGTGGGGATGCTGTTCCCCACCATGCGGGAGACCCTGGGGCTCTACACCTTCCTGGTGTTCTCCGCCATCACTGCACTGCTGTTTGTTTTCTTGAAGTGAGTATACTTTTATCTTACTATAAAGAGTTGACCAACAACTGCAGGGCTAGCACGGCACGGAGATTCATTGTCTTTTCCACCATTTTGATTCACTTGGTGTATGGTGACTCGTGGAAAGACTGTAGTCTCCGTACCGTGCTAGCCCTGCAGGGCTGAGCTGAGCTACTTTCTAGCTTATTTTACACATTGACTACCCTGCAATTTATGATCTTGTAAAATATATTCATTATACTTTCTTCAACAGAAGTATCACGGTTGACGCAATGTTACCTCTAGTTGTGATATTCGAAACCGGCTTTGGGTTTTTGTTTCTTAAATACATAATTCATTGTACTTCAATAATATTTTCCCTGAGAGGAGACAAAATTCCTGTGCATTTTGTATTATCACCAGAAACATACTAATATTTTTATCAAACTCGAACACAGAGTTTTTGATGTTATAGTGAAGGTATAGTACTATGTAGGTACAGTCAAGAAGGCGTAAGCTGAGCTTTGCATTTGTGTGGGTGAAGGGGCGGGGGAGTGAGATGGCGCTATCGCACGATGGAGAGAAGGCGTAAGCTGAGCTTTGCATTTGTGTGGGTGAAGTATGGCAGGTGGGCGGGGGAGTGAGATGGCGCTATCGCACGATGGAGAGAAGGCGTAAGCTGAGCTTTGCATTTGTGTGGGTGAAGTATGGCAGGTGGGCGGGGGAGTGAGATGGCGCTATCGCACGATGGAGAAGCCGATTGTCTCACCTACACTATCTATGTACACCCACACAAATGCAAAGCTCAGCTTACGCCTTCTTGACTGTACATATAAGCACAGACAAATTAAAACTCAAGTTTGAGTTTTAATTTGTCTGTGATATAATATTTCACATTTGTTTCTTATTTCACATTTGTTTCTCTCCGTGTGTCCAGGATTTACCTCCCCGAGACGCGCGGCCGCAGCCCGGCGCAGGTGGCGGAGCTCTGTAGCCGCGGCCTGCGCTCCGCCCCGCTGCGCGACACGCTCTAACATTACAACTGTGGTGAAAGATAACATATTGAATGAGCCGTTACTTTGCGGCAATCCATTGCAGATGAAACTCTGGAGAATAGGTGATGTTGGTTGTCAACAACGGAACAAAACTTGGAAATATGTAGTGTTGTTTGATATGCATAAAAGAATTTCATCCATAAAAGACATTCAGTCATTTTCCAATAAAAGTTTAATTTAAAACAACCATAGTGCAGGTTAGCACTAAATAAATTAACTCATAATTAAAAAACGCGAAAGGCCCATTTCTCGTCATATCAGGTGTCCATAGTACATCGATATGAGTGCTTGTTAGACATATTCTGACAGCACAAGTGGCGCCATCAGCCGCTCAGTCTGAAGTGTATGGAAATGAGTGTGGATTTTCGCGCCTGGCAGTTAGTAGACCGTAGCCTAATGGTTAAGGCGTTCTGACGGTAGCAGAAATACGCAGGTTCGAATCCTGCCGGTCGTGATTATTTTCGCTCATTTTCCAATAAAAGTTTAATTTAAGAAATGGGTTTGCACTTGACCGTAATTCGCCTGATGGAAAGCAATCATTACGGTCTAGGATGGAACGTGCTTACCTAGTAAGAACCGTTTCAGTCTCGCTTTGAATATTCCGCGGAGAACAGGCAGTGTGTTGTGATTATCTTACATATCAGATGCAGGAACATTACATATCAGATGCAGGAACATTGCGGAGTACGGAAGAAGCGCGGAAGTGTTATTGTTCTTTAACAACAGAATACAATTATTCATCAAGCAAAAGGAAAATATTTTCCTACATGCTATATTATCGTCCGTTCCCATATTGTAGTTTTTAAACACGAACAGCTGAGTATGTGCTGAAATGATAATATAAAAAGAAAATTAATATATATCAATAGGTTTAGAAGACTTTATATCAATTTAGGACTAGAAAGACTAAGATAATAATATAAAAAAATGTTGTCCTTAAAAATAGCGCCAGCGCTGCGAGATCAATGTATACATGTACGCCAGTGCTGCTAGGTCAATGTGTACATGTACAAGAAATTAAGTTTTAATGAGTTATTTTGTACATTGGAAAATGGTTTGATAAAAATCAAATGGACTGTAAAATTAGCTATAATTTTTAATACATAATTCGGTGATATTTTTATTTTAATTATGTATGTAGCAAGTATCTTCAATAAAATTGTTATAAGTACATAACTTTATTTTCAAGTATACAAGATAAGGGCTTATTCTGGCCACATTAATGAAATTCTACAAATATTAAATATTTTTTCGTTTATGTATGTAGAGAAGTGTAGACGGCTCAAAGAGTACCTACTTGTATTGTTATAAGCGAAGAAATCTTATGTAAATATTTCTAATAGTCTCCGATTTTATGTATGGGGTCTAATAGTATCTGATTTTATATGTGGGGTCTAATAGTATCTGATTTTATGTATGGGGTGAACAAAGTACTTTTTTTTAAACCACTTATTTGAAAGTTATCTGATTTATTATTGTAGATCCTCTTCTCCTATTGTATTTACAGATGTTTTTAAAAAATATCCAACATGTAAAAAGATTTAGTAGGTATATACATATGTATTATATTCGTTAGTAGTAGTTCCTAGTACCTATGATACAAGTGTAAGCTTAGTGTGGGGCTAGATGGCGCTGTGTGATATGTCCTGAGATATTTATTTATTTTACTAGCGGCCGACAGACTTCGTCTTGTCTGTTGACTCTTTTACTCTTTAGTTAGTTAGAAAATGTTTGTATGGGAAAAAGAAAAGGGCGGTTTTCAGGGATTTTTCGGCATTTTTTCGATTTTTGTCGCCGTAAAAACCATTCTGGAACTAAACGAATATTAAAAAAAAAGAATTGGCCAAATCGGTCCAGGCGTTGTTGAGTTATGCGCTAACCAACACATTTTGCGATTCATTTTTATATATAAGATTTATTTCTTTAAAAAATATTTTTTTTCTATGTTCCAGTGAGTATGAAAATATTAGTATGCATTTGTTAAGTTTAAAATTGTTTGTACTCTGAAACCAAAATTGTGTATAGAATCTAAATTTATTTTATAAAAACGAGGATCTCTGCAGGATTTTATAGGAAAATTAGTTACTATTTATAATTCTTAGTTTTTGTAGAGTAGCATAAGGTTTAGGCTCGAATAATAGAACACCAATTAAATAAATTTTGTACAATAAATCGTATTTTTATAATAAACAAAGTTTTATTTCACTTAAAGAACTATATAAAAAACAATTTAGTTTAAAAAACCCGTCCGATTAGGAAGAAAGTGTGTCGGAGGGTATCAAACGGATCAACTAGTTGATTCGTTTAGTTGAACGGAATGGAAAAAGGGATGTATATGTACTTTCTTAGTATTTTGTACTGACTTAGTAATTATAATAGGAAAAATAAAATCTCCTAAGGAACGTTTCCTATATCGACAAGTCATTTGAAATAAGATAGGTATTTTGGTCTGTGTTAGGTAAAATCTTAATTAACAATGCAATAATTTCATCAATTAACAATAGAATATAAAAATGTGATATAAAATAGTGACATCTCTATAAAAATTGTCATCCAAATCTATTAGCTGTTTGACAGTGAAGAGGTAACTAAAATATACACGCACTATCTTACATTTTTAATATTTGTGCGATTAACCATTAAAAATAGCATTTCTCTCTTCGAGTTGTATTCCTTGTTTCTGAGGGTCGTAACTCCCCGGCGTCATTAATTAATTGGGAAAGTTTCTCTTGGGCAAGTATAAACATGATTATCTTTCTCTTTAGATAGTCCTCCAGCATTTTGAGCTGGTCCCAAGCGACCAATAGCAGCACAGTATGGATAGGTATTTTTATAAATCTATTGTTTCCTAATTTTATTCTTATCTTTTAAGATAATCCTCCAGCATTTTCAGTTGTTCCCAAGCGACCAATAGCAGGTCAGTAAGAATAGTTATTTTTAATAATCTATTGCCGTTAAAAATCATTCTTCTTATCTTCTAAGATAATCCTCCAGCAATTTCAGCTGGTCCCAAGCAACCAATAGCAGCACAGTGTGCGGTCCGAGCCTCATGTAGTTAGCTCCCACTCCTTTATACAGCGAGCTGGGGCCTTCCGCGCGACACATCTTGTAGAAGCAGTCAATCATGCCGGAGTACAGCTTGCCTTTGTTGCGGCCGTCCACCGCTGGGAGGGAAATAACAGGAAACATTAAATCAGGTGGTCAGTTTAATATCATTACTCCTTACCTAGTCTAGATAGATATAAGATAGAATTAAACGCCTGTGACTCAGTTTACTGCAGTTTCCTTTCGCAAATGTCGATAGGTAAGTAACTGCAGTCGCAGTTAATTCTGGAATGGGTGACCATGGCATAAAGATAAAGAGGAATATCTGATCTTTTAAGTGAGTCAAATAATTCGTTAAATAAAATAGGCCCAGACAGTCTCACATAGTAGTATTGCATCTGTTAAAACACGTCGAAACGTCACACGAAAACTGTGTACGAACAAAATCGTATAACAGGGAAATGTTTAAAAGTTAGTTGTAATGAAATGATGTCACACGGTCCAAAATACGCAAATATATTTTAATAAATAATCTCTGTAACTGATATGAACCTATAATTATATTACTGACTAGTGGGTGCTCGCGGCTTCGCTGGGCTTTAAGAAGTAAAACTTGCATCCCGTATTTCACCCCTTTAAAACTGGCATTTCCAAAAATCCTTTCTTGGCTGATGCCTACGTCATAACATCTACCTTCATTCCAAATTTCAGCCGGACGGATTGCGCCGAAGCACTGGACGGATTGCGTCCAGTGCTTTGAGCTGTGCGTTGATAGATCACTATATCAGTAAGTCAGTCACCTTTGAGATTTACATACTTACGTTGATTAGACAGCCTGGTAGCCACCACATCGAAGGGGTTGAGGCACAGCGTCATCACCACCCCTCCCAAGTTGGCCCCCACGAAGGACAGCGCCAGCGGGCTGTGCAGGAACCAGCCCCGCTCCTTCAGCTGCTCCTTGGCGTACGTGAAGCTCAGGATCTGGGAGCTGCTGCCCATCGCGCCGCGCGGGATCTGAGGCCACACGCCGCGGAATAAACCTGGAGACAAGGGATTTGATATGTAGTAAATTGCCCCGAATTACAACTTAGGGTGCGTGCAGTCACTGGAAGTGGTGCTCGCATCTCCTGCCTGCGCCACAATTAAGCAGAATATAGCAACATTCGCGGCGGCCATGATTAGTCGTGCTTAGCTACGTGAGCTGGAAAGACGTTCCGCACTCGCACAAAAAACATGTTTAAAAATAATTCATGCCTTGTTATGCAATTATTACGTGTCAAAAGGAAAGCAGGACGAATAATTTATCAAATGGAGATGTATATTTTGTTTTACTTATGTGTGAGTTTGGCGACACCGGTACCCATACTAAGTAGTTATAAGGGCACTTCCATTGTTTTCTCTATTTCGTGGGTGCAGTAGCCCAATCGCATTTTCAAACTTATGTATAGTATGACTCAAAACTATCGAAAGAGCAAGCGGTGATTTTGGTTTTTAAGTAAATACCTCGCCTCTAGGCGAACACGAATTATGTCACTAAGTAATTATAAGTACACAAACTACATACATAAAATAAGAGGCAAATCCAACGATACACTGCACGTCAACAATTTATGCACATTAATCAAGATCTATTTCAAATCAGATCCCTGCCCGATTGGTTGCCTGGAAGAGATCGCTCTTAGCGATAATAATCTCTTTCTTCTAGGCAAGCGTGCTACATCTTAGACTATAGCGGTGCTTAACATCAGGCAGGCTATAGTCAAACGTAAGCCTATTTCGTGTTAAAAAAAAAGATCATAAGCGGCTTAAGTTTTAATATTTGTTGAACATTTCTGTATTGTGCTGGTGTTTTTAATAAAGTGTATATCTATCTACCTATCTATCAATATTAATATTCGATTTGAATGTGGTATGACCAAAGTATGTTCTATGCAGAGCCCTATAGGGCGACCCAGTTTCGACAACACTACGTAACGATGCTTAGTTTTACAGGTCTCATATGTAATTAATGGTGGTCATGGTCTCCTCACCTTTAACCCCCTCCCTGGCGTATATGTCCGCGAGCGCGCCGAGCGTGCCGGCGTGCCTGTGCTGGTGCCCCACCGCGATGGCGCGCGCCGCCGCCGCCTGCAGCCGCGTCTTCACCAGGAAGAAGGGCGTGCCCGCGATGGAGCCCAGTGCGCCGCCCGCGCCCGCCGCGCACGCGCCGCGCCACACGGACTTGCGACCTGCCCATATAGACATGAATAATTGAGTTAGTTTACTTGTTTGCCATAATGTTCTTAGTACTGTGAAATCCTAATGTAGAAATGGAACCATGTTTTTTATTTTTGTACTAGACTACAAACTTTTGGCTATAGGGAATAGAAAAAAACTAAGCAAATACAACGAGGTTAGGATTATAATTATTAAGGTATATCCTTGTCGAGATTGTAATTAAAAACGAAATTACCTTTGGAATCCAGGGTCAGTCCACGTCGCTCTGTTATACGAAAGACGCCCAATCTGAAACCAATATAGGCATGGATATACTTACAAATGTATTTATGTTATCATTGAAGAATAGTTCGGTATATGTAATTCGATTTATTTAGCGATTTCTCAAATTACCCGGGAATCAGCTTTGTGGCATCTCGATAAAATCTCCGAACATTCTTTAATTCTTCTCTTACCTGAAGGTGTTGAGACAGAACTGAAAGCCCATCATGGCTGGCAGGCCGGACTGCAGCGCCGCCAGCCCCTCCGCGCGCGCCACCACCGCCAGCGCGTGCGGCACGCTGCGGTAGTGCACGGCGTGGGAGCCGCGCGCGCGCAGCTCGCCTTGCAGCTGCAGACGGGTCTTTACCACCTGCAAACAAATTAAGGACTTTATTTTGTTTCAGTATACGTAGAAGAGTGCATGAAGCCGAGATGAGAAGGTTGAGATAGATGTGTGATGCGAAATGAATATATACGAGAAAGCCTAAACGTGGCTCCGGTGACAGACAAACTAAACAGCGGGCGATTATGGTATGGGTATGTTATGCGTAGAGAAGGGGGCCATGCCACACGGAAGATTATGGGCCTGATGGTAAGTGGCAGAGTAGGTAGAGGACGCACTAGAAAGACATGGATGATCTGTGTGAATGAGGATGTGTGCGCGAGAGGAGATGACTAGTGCCGACCACACATAGTGGGATAAGGTAAAGAGAAAGAAAAAAATGATTTTGTTTCAGTAAAAGATACACAGTTATATTTTCAACACAATCTTGACTAATACAGAATAGAGACCAGAAAGAGGAAGGGGGTGCAAGATGGGGAGGTTAACATTTGAAAAACGAAATACATATTTTTAATTGGTTTTAGGTACCTACCAATCATAAATTCAAGTTTTTTATAAGTACTGTTTACGTGTAATGGTGTCTAAGCTGTGTAATAATGATAACGTGATATGATTGTAGTTCATTTACTTCAATCGGGTTGGTAAATATTGTAGCAAACATTGCTGACACGCCGCCCATCATTAGATCGGTGAGGTCGCGCGCTACGCCATCTTTCTTGGCAGCCATCTTGGGACGTCGTCAATATGGCGACTGAAATGAAAGATAAAAATAATACGAATTTATTATTATTACGATACAAAAGTTTTGTATTTATAATAAAATGTATTTAGTAACTAACCTTTGACGATTAAAATGAAAATAATATTCCTTAGAAGAAGCTACTTATTATACAAATTTATGTTTTAAAGTCACAAGATATTATGTAAATGTAAAATGAAACCAAAGTTTTAAAACAATAATTTTCAGTTTATTTTAAACTTTTCTACTTATGTAATAAGGCAAGGCTAAGCCAATCAAAATATTTCACTATGTGAATTCACAATAAGCATGTCTGATCCTTACACTACTCTAATATTGCAAATAGGAACTAATAATTTCAAACAATTATAAATAAATAATTTATAAGAAACTTTATTATGAACAAATCTAACAGAATCGAACAGTTTCGAATTAGGTATTAATTTTATTTTTGTTTGTTATTTTGACTACTTCTAGCTTGTTTAACGGCTTCAACGTTTATTTCAGTTAAATAACATTTTTTGTTAGCCTTCTTAATATATTTTGCTTCAGGACATCACAATTTGAGAACACACTAAATTACACGTGAAAAAAATATAATATCCTACATGATGAGTATGACTTGAAATTACCTATGCAAATAACTTATATATTCTTTGTACAATAAATAAAAACACAGCATAATCTAAATAATACAGGGTAACATGATGTCAGGAACTCACTACATATTTCTAATCCTAGGGCCATATTTTATAAAGTAAGTAGGTATTTACTTACGCAGTAAACATTATTAAAATGGATATAATTTATCGTTATTTTACAAAAAAAATAATTATAATTCTGATAAATCAATCCTTCTCAGATTAGAAAACATTCGATTGAAAGGTTTCGCTGATTGTATATTATATTATTTTTTAAAATAACATACATATCTATGTATCTGGTAATCAATATTAAAACCATTATATAACAGAGCTGTAATATAAACACGGTTATTGGCGACTCATGCAATACTTTCTAAGACCAGATTTATTGCATCAACACCTGCAACTATAGATGCATTGACTAAGTTTCCTGTAACTATGAACATAATCCAGTAATTTAGTTGATTGATACAAATGGTACAAGAAAATAAATGCTATAATATTTGTACATAGATGATAAAAATGACACACACATACACATGATATATACTGTAAAAATGACACACACATACACATGACATATACTGTAAAAATGACACACACATACACATGACATATACTGTAAAAATGACACACACATACACATGACATATACTGTAAAAATGACACACACATACACATGACATATACTGTAAAAATGACACACACATACACATGACATATACTGTAAAAATGACACACACATACACATGACATATACTGTAAAAATGACACACACATACACATGACATATACTGTAAAAATGACACACACATACACATGACATATACTGTAAAAATGCGAACTTATGTCTATTTATTTAATTAATACTGGGGTTTAAGTGGAGATGCTATGATTAACTAATAATAATTGGTCTACTACCCACAGATTTACAATAAAAGGATTCTTATTAAATTATAAACAGATTCATGTATTTTTACAAATAGCACTTTTGGTGTTATCTCCTTCTCGCAATATCCCGGGATTTCACTTTCAGGTTTTGTAAATATTATCTAAGCATGTAAAACAACACTTTTTATGCTGGTAGGTAATAAGTGGTTGTGATTAAAGCAAATTAACGAAATGATTTAATTGAAAATGTATATAAATTAAAACGATTTTTGCATAGTAGACATTCAGGGAGCCATTTTACCTAGTTTTCATTGTTGGCTACAGAGAAAAGAGCGTGTAACATTCCGCATGACCCAAATCATCACAGGACACGGGTGCTTCAGTGCCTTCCTGCATAAAATCAAGAAGGTGACTTCAGCACAATGTTTACATTGTGGAGAGCAGACAGATTGTGCTCAGCACACTTTGGAAGTATGCCAAGCGTGGAACATGGAACGCAAAGCACTTATAGATGTAGTCGGACAAGACCTGGCACCCAGGGCGCTTGTCTCTGCTATGTTGATAGACAACGTGGCGTGGAACGCGGCTGTAGATTTTTGTGAGAAAGTGATCTCACAAAAAGAGATAGTCGGATGAACAAGGGAGAGCACGGAGAACGCTGAGGCGCCGCAACAAGAGGGAGGCGAAGAAGTCCACCCCCCTTTGACCCTGGAACTGGGGTAAGTAGAATTCAGTTTCGGTAGCCCCTGCCTGTCGTAAGAGCCGACTAAAAGGGGGCCTATGAGTGTCGCTGGTGGTCAGATTTGGGGATCTAACCCACCAAAACAAGCGAACTTGGGAGAACCCACATCCCACATCCCACAACATCCATCAAGGCACCGAGGGATGGCGAGGGGGTTTTAGTGAGTAGAAATCTCACATACCCCGGCTGGACCCCCTGTACAGACGGGGATCGATGAAGATTTCCCCCTCGGAAAAAAATAAAGACATTCAGTTTGCAATGAGTTGTAGCAAAGGTTAGAAAAATACTTTATCTTATCAGCTGCAGCATTCTTAGCTGCAGAATACATACAATTACAAAATCGTATCAATAAGAATTATTGTTCTTAATATTATTTGAAGGTGTATGAATGAGAAACAAGGGATCACATTTTATTCTAACAATATGACAAAAAACAACTGTACATTTCATACAGCGCGAGCGTCATGTGGAACAAACTTCTTCAAACGATTTTTGATTAATTTATTTCTATTTTAGAACAGTACGCACAGCGCCATCTAGCACTCAACTGAGCAAACACTTGCATCGCTAGACCGTTACATTTACGTACATACTTTATTCAATTGTGTGTTTTTTCAAAGTACCTTCAATATAACTCTACCAATCAACACTAATTTCACTCCTTCAACGCGCGTACTTCTTGATGCGTCACGAAACTCTTCTGTGCATCTTTGAGCATGTCCCAGAAGACCAACAGTAGGACGGTGTGAGGCGCTTGCCTCAGGTAAGAAGGGCCCATGCCCTTGTAGAAGGCAGGCAGTCCTTCCGTTTTGGTGATCTTGCGCGCGCAGTCTGCTATACCCGTGTAGAGGAGACCGCGACCGCTCGCGTCTACGGCTGAAGATGGAACATAGATTGGAATTAGTGATATGTATTTGTATGTACATAAGTTTTAGTTATAAAATAAAAAGACCAAAAGTGGAACTTTTGAATTTCAAATTTATGTTTTCTTTGACCATCTGTAAACATAGAATATGTACACAAAGAATAGCAGTTCGTAGACCGTAGCCTAGTTGGTTAAGGCGTTCTAGACGGTGATCAGAAATACGCAGGTTCGAATCCTGCCGGTCGTGATTATTTTTGCTCATTTCCCAATAAATGTTTAACTCAAAGACTATTTCATGGTAAAATAACAGCTTCTCCGTATAGGTAGGTCCGTATCAAACAAGGAAAAAAAATATAATCCCGACTCTAATTATCACCTTGGCAAATTTAATTTTATTTTTATATATATATTTGAGTGCATTTTTGAATTTTAATCTTATCATTATTCAGTTTCTATAGATGACAAAAATGAGTAGCAATAACTTATCAGGAAGTGAAATTTTTTATTATACGTTATTTGTTTCTCAAGATAAGATAATCACAATCCAAACGTCAAGAGACTCCAGATTCGCTATCAACTGCAATTTGTGAGATTACATTTATGATGTCATGCAAGATTTATTTCTTGTAGGCATTTATATTCACGTGTATATGCAAATTTGTTTTTACCACATGACGTTTTACTACCGAATTTATGTGCAGTCTAAGGTTTTAAATGTCCGATTTTTTTTTCAAGTGCATTGTAGTCTATTGTTGTAGCCAACAATCAGAAGCTCTTTAATATTATTTTCAATTAAGTTTATATAAACTACAGACAATGTAGGAAAATATAATAAGATATAAGTAAAGTAGACTATTAGATGTAATCAAAATTTGTGAAGGCTCTGGCTAGATAAAGCCCAGCCATTGTCTCTTGCTACGCCCCAATACCTCGGGGCACATGTAATTTTTTTTTGGTGAATTGTATGTTTGCAAGTATGAATAAAAAAATAAATAGTTTAGGACATAAAATCAGTTACAGATATGACAACGCATCACCGTCTCATTATGATTGAAAAATAAAACGCCTAAACACAGGGTCAATATCAGAAGTTATCAAAACTATCCAGTACATTCTAGTTTCAGTCGTGCCAAGTCAAGGCTACGATAATTCTGTTACCATCTCAATATTGATAATTAAATTATCATGGTGTTCATTATGTCACACATACGTGACTTTGACGTCAACTTATGTAACTTTGTTTTGATTACCCCATGGGTCATTCTCATGACCGTTGTTTCTGGTTCCCATTGATTATGTTATTTTTGTAGATAATAATAATAATAATAATAATAATAATAATAATAATAATAATGTCTTTATTTCAGGCAATAAACCCATATAAAACTAAAATATTACAAAATGCTGATAAAACTTAAACTAGAACTAGATACAATAAATAAAATAGTATATCACATCATTTGCGGTTTTTACTCTGGTGTACAGAGATCCAGGATCGATAAATGGGACTGTAAAAATCTTCGGACAGGCACTGCAGTATACTATTATTCGATCGCCGTATTGCTCCCCAGAAGGAAGCAATACGGGATCGAATAACCGCAAAGAAGTCAGGAACCCGTGCATCAGTAAACATGCCCGACGCGCTGCAATATCTGGGCTTTCTCATAAGGATGCGAAATGCGTCATTATATTGCACCCTTATGGTATGGTACGTACTTCTGGTATATTCCGTCCAGAGCTGGCACGTGTATAAGCACATACAATAAGCTTTGAACAGAGTAACCTTCACTTCGTCAGAACATTTTGCGAATCGGCGCGCGAGCATGTTACATCTGATGGACAGGTTCCTTCTCTCTCGTTCCATGTCCAAGTCATCTTTCATTGCATCGGTCAATATGTGTCCCAGGTACCTGAACGACTTTACAACCTTCACTGGTGATCCTGCCAAATACACATTGGGAACAACGTCCGGACCTTTTCCTGCTCGAAACACTAACATTTCTGTTTTTGCTACGTTGTACTTCAACCCATGTTGGGTAGCAAATCTTTCACAAACAGTTAGTAGTTTTCGTAATCCGCCGATAGAGGGACTCAGAAGCACCATATCATCGGCGTAACTCAAGTTATTAACACATATGTCACCAATATGGCACCCGACCTGGGTGCTTCTCAATTCCTCTATCAGGTTGTTGACATAGAAATTGAAAAGGTCCGGAGACGTTAACCCACCTTGGCGGACCCCGCATTCCAGCTTGTACTCGCTGGAGGTCGTGTCGCCCCATCGCACTACATTTGTTTGGCTTCCGTACCAGTATTTGAATATCCTGACTACCTCTTCTGGGACCTGAGTCGCTGATAGTTTATTCCAGAGTATATTGTAGTTCACTAATTCGAATGCGCGATTGAGATCGAGGAAACAGGCATAAACAGATGTATCTCGAGTGGTATAGTAACGCACCGTGTGTTTTAAACTGAAGATGGCCAAATCAGTAGACAAACCTGGACGAAAACCAAACTGCGCATCATCTATATGTAAGTTATTCACCAGTAAAGGCTGCAACAATCGCTCAAATATCTTGCCTATAATAGTCCCCAAGGATATTGGTCGGTAGTTAGTAGCACTACTTACTTTGCCCGTTTTGTTTTTAACTATCGGCACCACGACAGTTTGCATCAGACTTTTCGGCAAGTAAGAATATTTGATACACTGGTTATACAAGTTGGCCAGTGTTTCAAATATTCTTTCTCCCGCGCATAAAATATGTTCAAGGCTTAAGCCGTCGTGGCCGGGCGATTTACCGCGTTTCATGTTGCAAGCAGCTTTAGCCACATCTTTGGCACTAAATCGAACACAATTTATTCCACAGATGTCGCCGTTCGGTGTCACATCGTTCGCCTCCGCCTGCAACTCGGGCTGTACTTTAAATTTATGCGCAAATAACTCCGCTATATCCCTAGGGTCCTGGACGCCGTCAACCGTCACTGGCAGAGTATTCTTATGATTTTTAGTTTTAGTTCCGTTCCAAAATTTTATAAAGTTTTTATCACGCCTATGTTTTGCTAATATATCTAACTGTATCTTCTCTTCATTTACTTGGCACCATTTTAGTTTATTTTTAAATTCTCGACGAGATTTTACCATATTTGTATATATTTCGCCAGATGACGGCTTTCCGGCAAGAATCCAGTTATTAAAATAGATGCGAGCATTCGCATGATATGATTTTATATGGTAATTCCATCCAGTTATCTGTTTCTTTCTCCGTACACCAGAGGGCAGAACCGCGCTTTTTCTAGCCGCATTTTGTAACACATCTACAATACTTAAATAACTACTATTAATAAAATGTAAATGATCATTAAAATCTAGGCACTTATTATTATTATCACAGTCAATACAGTCAATTTTCGTATATATATCACATAAATATTTATTACATTCTAGAGAGTACATTTCTACCTGACTAGACGTTCGCGCACCCCACAAAATACCCCGCAAAGGATTTGTGTCCGCACATAGACTTGTTTTATTACATAACTCGCCAATATCACAAGTAACAATTAACGGAAAGTGGTCCGACCACAGCACGTCGTACATTATACTTATAGAGCGGATCGAGTCAAGCGCAGCCCGGGTGGCCACGCAGTGGTCGAGCCATATTATAATATAATAATTCGATGCAACCGTAGTGGTAATATTTTTAATTATTTGAAACACTTGCCTACATATTATGTCCTATTTGTGTAAATTCTTAACAGTATACTATTTATGTATATTGTATATCGATCACGTACTTACATATAATATTAGGTCTTCACCTATGAAATTGCCGATTTGTAAGGCGAAATTGAGAAAAATTATATTTCGTATATCAATTTCTCAAAAACAGATATAATATGATAAAAATATACCTAGTTAAAGTAGTGAAACCGACGACACATTGAAAGAGGTGTTTTCAATGACTTCCCTATAAGTAATATGCACTAGTACTACATTTTTTTTATCTAAAAGGTACATAATTCTACAGTTGATACAATAAAAATTGTATTTGGAAAAATATAGCTGTACGTAAAAGTTACAAACAGATTAAAATGTGAGAAAAATACGGCAATTTCATAGGTAAAGACCTATTATTAACTACTTTCTTTTGGCAGTGTATTTGAGTACTTCTATAGATTTATTTGTGACAATCCTTGGACTTCCCCACTAAATCGACTGCCCTGTTAGCTTAGTTGGTAATGGTTTTGCCTTCCTTAGTGTTGCGGGTTCAATTCCAGCATAACACAAGTACCTAATTAAGAATTATTAAATTAGGAAATTACTCTGTTAAGTCTGGTCGTTTCTTAAATAATAAGTATGTATTTACAAAAGAAAAGTATGTATTATATCCGTTATAGTACCCATGATACAAGCGTAAGCTAAGTATAGGGCTAGATGACGCTGTGTGATACGTCCTGAAATATGTATTATCAGTAGGTATTTAAAGAATTTAGCTGGCGACTCGCAACCCTCAGTTATGTGGAATACAAGAAGGAGGAGGCCTCTCACCTTGGTTGTAGAGCCTGGTCATGATGACGTCCATGGGCGTGAGGAACACAGTCTTGACAGCCGCGCCGATGTTGCTCGCCACGAAGGCAGACAGGTACTTCGACTGCTGGAACATGTTGTTCGCGTCCATCCACTCCTTGCAGCTGGAAATAATTCATTATAATAAGATTCAATGTCAAGTATTTAATAAAAAGTAGCCGATGCTACTCTCGGGATTTTACACTATTATCGTGCCAAAAATCACGGTGTCCGTCGCTCAGTTTCAGTTCAGTTTTAGTGAAAACCACAATTTTTCTTTGATACAGTGTTATGATTGGGCCAGTTCCACAACGGGTAACATATTGATAAATTTCTATAAATTTAGTTAAAATTAAACTTTTCGATTCAACTGCTGTTGATTGACTCCACTTTAAGATGCTTATCTATCTATATTATAATTGCATAGTTGGTTTTCTTTAAAATTGATTTTTATACGATATGATCAGTACTTACACAGCAAAGGCCGATATCTGTGACGCGGACCCAATAGAATTCCTTATCATCATGCCATGCGCGCCTCTCCACAGCCCCCCCAGTCCATTCTTCCTATAAATCTTTGACAGCGCATACGTCAACCCTCTATGCGCGTGTTGGGTTCCCACCGCGATCTTCTCTGAGGAATACGACATGAGTTGCGTCTTCACAAGCTGAAGCGGACTGCCGAAAAACGCTCCGCTCATGCCAGATATGCAACCAAAGAAGAGACTGTTTATGAATTTTGTTTGGTTGTTCTCGTCACGGAGAAGGCCGTAGTTGTCGGCTTGTTGGTATATGCCCAGCCTGAAAAAAAAGTACATCTAAATATATAAAACTCAAAGGTGACTGACTGACTGATGTGGTGATTTATCAACGCACAGCCCAAACCACTGGACGGATTGGGCTGAAATTTGGCATGCAGATAGATGTTATGACGTAGGCTAAGGAAGAATTTTCGGAAAAGCCACTTTTAAAGGGTGACATGGGGGATGCAAGGTTTACTTCTTAATGCGAGCGAAGCCGCGAGCACCCACTAGTAAAATATATGAAAGAAACCACATATTTTTGTCTTTATCTAGCTTTTATAATAATTATCATCATCTCTTTCTCTATTTTTTCTTGTGCACGCTAGCACGTGTGATATAAGTAGGTACCTAGACAAGAGTGTGACAGCAACGTTTCCTGATCTGCATTTCTAACTAGACCTAACTGAGCTGATCTTATGAGATAGTCTGATAGGTGATAGTGAATATTTTTTGCTAATGATTTTATCACATTAGTGATAACTGAATATGTGCAAGCGTAACGCAATAAAAGTACTTATGAAAATAAATAACATTTACAAAAAATAGGAAAGTTTATGTTTGTAAAATGAGAATAAGATTGACGTCAAAGGTTGTCAGAGCTGTATTATTTGTGATCACGAAAATACGTCAGCACTTGAATGATATCTCTTATCGGCACGTACTTTTACCAAAAATGATATCATTGAGTGTTATTTTCTGATATCACTGAATCTCATTAACTAGGCCTGCTAAATAAATATATTTATTTGAATGTAATGAAAGGTTGCCTGGAAGAGATCGCTTTCAGCGATAAGGCCGCCGCTTATGGCATAATAATTTGTTTTATGTACTGATCGTTTTTAATATGTGTCAAGAATAAAGAGTTTATCTATCTACAAGCACATCTTTTCAATCTGTGCTTTTCACCTGCTTTATAATAAACTGAAAAAGATATCAGCTTCTTCTATTTAAATACCTACTCAATTAAACATACTTAATATATTTACATAATTACAACAGAGGATTACTTCAGCATACTGTCTGGAGCTTATTCTTAATTTTATATCAAACATAAGTGATGAACAAGTTCAAGGCTTATTGAAACCATTTTATGTTTTAACTATTGTTGAACAGCTGTTTCTTGGTCCTATGAAATAAAATAATGACAAAGACACCAACTAAATTCAAATCTCACCTGACTCCATTAACAACCAGTTGGAACCACAGAGCCGGCACCAGCCCTTTCTGCAAGGCTACCACACCATCATGCTTGACTATGGTGAACATTGCATGGGGTATGTTCCTGTAGTGCACAGCATGCTGGCCCTTGGCTCGCAGCTCCCCCTGGAGTTGCATACGGGTCTTCACCACATCAAAAGGGTTGCTGAAAAAACCAGCTCCGACACCTGCAATGCCTCCTACTAGGAAGTCCATGCTGAAATAGTATTAAGTGTAATTATACTGTGTTGAATTATGCCCCCTGAGTCTCAATTTCCCTGTCTGTTAAGATGATTTTCCATTTAAGAGTCTTCTTTAGATACTGTGAATTAAGTAGGTAATATGTGAAAATGGCGGTGAATTACTATACAGGTAAGTATTCTTAATTTCTGTGGGTGTAATGACTTTTATGATGTTTTAAAGGTATTTAATTGATATCATTCACAAAAAATTGTATGAAAATTTTTGATAGTAATATTTGTAAGTATGTCAAAAAATGGAAAACAAGCAATATTCCCAAAACCAAATCAAGCATGAAAAAATGAACTGAAATGTTAATGTTTCAATAATAAAGGAAATATTAAGATCATAACAGCTTTACCCAAATAGTTAGTAATCCAAAGATTATATTGAAATTAAAACAGAAGTACAAATTAATAATGTGTTCTAATATTTGTTTTATAAAGTTGTTACATTTTAATTTCATACGAGATATATTGAAGATGTATGTTACACTATGTAGAAGTTAAACATTATATAAATAGTCATTTGAGTGATATGAATAGAATTGTGAAACGTAAATTGCATCTGTGCTTTTACAAACATTAAGTACATAATTGAAAAGATAATAAATAAAATTGATATTGTTACAGCATTAAAAATAATGAAATATATATAATAACTAACAACAACATACTAAAAAATAATATTGTAAACTGTGTTACATAATGAATACATTGGCTAACTGAACAAAATTGTACAGATAATATATAATGACTCCAATAATTTAAGTAAATGTGTTAATGACCCAATAACATCCTGAAAATAATAAATTAAGTATTACCTACCTTGTGCTGTGCTTAAGAACTTCAGAAAAAACTAATCAAGGAATAATCTCAATGATTTCATTAATTTAGCACACATTCAAGCACTTAACACAGGACTTCAGGATTCACACATCTACAGAAGTATAAACTGAGCACAAAGAAGCTACCTATAGCGATAGTAGCTGCAGAATAACTAAACCAGAAATGATTAAATGCTACTCTTAATAGGTATGTAAGTGTGTAGGTATACGGTTCTACGTTTCAAATTGAGACAATAAAAAACTAACACTAAAGTACTCTTTTAGCCAAATCATTCCATATATACATAGTTTTAATTCATCAAACGCAAAACAGATGGGATAGGTTAGTCGTATACGTATAATGCACACGCGCCGAATTCCGAAATTATCGCGGACTTTGGTATCGAGGGTCGCTTACGCAAAAGTAAACAAAACGCATGTGATTCCTGGACCGCATTGCAGCTTCTAACTACTAATAAGAAATCGCAAATTCTTTAGTAAACATTTTAATGAACACCGATAACCAAAACACTTACCTTATATTACTCAAATTTCAGTCTAAATCCACCACTCATCTCCCCCGCTTGGTATTTAGGTCTCGTAAGAGCATTATGTTGTAGTGGAAACGCAAGAACTCTGCGCGAAAATGAGGAAAATCTATTTATTTCCTATTTCGTAATACTTTCGAAGAAAAATACTGAAATGTCACTTTCGTTGTGTTGTGTTTGACAATGACATTGACAGCAAACAGCTGACTAAACTTCGGGGCATTGACCGCGTTTCGTTGTACGCAGATTTTTCTAAAGGGTGATTGGGCACAACAACCTATTCACCCTTAAGTTCTTCAATAGTTCTTTAATATTCTGAGAGGGTAGCTTATTTATGCTATTTCATAAATTCGAATTAGTGCCATTTTATATTTCATAACCGTACGGTTATGAAATATCTTTACTGTTTAATTTGAAATTTAAATGAATAAGTTTCATGGTTTATGCTTTTCTTTTCTTATTCCTACCTACTTATTAAGTTTATAAAGACTGGTTTCTTTAAATAATATGTACCTATTTTTATTAAAAAATTAGCATTTTTCACAAGACAATGTAACAAGACAAGTGACAAAGCTTTCTTCATAAAACACTGACAAATATAATATAATGATAGAGGTTTTATGTCAAGAGAGCATACTCTTTACATCCTCCCTACTTTAAATAAGAATTTAACTTTGGTGTAAATTCTTTAGTCCAGCCAGCTTGCTGAGTTCTAGTAGCCTAGGACCATAAAGAGGCTTAGTCAGCATATCCGCCAATTGGAGTTTGGCCTGTACTTTGCCTACTCTTAGGTGTCCATTAGTTATGCACTCTCTAACAAAGAAATGTTTGGTCTTGATGTGCTTAGTGCGTTTGTGGTGTACTTGGATCCCCTGGCACAAGCTCCGACTTGAGCTATTCAGCATGTAGACAGGAATAAAAAGTGGACACGCGTCTTCAAAAATTTGCACAAGTTTCAGGGCGCTATGCGCCCGGCAGCATCAGCCCATCAACCCGGCAGCAACTCAGGTATTCGCGTTCCGCGACGAGCGTCGACGCGTTTTAACCTGACAACAGACCATAAAGACAAATTATGTACTGCAAACGCATCACCTGTTCACAGAACTCTAATAGCTCCGTCTCTCACCATCTATTGAGAATATTCTATGTACATACAACTAAGTAGGTACCATTAATCTTGAACCTTTAACTACAATTCGTTGGTCTTCAAGTCAAGAGCAAGCTAGTTTCTTCTAGCCAAGCATGCTAGATGTGTCTATCAAGTGTATAAAATACTATTATTGGTAGGCAGTAGGTACCTGGCAGTGAGCCAGCATAGCGGTGTGCTGGTGGTGGCAGTACGAGTCCTGGATGTCTCGCAGCAACCCCTCCAACCTCAGTTTGGCCACCGGCAACCTGTAGTAAGAAAAGATAATATTAGAGATCAGAAGTAGATTTAATTAAAAAAAAACACAAGTAGCAACAACTACCTTCATTTACTTTAACAATTTGAAATCTACAGCAGCCGAAGAGCGCGCGCAGCAGTGCACCAGGAGTGCGCTCAACAGCACACGAAGAGCGCGCGCAGCAGCACACCAGGAGTGCGCGCAACAGCACACGAAGAGCGCGCGCAGCAGCGGTGCGCTCAACAGCACACGGAAAGCGCGCGCAAGCCCCTAGTCTTGGATCTAAGCATTCAGTGCCTTCATCATCATTACCGTTTTCTGAGGACAAAGGCAAAAATTAATCAAAAACCCACAGTACGTAACCAAGCACCGTTAATTTGTTAGTTTTTGTCAAACAAACAAGACTACTCGTCCTTCTCAAACATCCAATCAAAATGGAATACCTATGTTACAAACATGCAATAAACCTCGGTATGGGCCCCTACCGAGATAACTAAAAAAAACTAACTAAAAAAACTAACTAAAAAAACTAACTAAAAAATAACTACACCGGGTCAGGGGCCGTGTAATCACCCGACCCGATGACTTTTCGCCAAGCGAAAAGCTTTCACACCAGGGGATAGGGTTCTTGGATCCCCTGGCAAGAGCTCCGACTTGAGCTATTCAGCATGTAGACAGGAATAAAAAGTGGACACGCGTCTTCAAAAATTTGCACAAGTTTCAGGGCGCTATGCGCCCGGCAGCATCAGCCCATCAACCCGGCAGCAACTCAGGTATTCGCGTTCCGCGACAGGCGTCGACGCGTTTTAACCTGACAACAGACCATAAAGACAAATTATGTACTGCAAACGCATCACCTGTTCACAGAACTCTAATAGCTCCGTCTCTCACCATCTATTGAGAATATTCTATTTACATACAACTAAGTAGGTACCATTAATCTTGAACCTTGAACTATAATTCGTTGGTCTTCAAGTCAAGAGCAAGCTAGTTTCTTCTAGCCAAGCATGCTAGATGTGTCTATTAAGTGTATAAAATACTATTATTGGTAGGCAGTAGGTACCTGGCAGTGAGCCAGCATGGCGGTGTGCTGGTGGTGGCAGTAAGAGTCCTGGATGTCTCGCAGCAACCCCTCCAACCTCAGTTTGGCCACCGGCAACCTGTAGTAAGAAAAGATAATATTAGAGATCAGAAGTAGATTTAATTAAAAAAAAACACAAGTAGCAACAACTACCTTCATTTACTTTAACAATTTGAAATCTACAGCAGGCGAAGAGCGCGCGCAGCAGCGCACCAGGAGTGCGCTCAACAGCACACGAAGAGCGCGCGCAGCAGCACACCAGGAGTGCGCGCAACAGCACACGAAGAGCGCCCGCAGCAGCGGTGCGCTCAACAGCACACGGAAAGCGCGCGCAAGCCCCTAGTCTTGGATCTAAGCATTCAGTGCTTTCATCATCATTACCGTTTTCTGAGGACAAAGGCAAAAATTAATCAAAAACCCACAGTACGTAACCAAGCACCGTTAATTTGTTAGTTTTTGTCAAACAAACAAGACTACTCGTCCTTCTCAAACATCCAATCAAAATGGAATATGTTACAAACATGCAATAAACCTCGGTATGGGCCCCTACCGAGATAACTAAAAAAACTAACTAAACTACACCGGGTCAGGGGCCGTGTAATCACCCGACCCGATGACTTTTCGCCAAGCGAAAAGCTTTCACACCAGGGGATAGGGTTCTTGGATCCCCTGGCAAGAGCTCCGACTTGAGCTATTCAGCATGTAGACAGGAATAAAAAGTGGACACGCGTCTTCAAATATTTGCACATGTTTCAGGGCGCTATGCGCCCGGCAGCATCAGCTCATCAACCCGGCAGCAACTCAGGTATTCGCGTTCCGCGACAGGCGTCAACGCATTTTAACCTGACAACAGACCATAAAGACAAATTATGTACTGCAAACGCATCACCTGTTCACAGAACTCTAATAGCTCCGTCTCTCACCATCTATTGAGAATATTCTATGTACATACAACTAAGTAGGTACCATTAATCTTGAACCTTTCACTATAATTCGTTGGTCTTCAAGTCAAGAGCAAGCTAGTTTCTTCTAGCCAAGCATGCTAGATGTGTCTATCAAGTGTATAAAATACTATTATTGGTAGTGTACCACCCCAAGATCTAATAGTTAGCTACTTTTTTCTTTTCGTATTATTATCACTACTAAAATCGCCCCTCTATAAAACACCAAATTCCTTATTATTAAACATGCGCCGCTCGCCTGGCGCTTAGCGCCCGCCGATACACACGCCTACTAACAAATATACTTCTCGAACTAATTTATCTATTTATTCTCACAATTAGAACCGCCTAAAGCGAAATACTCTAAGGAGAGGGGAAGAGTGGTAGGGGGGAAGGGCGTGCGGTCGCGACGTAGAGAAACAGATTGTATGATAGCGCTTTGTGTCGTCTCACAATACTCATTGAAATGTTTAAATTTTGGCTGTGATATCGTCTAGTAGTATACGGACCCATTGTGTTTGTAATAACTCAAATTCTTTTTGAGGTTCAGGAAAATACTCGACTAACGGTACTCTATTTGTAGTTCGTATTTACTAAAAGGTTAAGGTCGAAAATAGATTAGAGATTATGATAATAAATCTGGGCTAACATAAAGCTTTATAATAATGTTAACTTTAATGAATTACCTACTTATAGAATTGTAAAACTTTCGCTCAATCATATCCTTTATTTATTATACTGTCAAAGTATTGGTGTTCCCTTCCAACCATCAATGTCATTGTATTGATAGTTAGAGGTCACAGGCCCCCGACCGCCGCCTATGACTGTAGATTTCAACCATTGTGGATAATCTCCCAGAAACACCAATTAATTGGATAGCAGGAGGGCTTTATTAAGCAAATTAACTCGTAAGTTAATATTAACTGTAAGTTATTCAAGAGACAAGAGGACACGCGACCTACTGTATGTCTCGTAAAGTAGGTAGGTAGAGTGTGACCTAATGCTCAACAAATGGTTCCAGCCTTTGTATAGCCAAAGAGAGAATGACATTAATTTGTAAATTTTGTTAATGTATCCGTAGATAAAAATATTATGTTCAGATATCACGCTTTAGGTATTTCTCGCGGTGATCTTCCGCATATGAGGAATAAGAGATGATCTTTCTCAAAGCGACATCTTCGCATAATTAATTCCCCATGGCTAGGTAGAATTCACGTACATAAGGTTTAAGAGAGTTCGTCTCTCTCTAAGTCTTACTCCAACTGGAGCCATTTTACTTTAAGAAAGTTTAGTTTTATGTGTATGATCTTTACACAATAGAATGTTTATTGAGTATCCCAGTAGGAAAATTAGTAGAATAAAATATGGTATTACTCATAAATAGAATGAAAATTATTATTTCACTTGTGTAACATTGTAGCATATTACGTGATTCATGTGTTGAAATAAGGTAAGTAAAGTGGAGTGTAACCCTCCCAGTAAGTATATAAATCTTTGCATGGGAGGATGGTAAATTCCCCGTAGTAAAGAGTTGAAATAGATACATACATGCGTACAGTATAATAAGTACATGATTTTTAGTACATATTTATAATATAACATTGTGTAAGAGTAATAATACACGCTTATTTTCGTAGACTACTCTCTTATTTATGAAAGCGATTTTAACATTATACAAAAACCGAGATCTGGTTATTAGAAGGTGTTTTGTTGAGTACAGATTATTAACAACTCCAGATAGGTACATTTAAAATGGAACAGACTCACCGAATATCAGCATACGTTTTGCTTGCTCACCGGCACTATTGTAAAACACAATTTTTAATACAAAATCTTACACACAACGTTGAGGCTCAAAAATAGAATTGAATTTATTCAAGTGAAGAAGTTAACACTACTTTCACAATTTGAACTCTGTTCCCTTCTAATCTAACTAATCAGCCTTGGAGCCTATGATGGACCCAAAATCACCGTTGCCGTGGATTTAAAATAACTATCACTTGCGACCCTAAACTTGTACGTAACGTATACTAAAATTTCACGCACACAATCCGTTATGACCTGCTTCCTTCTGCGTTCCGGAGCGATCTCCCCATCTCTCGACCCGACTCGCCTTTTATACAATTTTCTCCCTAGTACGTAGATCAAAATAGATTTAGGTAAAGAACCTCGAGATTTCACGCGTAACGGGGAAGCCCCTCGCCAATACTTGGAAACCCCGGTGATCAAAATAGATTTAGGTAAAGTACCTCGAGATATCACGCGTAACGGGGAAGCCCCTCGCCAATACTTGGAAACCCCGGTGATCAAAATAGATTTAGGTAAAGTACCTCGAGATATCACGCGTAACGGGGAAGCCCAAATTTTGGCCCTCGCTCGCAATAAGGAATCACCTCGGACTTTTGTTTACGTTAGAAAATATTTTCTGTTTTATTTTTCTTTTATTACCTGATTAAAATGATCAACACGGCTCGAATTGGTAGTTAATCAAATGGATTATTTTGATGTGTTGATATGGATGAAATTGGTTTGATTTATTTGTTTGAAGCAGGGCTCGAACTTGCTCTTAACGGCGCAATATTTAATGTATTATTTCTCAGTTGTCTACGATAATGATGATGATTTAACGGCCTAAAATGATCCGTTACAGTTTCGACCCCAAGATAAAGTCGTGGAAGGTTTAACATAAAGCTGTAACGAATTTAGCTTTAAGCTAACCATCATCATGATATATAATAGTCTTAAGTTAAAACTTACCAAACAATTACCATTACTTACGTTACGACCTTTTACCTCCCCATGGCGTCATAATTTTTTTTTTTTTTTTTAGAAATCAATACAAAAGTAATAACTGAAAGACCAAAACCTCTTAAATCTCTCATTTCAAAATATAATCATGTGGTGTAAGTGGATTCTAAAAGGACTATCAATGGGCTAAGTGTTATCCTATGCTTCAGCACTGAGCATCATCATAAAAGTCCAATGGTGACATACGGCCTTAGAACCTCCGGAAGTAACGAAGACCAAAAGGAAGTAGACAAGTCTACTCTGTCCTAGTGACACATAAAGAGTAATTTCAAGACAGGTCCAATCTTTCGACCCCTTTAGTTACCCGGTATGCCCTCTAATCTCCAGCACTAACATCTTAGGGATCAAGGTAGTAGAGTACAGGTGTACTGTAGTACCCTGCATTATGATCAGACCTCACGTAGAGGGACCGCATAGGCTATAACGACCCAATTTGAACGATATGCCTCTACCCAGCATTGAAGTTACATACCATAACAATAACCCTTTGATCATGCAAATAAATAACCGCAAATGTTGTAGATATATATCAAGGACTTAAGCTTATCCTAACACCAAAATGTCCCAACATTCGTGATTATTTGGAGTGATGGATAACAATTATATTTTTAGAACGAGAGACTGTTCTCTTCTCAGAAACATACTGAATCATTGAGCCCTTCCTTACATTGTTTTTTTTTTTTCTTCGTTCATATGCCTCTACAATCATGGCCCTTTCACGCACCTCAATAACTTAGTAAATATTCGCAATGATCAGAGAACTGAGTTGGTTTACCCCCATTATGACATCCATGGGTACATACCACACATCGTTACCTTTACCAAACAACATAAAAATGATACAAAGGTAGCTTGTTTTGTTTCAAAATTTAATAACAATTATAAAGTTTACATAATATATGCAAAATGTTTATCACCCCTAAGCATTACGCAAAATTATACTCCAACCGCTTTATTAAGAAAACGCAAATTGAAAAATTTATTGCTTATACGAATCGCAGTTTATTTTACAATCAATTAATAACACACTATTACTATTTTGCAAAAATAAAACAAAACATCACAATTTACTTACCGATAAGTAGATCATTACTAAAAAGATACAAAATCGTCCAACCTCGTATCCGTGGTTGACCTATAAAATCTAACTAAATATCCTGAAATGTGAAAGTTACGAACAATGAATAGAATTGAAGGAGATGGGTACAAGTGATCACTCAGTAATATACCTAAGTCGTTAACCTAATCCTATAAGAGTAAAATCACCAGATTACTGTTTAAATTTAGAATCTACTGACACAATAATTTACAACTAAATGATGTTGTACTTATAAAATGAAATGGTAAATACGACCCCAAACCACCTGAAAATACTGATCTCTTAAGATGTAAGTAAACAACCTGACAGTAATATAAAATAACGAAATGTCGACCCCACTGTAAAATAGTTTTAACTTGTTTCAACTATATGTAACAAAGAAAAGTCAATGGAAATTCCGACCCCGCAGTAAAATTATTTTGAAATTCATAACTACTGGACCTACCGTCATCGTTTACCTTTTACTAAAATAATGAAAAGTATCTTCAACAAAAGCTTCAACTAATTATATTTTTTACTACAATACTTTTAATAATAAACTATTTCAAATCTACGCGCGTAATTAAAGAGACTATATAACAGTGACAGCCGCGAAACGCTCAAGATCGCTTCGTATTCTCCCTTAATCGAAACCATTCGTGCGTGCTGGTGTAAAAGTTGTACAATCCTACTCTAGATGTCGTTTTACCGTTGTCATACCATCTACCAATTCTACGATCGAAACACATACCTAATCATAGCTAATCTATTGAATAGCAGTAGTATTATTATTATTATTTTTTTTTTTTACGTTAGGTAGGTTGTTGTACTATTTAAAGATGATTGATTTTGTGTAAGCAAGTATTTTGTTCAAGTGAATGAATAACAAGCATCAGAACCATGCCTTTATAAAATAACAGTAATTTAAGTTAGTTCCTTGTGTAGCGTTATCTTTAAAGTTACACACATTAATTCATGAAAGATAAAAAAAACTGGTAATAGGAGAAAATTCATTAAAATAAAACACGACCCCATTAAATAAAATAACTTTCCTATTTTTTTTCTTTTCCAAAGATAAAGTTACCGTATCATTCAGAATAACTTTTATGAAAATATTACTATCGTAAGTTCCAATACATTAGAGCGCACGCCGATTGTTAGTTCCAATATAGATCACTAGCTGTCACTACTAGTATGCAATGGAGACCTATATAAAATTAATTTGGTAAGTGTTGGTAAAAGAGAGAATCTTGCCTCGTTGCAGTACAGTGCAAAATTGTTAGATGGCGCTATTAAACAATATTCGGGACTTAGCTGTTTATTATGACATAATGACACGTTGCCAGCTCGTGCACCAATATTCTTTGTGAGACGTTGCCGCTCTTACCTATTCGTTTTTTGTTCGTGTCGTGGACTGATGTCTTGGCGATGTGCGTTTTATTTGATTAAAATATAAAGTGCTGCCATTTTAGCGCTTTCCGCTAAATCTGGTTCTTTTGAGATAGTTAAGAGCGCAAAACACATTCCCTTTTTTTTTCATAGTAGTTATTTATGCTAATTACGACATGCTAAAACGAGAATTTGTAGTTGGTTGAAAATTATGTTATCGTTAAAATGTTGCGATATCAGAGCACAAAAGAAAATCGACAAAGGATACCTACAAAATAAAGTTCGCTTTCCTTGTCGTTTTGCTTTTAACTAGCACATTAGTGCGTTATCTACCTAATATTTTTTAATATAATAATTATGCAAATCTAGCGTTTTTTTTTATTATTTTTTTTTTGTCAGTTAGCGCGGAATGAGCTCTTCTTTCTGGCAACACTGGCTGAATATGAAAATTGTGTTGCGTGTGAGATCGTTCTAGTTTGGCCACAAATAAAATCAAAAGCTGTGTAATTAAATGTATATTTTATTTTTATGGTAAGAAGCTCCGCAATTATGAAATATAAGTTACAAAGAACATTTAAGATACATTATCCATCAGATGATTTTGGTAAAGATCCACTTTTACTGTAAAGATAAAACAAAAATGTCCGAAAACAAAATAGGCCACCCAAAATTGAAGATTTTATATATATCCAATTCATTAATCACTTGACATGAACCAATATTAAGATGAATTCCGACCCCATCATAAAGTTATCTAAGATTAAATCCTCTTTCCTAATTACATATATGGTTGCACTAAAATAAATTAAACTTTTTCCAATAACTTCCGGATGTAATTATAGTACCTATCGAAATACTGAGCCGGTATTTAATCAAACGTGTAATATTATACTTTCTTTCACTTCTTCGCAATGTATCGTCGCATTGTAACCCTATACAAAATGTTTGTCTGAACTTGTTAATTAAACCTACGAGAGATATCACCATCATCCACAGCTGGCTTTGTCCCATTGTTGCATGAAAATTATAACCTACTCTAAATAAACTTCGAAATCTGATCTAAAAATTAGTTATAAATGATTTTAAAATTATTGTATTGAAAATAACATATAAATAGTATTTAAACAAAAATTGACAAGTACAGACAAAATCGCACGTATCTGTTTGTCGTCATACCAAAACCCTACTCGCGGGCCCCTTGGAACCCGCGCTGAGAGCCCGCGCTCAGAGCACCACTAGTTTAACATATTATTGTAGAATGACTCATTCGAACAACTATTAAAATATTACTAAGCTAAGAGAGAGTAAGTGCGTACATGTTACTTAGAATTCATATAAAAAATTAACTATCAGAAGTCATGGATTACACCTATATATTATATTTCCTAGCTCGTATTTTTAGTACTTATTACAGTCGCCTAAGTAAACGTAGGTAGTTTATCTAAAATGAACTAAAATAACAAACATCTTACTTAAATACTACAAAATCCATTGCTATGAATAAACATAAAGTTGATTTCCTATAATATGTAATGTGTATGAAATGTAATGTGTAATGTGTATGAAATATGTATATATTTATTTATGTATATTTTGAGTATGTATTGGTCTTTTAACTAACGTATGTATCTAATTATATATATATATATATATTCTTACACCGCCCGTTATAATTCCCAGTAATGTCCATAAAAGGGTTGCCCGGAAGAAACCGCCCAAGGCGACAAGGCCGCCCAATGTGCATCACCTCAATATATTTAAGCTTTTTTTTTTTTGTTACCTCTATGTTTTATGGTGTACATTAAAGATCTTTTCTATTCTATATGTATAAAATAATTGAATACTAAACTATTATATAGCCAGATCTCTAAAAGTCCCGTAAGTGTTTTGTTTTTATACCTTAACTTGAGTTGTTTTTCCACGCCTGATTTTATTTTCACTGCAAAACTCACATTCCCTAAGTCAACGCTATCAGCCAACGCCTGCTAAAATTTACACTCTCGGCACTTGTACTCAGCACTCTAATCGATTTCATAACCTAAGTCCAGAAACAAACATACCTACCTATATAATATGTACATACTAGGTTTTAAGCAACTCTGCGCGCGGATAAAACTGAGACCGAAATTTTCTGATTGCAATTTTGATCAGTTATGTTACACAGAATCCTGTCGAGTTGTATATATTTATAACAACTGTTTTACCTACATATACTTTCGACCCCGTAGTTTACGAACTTTAATAAAGTAGATTTTAGTCGACCCCAAAGTCTTTATTATTTTATTATTTCATGAAATAATGTTATGAAGTGAAAGTGCAGAGATATGATAATTAGTGCAAAGAAAATAAGACGTAAATAATACGGATTAAGTAGATAGATAGATAAACAACTCTCCATTGCCACACACATATAAAACAAAATTAATAAACCCACTCACACAAACTACTCTAGCATCACAAATAAAGGCTCCTGCCAAAAGCAATCTCCTCCAGGCAACCATTGGATGGAGAAAAATAAATAAAGTTAGTCATGGTAACTATTGCATATTATTTTATAAAAAAAGTATTTCCTGACCTCATCCATTTTCACGGACAGCAAATTATGCCAAATCTGGCAATTTTTTTTTTTTTTTTTTTTTTTTAAACAATTCACGATCCATCTGCTTCCCATATTTTTTTTATAAGATATTAAGATAACAACAAAGCAATTAATTAAAAAAAGAACCTCTTATATCCTGGTCACGTCATCTTCAAATTATGTACCACCCCAAGATCTAATAGTTAGCTACTTTTTTCTTTTCGTATTATTATCACTACTAAAATCGCCCCTCTATAAAACACCAAATTCCTTATTATTAAACATGCGCCGCTCGCCTGGCGCTTAGCGCCCGCCGATACACACGCCTACTAACAAATATACTTCTCGAACTAATTTATCTATTTATTCTCACAATTAGAACCGCCTAAAGCGAAATACTCTAAGGAGAGGGGAAGAGTGGTAGGGGGGAAGGGCGTGCGGTCGCGACGTAGAGAAACAGATTGTATGATAGCGCTTTGTGTCGTCTCACAATACTCATTGAAATGTTTAAATTTTGGCTGTGATATCGTCTAGTAGTATACGGACCCATTGTGTTTGTAATAACTCAAATTCTTTTTGAGGTTCAGGAAAATACTCGACTAACGGTACTCTATTTGTAGTTCGTATTTACTAAAAGGTTAAGGTCGAAAATAGATTAGAGATTATGATAATAAATCTGGGCTAACATAAAGCTTTATAATAATGTTAACTTTAATGAATTACCTACTTATAGAATTGTAAAACTTTCGCTCAATCATATCCTTTATTTATTATACTGTCAAAGTATTGGTGTTCCCTTCCAACCATCAATGTCATTGTATTGATAGTTAGAGGTCACAGGCCCCCGACCGCCGCCTATGACTGTAGATTTCAACCATTGTGGATAATCTCCCAGAAACACCAATTAATTGGATAGCAGGAGGGCTTTATTAAGCAAATTAACTCGTAAGTTAATATTAACTGTAAGTTATTCAAGAGACAAGAGGACACGCGACCTACTGTATGTCTCGTAAAGTAGGTAGGTAGAGTGTGACCTAATGCTCAACAAATGGTTCCAGCCTTTGTATAGCCAAAGAGAGAATGACATTAATTTGTAAATTTTGTTAATGTATCCGTAGATAAAAATATTATGTTCAGATATCACGCTTTAGGTATTTCTCGCGGTGATCTTCCGCATATGAGGAATAAGAGATGATCTTTCTCAAAGCGACATCTTCGCATAATTAATTCCCCATGGCTAGGTAGAATTCACGTACATAAGGTTTAAGAGAGTTCGTCTCTCTCTAAGTCTTACTCCAACTGGAGCCATTTTACTTTAAGAAAGTTTAGTTTTATGTGTATGATCTTTACACAATAGAATGTTTATTGAGTATCCCAGTAGGAAAATTAGTAGAATAAAATATGGTATTACTCATAAATAGAATGAAAATTATTATTTCACTTGTGTAACATTGTAGCATATTACGTGATTCATGTGTTGAAATAAGGTAAGTAAAGTGGAGTGTAACCCTCCCAGTAAGTATATAAATCTTTGCATGGGAGGATGGTAAATTCCCCGTAGTAAAGAGTTGAAATAGATACATACATGCGTACAGTATAATAAGTACATGATTTTTAGTACATATTTATAATATAACATTGTGTAAGAGTAATAATACACGCTTATTTTCGTAGACTACTCTCTTATTTATGAAAGCGATTTTAACATTATACAAAAACCGAGATCTGGTTATTAGAAGGTGTTTTGTTGAGTACAGATTATTAACAACTCCAGATAGGTACATTTAAAATGGAACAGACTCACCGAATATCAGCATACGTTTTGCTTGCTCACCGGCACTATTGTAAAACACAATTTTTAATACAAAATCTTACACACAACGTTGAGGCTCAAAAATAGAATTGAATTTATTCAAGTGAAGAAGTTAACACTACTTTCACAATTTGAACTCTGTTCCCTTCTAATCTAACTAATCAGCCTTGGAGCCTATGATGGACCCAAAATCACCGTTGCCGTGGATTTAAAATAACTATCACTTGCGACCCTAAACTTGTACGTAACGTATACTAAAATTTCACGCACACAATCCGTTATGACCTGCTTCCTTCTGCGTTCCGGAGCGATCTCCCCATCTCTCGACCCGACTCGCCTTTTATACAATTTTCTCCCTAGTACGTAGATCAAAATAGATTTAGGTAAAGAACCTCGAGATTTCACGCGTAACGGGGAAGCCCCTCGCCAATACTTGGAAACCCCGGTGATCAAAATAGATTTAGGTAAAGTACCTCGAGATATCACGCGTAACGGGGAAGCCCCTCGCCAATACTTGGAAACCCCGGTGATCAAAATAGATTTAGGTAAAGTACCTCGAGATATCACGCGTAACGGGGAAGCCCAAATTTTGGCCCTCGCTCGCAATAAGGAATCACCTCGGACTTTTGTTTACGTTAGAAAATATTTTCTGTTTTATTTTTCTTTTATTACCTGATTAAAATGATCAACACGGCTCGAATTGGTAGTTAATCAAATGGATTATTTTGATGTGTTGATATGGATGAAATTGGTTTGATTTATTTGTTTGAAGCAGGGCTCGAACTTGCTCTTAACGGCGCAATATTTAATGTATTATTTCTCAGTTGTCTACGATAATGATGATGATTTAACGGCCTAAAATGATCCGTTACAGTAGGCAGTAGGTACCTGGCAGTGAGCCAGCATGGCGGTGTGCTGGTGGTGGCAGTACGAGTCCTGGATGTCTCGCAGCAACCCCTCCAACCTCAGTTTGGCCACCGGCAACCTGATAATATTAGAGATCAGAAGTAGATTTAATTTAAAAAAAACACAAGTAGCAACAACTACCTTCATTTATTTTATCAATTTGAAATCTACAGCAGGCGAAGAGCGCGCGCAGCAGCGCACCAGGAGTGCGCTCAACAGCACACGAAGAGCGCGCGCAGCAGCACACGAAGAGCGCGCGCAGCAGCGGTGCGCTCAACAGCACACGGAAAGCGCGCTCAACAGCGCACGGAAAGCGCGCGCAAGCCCCTAGTCTTGGATCTAAGCATTCCCTGCCTTCATCATCATTACCGTTTTCTGAGGACAAAGGCAAAAATTATTCAAAAACCCACAATACGTAACCAAGCACCGTTAATTTGTTAGTTTTTGTCAAACAAACAAGACTACTCGTCCTTCTCAAACATCCAATCAAAATGGAATATGTTACAAACATGCAATAAACCTCGGTATGGGCCCCTACCGAGATAACTAAAAAACTAACTAAAAAAAAACTACACCGGGTCAGGGGCCGTGTAATCACCCGACCCGACGACTTTTCGCCAAGCGAAAAGCTTTCACACCAGGGGATAGGGTTCTTGGATCCCCTGGCAAGAGCTCCGACTTGAGCTATTCAGCATGTAGACAGGAATAAAAAGTGGACACGCGTCTTCAAAAATTTGCACAAGTTTCAGGGCGCTATGCGCCCGGCAGCATCAGCCCATCAACCCGGCAGCAACTCAGGTATTCGCGTTCCGCGACAGGCGTCGACGCGTTTTAACCTGACAACAGACCATAAAGACAAATTATGTACTGCAAACGCATCACCTGTTCACAGAACTCTAATAGCTCCGTCTCTCACCATCTATTGAGAATATTCTATGTACATACAACTAAGTAGGTACCATTAATCTTGAACCTTTAACTATAATTCGTTGGTCTTCAAGTCAAGAGCAAGCTAGTTTCTCCTAGCCAAGCATGCTAGATGTGTCTATCAAGTGTATAAAATACTATTATTGGTAGGCAGTAGGTACCTGGCAGTGAGCCAGCATGGCGGTGTGCTGGTGGTGGCAGTACGAGTCCTGGATGTCTCGCAGCAACCCCTCCAACCTCAGTTTGGCCACCGGCAACCTGTAGTAAGAAAAGATAATATTAGAGATCAGAAGTAGATTAAATTAAAAAAAAACACAAGTAGCAACAACTACCTTCATTTACTTTAACAATTTGAAATCTACAGCAGGCGAAGAGCGCGCGCAGCAGCGCACCAGGAGTGCGCTCAACAGCACACGAAGAGCGCGCGCAGCAGCGGTGCGCTCAACAGCACACGGAAAGCGCGCGCAAGCCCCTAGTCTTGGATCTAAGCATTCAGTGCCTTCATCATCATTACCGTTTTCTGAGGACAAAGGCAAAAATTAATCAAAAACCCACAGTACGTAACCAAGCACCGTTAATTTGTTAGCTTTTGTCAAACAAACAAGACTACTCGTCCTTCTCAAACATCCAATCAAAATGGAATATGTTACAAACATGCAATAAACCTCGGTATGGGCCCCTACCGAGATAACTAAAAAAACTAACTAAAAAAAAACTACACCGGGTCAGGGGCCGTGTAATCACCCGACCCGATGACTTTTCGCCAAGTGAAAAGCTTTCACACCAGGGGATAGGGTTCTTGGATCCCCTGGCAAGAGCTCCGACTTGAGCTATTCAGCATGTAGACAGGAATAAAAAGTGGACACGCGTCTTCAAATATTTGCACATGTTTCAAGGCGCTATGCGCCCGGCAGCATCAGCTCATCAACCCGGCAGCAACTCAGGTATTCGCGTTCCGCGACAGGCGTCAACGCGTTTTAACCTGACAACAGACCATAAAGACAAATTATGTACTGCAAACGCATCACCTGTTCACAGAACTCTAATAGCTCCGTCTCTCACCATCTATTGAGAATATTCTATGTACATACAACTAAGTAGGTACCATTAATCTTGAACCTTTAACTATAATTCGTTGGTCTTCAAGTCAAGAGCAAGCTAGTTTCTTCTAGCCAAGCATGCTAGATGTGTCTATCAAGTGTATAAAATACTATTATTGGTAGGCAGTAGGTACCTGGCAGTGAGCCAGCATGGCGGTGTGCTGGTGGTAGCAGTACGAGTCCTGGATGTCTCGCAGCAACCCCTCCAACCTCAGTTTGGCCACCGGCAACCTGTAGTAAGAAGAGATAATATTAGAGATCAGAAGTAGATTTAATTAAAAAAAAACACAAGTAGCAACAACTACCTTCATTTACTTTAACAATTTGAAATCTACAGCAGGCGAAGAGCGCGCGCAGCAGCGCACCAGGAGTGCACTCAACAGCACACGAAGAGCGCGCGCAGCAGCGCACCAGGAGTGCACTCAACAGCACACGAAGAGCGCGCGCAGCAGCGGTGCGCTCAACAGCACACGGAAAGCGCGCGCAAGCCCCTAGTCTTGGATCTAAGCATTCAGTGCCTTCATCATCATTACCGTTTTCTGAGGACAAAGGCAAAAATTAATCAAAAACCCACAGTACGTAACCAAGCACCGTTAATTTGTTAGTTTTTGTCAAACAAACAAGACTACTCGTCCTTCTCAAACATCCAATCAAAATGGAATATGTTACAAACATGCAATAAACCTCGGTATGGCCCCCTACCGAGATAACTAAAAAAACTAACTAAAAAAAAAATACACCGGGTCAGGGGCCGTGTAATCACCCGACCCGATGACTTTTCGCAAAGCGAAAAGCTTTCACACCAGGGGATAGGGTTCTTGGATCCCCTGGCAAGAGCTCCGACTTGAGCTATTCAGCATGTAGACAGGAAAAAAAAGTGGACACGCGTCTTCAAAAATTTGCACAAGTTTCAGGGCGCTATGCGCCCGGCAGCATCAGCCCATCAACCCGGCAGCAACTCAGGTATTCGCGTTCCGCGACAGGCGTCAACGCGTTTTAACCTGACAACAGACCATAAAGACAAATTATGTACTGCAAACGCATCACCTGTTCACAGAACTCTAATAGCTCCGTCTCTCACCATCTATTGAGAATATTCTATGTACATACAACTAAGTAGGTACCATTAATCTTGAACGTATAACTATAATTCGTTGGTCTTCAAGTCAAGAGTAAGCTAGTTTCTTCTAGCCAAGCATGCTAGATGTGTCTATCAAGTGTATAAAATACTATGTAGGTACCTGGCAGTGAGCCAGCATGGCGGTGTGCTGGTGGTGGCAGTACGAGTCCTGGATGTCTCGCAGCAACCCCTCTAACCTCATTTTGGCCACCGGCAACCTGTAGTAAGAAAAGATAATATTAGAGATCAGAAGTAGATTTAATTTAAAAAAAAAAACAAGTAGCTACAACTACCTTCATTTATTAGTTAATATTAATATTTTTGACTTTCGGACCGACGTTCGAAGAGTCAACACGAGTCCTGAGGATGCCTCGTGGAGAGGCGAAACACGTGTCGACTAGAATATCTTGCCAAAAGAGAACAATAAAGCTTCAAGACACAAGGTGCGGTGTTGGGAAGATCTTGAGATCCACAGAGGCCACGTTGGTTAGGAGGTGAGGTGTGGCTGTGGTATATGGAGGAACACACCTAAAAACCATCAAGTTTATTGTTTGATGTCGGTTAAGGAGCAGTCGCAGCGGAAAAACATTACATATTTCTCCAGAGTTTCAGTAAAACGAGGGATGTTATAATTTTAATATTCGAACTGCTTATCTTTTTGTTTTTTACAATACTGAATGGTCAAGTTTGATGTGCTTTTTAAAAATCCAACTAAATCTTAATATTGTACGACAAACAAAGTCGATTAGGCAAGTGTTCGGACAGAGCTCGAGTCGCCGCGGGTGGCAGAAGCCGCGGGAAGTAAGTTAGTGTTGCCACGAGCGCAAGAACCGCGGCGATTGGTTTGCTAGATATGATTCGGCATATTCTTTAAATTTGAAAATGCTGTTGTACCTACAATGCGATTTTGTGGTTGGAAGTGATTTAAAATTCTTCTACAAGGCTGTCAACCAGAGTGACAGCTAGTCAAACTCTGTGCAACCTGACACAAACATAAGAGCAAAGTCTTTGACTTTCAAGTTTATGATATAAGAAAGCTATCATGATTTTGTCGTGGCGTATTATTTAAAATCCCAAAAGAGGCAAACTGTCAGCGACAAGATGTATAATACCGTGCATTTATTACAACATCAATGCCAAAAGTTGGATTTCTTCAACTTGTTCGTTCGTGGAAACAGTCACTAAGCCGTAAGTGGGAAGTAACTTGCCAAATGCACTTGGCCCAGAGAAGATTACGCTGTTCTGACTTAACTTACTTATGTCACATGCGCTAAGCATTACGCTTAACCCGTATCTAAATCAGAAGTCATTGAAGATGTTATATTCGTATTTGTATTATAGGTACATATTCCTCATGTATTATTTATAATTGTTCTATGGTGTTTCAATCAAATCCGATTGCCTGATTTTCACAAATGGAAGAATGGTAGCCCTGAAATAAAACAACCAACATCATCATCTTTTATTGCCCCATTACTGGGAATAAGCCTGGAAGAGATCACTCAAGGTGATAAGGCCGCCCACTTGAGTTTAAGTTCATTGCATATTGTAATTTATTTTTGGTGTGCAATAAAGTTATATTGTATTGTATTGTAATAAGCCTCCTCTTCTAAGTGATTAAAATAGATCAAAGACATCTGATACATCGAGGTGGCTCTCTGAAGTAGAAAGAAAGGCTTAAAATCTATACTAATATTATAAAGCTGAAGAGTTTGTTTGTATGTTAGTTTGAACGCGCTAATCTCAGGAACTACTAGTGCGAAATGAAAAAATGTTTTTGTTTTGGATAGACCAGTTATCAAGGAAGGCTTTAGGCTATATAACATCACGCTGCAACTAATAGGAGCGAAGAAACAATAGAAAATGTGGATAAAACGGGGAAAATTATTCATTTTTGAGGGCTTCCGTTGCATGCGCTGCAAAAACGGTTCAATTTAAGATATCAAAAAATGTGTATGAAAGAATTATTTCTCTTGAAATAATCTAACAAAAAGTCCGCAACAGTATAAGTATGTCTATGTTTTAAGGTTAACTCACTAGAACCGTTTTTATGGAAATAACTATTCCACGCGGACGAAGTCGCGCCCATCAGCTAGTCTAAAATAAATGTGCAAATACTATGCTTATCCTATATACACAAATAAACATTCCTAAAAAATTTGTAGATAAAAAATAGAGAAAGCATATTTTGCTTAGAGTGGTGCTGGATATTCTGAGATACAACTTTTCACAAAATTAACATTTTGGGTGAAGGGAAACCTAATCCAGATCGTTAAATAACTTGTAAAATGCTTGGAGCGGCCGTCAACTCTAGATACTCATTTTTCATAAAAGAACAGCCATAAAATTTGTGTTCAATTTTATTGTGGGTAGATAGTTCTTGCATACAACTATTGTTGTAGGTACCTTCAAAAACTTTTTACCTTACATCAGAAACAAATAAATAGCATTGCAACTATGATTCAATATTTGCCTCATATGGGGAAGGTGAAAATGACACCACAGTTTCCTTCTTGTAAATTACTTCATGGAGACATTAGCATAATTACTAAACGGCTCGTATATGCAGCAGAAAGTAAACCGATTTCTAACGTGATATTGTTCAAATTTCTAGCATATCTGATTGAAAAAAGATCTATGCACTAAGTACTTTATAAATTGTAAAAGCTATTTATAAAACAAAGAAAACAAGTTAGGGTTCATATTAACTCAACTCATGGCATGTCAGTAGATACTAAAAAAAAAATTACATAAATTTTATTCCGTTTGAATCTTAATCCGTTGAATACTAGACCGATTTGAAAAATTCTTTCACCATTGGAATCCTACATTCACCCTGACAAACATGAGGTACTTTTTATCCCAGATTAAACTTTTAATCCTTAGGATTAACGCGGGTGAAACCGTGTAGCGCTACTAGTTAATTATAAATGAGTATTTTTTTAGAAAAAAGGCATTATATATAATATTATTAGTAGCATTAACTATGTAATAAATTTTCATACCTATAGAATTATTTTTTGAAATATTATTTATTGATAAAATTCAAGAATAGTATTTTGAAATGAATATAATGATTATACAATAATTATTAATTTTAATCTGTACCTATCTATGAACAACTAGCTGACCCGGCCACGCGTTGCTGTGGCTAAAGTTTTTGTTATATTACATTATAGTAAACAATCTAAGAGGAACAATAAGAGAACATCAGTCACGGAGTCCACTATGCTTTTTCACACAGATGTGATGTGTAAAAAAATATGGTGATCTCATTATTTAAAAAATTGGCGCTAGAAAAAGGGTAAAGAGATGAAATGCGGGAAAAAGTGGGCTGAAGATGATGATGATGTTAGATAATCTGTGACTTTGAATGATCTCTGTAGTTGTATGCAACTTAATCGGGCTAAGGTTTAGAAAGTACCCAATCGTTTTAAGGCTTCATTTTTACAGATAGCTTATATTATTAGAAACCTATATACAAAATCTTATTTTTAGGAAACTTATGGTTTTTGAGATATAATTATTTAAAAATCAGGAAAAAGACGTGAAAAATCGACCATTTTGACACCTTCCTGTCATTTTGGCGGCCATTCGCGTTTCGTTTTCGCGAGGAGGAGCCAAGTCCTGTTGTAGTGCAAGTGTTGGACTCGAAGTCACTTGTCTGTGACAGAAGGTAGATTAGGTTCGTTAGGTTGCTTTCTACCACGCACATGCGACGACGAGCGAAGCGAGGAGGAGCCAAGTCCTGTTGTATTGCAAGTGTTGGGTTAGGTACTTAGTTAAGTACCCCATAGTGAAATCGTAGTACTTAACCTCAAAATACAAAAATGGTCATATCTCAAAAAGGGGGGGGGGGTTCCGATGCCCCCCCTTTTGGGGGGAGGTTCCCCTCCCCTTCCCCCTCCCTTCCTCCCCTCAACCCCCCCTCGATTGGGTACTTTCTAAACCCCACCCCTTAATCGTCTTATGGATTTGGAAACGCAAACTAATCATCAAACTCGGTCAGATATATATTAAAAAAAAAACTGGCCGATGATGATGATGATGATTGTATATGATCTAATACATACAACCAGTTCTCATCATATTTTGTTCAAACACCAACCCGCTATCTCTTATAGTTTTTGAGATCCAATAGGGTACTGCAAGGTCTGATGGAAAAAGTAGTGGTGATGATCGTTTTGTTCATCCATAGGAAAATGTATGAGATTTGTATGAAGAATTTTTTTTTGTATGAAAGCGACTATAGTTTAATATTTAAACTATCCTATCTCTCAAGTTGGATCGAACTGCACATGGTGTGTGAATTTTATTATAATCGGTTAAGTGGTTTAGGAGTCCATTGAGGACACACATTGTGACACGAGATTTATATATATTAAGATAAATTATTGCACAATATGAATTGTAAAAAAAATATTATGCACATTTTTTGCTGGCACTACTATTTTGACAGTTATCGTGTGAAGTTGGCAGCAAACGCGATCCTATTCTTATTTGGAGTGCATAGTACATTTGTTTTGCCCAAATGCAGGATAAATCTATTAAGGCATTCACCGGTTTACAGAATGTGTAAATCATATACATAGTTAATAAAATCAAAGACGATATCGATATATTTTTAAAATCGTCATTATTCTCTTTCAAAAAGTCAGTATCAAAAATTATTAAGTAGTTTTGCTATAAATTCATTATTTTATTTCTATAAATATGACTTAGTCGTCTAGTGTCAATGGGATTATTGTTATTGAATAATTGTTAATTTTTTTTTGTTGTATGTTTTGGTTATCTTATTAGGATTATTATTTTTTATAAGCTTAGATTTGTAGTTATAATAATATGTATTGTATACTCTTTATTTATGTATTTTTTATTTTCTTAATTGTTTAAAGTAGCATGTAATATTTGTATATATTTTGTAAGTAATTATCTTAAAATTGTTAGTTAGGTCTGCATCAAGAGCCCAAGTAGCACATGAATAATATATTAACTAAAATAAGTACGGTTTTATGTCCTAAAGTCATACTAACATTTTTAATCAGCACTGGTCAAGTCTCGAATCTGTTTAAAGGCATTTATTTTATCTAATATTGCTTAATGCCTTATTATGGTTAATAAAAAAAGTATAATGTCAAAACTCCTATTTAAATATTGGGTAATTACTATTATATATAATTGGATTACGACTCACTCACTGACTGACATAGTAGTTCTCCGGGAAGGAGTTTCGTGGGGTGCAAGTGTCACATGTCATCGTATAGGTATGGTTCATGGGACCACGAGAAAAATCCGAAACTTGGAGAAAGTGGAACTGGTCATGGAGTAGGGTAGGGGATCTCGAAAGTGGTAAGACTTAGATGGGGGGTGCTCGAACTAATATTTGTAGGAACTGCTTGTAGGTGAAGGAAATTCAAAAAACAAGATGGCCGCCATACAAAAAAACATGGCCGCCATACATATTTCAAATGCTCGTAACTATAGAACGGTTGGAGATAGGTGGGGGGTGTTCGACCAAAGGTCATAGAGGGCCGTGGGGGACGTTTGGAAATGGTTGCAAAAATCCAAGATGGCGTCGTCAAAATGGCGGCCGATTTTCAAAATGGCCGCAGGGGGCTGATTTTTTGCATTCGGGGGTATTTTGGGGAGCAGATTTCATATCTAAAATCGAAATTCCGAAATGTCAAAAAATAAAGATGGCCGCCATACATGTGAAATTTTCGAGGGGGTGGTGAGTAGATCTCCATGTTGCTGGGGTGCAGGGTTGACGTTTTTGGTGCAACTGTATACGTTTGGGTCCAGAATGTATAGAATAAATGAAAAGTTGGTGATAGGTGGAACTGACCTTGGAGTACCAAAGGGATCTCGAAAACTATAAGAGATAGGGGAATGATGCTTGAACTAATGTTGGAGAGAACTGCATGCATGTTTTCAATCATACCAAAAATTATTGGCTTTCATACAAAAATTTTTTTTCTTCATACAAATCCTATACATTTCCCTAGGGATGAACAAAACGACGGAGCAAGTACTGCAGTGAGGCCGAAGGCCGAACTGCAGTACTTGCGACGTCAAAGTGAGGGGGATGCGAGGCCGCAGGCCAAGCATCACCACCACTTTGACCATCAGACCTTGGAGTACCCCATGGGATCTCAAAAACTATAAGAGATAGGGGAATGATGCTTGAACTAATAATGGAGAGAACTGCATGCATGTTTTCAATCATACCAAAAATTATTGGCTTTCATACACATTTTTTTTTCCTTCATACAAATCCTATACATTTCCCTAGGGATGAACAAAACGACGGAGCAAGTACTGCAGTGAGGCCGAAGGCCGAACTGCAGTACTTGCTCCGTCAAAGTGAGGGGGATGCGAGGCCGCAGGCCGAGCATCACCACCACTTTGACCATCAGACCTTGGAGTACCCCATGGGATCTCAAAAACTATAAGAGATAGGGGAATGATGCTTGAACTAATATTGGAGAGAACTGCATGCATGTTTTCAATCATACCAAAAATTTTTGGCTTTCATACAAAAATTTTTTTTCTTCATACAAATCCCATACATTTCCCTAGGGATGAACAAAACGACGGAGCAAGTACTGCAGTGAGGCCGAAGGCCGAACTGCAGTACTTGCGACGTCAAAGTGAGGGGGATGCGAGGCCGCAGGCCGAGCATCACCTCCACTTTGACCATCAGACCTTGGAGTACCGAAGGGATCTCGGAAACTATAAGAGATAGGGAGGTGGTGTTTGAACTAATATTTGAGAGAACTGCATGCATGTTTTCAATCATACAAAAAATTTTTGGCTTTCATACAAAAAATTTTTTTCTTCATACAAATCCCATACATTTCCCTAGGGATGAACAAAACGACGGAGCAAGTACTGCAGTGAGGCCGAAGGCCGAACTGCAGTACTTGCGACGTCAAAGTGAGGGGGATGCGAGGCCGCAGGCCGAGCATCACCTCCACTTTGACCATCAGACCTTGGAGTACCGAAGGGATCTCGGAAACTATAAGAGATAGGGAGGTGGTGTTTGAACTAATATTTGAGAGAACTGCATGCATGTTTTCAATCATACAAAAAATTTTTGGCTTTCATACAAAAAATTTTTTTCTTCATACAAATCCCATACATTTCCCTAGGGATGAACAAAACGACGGAGCAAGTACTGCAGTGAGGCCGGAGGCCGAACTGCAGTACTTGCGACGTCAAAAAGAGGGGAATGCGAGGCCGCAGGCCGAGCATCACCTCCACTTTGACCTTCAGACCTTGGAGTACCGAAGGGATCTCGGAAACTATAAGAGATAGGGAGGTGGTGTTTGAACTAATATTTGAGAGAACTGCATGCATGTTTTGAATCATACAAAAAATGTTTGGCTTTCATACAAAAAAAGTCTTCATAAAATTTTCAAAAATTTCTTCATTTTATCTCATTACCCTTTTACTAGCGCCAATTTTTTTTTAATGCAATACTTATACTTATTCTATTTCTTATACAAAAAATAACAAGTCCAACACAGTCCCAAAAACACTCCGGGCCGCATGCGCGGCCCAAAATTACTAGTATTAATATAAAGCTGTTATCGTATTTCGGTGATATGAAAAACATTATACATTATATAAGCATTAATATTATTTTTCGATTTTAAAAAATTAATATCTCGTAAACTAAGCATCTCCGCACTTAAATATTTAACGTGTAGCCTTGTGTAAATATTATCTACTTCTTAAAAAATTATGGAGCTCCAACGCGAGTGGCGGCTTTGGAAAGTTGAGCCCCAATTTGTTCTTATAAAGTATTCTTTTATCAAGCTCAAGCTCCTTTATCTTCTTAATCTATGCTTTTATCAAAATATTAGACTATATTTTGATCAAAATTAAGATATTTTTAGAGATACGAGTAATAAATAGATCGTAATTATATTTTACGTAAAAATTAATATGTAAAAATATTTTATGAATTGTATTGTAATGGTGGATTTTATACGCATCGCTGGCGCCATAGACAAAAAACGTTGGAAAAAATAAAGAAAACAGGTGGATATAAAAGAAAACTGAAAAAAGAGTTTGTACCTATGTAAGTAATAGGATTTCTTTTTGGCTATAAGGTTTTTACCATATGATCGCGGAACCCTACTTAGCTCGGTATCAATCCGTCACTGAGGCGTTTAATGATTATAAGCACTATAAGATACTTCTGACGTGTTGAAATACGGCTGAACCTAAAATGGGAGTGTGTTATACGGTGAATTACGAGCTCTTAGTTTTGTATCTAACCATAATACGATTAACAGCTCTACTACACTAATTTGAATGCCTAATGCTTTAATTTTACGAGTCGCCATTTGCTTTCTTTTTCCACTTCTTACAATAATATTTAAAGTCAACTGTGTCAGATGAAAAGGGATTAATAATCATTTATTTTGCGCACAGATGCCTATAAAAGCAATTATGTTAAAACAATGCTAAAAGCCTAAAATTCAACAAAAAATTTTGCTACTAGGTTAAGTTTTCTATTAATTTTATTATACCTATTAAATGAAGTTTGCGAAGGCGCGTGTATTTTACACCATAAACTAGAATATTTTACTCCACAAACTGATGTTTGCAGCTTATTTCACTCATAGCGAACTGTATAAATGTTAGTACTTACTCAACCGTTCAATATCAAAATTCACTTAGAACACCAGCCAACAACATGTCATGACACTTTACACAAAACAATACTTAAACCGATTATATAATTTTATAATCTATTAAATATACTTTTTTACAAAGCAAATAAAACAGTAAGCATTTTAATAACATTAAATTAACGTATTATAATTTTGATTGCCGCATATCAATTGTAATATAGCCACAAAAAGTTCAATTAGCACCTTATAATGCTTTCACTCGACTTTATTATTGCTATTATACAAAAGTTGTAGTGCTATTGCACAGCTTTAATAAAACTTAAAGTCGTACAAAGGGGGGGCCCAAATTTTACTTATAAGAGTCGTTTAAAAGAAATACGGTTGATATACGATTTTTTTAAAATGCGTATCGCTTGGACTCGGGCTGTTATAAGTTTGATAAAATGGTGTTTTGTGCGACTTGGAAGGGCATTAAGTGCTAGTAATTTTCTTCTATTCATTAAGTTTATTATGTATGTTTCAGCTTAGTGCCTGTTTTACAGACTATTAATAAATAAATAAATAAACATACTCTCTAAATTAGAAATTGCATAAATTTCGAGTGATACTAGACCTATTGGTAGTCGATTTTGCTATTAATACCGAAATCCAACATATGCGAACTTCATTGTTACCTACCTACTTTATATCTCGTCAATAATGTCAATCTCAGCTTTTATATTACCGAATAAGATTCGAGAATTTCACCCGAGTCATTGAAATACCGGTTATGAAAAAAAAGCTTATTAAATCTACTGTTACTTATTAAACGTTCATTATAATCGGTTATATTAGTCAAAACGCCAGGCAAACGTAATTTAGTCCAGATTTACACGAATAATACCTATTACAAAACGAAACATTAGTTGCCGTAATCATAAGAAAAGTCGCAGTAAAATCACGTGACATAAAAAGACTAAAAACTGTACTGTACCGAATACTCGTATCTGACCATAACCAGTCATAGCAAAATCATTACAGATTTTAAATTATCATCACAAACTAATCTTAAGTGCTGATCAAAAAGTATTTGATAATCCAAACAAAACCCTTAATCGGCGACTACTAAACTGACAATAAAACTTTAAAGAAAGACAGTTAAGAGTATTCAGCGCTAGAACTGTAGCTCTTACCTGTGCAAGTGTGCCTTCTGAAGGTTGTATGCTGCGGACGGCCACGCGCCGCTGACCACGTGCCGCTCACTGCCCGCTGCGCTGGCGCCGGCCCGGCCCGCCCCGCCTCTCGTACATGACAGCGGTGTGGTCGGCCGCCGCGCCGTCTCACGTGCACCGGACAACGTAGGCCCGGGCGCTGCCACCACTAGCTCAACTCGCCGCCGCTTATATGGCGGACAGCGATTTGACCAGGCTCGCGGTAATCGAAGCACACAGTTTTGCAGAATAATTCACTATAGTCACAAACGTTTATTACACTTTTCACAAACTTCACTTATAATATCAACTATAGTAAACTAGCTTTAAATTTTAAAATGAGCAGTGGGTTCGTGGCACCGACCTCGACCCAGCACCATAAAAAAAGGGGTCCAACTCGACCACATCGCATGAAATTCTAACATCAACTGCAAAGCTCAAACTTAGACTTCTTCCTGGAGCACCCTCACGGGAGGGAGCGGCTTGCAACGCGACGACTACTGCGCGCGACGACTCAACGGGAACTCACCGTCCACCTCGATTACATTGACTTTTCATCAAGATGGCGCCTCGACCCCACTCGAGACTTTGCTCTGCTGCAATTGGTTGTTACAAATCATATTATCGACTTTTAACATTAGCAACTTCATAAACTTGTGAAAACAATTAGGACAAATCAAGTTAATTCTATTCTAATCCCTTTATGAATTTACGAATCAAATAAGACAAACAATAACGTTAAGAATTAGTAATAAAGTCCACCTCGATTATATTGACTTTTCATCAAGATGGCGCCTCGACCCCACTCGAAACTCTGCTCTGCTGCAATTGGTTGTTACAAATAATATTATCGACTTTTAACATTAGCAACTTCATAAACTTGTGAAAACAATTAGGACAAATCAAGTTAATTCTACTCTAATCCCTTTATGAATTTACGAATCAAATTAGACAAATTATAACGTTAAGAATTAGTAATAAACTATGACAAGTGACAGCCAACTCGACAACTTCCTGTGATATTTCCGTGCCGTTATACATGTGCTACAATGAAATGTTATCATTATCATTACAATCATGTAAAAATAGTTTCGTAAATTCGCTAACTGATTTATAATAACTATCTAGGTAGTAAGATCTCATTTTAGACATGGTTATAAATGATGACTAAGCAGCAATCGATACTACAGCTTCCTTGCTCCGACATATAATATATATGAATATAATAAAATAGCATAAAATGGTTTTCTGTAGTATTATTTGTGTTGAAAAACGTGAACTTTTTAATTAAATTAAAAAATATTTAATAATATAAAGTTGATTGTCATTGTAGCATTATTAAGTAGTGAAACTGGACAAACACTCAACCAAGCCAACGGCGTGGGGTCACGTGGGCGCAAATTCCAAAGAAGTCTGTAGGTTTCGTGGAAACGGTTCCAGCCTCGGAGGAAGGACAAGGCTTGTCCTTCCTCCGAGGTTCCAGCAGTCACGTAGGCCAAATTTCCAAGAATAGCCATAAAAAGTCGTATGATATTTAAAATGTTGCCAGATCTGAATGAGGAAAGTACCGGCTTGGTCGAATTACATTTTGTGCAAAGTGGCAATGTTAGAACATAATCTTTACTAGTAAAAGCATTCGTAGAGATTTGTGGTATAGTTCATAGTAATTTAATCATAAACAGGGTTTACATGTCTAAATCAAAAATAATATTCTTATACCACATAGTATGTATGTATACACTAAAGTAATTACATAATAATATTTTAAATCCAATTACACATGAAGTCATTGGGGTATTTGTTCTGAATTAATTTATATGTGAGTAATGGAAAAAAGAGATTGTTAAAATAAATATTAAAAAGCTAAAAACACTAGAATTTTATAACAGGAGTTCATAATAAACTATTGAAATAGATACTTATTGGGAAACCAATGGTGTTATATTTTATTTAGGTAGATGTCCCGAATTTTGGGGAATAGTCGCGTGGGGCAACACCGAGTAGGCGTTGAGTGGCGAAGGCTTTGTTATAGTTCGGTATAAAAGGGGGATAACCATGGGAAAATGCGGTGGAATGGAGCATTTTATGTGCCTTTCAGTTATTTTCTTGACTGACTGGTACGCAATAAGCGAGCCTATTTAATAGAAATATAAAATAAACATCAAATAGAATGTATCTATGTTTGTACTACAACGTAATTGATAAGCTGTATCAGTTCTGTTGACCTTATGATAGATTGGTACTAAGTAAGTGAACCTACATAATAAAATATAAGGATAACAAATAATAGTACCCAAGTTTGTACAAAGTAAGTGATTTTGCTATATAATAGTCCAAAGTTATAGGCTGAAGAAGTAGGTTCTGAGCGAGTGAATTGAGTTAATGAAAGATTACATAGTTATACATTTGTATAAAATCAACTGGGTAGAAGAAAGTTGTAAGATTAATTAATAAAAGGATAGCAAAATTAGGTAAGCTGAACTAATATACTGACTTCACATATACTAAACTAATAGGCGTCGCTATGCTAGTAACATTAGACGGGCTGAAGTTAGAGATAGGATAGATATTAATTAGTCTTGAGTAATAATTTAACTATAATTTAGGTTTAGATAGATAAAAAAAAATATAGGTAGGGTAGAGTGATTCGTTACAATAGTTTACCTTTTGTTCGTTACAAAGAGTTTTCCTTTAATCCAAGTTTTTTAATCCCATTCAGTCGGCTACCGATTGTTTCAGCACTTTCAAATCCTTTTGAATTAGTTCCCGGAAACAGAGGCACTATTCTTTATAAGGAAGGCGTTGATTAATGTATCTCGATGACTGTTTTGTGATTACCAGACTTATTAAAAAATCAACCACAAAAGTTAAAAGGAATATTGAAAGAATATTGAAAGGCTTATAATGAAAATATCAGTGGTTTGGAGTGATAAAAACTGCATAGCAAATGTAAGAATTCACGAATTTGAATTTATCAATGACTTACGCATTAGATACCTAAATAATTATTTCACAATTTAATAATAAACAATATATACACTAATAAAACTAAAAAAGAGTATTTACATTGAAACTAAATTTAAAACATCCACATGTGTGGTATGGAGCCAAGAACGCTGGCTGCATTCCCACGCTGGATTGCTATAGAAATCCTTAATTCACGAGTTGATGATAATTTTGACGTTGTGAATCGCGGAAAGCGTCCCTCAGATATCCTTTGGTATTTTTAATTGTAACAAAAATCCTGCTAAGTAATCACGTTGAGCCGCCTTCCCATTATTGTCTGAAGCAAGCAGACCATCAAACCAACAAACGTCTATTTCTTTTATATGATAGCACTAACTAATTCTGAAAGCGTTGCCATGTTCCAGTTACAAACATCAAGTATAAAGATCCAAGAGATATCTCGAGTTTAAAAACTTGGAAATAGTTAAAACTTCGTCATCTGCAATTTTATTTAGAGACGAGCAAAGCTGGGAGTTGCGAGAGTTGATTTTAAATAGGATTTTCAACTTTGATATACTTGGTAGTTAATAGTTTTGTCACATTATTATGAATATGTATACAGATTTTATCTAGGCAACCTGCTATATCTGTATATAGCAATGCATAATACAGGGCGGGCTGTAGGCAAACGTATGATTTTTTATATTTCATTAATTTTAATTATAATAATAATAATAATAATTTGTTTATTTGACCAAAAACTTACGTGTACGTACATTACATATTACAAAAACAAATATAATCTTATGCACTAGTATCTACAGTACGTCAGAAGTGTACTGAGCTCTGAGCTAAGTATCCAGTGGATCTTGTGTTTCAGAGCTGCAGTATCCCGCCGCGGCATATTTACTTAAATTTACAGAGATATATACTTATTTAAATAACGAATATTAATTTTACAAACAAATCAAAACAAAATAAAAACCAGACTATCTACCTACTACAGAGTAAGCAAAATCTACAAAACGTCTACGATTTTTGACATTTTAAGTGTTGCCCGGTTATAAATTAAAATTATGTACATGTACATATGTACACAATTACACACCACATTAATCCACACATTTTACTTGAAAATCAATTGGTTAAGTTATTGTTGTCATTTTATTGGTTCTTATTTTTATTTATTTTTTCATAATTACTGTTGTAGTAGGTACTTCAATATCATCATCATCATCATCAGCCTATCTTATAATCGTCCACTGTTGGACATAGGCCTCTCCCAATGATCGCCACACTGTACGGTCTCCTGCTTTACGCATCCAGTGCTTCCCAGCCACCTTCCTCAGGTCGTCGCTCCATCTGGCCAATTGGCCTCCCACACTACGTGTACCGACACGCGGTCTCCACTCTAGGATCCGCTTACTCCACCGATTATCGGTCCTTCTGCAAACATGGCCAGCCCATTGCCACTTCAGTTTGCTGGCTATGTCGATACTTCAATATAATACATAGTGAATAAGTATTGAAGGTAGTTAATAAATCAGTTGTTGTCTGCACTTATACGTGATTCACTTACATCACAATAATAATAATAATAATAATCTGCAATAGTTACCTAGCCACGGCTAGGTAAGCGAAGTGTAGGAAGACCTGTGCAACGGTGGCTGGATGATATAAGAAAGTTAGAAGGAAACATCTGGGCAAGAACAGCGCAAGACAGGGTGTATTGGCGTAAGAGGGTGGAGGCCTATGCCCTGCAGTGGGTCCCATTAGGCTGATGATGATGATGATGAATAGTTATTTTATATATCATCCTCTTTCTGTAATTTTGTACTTAATTTTAAGTATAGTATTGTAAAAGGCCTCTCAGTGTTGGCTACGTCTCCACTGATGCCTTAAAAATACCGGGCGTAAGGCCCGAGAGTCTGTGAAGGAATTACAGAAAATATAATAATAATAATATGTCTTTATTGCACACCAACATGAAAGAAATACATAAAAGGATAAATTTATGTGACAGCGTGGTGACAGCGTTTTAAATTGTTTTAGAAGTGATAAACCCGTTAAATAGTGGTATATGTGTGGTTAAAGTATTAAAGTACACCCACAAAGTGTATTTCAATGTGATTTGGGTGAAAATACAGTGCAATATAAACGTAAAAAATGGAACACGCGCGGTGGCCGGGCGAGCTGAACATGGACGCCGCCAGCGGGCCGGCAGATTTAATTAAGAATGAAAAGGTGCGTTTACAATCTTCCACCCATGATGTTATACCTGTGAAGTGTACATGTATATTGCCGTGGACACATAATGGAGTCGAATATGATTTAAAATTTGCAATCGCACCACACAAGTAATTATGAATATTAAAATTTGTTATTACCTATACATATAGGTACTTGTGTTGAGTATTGTCGTTTCTATATTTAATAAGTTAGTATGTACGAAAGAAAAGTTTTTTTTTATGTGGGATAGGTTTACCTTTGACTACAGCCTGCCTGATGTTTAGCATTGCTGCAGCCTAGGATGTAATACGCTTATATGTATATATGTATGATATACGTTATCTAGTACCCATGATACAAAGTAAGCTTAGTGTGGGGCTAGATGGTGCTATCTGATATGTCTTGATATATATGTTTGTATGTATATATGTAACTTTCTATTTATGTATTATTATCATCAATAGATTTAATTATGAGCTGATAAATTAGTAGTGTGCAATTACTGTTATGTATAGGATTCAGTTTGAAGAGCATAATTCGAGCATTCAGACTAGATTTTACACGGGTCTTGCGACTACGACAGTTTGCGTGTGTGTATGTTTCTTTCTCTTTCACGCTGATACGATTGAACAAAATTGGAAGAATTTAAAATGGAGACATAAAAAAAAATAGAATAATATTCAAAATGGCCCTGAATAAGCAATATTGGCTTTTATCTCGAATTACGAGGGAAGACCGCAGGGCACCGCTAGTACAAAGTATAATGCAGTTGTACCTCATAGATTAGGGTAGGTGTCTCTCAGCGTTGATAAATTGCCCCGGAACCCTAGTTCACGACAGGCTTAGCTGGTTCAATGTTTGCCGGAGATAGATCCCGCTGTCAATGCATTTGATGGTTCTATTTTGGGACTGCTAATAGTTTTCTGATACCTATTCTATTATTATTCGCAGTCTTAATACACGCCACAAAAGGTGATAAATCGAAAGAAAATAAAAAAAATATGTGATTAGGTAAGTCGTGCTGGTTTACATACAACCTTAGGATAGTAAGACAAAAAAATATAGGAAAGATACGAGTTATATACTTACTTACTTACTCCGCTGGCGCAGCGACCCGAAGTGAGTCATGGCCTCCGATACAAGAGATCGCCACCGGTCCCGGTCTTGAGCCGCTTCCCGCCAGTCAACTACTTGAAGTTCGCGCAGATCTGACTCCACGACGTCCTTCCAGCGATACCTCGGCCGTCCAACAGGTCGGCGGCCACTCGGAACACCGAGATAGGCTCTCTTCACGCTACGATCATCTCCCATCCTCACTAAGTGCCCCAGCCAGCGAAGTCGATGGGCCTTCGTCTCTCGCATAATATTCGGAAACGAGTACGAGTCATATACCTTGCTTCAAATAGTAAGCATTCATTGAATTGATTGGTACTAGATGGCGCTGTGTGCAATATCCCGGAATATATATTTATATATTATAATTTTTCATCCCAACAAATGGCTCGGTAAATAAAAAAAAAACACGAAAACGATAAAGTCACTATTTATTGAGTATTTTTTTATATCATTACTTAACAAAATTTATGGATCGATACCTCTAGCTATTAACTGGCTACTTGAACTTACTCAGAGATATCTCCATTATACAATAGTACCTACCTATGTATTCTACAGCCTGCTTACTCTCAATTTGACATACAAAAAACAAGGAACCTACATCTATATTCCAGGTTTGGGCAGCCCTCCCCGGCGCCGGCCGAGCTATGCGCCTACGACGCCGAGCTGGAGTGCTCCTACTTCAGGAGGCGGCCGCGCTCCGTGTGCAGCCAGCCTGACCCTAAGCGGTACACCTGGATGCCTGAGGATAAGGACTTCACCCGGATGGAATGGCCACAGTAAGCATCTATGTCACCCAAAGGTCATCCAAAGGTCAAACAAAGGTCAGATATGACAAGAAGAAGTTCTGACAGCTTTGCCAGAGAGATACAAATTTCAGACAAAACGGGTTCACTCAAATCGGCTGCAGTAAGTATTTTTAAAACTGTACACAACTATCAGAAATTGACATAAGTACTGTAATTTTAATCTACATAAGATACAATTGTTAGAAATTGACATACTGATCTGATCAAGGGCAATTCTTTAAGATTTGGCAGAAAAATGTAGTATTCATTTTAAGGATCAGCATTACAGTCTCGAAGAGAACCGTTTTTGCAATGATTTTACTATAGTTGAGTGTCTAAATTTAAGAAAAACACAGCTTCAACAAAGTCAGTTTAGAAAAATGGTTAAATTAATGAATAAAACACAGTCTTTTATACAAAACAGTCATTATATTGGCAACAAACACACAGACACGTCAATAAACCCCGATATTAGTGAGCATGTGCGTGAGTAGGTATCATCTGATGCACGTCACGGAACACTGTGCACACGTTGTCGGTGTCCGTCGCCGTCGTGAAGTGGAAGTAACACTCTCTGGGTCTGGAAGCTTCTCGAATGTACACATTTCAAGTGGATATGGCAGGAATGAAGGTGTTTGGGTACTTTTACTAATATTGTAGTGTCTGCATTGAGAGAAAAACCGTTTTGTATTTATTTCACTTTAGTTGAGTGTCTAAATTTAAGAAAACACGATTTAGATTAAGTATTTTAGTTTTAGAAGTAGTTTAAGTTTTTATTGTATAATTTTGTGTGTTTTAATAAAGTAATGATACCTATCAGAAAACACAGCTTCAACAAAGTCAGTTAAGAAAAATGGTTAAATTAATGAATAAAACACAGTTTTTTTTATATAAAACAGTTATTATATTGGCAACAAACACACAGACACGTCAATAAACCCCGATATTAGTGAGCATGTGCGTGAGTATCATCTGATGCACGTCACGGAACACTGTGCGCACGTTGTCGGTGTCCGTCGCCGTCGTGAAGTGGAAGTAGCACTCCCTGGGTCTGGAAGCTTCTAGAATGACGAAGCGTTCTGCTGAAGCTGACAGGTTCTTACGTTTACGCTTCTTGCTCGTTATGTCCTGGAATAAGACGGAGAAATTGCGATAAAAATACTTGTATTGCTAGGGCTGGTTTGGTTAAGATAGATTTACTAGAATGTTACTAATGGATTGTCCATGTTATTTTTAAGATTACATAAACATACAGAAGAAAAAACAGAAAAGGAAACTTACAAAACACAGATAATTTTACAAAAAACTCAGCACACCGTCCATATTGTCGCTGTGTGGCAGGATCCCAGGATGCTGGCAGTATTTCCTCATTGTTATTTTATATTCAATTTGACGAGATATACATAACATTGTATTGTACACCCCGTCTAGTCTGTTTTTTTTAATATATTTTCCTCACCATCCTACGGTTGCCTGGAAGAGATCGCTTTTAGCGATAAGGCCGCCATTTGTGGCATTAGTTTTAATTAATTTCCTTTTCTGTTTGTGTATTATGTTTTTTGTGTCCAATAAAGTATCAATCAATCAATCAATCAATCTATTTTGACGCTAAAATGGCCCGACCGATTTTGATAAAATTTGTGCAGAGATAGTATAGTGGCCATAATAACACAAGCGTTTGTTGTTATCTCAAGTTAGTACTGTAAAAATTTCCTAAGCAGAGTGTAAAATAGTCACTTTAACTACACAGCGAATAATTTTTGTACATTTTTCGTTTCAATTTTAGACAGACAATAACTACAGTATTAATCATGTTATCTATACAAAATTAAACACGCATGTACTTTAGTTCCCGCCAATTATTTCAACATCTTTTTTTGTCCCAGGAAAACCTATTTCATTATGTAATTAATAAAATTGACATTGTAATTTCTAAAATTGTATTAAAGCTACTTAATAGTTATAAATTCAATTTGACGAGATATTGTAATTTGTGTAGCATATTTTATGATATTATTACTTATACCTATGTTACGACTTTACATTATCAATAAAGATTCTTTATCTTTTATTACAGGTACCACCCAACCCCGGTGAGGGCAGATGGTTATATGGGAGTCTCCGCCCCACTCCAAAGGGCGGCATACCCACTAAAAACCTGGGGTGTTCCACCTCCGCATCGTTGGTCCAACCTCGGTTAGTCAACACCTAACCTAGCTAAATCGCTCAAGTGATTAATAATAATAATCGACCAAGATGCAGTTTTAGACGGAATGGTAGAAAAAAAAAATTTAGTGACTCGTTTGTGATAAGAAAATAAATGGATTGTCAAGAAATGAGTACTTACAGCAAACATGCTTCTAATGAACAGTCGTGTCCTGGTATATTCGTCAGTTCCCTCTCTGTATCTGCTGTAGTTGGGGAAATGTTGTTCTATGCCTCGACCTGACTCAACCTTCTGCTGGAGAATGTCCTGTTTGTTGAGGAACAGGATCACTCCTGCTTCGAGGAGGAACCTGGAATGAAACGGGTTGTCTAAAAGAGCTTGGTTTAAGTATAAAGATGGCTGTAATACTATGACGCGACGCGTGACCAAAACGCTGCCCTTTTTTTTGGTCAACGTATCAGCATTGCCATCCAGCGTGGTAATGCGGCCAGTATGCAGGCACGCTGCCCTCTGGCAGTGGGTTGGAGCACTTGGACTTCAGGCTTTTCTAAAGATATTCTAAGTGCCCCCCATTTTTGTAGTTAAAAGTAGTATGTTTAGTTTTTCTTCTTTTGTTTTTATGTATTATTATTATTGTACATAAATGTTTCCAGTAAAAAAAAGCATAAGGATTCCAATGGAATTATAAGAGTTTGCCTTAAAGAGATTGATTTGGAAGGATTCAGATTTAGGCTTAGTTTATTATTTGAGAGTTAATATTTATTTTGGATCCCAAGGCACAGCATTCAGTCCGGATTTTGTTTCTCGTTTCCACCTGTTCCCTGCATCTATTTGCATACAAATTGTTGTATAGCAAAACTCAAAACTAAGAAAGATAGACTGATAGTTCACCTATATCACAAACTGTTGGAATCTAAACTAAGATCTCGTCTCTAGATAACCACAGGCATAGCTTTTGTAGTTTCGAAATTTTATCAATAAATATGTTTTTCTACATAAGTACTAAATGTTTTTTCACTAAATACTCAATTTTATTTTAAATGAGATAGGCTCACGCTAGACTAAAACTTGCCTGATGTTAAGCAACGTAATAATCTACGATCTAGCGCGCTTGCCTAGAAGTTTACTCCAGTTTACTCACGACTTGAAGGCCGACAAATTATAGTTCGAGGGGAATAGAGATTCGGGCAAGGAGTTCCACAGTTTGGCTGTTCGCACGATAAAAGCCAAAGCAAAACGCCTGGTGCGAGTCTTTGGAACCTCAACGTTATAACAGTGCCTTCTTGCCGTGCCTCTACTATTATCAAAAGTTTGACGTATTTGTGTATTGTACCTACCCTGGACCTTAGCTCCTAAGAAATGTTTACTCAGACACCGACCTGCTTTGCCAAACATCTTCAAATAACACGAGCGCTTCCTTCAGCCGATTCTGTGTGTTATCTTCCCGTAAAGTTTGATCGTAATCACTACAGGCGACCAGAAACCATATTGCGTGGATGCCTTCGAAAACCTGATAAAAAAAAACAATTTATTACATAATTATATCTGACCAAATAGATCAGACCTATGTTTTTATTTTGATAAAATTATCATAGCATTACATAGTTCAAATGTAACCCACATTTTTAGGCGTTATATTAGGTTTTTTAAAAAGTTACAATTATTTTAAAATGGATTCTCATTTACGTGCAAATTTGTGATAATTCGAAAGATAATTAAATTTTACATTTATTTTAGCACTTTTATGCAACAAATTTCCCTAATTCATAAAATAATCAAACAAAATTAAAGCCTTATCACTAAGTGCCTGACAAAAACTGAATAACAATGCAAGCTTGGTGCGTTATCAATTTTACATCAGGCGTTTACGTAGTGTTTTCAAAAACCTAGCATGAACTTTTTGAATACAGCTTTATATTGTTTAAAATATGTATATTTTCAAAGGTAATGAAATAAAGATTAACCTGAATCCATTTTTTTCTCTCTCCCCTTTGCCCTCCGACGTCAAACATCCAAAAATCTTTGCCGTGCATTGACTTTGGAACCTAAAACAAAAGTTTACATAATTCTTTAACATGCTCAAAATATAAGCAACTATATAATGAAAGATGGTTCTCATTTAAAATAACTTTAATGATGCATCATTCATGAATAAATCTCAAAAAAAATCATTCGCTATTGTAAGAAGGTAAGCAAAAGTGTTAAATAAAATGGGAGCGCCACTTTATTACAAATTATTTTTTTAACTGAGATTATGTGTAAAATGGTGATGAATATTATAGTATTGTATTATAGCAGTAATATATGCGTAGGTACTTATTCAGGTTAATTTCTACGTTATTTTTTATGTTCTTACCTTAACTTTACTTTTACTTTGCGGAAATCCATTGTAAATGAAACTCTGGAGAAATATGTACTGTGGGGATAGATGGCGCTGTGCGCAATGTCGCGGATTATTTTTTAGCTGTGCCTGCGACTTCGTTCGCGTGGAATAGTTATTTTAGGCAACCTCTTCAGCTTTATAAACACTAGCTGTTACCCACGACTTAAACCGTTTTCGCAGCGCACGCAACGGAAGCCCTCAAAGATGAATAATTTTCCCCGTTTTTTCCAGATTTTCCATTGTTTCTTCGCTCCTATTAGTTGCAGCGTGATGTTATATTATAGCCTAAAGCCTTCCTTGATAAATGGTCTATTCAACACAAAAATATTTTTTTCAAATCGGACCAGTATAGTTTTTGAGATTAGCGCGTTCAAACAAACAAACAAACTCTTCAGCTTTATAATATTAGTATAGATAATATAGTATAGTATATAGTAAGTATTCATTTAACTTACTATTCCGCGCTGTCTATGAGTTGGTACTTGTTGGACCTCTTGAAGCACTCCCGGACGCCACCGTCACGCCACAGGTTGCGGACGTGGTCGAAATATTCCTGAAATCAACATATTTATACAATTTTTTTTTTATGTACCACACTATCATATCACATAGTCGGTCGTATATTATATATAGGCAGTCGTTAAGCCATGTCAGAGGCCCTTAGGGCGGCTTGATAAACTCTCGACACCAGAATTGGCCTCTCTCATTCGATAATAAGAAGAAAAATATCACAGCACTATACTAAGGTGAAAGTTCGTGTATTTAGGTATTACACCGGCTATCTATATATTTATATATTTTTTTTACATTTGAGGCCTATGCTCAGATATTGCTGATATTGCTATTGCAACCACCGCGATGTACTTGTCCAAGAAAAAGTCCCTCAGTAATGAAGAATACGAGAGGAGGAGGAAGATGAATTGGAAATAAAGAAACGTAATATACCTACATACGTATATTCCTCAGGACCAAGATGTACTTGCGAAAGAAAGCTTCCCTTCCCTGTGTAAATTTTGCAGGGGAATCATGACCCTCAGTAATGAAGATTGTGCGGGGAGATGGCGGAGGAGGCTTAATAAAAAAACGTAACAGACCTCAGTATACTCCTCCGGCCCATCCGCCCCGATCTTCAACACGTACTGCTGAGAGACAATGTTCTTGACATTCTGGAGGGATGCTCAGCGCGGACATGTTGCGCACGATGTCGTAGATAGATTCGTGGATGTTGTGACAGATGTGCTGGGTTTTTTCTTGGCGTTCGCTATAAAAAAAAATGAGTCACAAATAAAATGTTAATTATAATCGGTTCGTAGCGGAGTACACAATTGAGAGACATACCTATCTACAAAAATAAAAAAACAACATTCAGAACAATTAACCCTTAATTACAATTTCTTTAACCATATTTATATTTGTTTTATGTACAGTGTTACACAATATTCTAACGAAATAAATAATAATGCTGGCCTTTTTCTGGCTCAACGTATCAGCATTGCCATCCAGCGTGGTAATGCAGCCAGTATGCTGGCACGCTGCCCTCTGGTTCTGATTTTCTAAGTGCCCCTTTTTTGTAGTAGTTAGAAGTAGTATGTTTAGTTTTTCTTCCCTTGTTTTTATATTTTATTTTTTTAACGAAAGTTTGTAAGTGTCTGAGTATGTTTTTCATGAAATTTTGTTATGGAGATAGATACTTGCACATTGGCTATTTTTTATCACGGAATAGGCTTGCGTTTTTTGGCGGTTTTTTGGGTTTAGTAATAATTAAAACTGCAAAACACTAATAAAAGTGTACGCAGTTAGTGTTTTTATATTATTCCTTATTATTTTATATTAACCTTGTCGAAAATCCTTGTACGTATAATATTTTCATTTGCTTGATTATTGTAGTTTTGCCACTCTCGCCGGTTCCCTAAAGCAGTACCTAGTTTTATGGCCTGTAAACACACATATAAGTAGTTGTGGCGATACCCATTTTGAATTTGGCGCGCCTTGAGCATGCGCCCCCAGCCACGCCACGGCCACAAGGGAAACTAAAAGAGCTGCCATGGCAATGGAAGAGATCGCGAGGTTTTCTGGTTGTGTAATTGTATAAAAATGTCTTGCACATAATGAGTGAGAATAAAAAGTGACTCTTATTCATAGTGTTTTAATTAAACCGCACACCCAGTAATGTGACTTACATTTGGTGACTAACGACGCCGCAGTGAGCGGGGCCCCATGCCCTCGCTTAGCGACACGCATTTCTGCGAACCGCTGCTGCAGTCCCCGGGCCGCCGACGCGGAGTCCCGGCCCTTGACTCGCACACGACGCACACCACCGGGCGCGGCAATCAACGACGCGCACTCCTATCTACACCTACCACCGCTGCGATCGCCGGGCCGCCAACGCGGTATCACGGTCCCCGACTCGCTCACCACGTGGCGCGGCCACCAGTGCGCACACTACGCACCAGTGCAGGCGGTCCCTAAGCCGCCCCACGCGCCCCTCGTGCCAGCAGGAGCCTTCGCCTTGGCCGGTCGTGCACGCGCACGCCGCCGTCAGGTACCAAATTGGATCCGAGGTATGTGAAGAAAGTGTGGTGTAACTCATCCATCTCAGTACAGTGATTAGCTAACGGTGACGATAACTAATAACTCTAACAAGTGGTGGCGGTTATAACAATGACACTGAGATTGTGCAACCCAATTAACCTATAACTTAATATACTTACATATTATTATATGCATACCTATGTTTATCAGTAGGATATTAACCGACATGGTGATTAAGGCTGCTTGTTTGTATTAAACATATTAACTATCTACCAGACTACCACAATCTCTGTAGACTACTTGTATGTGTTTGTATTATATTGTATTATTTTGACTTACCACAAATACCACAATGTCCACTCCGCATGAGGAAGAGCTGCAAGCCCAGCTCAAATCATTACAGGAGCAAATGGCCCGGCTAACAATGCCTCAACCTACGGTCAGTGCGGTTTCTGTGAAGTTAAATGCTTTTTGGCCGGATAAACCACACACATGGTTCGCACAAGCAGAGGCACAATTCGAGATCGCTGGGATCTCCAAAGATGCTACCAAATATGGGCACCTACTATCAATATTAGATGCACGGTTGGCTGACGAGGTAGAGGACATCATCGCTAACCCACCAACAGAAAATAAGTACGAAAACTTAAAAACGGAGCTAATCAAACGCTTTTCCTTGTCCAGGGAACAACGCATTCGCCAATTACTAAGCGAGCAGGAGATGGGGGACAGGAAGCCCTCATCATTCCTTAGACACCTCCGTTCCCTGGCAGGGAAAAGTGATGAGGGCATTGTCCGAGAACTTTGGATGAGGAGCCTACCCCACGAGGTCCAGCGCATACTTATGGCTCAGCTTGACCTCCCCTTGGACAAGGTGGCTGACCTGGCGGATGCCATACTAGAAGCATCCCCAAGCAGGTCAGTGTGTGCAGCCAGCACTAGTACACCTGACCTGGACAAAATCATGAGGTGTATTGAAGACCTTTCTAAAAAAGTAGAAGCTTTGACCAGAGACCGTTCTCGAGCTGACTACAGGGACCGTTCCCGCTCTGACTCCAGGGGTACCTCACGCTCCCGGAACAGGTCTCCATCACGTAAACTATGCTGGTACCACCACCGACACGGCGCCAAAGCCAGCAAATGCACAAAACCATGCGAATGGGCGGAAAACGAGGCGAGCAATCAGTAGCGACGGCAACTGATTGTCATATACCAAGCCGCCGTCTATTTATACTAGACAGTACATCCAGGAACAAATTTTTAATAGATTGTGGCTCAGATTTATGTTGTTTCCCACGCAGGCTCCTGCGTGGCCGATACACAGCCACTGGCTTCGACGTTCGTGCGGCCAACGGAAGCAACATAAAAACATATGGTACCAAAACCATGTCTCTCAATCTGGGTCTCCGGAGAGTTTTCACCTGGAACTTTATTATTGCTGATGTCAGTACACCCATCATTGGGGCAGACTTCTTGGCTTACTACAATCTGCTTCCAGATTGTCACAATCGCCGCCTTATTGATGGCACAACCAAGTTGTCCGTCCCTGCATCAATATCCACCATAACTCAACCTAGCATAAAAATGATCATTGCTTCATCTGATACTGCTTTTTCAAAAATATTTCAGGAGTACCCGGATATCACAAGACCACCAGGGCTCCCACGCATTGTGAAACATAACACAATTCACCATATCCTGACGACGGAAGGCCCGCCTGTCTCCAGCCGTCCTCGCCGACTCGCGCCTCAAAAGCTGCAGGTCGCAAAGGCTGTCTTCGAGGAGATGATCCGGTCAGGTACCGCCCGTCCATCTAAAAGCCCATGGTCTTCACCTTTGCAAATGATCCTTAAAGATAAACATAACGACACACCGTTACAACCGCAGGACCGCTGGAGACCATGTGGTGACTATCGGGCAGTCAACGCCCGCACCGTGCCTGATCGTTACCCAGTCCGCCACATCGGGGACTTTGGAAACAATCTAGCCGGCTGCTGTATATACAGTAAGATAGACTTAGTTAAGGCCTACCAACAAATACCGGTAGCCACAGAGGACATACCCAAGACTGCTATAACAACACCATTTGGGCTGTTCGAATTTCCTTTCATGTCCTTCGGCCTGAGGAATGCTGGCCAGACCTTTCAACGATTTATTGACGAAGTGACAATGGGTTTGGACTTTGTGTACCCTTATGTAGACGACATATTGGTATTTTCCAGGTCGACCGAGGAACACACACGCCATCTCCGAGCGCTGTTTGAGCGCCTCTCGCAGTACGGCGTCGTGACCAACCCGTCCAAATGCCAGCTCGGCGTGGATGAGGTTATCTTCCTGGGTTACAGCATCAACAAATCTGGTACATCACCACCTTCCGACCGCATCAATGATCTGCAGAACTTCCCTCAACCTAAGACTGTCGAGGGCCTCCGCAGATTTTTGGGTATGATAAATTTTTATCGACGTTTCCTACCTAATGCGGCCGAACTTCAGGCACCGCTCATCGATGCCTACGCCTCCACCCAACTCAAAGGCTCACAGCCAGTACCATGGACTCCTGAGCTCGAGCTGGCGTTCCAGAAGTGCAAAGACCACCTCGCAAACGCGACACTTCTAGCGCATCCGATCCCGGACGCCAAAGTTGGTCTATTTACGGACGCTTCCGCCACACACGTTGGTGCTTGCCTTCAACAACACGTTGATGGCGACTGGCAGCCGTTAGCTTTCTTTAGCAAGAAATTGAACGCCCGCCAAATCACCTGGCCCGCCTACTACAGGGAATTGCTAGGGGTATACGAAGCCGTCCAGCACTTCCGTCACATCATGGAAGCCCAGCATGTCACGGTATATACCGACCACAAGCCTTTGACCTATGCCTTCTCTCAGCGAAGAGAAAAGCTGCCTCCCGTCCAACTCAACCAACTTTCATTTATTTCGCAATTTACTACAGACATAGTCCACATTCAAGGAAAAGACAACGTCGTCGCGGATGCTATGTCGCGCGTGGATTCTATCCACCTCGACAACTTCTCCGCACTCGCCGCAGACCAGGCCAACGACGACGAGCTCCGCACATCGATGACCAACCCCTCTCTTAAACTAGAGAAGGTCGTCATTCCCGGGTCCGACGTCGAGATCTTTTGTGACGTGTCCACTGGGAAACCACGCCCATACTTGACACCACCATTCCGTCGACCACATTTTGAAAAGATTCATAATCTCAGTCACCCTGGCGCGCGAGCTACCGCACGCATGGTGACTGACAGGTTCGTATGGCCAAACATTCGTAGAGACTGCCGCGACTGGGCTCAGTCTTGCATCGCGTGTCAGCGCAGCAAGGTCTCCAGACACACTTTCACGCCCGTCGGCACATTCTCCTTACCATCTCGGCGATTTTTCCAGGTCCACGTGGACATTGTTGGACCACTGCCGAGCAGCAACGGGTACCAATACTGTCTCACAGCCGTGGACAGGTTCTCCCGCTGGCCAGAGGCGTGGCCAATGGCCAACATGACTGCAGAAACATGCGCGGAAACCTTTTTCCGCGGCTGGATCTCACGTTTCGGGGTACCTTCCATCATAACTACCGACCAGGGACGCCAATTTGAATCCCATCTGTTTCAGAAACTGTTGCAGATGTGCGGTTCCAAGCGAATAAGGACGACAAGTTATCACCCGTGCTCCAACGGGCTCGTGGAGCGGATGCACAGGAGCTTGAAGGCCGCCCTGATGTGCCACGAAACAACCTGGCACGAGTCTCTACCCGTCGTCCTGCTCGGCATGCGCGCTTCCCTGAAGGAAGACCTGCAATGTTCGCCGGCGGACCTTGTGTATGGTGAGCCAATCCGCTTACCCGGGGAGTTCATAGCTCCGTCTGGTCCTAACGAGGATCGCACCGAAGACGTACAAAGCTTCGCTACTCAACTGCGACGTTATATGGCGCAACTAAGGCCTACTCCTGCCTCACGCCATGGCCAACGCCCTGTCTTCGTCGCGAAGGATCTCGCTAACGCTACACACGTTTTCTTGAGAGACGACACAGTCAGGCCATCCCTGAAACCGCCATACGCGGGACCATACAAGGTCGTTTCAAGGACAGGAAAAACAATCACAATTACTATAGGCAATAAGGACACCCAGGTCAGTTTAGATAGGGTCAAACCTGCATACATTCTGGACAACTCTCCACCATCGTCTGTAACCAGCTCGACCCCCGCTGTCCCAACTGTGCCTACTGCCAAAACAACCACACATTCAAACTCTTCATCGGACCAAACAAGTAAGCAACCCGTACAGACACGCTCAGGTCGTAAAGTCCATTTTAGAGACCGACTGGACTTGTAGCTCATTCCTCAGCTATCCTCAATTTAGTTGATAATTATGTGGTAAAGTTATATTATGTAACATTGTTTTCTTGCATTTGGTCAATAAATTATAAGGTGTAAATATCCTATTTGTGTACTTAGTTAATTATGATTTTGATATTGCATATTGTGTACCCTATCCGTTTCTTTTACTTGTACTGTAACATGTCTTAGTTTATCTTATTATTATCTTGTGCAAATAATTGTATACCTTTTTGTTATTCTTGTGTACCGATAACTTGTGTAACTTGAAACTTTTATAACTATGTTTGTATTAAGAATGTTATCTCGGATGGGGTAATTCTCTGCCTGGGGGGGTGATGTGGCGATACCCATTTTGAATTTGGCGCGCCTTGAGCATGCGCCCCCAGCCACGCCACGGCCACAAGGGAAACTAAAAGAGCTGCCATGGCAATGGAAGAGATCGCGAGGTTTTCTGGTTGTGTAATTGTATAAAAATGTCTTGCACATAATGAGTGAGAATAAAAAGTGACTCTTATTCATAGTGTTTTAATTAAACCGCACACCCAGTAATGTGACTTACATAGTTTTAGAAATTGATTGTCTATATTAAGTGGACGGGTAAAGAATTTGGTTTCAAGTATAGGTAGGTATAGGTATTTTACTCAACATGGACAAAAGCAACTAAACTTAAATTTGATATTCAAGATTCATCATTTCAATGACTATATTTTGCGGGTATCACATTAGCAACGGCCAACTTTTATAACACAAAATAATAAATCAAAAAGATCTCTATAAAAACGTGGAAAGGGATTTGGTCGGCGTTGGTTATGGATTGGAGCGTTAAATTAGGCGCAAGGGCCCCTCGCGAAAAAATGGCCGAAGCGCAGCGCCCTATGGAGAATGTTTTTTGAGAGAGAGAGGTTTTGGTAAATTCGTAATATTTTGTATATTTCTTAATCCTATGCTTGGATTGATATACCATTCTTTAGTTAGTATTATAACTAATATTATAATATTATAACTAATATTTCAACTAATCAGGGCCCAGGGCCTGTTTACTGGTCCAAACGAGAACCACGTATTATTATTCATTTCGCTTCTATGGGGGGGGGGGGCGCGCGCGGGGGCGATGTGGCCCGATCGTTGTTCTGTGTTGCCGAGCAACACAAGAGACGCAAATATGCTAACCTCGGCCGAGGTTACATACTTGAGCCTTTTGGAGTCGAGACTTTGGGGCCGTGGGGTCCGGGAGCCCATACTATTTTCCCAAACCTCTCGGAGCGCTTGGTTGACGCGACGCGTGACCAAAATGCTGGCCTTTTTCTGGCGCAACGTATTAGCATTGCCATCCAGCGTAGTAATGCGGCCAGTATGCTGGGCACGCTGCCCTCTGGTAGTGGGCTGGAGCACTTAGATTATCTTTAGGCCTTTCTAAAGATTTTCTAAGTGCCCCTTTTTTGTAGTAGTTAGTAGTAGTAGTGTGTTTATTTTTTTTCCCTTGTTTTTATATTTTATTATAGTAAATAATTATAATAATATTAAAATCTTTATGTCATACAAGATCAAAAAAGTATATTAACTTAAATGAAACATTAAACTCTACCTATTATAATATATGCTGCGTAGAATAAATTACATCTACTCTATCTCTGTATCAAACAATATGAAATATTCACAGCAATAAAATAAAAGTAGACTATGAGAGTAGATACCTAAGCTTAGTACCTACAAACTACAAATATACATAATCGAATCATTTTTAAATTCATTTTTACTTACAAATTTATACAGTTAGTAAGTTTACATAAAATCATAAAAGTTTGAATATCACAACCTCATTGATTTTATGCGGAAATTAAATGACAAATAGGTACAACATGTCATAGACATTCAAAATATTTTCAAAACAATTTCAAAATTAATACAGTGTAATTTTAACTTTAAAATCTATTCAAAATAAATTACTCATTGGCCTAAAATTCATTTTTGAGTTGAAAATCCTTTTATACTAATATATTTTTTATACAAATGCTATAATAAGTAAGACGTAAAAATGGGACCAAAGAAAAAGGGGAAAGGGAAAAAAGCAGCACCGCCGCCACTGAACGTCAAGCCATGGGTATATGATCCAAACGAGGAAAAAAAATTAGGTGTTCAAACCGCCATGTTTGTATTTGAAGTGGTGGTAGAGAGCGTGCAGAGCATGGTGGACAGCAGGGCGCTCGTCATCCGCAGCGACTTCGCGGACATCTTCTCGCTGGAGCTGCGGGATCCCAAGTCCATGCACATACAAATGCCGGAACCCCTCCCGTTGCCTCCCGAACCCGTAGGCAAAAAAGGCAAAAAGAAACCTAAGCCAAAAAAGCCCAAAAAAGGTAAAAAAGGAAAAGTGGAACCTCCTCCCCCCGAGCCTATCATACAGTCCGGTCAGTCCGTCCTCTTCACCAGCAACCCTGGATTCCTCATACAGAATATGAAGAAGTATTCTCTTGAGGTTTCACTGTGGAACAAGGAGGATACTCTGGTGTTCATCGGATCGAACGCCATCCCATGGGATCCCTTGTTTATATTCCAATGTGAGCGAATAGCGGCAAACCAGCAAGTCGATCCGACTATACTAAGAGATTCATACAACATATTCGAAGAAGGAACGGCCAAAATCATGGCAAAGTTGGCGTTAATGATCAAGCTATCATATCTAGGAGGCAAGGTGTCCACAGCTTTCCGTACGCTCTCGGAGGATCCTGTGGTCAAAAAAGTTATGTATACAGGATTAAATAACAAAGAAATGTCGTATATATGCAATTACAAAACGACTGATGAAGATTTTGAAAAGAATTGTAATAAAATAGAAAATAAATATACCATTGATAAAATGAAGGGCGCGAAAAAGATCAACTACGCCGACTACAAGAACGCTCCCGGAGCAAACCTTGGCTTCTTCGACGATGGTGATTACTGTTGTATGGGCAATGCAGACAAACCTCCCGATTCTAAATATAAGGCACCGGAAACTTGCCCTGACATTAATTTCATTATCGATTATGTGAGAAAAATAATTACATCTTGCAATGACAATATGAGAATGCTAACCCCGAGACCGGCGCTCATCCCACGCATCAAGGCCACCGACATAGACAGGTTGTGCTACTGTAGAGAGACTGAATGGCCAGAAGGCGAGTTTGCTGAAAGGTTCAAGAAGGAGGCCGTGGTAGAACCATGCCCACTATGTATAGAAGCAGGCAAGAGGGTCGAAGGCCCGGGACAATGGTTCGATGTTGCAAACATAAGAGGCCCATGCGGCAGGTTCGACTGCAGAATAGCCAGAGACATGCGTGCCTATATAGAAACTCTCGCCGAAGAAGACAACCAACCGTTTGTTCTCGATAATCTGGTTGGTCCGTGTGGAAGCAAGACTTGCACTCTAGCTGAGAAAATAACAGAATTTATCCGTCATGAGGGAGTTTTCACTAAACCGGCTACAGTTGAAGGCTTGTCCACTCAATGCGCGTGCGTCGAGACCATGAGGAAAGCATTAGAGAGAAAAGAATCTTGTGAATCAAAATGCAGTAAAGGCTGTGAACATGCTGATAGCGATTCAACGACATGCGGTGGGAAAGTGTGTCCTTTCAATGACAAGAAAAAAAGAGTGTACCAAGTATACTACTTTACGGTCGAGTTTGATAATGTGAGCTCGCCAGGAGCTTCCACTACTAAAGATGATAAAGTGAAACGTTGCTCTTCCGAGTGCGCTTACAATAAAGAAACTAAGCCTACTTGTTCTCAAACCACATGTTCTACGGCTCCGAGCAAAATAGCCACCATTACCGATTATTCCAAGGCCAGCTCCAAGTGCCACACGCCCGTGTGTCCCAGCGTGGGCGAGTTCCCACCCAGTCCTGCTGACAGCAATGTAGTAATCAATTTCAATGATATCCATGCCCCATGCTGCGTACAATCGTGCGATGTTGCAGCAAAAGTTAAAGATTTCATCGAGGATGTAGTGGCTAACAAGGCGAACAGAAAGGCACTAGTTCTAGATGACGAAGATCCTTGCTTTTGCGATTGTGTTTGCGATTTTAGATCGATGAGACGCACCACTTACTGCGCCGTGTGCGGGGGCTACGAGCATCTCGGGGAGGACATGGCGGATCAGCCGTCCTACATCAAACCCCACCCGTGTCCAGTGTATCATAAACTATACGATCGAAAGATTATAAGAACTCCGAAGATATGGCCCGGGGACGACGAGCAGACAACGCCGAAGCCCCAGCCTGCTCTCAGCGCTAAGCAAGCTAAGTCTGTGCATTCGGAAGATTCCAAAAAGTCTGTAGCCGCGGATAAAAAAAAGGCGGAGAAAAAAGAGGCGCTGAATCAGGTGGCAAAGAAATCTGAAAAGAAGCAAAAGAAAATCAATAAGTATACCGTTAACGTCGCGCCGGTTGTGGCCCGAGGTATGTATGTGTGGAACTAAATAGTTGTTTTGTACTTGTACTTGGTAAGAGCTGTTTCACGTTATTCTGTTTCAGTCATGAAGATTCCACCTACGAAGACGTATCCCTACCCGGCAGTTCCCAAAAACATGGGCTGGAACTGGACAGCTGAAGATATTCCTGGCTTGAAGGTATATATTTTATCACAAAGACACCGGAAAATCTAGGAAATTATTAGTAGGCAAACTAAACTACATATTCATCAAGGTACTCACATGTCAATGTACCTACTTTTCTTCCTTGTCTCACCTGATAATATTAGATAGGGATAAGTTTATTTCCGAATAATTTTCTCTATATAGGCGAGCAAAAAGTACTCAGACAGAGCTAACAATAGTAAGATATAAGCTACTTTTTAACCGACTTCAAAAGAAGGAGGTCCTTAATTCTTCTGAATGTGGTTATTGAACTGAATAGATACGTACCAGTTTTCTAAGATATATCACGCTTACCTGTTCAAGCGCACTGGGTTTGAAAATTTTTTGAGTTCAATTTTTTTCCATTGTCAGTCCTCAAGCATTGTAAAGTTAGAAGAGAAGCGCCAAGTAGATCTAAGCACTTGTGCTCTCGTACTGTGTATTCTTTGATCTAAATTAGAATATACTCAAGACCGTATCGTAAATTGTATAAGGCAAATAAAAGTTAGGTAAGTACTTATTATGGAGTTGTTTATCGAGTGACCCTACATTTGTTTATTTTTACAACAAACAACACTTTATACAGCAGTATTAACTGTATATTTTATTTCGGTTTTATTTTTTCGGCTTTATTTTACAAGTTCGTCATTTTCTTTTTTTTTTGTTAAGAATGGTGAGTTTTAAATTTCTTTATTTTTTAAAGGTTTTATTTTCATGGTTGTAATGTATTACTTTTGAATATATCTTTTTGTTATTTTAATTTTTTGGTTTGCTAGCAGATAAAATTGTTATAAATTTTCAGGTCATGGAAAACCGCCTGGGAGCAGAAATGAATTAATTAATGGTAAAAATAGAAAACAATTATCTTTATATCAATGATCCCATATAGGAGATACGACATATTTAGATTTTTATATTAGTACCTACTGTTACAAACAAATAAACATATAATAAAAATAGCAAAAATAATGTGGTTTTATTTTCTCACCGTAGATGTTATAAAGAAAGTCTAGTTAGATTATAATTTATATGAAGATGGTTACCTGATAGATTTATTCAGAGAAAAAGTTTTTCATAAATATTTTAAGACTAGCAGCCATACACATAATTGTTTGCATTGATATTTATAATTTGGTATGATAATTCCTCACAATTTACACTTCTCGTTTATGAACTTTGCCTACTCTATCCATAACAAAATACAATCAGGCTACATGTTGAACTTATTAAGAACTAGATTAATAATTATTTTTGGTATATCTGATTGGATGTATTTTACTTTGCAGCCACGTGCAAATTGGAAACCTGGTGCAGCAAACAGAATATTAGTGAGAAGATACCGAGCTCTAAGGGAAGGTCAAGATGTTATTGCTAAAAAGAAACGAGCCATGATGCAAAGAAAGAAGAAAATAGAAGCTAAACCCACCATCGTCGTTACTAAGAAAAATGGAGAATATACTGTCCAGATGGAAGTGTTTAAGAAATATTCCAAGGAGAGGTTAATATCCCAGTACCCTTATGAAGATAAACCTCCACTCATTTACACCATAGGAAGAACTGAAGCAGAAAATAGAAAGTTAAAAAGCCAGCGAGACCGAAGAGAACGCCGTGAAACCAGAAGAAAAAGCCGACTTCTCCAATCCACGTTCCGTGACAAATGTCAAGAGATATGCCTCAAAGCTTACAACCAAGCCATGGGAGTGCTCCCTTTACCCAATCCTAACGACCCTGATTGCCCCTGCTCCACTGCGCCTGATCCAAGCATCCCGCCTCCCATAGACTCTTGCTCCTGTTCTGATGAAGAAACCATATCAAGCAGTGATACTGACGATGATGAGTGGGTGGTAGAGTTCACCGCTCCTATAGCCAAATATGACGGTAAGGCAAAAAACCCACCTGTATTAGTAGATGGGGAGACTCAGTACACATACTTGGATTACAAAGTCAAAGTTCTCGATAAATCTGGCAATCAAGTTCCTAGGTTCTTTAAGGGCATTGATGGAAAAGAGCTGTGCAGTGATCTGGGTGGGTTCTGGGGCCCGGGACATATTTGGCAGGAGATTAATAAAGATGGATTCATAGGACCCGATAATAGATGGGTGCCGATGAATTTTATTGGACCTGATGGAATGTTTTATACAGCAGAAGAAGGATTTTTCACTGATGCAAACGGCCAAACATTAAAGTTAGGCATAGATGGGTATATAAACAAAGACGGTAAATGGGCTTATTATTCAAATCGTAGGGTAGAATCAAGTGGTAAAAATACCAATACGACTTCCACCTTAAAACCAACTAAACCCAAAGAACACCTTAAAGGCACAGAAAAGCCTGCTGCTAACGACCCCGTTGGAAAGAAAAAAACGCCTGCGATTGAGAAAAAGTTAGATGACGCCACTAAGCTCAAATCAACTACAAAAATAGGGAAAGGCAAAACCACCTTTGTTTTGAATACTGCAGTCAATAGTAATTACAATCGGACTAAGACTGACCGAATCCCGTACGCCGATCGTATCAAAATAGATGCAAATAAAATAGCCAAATACAAGGAAATAATGCAAGGTTTGCAGGAGTATGAAGATTTCTATGATTTGAGGCCGCTAATGAAGACAAATAGAGCCACTCAGAATACGACAGCACTTATAAGAAACGAGATGGGTTCGAAGAAGTATAACACGATCCAAGCCAAGCTTGATACAGGCTTGGGTAAGAGCGATATTCCTCCGTCTAATAAGATTCCGGCAAAGTGTGAGTCATCGGAGTCCAAGTACGATGTGGTTCAGAACAGGTACGGAGCTCGTTCCAGGTTCGACGCGACTCTGGCAACATACGACACAAGCCACATGAGTGATATATCAGGGCCATATTGTGAAGTGCACAGGCCTCTGGCGCCGATACGACCTATGAAACAGGACAGTTACAGGTCTAGCACCAGCTCCCAAACATATTCACGCGGATACTAAAATATTAAGTGAGAGGAAGGTTTAGGATACCTAGATTATAAATTTGTGTACTCAATGGTACATTTTTGCTTTTTCCATTAGGATCCACTTCTTTATTCAAATCTTAAATTCGAGTATCAATATTTATAATCTTAATAAACGTAAATTATTCTTAATACTATGTACTTAATTGTGTGTATTCTTTTTTGGCGTAATCAAACATTAGGTATAGCAACATATCTGTTCCATTTGGTCTTGAAACCAGATATGTCGAGAGAAAATTTTCTCTAGAAGTCTATTTTTACCTGATAGGTAGGTAGGTAAGTAGTCAAATCGTGGAATGATACAATAATTCTTCATGCAAGTAGTGCAAATACCGTCAAGATACATAATTGCTTTGCTACACTACTGAGCGGGATATTTTACACCAATATCCTATTTTTAAGAAACTCTTTAGTTATATTATAACAGAGGTTATAATCATACCATACAACCTCGGTTTACAATGTTTTATATCTTTCAAATAATAAAAAGGGAACAAATTACTGAAAATATGACACAATCATTTTGGCAAAATTTTAAATTTAAAGTTACCGTTTTATTTTAAAATTATCTAAGCAAATTATGTTTTGGTACACTTATGAATAAGAAAAAAACAAAACTAAAATAATTCTATACATGTTGAAGTAAACATAAAATAGAATATGTCTTATCCGGATTCAATGTTTCTTTTTGAGATAGCGGTAGAAGAGTTAAAGAGTTTCACGGATTGTAAAGAATTTTACATAAAAAGCAAGTTTTCGGAAGTTTTCACTCTCACTTTAAAAGATCCAAATGATTCAGATCCATTAGTACCAGCAGTGAAAAAGAAAAGAATTAGCAAAGTGAGAGATGATGCAGATCAAAAGCCACCAGCCGAAGGAAAGGTACAAAGCGGGCAATCAATGCTATTTACTTGTCGAATAACCTCGCTTTTAACATCTATGAAAAATTATCCGATTGAGATATCTCTGTTCAACAAAGATGACCACAGGAAAAAAGTTGGCACAGTTCATGTTCCTTGGAGCCCCACTTTTATAGAATATCTATACCAGATTAGCACCAAACTCAATCCTACTCCTATTCAGATAAGTGGAGCACACAACGTTTATGATGATTCGTCTGCTAAACGTATCGCGATTATGACCATTAGAACTAAACTTACCCATCTTAAAGATAAAGTCACATCATTTGGCCGATCTTTAGCTGTACCAAATGCAACAATGCACGCAAGGCTTACTACTAATACTCAACCTCCTAGAACAAAAGATACAATACCGGTTCAAAATACTGGTACCATTAAAACTGTTTACCACAGCGGTAAACAAAGAAAATCTGATTCATCTCTCGCTTCAAAATCAAGCAAAAAAGCTAAACAAGTCCCAACAAAGAATACAAAAGAGAAAATAAAGATTGAGCCAGTTATACCCATTCAAGAGGAGGACTCGAGTTTTAGGTCAATACCAATTGCATTACCATATTTCCGCTTAAAAGAAGACCCAGTATTGAAAACGTCTCCAAAAATCATTGAACTTGTTGATGAAGAGATTGATATAGAACCCACAATACCGATTTCCCTTGCCGCTCATAAAAATAGCTCAAGCGATCGAGCTGAAATAATTCCAAGCAAACTTTATGTGAAAAGTTCTACTAATATAAACAAAACACTAGAAAATGAAATAGCACGAACAAGATCTTGCTCGTATATTGGCAGAAAACATTTTAATTTTCTGAACTATGTATTCGGTGATAGCAGTAGAACCATGGGTAATCAAGTACTAACGGTCGGGTATTTCACGGTCGATCGCAAAATTGAAGATGGTAGTTCTTCAAAAGTAAGTTCTCCCAAAAGTAGTCCTAAAACCACCGAACCTAGTGAGGTCAGCAGCGGTCTCTGTAACTGTCCTATTGGAAAAAAGACAGAGAGCAAATTGGCATTTAAGATTTGCGATAAACACTGCAATGCTCGAAAAAAAGAATTGGACGGTAAATGTTCTGAAATAGTTTGCCTCAAAAAGGCAGATGAAGATGCCGACGCTATGATTACAATGATAAAGTGTGATCGGTTAAGATGTGACGATAAAGAGTTACGGAAGCTACCAGCCCCCCCTCCAGATACCATTCACCTGGACCTGTCGAGCCGCCACAAGGAGTGTTGTGTCGACGACCTCGCAGGTGGTATCAAAACTACAGCCAAGATGAAATATGATGAAAATGATAAAACATGCTATTGCGAATGTGAATGTACCTTTGGTTTTGTGAAACGCACAACGTATTGTGGGATTTGCGGTGGTTATGAGAGAATTGGCGAAGATATGCCCACAAGACACATGATTGCACCATTCCCTTGTCCAATTTATCACAAGCTGGTGGATAGAAACAAGCAAAAGAGTACATCAGGGAGTGACCGGAGTAAGATGGGAGACAGTAAAAGTTCAAATAAGAAGCAGCCCAGTAAGTCTCAGGTGTCTCCCGGAGCGTCTCCTGCCAAAACTCTCGCCGCTGGGGCTGCAGCCGCTGAAGTTGAATCAGATAAAGAATATTGCAGGAAAAAAAAGAAAGAAAGAAGAGATGATAGATTTAAATTTAATTATGGTTACACAGGTATCCGTACGTATTTATAAAGTTTTATTTTTTTATTGTTTAATATTACATGTAGGTATGTTATAGAACTCTAATCTATCATACCTAAACACCGCATTTTTTTCAGCACCACAAATCGGACACAGTAGATGCGGAATGCCTTGCACTGGAACTTTGAACGCTGTTCCAAAGCATATGGGATGGTTATGGACAGCTGATAATGTACCCGGAATGAAGGTAAGTTCATTATCATATTGAAGTTTGCATTTATTTTGTTTATTTTTATTTAATTTTGTTTCTTTTTTATAATCCTAGTTCCGTCCGTCATGGAAACCCGGATGCGTCCACAAGCATGTCTATCGTTTACTCAGAATGGCAAAGGATCCGGGTATCATACTGGCGAAAAAGAAGAAGAAAGATACAGGAAAGAAGAAGAAGCCTCTCAAACGGCCACTATTGACCGTGGCGAAGAGAGACGGCGAGTATACAGTTACGATGGAAACGATGAAATCCTATTCCAAACCACGAGCTATAAACCAGCAGCCTTATGAAGACAAACCTCTAGTCACGTTCACTGTGGGGAGAACCGAAGAGGAGAATAGAGAACGTCTAAAGAAAAAGGAACGCGCTTTCCGACGGTTACAAAGAGATCAAAGAGATTTTATTCAAAGCACGTTCACTGATATGTGCAAAGAAATCTGTTTGAAAACCTATCAACAAGCTCTAGGTTTTCTTCCTAATACTGAAGAGCCAGATTGTTTCTGCTATCCAAATGCTGCCGGAGCAGAGGAAACTAACCTGGATCGGTCGTGCTCGTGCTCTGAACACGACGTGTCCTTCGGTACTGATTCAGACTCGGACGAGTGGATAGTAGAGTTCACGCCACCGGTTGCGCACTTTGATCCGACATTCAAAGGGAAGAAAATAACGAGACAGGATACTGGAACCCAGTATACTTACTTGGATTATAGGGTTAAGTTACTCGATAGGTCTGGTAACCAAGTGCCGAGGTTTTTCAAAGGTCCTGATGGGAAGACGCAATGCAGTGATCTAGGAGGATTTTGGAGCGCTGATCATAAGTGGCTAGAAATTAATATCGATGGATTTATTTGTCCAGATGGGCGCTGGGCGCCGTTAAATTTTATAGGACCTCATGGGGATCAGATCGAATGTGAAACTGGCAAGTTCCAAGACAATAACGGCCAGTGGCTCGTGGTAGGCGTTGACGGATACGTTGACAACTCGGGAAAATGGAGGTATTACCCTAATTCTAGACACATGCCCTCAAAGAAAAGACGTACTGAGTTTAAGAAAGGAGGAGGTGACAAAAAAGGTGATCATACACCATACAAAGATTCTGAATCGAATACTTGGAGCTGCTTCGGAGACGCTAACCCTAAAGATCTTTCTAAATTAGGAATTCTAGGACACGGCCAAGATAAAAGGCTGTTATTACAAACTCTCGCCGAGATGATAGAACACGGAGAGGATGTAAAAATTCCAGAGCAATCAATGATTCCCATGGTACCAACATCAAAGCGTGGCAAAAGAAAAGATGGCAGCACCTTGGACTCTTTCTATTCAGACAGAAGTAAGTGTAAACACCCGACGCCATCGGACAAAGGGATAGTGGCAGTGGACGGTCGTGGAAACAAGACGTACTTTAGGCTCAAGAATTATGCAAATAAAAGGCCAGACGACAGGATGGCACATTTGAAAGGCCAAGGCATAAGTTTGAGTTCGTTCCACGTGCCCTGCCTCAGTTCCTTTATTAATGCTGAAATGATGAAGAAGCAGCAGTACGAGAGGTTCCTGCGCAACAAGCAGGCCAAGTTCGAAGATTTCGAGTATGGCGTGGCTGGCAGCACGTTCAGCAAGAACGCCTCCACTCAGTACAGATACAGATACGCGATCTGAAGGCACGCTACTGGTGGTAACTCTCCGGCTCTGTGTCCGACTTATGATTTTTGGTGTAAGATTAGATTAATTTGAAGAACGCACGTAATATAAAGTAGCTTTGGTGATATGCTAAGTGAAATTTTGTAACGTTTATACAATTAATGTAAGACACAATAAATTATTCTTACTAATTAAATAACTGTTCATATCACATTGTACGTTTAGCACCTTCGATGTTCATTGAATTCTCGAAAAGTAAGTTTTTTTTAATATTTTTTTAAATGTTTTTAATTATAAAACCCTTTTCCTGTTGCACTAAATTTCTTATTGTTTTCAGGAGATTGCGCGAGGGTGGAAGCCGGGTGCTATATCAAAGCGCTTGCTGAACATGCTCAACAAAGCTAAGAGGAAACAGACACGCGTCGATAATTTAGAGCCTAAAAAACGAACCAAGAAAAGAATAGAAGAGAAACCAACTCTAATCGTTTGTAAAAGAAACGGCGAATATATTGTGGAGATGCAAGTGGAGCCGGGGGCTGAAGACGCCAATGCGGAAAATTGCTCTCCTCTGATATACAAGATAGCGCCAGAAAATAACGCGGAAAGAATAAAGGCAAAAGAACGGAAGCAGAGGCGTTTAACCAGGAGAGCTGTTAAAGAAGTGATAGGCGACTTTGACCCCGACATCTGCCAGAAGAACGCATGCTTCAAGGTGTACCAGCAAGCAATAGGACTGGCTCCTGAAAACCCTTACCCTGACTGTTCCTGCTTCGAGCCGACGAAAGAAGAAGACTTGGATAGCTGTTCTTGTGAAGATGACGAGCTGAGCACGGACAGTTCCTTGGATGTGGACTGGGAGCTTCACTTCTCGCCTCCTATAGCTTGCTACGATGAGGTTGAAGCCATGAAATTGGCGCTTGGACCAATATAGTGGTACGAAAACATAATGAGAATTTGCGTAGGATAATAAAACGGTAAATATCGGATATTATATAAATTGTTAATAAACGATATTGTTTTTGAGAAATTCAAAATTAATCTAAAAATACATAAGTACCTACTATTCTTAATTACAACTTCATATTATTATATTCAGAAAATATAAAATAATTAGGTAGGTAGGTATAATTGGCACCTGGCTAATAATTACCAACTTACCAATCTTACTACTTATCACATTTTGCCAAAATGTCAGGACTCATGATACATTTTCGCTACTATATGGTGGAAAAATAAAAGTAGGAATGATACAATAAAAATAACATCAACTGTGTTTATTCTTCTTATCAGGTATCAATAAATTATTGAGCATGTCCCATATGACTAGCGACAGTGTGGTGTGTGGTGCTATCCTGAGGTACAGAGGCCATATGCCCTTGTAGAGGCCGTGGATGCCTTCCTTCCTGTAGATTTTGGAGAGGCAGTCGAACACACCTGTGTACAGGAGCTTGGATCCGGTACCTAAATAAACATTTAAGTAATTACTTGTGTATAGTTTCGTGCGTTTCCATACAAACTGTTGTTTAGTAACAAGAGCACAGAATACTTAATACAAACAAGAGACCGGAGATAATTTACAACCGAAAACAAGACACCACATAATGTATTATGTACTTAAGTTTTATGTGTAATAAGTTTTCTGTAAAAAAAGTTCAGTTTATCACTTGTTAATTGATAGTTTTTGAGTCTTATTAGTTAAACAACAGTTTACTTATATGAAAATACCTAATATGTAAGTATGTAAGAAAAATTAAAAAAAATTACATGCACGTAAAAATGCGCATGCCAATGATAGTTTTCATGCAATAAATGAATAAAGATTAGTTCTAGTAAAAGTATAAAATTCATAAAATACTTAACAGACTAAATAAAATAAATAAATAATGAAAAAATAATTTGGATGGGCATAAAATGTATTAAAAATTAACAAAAAAAATATAATAGTAAAAACCTAAGATATCTAAAGTAAAAGTCTGACGAATATTTAAGCATAATCAATAAGTACAATACCTATACGTAAAATAAAAACCGGATATGGTAAAATGGAGCTCGCAAACCTAATCATAAATTCACTCATTTACCAAAAATCTCTTTTTTCTTATCGAATGAGAGTGTCCAACTCTGATGTGAGAGTTTATCAAGCCGCAAACACAGTTCTGGTGTGAGAGTTAATCAAAAATTAAATACTAATGTAAACTATACAATTTCAGATGATTACAATATTAAATGGAAGGTGATTGTGTTTTATGTAAGATCACCAAGATATTTGAACAAAATAAAAACCCTGAAGATGAAAACCAACCATATAATCGAATGTATGTATGTGCATTTATTTATATGAAAGCAAGTGATCAATAATTTGCATATATATATTTGATAGTAAGCTCCCCGTTACAGTTGCGTCATGTATAAAGATTGCAGCTTCTCTCGGCGATGCCCACGATGATCCTACATAAACTGTAGACAGGTATCTTATGTAATAGTAGGTATTAGAAGGTAATCCATATTGTAATATATCTGGATACCAAATTTCATTTTAGGCGAGCAGAAGGTCCAGTCACAAACTTTATTTAACCTTTATATATTAAGTGAATTAAATTTGTGTGATGAAGATTTGATGTAGTGTCTTTATCACCTAGCTTTAATGTAATGTGTGGTGAATATAAACCTTTTAAAACCAGCCCACCGAACTTCCTTGAATATAGACTTACTCATAAAAGCTTTAAACAAAAGTAAAAAAAAGAAGAGAAGAAAGAAGTAAATAAAGAAAAAGAAGCCAAAAATCTCCAACCACCTCAAAAGCAGCATACAGACGGAACAACAAACCCTGGTTATAAAGCCGTGTATTCACTACATCCAGCGGGGTTTCGCACACAATACACAGCAGACTGCTGATGAAACTTGCAATGGCCGCCCGGATAATTGGTGAATCCTCGTAGAACCCTCTCGCCTTTATCTCTTCTTTAACCCTGCAAACATCTTGGTCTTTTTAAGTTGTACCTGGTTTATAATACCTTGGTTGTAAAGTCGGACTGTGGTGACGTCGAAAGGGCAAATGATGATGGACACCATGACACCGCTTACAGCGCTGGCAGAGAAGGCCAGGCCTAGAGGTGAGGTGGCGCATATACCGTGAGACAGCAGGGCTTCTTTGGCGCTGGGGAACAGACAGATCAGTACATCTATATCTAATTATTAAATAGGCGCTATTGGACATCACAGACAAATTGGAATTAAAAATTGCTGTTCGTTTAATAAAAAATTAGATTCAATGTGTTGCTGTGCAATATATTTTCGTGTTGCGTTTAAATATTACTCCGTTAGTGAAATCAGTTTTTAGGTGTGCGAATGACTCTCGTTCCTATTGGAAAATGTATCTCTAGCCTTTGATTTTGTGGTGTTCAAACAAGTCGGCTACCGTGCGATATTTTTCGTTATTGTTAAGTGGAGACAAACAGAAATAGCTGAAAAAAACGAGTCATTTGTGTATGGGGCCCAAAGCGGTATACATATACTATGTGGAAAGACCACCACTATGTAGTTATGTGCGCCAATGGATTATTATTTCTGCAGGGTAGTCACGGCCCACGGAAGGAGTAAGTTGTTTGACGTATCATACATCAAAGAGGAAGATGTTTGACATATCTTACGACACGGAGAAAGTTGTTAATATATCTTACGTGGAGAAGGTGGTGAGTTGCGCGGCGCTACCGATGGCGAGGCGAACGCAGGTGGCGGTGACGCCGGCGAAGTACCCGCGGACGCCCTCTGTGCGGTAGATGGTCATCACGCCGTCAAGCAAGCCTGCACACATACGGAGAAGATAGTAAGCAAGGCACGTTGGGCAAATGTGTAGGTAACTAACGCATTCCATTTGTTTCTGCATTGTTGGTTTCGAATTTCGATGTACCTACCTCAGTCATTTTCCACCAACAAATTAAAACTTATCAGTTACATATTCTCTATTTACTTACAATTTATAGGACAAACGTTGTCAGATAGACAGTGTATTGATTAGCAATAAGGCCTGGTCCAGAAGGGGCGAATTCGCCACGAATCGTCAGCGAGATACTAAGCACCGATACATCGCGTTTTGGTGTGGTCTGATCACAGAAATATAAATTTATTTAGATTTCTGTGGGTCTGATGCATGCACTGAAAGGGATCTCTCAAACAAGGATATATAATAAAACCGCTACGAGCTATACGACAGAATAACATTACATTTATTATAATAGATAGAAGAAAGATAATTCTCACCATTGTACCGATGTTGTCGCCCCACCGCTATGCTAGGGTGTGCGGTGGCCTGCATCCTTGTCTTCAGCACGTTCATGGGGTTAGCAGCCACCCCACTCATGACTCCGCTCACGCCTGACCAGAATATGGCCTTATTGACGCTGATGTCACCCTCCACTGACTTGGTCCAGCCCTGGACTTCTGCTACGTGGTACATGCCTAATCTGAAAAAGAATTATTTCAGTGCTGCCCTATGTTAGATTTCTGCCCTATGTTAGTTTTACACTGCCGTTGCAGATTTTGACCAATTCATTCATAACGTTATTTTGAGCATTTAACGGAATGTAACTTATCGTAGATTACAACATTGCTTAACATCAGGCAAGTTGTAGTCAAGCGTGAGCTTATCTAAAGTAAAAAAAAATTAACATAAATCTGTGCAACTTTGAAATGATTCAAGGAATTGCCCAAACAATTTTTTTTTCGATCTTAAGAGACTTCAATCCTGTAATGTAACTAATTAACTGTTATATTATTTAAAAATTTGTTTAAAGATGCATACATCTAGGTATACAGCCAGTAGTTCTCTTACCTGACAGAATTCATCATAAACCCGAACGCCATGGCTGGCGCGAGTCCCTTCTGCAGCGCCAGGGCTCCATCGTTCTTGGCGATGACGAAAAGCGCGTGGAAGATGCCCCGATACCTGGTGGTAGTCTCCGTCTTAGACTTCAGCTCGCCCTGCAGCTGCAACCTGGTCTTCACCACGTCCATGGGGTTAGTGAGGATGGTGGCGCCGGCGCCCGCCAGGCCGCCGATTATGAAGTCCATTCTTTGAATTTGCTAAGTAATTTCTGTAAGATATTTTTTTTTTATTATTGAATTAAGTCTTGCAAAAAAATACAGCTCACACTTACACAGAAAGACTAATGAAGGAAAATGAAACGTTTATTTAATATTTGACTTGAAATGTTTGTTTCCGTTTTTAAGAATAAGAATAAGAATAAAATAATTTTATTGTCACATGAAACATAAAATAGACACACAATAAAAACAAGAGTACAAATAAGGAGTTTCATGTCACAATCCGGCCCCAACTCAGCATATGCTGGATGCCAGCATCCAGCGCTGATCTTCCGTTGGGACCGGCGGGTGACGTCACGCACGTAGATATATCATAATTACACGTAATAACATAATACAGCTAAGTAGAAATACACATAAAATATAATTAATACAGAAAAATATCACAAACAGATAGGCAATGAATTATAGTAGGTAACTAACTATATATTTAGTGCATTAGCAAATAAACGTATCAAAACAATAGATTAAAATACGTTAACTAAAGAAAAAAACTAATACATTATTATATCTCACTAAACAATCTACAAACTAATTATCCAAGTAATAATAAACAACTAGACATTTAGTTCCACAGAATACATAATACAACTATTATGTGCAGAATAGGTAGCCAACATGACAACACTCTCGCCAGAGTACAAGCATATTGCAATATTATTCAGTAAAAACTATCATATATAACTTAACCAAATAATAATTAACAAATTGTAAAACGACCTCCAAAGAAACACTAAATATTAAGTGCAGATTAGGTAACAAAAATACTGATGTACACACTCTAAATAATGTATAGTATAGTAGGTATAATACACGATATTATTAAGTTCACCAAATAGACTAAAACTAATTACATATGTGCGCTCACGGGACGAGATGTAAATAACATTTTATGAAGTGATACTGCGACGAGCCTCCGCACCAAATATCTTTATAAGATCTAGCTCAGATCGCACGCGCAGAGCAGGAGTGCCAGTGTCCCGGCGAACGAAAATATGTCCTCGTCGGGTCCACACGTATTTGTAGCCTTGAGATGGAGCCGCTTCGCGCGCTTTTTTAGGGTTCCGTTTCCAAAGGGTAAAACGGAACCCTATTACTAAGCCTCTGCTGTCTGTCTGTCTATCGTCTCCAGGCTGTATCTCATAAACCGAGATGGCTAGAAAGCTAAAATTTTCACAAATGATGTATTTACCGTTGCCGCTATAACAAGAAGTACTAAAAATAAAATACTGAGGGCCCCCATACAATAAACGTGTTATTTTCTTCAAATTTCACAGAATATTTACTTGTATATTACCTTTCAAATAACTGATTAAATAAAAATTAAATAAGTACCTAAATATTAAAGGGGGGCTCCCATACAACCAACGTAATTTTTAAGCAAATATATAAAAAAAATACTCGATATTATAAACAGGTAAGTAGAAACTTGAATATTTGTAAGTAAACATTTAGAAATATATTTTAACTATAAAAATAAATACCTAAACTTATACTTAAAATAGATGATAGTACGGAACCCTTCGTGCGCGAGTCCGACTCGCACTTGGCCGGTTTTTTTGTGTACTTAGCAATACGCGTGTGTGCCTTCGATTACCAACTGATAAAAAATACTTACTTTTTAAATTATTTATATGAAAATACGTTCACCTTACAGGAAAGAGTCTTTTCTGAATTGACACTAATTAATTATTTGATGGAAATGCTAAATGAACCACATGTGAAAGCTACAAGCGCTACTAGACTAAAGCTATGCTAGAAAATGTAAAAAGATTTGCCGCCGAATTTAACAAATTTCCGTTTTGTTAACTATGTAAACAGAAAGTCAATCAACTTAGTTAGTATTTATTTCTTTAGTTTACATAATTAACTGAATATAAATGTTTTATTGTGGTAACCACATATCCTTAGGGGATTTACTCAGTACTTACCTACACGTTTTAAAAGGCGTTATAGTATTTTGAAATATGAATCTTAAATAAATTCAAGAAACATTCAATTTAATTGTCTATTCAGTCATAAATTATAATTACATTTACTTAATTTACATTTTGATTGTGTTGTTACCTCAAAGTTTCAAACATAATATAAAATCTAATACACTATGTAAATAGTTCCATTATAATACATTGTATAGGCAAGGTAGGTACATAAAATATCAGCTGACAATCATGCGACAGTCATTATCAATCTTATCTAAGTATATTTGTAGGTAAAATACATATTTGAATAACTCGTTTTTAAAAATTAGCTTACAATTGATAAAAGAAAACTCCTTTTTATTCATACATTAAAAAATTGTTACAAAAAAACAACTTACCTTTTCAATTTCAATAAAGTAACACTAAAACCTAACCTAGTTTCAACTTTAAATTAGCACTATTTAATACACAATTGCCAAACTAGCTCAAACAATATTATTATCACAATATATTCACTTTCCAGTCCTCACTCCACGCTAACACGATCGTCTACATTTTATCAACACATTTAATACTTTAATGCAAGGAAATAATTTAGTAAAATCACAGATTCTGTTTCGCAAAAGATTGCCGTGGCATTGAAATGAAAACGTTTCTCTTATCACGACAGACTTGTACTGGCTTACAAACTGATGAGTATACTAGGAACTTGTTTAACTAACATAAAACAGAAGTTTAATAAACCATTATAAACTTTATACTCAATGAAATAAGGTGGAAATAGCATGCAGAGCTGTGAATGTCCGCGTCACATACAACGTAAAATGACGTAACTAATCTACATACAAATATACACATATAGCTTAGCTATGTGAGCCGTTTGGCGCCTTTTGGCATCGCGTTTCGGTCGATACTGTTTTGCAAAGTTTGTTGTGCGCGTGGCAAAATTTTGAACTAAGGATGTTTTTATGATGATATACTACGCGCCTTGTAAAGTGGCGCTGTTATGAAGGACTTTATTAAATTTGTTATTCCAAACGCGGTAGTTCAGTGATGTAGTCTTATTGGAAATGGTGACTAGATGGCGCTTTTTATGTTTGTTAAAAAAAAACCAATAAAACAATAAATATCCAGCGCTACAATACATACTCGTATTTCACAATGACATGTAATATGCGTTAATTTACTAGAGTTTAGTAGCGCTCAGCACATTTACTAAATGGTCCGAACACAAGATTTTTCACAAGATAAGAATTTGGTCCATTGTTTAAACAGCACACAATACAATTAGCAATTAATTAATTTATAAGTCTAAGAAAGATGAGTTTAGTTGTTTTTATCCCATTTTGTTGGTAAGCGTAAAATAAGAAATAGACCTGTTTCGTTCCATAAGGTACACAGACTAAAAACGTAAACACAACAAAATAAAACAAGGAGTATTGTTCTACTCTGCAGTTGTATGAAAAAATATCTTATGCGGTCTCTACTAAAGTATTGTAGAACCTCTACGGCTGCTACGGCCTGTGCTACGAAGGGGATGTTTCCCAGCGTAGCGAGCGCTACGCAATGCTGGCTATACGTGTCTACTCGTAGCCTGTATCGCTACGTCATTTTTAAATAGGTTAATACATATTTTATTCGATGAAAAAATGGAATCTAGAAAAAAAGTCTTGATCCTAGTGTGGGCCTAAGGTGCTATTATCAGTTCTCGGTCTTCAAGTCGAGAGTAAACCGGTTTCTTGTAGGCAAGCGCGTTAGATCGTAGATTATAACGTTGCTTAACATCAGGCAAGTTGTAGTCAAGCGTGAGCCTATATCATGTCAAAAAAAGTTTTCTTGCATTACGTTGTACCTATATACTAAATCGTAACTACACTATTCGCCGAACTGATTTTGGTAGATTTTTGACAAGATTTTCATGTTACGACAAGTTTTAGAAAAAAGAGAAGAATTTATGGAGTTAAATTAAAACGCATTTGCAACGGCAATTTGTGACGGCTTACATCGACAATACTGGTTTTAATTAACGAAGTATCCGCTACTAGATTGATTACATGATTATCTTTAAATAACAATGGTCTATTTTCTAATAAACGTGACTGTTTACGCACGTCCACGAGTTTTACTGTGCAATATTATTCTTTCATTGAAATTTCAATACAATAAGACATTAAGATTTCTGTTGTTTTTTTACATTTAAAACCTGAATAACTCATCATGCTATGTTGTGTTACAGTGGTTAATACCGGAAGAAATCATTTAGCTAACGTGATAATCTAAGTCCAATATATCTTCATAACAAATTACGTGAAGAGTGGTCGAGTATACAAAGTTATTTACAACTTTTTCCCTTTATGATGTTAGCCTTTTATCTGGGGGCACAGAAGTGCCCCCGCCAAGTCGAGCGCGAAGCAAACACTGCCGTACCATCCTTTTCTCGAACCGTTTCGCCGCATTTTCAGCCCCCTATTTGAGAACCTCTGGATAGGATTAAAACGCTAAAATTTTCGTCATCTAGAAATTCGGTATGGTAGTAGTTTGTGTTTGATAGATTATTTATCGAGGAAGGCTTTATAACATCACGCTGTAACTAATGGAAAATGAGGAAAAAACAGGGAAAATTATTCATCTTTGAGGGGTTCAATATATCAAAAAAATATGTATGAAAGAATTAATGCCCAAAATAACTATTCTTCGCGGACGAAGTCGCGGGCACAGCTAGTAAATAATAAAGTTGAAGAGGGTTGAGAGTCTGAACAATGAAGATATTTTTAAAAAATGCTTCAAGATACTTGAAAGCAGAAAACGTTCCAACAATTTCTAGATATTTTGTTTATCTGTGTCTCTGTTTGTCTCTTTATTTATACGCTCATCACGCAAAAACGGCTGAATGGATAATCATGATTTTTGGTATATTGGAAGTATGGGGTCTCAGAAGTGTCAGAGGCTACTTTTAATCCTAAACTAATGCGAGGGAAGCCGCGGGCGTCCACTAGTCAGACATATTTTTTTTTTTTTCTTTGAATCGCTATAACGTCATTATAACTCATACCCATTCAAAATTAACAATGAACTATGAATTTCAGCACCGTGTCATGAATCACATACCTCCAGTAAATCACAATGCGTCTACGTAGGAAGGTAATCTAGTTCGAGTGAATCAAGTAGTACCTACCAATAAGATGTAGAATGAACGAATATTTAAAAGGTTACCGAGTCAGACGGTTGACCGGACATGCTTGTGGTAGCTTTTAAATACAGCGCTATTCAGAAAAAATTAAGAAAAAATAATGACAATATTACTTATCTATTAAATGTTTGAAACTTACCCTTTTTGCGATTTGTAGTCAAGTGCCTACCTTTTAGGTAATCGTTTTAATTCCTAGGCTGCAGCAATGCTTAAAATCACGCGGGCTGTAGTCAAACGCATTTTTTCAAACGGCTCTACAATCATATACAGTCTTATTTATAATAAATTATCGAACAGATAAATTGTTCCATAACCTCGTATAACTAATTCTGTTACGTAAAGAATGTTCTTTCTTAGAAAGCCAGTAAACCTACAACCTGCCACAGTAAAAGCCTACTAAAGAATCGTGCGGTGAGCTGTGACTAAGTGGTGACGTGTTCAAGTTCAAGGTAGACCAAGGTCGCTGGTATTACACGCTCACACTTTTCAGAACTGTGTCAGATATAGGTAACTACTACACTTTACTACACAACATGGACGAGTATTAGCATTAAGGTACGTGGATATAGATATATAATAATTACACCCTATGTTCAGGGTACATGTCTAAACTATTTAAAATATACTATAAGTCTAGATATAGGTATGGATAAATTTTAATATATGTTATTTAAGGTTGGCCCACAACACGCTTTGGGAAACTGTAAGTGCTGTGGGAAAGTGAACAATAAATAAATTAAACTAGTTTAAGTGAATGTTTTGCTGGATAAATGATTATTTTTGTCAAGTGCTAAACTAAACCCGCCGGCGAATCCTGCTGGTCGTGATTATTTTTGTCAAGTGCTAAACTAAACCTGCCGGCGAATCCTGCTGGTCGTGATTATTTTTGTCAAGTGCTAAACTAAACCCGCCGGCGAATCCTGCTGGTCGTGATTATTTTTGTCAAGTGCTAAACTAAACCCGCCGGCGAATCCTGCTGGTCGTGATTATTTTTGTCAAGTGCTAAACTAAACCCGCCGGCGAATCCTGCTGGTCGTGATTATTTTTGTCAAGTGCTAAACTAAACCCGCCGGCGAATCCTGCTGGTCGTGATTATTTTTGTCAAGTGCTAAACTAAACCCGCCGGCAAATCCTGCTGGTCGTGATTATTTTTGTCAAGTGCTAAACTAAACCCGCCGGCGAATCCTGCTGGTCGTGATTATTTTTGTCAAGTGCTAAACTAAACCCGCCGGCGAATCCTGCTGGTCGTGATTATTTTTGTCAAGTGCTAAACTAAACCCGCCGGCGAATCCTGCTGGTCGTGATTATTTTTGTCAAGTGCTAAACTAAACCCGCCGGCGAATCCTGCTGGTCGTGATTATTTTTGCTCATTTTCCATTAACAGTTTATTATAGGATTCTGTACTTATAGGAACTGTAACGTATTTCGTAATCATAACATTGTATAAAAGTGTTTATCTACACTAATGTTGTAACATTCTACTTATGTTTCCAATACTTGACTTATAATTACTACTGTTATAGCACAGACAACAAAACACTCAATTTAAGCAATTTCACATGATGTTATAATATCCACATCGATATCGTAATAGCTCATTATAACATCGAAAAAGCGTGACCAACCTGATTGCAGGGCCAATCAGGTTGGTCGCGCTGCACTCTCGTTGGTTAGATTTTAATGGCGGCAAAATCACTGTGACAATACACGTACGCGTGAATTTAATTTAATAAATTATCAATGCATTAGTGAAGATAAAGTAGTGTATGCAACTGCATATAACACGGGTATTAAAACACGAGTGCGAGTTTATGAAACGAGCGCAGCGAGTTTCATAATAGTAACGAGTGTTTATATGACAGTTGCATAAACTACTATTGTTGGTATGTATGTTCCTCTCACACGCCATAACAGATCTTACAGACCGATGGATCATCGTGATTTTTGGTATAAAAGTAGTATAATTTTTGATCCGGTGCAACGAAGGGCGCAACAGAAGAAAGCCGCGGGCATTCAAAAGTTCAAAATAGCAACTTTTAGAGAAATTCTGTGAAACGAAATATTTACTTACTAGGATATTTTATGCCATCGGTTAGGGTGATCGTGTTTAGATGTATAATGCTCCATTTCCAAGTCATCTGCGCCAGCTTGTGCTGTTCATTTATACTTATGTAGTTTCTAGCATTCAGTTCAAGATGTTTAACACAGACCAATAAGAGATACACGTATAATGTTTACCTAGAGTTTTTTTTTGTTATGGCTTTTGCGAAGAACCCGAAGGAAGAACCACTACGTTGATGTTTATGTGTTTATGTGTTTATGCCAAAACTTAGCCATTTATTGCCATCTGAGATTGGCATATTATTTTACAGCCAAGCAACGACATTAATATTACCTACATGGACCTCTCAGTACTTTACCATCCAAAAATACAAGTCGACATCTGTTAGATTTAAATGTTACGAAGTTCTAAGTAAACATCGTAGCATAATTGTTAAAACAAGATAGGCAATACAAAAAGTCGCAAGAGAAAACGAGAAAACAATATAAACATTAATCAGTTGACACAATCGCGGCGAGCCTATTGTCATTGCAGAATAGGGATAACCATCCGGCAAAATTTGCCGAGACAGTTATCTTTTTGCCGGATGCAGTAACTGAATAAAAAAACAACTTGAAAAATTGATCAGTTTATTTTTTAATATTTATAACATTGCTATATCAACACAGTTTGACACAGAAATGAACTAATATTACATTTGAAAACTTATGATACAACTATTATATATACAAATATTATTAACTATACGCAGTCAGGTAAAAACGTAGGTATTTAAATAAATATAAAGCTAATGTGAAAAAAAATATTCACCATCGCCCTTAATTATAAAATACAATCCGGCCAATGTTATGGCTGGATTGCCGGATACGATTGAACTGTAATGTACTAATGTTCCATTCCATGCTAAAAATGACAAGTCATGATTTCCTTGTCGCACTAACCGCAATCATATAAATCTATCTCATTTTTCATTATTTTCCTCAAAATGTAATAACAAATAATTTGTTGTAAAAATTGTTACTTAGGCTCACAATAAATAACGATAAATCGTGCAGAAATCAGTACTAACGCGTGAAATGTGATGCCTGAAGCTTTATGATGTATTTTACTGCTACTTTTACACTTTCGGAAAGCACAAGAAGGCACTTTTATTATATTTATGGATCGCGTCGCATGTCAATGAACGTCTCGCATACGTGGCCGAACACAGACAGAATGAAGTGCCAAGTGAGAGAATTCACTCAGTTTTTGTATGCTTAAACTTTGAGCTCGGCTAGGCCGGTCCATGTAGGTATTATTAATGTCGTTGCAGCCAAGTTGCAAAACTGCAAAGAGTGCAAACTTTTTTCTGGTAGAAAAGTATTTGAGGTTTTTATTTTGAAGACATTCAAGACTGGCCAAATGCGTATCGTAAATGATACACGCATTGCCTTCACATGTCACGTAATCTAATTACTGAATAAATAGATAATGCCGGTAGAAGTACATGTCCTCGACACGTAGCGGCAAGCATGGCGGACCCAGGTGACCCAAATGTGACCTGATTGAGTATTATTGGGTCACCCTTTGATTCGTCCTTACATGACACTGATAGTAACTGAAACTCTGGAGAAATATATAGTGTTTTTCCGCTGCGACTGCTCCTTAACCGACATCAAACAACAAACTTGATGGTTTTAAGGTGCGTTCCTTCATTTAGCACCGCCACACCTCACATCAACACTACATTTACATCTCCAGAGTTTCAGTTACAATGGATTTTCGCAAAGTAACGCCTGACTCAACATCTTATCTTGAGATTGATAGTTGAAGGACCACGGAAGGAACTTTCCAATTCTGTTAGTCCTTCAACTTCTTCTTCTTCTTCTTCTTATCGAATGAGAGTGGCCAACTCTGGTGTTGAGAGTTTATCAAGCCGGCCTAAGGGCCTCCGACATGGCTTAACGACCGCCGTACTAGCACAGAATACATAGTACTAGACAATCAGCAAAATTTAACGTGTCATCCGACCCACGGAAGCGCCCAAAATGGAATGCCACTTTTCGGTCACCCATCCGCGTACTGACCGCGTCGACCTTTGCTTAACATTAATGATAATACGATTATGATGGAATACGATTGTTTATGTTATTTTTGTAAGTTTTAATTAGCAGCCGGTGTCTCACAGATACTGAACTAGATATAGGTATAATTCCAAATGTACAGTTGAAGCTCTCATGTAACGACGAGGAACGAGGATAGGTCAGACGTCCCGGAATATTTATTTATTTATTCACTGTAAAATATTCTATCGCGTTTGGTTGTCGATTTATAAATAATGGCACCCCACCCAGAATTAATGTAGCATTATGCCAACGAATTTCATCAAAATCGCTTTAATGATTTCTCCGTTACAACACAGTTACGTAATTAATCTTCAATCGACTAATTTAGAAATTCTGATCTTTAATATGTAGTACGATAACGGTGTACTAAAAGAAAATTCTGAAACACAGCACAAAAATCCTTCAAAGCTGGTCTTCGATATCAACTGTGCCTTGACATTCAATTCAACGTATAGTTATATAATTAATAGATTGCGCAAACTCCAACTATTGCAAATAACCAGCCATTTATTATAAAGTTAAAGTGAATGAAGAAAGTCTGCCATCTTTCACATGATTAACATTTAACCTTTGGAAAGCCAAGGTTTTAATAATTGCATCCATATGGTATGGTTTCGTATGAAGTATTTTACCATAAAGAAAACGAAAAGCAATTTGTAGAGACAAAGACAGTGCAGACTTAAGAGTTTCTTCTATTGGTCAGCTATCCAATATGGCATTCGGTTGTCCTCACGATTCAAATAATAAGTTGATGGTCCACTGTGTCAATTTCAAGGAAGTCTCAAATGCCAATAAAAAATCTTAACGAATCATACGAGTTAAGAATATCATCTGACTAACGGAAGCATCCATTGCCCACCCAGCACCGTGACACATTAATGGAGCCGTTAAGACTTCAGTCCGATATGAAAATAATAACGTAAACGATATACGTGAGGTAGCGGCCTGAAGGTCAGCGCAGATCGATGGGCTGATAATGATGGTCATTACTCCCACTGTCCACCCGACACCCTATAGCAGGGGGTCACGCCACCATAATATAATACTTGTTAGAAAAAAGCAACAAAAACTCATGTTTGATTCGAAAGCCTTGCGGAAATTGATTTTACGAATCGCAGGTGTCAATGTTTGGAAAAGGTGAGAAAGCTTGTAGAATACTTTATTGTTGTATAAAATCAGCAATATTTTATTTACAGGCGAAGGTTGCAAAAAGTTGCATTACTCAACCGTCCCGCATATACTGCTGGTTATTTGTATAAAAGAGGATGCACTCATTGAATAAAACCTCTATGCATTCTGAGTAACTAACTAATACGTGATACGTAAAAACTCAATCTGTCAATTTTTCTGTCAACCGTAAAAACAAATGGGTTGTTTTCGTAAATTTATGTGAATTATTTCGATTTCGATTTAAAGTGATGAGAAAAAGCTGATAGAATAAGCCATACTATTTATTCAGTTTGATAACTTCATTAATTGTAAGATAAGTACTAATTCAGCTCTTAACACGACTTTTAAAGTTTAACTTTTCGCATCTGAAAATTCGTCCGTGTATCATCATAGGCGAGAGTTGGTTCGAGGAGATATTTCTACATGTCGGGTGGTGATTACACGCTATTTGTTGTGAATTAGATGGTGTTGGTCTCGGCGGGCAGTGAGGGCGGGCAGGGAGCGTGGAGAGCGGGGCGCGCGCGGGCGGCGGCCGGCGGGCCGAGGGCAGGAGTCGGCGCGCCGCGGCCGGCCCCGCACGCATGCAGCCCGCACTCGCGCCGCTCGACCCGCACAAGACGCGCGCGCTCACCACCATCTACGCCCCGAGGAAGCTCAAACCGCGCAAGCACAAGACCGCCCAGAGCAGGATGCTCGACGACATCCCCGTCAAACCGACCCTCTCCCCCTTCCACCCGCTCCCAGCCATCGGACAGAAACTCGAGAGATCGAAAACCAAAATTATAGTCTTTGATCTCAACAAACACGATCATAACAAAGTCCACGAGGTCCTGAAGCCGCTGACGCCGCTCCGCATACATGGTTACTCGAGGAAGACGATGGAGCTGGAGAAGCGGCCGCAGCAGCTGATCCGAGAGAACACGTACGATGTCATAGAACCCATATACTTACACCCAAGTGGGAAAGAACGAGAAGCGAGGCCGCCGGACAAAACTATAGACGAGGAAAACACGGAGAGGAAGGTGTCACCAAAATCTAGGTTCAAAAACGCAGCGATGAAAGTCGCGAAGCTCTCATCCATGCCGGAGACAGGGAAACTTTTGTGTCTGAGGGAGAGAGAGACATTCACCATTTGTAAGACTGAAGACAATAGTTGCAAGTTGGAGCGGCTGCCTTGCTCGCCGGAACAGAAACTCAACCAACTCTCCGAAATATTCCAAACACTGGATATGAAGGGGAGGCATCGAGATAAACTACTTAAGAAAGAGAACAGTTGGTTTTAACCGCGTTTTTACTGTGAAACTATGAATAAGCCATGATAAAACTATACTTAACTTTACTTAGTCTAAGACAGAGTGCATTTTATTCACGTGTTTGTGTACAGTTTAATGTTTAAAGAGGAAAGTTTAAGTGTAACGTTAAAAGTAAGAGTTTGTTTATTTTGTTACGAGAAGATATTGCTATTGCTCAACGTAGTTGATGTCCCGCATGGTGTTTCACAATGAGTCGGATATGATCCGATCCGCTCGTAGTATAAAAATGGTAGAAATTAAATACAATGGTAGAAATTTAAAATATAAGTTTTAAGGCTAATTTTACCATTTTTACTGTAGATTTCATATGAATAATTATAAATAGATAAAAATCAACGTATAATTATGTGTAAATCGGGTTAAATATCATGAAAAAACAAAATCGAATTTATCATCGACGGAAACGAATCCGCTAGCTTTTGGCTCACGGAACGGTTCCGATTTTTCTGATGAATAAATTTGTTAAAAGATTCGTATGGAATCATTGTGATTGGAAAAAAATTGGAAAAATCTTTTCCGTGCCAATTGATTTCCTCTCAATCGAATCGGATCCGTATCCGACTCATTGTGAAACACACCGCCGATCTCTATTTTGAATAGTTCATTAAAGTGTGTTTTCTATATATGTTTTTAATTTTAAAAACTTCATAGTGCTTGGTAAAATCTCCAAGTTTCAACAAGTTTATAAATATGCTACAAGTTTTGATAGTGAAAATGAGAATGAAAGCAATTATTATTTGTCCAAAATGAAGAAAATAGGCGATAACTATAGATAAACTTAATAAATATTTCCATAACTATAAAAGATCAACCAGCAAACGTCTATAACCATCATAAAATCCAATAATATTCCAATTCAAAAACTATTTTCAAACTGTAGACAGCCGTTTCAAACTTCTATCTGAACGTTCAAAACACTACTTTTCCACCGTGAATAATACACGAGGTAATTGAAGTGAGACCGACACTCGACAGTGTGGCGACCTTGCAAGTCAACAAGTGAGGGTGGCGTGCTCAGAGCCAAATTATAAACCTCACGCTGTTCCTTGTTCGCTCCTTCAGCTTGTTTTGTTAGAAGCTTATTTTGTAACTTACGGACTCAGACTCACTATCTTACGCGCGAGAGTGAGTCCGTAAATTAAATATGCACGGAACCCTAAAGCTCTTATGAGTGTGGTAAACCCTAGAGAAGAGTGTTTCCAAACGTCCTTTAGAGCCTCTGACATGATAAATTATACAAAAAATAATATACGCTACCTTACAGTACATTTCAAAGTGTAGTAATAAGCTAAAAAGCTGATAATTTCGCTTCAAAGTAAGTGTTACTTTGAGTGTTTTTAGACAATGGAAGGGAATAAAATATACATTTAATTAAATTATTGAATGAATTAATGAATAAGTATACTCTCTATCTCAGTTACGAATATGACCAAACTAAACTGTAAGATATAAGTAAATAAATTAAATGCATTTATTTCGGACAACGAGATCTAAATAGAAAACTAAACACTATAGGTAAACTTCAAAATAACTAGGGTAATATTTATTATTATACCTATATATTATTATACCTATTATACCTATGGCCTATTATTTATACCTACAATTACTTTTATTGTAACGGTAAAACGTTACATGTAGCATTTATTTATTGCGCCTACATAAACGCGATAGCAAATTTCGTTCCCTTGTATTTTGTGCTTTCTAGTGGAGGGGTTGCCAGTCGGCCTTCACTATCTAAGGCCAACGCATCTCGTAGTTACTTTTTGTTAATTAACGATTTATTTCGCGATTTGCTTACTTTTTAAGTATTTCGATTCCATACTGTTAGTGCAGTGTAAATCCCCGATTTGGGGACCTAAGTACGGGATCATATCTCTCCCATGCTCTTCTGTCGCAGCCTCGCACCATAACAGCAACATCGCCAGGGGGCACCTTCGAAGAACGAAGGGTCACCTTCGTATTCGCAGTGGTTGCTGAGTCGCGGGCGCGAGAATCCTTGCTCTGCATCTCCACACTCGTTCTCCGTGCCACCTCGCGCGAGGACGAACTTCGGCCCAGACGCCTACCGCTGTCACCTTCATATTCCCAAGCTCAACATTTCGTGTATAGTCAGGGAAGTACAATGATTCTGTCTCTGAACGCCAACAGTGACCCTAGGCATCGGACCTAAATTAGTTTTATAGTTCTTTTTGAGTAAAATTATATGTTTGATTTTTTTTAGTAAACATACTGTAGATTATCGTTGCCTTTTATTTTAGCAATAAAGTCTAAGTAGTAGGCACACTACGTTACACTATATGAAGAGTTTTTACATTACTTTGCATTTAATCGGAATAGTGGTAGAAGGCATTAAACCTTTTACACTTTTCAAATACGAATTGAAACTGACCTTGAAAACCACCACAACACTCATAAAAGTAAGTAATTATCTACAAATACATCTTAATTTGGATAACTGAGGGTTATGAAACAGGCCATCGATTGGTACCTACCTAAACTTGTTTGTTTGTCTGTATGATTAATTGTTGTATACGTTTTACCTTTAATTCTATAGTGATTATCATAGAGTAACATAATATATGGTGTTTATTCATCAATGTTTTCTACAAATATTGCTTCGAAGAAAAACATTGCTTATACGCAGTAAAATAGGTACAACGTACCTACTTACATCAAGGAATTTCATCCCTCTCTAATGGTATTATATTAATTAGGAAACACTTGACAACATATGTACATACATAGGCACGCACGTACCTGTTTATTTAGATTTCTGTGGTACGCACAAATCTACTAGGTAATCAGTCGTTGATCTAGGTATAAGGCGGGCTCGTCGACGGCGAGCTGCGATACGGCGGGGCAGTGGTTGTGCAAACGGTCTCACTGCCTTGCCGCTGTCGATGTGTTAGGTAGGATAATACGTGGTCGGTTTTAGTCGGTATGGAAGTTGAAGCCCTTCAGGCTCGCCCTTCTGGCCTTCGAGTCCGACATACCCCGTCGCCCTCCCCCGGGTCCGAGACGGGGATGCGTAAAAGCATTTCCACCACGAAAAAAAAAAAGGTATACGATTATCTCGAAGTTTGTACCTCTGAATAAATCTGTGTGTATGAAATTTTAGGAAACGTTTAAACGTAGGTAAATTTGTGCAAACTTTTTTATTTATTTATAAGCCTATGTTTGACTACAGCACGCCTATTGTTAGGCCCGTTTTAGTCTAGGGTTTAGCACGCGTGCCTAGATTATTTACCTTTAGATTTGAAGAACCCGGAATGGTATCTAATATTCAGGAAACAGATACGATACCCTGGTCCCTAAGTTTTGCTGCCCTTACTATCAAAATCAAAGCAAAACGCTTCGTTTGAATAGATGCTTCAAAGTATTCCCATTGCAGTAGAGTTGGGTAACCTGCAGCCTTGCCGCGACCCTGGGAGTTACAGAACGCGGGTTCAATCGCATAGGGGTGATTACTGATTACGACAGTATCAACTTACAACATTCATAATTTTAATGGAATTGTGAAAATAAAAACCAAGGTGGTATTGTTATTGTATTTAACATTTTTAACCCCTGACAAAAAAATATGTTACAAATAGCATGGCACGTATCTGTATTGTGTTACATTTTGATCTACGTGGTTTTTATGTTTGAGTATTCACAAAGAATACTATAAGATACCCTTTTAAAAAAAGGGAGTACTTACCTATAATTTTATAACTACCAGGGCATTTGAAACGACCTTTGCACAAGCGGCAATGTGCTCCAAGGTTGACGGCAAGCATTACCGTTACCTGAAGCGCCCCTACCTCAGCTGGCGGAGGCAATCGCATGCTATTACCAATGTTGAGCAAAAGTTGACGCGGTCGGTCCTTGGAAGGGTGACAGAAAAGTGGCATTCCATTTTGAACGCTTCCGTGGGTCGTATGACACGTTAAATTGTAGTTCCGGGTGTTTGTATAGTACGGCAAATGTTAAGCCATGTCAGAGGCCCTTAGGGCGGCTTAATAAACTCTCGACACCAGAGTTGGCTATCCTCATTCGATAAGATGGAGAAGACCGTTACCTATTTTGAAAGGATTATATTATTTTGACTGGCCTGTTTGCTTAGTTTGGGGCTAGATGGCGCTGTGTGCAATGTCCCGGAATATTTATTATTATTATTATTTATATTACCGTAATTATGAAGCCAGCGCATTTTACGAGATATAGGTAACAAGAGTTTATGAATCTGTGTCCTATATCATAATGCATATAAAATCGCGATAGGCAAAACTAAACTAGTACTAAAAGCAACCTAATTATATTCTATCGACACATACAGGGTTCTTAGTTAACTTTTACTTTCTTTATTTCAATGGATAGGTTTGTAATTAACTGCAGGCCGTCTGAAGCAATGCTGCAGCTTAGGGTAAATTTGGTCGCGGCCCAGCGGACTCTTGTGTGCCTTTTACGTTTAAAGTTTGATTAATATAATAAATAATCAAATCATCAATCTGGCGATCTTCAAAGCAAGTGTGAACTGTGAATAAGCAGTTTCATTCTAATCCCTGATGACCGCTTACCATCAGACGAAAGGTCAAATACAAACCCAGAACACTAATCTCACGTAGGTACTTATTGTAAAATAACAAAAATATTTTTTTATCTTTAGATTTTCTTTGGAAAGAACGACCACTAATGCGGTGGGTTGACGACATTAGAATAAGCGCAGGCAGCACCTGGATTGAATCTGCACAGGACCGGGACGAGTGCGTACAAGAAGAGAGGCCTATGCTCAGCAGTAGGCGATAATAGGCTGATGATGATGATGTGATATTATTTTCCAGTTTAACAATGCCAGTTACTTGCCTAATGAAAGTAGCCCTGTTTTGTATGTCCATTGTGCAGAGATCACGCGATGCATCGAACTTGTCATGTTGCACTTTACATAACCTACTTCGACCGACTTGTTGATTTTTACTGGAAATAAGCTATTCGGTATTTAGCGCATTTCAACTGGTAGAGAATTGGAGCAAAGAAGAACCTAAAATGTGTAAAACAGCATTTTCGTTACAAAGATACTTGACTTTTTGCTGAGTATCGGTTAAATTGGTCAAAATCAGAGAATTATCTGATTTCTTGGCATTTCACTTTTCTAGCTATCGAATTGAATACTACCTCTCAGTGAAACTTTATAGAAAAGCAAGGTTTTTTTACAAGAACAATTTATCTGATGGTAAGCTGCAATAGTCGTCTACAATAGCGTAAACTTAAACCTAAACAGAATCTTCCCCTTCTGTCTTATCCTATGAAAAAGGTTTAGTACGAAACAACCTGCAGTGAAAAAAAGCCTTGACTACTACCTTCTAAGCCGCATCAGTAAACCTTCCAAAAGTACGTCTCCAATGAAGGCCGTCGAACTTCCAAGTTCACCTAAAGCTTACACATGCTGACCTTCCATTAGTTTATTTAGTGAACTCACTAAATAAATCGAATCGAATAATGATAATGATCACTCTAAGTGATAAGGCCGCCCTCTGTCCCAATATTATGGTTTTTTTTTTCTTTATACTTGTGTTCTCTTGCTATATTGGTGTACAATAAAGAATTTTTGATTGATTGATTGATTGATTGATAATGGGAATGATGTCCAAACCTTCAATTATTAAGGTAAGTAGTTTAATTACGGGTGATTTGAAATCAAAAATATTTTAGATAAAAACTGCATAGGTAGCTTTTATTTTATTTTAAGACGGGCTTGTTAGAAGGCCTTTGCACATTTATTGGTCTGAATTGATTAGACGGGTGACCAAATATTTCAACTACTTTACACAGAGCATCTTTCGCTACACGACTTTCGTTACACATAGGAGCTTTGAAAACCTTCAACTTCACATTTAGCCTCTTTCATACGTACTTGCCCATTTAGGTAGAATGACAAACGTTAGCATACTTGGGCAATAGCCCGTATCTCTACGTCGTATGTCGTAGTGAATCCTGCGTCATCTCTTATCTATAGATACCGTAGATGGAAATAGTCGCGCGAAAATAGAGCATAGTGCAGCTGCTATACACACAGACCAATAAGAGAGATTATAGGTACTGCTTGGTCATAGTCATTAGCCACTTCTTAAATTTTTCTAATGGATTTTTTTCAAATTATTTTTTTTTCTTTTTTCTGAATTCCTCCCGCGATTCGGAGGCCCTTTGTTAGGGTTGTTTCGGATATCAAATTATGTTGCTGGAACCCAAGAAATTTCATCCCCTAAAACCCAATCGAGATTATTTGGACTTATGTACTTTGGATTAATGAATACTTAATAGACATTTATTTATTTTTTTTACTTTTATAGACATTTACCTGAAATTTAGACACCTTTACACAAATTTAATGGTGCTATCACAATAAAAATATCTTGATAATCGTTTCAGCTTGAGCGTAAATTTATTTAACGTAAATAGATACCATATAAGGTTAAAACTTTCAAGTGATTAACATGAAATTGATCATCAGCCTTGGCATTTTAAATAAAGGTAATCTTTTTACATGTACTTAAAGTTAGTGTTATATATTTATTTTCTAACGAAATTTGTGATATGCTATTTTTTAATCTTTCTACAATCTATTGTATATATACTATGATACGATACTAAACATCGTCATAACTCTTCATGTATCGAAAAACATTCCTAGTATAGTATGTGTACCTATCGAATACCTGCCGATCAATACATATGTTGCGGTAAATGTGGATAATGCGGTAATTATGTATAATTACCAGTAATTATGCATATTTACCAGTGCTCTCGGTAAAAGTTGTAAAAACTTTCGAATTAATCACATTTACCGGTAATTATATATAATTACCATACCCCTTTGGAAAATGTAGAAAAAAATGAAATCAAATATCAGAGTCAAAATGTTTCTTAGAATAAATACAAGTATAAATAAATAAATCGCACGAGTAGAGGTTCGGCAAGAAGGCACCGTTATACATTTGAGGTTCCACAGACTCCCCCTGAATTATAATTAGTCGATCTAGTCAAGAGTAAACCGGTTTCTTCTAGGCAAGCGCGCTAGATCGTAGATTATAACGATGCTAATAGTACTATGCTATATAATTACTGGTAAATGTGGATAATTCATTACATATACCGTGTGCGTTGGTAATTATGTTTAATTATCGGTAATTATACATAATTACCGATTATCCACATTTACCGTAACACATACACTATAAACCAACACAAGTCTAAAAATATTTCCGACATTGACCCTGGGACATTGCTTACTTTGTCCTGTCATAACTACTATATCTATTTTTTATAGTTTAGGTGTTGGAACTACCACCCACAGTGGTCAGTATAAATTAGTAGATTAGAATTTCAACTCTATGCTGGAGTGTTAGAGTTTGTTTTACCGTGGACAATTATAGACATAATGTAAATTGCTAATTGTAAACAGATACCTACAGATAAAAAAATTGGTCGCATATAATGATGTAGGTACCTACATACTAAACTTATTCTTTGTATAACTGGTGGCTAACATTTCTGACTATTGTATAACACTCTTGATTATAATAAAATGGGAAATGATGATGTTATGCATAATTTAATTTTTAATATTTTATGTTACTACTTCCTCTCAGTATCTTATTAAATAATAATATACTACATATGTGTATAGTAGAATTGACACAAGTGTAAAATATTACATGGTATTCTATTCAGTATACAGTCTTGAGTTTTAACTTACATTAAGATTGCAGCATAATTATAATAAAATCATGCATTAGGTTCTTTAAAAACTTATTTCCAACCTAGCCCTCCTTTTTTCAGAATTAGGTACTAATTAAAATAATTTATTTCGGGTTACTAAGACCCATATAACATATTACTGTGGAAAAGTATTTTAGACATACCCAAGATTATGTATAAATCTAGAGTCTAGTCTAGTATATGTTAAGAACAAACTCACATATGAAATGTCATTAACTGTTATTACAGACTTAAACTCAGTTGTAAAATTATTGTAATACATAAAAAGTGCAAATTGTTCAAATGCTACTTATCTATACATAAATGTATACAATATACCTTCCATAGTTAGAAGAACAATTATGTCATTTTGGTAGTTGGAGTCATAGAACAAGTATGTCATTTCATTTCATTTATAAAAAAAGTCATCATAACTTACTTAGTTTATCAAACAGCTAATAAACTAGATCCTGGATTGTTCTGTACTTTAGCGATCTCATCCTTAAACTTCTGAATGGTTTCTTTAGCGAGGTGAAGCTTCTCTTTCAGCTCTGATATCTCTGTTCTCACTTTAGTCTGTGCCATTATTATCTTCTCTAGGGTATTTTCTTTTTTCTCTTCAACTGTAAGAAAGATAAAAATGAATCATTATTGTCTGCACAAGATCGACACAGATGGCACATACAAAGGGAGGGCTATACCCAGCAGTGGGACCCCAAGGGCTGTGGATGATGATGATGATACATATTGATATTTTTTTGAGCATATTTAGCCATTTTTACTGGGAGTTTTCTAAAAGTTGCATGGCCTGTCATGGGCTTTTGTGGGACAAGTTTACTGGGCTGATAACCTATCTCCAATAGAGAGTCACTGGAAGAAGAAATTGAAAGAAAATAATAATATTAAAAATAAATAAATATTTTGGGACATCACACACAGGGCCATTTAGCCCCATACTAAGCAAATGCTTGTATCATGGGTACTAGATAACGGATATAATACTTATTTACTTTTCTTTAGTAAATACATACTTATTATACATACAAACGACCAGACTCAACACAAGGATTATTAATTTTTAAAATTCATAAATACTTGTGTCACGCGAGAATCGAACCCACAACCCCTTGATTAGAAGGCAGAGCCACTACCAACCAAGGTAAGGCCAGTCAAATTACTTATGTCAAATGGTAATCAAAGCCACAGCCCAATACATACAATCAGTATCATGTTGCCACGCCCCATTGGTGACTGGTTTCACACTGTTCAGCAGATGCTGCATGAGCTGAGTGGGCTCTTGGAACACAATCTCCTCGTACGACTCACTGACGAGGGTGCGGCCCACCGTGGGAGGGGCCCCCTCCGTTACTGGGGACTGGAACAGCTTCAGGATGTGGTATAGTGTTACCTGAAATGTTTAGATAGTTTTGGTAAGCTCATGTGTACCATGTATATAATTATGTATCATAAAAGTGAAAGTGTATTTAATGGTCTGTATGTTCCTTTATTAATTTATTTATATTTACCACTATTTAATTCAGATAAAAGTTTAGTGTAACTGTTTACGACAAATAAAAAGCGCTAATCTATGCAGCTTGTAGTGTACTTACAGGCCTTTCATTAGGATCATGGAAGTAAATCTTGATTACAATCTCGAACTCTCCCCACCCAGTCTCAGTGAGCTCGTAGGGTGCTTTAGTAACGATCCTATTAGGGTTGGCATAACTCTCGTGTAGTTTGAAATGAACCTTCTTGATATAGGTGCCCATGTCTTCGTTGGCATACGGTTTTACATAAACAGTCCATTGATGTGTATGCCCATCCTCTTCACGTTTCTTGCCAAAATAGCGAGCTATGTTACCGTAAACAATCGGCTTAACAATCACATGACCCTGGAAAACACGAAATTTGTCTGTATATCGAACGGATTTAGCGGTAAATATATACCTATCGCAAAAACATTGCATAGGTACCTTTATTCTTCCGCCAGAATCTGGGCCAAAGTCCGTGGGTAAACTCATGGTGGATTCTACTTTCGAACTTAGTTTGACTGTATTCTATTTTCTGTAAAACTTTAATTCAGTATTGTTTATTTATTTTGTTAATAAATACAAAGCCCGCAGCCGCACATAACCTCAAATTCGATTCGATCAATAATTGAATAATAATAATAAATAATCACTGTCAACTGTCAATTTGACAGTGACATTTTCATAAAACTGATAACGTTAACATTTATTTGCCTGGCAACACCTTGCGAACTTAAATAAAATATTTTATAGTGCAACCAATGATATTTTATATTGATACTTATACACAAAAACTGCTTCCTAAACATAAACACGTATTAAATTTATTTTATAGGGCACATACAATACAGAACTTTAAAACTTGCAGTGATAAAGTCTTTTTTAAAAGGGTATTTTCTGTTTTTGCGCATCAAAGAATCCATACATTTGCCACAAATATGACGTAAATTGTACGGGGTCATGTCTGTACTTTTATTGTCCAAGAAATTACGTCAAAATCTGTTAAAATTACCGTGATATAATGGGCAAAGCATGTTAAGTATAGTGAATATGATGAAATAAAAACAAGATTTTGTTAGTATAATTGTAATTAATTCTTGTAGAACTTGTTAAAAGTCATAGAAGGCATGTGAACTACAGTTCAGCAAGCTCTTTTTATGTTATTCATAATAATAATTATAATAAGATGACTAGCTACTGCACTTGTACTTAAAAAACTAAATTTTACTGTAAACTGAGCATTAGATTAAAATCACAACATGAGATTACAGGGTGTTGAATTGACACATGACTAAGTTCAGTTAGGGTCCGCTAGTAGGCCGATTGGCTTTTTCCTATCTAACCTACCACCTACCCATCCGTTATGGTAGAGCCTATAAAATATATAAATTACTTTATTATAAGGTCATCGTGGTCGGTTCAAACTGTTAGATCATGAAACATTTACAATTTACATAGATTTCGCTCCTGTAATTTGTATTCTTCAACATTGGCACGCAAGGCTGCGGGCGTTTAATATTCCTTGATTCATGAGCAATCAGCTCTTTTTAGCACTTAATTTAAACGTAAACCTAATTAATTATCAGCTAAAACTTATCATCAAGGCGCGCTTGTTCTGGGTCTGGGTCTGTTAGCAACGGATCATATTCCTCCTCAAGCCTGGAGGAACGGGAGCTGTGCCGGGACGCGGAAACTCGCTGCGTCAAGTTTAGGATGTTGGGCACAAGATTGCTACAGGGAGTCGCTGGAGCTGACATGGAGAAGGCACGGGAACCAGGAGACACCCTCGATGGCCTGACAGGCTGGGTCGTCGACAGAGGCATGTATAAGCTCGATTTCCTACTATTCCATTTCAAACTCTCTGTGAGACGACGTTGTTTCCTCTCATCGCTTTGTTTCCGCACAGGTTCTTGTGTGGGCTGCGTTGGGCTTGTTTGACGAGACTCACTGCTCGGAGGAGAATGTAACGGTTGCCTCACGCCGTAGCCTTCAAATGATGCTTCCGCATTGCTTGCTTGATGGCGATACGGAGCAGTTTGTGGCTTCGGCTCGCATCTATATATGCAGATCAGATCATTTGAACATTGAAACATTTCCAAGTCCTGAAACAGCACAAAGAACAGACATAATTTTCTGAAACAATTCACGGACATGATCATTCAAAACAATGATAACTTTACTTTAGCAGTTTGTAGTAAACCTCAAAGTGCTTCATAAACTTTACGACTGCAGAGTGATCCTCGCAAAGACGGGACATGAGTACCTATATGTAGGTCAAAAAAGAGATGATAAAGTAGGTACACTTTGGTAGACCAGCTAATTTTATTAAAATAAAGAATTAAAACTTACCAATCGTTCCACTGAATCATTTAGCATGTTTTCAGTTACATTCGTTGGATGCCTCTGGTGACGCACTGGAGTGTGGAGGGCGAAGTCTCGGGATTCTCGGGGCTGGGAGCTGGGAGCGGGGGCGGAGACCGGGGGCTCCATCAGCGAGGACATGGAGCGTAGCACCGCGCGCCCCATGCCGTACTCATCGAAGTTCGAGCACGAGTACGGCGGTGGTATGATCGTATTCGCCTGAAATAAAGTTGAAAGACAATATAAGCTTGTATGACACGTCACAGCTTCAGAACATAATTGTCTTTTTTCTTTCGTTTGATTTTCGATTATAGAAGATCGACTGTACGACTAACTTTTGACTACTATGAGCCCTTTTTAAAAAGGCTTATAGTATTTTTTGACTATGAGTACTTGCCTCATTTGTTGCGTTGCAAATGAAACTGGAGTTGAGAGACTCGGCAGTGCTCGTCGCTGATAAAGAACCTGAAGTCACAGAACAGACATCAAAATTAAGAAAGTTATTACTAGAAGCATTATAATTTATTATTTATCAATGACTCCTTCTATTATTCATGGAATAACTAGACTGTTAGTAATTATCTCTTGCACTTTCTATATTAAAAACCGAAACAAAATTTTACCGTAGTAACATTGAGTTTCGCCAGCCGCAATACCCCTTCATGTTTCTTCAATGTTTTTATGGGATTAAATATGTTATGGTTTTAAAAACACTACAATAAAATAATATAACGTCTTCTCAACGATGCACTTAGAAGACGACTAGACTATTATAGCGAGTGACCAGTTAGTATAGACTAATTGAATTATAACGTTCAAGTGCAAGCGATGGCTTGAACTAAGCTGATTAACGACATTATTAGCATTTAATTTCTTGGATACAATGTAGAATGCTGTGAATTTTATTATAGCGAACTTTTAATTAAATCTTGATCAATTTAATTCAATTTACATACTATTCGCTTCAGTATTAAATTATTCCGTGGATCCAGCTGTTTGTCATAGTGTGGCAGTTGTTAAGCCATATAAGAGACCTTTAGAGCGATTTAAGAACTCACACGAAGTGTCCAGTCTCATACGATCTACTACTACAACTAGAGTAAGTAATTAACTTGACTTACCAGGTGGTCGAATCACGTAGTTCTGGAAGTACTGCACCATAACGTAGTTCCCTCCAGCTTTTCCTTCTCCATCAGCGCATGTTATAACCAAGGGATACAGGTCAGGCTTTGATTGAACCTGTAACGTTGATGATGTGTAAATTTAAATTCAGTTTGTATGTAAAAAATTACATCTTCAAGCTAATGTGGTAGGTACACAGAGAGCGAGCTATTTCCATTGATTACGAGTAAGTATGACGTTTGGCCAACCTCACCTCAGAGTAAGGCGGGGGCGCTTGATGTATACTCCCGCAGCGACTATAATGCGGTGGAGGGTAGAGGGAGCCCGCTGAGTCGATCTCATCATTGGTCCTTAGAGGTCGCATGCAGCATGAGCAGCTGATGGCCAGCACTCCCTCCGAGGTGTACCGCTTGCAGATGCAGAACCACATGCAGCAGATCAGGATACCACCCAGGATGCCGAGGAAGAATAGTACGGGCCTGTGGAAGATGTTTTTTTTATCGCTAAGTATCAAAGTCATGGTCGTAGTACACGTATCTATTACCTCGACTATGTAATAATTTCCTTTGTAAAAAGCGTAATTGTATCAAACATGCATTATTATGGTTTATGTATTTCATCGTTTTAGGTAGGTATACCTACTTTTCTATACCTACTTACATATATATTTTTTATGAACATAATATATTTTTTAAGTACCTACATTTATAACAGAACACCCATTCTATAAATAATTTCAAATTAAAAATTAACAACTTAAGTTATTAATAACTTAAGTAATGCGAGAATCGAACCCGCAACCTACAGATCAGCTGGCAGACTACCACCAACAGTCCAATCTACATTACCACTGCGTGTACCACGGATCGTCCATGAACCCGTGAGCCCTGAAGATGTCAGAGCGCGAGTGCGGCGTGGTGGGCGCGCAGCACCCCTGCTCGCAGCACGTCCAGTTTGTAGGGCACAGGCGGCCGTCCGGACATGATGGCGTATCCTTGTCTTTACACTGCAAATTTAAAAAAACTAGTGTTAGATTAGACCTTCGACAATATTATAACAATAACTTTATTTTTTTAAATACAAAAAAGCGGAAAAAAAAGTCCTGCAGAGTAAAGAAAGGCTGGAAAATAATTGTATAAGGTGAAAAGTTGTAATCTTATGAAATAAGAACCGTAAAGCACGATCACTATCTTATATTATTTAGACACCATACATTTTAATGAAGCAACAAAAGTATAGAAGATTCTTAAACCAATTACTTCCTAATATTCAGATTTTCTCATTATTTATGAGTAGGTATTTCGGTAGACGAGAAAAGCGCGGGAAACCTGCAACGTGAAGCAGTGACCGCGCATGCGTCGCCAATCGATCTCCTGTCATGCAAACACAACCATTCACCTGCTGAACCTAGATTTTTGGTCTATAAATAGCCATTCACTATTGAAACTTTTATTTATGCAGGTTTTTTGATGCAACTCAATCATGGTTTTAATGATTTTGTATGCATTTCTATTCAGAATATGGCAACAGCATCCAATATTTACGTTTAGTTAATTGTAGGTAAGTATCCTTTTGGGAGCTATCTAACTTCTTTACTGATTTAAAATAGAAAAAGTTACTCTTACTGATAAAGAAATAGCTTCACAATGTCCATAATTGCCTATATAGACCTTTAAACTTTGGTGTAATGAAATACCAATACAAACTGGATCTACCTCATTGAGACATTTTATGAACCTCTGACACAGGACGGCCACTTCATAATTAGTTAATTATTCGTTAATCCTTTTAGAGAAAGCATAATATGCATAGGCGTAAAATAATACTATTATTCTAATATTTTCCTGTTTTACTCACTTGGACCACCGTAAACTGCATAAAATAACAAGTGACCACGACCAGAAGAATAAGAGCAACTTTCATTTTGAGTTTCCAATCCTCTCTCGTACTTCTTGTACTACACATAGTTTGGTGCAGCCTACGTCACGGGGCACGCGAGCAGGGGCCGCGGATCACGCGGTGATCGGCCACGAAGGTGGCGCCATCTTGCTACCCTTGCGGGTCGCACACAACTGCCTGACATGACACTCTGACCCTACCACCCCGCTATGCGCACCCCCGCCCCCAGTGTAGACAGACATCCTCCTCCCATAAGCTCTTGGCAACAAGGAAATAAGCCAACTAGACTATTACTTGTCCTTATTTAATATTAGACAAAAATATTGAATGATAATATTATATGAATTTCATGGGAACTGTGATACTCTGCAGTTAGTTTAGTGTCATAGCAGACAGGGTTAATATGCTGCCATTGCATATTTAAGAAACGTAATCAATAATCGTAATATTGAACAAAATTAGCACAAAAAACTCTATAAAAACAGTTGAAATTGCATATTATTATTTTTTCGTCTTAGGATAAACTACCATTTAATGAAAATAAAATTAATTTACCCGTGCGAAGCCATAAAATACAATAATATTTTTAGAACGTGGCAATACTTGTAGCCAGCTGGCAAATTGTCAAATGTCAAAAAATATGAAGAAAATGTGAATTGGATTTTGCAATTTCGTTCGCTGATCTCGATAAAACATGAGATTTATGTATTGATATCGTTATTTAAAGATTGACTAAAGATGCGGGCCATTATATTAGTTGTATGTACTCTGATATTAAGAGTATCGGCCTGGGACGACGGGGACTTTGAAGTTTTCGACGTGGTGGAAGAAGTTAACCAGAATTTCTATGAATTATTAGGTGTTCCACAGGTAAGATCAATTTTCCAATGTTTAAAAATACTCTCTAACAATATGCTAATGTGTTTCGGTCGCCTATATATACTAAAGTGCCTCGGCAACATCATCAAACTTGCTCTGAAAATGTCAAGGAAAATTGGCGAATTATTAGCTCAAAAGTATTGTATTAATTAAACAGCCGCTAATTATAATAAATTTCCTTATTTTCTATCAACGAGTGGAGTTAAAAATCTGTTATCACATTTATTACTTTCATATTTAATTCCACAACTTGAATGAAATATGTGTGGGCAAAGATAAGATAAATTTTAATTAATATAAACCTAAGCGCATTTTTATTTAATTATCTTGATTATAAATGATGTAGGTACTTACTACATAATAAGATAATTTTAGTTTAGTTTTTATTAATAATTCAACTAGATGTTAAATTTAGTTTTTTCAAATGACTGTTTTCATATGCACTAGTTTAAAAAAAGCATGATAATATTCAAGTAACAATATATTTCAGGATGCAGCACCGGCAGAAATTAAGTCAGCATTCAAGAAGTTGACTCTGAAGCTGCATCCAGACAAGAATGATGCTCCGGATGCAGATGTACAGTTCCGGAACCTGGTGTCTGTGCACAACATACTCAAGGATCCGGGGAAGAGAGAAAAGTATGTGTTTTAAAATGAATTATATACTACTTATATCATATTTTTCCTTACTTACTTATTCTGCTGGTGCAGAGAACCAAAGTGAGTCTTGGCCTCCGATACAAGAGATCCCACTAGTCCCGATCTAAAGCCGCTTCCTGCCAGCCAGCAAATTGAAGTACTCGCAGATCTCACTCCACAGAGTCCTTCCAGCGGTACCTCGGCCGTCCGACTGGTCGGTGGCCACATATTTTTCCTTATAATATATTATTATGTAAGTGTGACTACACATTGCCTGAAAAGGAACAAGTTAAAAGAAACAAGTAATTTGCAGTATTCTGAAACAATTATGGATGAATAGCGAAACAAAACCAAATAAGTACACATACTTTTGGGGACTGAGCTGCCCTCGTCCGTGGGAGAGCACCCTAGTTCCGTATCCCCACACGTGGTCCCTGGGTGGTGCAAATCAGGCAGCAACTCACTGGTGGTAGGCTTCGGCCGTGGTTAGTGACCACCCACCGGACTAAGCCGCGTCGCCAAACGGTCTAGCCGTGTTCCGGCGCGTGGTCCGGTGACACCGTCCAAGGAGGTGGGTCGGGATAGTTGTTTCTTCGTAGCAGACACCTGTTTAACACACATGCACATCGAGACATTGGGCAGCTAGTTTCGGAGGGTAGCGGGATCCGTGGCACGGTTCGTCGCTGGCCGACCGCAGTTAGTAGGGGACCCAAGTAGCGGTTTAGCCATTCGTGAAAGGCTGTCCCGCCAACTTGCGAAAAATCCCGAGGTTGCGCCAACGTGCCGGTTGGCGACCGGATGAAAGGGCCCGTTGGACTTTCTTGGGGGGGCACGGGCGTCCCCGCGGTCTCCGGACTAGTTCCTCCACCGATGTCTTGAATTGTTCATGTGTGACGAGGTAGCTACGCAAAACCTCATCCCACTGCCATTTCCTTACCGACCCCCACTTTTGCACTATCATGAAGGTTAAGAGACAAAGGAAAAGCGTACCACAGCGACAGCACGCCCTTTCACTTAAAGTGCACCTCACAAACATTCGAGGATTGCACTCCAATCTCGTTCCGGTCCACCACCATCTCGAGACCGAAAAACCTGCACTCATGATTTTGACGGAGACGCAGATCAAATGCCCGTCGGATACGGCGTACCTGCTGTACCCGGGTTACAGCCTAGAGCATAACTTCAAAGCTCGGGCTGGGGTGTGCATGTACGTCCGTGACGACATTTGTTGTCAGCGTCTCCGTAACCTTGAAGATCGCAGATTCTCTGTGCTTTGGGCGCTTGTAGACACAGAAATAGACAAGATTCTATATGCCTGTGTCTACCGATCACACAGCGGTGATCAGGAGACAACTAGGCTTACTGAATACCTCAATGAGGCGGCGGATAAGGCTCTTCAGAAGTACCCTACAGCCCAATTAGTGTTTCTGGGGGATTTCAATGGACGCCACCAAGAGTGGCTATACCCATACCAGATCACTGACCATGCTGGGAGAGAGACGCGTAAGCTCGCTTTGGCGTTAAATCTCACTCAGCTGGTCCAAGGCGCTACTAGGGTGCCTGACGTTGAGTCTCATACACCTAACTGCTTAGACCTTCTGCTGACAACAGATCCAGACCGGTACTCAGTGACAATATCGTCACCCTTGGGTAAGTCCGACCATTGTCTGGTGAAGTCTGTGTCCGTATATTACCCATCCGTTCCGAGCCCTAGCGGTAGTCGGCGGTTGTGGAGATACAGGTCAGCGGATTGGGATGAGATGCGGTCTTTTTATGCATCGTATCCTTGGCAGGCTGTCTGCTTCTCTTCTAAAGACCCTTCAGTCTGTGCGGATGCCGTGATGGATACTATTCGCCTAGGTATGGAATATTTCATTCCTTACTCGGATGTATCCCAGTCCGGCAAAGCTCGCCCATGGTTTGGACCAGAATGTAGACGTGCAGAAGCGCTGAAACATGAGGCATACCTTGCATGGGTTGATGCTCGCCACCGCAAGGCTAGGAATACTAGCAAGAAGAAGATGACATACAACAAAGCCGCCAAGTCCTGCAAAAAGGTTCTTCAGAAGGCACGCTTCGATCACATTGGCCGAGTAGGGAACAAATTAGCTTCGTACCCCGCGGGTAGTAAAGCCTTTTGGTCCCTGGCAAAGTTGATCGAAGGGAACTTCTGCCGCCCCTCATTGCCTCCACTGCTGAAACCTGACGGATCTCTGGCTCACTCTGCAGATGAGAAAGCAAATTTATTTGCTTCTCTATTTGCGGAAAATTCGCGTCTTGATGCTTGTGGTGCTTCGCCTCCTCCTCCTCTTGAATTTCCGACTGCCATGTCGGATTTCAAGATTCGCCAAACGGAGGTCCGTAAAGTGCTACGCGATCTGGACGTGAACAAGGCCAGTGGTCCTGACGGTATTCCAGCTATAGTACTGAGGACATGTGTGCCTGAGCTGGCTCCTGTGTTGACGCGCCTCTTTCAGCTTTCTCTTGAGACTGGCAAAGTGCCGATTTCATGGAAACTTGCTAACGTGCAGCCCGTGCCCAAAAAAGGTAGTCGTGCTGACTCTTCTAACTACCGGCCCATTTCAGTCACGTCCGTGCTCTGCAAGAGTATGGAACGTGTCCTGAACCGCAGGCTCCTGGCGTACCTTGAATCGCATGACCTATTCAGTGACCGACAATATGGCTTTCGCCAGAATCGGTCCACTGGAGACATTCTAGTGTACGCCACTCACATATGGAGTGAAGCCATTGAGAAATACGGGGAAGCCCTGGCGGTTTCCCTGGATATTTCTAAGGCTTTTGACAGGGTTTGGCACGATGGCCTTATTAGCAAGCTTTCCTCTTACGGCCTGCCCGCTGGGCTTCGTGCTTGGATTTCGGACTTTTTGAGGGATAGGTCTATTCGAGTAGTCGTTGATGGCTGCTCCTCAGATCTAATGGCTATCAATGCCGGAGTCCCTCAAGGGTCGGTGCTCTCTGCAACTCTTTTCCTGCTGCATATTAACGATCTGCTGAAACCCGGAACCTTTGGGTACGCAGACGACAGCACCGTTGTAGAGAGCTATACATCCACAGCGCGGGCCAGTGCGGCCGAGATCCAGTGGCTCAGGGAGGCGATGGTCGAGCGTATAAACCTGGCTCTCAAGGCAGTCTCCGATTGGGGTGATGCCAATCTAGTCAGGTTTAATGCTGCGAAGACCCAGGCGTGTCTTTTCACCGCTAAAAAGAGGCCATTCGAGCTGGCCCCCACTTTCCGAAATTCGACTGTGCCGATAACTGACCACCTTGATCTTCTTGGTATTACATTGTCCCCTACTCTTAATTTTGGCTCTCACATTGAGTCTAAAGCCGAAGTTGCAGCCAAAAAGTTGGGTATCCTCTCGAAGGTGCGAAAGTACTTCAAGCCGGAACAGCTGCTTACTTTGTATCAAGCACAAGTTCGGTCGTGCATGGAGTACTGTTCGCATCTTTGGGATGGATCAGCCAAGTACCAACTTGAGGCACTAGAGGCCATTGAGAGTCGAGCCAAGAAGATCATTGGTAATAATAAACTGTGCCGAGCGAAACTTCAAAGTCTTGAACACCGTCGCAAAGTCGCCAGTTTGTCGGTTTTCTATCGGTTGCATTTCGGAGAGTGTGCCGCGGAATTGCACGGACTAATTCCGCCCGCGCCCTTCTTTCACCGGACGAGTAGAGGTACGGCAGGACGACACCGGTTTATGGTGGAAGTTCCTAAGACCCGCACGAAACGGTACGCTTCCACCTTTATTGTTCGTACCGCTAGGTTGTGGAACTCCCTGCCTGGCTCTCTGTTCCCCACGCACTATAATCCAGCGATCTTCAAAGCGAGAGTGAATCGGTTCTTATCGGGTAAGCACGCTCCATCTTAGGCCATAGCCTTACTTGCTATCAGGTAAACTATGGTCAAGTGCAAACCCGTTCAAGTTAAAAAAAAAAAAAAAAAAAAAAAAAAAAAAAAACATACAGTTTAACATACCAATTCATACTTAGTGAATAGGTTCTTATTGAGTAAGCACACTGCATCTGAGTCTGTAGCCTTTGCTTACCATCAGGCAAACTATGGCCAAGTGCAAAACCATTTCAGTTGAAATGAAATATTTATTTGCTTAAGAATATAGGTTGAAAAAAAAATGATGGTATCCTAATTGATCTTTTTCACTTTTATCATTTCAGATACAATGAAGTCCTCAAGAATGGTTTGCCGAACTGGCGATCAGCGGTGTACTACTACAGACACGTGAGGAAGATGGGCCTGGCCGAGGGCTCCATCATCCTGTTCATCATCATCACCTTCGGACAATATGCTGTGTCCTGGGCTGCTTATGCTGAGAAGAGGTTTACAGCTGTAAGTACCATTATTCTTGTAGACCTGAATCTGGATAAATAATTGTGGGTTAAAATAAGTACGCAAGATTATAATGCCTTGGACAAAATCCGACATAAAGAATATTTTAAAAAAAACTAATCTGTAACTGAATGGTTTGGCAGGATTTCATCTTCTTTGTTCCTTTAACTATCTATTTATATGAAAATAATAATTAATTAATTACTCTTACTCCTATACTAATAGTTTCTAAAAAATTGCTAAGCCCAATTAAAAATGTGTTTTAAAATATTTAAGTTTTGTTTAGTGAGCAGTTCTTGTATTAACTAATGTCTAAATGTCCTAATCAATAACTACTTATTATGTGGAAATGAAAATAAGAAAATTCTTGTATAAATCAAATTATTATTGTATTCAATAATGTCATACCGAAAGTAAAGCCTGTCTATGTTTTATTGTGAGCCACTTCTATTATTTACAAACACCATTACATCATCTGTGTCTTGCATAACAATAATGGAGTACAATCTGTGCAAACTAGCTGTAACAGTGGATTTGTCATGCTGTAGATTTTGCAAGGTTTTTTCTGACTATGTTACAAACTGAGGTTACAAGTAAATTGGATGGTTATGAAAAATGTAGTAAATGATATTTTATTTTTTGTCATAAAGTTTGTTTCGTAATACTAGTTCAGTAGACTTCGTTCGCGTTGATTTGGAATAAAAATTACCCAAGGCAAAATGAGTCTGTCTTGGCTAATTTTTGTTCTTAAACAACGCGAACTTTCATATACTACCACCATGCTAAAAGTCACGATGATCTGCCGCTCCGTCGTGGCGTGAAAACAGAACAAACACTCTCACATAAAGTCACTTTTATATAATGGTATAGTTAAATAGTATTATAATCATAACTATGATATGAATAAGATTTGCCTTATTGACAAACAATTATTACTCATATGTGCAACTTTGATAACAAAGTCTCTCATAACTTCTTTGATTTTACAGGAGCAAATCCTAAGCAGTCGCGGCAAAAAGCTCTCCAAGAAGTCAGGCTTCGACGCCGGTCTGGCTGAGATCCTCGAGCAGCTGCCTCGGCCCAGTGTGAAGGACACGCTGCCCTTCCAAGTACCTCGCGTGTGCTGGTGGCTCCTCACCGCCCTGCCGCGCGCCGTGCAGGAGCTGAGGAGGAGGAAGCAGGAGAGAGAGGAGGAGCTGAGGAGGCAGAAGAAGAAGTTAGTAGAGTTTAATCTATATATACATGTCTGTCTGTCTTGAGTCGAATTTCCTCATGACGTTATTTGTGGGGTTATCAATAAATGATTTGTATTTGCTCATCAAGCTAAAACAGCTTAACGGATCATCATAATTTGTAGTACGAGGTCTTAGATGTGTCATACGCTACTTTTATTCTGAAATAATCCGAGAAAAGCCGCGGGCATCCATTAGTTAAAGAATAAAATGAAAATACACGAAAAGTAAGACATAACATAACAAGAAATAAAATGTTTGCAACCCAGTCCCAAACTCAGTGTTTGCTGGATGCTTTCATCCAGCGCTACTAATTAAGCAATTTAAGCATAGATATAATATGTAAGTACATATTTGCATACAGAAAAGATAAAGGTGTACAATGAGTTTAAACTACCTCTAACTTGAGCAGGAAACCCTTATTATGTGCTTTTCAGTTTTATTATTCCCTCTTTACATTCACACTAGCTCTATTCCTGTGTTATGAAAGGATGTCATTATCGTTTTTTTTTATTCAGAGAGGAAGACGACCGACAGCGTGCCATGCGCGAGGCAGCGGCGGCGGCCGAGGCGAAGGAGGCGCGCGGGCTCCGCAAGCGGCGCGGGTTCGTGCCGCCCGCCAGGGACGGCTGCCTGCTCGACCCCGCGGAGGAGCCCGAGGACGGCGCGCCCCTCGCCGAGCCGGTCAAACTTGCTGTGAGTGGATTATTCACGTTGATCGATAATGCTTTATCCTGCTGTATACATTTAGATTTTTTATTTCTTTATATGCATTCAAATTCAAATCATTTATTTCGACACACAGGACACAACAATATATACATACAAAAGTTGACAACAGGTAGAATAGAAAGGTGATATTACGTTACATTGATGTATCCCGTGCGTCAAAAAAAGGTATATATTTACTTAAGTGGCAATAAGCTGTGATTTGAGAATAAAACAACCCAAGATTGCTTTAGCACCTATAACTGTCATATCTCAAAAACAATGGACGGTTCGTAAAACTTACACTGTAGGTATCTATATTAAGTTATCAGGCGAATTAGAAGTATTCTATATCATATTTACTACCTACAAAGAAAGAGATTTATCAGTTTGATCTGTGTATTTTATAAAAGCTGCGACTTGATCAATGATGTATCTTTTTAACATACAAAAATAATAAACATACATAAATTGATTGATTCCCCAGCAGCCCCCGGTGACGGGCGGGCTGTGGACGGACGACGACCTGGCGGAGCTGGTCCGGCTCGTGAAGAAGCACCCCGGGGGCTCCGCGGAGCGCTGGGAGCGCATCGCGGAGGCCATGGGGCGCTCCGTGCCGGAGGTCACGCACATGGCGCACAAACTGAAGGACAACTGCTACAAGCTGCCCGGACAGGAGCCCGAGCCAGTGCTGCCCGAGCAACCTAAGAAGGTAACTGTGACTTTGACTTCATTATATATCATCATCATCACAAATTTAAGGGCAAGGCCTTGTCTGTGGAGTATACGCCATCCTTCCCGATCTTCTGCTAATTCCTTGTCGTATATGGAGGTCAAGGAATTTGCAGAAGATCATAATATATATACATTAGATAAACTCTTATTCAACCTAAGAAGGTAACTGCATCATATATAGAAGAATTCTTTATTGTTGGCACAGAAATAACGAATACAAGGAACATTAAAGTCTTTTTTAGTAAAAAAAAACAAGGTTTTACTATTTTATTGGTAGTGCCTTCCGTACTACCGTGATTAACACGACTCGTTATAAAAGTAGGTACCTACCTGATTTCTAATATTTCACATTTTTTATTCCAATGTGTGCATTTCCTATTATTCTTACGTGTACCTATAAGTAACTTGACGTAGTTACGAATTAATATTTCCAATTTTGATGAATCTTATAAAATCGATCATATGAATGCAGTTTATGTAATTCAGTAAAATTATGACTGTTAATTAAAATCATAGTACATTTCCAAAGATAAGACCCAGAAGGAGCTAATCACCGTAACACAGACGCACCGGCCGCGGCGTCCAGTGCGATGCTTTAGAGATATATTGTGTGTGTACATTTTACATGACAATAAATTTTTAAATTGTAAAAATACATGAACTAATTTATACATAGTGAATCAGTCCCATAATGTATATCTCCAGGTGAAGACACGTAAGAGCGAGGAGGTGAGCGGCGGCAACTGGTCTCAGTCGCAGCAGCAGGCGCTCGAGACGGCGCTGGCGAAGCACCCCAAGGGGGGCGCCGGGGACCGATGGCAGAAGATAGCGGCCAGCGTGCCAGGGAAGACTAAGGTAACTGGTCTAAATCAAACTTGAAATATATGCTTTAAGTTAAAAAAACTTATATCACGGTGCTCAATTTGGTAAAAATATTTGATAATTCCAGGCAATTCAACTAATGGGAAGTAACCGTAACGCCGTAGTAAATATTAGTTGCTTGCTTATTCTGTTAGTATGAAACATTTTTTCAGAAATATCACTGAACCGCGTCCAATAAAATTAAAGTATCATCCTGGAAAACAATATACCAAATAATAATTAAAATCGATTCATAATTTGTTGAAAATAGCTCAACTATACCTTATAATTCGTTTCATGAAAAGGAAAAGAGTTACATAAATGGCGGCCAAAAATCATACCATTCTTTTGCACAATATAGCACCTCCATTTGTGTAAAAAGCAATGCAATAGTTTTTTTTAATCCTTTAAACCGAGTTCTACAAAAACATTTATTCGAATCGAGACTCCTTTTTTGGTTTACAACTCATAAACACAATTTTGTTTGACAGGAGGAGTGCATGCAGCGATGCAAGTATTTATCAGAAGTGCTCAAGAAACAGAAACAGAAAGAGGAAGAACAGAGACAGAACGCTGAGAATGACATCACACAAGACACCGACAGTTTGGACAATGAGGACGCATAACTTGCATTTTGAACTGTATTCTGTGGGGAATAAGGGTGTCTTTGTATTGGCTTGTTTATTTTTAACCATACAATTTATTTCTTTTACTTTTTATTAAAATAAAAGTTGGCTTTTTTTTGCAGTTTTTCTTGATTTCTATTTTTTCTATTTCTTCGATTACAAAATTGCCTGAACTGTGCATTATGTATTTTGATTTTCTTTTTTACTGTCTTCAAAAATGCTGTAGGTTTTTCTCAATTCGGTTGTGTTTATTGTAAAATGTATGTATCATCTTTAGGCTTTTCTATAGATTTTCTAAGTGCCCCTTTTTATGTTTTAGTTAGAAGTAGTATGTTATGTTCTTCTTCCCTTGTTTTTATATTTTATTTTTGTAAATATAATGCAATAAAAAGGCCAATACACAGACATTAATCAGGGTATGAGAGGTGTTTGTATCATATCTCTAAGCACGTGATAATATATTAGTTAATAAAATATAATATTGACTGTCTAAACTGTGTATTGTAATTTTTGACAATCCTTGAAAATGTAGATGTCCTAAACAAATAAAAGATTGAGACATTGGGTCCGTGGGGTCCAGCTGGCTTAGACTTGTATCGGCCAAGCGTTTGGTGGAAGTGACAGGTCTCCAGAGTGCTGGCTGCTACTTTGCTCAAAAGGTGAGCATTGCTATACAACGCAGAAATGCCGCCAGCATTTTGGGGACCTTTCCTTCTACTACAGGCATTGTAGATTCAGTATTTTAGTTTTAGAAGTAGTTCAAGTTTTTATTCTATTAATAAAAGATAAGTATATACATTTTTAATAAGCTTATATTTCAATATTTACAATCGTTTTTCATTATTGTATTTCGTTATGTCACTTGCACACATCTTTAATTTCAAGACAACGTAAAAGACTAGATTAAAATGCTTAGTTTTGTAAACTAGTCCAAATATGGCACATTATACTTTAAATACTATACAATTATTTATATTTTGTATTGTTATATTCATGTATTGTCTTGAAAATAAAGTTATGTTTGAAATTTCCACTGAGCAGCAAGAAACTCCTTTAAAAATTACAGTAACAATAAATTAGTAGATATTTTTTAAATTGTACCAAGACTATTTTTTAGTCTAACATTCTAGACTCCATAGACAGAAAAACCTAACTTTTTTATTTGTTCGACTTGTTGGAGCGTCACATCCCGCTACCAACATAACAGCGGGACAGGTCTACCAACATGAAGGAGGTTCCCGCCAACGCCGCCAGGGGGCAGCCCGCGCGCCAACAGAACGACAAAACCTGTCTATCGCACCTCACATCGGACGCGCAATTATTGTAAAATACAGTCCACTTGCATTAAATCATCATCAAGACATACCAAACTGTTTTATCTCATCCAACGAAAGGCATCCTAGTAGGACCTACGGAAGGTAGCAACAGACTTTGATTATAAAGTTCAGGTTTACAGTTTTATTTCTGCAGGCAATTATTTGCTCTTAGCATGACAATATACAATTCATCATAACATGTATTTAAGATAGATTAATGCCTTATTGGACACAAATAAAATAAAACAAAAGACAAACAAGAGAAAATTTAAATGTTATGCCACAAAATGGCGGGTGAATGTTATAACTTAAAGTAGTATCTTGCAGCTCGGTGGTAGAGCCGTGTTCGTTTCATCTTCTGTGCTATTCTTCTCCGAACCTGCTGAATATCTGCGGAATGGCGTCGTTGTCTTCTTCCTCTGGAGTAGTTGCTGTCATCCTCTCTGGCTTCACTTGCCTTTGCGGGTTCTTGGTGCCGCCATAAACTGGGAACATAATTAAATTATATTAGAAATATAACCTAATATTACGTAGTTAACTAGTTATTTAATACGCTTTTAGTCGAAATCCAGAACTACTTTCACTAATAATTAATTTTGAGAGATGGACAGAATTAACAAACATCGACGAAAATTTTCTATTTTTGATAAAATGCACCAAGCAATTCGTAAAAGATTTATCCAAAGTTTTCTACCCTATGTTACGTATAAGTAACTCCTTCTATCAATCAATATTTCTTGGTCATAGGTATATAAAGTATTTCTATTTTTTTATTTTTACTGATGTACACGTGCCAGAATAGGAAGGAATAGAAGCTCTAAGTTATATTAACTTTATTTCTAAACTAATCTCGGGTACTACACTCCTATTTGTATTTATATTAATTATTAATCTCACGTGACTTAGTCCCCCAAGGGTTCTGTGAGGCACCCCCGCACGCCCTGCAGGCGCAGGCGGCGGGCGGCGCCACCTGGTGCGGCTGCTCGGTGCCGTCCTCGCAGTTGAGCAGCACCACCCGCCGCGACACCTTGGTAGCCGTGCAGCACTCGCACCTGGACTCGTGGATGCCGCTCTCTGAAACAATTAGTATTTGTTAATGTGAAACAAAAACAATCGACACTACCTGTCCATTATCATCTCCTTAACAGGGAATTATCATCAGATGACGTCTTTAAAGTCTAGATCGAAAGTAGAGCACGGTTGTGTACATTTCCGATGCAGATCCATTTCATAATGTAACTGGTTCGCAATGAGGTTGCAAGATCACACTGTTACATGCTCGGTGACATATTTATCAGTTATAGAGATATCATGAAGCAATCAATAGGTAACATTATTCTGCCGAAGTCTGTACTGAATAGGATTTATAACATCTTTTAATTTGTATTTTGTTATCCGATAAAGTAAAGTCTATGTTAGAACCAGCTATCTAGTTCTTTGCCTCTTGGCAATGATTTCCCAATTTTTTTAATGGATTTTATTATAATGGGTGATGATGGTAATCCATTACTAATTATTATGGTAATAGGTACTCACTAGTATCATAGAGCACGCTAGAGTCGCAGCTGCCTCTGCACTCGGTGAACCCTCGCAGCGGCTGCTTGTTGACGCACAGCCCGTGCGGCCCGAGCCGCGCGCGGATCAACTCCACCGTCGCATTCGGGGGCATCGCCACCGGCTTGCAGGTGGGGGACACTGGACAATTAAAACAAATAGATTACTTTACATGTTAAATAAATTAACAAGTTAAATAGGCGGTCCCAGCTGTTCCTCAGTGTACAGGAGCTAATATCATATTATATTACTAAAATATGGTATTCTCTGCACGTGACACTAGGATAATCCTGTGCTGTGAAGTGCAAGCTATATATTACGAAGGAGTATAAATTATTTAGTTACGAGCCCAACATATGACTGCCCTGTTAACTTAATTGGTACTGGCTTTGCCTTTAATCTAGGGGAGCGGGTTCGATTCCCGTATGACGCAAGTAATTAAGAATTTTAAAATTCATAATTACTTGCGTTGAGGATACTAGCGTAAGCTTAGTAAGGGACGAGATAGCAATGTGTGGACGTAACATTTAAATTAACTAGCAGTTCCCGGCTGTTTCTCATAGTGCTCTAATCAAAACTTAATACATATCAGAGTACGATTATCGTGTGATGGACTCTGCATCTCACACTAGGATAATCCTGTGCTGTAAATATTGCGAAGGAATATTGCTCGCTCTCTTTAGCTCCAAGCCCGACATATACGACATGTGAGGGCCACAAAATCTGAGAACACGAGTCTTCCATGTAAGGATCTTTGGGTCTACCACGATGTACTTTCCGGTGACCTTCATCATTGAATTCTAATTACAATGACGCACTGGACTAGGAGTCATATTCGGAATATTACTCAAAGAGAGAGAGTGGTATAATAGAGACTCACCAAGGTTGAGTCCAGGTTCGTTGCAGACCTGGCAGCAAGTCTCGTTGCGCAGGTGCTCCGGCGCGCAGCTGGACACGTCGGGGCAGGACTGGCGCGATGACGTCACGAACACCTCCTCGCCCGCACGCTCGCACGAGTACGTCGTGCAGTTGTCCACCGAGTGCCAGGTGGTGCCTGGAGAATATAAAGATAATCAGACTAGCGTCACACTTTGAAACCGTTTATACTCTGTACATGCATTAGGTATATATAATTTTGACAGCCGTCATCTTCATACATTTTACGGCAAAGTGGCCACTTCTGGTGCTCTGTCCTGTGGACTGACTGTGCCCATTGATTGTACATTTGTTTGTCAGGCATTTTGAGTTTTGGTTGCCTGAATTAGCCTTATGATCGAGGGAGAAATGCGGTCGTACAAAAATGAAACTGGCTCCCAAATGAGGTTGCTCACCAGGTTCCTTCAATGCGTCCTGTATGACGCAGGCGTCCTGCACGCAGTGTCCGCAGCACAGGCCCGCCGCCGCCGCCTTGTACACCCAGCCACGCTTGCATGACGTCACACAGTGTTGAACACTCTCGGAGTGCGTGAGGCGGCCGGTGCTGTCGCGGGAGCACGTCAGGTTCTTGCACGGGTCGCTGGATGGCCAGGTTTGACCCTCCTGTGAGGAGAAAGAAGATAATGAAGACTGAAAAAAAACGCTTGGTGTTTTGCAGAATATTTTACAGATCGTAAACGGACAAAATAGCATTGCTATGAAATCGAGACATCAAAACATCTACCACTTAACTATTAAATGTTCAGGTGTAAGATATACCTACCTAAAAGGAGATACCCTCAAAAATAGCTGGAATCGTTTAGGTACCGTGAGGTCCAAATGTTCTCATAACTAGCTAGCCAATCTCACCAATTTGCCTCAAGCATCACTAGTGCATCGTAAGGTTGCATATGTCATATGTCAAAAAACATATAGCCCTATAAACAGCAGTCCACCAGCTTACACCGTCTTTTAATACTCATTATAACATCAGTATCATACCTGATAGATCTTGTTCCCGACCCTGCATGCGACCGGCTCGTGCGTGCTGCAGCACTGGCCGGGAGTTTTATCCTCCTTCAGCACGAACTGCTTCTTCAGCGCCGCAGACACCGTCGGACAGGTCTCGTTGGAGCTTTGGACTTGCAGCTGGAAGATATAAGGGAAACATAATAATATATTGGTAAAACATCGGGGAAGTCTAACAGACCATCGGTTGCGATATAGGACCTGTATTCTACAAGCAAGTATTTACCGTGGGGAAAAGAATCTACTGTTCGATAAACCAAAATGTTGTAAATGATAAAATGGCAAACTTCTCTTACTCTGAAGACATCTCGGTCTCTCAACTTTAGTAGCCCTAGTCAATATCAAATCTATTGAGATCTAGCCATCTTTATATTTGCCCTTATTGGGTCTTACATATAATCTTGTATAAATGGTCTCTCTATGTGCCTTTTTTTCAAATTTAATATATTCAAGTTATGATAAAAAATCTGACAAAACAAATTTTACTAATTAAAAATAAAAACTTAACTAACTTATAAACTAAAACTTATAATAAACTTAAAACACCTATAAAAAAAGTATATCTGTAGGTAACGTTCCCAGCATGCTGGCGGCATTGCCACGTTGGATGGCAATGCTTATCCTTTGCGCCAAGAATGCGCCAGCACGCTGGTCACGGGTTGCCTGAACTATTTGTTCTACTAAAAATTTATAAATTTTATGGGTTTTTATTTTATTTTTGTTTTTTTTTTATTTTTTTTAGTTATATACATATATATATATATATATATTATATATATATATATAAACAAACTAATCTACTTTTTCAAAAGGTAGCGTACCCAAAATTGCTTGCTGGCTAAATTGCCCCGTTGAATAGCTAGACTAATCTTTTGGGCAAAGTACAAGCCAGCATTTTGGTCACGCGAAACCTATTTTTCTTTTTTTAATGTGCCTTTTTAGGTTTCATTTGGCACCCACATACAAGGTACGAAGGCTTGTAGACTCACAGTGCCGTCCACATTGACGCAGGTATAGTTGGTGCAGAAGTCTGCAGAGGTCCACTTCTCCCCGATGGGTCGCTCCACTCCATCCACCACGCAAGCCACTGGCGAGCACTTGCCGCAGCACTGCTTGCTTTCTGGAGTCGCTGGGATGTACTTCCAACCCTGAAGAAAGGTTATAAATATTTATTTGCTTTTACAACATTTAATGAAGTTAATGGTTGAGCTGACTAGAAATTTTGACAAAGAAGAAATATGGGTTTTGTTAAGTACTGTCAAAAAACGGCTGCTTTGAATTTAATTGAGTACTAGTAAATTTGTATGGTTGGAAAGGGTCAGATAGTAGGTATTTCGAAAAGTTTAACCAAAACGTATTTTTTAATTGATCGCTCGGTAAATTTGATCAGCAGGTACTGAATGAAATATGAAATTAAAATATGTAAATAAAATATACCGGCAGACACTTCTCCTCACACCGCTGTACAGTCTTTACGCGCTCGAGAGTCTTGTCATCGACTCGCGCGCACCGGTAGATGGCGCATACGTCGTCTGGGGATGTCCAGTTTTCGCCAACCTAGAGAAAACAAGACCAGTTTAATTTTTTTGTGAGGACCAGTTATAATGAGTGAGGTTAATACGTAGAAAAGAGATGCAGGACTGAAGAAAGTGTAAAAATTACAAAATTCATAACCCTCCTATTTGCTATGCCATAGTCGGGTAAAAAATAGTAGGTAGTCTTAAACATCACATAAAACTAGTATATATAGGTACATATATACTAGCTAGATGGCGCTGTGTGCAATGTCCCGGATTTTTTATTTATATGTGAAGCCATAAATAAGGCAAACTAAGTTTAGCTGAACTGCGTGATTGGTATTTTTATTGCGATTGATCGCTGTTGTTCGGATTCTAGATAATCTATTGACGCAGCATCATCAATCTTATATAAAAATAACTTACCTTATAAACCTTGTCGTTATACTTGCAAGCGGCGTGCACGAGGGCGGGGCAGCAGGCGTAGGGCTCCGGGCGCGGCTCGATCACGAACTGGGGGTCTGCGGTGAGGGCCGGGCAGCTCGTCTCGCTGCAGAGCGGGGCGGCGCCCGCCAGGGCCGCGGCGCAGCGACACGAGCGGCACGGGCCGTCCAGCCACACTGCGTCGATCTGCGGGGGAAGGGGGTAGACTTGTAACTAAATTCAGTAAATCATTTAAAAGTATTATTTAGTTATCCAGGAATTCAGCTATCAGGAACTAAATTCATGTAAGAGAAATAACATTGTAACAGATTTGTGTTCATATGACTAAATTTATAACTTAGTACCTACTTCCTGATTTTTTTGAATCGTAAAATATAATATGTGTAAAGACTCTTTTATCCATTCAAGTTGTATTTAATAAAGCAAAAATATTAAAAATAACATTGATTAAACCATAACAATAAACTGTAACAATGGTTTGGAGAGCTAATCCCATAAAATGGGAAACATGGCTGAATGAAACAACTGTCTTAATTTTATCATTTTTTGTAAGAGCAAAACGGTTGTGACTATTGAAAATATTGTAACACCATTATACTGTACAGTTTGCAATAAATATACTACTTTACTTTATACATTATTTTATTAGTCTCAGTTTCTAAGGTGTAGGTAGTGCACTGCAACTAACCTCTTTGAAGGTAACTTCAGGCACAGCTCGCGCCTTCTCCCCGCCGCTGGGAGATGACTCCCACTCCAGCTTCACGAGGCACTTGTCCTTGGGCAGCTCTGGAACATTTATTAATTAATATTTTTTACACATATTACTTTACTTGAGGTATTTTTGTTTACAATTCCAAAAAACTTTATAGAATTAGTAAATAAATAAAAAAATATTCCGGGACACAGCGCCATCTAGCTCCACGTGCACGTAGATATTTTCGTTATACGAGACTTACCGCACTCGTACTCCGGACAGCATTTCCCTGTGACGTTGGTCACTTTCAGGTTGTGGAACTGCGGACACGCCGGGGACTGCGGGCACCTGGAGAAATGCAAACAGAATGGGCTTGAACAATGTATCGTTATTTTATAAGAAATAAAAATATTTTATTGTTGCTGTAGTTTTCTGTACTTGTGCCTTAGTTTAGTTATAGTGTTTATGTTCACTTGGTGTGCGTGTCGTCACCGCCAGCCGCAATAGAATATCAGCGCTGGTGGCCCTGTGCCATCAGCATTAGTCTGAGTTGCGGCTGTATTGGGGCATCACATTCTTAACATGTAAGTTTAGTAAGTAAATAAGTTTAAGTTTGTGTGTCTCAAAAAATATATATACCTAGTCAGGTCATAAGTATTGTCACACAGTAAAAACTTTTCTTTTAGAATGCTGGCCACAAAAAAGTTTATTGAATTCGAATTTCGAATTGTTCATGAAAATAAAAATGTATACTTTTTAGAATTTTACTCATTTTTAAATATGGAGTGGACGCTTAAAGAAGACCGTGTTGCAGTTATTGCATTGCATCGTTGCGGTTACGCGCCAATTCAAATTTTTGACATACTGAAAAATTTGAATATAACCAAAAGATTCGTTTATTGTACCATCAAACGATACAATGAAGACTCTAGTGTAGATGACAGGTCAAGAAGTGGTCGCCCTCGGTCTGTTAGGACTCCAGCAGTGATAAAAGCTGTGAAGGCGCGAATTCAAAGAAATCCCAAACGTAAGCAGAAACTGTTGGCCCTTCAGATGGGGTTAAGCAAAACCACGGTGAAAAGGGTGATAAATGAAGACTTAGGGCTTCGGGCATATCGAAGAAAAACAGGACATCGTCTGAATGCTCGTCTAATGGACCTGAGACTGAAGAGATGCCGCGCTTTGTTGAAGCGGTACGCGGGAAAAAAATATCGGGAAATTCTTTTTTCGGATGAAAATTTTTTTACCGTAGAAGAGAGCTACAACAAACAAAATGATAAGGTGTACGCACACAGTAGTGAAGAAGCGAGCAAACGTATTCCGCGTGTCCAACGAGGTCATTTTCCATCCTCGCTCATGGTATGGTTGGGAGTTTCTTATTGGGGCTTAACAGAGGTACATTTTTGTGAGAAAGGTGTAAAAACGAATGCAGTTGTGTATCAAAATACAGTCCTGACGAACCTTGTTGAACCTGTTTCTCATATCATGTTCAATAAGATTCGGCGCCAGCTCATAGAGCGAAGAGCACACAAGACTGGCAGGCGGCGCGTGAAATCGACTTCATCCGGCACAAAGACTGGCCCTCCTCCAGTCCAGATTTGAATCCGTTAGATTACAAGATATGGCAACACTTGGAGGAAAAGGCGTGCTCAAAGCCTCATCCCAATTTGGAGTCACTCAAGACATCCTTGATTAAGGCAGCCGCCGATATTGACATGGACCTCGTTCGTGCAGCGATAGACGACTGGCCGCGCAGATTGAAGGCCTGTATTCAAAATCACGGAGGTCATTTTGAATAAACTTTATTGTCATAAGAATCTATGTTTTGTAAAAAGTTCATTTTGGTATATAAATGGTTACATAAAGAATAAAGTTGTTTCAATTATTTTATATTAAACATGTGACAGAATTTATGACCTGACTAGGTATTTCTTTCTATCAAAAAGACAAACATTAAATCGCGGCTGTAAAACATCTCACCAAATTCAAATCTGAACTTAGTTTAAATATTAGAATGTCCTCGCACTCAATCTAAGCTTGAACTACTAAATCTACCTATAGGTATTAGTTAGGCAGGCACTTTCAAGAAGAACAGGGAATTCAGAAAGTCGTCACTCTTCTTCTTCTTCTTCTAGAATGAGAGTGGCCAACTCTGGTGTCGAGCGTTTATCAAGCTGCTCTAAGGGCCTCTGACATGGGTTAACGACTGATGTACTAGACAAACAGATTACGGAACCGCCCACAATGGAAAGCCACTTTTCGGTCACCTATCCCAGGACTGACCGCGTCGACCTTTGCTTAGTTGTCACTGGGAAAACTTCACTAAAACTCTCACTTGTCAGTCCTGCAGATGAGGCGGGCGCGCGGGCAGCACCCGGCCAGCTCCACGAGGCGCTGCATGCCGGGCTCCATGATCTCCACCTCGCTCTCCGGGGGGATGTCCTCGCACTCACTCGGGGGCTTGCATTCTGGAAGGAAAATAGTAGGTAAATGTTGACAACCACGTGCGAATTCGCCTCTAAAACTACACCTGACTAGTGTAGCATGAGATCTTCAATATGACCCAGGAAAGAAAATCGCTAGAATTGATAATGTAGTCAATTTACATTCTTTATTTACAATAATAAAATATAAAAACAAGGGAAAAAAACTAAACATACTACTACTACTAACTACTACAAAAAAGGGGCACTTAGAAAATCTTTAGAAAAGCCTAAATTGAATAACTTAAATTAATTAATTAGTCAATTTACATAACTTGAATTGTTTTTTAACTAGAACGGGTGTGCACTTGGCCATAGTTTGCCTGATGGTAAGCAAAGGCTATGGCCTAAGATGGAGCGTGCTTACCCGATAAGAACCGATTTAAATATCTGTTACGTAAGCAATCAAAATCAACGGAATACCACTTACAAAATGCCAAAATATTTACCACCTTTAGAACAATCTCGGCGCTACTTTTATAAGGATAGTGTAAACACCGAAAAACTCAAAATAGGTAAATTAAAGTTATTACCGCAAGCAAACTCTGGGCAGTCGTCGGCTCCGGTCTTTTGTTTGAGAACTTGTCCAAATCCACACTCCATCTTCTTTGGCTCCACGCATTCCTTCTTCTTGGGTTTTGCAACTGAAATTTATCAAACATTTTTGTTAATTTGAGCGAGAAGGCTGTTCTTAACTTGGGTGTAATTCGTAAAAGGTTCTAAGAAAAGATTTGAATTCGTCAATCAACGAGCGTATAGTACGCGCAAAAATACGTCGTACACGTATCTATATAATATATAATGCATTTCTCGTTTATCTATAAAGTATAGTGTACAACGTATAACGTAGGTGATCTACGTACTTACGTGTACAGCAAATCTAAAAATTACTCTAACAGGAATTGTGTTTCCTTCAAACTACAATCTGGGGTCTTCAAATCTAGAGTTAATATGTAGGTAATGTCTAGGTAAGTGTGTTATACCCTAAACTGCAGCAAACTTATCTTCAATCGGGCTGTAGTCAGACACGAGTTTATACCACAACTAGTGGTTGCTCGCGGCTTCGCTCGCATTAAGAGTTAAAACTTGCATCCCCTATTTTACCCCTTTAAAAGTGGTATTTCCAATAATCCTTACTTAGCGGATGTCTACGTCACATCTACCTTCTAAATTTCAGCCCAAACCGTTCAGTGGTGTGGGATGTGCGTTAGATCACTCACTATATCAGCGCTGTAGATCACTCACTAGGTATATCAGTCAGTCAGTCTCCTTCGAGTTTTATAATTTTATAAATGTAGATATGGTAGTAGTACAAAAATAGAGACTCACCACACACGTAAGTGGGGCAGCAGGCGGCGGGCGCGGGCGGCTCCGACAGCATGTCCTCGTGCTCGGCGCACGCGGGCGTGGTGCACGACTCCGTGGTGCACGCCACGTGCGCGGCACGCTCGCCCGACACCTTGCTGCACGTGCATCTCGTGCATGCACTCTCCTGTACATAAAAGTTATTAGTTACACAATTAAACTGTAGGTCCCGGCTGTTTGTCTAGTACGACAGTCGTTAAGCCATGTCACTGGCCTTTAGGGCGGCTTGACAAACTCTCAACACCAGAGTTAGCCACTCTCATTCGATAAGAAGAAGTTACACAATAAGTGATCAGAACCTCCTGCTAATTATTTTGTCTAGAAAGATATGGAAGAAAATAATGAACAACATCCTACTACGAGTTCACATTTGTAGAAACTTCGGGGTTTGTATACAATGTACCACATATTTTAATAATAAAAAACAGACGTATCGTACCTGCCATGTGTCTCCAGCGAAGTGTTCTTTGTTGGCATCGCAAGGGAAGCATTTCTGGGGCTCGATGCACGTGTTGTTCACTCGGACCTGACAAAAAATACACACACACATTTACACGAAAGGAACCAAGTGAACCAAACGATCAAAGTTAGATTTGAGAGTGCACTTGTTAACTCGTTAATTGGTCCGTTAAAGCAGGTAGAACCTACTTTGAAAAGTTCTTATCAACAACAGCAAAATACAAGTGCGGATGCCCCAAGAGGTACGAGCAATAAAAAGGCTAAGGATAAGGGGTTAATTGAAAAACTTAAGACACAAAAACGACTCAACTGAGAATTATAAAAAAATGCATACCTTTCCTTCCGGACAGAAGCAGCCCTCGACAGGCTGCTTACCGCACTTCTCTGGATTGTTCTGAAGCTCATCCTTATTTTCGCAAGTCAGCTCGCACGACACGCACGCACGGTACACCAGTGGAGCGTCACTGTAGGAATTAAATTAAAACTTGATATTGATTAAATTGCGAACTTAACTCCACCATAAAAGCTTTAACCATCAAAACCAGACATACTATTTACCTACCTACCTTAACTTCTATAGAGAAACGTTTTAGAAGTTACCTAGGCTAACTTCACAAAATCGTTAAACCCACTTACCATGGATAAGGACAGATGTCAGTCCTCCACTTGTCCGAGCAGACTCCTTCCCTCCTGCAAGCCGCCGCGTACCGCTCCAAGGTGGCGCAGACATCGGTCACGTTGGCGCAGAGATCCGCTTCGCAAGACTCCACGAATGGTGTGGGGTCTACCAGGGCGCGGCACTGGGGGCAAAGGTGTTTATTTATTTATTTACATATGATTTGAAGTATTTTTTTGACTACAATATTTAAAGGAAATAATTATCAAGGCTGTGACCGGTTATTAAATACACAACTTAGCTAAGTATTCTAAAAATATGTGTAACCTAAACAGAAACAGCAAATTTTTTCACTAATATAACGGACGGATTCAAATGCAGGAAGTTGCAGATAAACACTGTCACAGATTAGTTATATTGAAATGTCTTTGATGAGTTTAGTAGTCAAGCTGTCAGTAGAATATATAAGAAACAGTTAAAAAGTACAGAAAATGTGGTAAAGTAGTACAAATATTCTAAAAGCTTCTACCATGCCCGATAAAAAAAAAAAAAGTTACGTTGACGAGTTCTACTGATTCCCAAGAGTATAACTTTCGAATAAATAAATGTCCAAATCTAACTTAGGTATTTCAAATTAGAAGTAGGCACACCTTAAGTTTTTTTTACTGTAAATAAAACAAGGGCATAAATAAAACCAATCTACCTAAGACAGCACATACTTTAATGCAACCAATGTACCATTAGATCTCTTTTTCTTAGTCGTTGTCTTCATTGCTGAAGGTCGTGTCTAGCTTGAAGTCTTGATCACGGTGCACTATGCTTCTCCATGATGTCCTGTCCTCCGCGGTCTTGAGAGCTTGGGTTATTGGCAAGCCTGTAAGGGTCTTAACTAGGTCAGACCAGCGGGTAGGTGAGCGGCCGCGTGATCTTCTCCCATCGACTTTGCCAATTACCATCAGTTTTTCAAAACTGTCAGGGTCCCTACGATCATTGTGTCCGAAATATTTGAGAATTCGCTGAAAGCAGATAGCAGACAGTCTTGTGGTTATCTTGAGCTCTTTTAGAATATATACTTTGGTTCGGCGTGCAGTCCACGGGATACGCAACATCCGTCTCTAACACCACATCTCCACCACCACTACCATTAGATAGACCAATCCTAATAAAAGCATGTATATATTTGAAGAAGACACGCCTAAAGTTTAGCCTTGTTAAGTAAAACAACAGCTTTAATAAAACCCAGCGCTTAAGAAAGTACATACTTGAATGCAACCATATAGACCAATCTATAAAAATGTGTATAAATACTTACTTCTCCAAATTTATCAGCGTTGTAGAGCACGTAGCAGGGGTTGGTCTCGGCGGGGGGCGGCACGCACTCGGGGGGCGGCGGGGGCGCGTCGCACTGCTCCTGCGCGGGAACCTGCAGCGTGCTCAGGGCGTCTGGACCGGCTTGCCAGCTCTTGGCGAACTGAGGAGAGAAAATAAATGTTTACCCTGACTACCAACTTCTAGATAACTAACCGGTTTCTTCTAGGCAAGCGCGCTAGATCGTATCGATTTAAAACGTTGCTTAACATCAGGCAAGTTGTAGTCAAGCGTGAGCCTATCTCATGTTATAAAAAAATATTACTTTCGACTAAACCAACCGAAACCAGAATTCGACACTCTTTTACTCATTTATATTTTAACCTAGTAAACGAAATTAAAGTTCATTGTGAAGGTTAGATTTGTTGAAATCGCCAGCTAAGCGATTATTGTAATTAGTACTAACTAGGTACGTGTGAATGTTTATTTGTACAAAGCAATGCAATGTTTGGTGCCGGCTAGAGACTTTCGTTAATATATTCACGAGCAGCCTCGATTCTTATCTGAGTACCTACATATTTCATGGCAGTTTGAAAACTGTACCACTTCTCGTACAAACTCACTCTACAAAGACCAAAAATATATCCATTCCGGTCTCACCTCATCGAAGTCATCAGTGCTGGTCCCGTTGCTGGTGAGCAGCAGTATGTCTTCTCCCTCGCACACGCCGCAAATGCCCTCCGTTTGGTTCGCGTATAAAGAGGACGGCACTCTTACTGTGAACTCTAGTTTCGGACTTAGAACTGTTAGCTGGAAATACAAGTTTATTAAATTAATGCAACTTTTTAATTTTTAACTATTATTTACACCATTAAAAGCAATGAAAGTATTATAAAAAGTTCAATAGCAAAAAATGCTTTTCAGTTCCCAACTTCGTGTTGAAAAAGACCCTATATACCTATTGCTAATTCACGTTAGGTCATTTCGGAGCGTCACGGATTTAGGTATACTAGGCCATAACCGGACTTCAGAACAGATGCTCGTAACAATTTATTTTACCAAAAAAAAACCAACAACTTTATCGCAAATAATAGAACGTCCGCCAGGGGCGCAAATAAATGTCTAATATGTTCTAACTAGTTCAAGTAAGTATTTAAATTCAGTGCGTTGGAGACCTTTGTTTTGCAGGACATATATAAATTTCAAATATAAATCAGCCCCGGAAAAGATTGGAAACAAACTGGAGATGACAATGGGTACTTGTACTGATGGAAATCGATGACAACGGGCCATACCTTTAGAGGATTATTTTGAAGCTAAGAAACACATTCCGGCTGGAAAATACACTCCATGGATACCGTGAGTCAATGATCTAATAGCACAGAATAAGGAAATATCGAAACAAGTGATTATTACGTTATTTTTTCATAAAAATATCTTGTACAGACTACAGATACGTTAATTTTGACATGACATGAATGATCAAAGAATACTATTACCCTTAAAAAAAAGGGTGAATGATTTACTAAGGTAAACAAACCGCCGCCATTACCGGCACAATCAAAGATGGCTACCGGAAGTTGCTGCTTTAAACTACTGCAGACACAGAGTACCAGTAAGTAATCATCAAAATCGCGGATAGATGGCGCAAACCATTAATTAAAATAAACACGTATCACAATGACTACTGGTTCAAAATTTCGACAAATCTACTAACGTCGGAATAGAGCAGCGGTCGCTGCCACAGGATGAAGTGGTCCCAACTGGAAGCGTATTTTTGTTCACTTATCTGATTTGTAGTATCATCATGGACAAATCCATTACGTCATACGTTACATTCAGAAAACCACCAAGAACGAGCTCCCTGAATTATCGACACTACTAACTAGCAATTCAACTCTGAAACCATAAGCCTGCCGAACACGTCGGTTGACGAGAGCCAATGTAGGTACTAAAGAGCTTCAAGAAAAGATACATTATTACAACAACAATTCGCTTCGGCAAACAATGAAATCGATAATCTCAGTTTGGAAAATACTGACTTGAAGAGAAAATTACAAAAAGCTAATTCAATCATAGACATTTACAAAAAAATTGACATGTCAACTCAGCCGACTACACCTTCATTCAATACGGAAACTGAAATCAAAAGAAAGAAGAAATAATGTCCCTATTAATTTGCGGGCTAAAGACTCTGTAAAGGAAGTTAAAAACTCAAACATAGATACACTGACAAACTCAAACAACGGCAACGTTTCAACGAATATCTCCAACATGAATAATATTGAATCAAGTAGGTACTACAAATACAATAGAGGACAGCCAACCTGAAAAACTGAAAAAAACGGATCAACAAGTAGCTCGACTTTCAAGAAAAATAGGATACAATGTATGATCGTATGCATTGCATACAAGCAAGGACGACAGTTGCGGACATCTCTACAATCTTTGGTGGGAAATGAATTCTCTGTTGAGAGCTCTCTCATGCCAGGAGCCAAATCCCGACAAGTGTTATCAAACCAAAGGAAGGAGCTGCAAACACTAAATGCTAATGATTACATATATTGTAAGCGGCACTAACGACACTAGTCCGTACGAATTTCAAGATCAATTAAGTAAGTTTTTGAATAACATTAGAGTACCTACCGAATGTGATTGTATCGGAAATTCCTAATAATTCTTCCCTGCACACAAAAAAAATTAACGATAATCTAAAAACTGTTTGTAATTCATTCGACAGTGCACATTTTGTAGACATGGGCTATAGTAGATACATACCGAAAAAGAGTTTCCTGTGGCATATTGCTACGAATATACTGAGAGATGTTATTCGTCTTGATTATAAATATAAATAAATAAATATCCTGGGACATTGCACACAGCGCCATCTAGCCCCACACTAAGCAAACGCTTGTGTCGTGGGTACTAGATAACGGATATAATACTTATATACTTTTCTTTTGTAAATACATACTTATTATACATACAAACGACCAGACTCAACTCAAGTAATTATAAATTTTTAAAGTGCATAAATACTTGAGTCATGCGGGAATCGAACCCGCGACCTCTAGATTAGAAGGCAGAGCCACCACCAACTAAGCTAACAGGCCAGTCATATAAAATTAATAACAGGCTAGAGGTAAATTTACAATCCGTGAGCCATGCTTCAAATAACAAGCCTCGAGTGCATAATAAGGGTTATATTGATAGGTGCACGCAGACAGAATGTGAACAGCCGACGTACAAAGACATTCTTACAACACAACAGGATAAACCTAATGTCAATAAAGAGTGTTTTCGTATATAACTCCGTACGAATAATGCACCAGAATATTGTTATTGATGGTTTAGTTAACAAAATGAATGATCTCACGGTGCATCTTGAAAGACTGAATAATAATAATGACCGTATAGATATAATTTGTGTGACCGAACATAACATGATAGAGAGTGACTCAGCTGTGCTTGTCATACCAAACTACACGTTAGCCACTAAGTATTGTAGACATAATAGGTCAGGAGGTTCGTGTATCATAGTTTATAATCTGCACAAATTCAAGTTATTACCAGAAATCAATGCACTCAGCATTATTAATATACTAGAGTGTTGCGCGGTTGAATTGATAGAGCACAAAATTATAGTGATATGCATATACAGATCACCAAAAAAGGATAAACGCCTACGGAGCCATTTCCTTGATAAATTAAAAGAGCTTCTAGATAAGATATGTTATAGGAATAAAAAAGTTATTGTTTGCGGTGACTTTAATTTGAACAGATTGCATAGGGAACCTGCGGTTATAAAATTTGAAGAAATAATAGCGCATTTCAATCTGAAGTTAAGTGTGAATGAGCCTACTAGGCTACGCAGTAGGTATGACCTGCTTAGACAATATTGGCCACAACTGTAAAAAAGCAAAAGCGATAGACGTCGAACATGCCCTTTCAGACCACACAGCCCAAATTCTGGAATGTCCCGTTAAGAAAAGCTACTTCATAACTCATTTCTTCAAACTAAAAAGAGACTATAGTGATGACAATATTAGGAAGTTTGTTGACTATATTAGTTGTCTGTCTTTTCAAGAGGTCTATGAGAGTCAGGACGCCAACACTGCATATAATGAATTTACTGAGACGTTCTTTATTTCTCTTCACAGATTCTCGGGCCTTACGCCGGTATTTTTAAGAGATGTTCTTATTATTCTCAAACTCAAACTCAACTCAAAAATTTTTTATTGGTTTCATACAATACTTAAAAACTAAGAAAAGATGTATTTATATCTAATTACAAAGTTGCACGCGGTGTGTTGGCATCCGGACGAGAAATATCTGTATCCCGGATACCAACGTCTTCCCGTTATACATGTTATATTGTTATGTAGCAATATAGTAAAATTACAAATGAGAGTTAGTTTAATAAATTAGTTATTAACAAGTTAACGTAGTTAGAAATAAAAAGTTGCTAAATTTAATATTTAGTGTTTAAATTTCAAGCCTCGTATTTGTTCGAGTACCAATAAATAACTAAATAAATACTTAGTCACTGATTTCTTATATTTCGGAATTCAAATACATCGTAGGGTTAATTTACCAAGAGAAACGAAGACATGATATTGAAACACTCGAGGTGCAACATAGTAAACAAGTTGAATCTATAAATAGCCAGAGGCGCAAGCGGTGGGTCGGATATGTTAACCCGTTTCTTGGCGCGGTTTACTGATGTGGACATAAATGGATTACATAATAGGAAGTATTTGACCATTAATATTTGAAGTATTTATGTTTTTTTTTTTAATTATTATATTATCTGTGTTTTCCGATGGTTCGAATCAAGATACCGATAACTATAAAACCTAAATGGCTGAGTAAAGGCATAAAAACTTGCACAAGGCGTAAACGCGATCTATTGTGGAAGTTTAGGCGGTCTCCGAGTAAAATTAATAGAGATGCTTTTAAAAAATATACAGCTAGGCTAAAATTAATCATAAAAAAGACTCAAAAATCACAAAATAGTTATTATATTACTCAGGCGGGAAATAAATCTAAAGCGGTGTGGGACATAATAAATGCTAACAAGCAAAATAACATAAAAAAGACATCACTCAGATTAAAGTTAACGGATCTATTATTACGAATCCAACAGAAATAACTCAATCTTATAACGACTTTTTTATTAATGAAATTTAAATGAAATCGGTCAACTGCACCCTATATAAAGACACACTCCAACGGCCACAAGCTAGTTCTTGTTTTCTGGAACCTACTCACCATAAAGAAGTAGAAAACATTATCGCAGCTTTGAAAAAAAAAGGGAGCACTGGCTATGATGGGGTCTCTACAAAAATATTAAAGGTTATTGCTAAAATCATATCTCCAGTACTGGCATACATAATAAACTTGTCATTGGAAGGTGGTGTGTTTCCAAATAAACTGAAAACATCAGTTGTAATACCAGTTTCTCTCTTAACTTAACTATCTATGAATCAGCCCTTGAAGTGAGGAGGAATATAGACACAATAGATACACTTAAAAGCCGTCGATATAAAACGAAACTGTGTCATCCTCGTTGTAGAAGAGCAAAATACGAAAACAGTACATTTGTAATGCAACTGAAAGTCTACAATAACTTACCAGACTTCATTAAGACATCAAATAGTATTGTAACATTTAAATATAGACTAAAATTATTTTTGATCGAGATGGCATACTATAAGATATCTGCCTACCTTATGGATAAGGAATGTAAAAATTATAAAATAAAGGACATACAGGAATGAATATGTACATAATAATATTTTTTAAATTATGTAAAACTTAAGTAGTTGCACACCGAAAGGTTAACTTGTGGAGAACTATTTACAAATATATTTATATTTTATACCATATGTCTGTACCCATAAGTGCAATAAAGGATTTTGATTTTTGATTTTGATAATTGACTATAATAATTTTGATCCCTACATACCTCGACATGTACGTCCGGCAGAGTGACGGCCACGTCTTGTCCGTTCTGTAGACTGATCACTCCCCACTCTTTCTTCACCGGGTACTTGAATACTGGCGTGTCTCCGATTGTGGTAAGAAGCTGCAAATACATAAGTTTGCTGACTTATAATACGTACTACAAACATTTGTAAAGCCAGCAAAGATTCAAAGTTTTGATTGGAACTTCTTGTATTATTACTTTACTAGGTTATATTTAAATTGTATGTATCTTTCAAATGTAATCATATCAGCTTCATGTTATTAATTCTGTATACTCTTCATCTATTTTCTCTTTTTACTTCTTTTTATATTTGTTAACTTTCTTATTTAACTCTTGCCCCGCGCGTCTCAAAGGGTCATACCTGAAAATTAGCGCTGCAGAGCAATCTGCAGCATTAATGCTGAGGTATGACCTTTTATGACGCACGGGATACATCAATGTAACGTAATACCTTTCTATTCTATCTGTTGTTAACTTTTGTATGTATATATTGTTGTGTCCTGTGTGTCCAAATAAATGCTTTGAATTTGAATTTGAATTTATTACAAAAGCCAAAACTTTGGAAAAAGGTCGGCACATCACTCAAATCTGTTGTGTAAATGTTCAGTTGTGTTTTATCCATTTTGTCCACTCCACTGGGTATTTTTGTGGTTAAAATAGTTAGTTGTGTTACTGAGTCTAACATAGGAGATACCAGCCCCCTTAGACAAGAACCTACTAGGTATAATATATATGTAAAACTGAACAAATCTATCTAACACAGCATTATATTTTCATGAAACACAAAATCTAGCAAACTAAAATCACAAACCTACCTTCTTACTGGCGCTATCCTTGGTGACGTGTACGACGACCTTCCCGTACACTAGATGCACCGCTCTCACGCACGTCGCCGACGGACTGTCCTCGCACGGCCCGTTCGTTGCGTACACCTGCGGCAGACATGTTGGAACGTGGGTTGGATGACAGATTGAGTTTTTACAACTATAGTAATACTAGCAAAGGCTATAAATATTATATATATCCTTTGTTATTTAAATGCATAATAGTTATTTTGCAAATAGTTAAAAGTAATTTAAAGACTGCCCTCGATTTGCACTCGCTTAGCAGTGAAGTAAAACCGAAAAAATTCTTGAGTAAAGGCAACCGATATATTTCCGCGTCCGTCCGTGCGTCGTCATCCGTGTACCTGTTATATGTATTTGTATTTCTAAGAAAATTCTATTATAAAAGATATTACGAGTGTTCACATCCACTCTATTATAAAATGTACAATAAACAAGTCAAACTCATCCAAAAAATAAAAAATACCTAATCATAAAGTCATCAAAAAGTTCCATTTACAATGGATTTCCGCAAAGTAGGTAACGCCTGATTCAATATATTAATAAATAAGTCAATAAGTTTACCTCATATCGATGTTGTCCAGTGTCGTTCCTGTCCCTGGAGGCGAGGTAGGTGCAGTTCCCCAGGGAGGGTAGCTCGTCGCCCTCAAAAGTGACGTACTTGGCCGGCGTGCCCGCTCCGGTGCACGCGCCTGGACACAACAATACTCTGTATCACACTTATTTGTGGAAAGTTTGTTAGTGTGTTTGTACCACCTTCACGCTCAATCGGGTGAACCCATTCGGATGTACCTACTGATTTGACTATAATAAGTGTACCTGTACCTAAATGTAAGTATAACTATTCAAACGGAACATTTTAATTTTATCCAATTATCCATGGATCCAGGTCAAAAACATCCAGGTTAAAAGTGGTCAAGTGCGTTACCCGATCAAAAATGTAAGTTTCTCTTTAGAAAAATTAAGAGCCGTTCATATGTGTCCCTAGATGTTGCTGTGAGTAAAATTATCTAACGATGTCATCAGGCACAAGTATAAGTTTATTTGTATTGTTTTTTGTGTGGTGTTTTAGTAAAGTATTTATCTATCTTCTTTCTATCTATCTATCCAATGGTACTCACAGTCCATGCAGTCATTGGGCAGCACGCAGGAGTCTCCCTTCCTGAGCAGGCCCTCGGGGCAGTAGCAGCCCGGGTAGCACTCGCCCTCCACGGCGGGGCAGAGCACCCGCGCCGCGCCCGCGCCGCACGTGGGGGCGCAGCGCTTGCGGTAGCAGTCGTAGTGCACCAGCGGGGCCGGGCACTCCGCCGCTGGGGATAAAAGAGAACTTGTTACAAATAGCAGAACGAAATATCTAAGTACGGGTAAATAGCAGTATGGCATTCATTTAAAACTAGGGAATGCTTACAGTTATGTTCTTTGAAATAATAACAAACTCAACGAGAAAAGGATTGCAAATTAACATGAACTATCCCAAGAACAAAGTCTTTATCCATGCGGAACCCTAAAACTATAGTAGTGTCCATCCAAAGGTTGCCTGGAAGAAATAGCCTAAGGCGATAAGGCCGCCCAATGTACATTAAATTAGTTTAAGTTTATTTTAGTTTTTATTATTGTTTGGTGTGCATTAAAGATATATTTACATATCTATCTATTGTGGTCCACGAAGAATTGTTGACTACAGCCCTTTGTCTTTATCTGCCTACATCTTCAGATATTAGTACTCACGACAGTCCATCTGCACCCTCCAGCCGGCCAGGTCCGCGTCCCTGTCTCCGGCCAGACACTCCCCCACCAGCTGCTCCAGCACCAGGCAGCGGCACTCCTCTTCGCTGCGCTTGGTGCCGTTGACGACCAGCTCGCTGCACGAGCACACCTTCTCGAGGCAGATGTGGCGCCACTTCTCCAGGTTGAGCGCGGGCGCGCATTTCGCGAATGGACCCTCGCTGGAAAACATAAGAACTAGTTTCAACAAAAGCCAACAGCAGCATAATAGAAACAAAGGGCCAACAGTATCGGAAGAGGTTTTAATTCCTAACAAATGACAGTCAAGCATTGCGTTGCAATATTGGGACTTATATTTATACTGAAGTAGTGTTTTGTGTCATTTGTGTCTGTGTCTCTACCACAAGAGACGATTAAATTAGGCCTCTTGACGGATACAGTAAACAGTTTGTGAGCGATGACTTGGCTAATACATTGAAATTATGGGTGTAAACCAGACTTACGTCCACCTTTTTGATTTCAGCTATTTTTCAACAGAACTCACGTGATAACTTTACACATCTCCCAGATCCTCTTCTGCTTGACGGCGGCGGCGACCCTGACCTCGCAGGCGTCGGGGCGGAGGCCTGGCTTGGACCAGGCGCGCCCGAACTGCTCGATGCTGGTGGTCACCTGGCCTGATGGTAAGCGCCGGTCGTTGCTGGCGTCGCCGTCGAACGCACCGCACAGACCGTCCACGGTGCCTTTGTGGCTTTTCAGAACCTGATAAATGTAAGTAAATAATTGTTTTAAAAGTTAGGTACGCGCTAGGTTATAATGAGTAATATCATATTAAAGTCACTATGACTAATTAAAGTAGTCCAACTTATGAATGGTTGGCAGGGCAACAAGCTAGAAAAATTATAGTACCTACATTCCGAATGGCCATTCCATTTTGAGCTTAAAATAGTCACGCTCGTTTATAGTTCAGCTATTAGACTGAGAAGTAAAATAACAACTGGAAACAACTCACTAACCCCCTTACAAAGTCTCAGTCACAAATTGTCATCAATTTTTTTTTCTCTAACATCATATGTCTTTTACACTCGTACAAACTCACCCCAATCTTGACATCTCCCTCGCTGCTATAGATAACCGTGAAGTTATATTTCCTCGACTTAACCAGCATGCCGTTCCCGACCCTGGAGACGTCGAAGCTGTTCTTCTGGAAGCAGATCTTGGAGGTCTGCTCCACGGTGTACTCGTAGTTGTTGTACTCTATCATCAGGTTGGGCTTCACCAGGAGGAGCTGGTCGTCCTGGTGCAGGAGGAGCTCGATCCAGCAGCCTCGGTCGCTGCACTTCTTGCGGACTGGGAGGATGATGATGATGATGCAAGTTAGTCCACTAGCGTAAAGATTTATTTAGATTCATTCAGTGAAAAATATAGGGGCAAACTGAAGTAATAAGAAACGACCAATTTTGCCCAAGCTAAACATGCTTATCTCGCGGTGGAAATACAACATATCTGCTTAATATTGTGTAAATCGTTAAATTATAGGTCGATTCCAGGATGTCATAGTAAAGCAGTCGCAAAAGCCAGGTTGGCCCTTAGTTAGATTTAATTATACTTATTAGTATTTAGTAACAGAATCACTCAACTGATCTGCTTTTAGTGAACGCACTGATTGTGGATGGAATACAGATAAAAAAAGTTACGTTTAAAAACTTTTATCAGCTCAGTCTGGTACTCTCACAGCAACTCACCGAGCACAGTCCACGCGTTGTGTATGTTCTCCCGGGCCAGGATGTGGAAGCACACGTCGTACTTGTACTCGGTGCCGTCGAACGTGTTGAACGTGCGCCCCGTCATGTTGCAGAACGACGGCCGCTCCACCGGCGGCACGCACTCGTACCTGGGACGTAAGGTGTGATTATATCAATCATTTTTAAAAGAACACATTATGATAAGTTAAACCATGTCATACCTATGTCATTCAAACGAAGTTCGGAGTGATAATCTGGCAATCCGTTGGGATGGCCAGATTACCACTGAGGTAATTATCAAGCTGAAGATACATTTTCCCAAACTGTTGCTAGAATATTATAACCCAAGGGGTCTTCAAATCTCGAGTAAATAGGTTTCTTCTAGGCAAGCGTGCTACATCTTAAGACTATACTGGTGCTTAACATTAGGCAGGCTATAGTCAAACGTAAGCCTATTTAATGTAAAAAAAACACTAATGCACATGAGATTCATACGAAGATGTTCAACACACTTCATGATCGTTTTCGAAATATCAATCTGATGTTAAACTCAATATAACAAAACGGTTTATGAGAGCTTGATTCTAGTGAATTGCTTGTTCTATTTGTAATGTCGGATTAATATGGTAGAAAATCGATGCATCAATTTAAGATAACTTACTGCGGACATCTATTGAAGCCGTTCTTCAAGGTCTCAAGCTGCAGCGTGTATCCAGCCGGGCAGGAGACCACGGAGCACACCACGGGTGCAGGGGTGGAGCCTGGCTTGGGGAACGGAGGCAGCGCCGGGATGCACTTGAACTGGGGACATTCCTCCTGCGTGGGAGCCGCCGTGGGGGACACTGCTGGCTTGTCCAGGGTGAAAGCCTGGTTCGACGAGGGGGGTGGCGGGGGACCTGGGGAAGAAGATAGAGACTGAAGTACAGATAATATCGTGTAATTTTAGTTGATTCTAACAATGTTGATTGCTATTCTGGCACCGTCATCTCTTATTATAAAGAAAATTATAAGTTGAGAAATAAATTGGGTTTGGTGTGCAATATGAAATTTTTAATTTCATTTCATTTAACCAAACCCAATTTCAGACACGACTTACAGATTTATTTTGGTAATTATATTTACCGTTTTTTTATTTTTACGTGATTCTTATACCTGAGTATTACACAAATGTAAAACTTACCACTATAACCTCCTTTAGAGAATCCTCCTTTGGAGAAGCCTCCCTTAGCTCCACTGTACCCTCCTTTCCTGTACCCTCCCTTGGTGTACCGGGAGTAGGAGTACCTCGGCCTGGGCGGGGGGATGTCGGACGTCCAGGGGTTCTTGGGGCGGGCGCCGGTGTAGGCCACGTGGTAGCCGGGGGGACAGGACACCACGGGACATTCTACCGCTGTGGATAGATATAATATGATATTTGTTTAGTTGCTATATATTTATGGATTTTGTCAAAACAAGCATAGATTTTTTAAAGTGATGCATAACAGAGTCCCTGATGCACTGTCAATTTTTATAGCCTGCATTAAAAAAAATGGGGAAAAAACGAAGCCATCTCGTGGCGAAACGGAGTTCGCCGGGTTTGCTAGTTTTATATACTTAGATACTATTTCAATAATATGATGATATATCGATTACATACATATCTACTTACAAACTTATGTCCACCAATTTCTCAAAAAGCACTAACACGGTGTATCCAAATCAGGTAAGACTCTTACCAGAAAACTATGCGTGCAAAAGCATCACTTTATTATTTTTGTTATTAACTCACCTTTCACAGTAGTAATTGAGAGTTGTTTTGTTCGACTTGAAATATAATAAAGACGTACTCATTGAATAATTCTCTATAAAATCAACCATTTTCTGATTTACTCACGTTTGACAGTAGTGGTAAGAACAGTGGTTGGCTGCGTGACAGCGAGCGTCACTTCATGTTGAGTGACCACTGCTGGCTCAGTTGTAGTCACTACACAATCAGTCTCATCGTCCGGGCAGTCTGTCACGCCGTCACACCAGCGCTCCTGCTCCAGGCAGCGCTGTGACGTGGGGCAGAGCTTGGTGCCGGCCGGGCAAGGCTCGCACACACACTCGCATGTGGAGGGAATCAACTTGCCCACCAAGTAGGCCAGTTTGCCCGGCTGAAAGGGCGTGAGACAAATATTAAATGCCTGTCGGTCAGATTCTGCGATTCCAAAATACATTTGCAACCTTACGTATACGGATTGAACCACGAACAAAAATGTCTAAGTTTATTTAGTAAGGTAGCGAAAAATTATGAAAACAATGTGATATGACGATGTACAAGAGAAAAGATATATAACAACATTTTGCGTTTTCGTGGTTGGTAGGACATTTTTTTGGCAAAATACTACAAATTAGACTTACTAGTGTATATAGCTATACATATATGAGATTTTTACAAAATACTGGTAATTGAAATGGTCAAAATTAGTAAGCATTGTGTTGTACACCATGTATCACTTACAGGGTTAGCACACTCGCACGTCTTAGCAGGTTTGCATTGGGTGACACCTCCCATTTTGCACATACACTCGTCGCAGTTGGCACCCCTGAACGGAGTTCCCACTGGGTATCTACAACAAATATTACAGGTTTTAAGGACGTAAACTATGAACAAAAATAAAAGCATCATTATGTATAAGCATTAATGTTTTAATTTGCGTCTGGAATGTAAGTGTTGTCTATTGTTCTGGAGCACAGTCCACATAAATTTAAACCTGTCTTTCATTTTTCATATTAAGATAAAGCAGTTTTGATATAATATGGAATAGACAAAAAACAATGAGAACTAGACAGTGTGTGTGGAAAAGAGGGAGAGAGTACGCACGACATGAAGGAGACCACACAAGGGCACTGGTCGCGCGCGACGCAGCTCTCCGCGTCAAAATACATGGCTCCCCCGCAGCCGCAGCCCGACTCGGGGGGGACCACTCCGGGACACAGCTGGCACGGGGGAGCTGTGGTCGGCTCGGGAGTCGTCGTCGAAATGGTCGTCGCTGGAATGATAGACCATTATCATTTGGTAACCTTCTTTTCTTGAATCGGACTTCTTTATTATCATATCATGAGCGTAACTCCCTCGCAAAATAAGAACAATCACTAATAGTTTAGACATACAAACACAAAAAATATTTAGACAATACAAACGTTTAACAATAATTTTCGATATGTTGTTGACAAAAGCACACACACATGCACACTCACAAAATAAATAGTACCTAAATATTAGTAACGACTCATTGTGACTGTATACTCGTAGATTAAACCATGCATAAAATGTATCTATTGTCTTCCAATAACGATATTAATATATGTTTTTACATCTTTGATTCCTAAAAACAAATGGGCCTATGTTTAAGAACTTATAATTTTGAACCCACCAAACTGTTGGTGGGTTCAAAATTGTAACTTCGCTGACATAGGGTCATAAAGCGTTATCAGACGTTTAAATGACCTAGACAAAAAATCTAGAAACTTTATGCAACTAATTCTTTACCAATATTAAATATGGATAAGGTCACTCACGATAAGGTTCAAAGCAGCCGATAGGTTCAACTCGCATTTCGATGTTGTCCTTCCACTTGATGGGGAGCACCTTGAGGTACTGCGCGCGGATGGGTGGCCGGAACGCATGCTCCAACACTGATGACGCGTCAAAGTTTCCGGGGAACAACCTGGACGGAGAATCGAAATAAAGTTTTATTATATAAACTATCGTGAGATATTTTATTACCGTATAAATTTAACGGTAAAATTTAAAGTGAGTTAAAAAATATATTTAAATAGTTGTATGAAGTGATACTCACACTTCCATCTTATTCTTATCAACGATAGGGTTGAACTGGTCGTCGGTCGAGTACAGGACCTTGTAGGCGGTCACCCATCCTCTCTCGCCGCCCTTCGTCTTGATGCCGGTTATGTTGCGCGGGGACGTGAAGTTGAACTGGAAAGTGTTATGGTTAAATTGAGAAATATAAATGGAAATAGGGCTTTATAGTACAATAGTTTTCTTTTGATCAACTTATTTATTTCTATTTAGTTACAATTATACTGATAAGAATATATTTTGATATAATGCTGCTATATAGAAGTAATTATTAACTTAACTTTATTTATGACACATGTAAAGAAGGTGAGAGATAAAATAATAACAATAAAAAAGTGGGTTATAAAAAATCACTATTCACCATAATCCATTCCCCAGGCGTGCTGTACAGCGGTCTCCAGCCCCTGTCTCCGTCCAGCGCGATGTACTTCTTATCTCCAGGGCTGGAGCTGGTGCTGATGCTGTCCAGGGGCAGGTCTGCCGCCACGCCCAGAGGCTCGTCGCATTGAGGAGACTCCTGGAACATACATATGTTTATTATGTAGCAGGCGTATAATAGACAATTTTATGGCGTGGTTAAATACTTCATAGAACGCCAAGAATGGTCGATCTAAAGGCGTATGGTTTCTTATATGCAACACAAGTACAGCCAATAAAACATTTTGTTTCATATTATATCATGTTCAAATGTATTGTACCTAGATGTAATATTTTTTAGCACAATATAAGCTTTTGTATTTCGTAACTATTCTAATACACGCCCGCTCCATCTGAAGCCATGGCTTTCGCTTACCATCAGGCAAACTGTGGTCAAGTGCAAACCCATTTTAGTGGTATTATTTGTGGTGGTGGCCTCTCAGCAACTCCATGTCGCGTGAGGGGGACGTACATTATATCACTGGACGAGCAGAGATACAGCAGGACGACACCGGTTTATGGTGGAATTTCCTAAGACCCGCACGTAACGGTACGCTTCTACCTTTATTGTTCGTACCGCAAGGTTGTGGAACTCCCTGCCTGACTCTCTGTTCCCCACGCACTATAATCCAGCGATCTTCAAAGCGAGAGTGAATCGGTTCTTATCGGGTAAGCACGCTCCATCTTAGGCCATAGCCTTTTCTTGCTATCAAGTAAACTATGGCCAAGTGCAAACCCTTTCAAGTTAAAAAAAACATGGCTTCGATGGGGGGATCGATTATCTAACGCACGGTGTTCGTGGGGGGAAGTATCTAGTGATGACTCAACTCACCGTAGTGATGGGTAGCATAGTGGTTGATACAGGGGTGGTGGTACTCGTGGTGGTGGTGGCTTCTCCGCAGCCAATGAGCTCCATCCTGACGGCTGCCTCCCCGTGCCACGTGAGCGGGCGCAGGCGCACGAACCTGGCCTCGATGGGGGGCTCGATGAGCTGGTGCAGCGTGTCTCGGTGGTTCACGGGGCCGCGGAACACCTGAATAAGTATATAACAGAGACAAATAAAAAATATGATACATACAAAAAAAAAAAAATAGGAGACATTGGGAGACATTATCAGTAAATTGATCTCTTCCAGGCAACCTAGTTTGGACAACACTAGAGGAATTCCGTAATGCTGGCGTACTTATCTCAATTTTAAATACTAAAAAACACATTCAAAGTAAGTAGATACAATCATTTATCATACAATAAGTTATATGATTTATTGATATTGCAATGAGTTTCGTTGATTGTTGCTGTCATACTTTTAATGTACCCAAAATACAAGAAGCATGTGACGGTGGCACGTTACTTATAAATGTAATAGTTGCCTCCAGTTCTTGTTACATAGAGAAACAAATAAATTAAAGATTAATCAAAGGAAAACAATTAAAGTAACATATTATAAAAAAAAATAACCGAAGAAAAATGGATTTCCCACCTTAGCAGTTCCATCGGGTCCATTAACAGTGCTGAACACAACTCCATCGTCTCCAAACTGGATCTGGTAGCTGGTGACGTACTGGTCGAAGATGGGGGAGCCCTGCAGCTGCACGCCGTAGATGGGCTCGCGGCGGGGGAGCTGCACCTGGAGGTAGGGCTCCGGGTCCTCGGGGGAGGGGTTCCAGCTGCCAGCTATAGGATGACATACGTATTAAATATTAATACCTACATATTTTGGGACATATTACACAGGTCCGTCTAACCCAAATGTTAATATCTATCTGTACCTACATGTAATAAAGGAGGTAGTGGGTACAATTCTGTCCATAGAAGGTTTAAGATGTTATGTCTGTTTATTTGATTACGCATCACACAAAAACGCCGAACAGATCTTCACGGTATGTAGGGAGTACGAGTTGCAGCGTGATGTTAGGAAGATTTAAGGCCATCTTTAATCTTCCTCGATAAATGGTCTATTCAACACAAACATAATTTTTCAATTCGCACCAGTATGTAGTTCCTGAGATTAGCGCGTTCAAACAAACAAATAAACTCTTCAGCTTTATAATATTACTATAGATGTAGACTACAGTTTATTCCGAAATAATTCGAGCGAATCGGGCGTCCACTAGTTAATAAATAGATAAGAGTAGACTGAAACGCTGGCTTATCCAGGAAACTTTCTGTGATTTTGACATAATTAAATTAAATATTTAATTCGTTTTACAATATAGAAACTACCTAGGAAATTGTAGTTCTTTTAATATTTTTTTCCTGTTGACATATAATACTTTTTATGAATAAAGATAATTATGATTATGATATGATATTTGTTTAATTTCTCACCGGTATTCTCAAGCGGCCGGCCGTCCAGCACTGCGTTCTGCGGCAGGAACTTGTCGCCGGCGACGGAAGACGAGCTGAACGCAGAGTCCAGGAGGGGCTGGTCGCCCCACATCAGGTCTAGGAAACTGGAACATAAGTAACAAAGAATAGAAAGAAATGTTTATTAAAATCATCAACATTACCTACAAAATAAATAAATAATTTTATGCAACACTATGATTTGTTGAGAACATATCTTATAAGAACATTTAACGATTAAGTTACAATACTAATTAATTTTTCTTACAAGAATAATTTTACGTACACTTATGGGTTTGCGAAATAATGTATAAAAGTGGCCTCTTGTCCACTTGCCAATATAATAGGTGATGTTTACTGTTCGAGATGTGTATTCGCAGTGTACATAAGTAAGAAAAACTTCAAGAATTCTTACCTCATTTAAGAGCAAATGCTTATAAGTATCTCAAATATTTAATCTAAATTAAATAGCACCCGTAGCTCAGCTAGCGGATTGCCAAAGTTAAGCAAAGGTCGACGAGGTCAGTCTTTGGATGGGTGACCGAAAAGCGGCATTCCATTTTGGGCGCTTCCGTGGGTCAGATGACACGTTAAATTGTAGGTCCCGGCTGTTTGTCTAGTACGGCAGTCGTTAAGCCATGTCAGAGGCCCTTAGGGCGGCTTGATAAACTCTCGACACCAGAGTTGGCCACTTTTATTCGATAAGAAGAAGAAAATCTTAATTATTTAAATTTCTAAGTAGCACGTACTTATCAGGGTTGCAGGCAGGCGGCGGCGTCGTGGTACTGACCACCAGGATGGGCGCTTCCGTCACTAGCTCCGTGGTTGGTTTAGCTGTCGAGGTGGTTTCCAAAACCCGCGGCTCCTTCGTCGGCTTCGTCGGGACGTACGGCACCCGGGTAGAGGTGGTGGTTTTCCGGATAAGTACGGGTATTTCTCCGTGTTCCTCTTCCAAGTCGCAGCCAATGAGTTCAAGTTGGAGGCCGACCTCCTTGTGCCAGGTGGTGGGGCGGATGCGGATGTACTTGGCAGTAATGTGAGGGTTGATCAGCTGGGTCGAGGTGTCATCCCTGTCTTCGGGGCCGCGGAATACCTGGAATTATGGTGAAACTTGAGATTAAGACTGGCTAGCAAGTGCTCATAATGTTTCGGAGCACTTTGGGTTTCATAATCAAGAAGACGACTGCTAAGCCTTGATTTAATATTTAATAATGGCTAACGGGAATTTTGGGTTCTTCAATAGTACATAAGGTAAATACAGTCAAATCTGATGACGTCACAATTTGTATATTCATGAATGACATAGTCTTAGTACCAACTCTGGACACTATTACAGCTTTTTGCCAAAAATAGGAAGTTATTAGGTATATCAGCAATATTACCTCCGCCTCTCCATCAGGTCCTTTAACAGTTTCAAAGTGGATACCATCGTCTCCATACTGTATCTCGTAGCTGGTGACATAGTGCTCGGACTCCGGACAACCCTGCAGCTTCACGCCGAAGATGGGTGTGCGCTCAGGTAGCTCCACTTGAATGAATGGGTGTCGCTCGATCGTGTCCGGTTTCCAGCATGCGCCTGAGCAGAATAATACACAAGCTTTAGTAACAGGTTCTTTTCAGAATTTTATCTACACTAATGTTGTAACATTCTACTTATGTTTCCAATACTTGACTTATAATTACTACTGTTATAGCACAGACAACAAAACACTCAATTTAAGCAATTTCACATGATGTTATAATATCCACATCGATATAGTAATAGCTCATTATAACATCGAAAAAGCGTGACCAACCTGATTGCAGAGCCAAGCGGGTTGGTCGCGCTGCGCTCTCGTTGGTTAGATTTTAATGGCGGCAAAATCACTGTGACAATACACGTACGCGTGAATTTAATGTTTCGCAATGTGTTTTGTTTTTTAAATACAAATTAACAGTTAAAAATGGATAGCGACGATGATATTTGTACGCCTCCGGATATTCTAGAATCTTTAGTAACTCACAATCTTTTGCCAGAAAAATCTAGAAAATTATATGAAAAATTAACTATTGTCAGCTTTTACTTTTGTTGTTTGATTAATTGCATTAGTGAAGATAAAGTAGTGTATGCAACTGCATATAACACGGGTATTAAAACACTCGTTACTATTATGAAACTCGCTGCGCCCGTTTCATAAACTCACACCACTCGTGTTTTAATACCCTTAATCATATGACAGTTGCATAAACTACTATTATGGATTATGTTGCCTTGAAATAATGAAAATTATGTACATTTGTAAATTATCAGATGTTTAGGGGTAAAAGCACACTTTGCACTGATATTATACATCGTGTTTCTGTCCTATGTGAGTGTGTTTGTGAGTTTGTAAGAGTCGAACTTAAGTACACAGAAGCTGTAAGTGACACACACTCTTTTGCACATTTTGCTTCAGGAAAGTAATAATGAAAATTATAACGAATAATAATTAGTACCTATATACTAATAGAACCTGTGATCAGTTAGGGCAGTTGGTAGAATGGGAAAAGATCTTAAATATATATAGCTACCTGTAGTATCCAAGGGTTGCTTGTCGATCTTGGCGTAGTGAGGCATGTAGAGATCACTCTCCACTGACGACGCTTGGAAGGAGGCCGCAGGCAGCGGGTGCGGGCCCCACACCAGCTGCTTGTAGCTGGGAACAGGATTATATTACTTTGCGGAAATCCATTGTAAATTAAACTCTAGAGAAATATACATAGTGTTTTTTTTTCGCTGCGACTGCTCCTTATTAGACTTCAAACAACAAACTTGGTGTTTTTAGGTGTGTTCCTCTATATACCATCGGCACACCTCTCCTCCTACCCAAAGTGGCCCCCGTGGCTCTTAAGATCTTACCAACATCGCACCTTGTGTCTTCAAGTTTTGTAGTTCTTCGACAAGATATTCGCAGCAGAAAAACACTATATATTTATTCAGAGTTTCATTAGTATACAAGTTACCTTCATCGGACAAACTATTCCAAAGTAACCACCTTACCTTGTTTGTTACCAGTCGTTGGGTCGGTCAGTCGGGTCTCAGTCTGCTAAAAGACTAAGTAATAAAATAAATATAAAATAAAATAAAATAGCCTTTATTCTACTATCACAATAAGTTTTTTTAGAAAAGGTACATAATTATTACAAAGGTACATTTCACTTGATCAATCTGTAATGTTTATATATATTTTTTTTAGTAAGTATCCATATTGTAACAAACAAGGTATGTATAGTCTTGTGAATATTTATATGTGATAGAAGTTGCCTTTTTGGCAAAGGCCTCCCCTATTTTCGTAAAGTTTCTTCTGTTTCTTCTATTTACTGCTGTCCATTTGTTAGGGTTGAATGTAAAACATATGAACTCTTGAAGTTTTCCACCTATTTCTTTTTGTCTCAATTTTTCATAAATATATGTTCTTAAGTTTAGCATACTACATTTCAGTAAGTAGTAAGTAATGCTATTCTATTTGACTGACCTGTTAGCTTAGTTGGTAGTGGCTCTGCCTTCTAATCTAGGGGTTGCGGGTTCGATTCCCGACTGACACAAGTATTTATGCATTTTAAAAATGTATAATTTCTTGTGTTGAGTCTGGTTGTTTGTATGTATAATATGTATGTATTTACAAAAGAAAAGTATGTAAGTATTATATCCGTTATCTAGTACCCACGACACAAGCGTTTGCTTAGTGTGGGGCTAGATGGCGCTGTGTGCAATGTCCCGAAATATTTATTTATTTATTTTATATCTACATTATTTATGTTCATACACCGGTTGGTAGTTATAGGGGGATTTGGTCTGACTTCTCCTCGGTGACCGGCCAGCTTGGAGAAGGAGGAGAGGAAACTTTCTTTGAAAACGTCAGCAATCAACGTATATTACGGTAGTTAACATGCATACAAGTATTATGAAGAATACAACTTTTTCAACATTTTGCATCGCTGTATTCTTTCTCAACTACTTTTGTTATAAAACTTACCGTTTAGCTGCAAAATTCAATAAACCAATTTTTGTAACCTTTGACCTTGAATATTTTTTTTTCCACACTTCGGATTGATGGGGATTTTTGACAAATTGTGTATGATAGGGCTCCCAACATTCATGCTAATTTTCAGCCAGGTGCGAATCAATGTAACCTTACCCCTATTTTTGGTGCTAATTTGACCAGACTAAGAAATGTAGAACAAGAACACTGAAAAGAGGAAGCTCACCGAAGAGGCTGGTACAAAATTTTGATTGATTTCTTGACTGGGAACCACAGATAAAACAAGATAAACCATTGGTAATACATGGGTACATATTACCAGTCAAATTAAATAATAGTATTTTTATTTGTATATATGTTTTTGAATGAGCCAGCGTTTCAGCTTAATTTTAAAAACGTTATCTTAAAAAAAAAACAGTTACCTGTCAGGATTGCACTCTGGCGCCAGGGTGGTCCTGTGCGTGGTCTCCGTGACCGGCGGCATGATGTAGGGGCGGTGCGTGGATCCCTGTACGGGCACGTTGACGGACACGCACGCGTCCGCGTTGCAGTGGAAGTCGTTGTGGAGACACTGGCAGGAGAGGCAGCCCTCGGTGATGGTGCCGCCAGGCTGGGAAGTGCATTTAACATGAGGCAAGATATTATACTCGATAAGATTACCATTTTCACCATTGTCTCTTGCTACGCCCCAAAAAGATTACCTAGTACCCATGATACAAGCGTAAGCTTAGGATAAGGCTAGATGGCGCTGTGTGATATGTCCTGAATATTTATTTTATTATTTATTAATACCTCGGGGCACATGTTTTTTTGGAAAATTATATGTGTGCAAATAAAGATAACTTTATTAAGCAAAAATGTAGGCACTTTACAACTTTGTTCCGTACACTCCACACTAGGATGTAATTTACCTGTATTGTGGGTAGGCTCTTCCTAAGTTTAGAGAAAACACAAATAAATAAGATAACCAAGATATTATAGGCATTATAATCGTATTCATACTATTGACATAGGTCAGTTGCATTGCATGATGCATCCCCAGAAAAGAATAGATATTCTCAACTAAAAAACTTTCAACTAAACTTAAAGAAGATATTTTAAACATTTCATTATTTTGGGCCACTCAAGAAGACCTCTAGATAACTCAGTAGACGGCAGCAGGGTGGAACAGGTAGGCAGTACGACGTTTCTTGGCTTCCAGATAGACCGAAGTATAATTTGGGAAAGCCACATCGATAGCTTGTGTGGCAAGATACGTTTCGATTGTTGTGTAAGTAATTCGTCTTTTAAAATTGAAATATTTATTTTTTGCTAAAGAAAGGGCATTGTAAACAGCAGTCAATGTGTGTAGATGATGATGCCACATATTATAATATAAAATGCCATGAAGATGACAGTCCAGAATTCAAGACACGTGTCTTCCGAGGAAGGACCGCACTTACCACGACGTATCTGCCCAATAGAACTCCCCTATTGTGTCTTTTTACAAGGAATAGGTTTGCACTTGGCCGTATTTCGCCTGTTGGCAAGCAGTCATTACGGTCTAGGATGGAACGTGCTTGCTCATTAATTTTGCGGGGGAGTCTCGACCTTCAATAAACATAAGACATTAAAACTAACCTTGACGATTTTCCCGTCAGCAAGACAAGTGCAGTCGTCCTTCTCGACGCATGTCTTTTCGTCGCGCCAGAACCTGCCCGCCTGGCACTCCGACTCCACGCAGCCTTCTACGCATTTCTAGGGGAAGAAACAAATTGTATAATTGCACTACATATGAATAATGTGTCTATATTATAGAAATAACTCTGAAAGAGATGGAATTGAAATAAGAGCAATTATGTAATTAAGTAATAAGTTTGTTTAGGTTTGTTCTTCATTCACGTCGATTGAATCATCGTCGTTTGGTATAAACATAATATAGAGCTTCAAAAATGGCACAGATATTTGATCTCCGATAACATGCGGGCAAACCCAACGACATTAATAATACCTACATGGACCGGCCTAGCCGAGCTCAAAGTTTAAGCATACAAAAACTGAGTGAATTCTCTCACTTGGCACTTCATTCTGTGTTCGGCCACGAATGAGGCGAGACGTTCATTGACATGCGACGCGATCCATAAATATAATAAAAGTGCCTTCTTGTGCTTTCCGAAAGTGTAAAAGTAGCAGTAAAATACATCATAAAGCTTCAGGCATCACATTTCACGCGTTAGTACTGATTTCTGCACGATTTATCGTTATTTATTGTGAGCCTAAGTAACAATTTTTACAACAAATTATTTGTTTCAACACTGCCTATCTTGTTTTAACAATTATGCTACGATGTTTACTTAGAACTTCGTAACATTTAAATCTAACAGATGTCGATATGTATTTTTGGATGGTAAAGTACTGAGAGGGCCGGTCCATGTAGGTATTATTATTATTAATGTCGTTGGGGCAAACCACTGACACTCCTCAGTATTTATTATAAATATGACACGTAAATTAAAAATCTAGATCCTTACATTTTTAAAATATACAATTAATATGAAGAAGCGGTCTGTATTACCTCTCGAACACATCGTCCTTTCTCCATGAGCGTTCTCCTGTAGTAGTCACAGAGCTGGTCGCAGGGGTAGGCACAGTCTCTGAACTCCTGGCCAGGGGGGCACAGCGAGCGGGCAAGGGGAGACGATGGTTCCTCAGTACTGGTGGTTGGCTCCTCGGTAGTGGTTGTTGAAGGAACCGTTGATGTCGGAGATAGTGTTGTGGATGTTGGTGCTTCTGTGGAAGAAAGAGGACGTGACATGTTAGTGTGTCTCAGGCTTAGTGCTCGATTCCTTTGATTTTATTTTGAAATTCAGAACATAGCGCTCCTTCAAAGAGTTGTAGGGTAGGTCTTTCTGACGAGGAAAGACCGAAGTAGTGGAAAGATAGCGGACTGTAACTTACAGTGCACTGAAATAGATAGATAAAACATCTATTAAATATCTAAAAATGTACAATAAACATACCAGCAGCGATCACTGTATTATACTGTGCCGACTCGTCCTCCTGTTGATGGAAACCTCAATTTTTTCGAAACTTGTCGAGCAAATTTTCGACATAATTATTCACGTAAGTGCTAGCCGGTTATTACAACTAAATTTATACCAGTAGTGGCTCCACATTCAGGCCTGATCAGCTGCACCGCCATGGGCCAGTCACACACGAGCTTCTCAGGGTTGTACAGAGTCCCGGGCCCGCAGTCCTTCAGTGCAGCCCCCTCCGGCGAGCACTCGTAGAACTTGGAGCAGTCTGTCGGGTGCTTGTAGTTGGGGGCTGTAGTGTTCTCGCAGGGGTTCGGTTCTAGAATTAAATATTTTAATAAATATCCCGGGATATTGCTCTTAGCGCCATCTTACCCCATACTACAGCAAACGCTTGCGTTAATAATATACTGTATTTATTTATGTACATGTTATAGAAATACATAGATAATAAAGAAAAACCCGAAAACCAAATGAAATGATTGAGTTTACAGGCCTAAGTGGTAAAGCTGCGCTCGGTTCGATCAAGGCTATCGTGTCAACAAGACAATGTTTGTGTTTTTGATTCTATTGTGATGTTCATTGTTTGTCATGGTATGAAAAATGTTATTGAGTAAACAGTCTATTTGAAGTATGAATTATGTTGTGCATTGTGATCACAGGACACAAGAACTCGTGAAGAAAACATTGAGTTTTTGCACATAAGTATTGTATAACCCAAAAAACTTACATTCAAATAATACTAACATATACATTTTTAATATAAAAATTGTAGAAACCATGTCGTTAACGTGGAACTATTGAACATTGTTACGATAAGATTGCATAAAAATATAGCATAAAGATTGTGTACAGGAATGTTATAGTGGTTGTAGAAGCAGCCCAATGCTGTTTCATTATAAGTGGACAAATAAATCAAACATAAAACAAAAATGTATAAAATAAACATACAGTTACAACGAAGAATCAGACGCAACAAATACAAACTAATCAGAGCACTATGTATGGGAGTTATTCTAATTATATTCCTATCAATATTTGTAAAACTACTGTCACTAATGTTAAAATCAGATCCTGTTGAAGACGCGTCGTGTCATTACGTGGAGACAGGCAACATACTGCCCGTGGCTGATTGCAACTTCTGGTCAATGCCAGATACCATCTACTTCCACCTTACGACGTGTCCAGTCAGAATGAACTCTAGACTCGCCTGTGCGATCGAATCTGCCGCTCTAGCCAACCCGTACTGGCCTATCGCCGTGTTAGTGTCAGGCCCACTAACAAAAGGACACTTAAGAGATCCCAGCCTGATAAAACTGGACAAACTGTGGAATATAAACTTCTACAGAGTGATTATAGGTGAATACGCTCAAGGGACGAAACTGGAGCCACTGATAAGCAGTGGGACGTTAAATAAATCGTATTATTCTAACAGTCATTCGAGAGACATTTTGAAATACTTGACTATGTATAAATGGGGAGGGATCGTGTTGGATTTTAACATGATTGTAGCGAGGCCACTGAGAGGTTTGGGAATGAATTGGGCGGTCAGTAATGGAAGAAGATTGAGGTCGGAAGCCATGGCGTTGTCAAGAGATTTGGATGTCGGGCAGAGTATAAGCTATACTGCTATCAGGTATGTGATTTCCTATAATTTCTCTAAAATAAAGAGTGGCGAGACATATCATAGACATTACTTATGCTCTTGCTTATCATTCATCAATACAAACAACCTTTGCTCTGTGACATTTGGAAATTCGCGCAAATAAACTGGAAGTTTTATACACGTAGTTCGTTTACCCATCCATAATGTAATAAAGGTGAAGCAAATATTTTATTTACTATTTTGTTATTATCAGGATTCTATCTGAGAGCTACAAGCCTGGTCGAGAGGAGAACGGTGCGCGAGTCATCACAGAAGCAGCTAGAACTATATGTGATCCAAAAAATCCAGAGAAGAATCATGTCGCCTGTCATGGTATATACCGGTCTTATATTATAAAAGTTATAATGTCGTAAAAAGGTTGCTTAAAATAAAACACAAAAGAAAGCGCGACATGTAAGCGCTTGAATGCAACTGGTCCCACAGCGGGAATCAAACCCGCAACCATTTCACTGTAATCACATCAGGGCAGATACATCGTGGCGGGCGCCCAGGTCCTTCCACGGAAGACACATGTCCTCGGATATTGTGCTCCTCAAACATGTCGGTTTCCTCACGATATTTTCCTTCACTGTAGAGCGAGTGCAAGCCCACACATAACTTGAAAATACAAGTCATTGGTGAGGGGCCGGATTCGAACTAGGGTACGTCTGGATGTAAAACAGACACTGGAACCGCTGAGCCACACTCGCTTATAAAATGTAAATGTAAGCACTTAACGTTTTATAAATGAAATAACAAATCAATGAGTAATAATGGAATAGTTAATAGTTTTTGATAGCATCATTGAAAAAGCCAAAACTAAGCAACTATTTAATCATGAACCAATTTGTATAAATAAGGCTGTTAACACACCTACGATTACTATATTCAATTTAATTTCTGTTTGTTTCAGAATTCAACATCTTACCACCGAACACAACAGAGACCGTAGATTTCTTCTCCAAAAGCATCGACTTAGAAAAGAGTAATGCCTTCATGTATCGTATTACGAATCTACCGAACGAAAGCACAAGCGATCCTGTACAGAAAGGATCTGCATACGCCCAGCTAGCTCAGAAATACTGCCCCAATATATACAACACTTTTAGAGACAATTTTGGTATATGAAGTAAATATTCTGTGAATTCTGTCTTCTCATTACCAACTGTGCTATTATCAATAAACGAGCGTTATAGTTATTCAATAAGAAACTGATCAAGTTGACGCTCAAGTGAAGTATAATTTCATATTTTTTTTCATATTGCATTTTTTTGCCATATTGCTAGTTTACGCGTCTCACTGCTGTGCAGTGAGATGCTACAGTAGATTATTTTTTCATCATAGATAGATAGATAAATTCTTTATTAAAACACCACATACATAAAAAAAAACAATACAAAAACAACATAGAAAAAATAAAATGTGCGTTTTAATTGTTCATCATCATCATCATAATCATTTATTTGCAGAAGGTTGACAGAGTTATTCAAAAATAAGATATTGACCGCTACTTTCTCACCCATAGGGCGTGCAAATTGGTTTCACAAAGTATCAAGTTAAATTTAAAAGTAAAAAAGTTAAAGGTAGTAGTCTAAACTCCATCATACCATTATTATGTTATGTAGCTGTGCTCTAAGAAACAGTTGAAACAACAATTACCTTGACAAGTACACAGCACTCTGATCTCGAAGTCGGGGCAGCTTGCGTTCTTCTCCTTGCAGACCAGCCCCCGCTCCAGGCTGCACTCGACGTCGAGTCCTGTGTCCTTGGCAGCCTGCTGCGTGTCCACTGTGCGGCATTCTATGTCGGTCATAGACTCCGCCGCACACATTGGGGAACCGATTTGCTGGGGAAAAATAAATATCGTTTAAAAAGAGGTCAGGTCAAATTGTGCTCCCATGAAATCACAAAAAGTGGAGCTTAAAGTAAAAGCGTAATATAATTATTTGTATGTGACTAGTGAATAGGTATAAAAAAGTACCTATTAGGTATGTGTCCAGTAAATTGCATAGACATGGGAGATAAATAATAAATCAATTGATTTAATAAGTCAGATGACGAAATGCAAGCTTAGTAAAATCGAAATAAAATAACATACAAAGTTCGTTCGTGGGTGAGTGGCCAACTCTAGTGTAGAGCATTTTTGAAACACACCACAGGCTTCTGACAAGGCGCGCTGCGTTACAGCTGCCGTACTATGACAAACAACCTTATTCATGAAGATATTATTACAAACTAGTGGGTGCTCGCGGCTTCGCTCGCATTAAGAAGAAAACGTGCATACCCTATTTCACCCCTTTAAAAATGGCATTTCCAAAAATCCTTTCTTAGCGGATGGATGCCTACGTCATAACATCTACCTTCATTCCAAATTTCAGCCCAATCCGTCCAGTGGTTTGGGCTGTGCTTTGATTGATAGATCACGATATCAGTCAGTCAGTCAGTCACCTTTGAGTTATATATATAAATAGATTACATGCCACTAACCAGTTCATTAGGTCGGGGCAACGGTTCCACCTCCTCGCTGCCCTTGCCCACAGTCTCGGGCGTCCCGCGGCTGTGCCACGGGGTCCACCCACTCACACACTTGAGCGGCTCGTCGTGCGACTTCGGGCTCGTCGGCTCCTCGGGAGACGTTAGCTCGGGCTGGGGAGGAACGTATAACAATAAGGTAAATGAATAAGATTTTATGGGGTACAGAATTTACACCAAATAATAAGATTACAGCAGTTTAGATGTGGTCGACGAGTTAGTTAGTTACACATAGTGTACAACAAATAGGAAATTAAATTTAACAATAAATAACATTTACATATCAGTTTAAAAAGCCAGCATTGCTGAATATTTGAATCGAATTCGGTTCGTCTGATTGAAAGCCAAGATGTTATGCAGGCGTATATAGGTATGTTTAAACTCATATCACCAATTTTTGTATGAACAGTATTAGAGCAAGTACTCCACAATTCTGGTACATCCAAGTGGAGTACAGCATTTCAAACTTGTTCACAAAATTCTAACCCAAATTTTGCGTACATAAAAATAAGCTATTTACTAAAGAGCACTCACAGTTTCAGTAGAGCAGGGCTGTCCAGTGCACACGACATGGTGCTTGGAGCAGATACAAGTATGACACTTGTCCTCCGTCACTGTCTCTCCCTCCGCGATCTCCCTCCCGCTCTCTGACGTCATACAGACCGGCTTGCACGCGGCGCGCGGCACGCACTCCGTGCTGGACGAGTTCTTGTATACAGTGCCTTCTGTGCACGGCTTTTTGGGCTTGCATCCTGGAGAAAATACAATAAACCATTTTTTACACTAGACAATTACACATTTGAAAAAATAAATAAATAATTCAGTAGCAATCACACATCGCTATCTAGCCCCAATCTAAGCTTACGCCTGTATCATGGATACTGGATAACGGATATAATACATTTTTACTTTTATTTTGTAAATAAATACACAAGTAATTACAAATTTTAACATTCATAATTACTTTGCTATGCGGGAATCTAACCCAAACCCCTAGATTAGAAGCCAGAGCCACTACCAACTAAGCTAACAGAGCAGTCATCAAAATACCAGGTTACTTGAAGCTACATCTTCACAGACATACTTTGGCCCAAATTGGAACATACCTGCATTGGAATGGAAATGGCCCTTAAGCGAGGCTGCCTAAACACACATAGGTGTATAGCGATAGATTTTACAAAGGCGAGTACATACCCAGCCAGACGGGTACTAGAAAGTATCCTACCACGTTGATAAGCACACAAAAATGTGTGTGTTCATGTCTGGATCAATATGAATAAATTTTGTGTGTAGACAGATTGACGCACAGGTTAACATTAAAAGAAAGTTGTATCACCGTCCAAATCGTAGTAATTTCATATAACAATTTACTATCTCTCACCTTCAACGCATGTATCTCGTTCGCAGTTGGTCTTTATGTCGTTGTAATAGAGAGTATTGTCGCATGTCTCCACCGGACACGCTGATATGCAGCCGTCGTAGCTGGAGCACTCCTCGTCGCATTGCATCGCTAGGGAAAACAAAAATAAATGATATTTTTATCAGTATAGAGAAATATGAACAGATTTATACAAACTATACACTTAGGTAGAAAAGGTGCTTTGGTGGCTGGACGTATAAGAAATTTGCAGTCTGGGCAGGAACTGCGCAAGGGATTATATTTTAGAGTAAAAGAGAAAAGCCTTGGTTTAACTGTAATAGGTTTACATTTTGGATTTTAAATAACCGATGATAGTGATGGTATACATTTCTTGATAGTTCCAAAAAAAGACGTGACGTCTATGAGTGGTTTTATTCCTATGAGAACATAAACCTCAAGTCCCTATTATTAAGTTACTTACGGCATAGTTCCTGGCTCCTCCACTTGACACTGACCCCTCGATGCGCGCACGCGTACGCGTACGCCGCGAGCGCCGCGCACGCACACTCGCAGTCTCCGCCCGCGTCACATGCGCACGCGTCTCTCTCGCAGCGCTCCGCCCACGGGCCGGGGGGCACCTCGCTGTGGCACAGGGTGAAGGGGTAGCGCTTTAGGGCTCCGCATGTAGTGGAGGCCCATTCGTGGCGCTCGGGGCGCTGGGAGCAGTGGTCCTATAAGAAAAAGTATTACCATTATTATATTGAGTATTCTATAATCGTATAGGTGATGAGAAGTTATAATTAAAAATAAATAAGCACTATATCTATCTTGTAGCAATTGTTACAGAAGATAAATTTCATTGGATACCCAACAATAACAGAACCTAAAGTAAAGATTGACGAAACACGTGAATAGAACTGTAGTGGTAAAATGGGTAGGTAGTTGGGTCATCGTTTTTCAAACAAATATTTTTTTAACCCTTCATAAGCTTGTATTTCCTATTTAAATATTTGTCACGGGTTTCATGACAATCTATCTTTAGTATGAGAGTATATTAGTTAACTTGTAGGTGCTCGCGGCATCGCTCGCATTAAGAAGACTTGCATCCCCTATTTCACCCCTTTGAAAGCATTTTCAAAATCCTTTCCTAGTGGATGCTTGCGTTATAACATCTACCCGCATGCCAAATTTCAGCTCGATCCGTCCAGTGATTTGGGCTGTGCATTGATAGATGTCACTATGTCAGTCAGTCAGTCACCTGTGAGTTTTATATACATATGTATTTAGATTAGTCATCCAACTCACAGTAACAGCCTGCGCCTTGGGGCAGGTGGGCTTGAGTTTCCAGGAGTCTGCGAAGATGAGAGCAGAGGACTCGGCGAGACCGCCGGATGGAGTTTGGAAGTCGTCGCGCAGATCGCTGTTGTAGTTGCCGCAGAGACCTTTCACCTGGAATAGTTTGGAATTGGATTTTTTTTGTGCGATGAAAAATACATCAGCAAAGTTTGTAGAAAAATATATTTTATAAGACATTTTAATTTTTAAACCGAACAGTACACTATTTTTTATTTATTCGTAGTAGTCAGAGTAACCCCCGGTTTAAGAAACTACGATTAGTTTAACTCTCTAAACTAATAAAAATCTACCCGCTGTTACTGCAGAATTCCAATTTTCACGTAATGACAGAAAGCGCGTAGGAATAAGAAATTGATTTGTTTGGAAATTTAAACTCTTCGTTCTAGACTTCGGGGGATACGTAAGGTACCCTAGATGTTTCTATGAAGTGATTTTTTTTAAACATTCTGCTAACAATCTCTGGTATAGATAGATAGATTATATAATAATATATAAAAAAGAAAGTGGTGTTAGTTACACCATTTATAAGTCGAGAGCGGTTGAACCGATTTAGCTGAAAATTGGTGCGGAGGTAACTTAGAACCAGGAGACGGACATAGGATACTTTTTAATCTTTTTTTTTTAAATTGATTTGTACAAAATCCAAAATCTGCTTACTTATTGCCTCTAAGGCGGAACAGAGTTCGCCGGGTCAGCTAGTAATTTATGTTTGTAAGTATTATCTAGATATTGAAGGTTTTCTGAGGAGTGCTTTTTGTATGGCCTTATATGGTTACAGGTATAGGTAATTGATTAGGTACACAATTTTTCTATAGCAAGTAATATAATATTGTTCTTTACCCGTCCATGCCACATGGAGTCGACCTTCACGTAGGCGCGCATCTGTCGGTCCCACTGCACGCTCACTCCCAGCGACGGCACGTCCAGAAACACGTACGCACCAGCCACGCGGAGTTTTATGCTGGGGACGGAATGTTTATGGTGTGAATATACTCTAAATAAGTAATAGATATGGCAACATTTATTCATTAAAAAAACCTAGCAGACTTCTGATCAAATCATCTAGCAAAAAAAACTAGATCAAAATCGGTCAATCCATTTGAGAGCTAGTATGTATTGTAGATTTACAGATACACAAACACGTCCAAGTTATAAGACTCCTTCTGCCAAATCCATTAAGGTTTCTATTTAATTAATGATGAGACATCTATCTGATGTTCATAATTTTGTAGAGATGGCTGATAATAACAATAAAAGGCGTCTCAATTTGAAGGTTACTGTGGATTAGATTGAATAGTTTATAGAACTTTATAGGCTTTTTTCTTCTTACCAAATTTGAGCTATGTAAGTATTATATTATTCTGTTGGGATTAATCGGGCAGGCCTATACAATAAATCATATTGATGAAGAGATAGCATGTCTCATGTTATCTCCGTGCCGTGTCGATGACTTGGTATGTGTGTCTCGAGATGTGCTTTTAATTCAACTCATGCTAATTGTGCTTAAAAACGCTTACCGTTTCAGTTTAGTAACGTCAGGTAGCGGCGCGTGTTTGGTGAGAGACACTACCTCCTCGCTGCTGCCGCTGCCCACCTTCAGGGTGAGGGACTTGGAGCAGGTGGCGCCGGTGGTACCGCACGGCACGTTCTGGGACAGAACCATGAGAATATTAAACCTAATGGTGATTGGATAAATAAATAATCGTTTATTCAAGTGAAAACTGGAATGTCTACGTACATACCTACATAAATACAGAGTTTTTTTTTTTGTAAAGGGATCATGTAATGTTATGTACAGCTAGAGAAAATTTGTTTTTTTTTAGCTTGTACGGGTTTGCACTTGGCTATAGTTTGCCTGATAGCAAGCAAAGGCTATGGCCTAAGATGGATTTCTCAAATATATGCGAACGCACCAAAAAGAAAATAAGAAAGTTGATTTATTTACTTAGCACATGTCCTCGGAAAAAAACCTCATTTTGTGCAGACGTCGATTCTGGCGATTTGATGGTCAAAAATTTGATTGTTTAGCTAGTGACGTACAAACTTGTATCCACGAGAATATAGTAAATTCATTGATTTCTAAACGTTTGCACAGCTGTTTTCAAGAATTTGTCGAAAACAATTTATTAGTGCATAGCACGTATTTATAAAATGTTTGGTACCACTCATATCAGGCAAATCTAATGAAAAATTTGCATAAATGTAGTTGTTTACCTATTCATTAATTTGAATAGTATTATATACCTTGAGTAAAATACCTACTATAAAATTTTAGCTATGAATGAAATAAATAATTATTCATTTATTTATTTGATCAATGGCGAGCAGCAAATTGCTGATGTGCCCATATCACACTGTCAAAATTGTGTTATATAGTCCACACAAAGTTCAAATTGATACAGTCTACTGGTGCAAAGATCACAAGTTAACAAGAGATTTTTTGTTTTTCTGTAATCAGTCATCAAGCCGGTTCTTAAAGTTTAAAAAAGTTTCCTCTCACCTGTATCTCCACATCGAACCCATCCTTCCCGTCCAGGTTCCCCTTGGCCAGCAAGTAGGTGCAGACTCCCTCGAAGTCGTAGTCGCTGCCGTCGAAGGTGGATATGTGGGAGTCGCCCCACGCCGAGCAAACCCCGGCGCACTTCTTAGTCGTGCACGACCAGTTGCCGCTCTTACAGACACTGGAAATATGGGAGATTTTATTTAAAAAGTATAGTATATATGTATATGTACCTTTATTTGTTTATAAATAGGTAAATATTTAACCTTAGCTAAGCTAATATTTTTATTTTATTTTAAATATATTAACCTGCGGCGACCCACGGTTTTATCTCTGTTGATGTGGGAAAAGAAGACCCCTACTTATGTCTTAATAAAGAATCGAAATTATAATATAAAAAATAATAATAAATAAATATGACACATAAAAAAAATCTTCTAGACAAGTTCAGCTATCAGAGCATGACAAACACCTGCGGCGACCCACGGTTTTATCTCTGTTGATGTGGGAAAAGAAGACCCCTACTTATGTCTTAATATAGAATCGAAATTATAAAATAAAAAATAATAATAAATAAATGACACATAAAAAAAAAATTTCTAGACAAGTTCAGCTATCAGAGCATGACAAACACACTTACAAACCTTTACCTTATTGATATTATTGGAATGTTATGGGATTATTTGTAAAAATTGAATTGGTGCGACTATGTAATAAAAACAATAGAGATTCATTATTTGTTTGTAGATATACCTACTTTAGGCCACATTTGCTTATTTACTCGTTTTAAAATATTTACCGTAATGGTGGAATAAAAGAAAATAAACTCAGGATAATTAAACCATCTTGAATTGAACATTGCTGTGCATATAAGCTATTTTTAAGCTATTTCTTTTTAATACAAATACGAGAGCAGTATTAATTTATGACCAGTGACATTCAGAAAAAAATTACTTAATTAACATACGGAATCGGTCTGCTACCATAAATACCTCATCTATATTTCTAAACTGGACCTGTTTATCAATCAGTCACTCCTGCATAACATATGTTCTTACATAACTTATACAGGGTTACAAGGTATATAACGCTATGTGGTTGCAGCTTTCACGGAGCAGTATTGTGAGATGCGCAAAATAATATTAATATTTACTACTCGTACAAAGTTTTCGATATTATTCAATACTAGATATATGTATATTTATTAGAAATTCTGTTAAAAACCGTTTAGATTGTTCACTGAAAAAAAAATAGCTTGGTGTGCCTCTTACCTTGATTTATGAAAATCCAATAAGCATTTTTTTCTTTTTTTTTTTCTTAGTAAACTAGTTATTAATCTGCGATAAAGTCAAATAGTTTCTTTGTAAGTTACTTTACATATAACCCAGAATAAGTACCTAGCGATAGTTTGGCCTAATGCCAAGGCCTCTACGTCACTTTGTGTAACCGATCTAGATAACATACTTACTACTGGTTTGACTTTAAGTAGGGCAAAGTGAAAGGTGCAAGGTAAGTACGCGGTACGCATTGTAATTAGTCAGCATTTCTTGCAGACTGGTGGACTTTTTTGAAAGGACAGACAACGGGGGCGTAGCTCAGATGGTAGAGCGCTCGCTTAGCATGCGAGAGGTACGGGGATCGATACCCCGCGCCTCCAACTACCCTCTTTTTGCAACACCATTAGAAAAATATTTTCTTAATCTTATATGCATACATGTGTTTTTTTTAAGTTATGTAGCTTTGTAAAGCTGTTTATGATTGATAATGTATGTGCAAAGATTAATTATATTTTTAAAATTTATCTAGGTCAATTCAACTGTTAAGAAATGTCACGTACGTGAAATAATTTACCTTGAAGCACATGCAGTAGATGTGTTGTAACGGTAACTAAGCTATAATTCGGCTTACTAGAACACAGGGGGCGTAGCTCAGATGGTAGAGCGCTCGCTTAGCATGCGAGAGGTACGGGGATCGATACCCCGCGCCTCCAGACTACCTACTTTTTGGTACACCTATTTTAACACTATTAGAATCTGAGATGCTAATATTAAAACTTTAATAATTATTTTGAAATAAATTGAATAAAAAGTATGCCGTTAGTTGTTTTTTAAGGAAATATTGGGAAATCGATAGATTTTACTATATGTCTCGAAAATACACCAAATATATTTAATTTAAATAGACACCTTTCTACAAAATATGACTTCATAACTTATTTACTATGTATGCGTAATCAGCATGCACATAACTTATCTGCATTCATCACAATACACTTGAAGTGTACCACTAGAACGTATGAGGTAGTGAAAGGTGAAATAATCACGTTTCTGGTTGCAACAGTCCTTGCCTTGGGACAATCGCGTTTGGAACAAGTTTTAGTAAATAAGTTTTGTTATTCGATACATTTTGCACCGGGGGCGTAGCTCAGATGGTAGAGCGCTCGCTTAGCATGCGAGAGGTACGGGGATCGATACCCCGCGCCTCCAGACTACCCTCTTTTTGAAATAACTTGCAACCTTAATAATTAAAACTATTTTTTGGGTGTTCTTGATTGTTTTCTTCTAAAACTAAGCATAGGTTATGTATATATAACCGATATGTTGAAAATCCTTATACGTTTTCGGCTACTTCAAATGATGTTATAAAACAGTAGTACAATTCAGTTGTTGCATTGACTTCGAATAATAAATACTAGATTTAATGTCGATGGTTGGAACAATAATTGACGCGTAATCAATTACTCGTATCAGACGGTGAAAGATAAAATAACCACGTTTTGCAGCTCCAGCGACGTCCTTGCCTGGAGGCAATCGAGTCTCAAGCACGTTTTATTCAGCAACTACTGCATTTATTTGGAGGTAATTGCATCGGGGGCGTAGCTCAGATGGTAGAGCGCTCGCTTAGCATGCGAGAGGTACGGGGATCGATACCCTGCGCCTCCAACTACCCTCTTTTTGGTAGTATCTTAATTTTTATAAAGTTTTAAATTCACATCGACAGTGACAGATGTCACGTTATCGAAATTCTAAAGGCGCTTTCCTGTAACTGAATTAGTATACTTTGGAAACCAGATAAACATCGTCTTCTTGTTTTAATACACTCCTTAGCATAGGCCTCCTTCTAGTAAGTACACCTCTCGTCCCAATATACTTCTATGGCCTGTTATTATTGGTCAGACTTGACGCTGTTACCTAAGCTCTCTTACTCTCTCACACACTCACTCACCACTGGTTGCACTCCTCCTGCATGACGTGCTGGTCGGGGTAGCTGGCACCGCCGTGGTGGCAGGGGCACTGCGGGGGCTCCACGCACTGCTTGGTGCTGGTGTCCAGCACGAAGCCGCGCTTGCAGCGGCAGCCGGGCCGGCACTCCGCGGTACTGCTGCTGGGAGGTAGGTGCATGTTCTAGGAAAAAAAAACATTATTTAGTTAACTAATTACAAATTGCCGGGGTATTCGAGTAACATACATACAAAAATATTTCATTGAGAACCTCTACTTTTTTAGAAGTCGGTTAAAAATAAGTAGGAGACAGCTAGGTTCTATCTTTACTGCTCTCAAAACTACCAAAACCAGATTTTCTATGCTGATGTACCTGTAATGACGTGATAAGTATATTATTTTGCACGGGTAGAGATTTTTTTTCAGGCGTTAAATCAGTAGTTAACTAAATTGAACATTACTTTGCAAGTAAGCGGCTCAGCCACAGCACAGGTGGTGAACTCCATGTTGGTGGTGGCGGTGCAGGAGGAGCGCAGGTCCTCCGCTGGCGGGTACTGCTGGATGTCGGCCGGGGAGGCCGGCACGCAGTCCCAGCGCGCGCCCACGCAGGTGCTGCGGGAGTGATTTGAATGTTTAGTGAAGATACAAGACTTTTTAACGTACTAGTGGGTCTAAATACAGTTTTTAGCAGCTAAATACAGTAACGAATAAACCAAGCCACACCTTTCTTGAGTCGTATTTCCTCATGACTGAGGCCACACTCTAGCAAGTTTTTATTGTATAATCTAATGCTCTTCTATGATTAACAGTCGTAAATACTATTTACCTTATCTGGTCTGAGAGCTAGTTCCATTCCTGTACAGGCTAATTCCACCTTTTATCTCAATGACTAACTATTATTTAAGGAACCCGGTCATATTAAGCTTTCATGTGATTTTTGTTTTACAAGATATTTCTTGGTGGTGGTCAAGTACATAAAACTCTAAATATATAAAACTAAAAGGTGACTGACTGACCGACTGACTGATAAAGTTATCTATCAACGCACAACCAAAACCACTGGACGGATCGGGCTGAAATTTGACGTGCAGGTAGATGTTATGACTAGGCATCCGCTAAGAAAGAATTTTTGGAAATGCCGCTTTAATAGGAGTGTAATAAAGGATGCAAGTTTTACTTCTTAATGTGAGCGAAGCCGCGAGCACCTACTAATGCTTTATAAATTTAACAGGTTTACGCTTGACCTTTGCCTACAGCCTAAATCATGTGATAGTTACCACAGCTCTCTCTCCCGCCTCCCAGCGCGGACCTCCTTGTACCCCGCCTTGAACTGCATGCCCTTGTGGAAACACGGACATAGCGCCACAGGAACGCACACGCCATTGTCGTCTAGAAGCTGGAAACAGTGAAAATATAGTATCGTTAAATATCAATGATACCATAAGAACAAATATTGGACGCACAAATAGGTTTATTTATTGGCATATCGACAAAACAAGTCATTGGTGCGGGGCCGGGATCCGAACAGGGTGCGTCAGGATAAAAAGCAGTAAAAGTAAAAAGTAAAGTAAAAATATGTTTATTTGCCATTTGAAAACTTAACCTACATATTACAATATTTAAATTTTGTTTAACTTACAATAGGTACAATAATAGTGTTAACTGTAGACCCCAAACTAGGCGTTAGCCTGTATCTTGGTGGTCCAATTATAAAAGATCCTGTTTCCAGAAAGAAGTTGACGCTAGTTAAAAAATAATTTCAATACTATCTAGAGATGTATAAAACAATAATAATCACGGCTATGTACATAGTTTAGTTACAGAAATGTTCATCCATAGTTTATAAAAAATCTTTTTAAATAAGATATCTGTAGTAAAACCTTGTCAAAAAGTTAATACAATATTTATGATCACAAAAATTACATTTTTAAAATTGAAATCAGTTGATTGATGTTTACCGCATGAAGATGCTGCTTAAGCTTAGGTAGATTCATTATTAGGTACTATAGGTATGTTAAGCACTTTGGCCGGGTAAGATTGTGTGTTTGTGTGTGTGAGTGTGTATATGTGTGTATCCGTGTGTGTGTGTGTGAGTGTGTGTATTTTATATTGATGGGCTTCTGCCGTCAGACAATGAAGCTGTGGTGTCATCCCATCACCTTCTAAGTGTGCAGTGTGAAGTAAGTAATGGTTGTGATATAATGGTATCGCTTAAGGCTTCAGGCAATCAAAAGAGATCTTCCACCTGTATGTTCTCTCTGCCTGCTTGGTTGTATACTTTGACTAATTCTTCAACTTCCTGATATGACTTTGTTTGTAGCCAGTGTTTTATTTTACCACGCGCTTTCCTGTGTGTAATCTGACGCATACTTAGTATGGCGTCTGCGCATACTTATGAGCAGACGCCATACTTGTTTACCATCAAGCAAGATGTAGTCAAGTGCAAACCCATAACAGTTAAAAATAGTATAGTAAGTTTACCTCTCCCTGTTTACACGCACACCCCTCCACACATCTGGGCGTGCACTGCGTCTCGGCCAGCGCCGTGTCGGAGCACTTGCGCAGGCAGCTGTCTGCGCACACCGTGTACTCCTGACCGCCGGTGCATTGCAGCTCTGAGGAAACCATTAAAACAGTTATAAAGTCTAATTTAAAAGACATGAAAATATTTTTTTCTATTTCAGCGATGAGTTGAAAATATTATTAAGGTTTCGGTCGTATAAAGACGAGAGCAAGTAGTACGAACATTTTCGTATCATTAGTGCAATCACAATATATATAGTATTTTACAATTAATTGAAAAGGTGCTAGAAAAATTTTCGGATATTGGATGCAATATGACGTTCAGTTAGGAACCAAGGGTTTGATGTGTTTGTGTATAAAACAATAATAATAATTTAAAACGGCAGGATTCTCTAAGTATAACCAAATCTACTAAATAGAACGCCCCTAACAAATCGACTCTAATGAGGAGTTCTGACACTCAGTAATGCGAAAATGCAGCACGAGGAAAATCTAAATAGCTTTTAAAAAGTTTAAGTGAACTCACCGCACTCCTGCACGTGGTACCTCCACTGCAGCATGACTCCGGCCTTGGCGCAGGACATGGCGTAGTCGCCGAGCGCGGGGCACAGACAGCGCGCCACGTCCCCGGCGCACGCGCACATGTCGTACAGACACGCCTCGTAGTACGCCTCCACGTCCACGTGCCAGTGGCAGGCTGGGAACGAGATGGGAGAACTTGTATCAGTAATTTTTAGTAGAAACGCCCATAGCTCAGCTAGCGGAGGCAATGGCATGCGATTGCCTATGCTAAGCAAAGGTTGACGCGGTCAGTTCTTGGTCAATTTTGGGCGCTTCAGATGCTTATCTAGTACGGCAGTCGTTAAGCCATGGCAGAGGCCCTTTGTTCCACGTTGGGCGCCATTTTCACTCTTCACAAGAACACTACAAAAGTGGCGCCCAACGCGTGACTATTTTTCATCCTACCTTCAAATATTTTCCCCTTCAGTTTGCTGCAGTAGTTCTCAGCCGCCTCCTTGTTCTCCATGCGAGCCTTGCAAGGGTGCTCGGGCTCCGGTGCCGAGCTGTCAGCGCAGAACTCTCGGGTCCTCCACTTGTTGGCGAACGCTGCTGTCGACTGTTCCACGTCGTTCTCAGGGGTCAGAAAGTCGTCTTTCTGGTTCAAGTTGAATGTGCCGCAGAGACCCTGGAATATATAGAAAAAAGATAAAAAGTTAGGTTTTTATTTTCCATAAGTTTTGTGATGTAGGTATATGTTAATATTAGTTATTTTAACTGTCTTCTGAAAAATAAAATCACCAATTTTAGTCAATTTATGAACCTCCGTAAAATTTATAAGCAATCATTTATATTGTCATACCTTAGTTTTGCCGTGGAATTCTGGAGGAACGTCGATGAAAACTCGAGTATTCCCGTCCCACCACAGATCCACTTTGTTAGGTAGTTGCACTGGAACGAAATATTTTATAATTATACTTAATCAAATCAAAATTTAAACTTAAATAAATTGGAAAACTACAACATTAAATTTTATAAACCTATAATTCAAAACATTTATTTGGTAGTTGTACTGGAACGAAATATTTTATAATTATATATATGTAATCAAATCAAAATTAAAACTTAATTAATTGGAAAACTACAACATAAAATTTTATAAACCTATAATCAAAAACATTTATTTGGTAGTTGTACTAGAACGAAATATTTTATACTTATACTTAATCAAATCAAAATTTAAACTAAAATAAATTGGAAAACTATAACATAAAATTTTATAAACCTATAATTAAAAACATTTATTTGGTAGTTGTACTGGAACGAAATATTTTATAATTTATACTTAATCAAATCAAAATTTAAACTTAAATAAATTGGAAAACTATAACATATTTTTTTTATCTACACTAATGTTGTAACATTCTGCTTATGTTTCCAATACTTGACTTATAATTACTACTGTTATAGCGCAGGCAACAAAACACTCAATTTAAGCAATTTCACATGATGGTATAATATCCACATCGATATCGTAATAGCTCATTATAACATCAATAAAACGCGACCAACCTGATTGCAGGGCCAATCAGGTTGGTCGCACTTTATAGATGGTTACATTTTAATGGCGGCAATCAAAGTTAAAAATGGATAGCGACGATGATATTTGTACGCCTCCGGATATTCTAGAATTGGCAACAAAAGTAACTTACAATCTTTTGCCAGAAAAATATAGAAAATTATATGAAAAATTAACTATTGTCAGCTTTTACTCTTGTTGTTTGATCAATTGCATTAGTGAAGATAAAGTAGTGTATGCAACTGCATATAACACGGGTATTAAAACACGGGTGTGAGTTTATGAAACGAGCGCAGCGAGTTTCATAATAGTAACGAGTGTTTTAATACCCGTGTTATATGACAGTTGCATAAACTACTAATAAACCTATATTAAAAACAATTATTATAATCCGGTTATATCGTCATTCGACAGCATAACAACAAAGCGCTGTCATAATACAAACCCAAATCACTATTAATTTGAATGCTTTAGTATTTAACACAATATCCGAGGACATATTGTGTCTTGCGTGGAAGGACCTAGGCGCCCACCACTATGTATCTGCCCAAGAAAACTCCCCTAACGAATAAATTCAGCGGTGGAGTCACGACCCTCAGTCATGAGGAAATACAAAATACAAAATTAATTATTTGCCTCAGAAATTTTGTCACAAAATGTTTCGAATCCTCTGACCTCGTGGTAGCCGTTAAGCTGTGTTACGGGGCTAGAGTCATCTCCCAGTATGTTTCTAATTTAATTATAATTATGTACGTCTTAGGAACTAGGTTACACAAATACGACTCAAAAGAGAGATTATTTGACTTACCCAGTAAAAACAGCGAGGACGCTGCCCTGATCCGTACATCCCCCGCCATGACAGGTACCGACGTGATTTCCTTCCCGTTGACACTAATAGAGCCGCCCTGCTTCATGTGAATGCTGGCGCCGTCGTACTTGATGGTCACCGCCTTTGTGCACGAGGGCTGGCCGGTGCCTTTGACGGGCGTCAGATTCATGGACTGGAAAGGAGATATTTAAATAAGTCAAATTACTGTAACTATAGGACAAGTACTACCGATTTACACACACTTTTTACTTGACACATTAAAGATTCCAGCGTTTATAATATGTTTGACGGTTATCCGCAAAGTTTCCGATTATGTGAATTTCTGTAACATACCATCAAATTTGCTTTGGCAACTCCGGCGTTGATTTTTGTCTTTTGACCTGAACATGACGGGCATAGAAAAGTCTAAATTAATAATTTAGCTTTTTGCACTGTCAAATCAAATGTAAATTAGGTTTATGTTATGAATAGCAATGTAAGACTAAAACTTGCTAAATTAGTATATATTTTATGAAATGTTTTAATGTAGACTGAGCTTAATTTTGTACATAGTAAAAGTTATCTATAAAATTGAATATCAAAAGTTTATAAATAAGCCTTAGCTTGTTAAACGGACGAATGTTTTATGTTTATGCATTACTAGGATAAAATGTACACTAGTGACTGTATGTATATAATAATATTTATTGAATAAAGATATTTTGAAATTGAAATTGACTGTCAAATCAGGCAAAACGAAGATACTTTAACACATGGTCTTTTGCATATAACCTATGGTCTTATACTATGAATTAACAAGTCTGTTAAAGGTCACCATGAATGCGCTTGAATCTATGGTCTAAAACTATGGATATTAATGAACAAGACTGTTAATGGTCACCATGTATGCATGTGTGTTCAATGTGTATGTATTTTTGTATGCGCGTTTTTATGTTTATGCTTAGTTTTTATAGTATGTTTACCTCCGAGATAGCCCCCGAGCAGGCCACATTCTCGACCTCCACGGTGACGTTGTCGGTCTGCAGCATGGTGTAGGTACACTTCCCCATGAAGTCGTACCGCAGCCCGTCGAAGGTGGTGTAGTGCGGGTCGCCCACGGCGCGGCACCGAGCGCCGCATGGGACAGCCGTGCACGTCCAGGTACCCGCTTGGCATGTGCTGGGGTGACGATTGAGATTAGCGGTCTTAAATATATTTATTTTAAATAGATAGGCTCACGCATGACTACAACTCGCCTGATGTTAAGCAACGTTGGTAATCTACGATCTAACGCTTGCCCAGAAGAAACCGATTCACTCTCGACTTGAAGACCGATAAATTATAGTTCGAGGGGAATGGGGAATCCGGCAAGGAGTAATAACTAGTTCAAGAATGCTATAATTCCTAAGTACATCATTTGTCAAAAAAATAGGAACATAAGAAAGGAAGAAGAAGTTAGGGAAGGGAAAAAGTGTAAAAAGAATACTGACCAAGTATTACAGTCCTTGTTGATGACACTTCCCGGCAGGAAGCTCTTGTTGCGCAGCCGGCACGGACACTCTGAGACCGGGACGCACTTGCCCGCTTCTAATAAGAGACCTGAAAATCAAGATAACATGTATTACTATGGTTTTTTGTGGTCAACATAGTCTAAAGAGGCATGGTAAGTGTTCTTAATGCAATTTTTAATTAAGTAAAACTATAAGTGGCCCGCTTCTAATAAGAGACCTGAAAATCAGACAACACGTGTTACTATGTTTTTTTCTGGTCAACATAGTCTGAAGAGGCATGGTAAGTGTTCTTTATGCAATTTTTGCAATACAATACTTTACTCATAACTCCACAATTGCCATTGGTTTTGATGCAGCAATTAGCGATTAACTGGAAGTCATCACACAGGTAATGGCCTAGTTTGTCGTCCAGGGTTCATCTGATATTGTATAGTAACCTATAGGTAAGCCCTAGATCATAGCACAATTTACAATGTACATATTTTATTACCATTCCTAACCATGTAAAACGCCCAAATAAACGTTTTAACTATTATTTATAACGAGCAATAAAAATCCTAAAAACCTAACAAAATATATGTTCAAATGCAATGTAAAGAATAGATTTACAATTTCGAGCAACGTAGCAGCCAACGATGTAGCGCGCTTGCCTAGATGACAGAACCTACCTTCAGGACAGAAGCAGCCTTCCACACACGTGGAGTTGTCTGCCTTGGCAGGTAGCAGTGGGAAGGCACAGCTCGGCTGCCCGTCCGGACCGCACGCCTTGTATAGCTTCCCGTCGGGACATGACATGGCTGAGAAGAAAATAGAAAATAATGTTATATGGTTATGGAGATTAACCTATTCACCCAATAAAATTCTCCGACAACTCTGAGGAATATAGTGGCCATAATTCAGTATACAGCGTCTATAAATACACTAATAATATAATAATATGAGATTCAAACGTTCGTGTAAGAATTATATTATGGAGACAAAATACAGCATAGTTGTTGTGTCGCAAATTGGGAAACAACTATTATTTAAACTTACAATATTCTTTTAAAAAATGGAACTAGTGGGTTTGCTATTGAGTCGGAGTGCTTTTAAAATACAGATATTCTTTTTTTTTAATATTAGTGTGGTACTCACGGCAAGTATCGGCATCTCTCCAGTTCTTCATCTCCTCGACTCCGTGTCGGAGGCACTCCTTCGCGTACACGGATATCGCACGACACGCACACTCTTGCGAATCTACAAAAATATTGAAAGTGTAAAAATATATTTACTACTGTAAACTGCCTATGAAGGTGTCGACGATAATAATTAAAACTCAAGTATATATATATAAATGACAGTATGAGTATAATACTTGAAATACCAAAAGTAACTTAGTATCTTTAAATTACAAGCAGGTAACTTCGTACGTCCGCTCGCCTCGAGCGCTAGATTCGAATTGCCGTCCGTTACGAAAGTCAACTGGTAAATTTAGGGTAATTATTAGGAAACCTTACACTACCACAGCTTCCATTCTCCGACATATTTGTTAAAACGTTTATTCAGTATTCTAGTGTGTATTTGTGTGTTTTTACACACCAAAATTTACATGTTTTTATAAAAATTTACAAAACGACACTCACTCAGAGTAGATGCGCAGGCGCAATAATCCCACTTGCACGTTTCCAAGAATGAAAGGACGTCCATAGCCTGTAATAATGATTTTTATATTAATTACGTAGGTATATCGTCACAACTACAGTGCAAATGGTATTACAAATTAGTTCTTATTGTTTGCAAATTACAGTGTATTCGGCAGGAAAAGGACAAATATTAAACTATTATATTACAAGTGGCGTCACCATATTTTATACACCTTACATCTTATTACAAAACGCGGTTTAACTGTCAATGTTCAGAAGTATGAAAAAATACAGTGCGTTTTTGTTGAGCGAACTTTATCTGTCAAAATGTCACCAATGATAAATCAGCGTCCAGATTTGAAGTTGACATTTGATTGTATGTGCGTGATGTTTGAACAACAAGAACCGACTTTTATTCTCAAAGTCCAGGGCTACCTAATATAAAAACCATGTTTTGTAATAAGACGGATTTGTTTTGGTATAAGTATTTTAAATTTAAAGAGTACCTTGGAGCATTTCCTGAACTTCTTCATGCTGATGATAGAGTTGCAGAACTGTGTCGCCTTCGCCACGTCTTCAGCAGTCTCAGTCGCGCACGGGGCGCCCTCTGACGGACTCGCTTCACAGATGTCTGGGAGAAAAGGAAGAAAAACATAGTACCTATCTAATAAAAAATATACGAAAACATGCCTATTACAGATATGGCGACATAATGTGATTTTATACGAAAAAAAACATTGCCATAATTTTAACGACATTCGCAAAATCATCATACACTTTTCTTCTTACATAATGTACTTATTCGTTAATTCAAGCCCAATACACATTCAAGCACAAAATTCTAAATCAATCACAAGAACAGAATAGTTAACAAAAAAACTGTCAGAAGACTAAACTTGATAACCTCCTTTTTTGAAGTCGGTTAAAAAAGAAAATGTCTCTTACCTCCTATCTTGTTAACCTGCCAGCTAGAAGCGAGCATGGCAACACTCTTGACCACCTTCCCGTCCTTACTCATGAGGTCGTTCTCCGGGTTACCGTCCAGGGTGCCGCACAGACCTTCCGTCTTGTTCCACAGAAGCACGGAGCCTTCGATTTGGACTAGATTCTGAAATCGAAAGGAACAAACGTAAGCATCGTGTAGAAAGAACAGTGCCAGTTGTTTCATCGAGGTACTGATGTTAGTGGACAACGTGTGCGATTCAATTATTATAAGAATCATTCGGTCGTCAAGGAAGTGGTTTATAAATACTTATGAAAGGCACAATATAATAACTTTACTACATACTCCTGATTTGTTGTACACATTTCAAACTATTGAATATAATACTTATATACTTTTCTTTTGTAAATACATACTTATTATACATACTAACAACCAGACTCAACACAAGTAGGTAATTATATTTTTTTAAAATGCATAAATACTTGTGTCACGCGGGAATCGAACCAGCAACCCCTACATTAGAAGGCAGAGCCACTACCAACTAAGCTAACAGGCAGTTCAAAAACAGTCAAATCCGTTCCATTAGTTAGTCAAGAAATTGATATAGGTGAAGGCGGAATACATTTAAAATGCAAATTGATCCATAATGACAATAGCAACGGCAACTTCCAGAGTAACTGATCAATCACGTCAAATTTCTGCCTATCCAATCAGATGAATATAATTGTTAGTGCAACATAAGTAAGTAATATATAATCCCCGCTACTCACATTAGTATCCCACTTGATGGCGACTCCCGCGGCGTCCAGGTTGACCTGCACGTAGTCCGCCGGCATCGCCACGCGGAGGCCGGGCAGAGACGCTGGCATCGGGATCAGGCGCTTGTTGCGACGGAAGATCACCGTGCCGTCCTCTGCAAGTGAATTTGGACTTTAGACAATCTATATCAATAAATATTCCGGGACATTGCACACGGCGCCATCTAGCCCCACACTAAGCTAACGCTTGTGTCGCGGGTACTAGATAACGTATATAATACTTACATACTTTTCTTTTGACAACAAGGACGGTGTGCTGAACTTTTTGTAAATATCTGTTTTGTATAAGTTTTCTGTATTTTTAAGTCATTTTTGTATATACTTATGGTATATGTGTAAAAATTAGTTAGTTATTTATGTAAATAAGTAAGACATGGATTTGTAGAGATTGGTGCTGTAAGTACCTACATACGTCGATATTAAATTATATTCAAGTCTTTAATTTGCAGCGCTTGAATAGCTTTGTACGAAAAAACAAAGTTCTCGATAAAGGCACTGAGATTATCCGGAGATTCCTTTGCGAGAGGTTGAAAGTTAAGCATCTTATCAAGGTATCTACCTAGCAGTAATCTATTGTCGTGATATTTATCGATTAAACTTTGCTAGATCAAATCGTAATTGTTCGCGGTAGTCGGCAAGCTTTTTATAATATTTAAGGCCGGACCCTTCACGCAAGACAAAAGATAATGGAATTTTTCTATCTTAGAAATATGAGTCTGATTATGTACCATATAACAAAACGTTTCGTAAAATGTCGTAAGGTTCGAAGAATCGAATGTATACAATTCGATTTTCTGTAGACGAACCTTCATTTCTCCAGCAGAGTTCGTGGGATTATCAACCTTAGCTGATTGCGTTTTAGGTTGATTTTGATTCGCACACAACTTAAGACGAAAATATAGGTCATCAAAACTTTTTAACTCCTGACTTCTAAGAATAGATTTAGGATCTGACTGAAGTTAGTTTTCGAAAATCTCGAAAATTATTTTCTCAAAAGAGTTACGTAAATCACTTATCTCAGATACATGCATTAAGAACAATTCAACTGAGTTCGCATCCGATAATTCACAAGACATATCGTACACTGTTTGCATTTGTTGAAACATGCGTTGCTTTCTATGAATTAACACGGTTAATTCCTTAGACATTTCTACTTCGTCGTCATCTTTTTTACACTTACTAGATGTTGGCGGCATTTTTTTAAGGTGCGACACAAAAGACGGTGGACAAAGAAATTTTTAACATTAACTTATCGAGTAAAATATGCTATAAATTATGCAAATAAACTACACAATAAATACTTACATACATGTACGACAAGATATAATGTGTATAGTGTAGAAATATTCAGCACCTAAGCAGATTACTGACAAATTAAATATTGAATGTGGGGTAGGCGTTTCGTGCAGAACGTCTGCAACGAACGTAACCGTTTTATACCAAAATGGTAAAAATAATAAATTAGCACGGCTAATTAGCAAAATGGGTCAAAGTAACCAAAAAGATTGTGGTACAATCCGGTCGAAGTGACCATAAAGATTGTTCGATACTAAGTGGACTGTATGGGGTTGATTTTGGCGTAATAGAATTGATGCAAAGAGGGCAATCATAAAAGGCATTCACCAACCTTTCATCCACGACGCTGCTTCTCCGGGGATAGCCTCCGTGATGCGCGACAGAGGATTGGTGCTGCTGGCTCCTCTTCTTGGTACTTGGAGAAGTTCTGGTGTGCCACGGACACATCCACCGCGCACGGCGCGATCTTTACTACTCCTCGAGTGCTGGTTTGTCACGGACACAACCACCGCGCACGGCGCGAGTTTCGCTACTACCGGGTCTGCGACGCGCAGACTTCCAGTCGGCTCTTGCAATTCACAACTACCCTCAATTGCATCAAAATACTACTGTTAAAACCCAACAATAGTTAAAATAACTTTTTTTTAATACTGGTATAGTAACTAACCTCCAGTAGTGAGTACGTATGGCTTGTCTTGCAGGTACACAGTCAGCTCGCTCGGGCAGTAAGACTGGCGCTTGCAAGCCTGCTGCCTGAGCTCCACTGTGTACTTGTGCTCCTTGGGCTCGCGGAGCAAGATGTGCTGGCAGGGGGACTGGAAACTGGAATGAAGATTAACTTTGTCAGTAACTCTACTCTAAGTTAATACTGTAGCTAGACAAGACCTTGGATAACGTCCAAGGAACACGGAAGGAAAAAAAAGTAAATACTGTAGTTTTATAATTATCTAAATACTCGGAAATTTCAAGCTGTAAGAACAGCTTGAAATTTCCGAGCCGTTCCGAGCCAGTTGCATTTAACGGTGTTTCCAACTCTATCATTACCGCGTAAAAGTATTACCATTTCACATGCACAGTAAGGTTTTGCACTCGATTAACAGAAACTGTGGCTGCACCGAATTATGTCGATGTGTCTTATACGCATCTGATAAGAAACAGACATAACGGAGGCGGGATCTCCATATTGTTTTTAAGATGCCGTAACGTCAGCACTGCTGACATCACTTCAATAAAACTTCCAAAATAATTATGCAAATTTTACACAAAAATAAAATTTGTATTATTAGCAGAGACGATGCCCAGCATAAACAATGAGAGATGTGTTTGTAACTTCTGGTGACCAAAGACGACGCTATGTGAGTAATATAAAGGTTAATGAAATAAAAACGAATGATTAAATCAAGGATTATTATACTCCGTAATAAGTAATATGACCAATCTACAATAACCAAACTTAAGAACAAATTAATTTACAATCATCATAATCGAACAACTATCAGAATCTATACAATATTATGTGTTTCGTATCAGATCAAAATCAATAAATCTAAGCACTTTACACCGGCTCGAAATTATTAGTCAGGTTACCATGTGATGGCTGTGGTTTGCCTGAGGTTCAGTCCGATTGATATTCTGCCTTGAATCCGGGGCTACTACACTCGGTGAATTATTATTCAATTAGTCTGATTCGAATGCAGAATCTGGAAATAATCTGTCAAAACGTTCACTTGGGATATCAAGTTCTGAATAATTGGATTGTACTCACCGGATCGCTTCCTCTTAGCCTCAAAACGTGATCCATCTGATGATGATGAACCGCGCCGCAGATCCGCCATGGATCTGGGCGAAGCAGTGTGCTCACTGCCCTGATCCTTAGCTGATAAGGCCCGATTATCGGTCGAGCAACCGGGCACCGCGTAATCACTCATGGTCCTTAAGCTATTTTCGAATATTTTTACTCAATCACTCACTAAGACAGTCCATATGGTTCTCCGAGAACACTATTGTTAATTAAATTTAAAAATGTTCCAAAATAACACGTGATCGCGCACTGAAACAGTTCATACGGCTTTTCAAAAACGCCGTAATATGCAAAATTAATAATGTTCGAAAAACACAAAATCGCGCACTCAAACAGTCCATGCGGTTTTTTAGAAAACACTTATATTAAAATTCAAAAATATTGCGGAATAACACTTCATCGCGCACTAAAAATCACCATGCTAGAAAGATTGTTCGGATAAAAACCGATAAAGATCTTTAAAACATGAAAATTAAATAGAAATTGCTCGAAACACGTTAATTCAAAAACGTGCGTTCAGTTTGAGAAGTACCGACGCTATGACGGAAAGTGATCCACCACCCACTCTGGCGACCAAAGAGAAAAGTTGGTGACAGGTGCTCTGATTGGACGACAAGGTAACCTGTGATTGGCGGAGACCTGGGAAGGCACTGATTGGACGAAACTAAAGGGAAGTAGGTATACTACGCATCTCTCATTGTTTATGCTGGGCATCGTCACATGCCTAATAATTGATAGTTTTCGTATAGGCGACCAAGAGAGGTCCGCACTGCGCGGCAGTTCGAGCAAGAATGATCAGCCGACTTTTTTTTTGAAAGGCCGCTTTTATAGGTTACAATTTTAAATACAGAGTAATAACATGCGGTTTATAAATAATTGTGCATTTTAGAAACACATTAATATTTACTAATTAACTAAGTACCAAAAAAATTAAAAGAGAATTTAATTAGGTACCTATTACAAAACAATTCAAATCATTACTTTTAAGTTTTACAAATCAATTAAAATCATCAATTTAGCTTATGTAGTTAATGTAAACTAATTATTATAATAATTTAAGACTAATTATTCATTGTTATTGACTAATTGTCTTCTCGCGCCGCTATCGGCGCGAAAATCAAAAATGAAATGGAATCATGTCTATGACATGATTCCAAAATTCTTAGCGTTTTGCGATCTTACTTTAGTGCTTTGCTTACGCACTATTGTTAGCCTCACAGTTTTTTCTTCGTAACCAATGAATTATTTGGTTTATGCAAACACTAAACGTATGAACCACAAACACGGTGAGTCTGTAAGTTACAAAATTAATACTATTTGTAAGTTTATTCACAGTTATTTTTATTTGTATTTATTACCTGTAGACCTTCCCATCAAATGTCTTATAATGCACTCCGGCCCAGGTCAGGCAGGTGCCCCCTTTGGGCGTGAGGTCCTGCACCACGCTCATTTCCTGGTGCTGGTGCGAGTGTCCACCAACACCGCCGCCGTACTGGCTCTTGGTGCCGGAGGAGGAGGAGTAGGAGTAGTATGTCTGGGGAAAAAATAAATAAAAGAAAATGGATTAAAGGTGAAAGATAAAGACATAAATACATCGATCTAATAAAATAAAAGTTTTGGTACCTTTTCTTTTATTTCACTAAATTTGCTAATATTTATGGAATTGTTAAATTTAGTCAATGAAATTGGTAGTGGCTATTTGTGCAGTGAGTAATGTAAAGTTACTTACGCTGTTATAAGATTTGCTGGGGTGAATCACTACGACATCGGCTGAAACAAAATTTGTTAAATTAGCTTCAAATAAAATTCTAAAAACAAAGAACGTAAAAGTTCGTAAAGAAGTGGTCGAATCTAGAGTCAAGTTTTCAAACCGTCTTAGGGCCGTCTTACAACCATATAATTAAGATAGGTACCTACTAGTAAATTGAATAAATAAAAAACGAGAAGCACAAAATCGGGCTCCTCCAAAACGTCTGTGTCCAGAAGTCAACGGACGCTGGCTGATGATGATGATGAATCTAGTACCCATGATACAATTGTAAGTTTAGTATGGGGCTAGATTGCGTTGTGTCATAGGTCCTGAAATATTAATACAACATCCACTCACTAAACTCGCAGTGCGGTACGGGTTGCGGCTGGTATCTGCCCTCAGAGTAAAGGCAGGTATACACCGGCGCGGGCGGCGAGCTGAACGTGGAGCCGGCTGGGCAGGTGAGCTTGCAGCTGAACTTCTCCCCGTCACCACCACACTTGTACCCGCCGTTGAAGCCCAGGTGGCGCACGTCACACGCCGTCACAGCTGGGAGGAAATTATAGTAGATTATACCACTACGAAAAGGTCTTTTAAATGCCATATGATTTTCGTGTTACCACATTTTAGATAAATTAAAAAACTGGCCTAAATGGATTCTACCAACGAACCCTACAAACGAAGCCCTACAAGATGGTTCGATCAGGTGGCTGAACACATTGGCGCCAAAGCAAGTGCTGGCATACACGAAGCTACCGATCGTGACAAATGGCGTCTAATGGTCCATAATTTTGGTCGGGGTCATCACGATGCTCAGCATTGAGCTATCGCCTAGAGGAGGAGGGAAATGGATTCTATCATAATAAAGAGGACTTCGTTGAACGTCCTTGAAATAGTTCCCCAAAACAAATATACTTTCCAATAAATTGATGAAAACAACCCATATTTACAGTCCCATTCAATATTTTTTACTGCCTTTTTAAATGCACTATATATAAAACCAGTTTATTTTAATGTCACAAGAGAAGACACTTCTGTTTGTAGCCTGGACTTATGTTATGAGCGTGGTTTGATTTTAGCGTTCGATATATGACGAAGAAAAGTAGTTAAGTAACTATCTATCTTTTGCTGGCAGTAATTCTAAGGCATTCGCCGTGTAAAAACTCAAAATGATGGTTTTCACTCACGTGTAATTCGCGTATGTGTTTACGCGTTTCGGATGTGATGACATCCATCTTCAGAACGTATGTTCTGGGACCGTAGCAGCACGCGGACTACACACGACTACGACTAATTACACGTGAGTGAAAACCGTTTAGTTAACATATTGATAAAATGTCTCACGAAAGTTTTGATATTAAACGAGACTTACAATATTGACACTGTGGTCCTCTGAAGCTGGCAGGACAGTTGCAGGTGTTCAGAGCCAGGCAAACTCCACCGTTCTCGCACGGGGGGTCGCACTCCGGGTCGCAGTCCGGGATGGTGGTAAAGTCAGCGCGGGAAGGCTGCCAGTTGCCGTCCACACACTGCATGTTGGCCACGGTGGAGCCGTCCGGGAACTTGTGGCCAGCCATGCATGTTATTGTGCATTGCCTGCGGACATAATGGCACTAAGTATTAGTTTCTGACAACAGAGAAATTGGAAATGGTGGACTTGCAAAACAAATGAACATGTGCATGGTTGGAAAAAAAAATTTTAAACGTTATACATATAAACATTTTTTCTATGTTAACTCGACTAATGAATGTTGCTGATTGTGGCAGATGATTTCCGAGAAGTTTTTAAGATTATTAAAAAACAATAGTCACGTTACACTGAGAAATATGTAAAATCTGCCACAACATATCTCTGCTAGATGTATGGGAGCAACCAGCGCTGATCTTACGTTGAAGTTGGCTGTGTCACACACGTATAAGACAACGTTTTGGTTGACAAACGTTTTCTAAATGACTTTGTTGACTTACAAGAGTAATAGTATTATTTGTTGTTGACATTGCTCTAAACAATACAAGTAGCAATATTGCTTGTTGCACTTACTCTGAGCTGCACCGCCTGTTGCTGTTCATAGGCAGCGGCGGGTAGTTGAGGCAGGGCGTCTTCTTGAACTCGCAGTACTTGCCGGCGAAGTTAGCGGGACACTCGCACGTGTTGGTGGCAATGCAAATGCCGGCGTTCTTGCATTCAGGGTTGCATTGCGCTGGGAAGACAATGAAATTAAATTTTTTTGAATGTCTCGTCTATTGTTTTATGATGACCATTATATTATTATATATGACATTATTATTATTATATATGACATATATTATTATATATGACATTAAATTATATTTGTATTGATAGAGATTATCAATACAAATATATTTTAATTATTAATTCTTGTAAAGCCTATTATTAGCTTCGTTTTATAAACCTGATGCATCTTTGATTTATTATTGTAAGTGTTTTGGCCGACGACTGACACAACATAGAAGCCAGCATCCATGCAATCGAATACACCTGCCACATTCATCATGTTCATTTGATTGATGAATTAACTGATCTTCGTTCTAGAAACCGGTGTAAGTATATTTGTATAGTGTCACAATAAATTTTTGTATTGGCATAGTATTTCGTAGGATCACTAGGTAATTTTTATCATTGGATAGGGCACATTATCACGTACTTACACGATACTGCAGTTTAGCCGTATCATTCGTAAGGGAGATAAAATATCCCTGCACCGGATACCAACAGCAGACCAAGTTCACAGTGACCCACCCTTGACCCATCTTTGATCTTGCATGCAATCCCTGCACTATTTGTTATCAATGGCTGCCAATTGTTATTTTTGCCAGTTTGCGGACGCCTCACTCCCTTTCCTGTGCGATTAGCACCCACACACTGATAAATCGAGAGTTAGGCATAGGAATGTTAAAATCACTGTGTTTTTATGTTTGTTCACCGACAATTTAGGTATAGATATCTCTACGTAACGTACGAGTATGTATTATTTTTTTTTCCTCTGGAATTGTTTTACGCTAGAATTGCTGCAATAGAGTTATTGACTAATTTTCGTAAACTACACCAAAATGTTATTAGTCACTAAAAGAAACGCTTTAAACGTTTTTCTTTAATTTTGAGCCATTTTAATAACTAAAAGGCAGTTTTAACAAATACATCTCGTATTTCCCGCTAAAACGCTAGGTCACGTGATAAGTCAGTATCAACGTAAAAAGCAAACAAACAAAACTATACGATAGGGCTTCGCGTAGATAGGTATTGGTTAATTCGTTACGTTCTTTGTTCAAGATTTATGTAAAAATGGATTTAAATCTTATAGAATATGTAAGTAATAGCACAACATAGTCTATTCATCTATACTTGCAAAAAATAGTAAACAAACCGCCGGCTCTCACAAAATCACAAAATTTTCGATGAAATCACTCCACTTCGTTATTTTTAATAGTTCTTGTACACAAACGGTACATGTATGCTACTATTTACACACGTATAACACTTTGATTCAACATAATTACGCTGTATTTCACTAAAATACGAAGACGTTATCAAAACAACAAAAATCTTTACCGACTTTACCGTCACTCAAACATCATTTTAGTGATGGGAATGGTATTAAAATAATGAACGTAAAATAAGACTAGGAGAATGAATGCGTTCATTTGCAACATACTATCAAAATACTGTTATGGTAATACATTTTATAAAAAGTTTTTTTTTATTTAATTGTTTAGAAACTTTTACACACACACATTTAGATTTTAGCACATTAAGATTATTATTTATTAAATATGTCAAAATAAACTACTAACCTTTTTACAAAAACAAAAGAGTTCTTATACCTACATTAAACAAAATAGTTCTTACACTTACATTCAAAGAGGTTCTACGTCACAATATCCATAATGTTGTTCTTGCACACTCGTATCATAATATATATTAATATTCAGTACAAGCTTAATGAATCCACCACTTTTTATAAACCGCGAGCAAAGATTTTATTAAAAGTTTGTTTATCCTTGTAAATAAAATAAATATATTATAAGAGATTAGATTCATATGTTCATTCCCTAAATTCAAATCGTCGTTCATTCGACCTAACCACATCACTATTTGTGAATGACAAGACATTTTGTTTGTTACTTCGTGACGTAACGGGCTCTGATTGGTCGCTGAGACGTTTCGTTTCAATGATGTACAGATTAAAAAAATCTTATTTTTATTTAGGAATATAAAATAATAAATAATTTTTATTCGTAATTTAAGTCAAATATTCTTAATTAGGACCTTTAATTCTATAATATTCAATAGAAAACTTATTTATTTGTTAACTATGGATAATACTCCATTGATGAATGGCCAAAACTTTATTTATTTATTTATTTATTTATATATGCTGTACACAATACAAAATTACATTTTAGAACTTATTCTAAAAAAATTGGATTGTGTGACCCTGTTGCTTGTTTAGTTTAGGGCATTGCACTTTACAATATTAACTTAAACACAATTTTTCTTAATATTTAAGTAAGAGTATATGTATGGTGTGGATTGTCAAATATCTGACTGGTCTAGGTTGTAATGCCTACTAAATGCTATGGATAGGGTATGTACATATAGGTATGTAATATGTATGGATGTAGCAGACATTTGGTTTAATTTATACCTACCTACATAAAGCGTAGTTTATCAAAAAAGCAGGCTGTTATTTGTAATATGGTATATATGGGATAAACATTACTAGGAGGGGTTTATTACCAACAACGTACCTACTACGACTTATGGAATAGGTACATATCTCTCTCGCCTAAGCCCTAACTTATTGTAGGAACAACTATTTTCTTATGCGAAATGGAAAAACGTGTAAAAAATTAAATACTTAATTAACTTACGTTTGTAGAATCCCTGGTTGGCGTTGTTGTAGAATTCATTGTACGTGGGCCTGTTAACATTTGTAAAATATCTTTTTAAAAAAATCTATTTAATTTACAAATCCTAAGTGAAAAAAGTTTCTACGATCGCGAATCCGAAAGATGATTTTTCAAAAAAAAAAAGTTTCATGGCGTCAAAATATGTACCTATTTAGGATTTCTGTAAAAGTCACTAAGATGTAGGTACCTAACAGAACAGAATCATCCGAAAATAGTTGAAAAACAGCAATCCTACTGCCAAGTATTTTATATGTCAGCAAACAATTCCTTGACCGACAGGGCTAACAACTACAACTGACTTACATTCATACGAATTGTAAACCTTCTTCTTTTTTTAAGTCAGGTACAAATAAATAAAGCAAAAGGTAAATAAATAATAAAAAATAAACAATGTTTGTAAACTCACATTTCATTCGAGTTTGAGTAGTAGGTCCTCGCTTCGCTGTACCGCGACGGGGTGCCCGTCTGCGCATTTTTAGTGCCACTATATGAAGTCTTGGTGCCACTGTACGCAGTTTTGGTCCCACCGTAAGAGGTTTTACGGCCGCTATATGTTTTAGTACCGCCGTATTTGCCGTAGCCGCCAGTTTTTGTGAACTGCTGGTTTTTTAGGTAAGTCGGTGCGTATGCGGGGGCTTGTACGTCGGATTGTCTGTAAAATTCATAATTTAGAAAATATACAATGTAAGCGTGTAATAATATCACGTAAGATACATAATAATAGAAGTAAATTTTAAACATCCACCTTATAATAATAATATTGTGTTACAGACTGTGGATTAGGATGATGCTGATTCTTTTAATGAGGTAAAAAGAAAAGAGGCCACAATAAACGTTTAAAGCATCTCCAAGGTGTATGGTACCTATTATTATAATAAAAGTACATACTGCTTGCAGATAATTGTAATTGATTAACAATTGAGAAACTTGTAACAATTTAGTTTGAAATGTATTATGTGGGTACTCACAAAGATTCAGGGGACCCATTAGAGACGCCATATCCAGCATCGGTAAAATATATTACGTAGAGCAATATAAATGCTCGCGTTAACCAAAACATTTTCAGAAGAGTTCTGCTAATCCATTAGATAAATTGCTGATTTTAAATTATTTTGGTGAATATAAAAAACACTGAAAGCTTCAATAATTCAATGAAGCTAAATGAAAAAGTTTTTTTTTACGAATTGTTAAACAGACCGGTTGGCTATTGTCACTGGCCAGCACTGATTTACGTACGAATATGCTACTAATATTTATACTCTATTATCTGTTACTAAATTATTAGATAAGCACAGGATATTATAAGTAACTGAATTCATCCTCCCGTTGACTGATAAACTATCTGCAAATACAGGATTTATTTTATAAGTAGAGGTATGTTTATGCAAATAAAAATGCTTAATGTACGCCTATTGTAAGTACTTTGGTCCCGTTTTTATTCCTTAACATATTTTTTTAAAAATGGCTAAATCCTTCTTGTGTCATATGGCGTTAACGCCGCAAAAGAAAAAGTTAAGAAATGGCGGGGATTTTGACAGCAAATTGGTCAAAACTAGAAACGCATTTATCTTTCGACGTTACTACTTAGCATTTTGTGCACTGTAGCTTTTTAATAATGCATAAAAGTTAAATAGAAGAGATTTCAGAAAAATAAAATAGATATAATGCCAGCTAAAAGAAATCCGAAGCTTAATTTGATCAAAAAACAGGTATGTAAGGAAACTTTGTGAAAATATTGCCATTTTAGTCCAATAAAAATTTTCAACATCTTTTTGGTAAAAACAAAATAGAAACTTATGTTAGAGAGAGACTTAATGGAAACTCAACACTTTCACATGCAAAACCACTTTTCCGGACCATTTCTTTGTTTTTACATTTAGATAGATATAAAATAGCTATTTTAACCGCAGCTTGTAGCATATACAAACCCATAGAAGTTGTGTCATACTTCTATGTAAAAAAACATTTTCAGCTTGTCTTTAATATCAGTAGATATACCTATATTTTATTTGGGCCAGCAGGCCTTTACCCGCTTCTGGGTGCCCGAATATTAAAAATTATTAATACATACCAAACAAAAACTAAATTCAATACCTATGTAATCAACTATGTGTAGGTGAAATATTTTTAAATTTAGGAAATAAAGGCTGCTACTAAATTTATGTACTTCTTTTCAGCAAGCACTAATAAAGAAAAGACTAATGCAGATCAGTCTGCAAGTAGACAACTACGTGTACAACTATAAGCCAATATCTACAAGAGATGCTGAAGCCTACATTAATGAAGTTATGGGGTACCAGGACAAATGTACTGATGACAGATCTTTGCAAGTAACTACCGTTGTCATATTACCTCCTCCTTACTTCGTATTCCTCATCGCTGAGGGTCGTGACTCCACTGCAGAATTGCTTCTTAGGGAAAGTTTTTTTTGGACAAATACCTAAAACCATCGTTGGCCAGATCCTACTTCCTACTAAATTATTATTACTTATAATGGGAAATGTTTGCGAATGTGTGTGTATGTTACTTCTTCACGTTTAAAATCTGAACGGGTTAACATACATAGGTACCTACTTAATATGGTAGGTAAAGTGACAGATTTGATGATAAATTAACTTAAATACTTACTACTTTTTATCCAGGATTACCGCGCTTTACATCGCGAGACACACAACGAAACAACAGGTAGATTCTAATAGGTTTGTTACACCTGTTCATTTTTCACTAGAGAGTTACCCTAAGCTAGCTTTTACTATTATAAATAAGGAGTAGTTATACGTACATATATCGACATTATATTGAAATGATAAATAAAGGAAATTGAAATCGATTTATCTCACCACACTTCACATTATTTAAGTACTCTTCCACGTTCTAGGAATCCGTTAAATTGGTTTGAATCGTGTTGTAAACGGAAATACATAAGATAGATAGATAAATGAAATTAGTCATTACATCCTGAAATTATAAATAACGGGTTTACCTTTACTTTCATGGGTTCATATTACGCTTGGTTATTGGGTAAAAACTATTAATCTGTCATCTATTGGCCTCAATTTCTTTCTTTAAGGTACTTTACCTTTAGATTACTTTCTTACAGTTATAGCTTTACCTGCTCCTTCAATAGCAATCTCACAGCAAATCATAATGTTATGTGCCTATTTGTACACTTACCACATGTATATAAAAAAACGTGATCCATGGTTTTGAGTTTAATATATGCTACATCTTAGACAATAGACGATGCTTAATATCAGGGAGTTGCACCTATAAACGTTGAAACACTAATCGTTGTACCTACAATAGTATAATCTTCCCTAACACAATAATAATAGGTTTCAAATAATAGTTTAGGTATTAATATAGCAGGACTATTAATAGCGTCAATGGCGTTTAGCGCTAATCGCAGTGGAAATGCTCCAATTCCTTGAAAAGGATATTGATATCTCGGCGCATCGGATCTAACCCAGTTGCAGGAGGATGCCCCATCCTCAGTGGAATAGGTATTCTATTTATATTGTGAATTTTCCTGTTATTGATTGAAAAATTGAAAAAAAATCTTGAAAATATTTACTACCACCGAAATTAGAGGATGTCAGTAGGTATGTGTGTGTAGAAAGAATCGTAATATTTTATTTTGGTATTGAACTATCTGAAAATTCAATCATATTGATTACTTTGATCAGGAGATAATGCTACCTGGATACTTTACCAATCATTTTTATAAAATATTAGCTGACCCGCCGAACTTTGTTCCGCCTTAGAGGCAATAAATAAGCATATTTTGGAATTTATTCAATTCAATTTAATACAAACTGTATAAAAAGTATCCAATGTCTGTCTCCTGGTTCTAAGTTACCTCCGCACCAATTTTCAGCTTTCAGCGATCCGTTCAGCCGTTCTTGAGTTATAAATGGTGTAACTAACACTACTTTCTTTTATATTATATAGCACAAATCTATTAATTATTTTATCTTGTTTAAGGTTATAGAAAAGCTGCAACGTTGCTTGAAAGGCATCATCGAAGAACAGAATGAGTGTCTGGCTCTCAATGACGTTACTCAGGCAGAAGACCAACCAATAGACGAAGATACAGCCCCACTTACTCAAGAAATAGAAGCTATTGACGCTGTTTTAAACAAGACCAGTACAAACAAGATATCACGAGTAAATGTACGTGAAAATGGACCATTCGACTTTTCACTAAATTCCCAGTGTGGTACTCAACAAATTATACATAAGAACAACGATATTGACGTTCTTCATAGAGCCATTTCTGAATTATCAATACAAGAAAACGATACTTTGTTAGTGGAAAAGAATAACTTAGAGTCATCGCAAAGCGTTTTGGCTGAATTCAATGACAAAGATGCTGTTACTAGAGATAAGGCTAAGAATAAAGTGGAACTTTCTCGAATGGAATTTGATAATGTCGTACAAGCTAAGGAAACTGAGTCAAAAGATCACCAGATGAAACAAACGAAAATTGAACCGAAAAGTGCAAATTCTAAACGAGTCAAAAACTCGACGCAAGGTATTATACCCTCTAAACTTGAGGATGGTAAACCAAATACACGAAAACGAAAACTACTCAACGTTGTATCTCTAGCAAACAATATTGCAGAAGTGCGCACCACTGAGTTCACAGCAGATACTCAACATGAAATTTTAACGATTGCAACAAAGAAGAAGCTAGGAAGACCTAGAAAAATATCCAGTCAACCGAAAAAGGTTACTAAGCAAAGTAAAAGGAAAACAAAAGATAACAAGAATAAAACAAAGCTGAAAAACAATACACATGGTATGATAGATAATGGGGTAAACGAAAATACTTGTGAAGCAAAATCTGGCAACATTCACCTCAAACCTGTACTACAAAATGTCGAAAATAAAACCACTAACCATAAAACTCTAAAAGATTTCTCAGAAATACATTTGGTCCCCGACAAAAGCGTTAATCTTAATGATAACACATTTATCGAAAAAGCATTAAGAAACAGACAAGTTGTAGCAAACGATTTATCTTGGATAGAAAACATACGATATGTGAGAGAAATAAGCCTAGAAGAAAACATACCTTCCTATTATGATGATGATGATGACTTCTGGAACAACTTATCTTTGCCAAAGGATTGGAACGAGTCGGACTTTCTGTAAAATGAATAAGTAGGAAGAAATAAACAGAAGAGAAACAAGAAGTGCAATTAGAAATTGTTATAATTTAGATATTCTTTAAAAATAGACAGTGAAATTGTAAAACATATATTTTGTAAAACACACAAAGCTATACCGAATGCTTAGCAAGGAAATGTTATAAATACAGCAATAAATTTATAAGTACATAATTTTGAAATAAATTGTTTTATAAACTTGTATGAGTTTATTGATTCGTTGATCGTAATAATCGTTTAAAAGAAATTGTGATAATTTCCGTTATCTCAAATGTCCTTCTATCATTGCATATGTGGTTTATTTTATGTGTATTTTACTCTTACGACTATAACAATTAGTTTAGACCATAATTACATCTCTGTCTACCTTCACAGCCATAACACTATTTTTCTATTTTAACATTGTACGATTGAATTTATTTTATTATAAATGATGATTAAACGATTTGATACATATAATTTTATTGTCTTAACCATTACATTAAAAACTAAAACATAACTATTAAACTAGCAGAAAAACGCACGTATGATGTTTGTATATAAAAATATATATTAACAAAAATAAACTTTCAGACTAGCAATAACAACTAAGATCATTTCAACATGTCACTGGTACAACAATAAAATTAGTGATAAAAAATATAGTATAGGTATACAACATGTACAAACATTATAATTGGCTTTTGGCCGTTTTAATAAACACATTACAGTTGCTAACGAATCACAACAAAAGATATTTAAAAGCTGAATCGTCCTTTTAAGTCAACATAGAAATCGATGAGACTGAAATTAGTATAATTCCTGAACTAGCAGCACCCCGTGGTGTTACCTACGTTAGTCAGAAAAAATAGCTGCCTATGTGTTAATCCAACGAATAACATACCCCTTACCAAATGTCATACAAATCGGTTCAACCTTTTATGCGTGTAGACTAAACAAATATGCTCAAACACTCGCAAACTTTTGCCTTGGTAGTACTAGTTGTACTAAAAGCTTTAAAATAAATTAGTACTTAATGTACTATACTAATTTATGTAATTATTTTTTTGCACACCATACCCTTTGGGTTATTAAGTTCGCGCGTATTGCTGAACAAAATGGCGTCTTGACAGTCCTATTCTTATTTGACACGCATAGTATGTGTATGATATTATTGAATGCCTTTCTTTATTGCTTGCGCACTAATTATACATTCAGCCCTTACGTTTCAAATTCTTCCGGCTGAGCAATCGGACTATTGTGACTCTTAAAGAACTATGATATATCGTAACAAAACTGTTAAGGTCAATGTACGTGTTCTTCTACATACCTACTTATCCTACATGCAAAAGCTACGATTATTGCTAATCAAGTAAATAAATAGATAATCTCATAGTTTACAACACACAACAATAACACATTATTATGATCATTTCATGAACTAGGTATAAGGTGAGGTCTTATAATACATTTATCTGAAAAGGACCTTACCGACTGATAGTAAAATTTATTTATGTTACAACACACGTTTTTAATCAAAACTTTACGAAATCCGTAAATACATTTGTGAAAAAAAATAAAATAACCGGCCAAGTGCGAGTCGGACTCGCGCACCGAGGGTTCCGTACAAACCTGCAAGGTTAAATATTTTGTGATGTAACTAAAAATTTATGGTTTTCGTAATTTTTCCTTTATCTATGCTATAAGACGTTGCTTCGTACCAAATTTCAAGATTCTGAGTTCACGGGAAGCACCCTGTAGGTTTTGATTCCCTTGCAAGTGTCGAAAATTTGCGGCATAAATGGCTGTATCTTTTGATTGCGTTGGCTTAGAAGTTTGATTTTTTCACAGCTTCAAGGGACAGTAGACCTGAGTAATTGATATAAATTTCAGCTTCATACCTCTACGCGTTCCTGAGAAAAAGGGTCTTGACAGACGGACGGACGGACGGACAGACGGACAACAAAGTGATCCTATAAGGGTTCCGTTTTTTCCTTTTGAGGTACGGAACCCTAACAACATGTGCTGTGGGATAACTTGCCAGATATGTATAAAATCAATATCAAATCAATCATTATAAAAATATATTTTGTCATAAAATGCAATTGAAAATGTCAGTAATAAGGATAATATGATTTTTAGATTACAACTAGATATCTTCCGGTCGGTGTAGGTCCATTTAAATCTACAGATATAAGAAGTAACAATAATTTAACTATTCATCCCATATAATTAATGGATAATAATCAATTCATTACATGATTATATTATATGTCATTATTTGATCACATACGACCGATTGGCAGAACGTACAAACCGCTCAAATTTATTAGCAACTAAGTAATCTTAAAAAGTAATGACATCAAACTGTGGAATAAATTGAATAAAGCTACATTAAATACAATATGCGTAAATATCTACCAAAATTACTTTAATTTAGGTCATTAAATTAATTGCTACGTCCCGTATTCATAAATATACATAATAATATGTTCTTCGATTTCTAGATTTATATTTGATCTGCCAAATAATTTTCTAGCTACCCTAATGTTCTTTACTAACAGGGTATTGGATTTGTATACATTTTATAATCATCAAATTCCAAAATATGAAGCAAACGAGCATGCAATCTTTGATTAGCTAGTTTATATTTTTTGTTGTTTTAAAATGCTTATAACTTATTACCTATCGCAATTACAAATAAAATCTTTTATCTTTATAGAAAAAAATATATTGCTTCAGGTAATATTTACCTGCCATAAACTCAGGTACAGATATGTACAGTACATAATGTACAAACATATTTATATACAAATAAGAGCTTGATAACTAGAGTTTTAAGATGATTATTGAAAGTACTAAAAATATAACATATTATGTACATACAAATATTCAAACGACTTGGAATTATTTCACAGTTAGTTTTAAGCGGTGTACTCTTGGTTTTCAGAAAACCACTTCTTGCTTTCGACTATAATACTGAATAGCTAATTATAATAACACTCACTTTTTGTCTCAAACATTCGCGAGGTGAATAGCGAAAGTAAGTAACAGATGTTTTGTCTCATGAAGCCCGTTTGAATTTGTATAAGAACATTGTATTTTTGTACATAAATAAATTTAATATTATATGTAGATTGGAGAGCTGGGTTGTCACATGAAACTTCTGATATGCCTACTCATATTTGTTGTGTCTATTTTTATGTTTCACGTTACAATAAATTTATTTCATTTACTCTATTCTCTCTCATTCTCAAAGTTTTACGGGCACACCAACATATCGACATACCAAAAATCCCTACGACCTTCGTGAGACAAACCACCTATACTCAACAACATCGTGATATCTAAACAAACCTCAACAGAGCTGCCCCCTCAGACAAGAAGCGTATTTTAGTGAGCGTACTGACGCTCGCCTAAGGAATAGATATACTAATGTATGGGAGTGACGTAGCATGTCAATCGTTGCGATGTCAATCCCATACATTGCTCTTTCTATTCTATAAGTGAGCGACAATACGCTCACTAAAATACGGCTCTTGTCTAAGGGGGCTGATAACCAACCTGCATATTTCTAAAAGCTAAACTTGCCTCGTACCTTGAAGAAGCCCATGCTGGTCTTGTTATGCAGCAGCGAGGTGACGCCCACGTAGCTCTGGATCACTATGGGCGAGTGGTGGATGCAGCAAGAGGAGGAGGGCATAGTCTCGATGGCGCGCTGCAACTTCTGGGAAAACGTCTCCATGTCGTATATGGATCGCTCTTCGGGACCGCCGTCTGGGAATTGTTTTTTAAAATATTTAAATGTTATATTTGTTAAGAATAGATTTTTTGGCTGATGATGATGATGTTGGTGGAAGTGTGGTTTGTAGATAATTGTTATATGTGAATGTTTTAAAAGCAATGTTATTCAGATGAAGAATTGACACAGTGAAGAAGTGATAGTAAAGACAATAGCAGCTTAGGAAAATTTCTCAAGGGTAAGCTATAAATCACCACAGGGATCTCTGCCAAGGTTTTATGAAACAAAGCACCTAGAAGTAATATATGCAACGTTCTTTTGTATGGTTCACCCAGCACTGAACACATTAGCAGTGCAACTTTTTTTGCGTGGGGTGACCCATCCAAAAACTGGCCGCGCCAGCCGCAGGTTTGTGATCTCTTGCCCAGTGGAATTATTGAAAAGTAGTGTGTTAGTGAAAGTGAAAAGAAAATTAGTAAAAGTGCGATACAATACCTTCCTCACCTTTGTGCCAGTAGATAGGGTGCGACGCGAAGGTCAGGAAGGGCACGTCTTGGCTAAAGGGGTTCCACACCGTCTTCAGTGGGAGAGGCTCTCCTTTATTCCACATGAGACGCACGCCGCGGAGGTTGCGCTCTCTGGGAAGGAGGTTGTATAGTGAATTAGAAAAAAGGTTAAAGGTAAAGATAAAAAATGGTTTGTTTAGTATATAGATATCTTAAATGAATTTAGCATTTTTTTCTAGCTTATTGTGGAAAAAAGAAATGAAACATGTACATATACAATTTTTTTATACAATTTCATTTACATTCTTTTTGAGAACGAAAGAGTGTAGTGTACCACTTGCTATTTCTCTATTTGCAATTTACTCTGTTTCGAAGTCTATTATGAACTGCCTCTGCTAATTTTCAACATAAAAAGAGGAACAGAGGTTTTCTTTTTCATGATTTTCTAAGGAAAAACTAAACTGACCACATCTAATGACAATAGTATGAAAGTGCTACTTTTGCAAATTTATCTTATTAGAGATATAATAATGTAAATGTTATAAGTACATTATATACTACTAAGCTTTGGAGGAGTTTAATATGTATTAGAGAAGGAGTAATGAAACATACATGAACTACACAACACAGAACCCATACTAAAAGCTGCAATAGCAAATAAATTAATGTATGAAAAATGGATAGATAAAAATGAAAAAATACTCAAATAATGACAGTGCTCAGCTGCTTAACAGGTCACATAGGTACCAATACATACAAAAGAACACATAAAAATTAACACTTATATACAAAAATTATGCATGGAAACAAATAATTTTAATATTTTAGAGTGCACAATGTAAATTTGTAATGTATTCTGCTCTCTAAACGATTTTATAAAAAAAATGTTATGCCAAAAAATGCAATAACATAATGAAGGATCAAATATACTATGATGTAAAAATCGGTATAAAATACCTTAGTTAAAGAAACATAAATTAGCATGGCTAAGTTAAACAGAATACGAGGTAAATATCTATAGCTAACTAATATACCTTAACTAATTGGTAACTAATTTACCATACATGAATATACAGAGGAAATGAATGTAATGGGCTAAAAACCTCACCTAAAAATACTTGGAACTAATCTAAGACTAGTTTTTCTTGACTATTATATTGTCTCTATATGGATATATAACTGTTTACGGTTTGCTCTGACAGTATTTTTTTCTGCTTGAAAGTAGAGTAGGTACATAGACTTGAGTTGAAAACAAAAATGACAAACTATACAGAGCAGACGGCAAATCATCTAAGATTCACTAAACTACACTGAAATAAAAATAATCCATAAATAAGATACACTATACAGAATCAGATAAAAATATCAACCTACAAAAGTAAATAAACCAAGCGCGTACAAAGCGTTCTGAGGGCGCAACACAGGAGTACCTAGGCTCGAAATACTTGTAATCGAACAGGGAGGTCGTAGGCCTCTCGGGCTCCTCCTCCGAGTGGCTCGGGCGCCGGCAGAGGCGCTCCATCACTACGTCCTTCACCACTGTCGAGACACCCGTCGCTATGCCGTTGAGGCGGCTGCAGTGTGGAGGTAATTTGATGGAACATACAAATGATACATGATTTTTATGTATTGCATGCATGATTGATTATATGAAAATTGAAATCCAAATTATTTATAATGGACAAGAAATTAAGTATTAACACAGTTATTATAGTAAGGAAAGTGAAAATACATTTTGGTAATACACAATTTCCCGTCACAAGCTGGCCTCAACTCAGCATGTGCTGACTGCGAACAGTCAGCGCTGGTATATACATATCATATGAAATGATACATTGTTTTTTATGATGGACTAGCACAAATTGCTTACAGTTATATCTTTTGCAGTATTCATATCTTAAATGCATCAATGCAGTAATGCTGTGGTGACTTGGAACCAATATAAGTCAAAACAAAGACGACAGACAGTGTTTGGACACAAATTAAAAATACTGTCTTGCTTGAAAACCCAAGCTTCACAGTAAGAAGCACACGGCACCAAATGAAAGTAATCCCAGTTACCAGAGGCACACCACATATTAATCACCATATGATATCAATTTATTATAAGAATTCCTCTCTCCCCTAACAAGTTAATTCTGTGGGGAGTCACAACCCTCAGGCATGAGGAAATATGACTCAAAAAAGAGATTGGCTACTAGTAAGGTAAAGTAAGGTGAGTACACCGCCTGTTTACAGTCCTAAGTAATGTCTGTCCAAAAGGTTGCTTAGAAGAAATCACCTAAGGTGATGAGGCCACCCACTGTGCAGCACTTATATTTATGTCTATTTTCTATTGTGTAATTTCTGTCTTTTGGTGTACATTAAAGTGATATTCTATTAGATCAGCGCTGGATGCTTGCATCCAGCACATGCTGAGTTGGGGCCGGATTGTGACATGAAACTTCTTATTTGTACTCTTGTTTTTTATTGTGTGTCTATTTAATGTTTCATGTGACAATAAATTTATTTTATTCTTATTCTATTCTACTAGTCAATAAGTGAAGTCTTGTACTCACGGTACTAATGATGAAGGCGGGTACACCAGCTCCCCAATAACAATGGTGTCCAGGTCATCCAGGTATGTCTTTTTGAAGTCCAGCTGCTTCATGGCAATGAAGTCATACTTTATGGTCATGATGAGCCGCGACGTGAGGATCACTATCCTCTCCTTCTCATTGTCCCAGAGGGTTATTCTGGAATTGTTTAAAATACTTCATTAATTTAGTTATCATTTAATTTATTAATTTATACTTGCACACATACAATTTTATAAAAAGCTTACATGTTCCTGGAGGTATTGGGGCTTAGCAAGAGACAATGGCTTCACAAATTTTACTTACATCTAATAGTTTACAATACTTTACTTATATCTTATTATATATTAAACAACCTCAACAGAATACCTATTTTATATAAAACTTTGGCTTTTTTGGAGATCAATATTTTTTATTTAAAAAAATCATCAACTTTGTAGGGACATATTGTGACTAGAAGGTTATGTTATATTCATTTTTGCTATATGCTGTCACTAAATGATTTCTGGTTTGTATTGGTAGTGCTACTAGTTGAAAGAGTTCTAGCTCAAAAGATATGTTGGAGGCTTAAAGTGTTAGGTCCAGTACAGATTGCTCTCATGCAATCAGCATTATGCTGAGATGGACATGTGTTGTGGCAGATTTAAATGTGTACTGTACTTTTAAATCTGAGTTTGACAACTTTACATGGCAGAAATATTGGGCTAACAAGCACATCTAACAGTAATTTGTTTAGAGGAGTTTTGACCATCTCTCTGCAATGAGTTTTTGCATGACCTTAGTAAAAAAAGTGAGTGTGCTGAGCAGTTGCAGTGTCTGCTTTTCATTCAGACGCACCCTGGTTCAAATCTACACCAATGACTTGTATTTTTAGGCTAAGTGTGGATTTGCACTAGCTTAACGGTGAAGCAAAACATAGTGAGGAAACCGACATGTTTGAGGACCACAATATCCGAGGACATGTACCACTATGATGTATCTGCCCAAGAGAACCTCCCCAACAAATTAATTCTGGGGGGAGTCACAACCCTCAGTTGTGAGAAAATATGACTCAAAGTGTAAAAATAATAATCTCAAGCTAAGTACAACTTACTCAGTCAACAACCAGCTGCCCAAATACTCTCCATCTTCAGGAAACAGTAGAACCGTGATGCACTCCTGCATGGCATTCTCCGCCACACCTTTACGGAAAGTGAAGAAATCCTTGATGTTCTCTCGGTTGAATGGCACATCATATCTGGGGTATACGGGTTGAGGGGGCTCCTTGTCGCCATCTTCTGTGAGGTTGGGCTGACCTGCTGGGCCATCTGGAGTAACAAATAATGACATTATATACAATGTGTGCACATATATCCAACCAGACAATCAAATGATGCTCTGCCAACACTAACACAGGTCACCACATACTCAGCAACAGAGTGGTTCATAACTGGAACAGGTTGCCAAAAGAGGTGGTCAGTGCAACATCTTTAAACAACTTTAAGAACCAGCTTGATGGCTGGTTACAGTAAACCAAAAAATCTCTTGTTAACTTGTGATCTTTGCACCAGTAGACTGTATAATTTTGAACTTTGTGTGGACTATATAAAACAATTTTGACACAGTGTGATATCCACCATCACCATCATAGCTCACCCATTATTCAAATAAATAAATAAATATAGGTATCTTAATCTTGACAGTAATTTTGTTTTGGGCCACTGAGATACAGGCCTTGCCTATTTCGGGGTCTATTGGATATGCATAAGATCTATTAATATATTTAATATGATGCTGCAAGACTTATTTATTTGCTTATGAAAGTTCATATTTTAATATGGTGTTGTTTATTGATACTTGAACTACTTGTGTTGATGTAGTGTAGGATCACCAATATTTCTAATTGATATGTAATCTTTTGTGTACAAATAAATTGTTTATTATTATTTTATTGTTATTTTTTACTGAGAATATGGCCAATAGTGGTATTGTAGGACAGATATATCATTATTTATTGCAACTATTCAGGTTCAGGGTGAAATTTAACATTATTTGTGATCAATTAAGTACACCAATTTAGAAAAAACTCCAAGGTTATCAGGCTCATACTGATTGAAATCATAACATGGCAACAATTTACAGTTATTTTAATCAATTTCCTATGCATCACTTTGTACTAATTCTTATCAGTGGAGTACTTACTTACCTATAGGTATGAGGTTTTGATAAAAAATAATAAAACTGCAGCCACTTAATATCTCATTTACACAGAAAGGGAAAATTCTATTATTTAAATAATATCTCTGATCTGATTAGGTATAAGTTATTTATTTTGTACAAAACCGGTATTCAAACTTTCATTTAGACAAGCTACGCATATTTATATGTTAATCTGACGATCAACTAACACAACAATCTAATAACAATCAAGTTTAATTGCCCGTAAGTTCCAGAAATTTGGGACTTACCAGCAAAGGAGGAAGAAGAGGAAGTCAGGGAGTCTGCACCAGAGAGTACAGAAGGATGTACCGTCCCCTGGGAGGAAGTTCCTCTGTTTGCCGCATCAGGAGCCGCATTTCCCACTGCGTCGGACGATAGTTGAAGGGTGCCACCGCGGAATTCCAGGTCTTCATCAAGTAAATCACTCATAGCGATCACAGAATTTGATATACTTTTGTATAGTAAATATTTATTTTATCTTGCGTTACTCTGTTATCGCAAAGCAAACGAATTTTTATCTCAAAATCGCATTCACAACGCAACGCGTCGCAAATCGACCGATCGTTACATTTGTTTTCTCTTTGGCTAATGGCTTTGGCATGACACAGGGATACCAGAATGTTTAGTGATATTTTGACAAGAACTCATATTTATATTTATGTAAACTAACAGCTTTAGACATACCTACAATCGGACGAGACTTAATCCCAGGCTTACAGCAGCGACATAAAAAAAAAAAAATGCCCATATTTCCCATAGAGCCGTGTAAAATGACGCAGAAATGTCCGGTGCGCTAAATTTTTCTATCAGGTTCGGACCGGCAATGCATAATGATCAGGAGCTTAAAAGTTTCGTAATTTTCTGAGGACATTTTGTTGTTAGTGGCAACCCAAAAACAGAAAATGACAGTGACATTCAAATTCTAGCCTTTTTAACGCGTTTAGTTATACGCCAGACGCATTCAGCATTTCCATTTATTGGATATTTTAATCCAGTATTTTCGTATTCTATAACAGCAGCATTAAAATAGGAATAGGTATAATGTCTTTAGCAGAGAAAACTATATAACTACTCTAGCCGATGTTCTTATCCTGCGAAATAAATCATCAGGCGCAGAAAAATAAGATGGAATGTCATCTTGTTTTAGACAGGACACGAGGCATCTTTGCTGAAACAGGGATAGATAATAAATAAAATATTTACATTGATTGTAATTACATTTATTGGAGGAAAATATTTATTTATTTATTTCACTGTAGTAACCTAAAGAAAGGTAGTCGATGTTTTACTTTACAATTCGTTGAGAATAAGTATAAATCGTGGTATATTCAAAAGTTTTATTACATTCATTGGATCCTTATTATTTTACAACTGTACAAATTATTATTTAAATCTATCCGTAAAAGGAAACATCAAGAGCGCTTAAATTCATCATGGTAGGTGTAGGTACATCTAGAAGAACCATCGTAATGAAAGTTCAACACAACATTGCCAGTAAACGATTTGTAGGAAGGTCGTCTGTATCAACATAATCAATAATTAATCCTTATATTGATATTTTAGTTTAAAAGTTTTCACTGTTTTATATATTTAAGCGAAGAGAGTTTTGTACATTTTTTAACTTTTTAATTTTGGCGGGCTACCGACACAAACTTCATGGCAACGTCAAACGATAAGCCAATGGCGCGAAGCTACGATTATAAATTGGCAAATGAACAGCACTCCCGCCAAAATCACAAAAGTTTTTCCCGCTTTTATTACTTTTTTTTCTAGTTTAAAGTTTTATTGTTATTATGCATTTAAACAACATTAAAACTTAAACAATGTTTTTTTACATTGACCTCAATTCGAACCCTGTCTTCGTACCAATTAGACATTTCTAAAAATTTGTTATCTCTTTCAAAGTCTCTTTCCAATACCATTAAAAAAGAAGATATTTTTTTCTTTAGATGTCTAATGAGTTTTTATTACAAAGTGGCGAAGAAGGTGGGTCAGTATTGCGATCTAATAGCAGCTACATCTATTCTCGGGGCACTTGGGCGGGTACACGATGCATTGGTCCATACAGTACACGTCAGCTCCTTCCCGCCCCTCCAGCTCGCCTGTGGCTTCACAAACGTTCCTGAAAGATTAATTAAATTAAATTAAAAGAGGTTCAGATCTACAGAGTACTTACTAGGTACTTTTATTCAAAAAGAGATTCTAATATGATTTGCGATTATGATAACTAAAACATGTTTTTGAAATGTTAATTTTTTGCTATTATATAGGTACAGGAATATATAGGATCTCCAGAGAAACACACGTTAGTTTTTACCCCACTACAACGCGATTAAAAAGGCAGGCATCCACTGGTATTACAAGGACTAGGTAGTAAGTACATGAAGCGCCCGAAGCTCAGTTAGCGGAGGCAATTCCATGGGATTACCAATGTCAAGCAAAGGTTGATGCGGTCAGTCCTTGGATGGGTGGCTGAAAAGTGGTATTCCATTTTGGGTGCTTCCAAGGGTCGGATGACACGTTAAATTGTAGATCCCGGCTGTTTGTCTAGTACGGCAGTCGTTAAGCCATGTCAGAGGCCCTCAGGGCGGCTTGATAAACTCTCGACACCAGAGTTCGCCACTCTCATTCGATAAGAAGAAGAAGTACATAAAAAGTAACTAAGTGGTATATTAAGTAAAGTTGTATAATGTATACTGACGGGCAAGTACAGAGCGCCGGCGGGCAGTTGGGCGGGTAGCGCAGGCAGTTAGTCTGGCACCAGCTCAGCATGCCGGGCAGGCTGCGGAACGCAGGACTCGGCACACACACCTGGTCTCTGGAACGGTGTAGGTGGGAGTTAGTGGCGGAAACGATGGAAGGGCCTTGCTATTGGTATAAGGTAAGGGTTATAGAAAGATATTGAAGAGTGACCGTCAATCGACCGCGAATCAACGTTACCGTTATTGATACATATGTCAGACAGTGAGTACTCTACATTATTATCACCAGAAATAAATTATCAAAGTAACAGACCTTGATAATATTTCACGTTTTGGAGAGTTTTCGCTACCCTAGCACATTTAGTGGCGATTTTGAACAATAGCTCACGTATTTTTCTACCGCCTGTTTTTCCACGAAAATGTAACATTTGATAGTTGAAGTAGAACCAATGTACTTATCTAATCGTCAAAACTTAACACGACTGATAAATTCATCAAAGTCAAGAAACTTTCCACAGCTTTTCAGGCAAACGTAGATACAGCAAGTGTACAGCACCTATTAAACTAAAATCAACAAATACAACAGTTTTTACAATATTTTACAGTAAATACATATACATGTCATAGTTAGTCACACACGAGTATACCTTGCAACATTTAAAAATTAATTAAAAATATACTCCACTGTATTTTTACAAAGGTAGGGGTTGTAAGTTAGGTGTCTACATATATAAAATAGGTTAGACACAGGACAATCAACACACATCATGGCAATCTAACTACTTATTAGGTATGTGTAAGTCATGCCAAATCAGGCTCGAAGTTTATTCACAAAAGACATCGGGCCGTTCACCTAGCTAGCCAATTATATGTACGGCGAGAATACGGATCAAGAATTTGATAAGGTTTTTCCAAAATTATTCCAATCCACTCCATCCTACTTATATTAAGGGCACGAATTCATTGTTGAACACAAAGTGTTGATCTTGTTTCAGTCATTTTTGCGCCTCTGTATCGCTTGATGCATACTTTTAACAGCATCAGCTACATCTGCCTATTCAAACATTTTTTCTTCGTGGTATTCGTGTACCAATTACGAATTATTTTATAAACCTCATTGGACAAGGCATGAGCAATATTGTATCTGCGATTAATCGTATGTAGGTACAGCAATATTGCTTGATACGATGTAGAATTTTGAACGGCCCGAAAAACATCACCACTGCCCTCTGTAAATTACAAAAGAGGTCGCCATCACCGCTTGGCAATCCATGTACCACAAACAAATACCTAATCACTGGGAGTTCACTGTCCGCAATGTCAGACTCAGACAAATCGTTGCTGAAAGAGAATTTGTACATTATAGAGCATGTTAATAACATAACAATGAACAAAACATCAGTTTACATGGTTAGAGGTTACCTAACGACGTAAGAGGCCTTTTCAAGTCGCTTGGACGGGTCTCTGAAAAGTTAAGCAGTCAGGGTAGATAAAAAAATATAAAATTGTTGGATTTTATCGTCAAGTCAATTTTATAAGTATGTAATAGTAGGTATAGTCAATATATAACTAGTTAAAAAAGTCTTATTCAAAAAGATATAAAAGAAATTCGCAAGATTCATTCCATGTAGGGCGCCTGCAATCAATCGTTCTTAATGGCGCCCAACACGGAACCAAAAAAATCAAAAGAATAAATCAAGTAGGTCAACAACACAGAATATAATACTTAAATAATATACAAAACAGATATCACAGACATAAAAGGACAATACACAGACATATATTATACAACACATCACTCGTAGATGATCCTTTTGATAACGATACAAAAACCATCATCCTCCCTCAAAGACCAACCTGACAACCAATGGGAAGACGTTCTTGGGCATGTTGAGGTCTCTGTAGTAGAGTAGGAAGGGATAGTCTCTTCGGAGGTCGGTGGCAAAGGCTGGTGGCAGGCCTCCGGTGCTGGTTATGATGCTGACGTCAGCGCAGTTCCGGAAGGTCTCGGAGCGCCCGCAGCCGACGGCCTCCGTCCCGTTGGGGCAGATGCCCCACATGTTGCCTGGAATATGGAGGTAGAGGTATGAAACATGATACGATAAATATAGTATGCAGTAGATAATTAATAAATCTTTACATTTTTCCAAAGATTGTGTTAGTACTGCTTTATTTTATAGTAGTCAGAAGTATGTACATGTACAAATAGGTTAATAAAGTTCTTCTTATTTTTGTCATAATGGTTTAGTTATCATCTTATATCAGTATCAGGGTAAGTTATGGAAAAACATTATAATATATATATTATAAGCTGAGCAAAAAAAAACTTTTTGGAATAGGAATAAATCATTGAAGTGAGTTATTATTAAAAGGTTAAGCTTGAAATGTGAATGGATAAAATCTTAAATCACCAAAAGAATAACTGTTAATTAATACAAATCAACGGTTTATTAGTAATAATTTATTCATAAGGTGATAAATTTAATATAAATGTCCAAAAATAAGATTTATAATGCCTAATAATTGGTGCTCGCCTAAACATACATACCTACACAACTACATTCTAAAGGAACATTATACTTACTTACTGTATAGGATACTTAGTTCTACTAGTTGAGGTATTTGTACCTACGTGATTACCAAAGCTAAGTAACTGGCGACATGGTTAGATTTTGTATGGGGGAGCAACAAGTAACATTTCATTTATCTATATTCATGAATTGGATGATGTATCAACTAAGTATAGATCTCGACTGGCTCTCACAATTGCCAGAGAGAGACACAGTCCTCGAACATTTTTGCGGCGTAAAAATCTACATGCTTATTATACCATTAATATTTTTTTCGCCGAAAACGTTCATAAATAAGAAATGCCAACCATGAAAATTACCTTCATTTTCATGGTTTTGGCATAGGGATGGTTGATATCAAGATAAGACGTCCACTCTCATGTAAACTTACCAGTATAGTAAGTCCACTGCAGCACACACTGCGTGCAAGTGATGTAAGGAGGCAGGCGCACTCGGTAGCGGAAAATCTCCTTCTTGGCAGTGTCCAGGGGGATCAGGAACCGGTCCTCGCGGGAGTCAGAGATATATAGGGGGAACCTGGGTATCAGAAACCATGGGTTGAGTAAGCTATATATATAAAACTCAAAGGTGACTGTCTGATTGACTGACTGACTGACTGATATAGTTATCTATCAACGCACAGCCCAAACCAATGGACGGATCGGGCTGAAATTTGGCATGCAGGTAGATGTTATGACGTCGGCATCCGCTAAGAAAGGATTTTTGGGAATGCCACTTTTAAAGGGGTAAAATAGGGGATGCAAGTTTTACTTCTTAGTAAAGTATAAGTCCATGTCGCAGGGAATGAATTCAGAATAGCATATGTGTGTGTGTGTAGTAAAAGGACAAAAATCCACAAAAATAAACATAAATTTAAAGTAAGTAAACTAAGATACCTGTCAAAACAATCTTGCGTGGCCTCTTGTCTGGGGTTGTTGTTGGGACACAGCTTCAACACGAATGTTCCTAAATGGTTTGCCGTCAGCTCTACTTCGATCTCAATCTCCTATAAAAACACGTTTTACACAAATTTCATAAAATATATAAACAACGTTTTGAGTATTTTTGTTTCAAATGTTCATTGATTTTGATATGGTACTAAAAGGGGGCGGTAATAACTCAAGGATTATAATTATGGCCAAAGTAAGGTCAAGGAACACATAGTATTTTGGACGTGGTATCGTCTTTATTATTCTGGTACAAAAGTATAGCAGCCAGAGTCACGACATCGACTAGTGATAAGCACGCAGATCAAGATTCCTCGTATGATATTCTTCTAGAGATTACAATCACACTAATTACCGCACTTGTAACCTTTAGCTAGTATAACACATAGAAATATCAATATCTTACCAACCTGTCCAACACTGTAATGCCTGGTAACGATGCCCTTCCCGTACATGCCCCTGGCCTCGTGCGGGCGTGGCTCCGAGACGTGGAACGCATCTCCGCACACGCCACACTTGCCCTCGTTCTGCTCCCATTGCACTGGAAATGTACATAAAAGACAGTTATAGGATTATCAGGTAATCAAAGTAGCAGCCATTAGAGCACAGATGAGCCAGTGTGCAAGCCACCAATGTTGACTGGTGTATGTCTACCGCCCTTAAAAATAATTAATATTTTCTTTTTGGAAGACGCTCTTAATAATTTTTTAATTATGATGTTGGCGCGAGGTTCCTACGGCACCACGGTTACGCAGTCAAACTATACAGTCGTAATTTGTTACTTGGTGTAGCTCACCGAACCACATTCGCTCATCATTATCCTCTCTCGCCTTTATTTTTCATAGCAAGCTATCAGCTAGATCAGGATATAGAAGAGGGCACAGAATATATCGACATCCGTTTTTAAATGTCAAAAGGACGATTACTTGCAACAGCGTGGCTGCTGAAACTCGCTCCCGCTGCGCGCGACGCGCGCGACGGGACGTCGAATTAAGTGATTATTTTATCATAATAAAGCATTTCCTGGGGGTAACCACAACGTCATTAATGTATCCAAGTATTCTACTTTACTGCTCACAGTCAGATTGCAAATCACGGAATTACTGTAATTAAACGAGAATTACTTTTTTACTAATTATTACGTTTCAACTTAAAACTTACGTAAGTAGTAGCTATCAAGTCCTTTCTCATATTCTTACCTCCTATTAAGTGACATGACATCTTTACAGAATAGATGCTAAGCTGTCAAGTCTTAGCATTAATTTTCTATTATTATTTAAAGATTATAGTACCCCCTAAACATTCTCTATAATAAAAGCTCCATTTTTTGTCCCTGGCTAATCGCTACATTAAATACTATTATCGCTAATCAATTTGCACGCTTTTTTGCTCAATCTCACACAATGGGGATCAAATTATCTATTACATGCTCATCAGATCAATGAACTTGTAATTATAGACTTTTATAGATTACTCTATAGAGCACTGACTTCAAGGTTCATTACGGATTAAATGGATGTAAAAGTATGACAAACATAATTCCTTAGAGGGTAATGCTCCGAAAATATTGCGGATAAATATCGAAAGAAATAAGGATAGGCCTCTTAACTAGATATTAAAATAGGCAATGAACCAGGATTTGACCTATCATTTATGAATCATATTTATATTTAGTTAACTAGCGACCTGGCCCAGCTTTGCTCGGTCATATAACTTAGCAAATAAGGGTACAGACAGCGGCTATCAACTAACTTATAAGGAAGTTACTATGACATGTGTAATGAATAAAATCAAATAAAAACGTAGTGAAGACTCTGTAACACTAAATTAATGATAATACTTTTTTACTAGGCAAAATAAGAATTGAAGAATTACAACGGATTTAATTTATATAGTTGTGAAAATGATATCCGTTGCCAATGTTAACACGTGTTTTAAGTTAATACTACCTACTTAATACTTTGCGGAGTATCTATATACCTATATAGTTAACAAACTAAGATTGATTCATCCTTCAGAGATTGTTGTCCAAGCGTATGCAAAAACACGGACATGATTCAATTCCGAAAGCATTGACAGCTTGATAGCATGCCTGGAGGATAATAATTGACATAATAGCTACATCATCTTTCAAGGAGTAATGGAGAAGTATGAAAAAACATGGAAAAACTGATATTTGTAGCTTTTTACTCCATTTTTTAATATATTTTCTCATGGTCAAGAAATCCATCAAAATTAACGTCAATCAATCAGTTTCAATTTGGATCTCATAGCACGTTTTGGCATCTTCATAATAAATGAAGTCGCTCATCATTCAGAAAAGATCAAGCTATGCTATGCCTATATTAATACTGGGTAGCGGGCCTATAAAACAAGTAAGGAGTTCATTTTATCAGATTAATCATTATTAACAAGGTGAAAATTATAGTGCCGCCTTTCATCATTATCCTCTACTCTGATAAAAAGGTTCCTTTCCGTTGTCCCCGGTGGCCGTGTCCCCGTTTACCGGGGACAACGGGAAGTCAATAATAATATTAAAAATAGTGCCCGTTGTCCCCGGTCTCCGTCCCCGGTCACCGGGGACAACAGGAAGACAATAAAAATATTAAAAATAGTTCCCGTTGTCCCCGGTCTCTGTCCTCGTTGATTTATTAATATTAAATAATTTGAATTTTCTTTCCGATGTCCGCGTTATTATCATATACCTATTTTATGACAGTTTCAAAGATCTAGAATTCTAGATCCGTACTTACCAAACTCTTACTACTCTTAAAAATAAAAACCATCGACAGTAATTAAAATCTCTTAAGTTTTGGTTTTGTCAGCACTTCTGTTTTGCTATAAGTTTGACCAAAAGCGTGGGTGAGAAAAAAGTTATGATGATCATCATCATCATCTTCTTCAGTCCTTATCGACTGACGGCTGAGTATACGACTCCTCCAAGTGCCATAGGTGTCAGTGTTGTGCCTTTATTGTCCAGAGAGGCTCCTCGATGGATCGGATATCATTGATCCATCTGGCTGGTGGTTTCCCTGTGAGGCGAGTGCTCTTCTTGGAAAGCCATTCGGTAACAACGGTTACCGAATAATGATTATGATATTTAATAAAACACCGATAAGATTAGTAACATACCAGCATACCCCCCGCAGAAGAGCTCGTTATCATTGTAGTTGACAGGGTTGGGGAAGCCGAACCTCCACATGGAGTTGCGAGCGGGCGGGTCCATGAGCCGACCGTGGCCCTCCGCGCCGCGGTGAGCGCTGCCTAGCATCTGATGGGGAATTACATGAGTAAGATAGTACATATGAAAGCGGCTAAATATAGTGTCCAGAGTTTCTCAAATCGCTTTCTTAAAGATATTACGATAGAATCATCATCAGATGTACTTTATGTGTGTAGTCTAGTAGTGGGAAAGATATAACTATAGAAATATCATCAGATTTACCACTTTGTTTGATTTTTGGGCCCACCAATGCTTCCATAAACAGTATATGTAAAACAGAGAATATTGGACATAAATCGTCAAAAAGGTTTAAGTACCTACTCGTGCTTTCAAAATCTGATTTTTAAAGTAAGTTAATAAGTGCGTTGCAGAACTGTGTCTGCATTAACCTACTAATAATGAATAGAAGTATTTATTCTTTGTACTCCTAGGGATTTTAATTTTAATGCAAACAAACAAAATAAATAGAAAAATGTAAAAGAGGCAGCTGCACTGACACTGCTGTCTTAAAATATGTAGCAAGTATTAAGAGCCTTCAATCTAGTATTCAAATGAGAAGATAAGTAACTTACTTGCAACAAAAATATCCAGTAGGTCAGGAAAGACGTCCGGCTCGACTTATATCTCCTCATTTCCATCTGCAATCAAAACAAACTAATTATAAAGCAATTTGGTAGCATACATGTCAATAATGAGGTGGCAAATACGATCTCTACACAAAAACATAATCGAATTACCTAACTAAATTATGTAGGGACCATTGATACCTAAAAATAGGGACAGGAAAACAAATTTCGATAATATTTTATCTTCAATGATTTCAATAAAGTTAAGTAAATACGACCCTTTAGGTTTTTAAAAGAAAAGGTTATGGAGAAAGATATTGTGATAAAAAGTTTGTTATTTTCTTATTTTTACAGGAACACGTTTTGTGCATCAAAACTGGAAAAGTCGTGCTTTTACGTAGCATTCGGCAATAAACACTGATGGTATCAGACCTCCAAGGCATTAATGTCGGCAAAATGAACCTCTTGCTTGGAGAAGACCTAAATTAATACTCAGATTGTGTACCTACATCCTTAGTTTTTATGGTCAAATTATATTAAAATAGTTTGTGAGATGGAAACCTAAATACATATGTTTTAGCTAAACACGGAGAGTAAGTGAAAGTTACAACAATGAAAAATATTTAATAGTTTTGTACTTATTTTTCCTTTCCTATCCACATTTTTTAACGAGATGTTGACTCGACATTATTATTTATTTATTCTCATAGTTGGAACCACTCACATGCGAATTACTCTTGTGATAAATATTTACCAATTAAATTAAATTCTATTACTAACACACAAAAAAATCGAACACAATACGATTCTTAATAAATTATTTGAATTTGAATTTGAAAATCTCACTGTTTTTCGCAAAACAGTGCACAAGGATATAAACAATAAAGAAGCTGAATATTATCGATAATGAATTGAGATATTGTTATGGCAGATAATTCATACGTGTCCGGCTGACTGTACAGAATTACAGGTTATATCATCAAGCTGTCCTCAAGGAGTTATACTAGGCCCGCCCCTATTTATAATGTTACTTTATGATGTGTTTATCCTTTATTTTAGCAGACTGCAGGTTGAATTATTTGTTTAAACTTTATATATGATGGCGATTTACTCAAAAGTGTTTGATCTCGATTCTTATACGGCAAGGAAAAAACATACTTTTTGTTGACGTACGTTTTTTTAAAGTTATGAAGGAAGGTGATGACTCAATATACTTACTCAAATGCTACCACAAACAAGCTCATTTTCTTGCAAAGTTTGAAGTTATTGGAAATGATTTGCATTGAATGGATGAATTAAATCAGTCTTGTTCACTCCATTTGTGGTCTTATTACATCGTATTAAGAGTTAATATTTACACTTGTTAATTTGACTTTCTTGCTACAGTTGATGAGTACCGCATGGCTTATTAGGTTTTATGGTCCTTTACAAAAGAGTCGACCCTTGCGATAAAAATGTAATACCAGCTGCAACTCGTTCTCTATCATTCAACTACTTCTAGGTACATATTTCAAAAAGATTTCCCAATAAACTACCTACATGACACGAATCAATCATATCCCTAAAAAAAATTGTTAGCAAAATACAAATATCTAATTCTCAGCGATCTTTAACGACTTTAAAACTCAGATCGCCATTAAGAAGGAATATATAGCTTTACATATGTATACCAATATTACTGACGCTAGAGCTTATCCCTTAGCCCACAGCTGGGCGTTGACAGGCATTTGTTTGTGGGCGGTGGGTCAAGACCCGAGCGGCCTTGACTCGCGTGCGATTGACATGATCTATTGGAACACTCGTGGTGCCAAAATTAAACTCGATTTGTTTGAACATCTATTATAAGTTAATAAATATCTAGGTATGTAGATGTGAACGAACCTTAAATTATGTTACATCCTTTGTCTTATTGACGTTCTTGAGCTTTATCCCCATTTTTGGGGTTGGCCTTGGCCAGATGTAATGTAAGATGTAGATTTAATTGTTCAGGTATTTAGTAGGTACTCTTAAATTTTCCATAATGTATCAGTTTCACACAGGAAAATCAATGAAGTTAAATTAAATCGATGAAGTTAAATTCTAAGAATTATAGTCGCATTGTTTTTATGATACTCTTATTATTCTGTACCGGCCTCCCAGACCACAGCAAACCAAACATTTCCATGAACCTTTAAGGTAAATGAAGACATAACGTTCTGCGTACTTGTCCAATGGGAATCCTGCGATACCTGACTCAGAAATAAGAGGGCTGTCTGTTGGAGACTTGACAGTTGCTTATTACACTGTCTTTTTAAGCCAATCGCGTGACGTGCGTGACATTTTATAACCACTTTTTAAATCCTTCTGTTTTGGAGGTTTCGTGCGTTGTAAGTACGGAAAGGTTTCTTAAAGGATCTATCTTTTAAGAGCATGTGCATGAGCATTGTACGTTTCCTAACGCACGCGGTCTATCAAAAGAATGTGAAAAGGAGAACCAATAACTGGTTTAATAGAAAAGTTTGACTCAGCGGTTCCAGTGTCTGCTTTTCATTCAGACACACCATGGTTTGAATCCGGCCCTACACCATGTCATGAATTGTATTTTCAAGTTACATATATGAGAATTTGCACTCGCTTAGTGGTGAAGGTAAACATCGTGAGGAAACCGAAATGTTTGAGGACCGCAATATCCGAGGACATGTGTCTTACGTGGAAGGACCTGGGCGCCTATCACGATGTATCTGCAAAATAGAACTCCCCTAACGAATTAATTCTGCGGGGGAGTCACGACCCTCAATCATGAGAAATAACGACTGAAGAGTGAATAGAAACAAAGTTGCTGTGTACACAGACAGCGAACACAGACATGAATGGCCATTTGGTAATACAAAACACCAATCTGACTGATTACGGAAGCTTTTGTCCTGATAGTAAGAAGCACAGTGAGCATGCGATACCTACTATCAGGGCAAACTTTAACATTCAATTTTATACGAATCAATCTCATCTCATCAATGTTTTATTTAAGACATACACGCCATGCCATCTTCTTGTAAATCATTGAAAAGGGCATTCAATGAATATCAATATATGTATGAGCTGTTTCAATATTATGATGCTGTCCGTCAAGTAGTAGATGTGTATCAGATATATATTTTATACCAGTTTAAAGAAATCAATTCATAAATAAAATTTCTAGAATTGTTTTTCTCTGTTTATTTAAACGCTTATCACGCAAAAACGGCTGAACGGACCATTATGATTTTTGGTATGTGGGTACGTGGAATAAGATCATAGGAGGATCATAGGCTACTTTTTATCCTGAAATAATGCAAGCGAAGCCGCAGGTGTCCACTAGCCTTATCATGAAGCCGTAGTAACCATTCAAAACTAGATCTTGACGATATGACGCCAGTTCCTTAACTTCGGTAATCATGAATCAATCATGATACTCGGGCAAAACTAAAATTGTATTTTTGTGTAGTAAAGCCAGCTTAAAAACGGTATGTATTAGTTACCAATTACCCAGTATAACACCATATGTACATTTATCGTATTCATGTCAACAAGCAAAGATTAAATGCGCCGGCGCAGTTTTACGGATATTTCGTGCGTTTTGGGAACGACTACACGTTTACAACTTAATTATAACGATTATAGCCACTAATTAGGTACTTTAAGGTGTTTAATGTCGATTTTAACAGTTTGTTAATTTTATGATATAAAAATATTTTTTTTTTTAATAATGCTACGGTATACTGTTGATATCAGGACGATATTTTATTCTTATTGATGTTCAGAATTTATTCACTTAAGATATAGTTTGAAAATTTAAAGGTATCCCACCTTGCCACTAATATTAAATACTAGCTGTGCCTGCGACTTCGTCCGCGTGGAATAGTTATTTTGGGCATTCATTCTCGCTCCTATTAGTTGCAGCGTGATGTTATATAGCCTAAAGCCTTCCTCGATAAATGGTCTATTAAACACAAAAAGAATTTTTCAATTCGCACCAGTAGTTCCTGAGATTAGCGCGTTCAAACAAACAAACTAACTCTTCAGCTTTATAATATTAGTATAGATGTTTTACGCGTGTATGGTTGATACTTCTACACGCTTAGATGGTTAAACTCATTTAGATGAAATATGGTTCAACCGGTTGCAAATGTAATTGTAGGTAACAGAAGCAGTGTAACAAGGGGGTGTCACAGGATAGGAATGGCCAAATTGACTTCTTTGATTTCTTTCATTGACACACACATACACACTCACACGCACGCTCACACACACAAACTATACTTTAATTATTATACAATAAAATCATATTAAAATCAGGTACCAAGCATTTGTAGTAGGTTAATAGGTAATGTCAACACACTTGGGGAAGTGGTGCCCCTGAGATACAAGCCTAGCTTAGTTCAGAGGCACCAGTTCATAATTAAATTTTAGTCTTAAGCTACAAATATTGTAAATAGGTAGATTTAAGTTCAATAAAAACTTTTGATTTGATTTGATTTATTTCTTGCCTAAAGCTTTGATTTCCTAGGAAAGCGGTGCCTTCATATAGCGGCCGTAATACAGCAGTTAATGACATCACTAAAACGTTGTCTATGTAAACGAAATGGCACGGTTTCCTGGAGAGCGGTAACTTGCACCGTAACTTACTTTAATTATTTTTGCGTCCGTAATATCACGGCCGCTATACGATGGCACCGCTTTCCTAGGAAACCAAAGCTTAACCGGTCACAGTGTTACAAGGGGGCGGGGGTGTGACAGGTTAGGAAACACCCAATTTGACATGTTGGTAGATTTGACCCAGGATTAACGCATACGTTTTCTATATTATAACGTTACTATATGTAGGTGGTAGGTACCTATATCACAACTACTTATAAAGTAATTTGTCTCGCTGTTACCAGCTATTCCATCGCGTAATCAAAACAAACCGAAGAACCTCTACATAGTAACAAGTCAGTTATGAAAGATAACCTTATGTTCCATCCGTGACTACATAGATCGTGTCCAGTATAGAACAGTTTGAGCAGTTTCCGACAGTCTTGTTTTCGCAACGTCCGACCCTGACATTTGCCAAGTCCTGCTCTAGTTGCTGCCAGTTTGTGATCATATTCAATAGTCGTCCTGTATGTACGATATTATAGATCACACATGTTAACACTAGTGGGCGCCCGCGACTTTGCTAGCATTATTTTGAGATAAAAAGTAGCCTATGACACTCCTAAGACCACATACTAACTACATAACATGATCCGTTCAGCTGTTTTTGCGTGATGAGCGTTTAAATAAACAGACAAACACAAATACACAGATAAACAGACGCAAAAAAAAATGAAAACTGTTGAAATTAGTTTTACTACAGATTTAAAGTACCTGGGCTACTTTTTAGCCCACGTCACTCATCATAGTGATCTGAACTAACAAAAACACATAAATTTGCTTTTATTACAGGTACGGTAAGTAGGTGCTATGTGGTAAATATGAAATTGAATATATTTGCAAATGAAGGGTCATTTATGAGAATATGTGCTTACCCCATTATCGAACATAACAAATCATAATATATAATCGCATGACCAAAATGCTGACCTTTTTCTGGCTCAACGTCATCATTGCCATCCAGCGTGGTCAGAGTCTACTCCTATTTCCGCTTTCGCTTCGCCTAAAAGTGCACCAACGATGAAGACGATAAGTGTACAGACTACCACCTCGACTGCAACGACTGACGTTCAGGAACAGACTCGGCTAGCAACGTCTCCAGCTGCTTCCATGACGACTTCAAAACGCCCGCTCCGTTCTCGAGGCAAAAAGGTAAAATCGTCATCACTGGCCAGGAAAGTTAAGTCGCATTCTGCACCTGAAAATCTCGAATCTCCGTCGGTGCGTATGTCGCAGGCTGCACTAACACAATCAGTCGCCATTCCTAAAGTGGCTGTCTTCGACACCGCCACCGATGAAGAAGGATGGGTGAAAGTGGATAATCGCAAGAGAAGTCAACGGCAGCGCCGCTTGACTGTGATCGAGGGACGTGGAGAGATGGATGAAGAGTTGAAGACAGTAGAACGACCTCGAAAAATACACACATGTTTTTTCGCGCCGGAAATGACAGCTGAAAATATCAAATCATATATGAGGCGGAAGAAATCATGCGACAGCTACCACGTCGAGAAGTTGAAGCTCGCTCACGCGTTTTACGCTTCCTTCGCCATTACAGTTCCAGACAGCCACTACAGGTTTTTCCTATCGGCTGAGAACTGGCCGCCAGGAACGCGCGCCAGCGAGTGGTTTCGTGGAAGCGGCGGGCGCGCGGGAGGTGCGCCCCGTCGTTCCTCCGCGCAGCGCCGCCCGCGCGGCCCTTACAGCGCCGCCCGCGCCGCCGCCGAGTGACCCGTTCATGCCAGCTAAAGTGACCACCGCTCCTCTACGTCTGACTAGCGTTAATAATTCACGTAAGGAAAAAATAGCGAATGGAACGAAGCCGAACCATACAATTGTCGTTTGCCTACAAAATATTAGATCACTAAGTGTAAAAAAAGTAAACCGTCTAGAAGTCTTACTTAAAAAGGAGTTGAATTGTGATGTACTTGGAATTACCGAACATTGGCACACTACTAATAACCTAAAAAGTGTTAACATAGATGGCTTTAGTCTTGTATCTTGTTTTTGTAGGAAACACACTGGTCACGGTGGATCATGTCTTTACGTGAAAGACGGTATAAAAGCAGTCGAATGTTTAGAGTTTGCAAATCTATCGACAGAATTGTATTGCGAAGTTTCGGCTATAGAACTTCTAACTTATGACATTATTATATTATGTATTTACCGGACAAATCTAGTTACATCTAGCACCTTTTTAAAATATTTTGAACCTATTCTTGAACGAGCCACTGCTAATAAAAAAGAAATTATTATAATAGGTGATACAAACATCAATTGGTTAGCAACAAATTGTATTAATCAAAATCACCTTTCCGATATGCTGTCGGTCAACAAATTCACCAATCTAGTGGAGTTCCCGACGCGAGTGTGTGACACTGCCGCGACGTGTCTCGACCACGTGTATAGTAACAGGGGGGCGGGGCTGGACTCGGCGAGCGCGGTGGACACCTCGCGCGACACGCCCGACGACCCGCTCAGCGACCACCTGGCGGTGCGCACCGAGCTCGTCTGCCAGCCGAAACAGCCTCCGCCGAGAATGGTACTGGTAAGAAATTTCTCAGAAGCGAATCGAATGAACTTTGCCGCAGCTGTGAGTAGTGTAGACTGGGATAACATATTTACTAAATACTTGAACTCTCCGGAAAAGTTAGCGACTGCAGTAGTTAATGTTTTGAAGTCGAACTTTCATACGTGTTTCCCATTAAAACGTAAAAACGTTAAAAAATCATCTTGGGTCGGAGACGACATTTTAAATATGAAATCCCTACTGCATGAAACTATGCAGCTTGCGGAAAAGTTCCCGGATAACGAGCACCTTGTGTCGTTTCACGAAGAATTAAGTTCGCTGTATGACAAGGTATTATGTGATAAAAAATCTACATTCTACACGAATATGATTTTAGACAGCGCAAGTAAGCCTAAAGCTATCTGGCGTATAATTAATACTGAAAGAGGCGTAAGTAAAAAATCAATAGTAGGATTTGCAGATGTGGTGAGAGATGAAAAGGGTGATATATTTGCTTCAAAAAAGCTAGCAGCAAACACGTTGAACACCAGATTTGTAAGTGCAGCAGCTGCGTGCGGGGCGCCGCGCGCCGCCCTTCCTCTAGTCAGGGCGGCGCTCGACGCCGCGCGCGCGCCCTCGGATACCAGCATGAGGCTCGCTCCTTTTACGGCCGATGAGGTCTATCGGATAATCAATCGAATACCTCAGAAACCGACGAAGGATATATACGATATATCCATGGAACTCATCGGTCTAGTGAAAGTAGAGCTTGCACCGCTTCTAGCTGAGTTATTCAATCGGTGTATGCGAGCTGGTAGATACCCTAGCGTGATGAAGATAAGCAAAATATCGCCTTTATTCAAGGGGAAAGGAAAACGTACCGATCTAAACTCGTATCGACCCGTTTCTATTATTCCAGCAATTTCAAAAATTTTTGAAAACGGATTGAGTTCGCGGCTTACAAAATACTTAGCCTCTACCGAAGCGCTCTCCGACAGGCAGTATGCTTACCGCGCGGGGCGGTCTACAACTCATCTCGCGCGTGAGGTGATTAAGCGTGTGATGGAAGCGTGCGACCGGAAGCAGCGAGTCGCTGTGCTCTGCTGCGATTTATCTAAAGCATTTGAAGTCGCGGACCACAGCGTACTCGCTGCCAAGCTAGAGCACTACGGTATAAATGGCCCCGTCCATGCGTTATTTACAAATCTATTGCACGGCAGGTCTCAAGTTGTTGTTGGAGACGGCGGAGACACGCGCTCTGAGCCGATGGAGACAGAAATGGGTGTTGCTCAAGGATCCTCCGTGTCGAACATTCTTTTTTCTTTATTATTAAACGATCTGCCTGACTCTATCGTCTCGGGAGAGTCGTTTATGTTCGCTGATGATGTCGCAGCCGTCGTAACCGGCAAGACATCATCTGATTTACAAAATCGTCTGAATCAAACAGCGAGTGAATTAGCGCAATGGTTTAATCAAAACGGCCTAGTTTTGAACCTACAAAAGACGCATTTTATGTATTTCTCATTGTCAGGTCGAACAAGAGAGCGACTTAAAGTAATGATCGACGGAAACTCGATAGGAGAGGTAGCCTCTACTACGTTTCTGGGCTTTGAGATAGATCGCGGGCTTACTTGGTCGTCTCATATAGACAAACTCTGTGCGAGGTTGGGAAGTGCATGCTTCGCCTTAGGGAGACTTTCACGAGTGGTCTCTGCCGACGTAGTGCGGACGTGCTACTTCGCAACTGTACATTCGGTCCTGCAATATGGAGCCGAACTCTGGGGGCACGCCGCCGACAGGCTGCGTGCCTTCAGGATGCAGAAGCGGGCGATACGAGCAATAGCTCAAGTGTCGCGTCGCACGTCGGCGAGACCACGCTTTAAGTCACTGGGAATTATGACTCTGCCATCAATGGTTATTTACCAATGGGCTCTACATGTAAGGTCTAATCTGGATCTCTTTGAGACGCGTGGAGACCTGTACTCGGGTACGATGGAGCTCCGCTGCGCAGACAAGCTGGCCACGCAGCATGTGCGCCTCGTTCGCGCCGGGAACTTGACTCACGTGAAAGGACCGGACGCATACAATTGTCTTCCAGCTGTTATTAGGAATTCAATGTCAGACAACATATTTAAAAATAAATTAAAAAAGTGGCTCGTTCAAGAAACATACTATTCAATAGACGAGTTCTTCAAAACGAATAAAAAAAGCTACCTAAACAGGTATCTTGTAAAATAAATAATTGATATAATATAAGATATGTAATTTTATATATAATAATTTATGTTATGTAGAATTGTAATTTCTTATTGACGTGTAAGCTTTTGGTTACAAATAAATGGTTTATCTGTTTATCTGTTATCTGTTTAATGCGGCCAGTATGCTGGGCACGCTGCCCTCTGGTAGTGGGCTGGAGCACTAAGATTATCTTTAGGTTTTTTTAAAGATTTTCTAAGTGCCCCCCTTTTTGTAGTAGTTAGAAGTACTAGTATGTTTAGTCTTTCTTCCCTTGTTTTTATATTTTATTATTGTAAATATAGGTATTTATACAAATCATAATTCACCACATTTGTGTTGATTTGCCATTAAGTCACAATAGGTACCTACCTATATTTCCGTAAATTATTCTTAAAGGGCCATAAATAACGAGAAAAGCAATTTATCTGTCATAATTAATCAAGTGGTGCTATTATAATTGATACGTTTGAAAAAATGTCAGTTGGCCAGTTAAATGGATTGATATTTTCCACTTTTTACATTCTTCTACTTGGGCGGTCTAATTAGTTTGTTTTGTATTGTTTAAATTCACCGATAATGCCTGTGTCATGTAAATAAATCAATTCTTTTAACTGAGTAAGTGTGGCCAGAAGCCATGTAGTGTAAAATTATAAATATGATATTGTATTATACCGAAAGATTCAATTCTCAGCTAAACTAATCCTTGAGACTGGCGCATGTTCCCGCAGATTATTATCAGAAAGATCTAATGAATAAACAAAAAGCACCAAAAGCTTAAAAGCGAAAGCAATTAATAGCAATAAATTTAATGTTTAAGTACCTATATTGTAAACTTTGTAAGAAATACTTAGGTATTTGTTTACAATCAAGTTTCCATCTGCTACAAGTGCGTTTACTTTAATACATAGTTTATTTACAGGTTTATATTATTATCGGTGTCCAATTCAGGTCATCGCCCTTGCCCTTGGCATTCAGCCGGGGGCTCGACTGTTTGTTTATTACACTGGTTAGCTAAGCGGGGAAATGATAACTTGAAGACATATTTGGATAATTTGTGGAGAATAATGGAAAATTAGCCATAAATTGAAAACAGTTTTGGCTAATTCTAAGGCATAACTTCCATTGAGAAATCATGAGATGACATGTAAGAAAGAAAACTAATGAAAACAGTTTCTTTAAAAAACAGTATATGTACGTACTGCTCTAATGTTTGGTAGGTTGGTAGGCCTTATCGGCGCTTTATGATTGACTACTGATTAATTTTGACATTTTTTAAGTATATCTAAGGAAGAGACAAACAAAATACTAATTCTATCTCTATATTCTCAGATCTATTTGCGTTTGATTTTAAAGAAATTAAATTTAAACCAACTATATTTTAGGCTTAATATTTTTTTTGTAAAAAATGTATTGTATTGTGCTGGTGTTTTTAATAAAGTGTATATCTATCTATCTATATTTTGGAGCTCAAAAGATGTTCAACTTACCATATAGGTAGTACGTGTTCCTTCATTAGCATATTATTCTAGTTCCCCACTCCCAAATACAGCTCCATAAAAGTTCCCGTTTTGTCCTGTAGCGGTATACTTGTATCAGACATGCGTGCAGTTTTATCGCCTGACTGTGCTCATTAATATAATGTATATTATGTTTAATTTAATTTAAATATCTTTAGGCTTTTCCAAAGATTTACTAAGCGCCCCCTCCTTTTTGTTTTAGTTAGAAGTAGTATGTTTAGTCTTTCTTCTCCCATTTTTGTGTATTATTATCTACTATATAAAAATAAGTCGGGTTTTCTTCCTGACGCTATAACTTCAGAACGCATGAACTGATTTCCATGGTTTTGCATTCGTTGGGAAGGTCCTCCGTGAGGTTTATAAAAAAACGAAGCCATCTGGTGGCGAAACGAAAATTCTTCGAGTTTGCTAGTTGTAAAAAATATTTAAAAATTTAGTTACAAACTACTTTGAATTTATATATCATTAATAGATTATTTTATACCTTATCCATAGCATAAAACTTACTCTAATATAAATACGAAATTAACTTTCTCGCTGTTTGCATTTTATCGAGATTAATAGCTATATGACTAATTCACTCTCGGTACTCATACTAAAAATCATAATAAATGACGCAGACCAACAAACAAACTATTGTTTTTATATTTAGACTAGCTGTGCCTGCGATTTCGTCCGCGTGGAATAGTAATTTTTGGACATTAATTCGTTGAATGTTGAACCGTTTTAGATGAATACATTTCAATTCACACCAGTAGTTCCTGAGATTAGCGCATTCAAACAAACAAACACACTCTTCAGCTTTATAATATTAGTATAGATTATTTAGATGTGTAGTTATATGTCACAAATATCTGCAGCGCAAAAGACATCAACGCGCGTTTACGTTTCGATCCCGTTTATGTCTTTTCTATTACTCCTTAATTTACTATGGATTTAATACATACCTATAATATTGTACCTAAATTTGAATTGAATAAGATAAATGTTATAAAAAAAGTTAGCTCAAAACAAAGCTTGTAAAATATACCTACTTGACTTTTTAAATATCTTTTTTTGCACTGTGTATTTAAATTAAAGCACTTAATTTTATGTACAGTAATTACTTAGAATAATAACATACTGTAGGTGATTGGAATAATTTTGGAACAAGGAAGTCCAATCAATACTTGGAATAAGTATTACTTTTAGGTATATTTTTTTCTGGACCTCTGACATTTTCTTAGCTCTACAAAAAAGTAGGGCACGACCGGTACTGCGATAAAATTAAAACTTGTTAATCAATTATAATTAATGAATTCCTACTAACCGATACATTCTATATCTGGCAAATGTATACAGCAATTGAAAATAATAAAAAATACCTATTTGACCGTTGATTGACCGTAGGTAACTTAGGTGAATTTAGGTTTCTCACGTTATTGATAATATATAAATGTTGAGAATTTTAGTATAAACTAGAAACTAGGGTATTAGATTGACAGTTTTTTCTATAATAATACATGTAAGGTTTCATTCTAGAAGAAAATGTACATTTGTTAGTTTATTTATAGTAGTTTTTTAAGTTTGTTTTCAGTTATGTAAACTTTTACAAATATATAAATAAAAAAGTGTCGCTAATGTTATGGAAAACTGGCTTTTTCAGAAGATACCTATTTATATAAAAACTTTGACAAAAGTTTACAAAACTATGGTAATCTATGAATTATATTCGCTCATTTTCCAATAAAAGTTTAAGTTATGGTATTATGGTTTGAAATCATATAACTAGTTACAAAGTACATATTGTTCTGGCAAAATGGCTCATAAAATAAATTATTCACGTTGATCCATATTTTATTATGTCCACCACGCCCAAAACCTGTAAGTGTCTGTTTCTTCCTGGTTTCGCTTCGTTTTTGCCTTCAAGAATGTGTCTAGTCGTTTTTCAGTAGACGGTTGTAAAATAAACTGGAAACAAGTAAATAACTTAGCGGAAAGGAATTCTTACTGTAAATAAATTGAAATTATAGGTTCCATTATAGTACGTATTTGTTCTATCTTGGGCATAGTGTCGGATATATACGAGTATATATTTGTACATTTTAATATGGAATGGGTTTCCCCGTGACCGTAATTCGCCCGATGACTACGGTGCTTACCCTGTAAGAACCGATTCGCTATTCTTCTCTGTCGGATATTTCATTAGGTGACCTAGGTCACCTTAAGTGTGGTCAAATGCCTAAGAGATCATTGTAAAAAAAATGCTTCATTGTTTCGTTTAAAATTAGGGAACAAAATTATTAGTAGGTATCCAAAGCATACGATTATTATAAATAGGTACTATTAGTTTATTCTCTACGTAATCATTCAAATCACGGTTTTCAGATGTATAGATAATATACTAGAAGAATAAGACCTGTTACGGAAGAAATACTTGGTTATATTTTTTTATATGAAATTGGTTTGATGGTAACCTCAATACGCCTGATGACAAGTGAAAACATAAACATATTTATTGCAATAACTTCACATGGTATATAGAAATTAAGGGTCTGCTTTCTGCTTTAGTTAACAACTGTGTTGCAGAAGGCAAGGTCTTCCAGTGGAACATTACTTAGATGTTTTACAAGATAGTATTATGCATACTAAAGAATATTATTATAATTTTAAAACATGTCACGCACTATAATCCAGCGATCTTCAAAAAGAGAGTGAATCGGTTCTTATCGGGTAAGCACGCTCCATTTTAGGCCATAGCCTTACTTGCTATCAGGTAAACTATGGTCAAGTGCAAACCAGTTCAAGTTAAAAAAAAAAAAAAAAAAAAAAATGTCATATCAATATCTTTTCCTAAACTCCACGTGAAATGTGGATATTCTTGCTACTTACAAGGCTAGATATAGAAAATGTCAAAGTAGACCCACCTTTGAATGTCAAATCGATAAATAATGGTTTTAGTTTGACATTACAATTAAATTCCGATTTTTATGTCTCTTTTATCTTAATTATACAAATCCTACATCAATATAACAATTTTTCATTACTAATCTTGATTGGATTACGTCTTTTACTTATTTATTTTTTTCGTACAAAAGAAAACTTGTCTTTCTTAATTATGATTATAATTTGACTACTGTTTATATGTTTGACATTATTGGAAAGGGTAAAAAATCAGTAAACCTACAAATTGTAAGCAAAAATAAACAAACACCGACTTAGGGAACAAATTTTAAAAACATCAAATATTTGCACACGATTACAATAAAACAAAATGTGACTCTGTCCAATAATTTTAGTTTTTTTGTACCAATGAATCGGAAATAAAAATAACACATTTGAGGCTTGGCATCAAACGTTTTATTAAACAGTTACTGACCTCAATTCCAGTTTCTAATGGCTTTTAAATTTAAATTTGCAAATATTTAAACGAAATAAACACGCTAATATTTTGCGCCAAGTGTAACCCCATTTAAATAACAATATATTGGGATAAGTTAAAATTTGTAATAAAAGGTTTCGAAATAACACTCAGTTTATTCAAGACAACCCTTGATTTACAAATAACACATAGGTAAATAAAGTTATAGGGGTCAAAAAATCGCAAACTAATTAAGATTATCTAGTAATAAATTAACGTGAAAACATAAAACACTTTAAAAAAATTACTAAAAAGCAAAATATATAACTCCCAAATTTTTCACAAAAGAGGTGTTAATATATTTGTTTACATATTTAATTCTACATTATTTATTCAAATATTCGTTAAACCGTCTTACAAATCAAGTTCATTAGTTTTAGCATTTGGTGTCTGAAGTGACCAGTATCAATAGAACCGTGTCAAATCCAAGATAAAACAAAACTAGAGGTCATTGACTAGGAAGAATTAATGATGGACAGATGGACGACTTGCATTAATTTTTTTAAATATTATTTTTTATCAACAGTCAGTATTACTATAAGCAGATGTGGTCTGTGCAATTGTTGTTGTAAAGTGTGCACTCCATTAAATGCATCTCCGTATATTAAATTGTCTGGTGGAGCCCAATGTCAGTCGCTGGCTACCACAACCTTCCTCTTTAGCCTTGGTTCGTATCGTCGAGTCCTTAGGTTCTGGGTGAGTTGGTTAGGATGCCTTGCTAGGCGATTCGTATATGCATATGTATTTAGCTGTATATCTTCCTGTACAGTCTTCATTTGAAAGTGCTCATACATATTTCACAGTTCGTAGTAAACCAGTGTATTGGTTTAATTAGGAATATAACTAATTATTAACAATATAACATAATCATTTTTAATAATTTATTTATTTGCACTTACAACTAGTTACATATGTTAATTCTATATCATTGAAAACCAGTCAAAGAAAAGGTTCAGTAGGTACAACAACAACAAATGCAATAAAAGTACGATAATAGATTTACAACAGCGGGTTACAGGTATATAAAGTAAGATACCTGTAACTATAATAGCATTTAGAGGGCAACTTTAATTCGTCAAAAACAAAGCAATTTTGCTACGACTTATTTATTTTTGCTGTACACAATACAATTATTACATTTTAGAACATATTCTAAAAAAGATTGAATGTAAAATTTATTAAAATAATAAGAAACAATATTTACACATATTAACACTAATAGAACTAAAAAAGAGGGTTCCCGGGGGCTAGATCCCAAGAAGGAGGCTTCCTCCTGGAACTTCCTCTTTGACGGTCTGACGCCGACGGCTAGACTGCGTCGCGATTCCTCGCGGCCACTGTTCGCCTGCCGGAGTCTGAAAGCTTGCGCCGCCACCCGCCAGCCTCTGGTTCGCGCCGGCTAATTTCTGCGCCACGTGGTGATTCGGCCAGGGGTAACGCTCCACCCTCACGGTACCGTAAAACAGTTCATTTATAGCCTCCGGTTTAATTTAGTTTGCGATTGGGTCATACCATAGTCACTAGTGTAAAAAAAACCAACCAATTTTAACAATCTTAATTTCCAAGGTTCACCTCGCTGAGTGATCCCTAGGTCTGTTCCATATGTAACTTAGTCGGTAACTGGTACCCTAAGTACTTAGCAGTTTGTGAATTTGAATCTTGTAAATTGTTACCCCGGATCCTTCCGAGCCGAGGTAACTTAACTTTTTTCCCTTAATATAATTAATAAATCTATTTCTTAATGTGTTTAAATACTGTAATCGGTTACTCCGGATCCTTCCGAGCCGAAGTATCTTAAATTAATTTATTGAATTTCAATTATATACAACTATTTCCCATCTACCTGAATTTGTAAAACTTGCTTGTGCATTACCCGCTATTTTAAAATAAAACTACAATTTAATGTTTCTTTCTTCGTTTTATTTGGGTCATGCCACATAGGTCTAAGTAGGGAAAAAGTCTTGTAACAGTGGTTACATCTAAACTAAATTTAAACAATCTACATGTGGTATGGAGCCAAGAACGCTGGCTGCATTCCCACGCTGGATTGCTATAGAAATCCTTTGCGCAAGGAACCAGCCAGCGTTCTTGTCTCTAGTGATGTCAATCAACATTTTATTTAATTTTTTTGTAAAAGACTTCGTGCTTTTACCCCACGGACCAAAAGTTTCGAAGCTAAGCGGTACGAAAATATAATCAGTCGATAATGATGTATATTTTCGCCGCTTGGCTTCTTAGATTGAATTGTGTGACCCTGTTGCTTGTTTAAAGTTTATTGGTGATTGACGAGTTACAATATATGAATTAAACAAAAGACCTTTGGCGACTGATGAAATACTAAATACTAGTTATAACAAAAATCTGAAGAACTTAACAAAATTTTTACTTACATACCTTCTGCACATCTCTACTCAAGCTAAGTGTCATCAGCAAACATTTTGAGCTCTATCCTTTCTATACTGTTTACCGAGCTAAGTGTTTGTCATGTGTAGTGCTATGTCAACACTTCTTTGAGGGGCTTTTATGTGAAATGTTCAGAACGATGCTGAATAGAATGTGTGATAAGTATCAAAACAAGAATCCACTTATGTGAAATTAGACTCTTATGTGAAAGAAATTAACAACATCTAATACCAAATCCACTATTAAAGTAAAGCAGGACGCTACTAGTAATGCATAGTCCTCAAAAGTTTTTGTATTTTATTGATAACAAGTATTGAAGTCAATAATTATTGACTTAATTAAAATTAATCTATATATGTATATCTATATATATAAAATTCAAAAGTGACTGACTGACTGATATAGTGATCGATCAACGCACAGCCTAAACCACTGGACGGATTGGGCTGAAATTTGGAATGCAGGTAGATGTTATGACGTAAGCATTCGCTAAGAAAGTATTTTTGGAAATGCCACTTTTGAAGGGGCAATTTTGAAATAGGGCATGCAAGTTTTACTTCTTAATGCGAGCAAAGCCGCGAGCACCCACTAGTGTTACATATAACTTAACATAACTGATCAAAATTACTACAAATTAATGTATTTTAAATAGCTTTTAGATGAATGAAACTTATAAATGGCCGGACGAGTTTCATGAAGTAAAAGTGAAGATGGCTAACGTATAAGGAAGCTGGTTGCCTTGGTATTGAAACGTCAAGGTTCTGGTCTAGATTGACGAATACAGTCTGAAAATAGCACTATAAGATAGGTACATTACAGACATAATCTACTCCACCTTTGACCACAATTGCTCCCTTTGTATCGATTGAACAAATGTCCAACACCTTACGGGAAAGTGTTAACAAAGTTGACAAAACCTCTTCGGCATATGTATGGTGTTCTCTATGTACCTAATATGTACAAAGTCTACTTTGTACATATTAGGTACACACACAAACAAAGTAAACTTGACTTTATCACATGTGATATAATTTGTAGTTTTTATTTAGAGAAATCAAGGGATTCGATTAAACTTGCCTAATTACAAATTGTGAATGATTTTATTACCTACAGTAAATGTTTTCTACTGTATCGTTACCTTCATCAAATTCTATTTATGATTGCTATTATCTCAATTCTATTGAATGTCAATGTGGATAGATATTTTTATTTTTACGACAGCCAGTTTGGTATTTTGATTTGAGCTTTGATGAATTCACGTCCACGTGTAGGTATCTAACATGTATCAAATAACGAACAAATGATGCCGATTTGAATATGCTAATTAACTTGTCTTTATTATTTGTCATGTTAATCTGTAAGCGAGAGATTACATTGCTTCGCCAAACTGCCTCTTGACAATAAAATCTGATGTTAATTTTACTTCTGATCTTTGCTTTCTTATCTCATCCAAAAAGGTGGTAAATTGTTAATTGATAAGAAAACTAGCAGAAAGGCAAAGCTGAAAAGGTGATTTGGAGAAATTCATATTTAAAGGAGTCCTTTAAAGGCCGCCCTTTCGGTAGTCCATAAAATATCAAGAACCATTTACGAGTAACCGTGGCGCGATATATTACACCGCAACTACCGATAACAGTGGGATTAACCGACCATACTTAACATCATCTACAACGTTAATCACGCCTTCAATGCTTTCAAATTTAGCTCTTATGTAACTGCTTTAAGGTCTTAAACATGTTTTATCAGGAGATTTTTGTATGGTTTTATGTTTTTATATTATCTTGTTGGCAAGCTTTACCGATTGTGTTCGTTGACGCATGCTCTTGCGCTACAGTGATTTAAATACTCTCATTATTTCGATTTGGCTTTCAATTTCTCACTCTGGGTTTTATTTACCGCTTTAAATATGAACTTAAATGTATTTTTTATTGATAAACATGCGAGGAAGTACATTGAGGCATGAAAGTTTAATTCTTATTAGTTACTTAAATATTAAGAGTCAAAATAGATGCGAATTAATTCAACAAGATTGTAATTTCAAGATTTTAGAATATAAACTTATTTTTTGTTGTGTTGTTAGCAACACAACAAAAAATAAGCTTATATTAAAACTTCATAATTAATGTCACCATATTTCAAACAATTTTTTAAACATTAAATTTTCCACGATCGTAACCAAAAATGTGAAAAACGAGAGCCTATGCTGTTTTTTTTTTAATATGACTGTAAGTGATGAATTATTATAAGTATCTACATATTCATTCAATATCGTTTAAAACATGCATTCGATTAGCCACCCACAGAGTAAAATGAATGCTGCTTCTATTTAAATTTAAGGTCTTATTAAAATGTTTTCAAATAGGTACAACTTTAGGAGCCAATTACATATTTTATTGTTAGGTCCATAAATCGATTGTTCTTCCTTTTGTGATCAAGCACATTTCATACCTAACTAAGTCACCGATTTGAATAAAAATTTACTGGGTAAATTCGTATGAAAGTGTCCAGCTCTGGTGCCACAGTTTTCAATAAAATACCTAAACTACACAAATATTAATATTTGTTAACCTTAAGTAGCGATTTAATTTAGAATATATTCATATTTTTTTACTTACTGAAGCCATCATATTATAGGTATATTTCTGAATCGAATTGCAATATCTCTGATTTGCTGAGTTTTATTTGAATATACTTTGTCATCTTTTAAAAATCTTGAAGCTCTAGTAAGTAGCTCCAGGTAAAGTTTAATGGCAGATATAAGAACATCAGTATAAACTCCCTGACGGACAGAATATAATATATATTAATTTAAAGTCAATCGATACAAAATCGATATGAGCATTTATGTAGTGGTGTAACTTTCGATCGTCCTTGGCTGCTTTTATTTGTTTTACTTGAGAATCCTGTTCCCGAAGATGCCATTCTGATCACGGTGTGTTACTCCGGGCATACTTGTGTCATGTAAACATTGTGGAGTTGATATTGTTTTGATTACATGGTAGGTCAGAGACAAAAACGTTTACTTCGCATTTTATGACAGTTAAATTATTACACCATATTCATTTTTTATATCATTGAAGAGGCTTGATACGTACTTACTACCAACTTATATAGGTACAAACACCTTCCAGTAAGTTTTAAAATATGCGTGAATGCCCCGGCGCACAACCCCTGTGCACTATGTATTACATCACTATAATAAAAAAACAGTATGGTTACCACGGTAACCAAGTGACAATTCTCTTTCGTATGTTATGTACAATGTGTCTATCTCACTCGTTTTTATTTTAATGAAATTGAATATATATTATGACCTTACTAAGACGTAATGTTACGGTTAGAATGGACCTGAGAAGAGATTTTTTTTTTCTATATCAGAACATTATTGTATTTAAACAATGTTTCTTTGGTATTATATAGTCCCATGGTAGCTGCCGCCTTCACTCCGCGTACCGACTGACAAGTGTTGTGTTTATGCACAACCACTGCTTACTTATGACTTGCGTAGAGGACTGCTGGAGAAAATTATATGCCAATGATACATTTATTTTTATTTTTAACGAACGTAACACGTCACATATTTTTATTGCATTTATTCTTCTTAAGCAATAATATATTTCTGTTTAGACGTCTAAATTGTTAGAACATAGTACCTACCTACACCGTAATAAGAAATTTAGGTGTATGGTCTAACAAATTTTTAATTATAATTTACTATTTTAAGTATCTACTTACATGTAATAGATCCAACCATTTATTTTCTTTTTGACAGCACCAATAGAACGTAACTGCGTCATGTTACGCAAAAGTTCACATTTAAATGCGAGGTTTTAAAAATATGACAACTGCCTGAGTTTGCTCCTTGATCTCGTATAATAATCATCCTTGACAAATTGAGTCCATAAGTGCAATACTTAGTTTTTTTTTATAAATAACATAAAATAACAAACGATTTAAAAAAAAATACGTTCTATGGCTATCAACATAGTGATGCTACGATTTAGATATCGATGTTGTTTATTAACTATTTTACACGGGTATAATGTAGCATTCTAATGTAGTATAAATAGTACACAGTTACTACCTAACGAAAATACTAAAGTTTATTCTCAATAATTTTTTTTTAAATCCTTAGTAATAATACTACATTGATGTGCTAAAGATCGGCGCGTCGATATCGCCGATACCAAACAAGTCATTTGTTGCGAATGCCGACAACACACGCATAACAATGTGTTACCCATGTTACCACATCGACATTCAATCGCCTACTGACAACATGTAAGCACCAAGTTCTCCGATTTATATAATAAAAAAACGCTGACGTTTTTCTCTACTGTTTTAGCAGTGCTATTTTTAAGTAGGCCTACTGTCTTCCTGTTTACTTACAGGAAAAGACAGTAGGCTTCTCTACTGAGAAGGAGCTCAAATGGGCCAGATTGGGGTAGCATTTTGTTTTTGGACCCTACGAATTTACAAAACAGGTATTATTTATTCGTAGTTTGGACTCTCAGCAGCTTGCACCATTCCGAATCCCCTGACCATAGAGTTTCACATCACACGCGCCTCTTTCATCAAAAAGTCACTCTTTATGTCAAACCAGCACAACGGATCTCCTTTCAAAATAAAAGTACGGTTAAATAGACCTGTCAAAGAGTATTGTTTAGCATGTGCGGAACCGATAACATGTGTGTAATGTCAGGGTCGCAGTGACATTACAGAGTGGAACATGCGCCAGGAATGCTGTTTAGGTGAACGAATTGTTTGATTGGCCTTAGTATAAATGTGATAACAATAATATAATCAATCTGGGATATTCGTAAAAAAAACTTGCCTACGTATGCAAACGCTTGTATCATGGGTACTAGATTTCGGATATAATACTTATAAAAACAAGGGAAGAAAAACTAAACATACTACTTCTAATTACTGTTAAAAGGGCACTTCGAAAAAAAACTAACTACATACTTAAATTATATCTACTTATATACTAATAATTTTTTTTGATATATGTGTGAATTTTGAAAATAAACAATTCATTTTTTTATAAATTTTTGAGAAAACAAACACGACTGATTTTATAAATATATGTGTACCTACATAGAGGTATATCTATTCTATATCATTAGAATATCGTAGGCTGTTTTTAATACTGAGTCAAAATACATCAGGTACTTCTTCATATAATATTGTTTCGTTATAATATAACACGAGTATGTAATTACATACATAAGTAGATACATGGTAATATTGCCAGTTTGCAAAATGTCAACAACTCTGTCACCGACTTGCTTTCGAATTATTATCATTATCAAATTACTTCTACAAAATTAAACACAATCAAGTGACGATTTAAAGAGCTTTGTTTAGATTGACGATTGTTAAAGCTGACTGACTGACTGACTGATATAGTGATCTATCAACGCACAGCTCAAACCACTGGACGAATTAAGCTGAAATTTGGAATTAAGGTAGATGTTATGACGTAGGCATGCGCTAAGAAAGGATTATTGTAAATGCCACTTTTAAAGAGGTGAAATAGGGTAGGCAAGTTTTACTTCTTAATGCGAGCAAAGTCGCGAGCACCCACTAGTTAAAATAATATTGGAGAAAAATAAAGATTACGATGGCTTATGAAACTTTAAAACAATGAGAAATAGGAACGTTCTGTTGATAAATTTAATTAATTGAGTAACAACGTAATATTTTAATACTCTTTGCTAATGGCTATTTTAATTATTCTTAATGAATTGGGTATTTGATTGCTTTTGTCCTGATTTATTTGTTATCAAACTAGGTGAATTATAAATTAATGTTCTTGTTAATTATAACCACGTGTATAAAATATCACAATTTGATAAATAAATACATATTTATACATGTTGTAAGGACATAACTGTAACGGACTGACTGTAAGGGTTTTGTATTTATTTATTTTAATATAATATAATTGCAATTTATATATCACTAGCAGGTGCCCGCGACTTCGTCCGCGTGGAATAGTTATTACCATAAAAACGGTTCTAGTGAGTTAATCTTAAAAGATAGACATATACTGTTGCGGACATTTTGTTAAATCATTTCAAGAGGAATAATTCTTAGATACATATTTTTTGATATCTTGAACCGTTTTCGTAGCGCACGCAACGGAAGCCATCACAAATGAATAATTTCCCTCGTTTTTTCCACATTTTCCATTGTTTCTTCGCTCCTATTAGTTGCAGCATGATGTTAATGCATGCCTAAAGCCTTCCTCTATAAAAGGTCTATCCGACACAAAAAGATTTTTTCAATTCGAACCAGTAGTTCCTGAGATTAGCGCGTTTAAACAAACTCTTCTGCTTTATAATATTAGTATATATATATATTAGCACGTGTGTAAAATATCACATTTTGATATGTAAATAAATACATATTGTTGTAAGGACATACATAACTGTAACTGACTGACTGTTAGGGTGTTTTATTTATTTATTTTAAAATAATACAATTACAATTTAAATATATATCATATGATAAAGAAAATAAACTCTGTTCTCAGCTAATTCTTTGCTAGGCAAGAAAATAAATGTCAACATTATTAAGGCGGTCTTACATCACAAAAAGTATTCAATTTCAAATGTTTTCCACAACGTCTTGTATCATTATTTAAACTGTACCCACAAATTAAGGCTGATCTCAGATATCTGCTAAATAATTCAACAAAGTATTAAGAGGACAATGACCCCTGACTAGTTCTTTACTGAACGAATCGGAGATGACGAAAATTTGCGATCTTTATTGAAATCTTTTGTTCATTGTTGTTACCAGATTAGAGAACGTGATGTTATCTAAATTATATTTTTATTAACAGTGCCATGGAATAATGAAACACTATGAACAGTGGAAATACTGGGGAAAATAGCAAAGAAATACATAAACAACGACTTCTGTCTGTTTGTATAATTTGGATAATCCTAAAACTAGTCTAATCTATACTAATATTATAAAGCTGAAGAGTTTGTTTGTATGTTTGTTTGTTTGAACGCGCTAATCTCAGGAACTACCTACTGGTGCGAATTGAAAAATTCTTTTTGTGTTGAATAGACCATTTATTGAGGAAGGCTTTAGGCTATATTACATCACGCTGAAACTAATAGGACCGAAGGAACAATGGAAAATGTGAAAAATAACGGGGAAAATTATTCATCTTTAAAGGCTTTCGTTGCGTGCGCTGCGAAAACGGTTCAAAATTGTAAGAATTAATGCCCAAAATAGCTATTCTACGCGGACGAAGTCGCAGGCACAGCTAGTTCTAAGATAAAGGTCTTAATTAGGTACCACCTCTCTCTCTCTTGATCCGTATATCCTCATGACTGAGAGTCGTGACTGCCCGCATAATAAATTGGTTAGAGGAGTTCTCTTGGGCAGATTCATCGTGGTCGGCGCCCAGGTCTATCCACGGAAGACACATGTCCTCGGATTAAACCATACCACCTAACAGCATATAAATACATGTATACTATAAACGGCTTTTAAAAAAATCTTAATACCTGTTTTCTGACAAATTGGGTAGACCGAGAACCCCATGAACTTAGAAACTTCTCTAAGAAGAGCATCAGTAAAGTAGATTCTTTTCTTCATATTATTAAAGGCTATTAAAAAGTCTTTTTTACTAAGTACAAGTGATTAAGTCCAAAGATTGTATCTGGATGTAGACCACACGGCAGCGGCAGCCCTACAATTTACAGAAATACCATCTCAATCAGACATAATTGCCATCATTTGTATCGCAAATCTATGGAGATCTCGTAATTATCTACTTTCAATGATAAATACTTGTGAAAAGGGTAATATGGGCTATTAATCAAGTGTGGCTTATAAAATAAAAGAAAAACAGGTAATTGCTATTTAAATAGGTACAATTGCATGAATTATAACAATTAATTTACTTTATAAAAATAAGTCGGGTTTTCCTTCCTGACGCTATAACTCCAGAACGCACGAACCGATTTCCACGGTTTTGCATTCATTGGAAAGGTCTCGGGCTCTGTGAGGTTTGTAGCAAAGAAAAATCAGGAAAAAATACAAGAGAAAAGCGGGAAAACAGGGAAAATCATTTTTCACATACAGAGCCATCTCTGATGCATAGCATGTACTACAAACTGGCGAAACGGAGTTCGCAGGGTTTGCTAGTATCATTTAAATTTCTCCACTCTCGTTACTACAAGCGAGAATTTTCTTGTCAAAAATAATTGTAGTGCTTCATGACAAAAAAAAACTATAACATTTATTATTCATTAATTTGGCTAAAACATTTGATTCTTTCTGATAAAAGGTTGCCTATTGTATTTTTTAGCAGTGTCGGGCTAACCAAGTTACAAGTACTAGATTTATTGTAGATACTAGATGTTTGTTTTTACTTACAGTTGTCGTAAGCCAAATCAGAAATCTGAAAAAGCAGTTCGAAAAGTCGACTTCAGAATGTACCGCTTCATACTAGCTTTCTTAGGTATACTTAGTAATTACAGACTCTCAAAATCAATTTTTACCGCACTCATACTTACTTAAACTTAGTAAATACTTGTAGATAGATATCAACTTCCAGAAGGCGCAAATTGACACACCGATTTGTCTCCTCTCAGATTGACCACCAGATTAACTTCAAAATCTCGCGTTTATTCATGTGCCAACATCGAAAAACGAGGCTCATTCAGTTTGTCACGAAACAACACCCCGAACGATCGATCACTCGCTTATTATCTTAAACATATCGCCCTTTTGCCGCGACAATTTAAGGTTATGTCTACAGGGTTATGAGAAAAATACAGTTTCTATTTTTAACTAGCAGCGTCCTATGGTTTTACTCGCGTTATTCCCAGATATAAGTAACCTATCCCCCGGGTCCGAGCACCACACTCAGTGATTCAAATCGATATCTACGCGCTTTTGTTTGTTTTATTGGCTTTAAAATTTTCAGCAAATTACTATCCATAGAAATTTATTTGATTGGAAAATTAAACTGATTGTCATGCTACAAACCGGAGGCATATGTTAATAAAGGACCTTATCTAGATAGATTATCTCTGAACTCTTTCATCTTCGAATAAGAATAAGCGGCTAGTTCACGTAGGCTTAATAATTAAAAAAAATGTGCTCCAACATTATGCGCTACGTGTATTGCTGACGAACCCTGTATTCTATCATTAATTTTACTCCTTCTACATTCTTATTAAGTAGGTATCAATATTAAAACCCAAATTACACGAATCTTCCGTAAAGGTGCATTATTGTTAAAGGGCCATTGTAATGATGTTCATGTCATCTCATCCATATGCGATATTACTTAATTATTTTGGAAATGATCGGAACAAGACGGAATATTTTATATCAAGGCAAACTGGTGCCTAGGTGTTTTAAATTATTTTGATTGGTATTTTGGCAAAAACGAATATTCCTAACAGACAGATTTTTCAACAATGATCTACACATTAGATCACAGTCAAGTCTCGAATGAAACTGGGTCTCAAACAAACTTAGAAGAACTTCTGTTTGTAATACATACGTACATTTATGTGTCACGCCTATATGTATTCACTTTTTGTAGTCTAAGTAATTTTAAAATAAAAAAAATGCTAATTGATGATATCTCCACAAATATTTCTAATTTGCCAGCATATTATATAGAGCCTATGGTGTCTCATAATCTTATTTCTAACAGCCCAGTTAACTTATTTACTTACTACATACATGTTATGTGTTACATAAACAATTGCATCGATAGTATTTAACCGTTTATTGTTGGGCCATATGCAGTAACATAATACGTTAAAGAATGATTTGAATACTCTCTTTTCCTCAACTCAATTCATCACAGATAATTTGGTCCAGACAATTTTTTTATTAATGACAATGGTCTGAACTCTCAAATATTGTTATCTTAGTATATTTAAACTGGAACACCTTTATATTTAATACACATTGTTAAGTACATAAGTAGAATAACAAATATACATAGGTAAAAAATGTAAAAATTAAATATATCATACATATCATACCTATGCAATGCTGCTATATTGTTACCATTAATAATTCCAAAGTATATATTTTTTTTTAATTTAAAAATATTTCGAGGAGTATGACACTAGAGGAAGGTGATCATATCCTTTGGCTTGAGGAAAGTGCTAAAAGTAAAAACATATTGTTACAAATATGTCAAAATAAATGACTACTATCGAAAGTTAATTAATCAGTGGTTCACCTTTGAGGCGCCAATAAGGATTAACGGACAATTAAATATTGGTTAAAAGCCTTTTATCAATCTCATTATAAGAAATTCAACGAGGAACTGACAAGGTATTGTTTTTTTTAACTTATACTTAATCTTAATGTTAAGTTAACACACAGAAAAATAGATATTATAAGAAACATGTTTACATTATTTTTATATAAAACAAATAAATAATTTGTTGGTATCTGGTATACATATTATAATAATGGTAAAGAGGATCGAAAGTCTAAACCAGCGGTTCCGAAAGGTGGTCCGCGGAGCCCTGGGGTTCCGTGGAAAGGCCGCAAGGGTTCCGTAAAAAAATATATAGTAAAATTCCATGATAAAAACCTACATATTTACAGTAAATGTACAAAAAATATTTCATAAAAAAGTTTCATGTATACCTTTATAAGGTAGGCCAATTCCCAGTTATCAACGTAGGGTTCCGCTAGGAAAAGTATAGTCAATTAGGGTTCCTTGACAAAAATAAATTGGGAACCCCTGGTCTAAACATTGAAGATATTCAAAAATAATGTTTGGTGATAGTGATATACTTAGAATTGAACACAGAGCACGTTCCAAAAATTTATAGATTTTCCACCTGTCATCTGTATCTTTGTTAGTCAGTTTATATGAACGCTCATCACGCAAAAGGGATAAACGGATCATCATGATTGTTGGTATGCAGGAAGAGTCATAGACTACTTTTTATCCCGAAACAATGCGAGCGAAGCCGCGAGCGTCCACTAGTATTAAATACACGTTTTATATCAAAACATGTATGTACGTGATTGAAGATGAAAATCAAACATTATCAAAAAAATTAAAATAATTCTCATTATACATAATGCTATTCCTAATCTCCATGATAACGACATTCATTAAGCTTACATCCCAACATATAATAGATTCTTTTAGTTCTTATTCTCCCGAGATATCTAAAGGTCAGATATATTGAAAATGGAGCAAGTTTTATATAGTTTTGTACGATAATGTTGCAAAAAACGCGCTTGTAAAGAAGTCGGACTGCATTCGTAGAGTTACTTTTTGTGATCGTTTTCAAAAAGGTTTTAAAAACTATTTGAATTAAACGCGGATTCTGCGCGCGGCGCCAGCGGATAAATAGCTATTTTATTTTTTGTGGACAACTGTCCGATATCAATGGACAGATGAACTGGAAAGGCTTGATGTATCAGCTGTTAACTAGTGGATTGTTTTTGTAACGGACAGTTAACTATAACTGCCAGCAATTTACCTAAGTAAGCTTTTCATTCCCAATTGTTGCGGAATAAAATTGAGATCAAATTAATTAATTCATTAAATATTAATTGAACTTCATTAATAAGGCAATGAAATAAAATCAAATACTAATACTTATATTGTGTTGAGAGATATAAAACAACGGGATATCTAAAATAAGTAAGCAATGGAAGCATGAGCAAAGTACATAGTACCCAAGCCAAGTTTAAGTAATAGTGTTCATAATAGTTGTCAAGTATCCGTCTGAAGAATTTTAAGGTTGCATCCCACGTGCTTGGGGTTTTTATGCGCTCGTCATTTGTTAAACAACCTTAGATACGACGCCCTGTGATTATTAGGTAAGGTAGGTAGATTTACAATTGCTAGCATACCAGTACCTATTTAATTATATATATTTTTTAAGGATTTTTATACCCTGTAGAAAATTTTACAGTTCAATATGAAACCGTTAAATGAATCCAATTCAATTGAAAATATTTGGTAACAGACAGACCCTCGTAAACAAGTATTTAACCTTCTCTAGTTTGGCATTCCTCATTACTGAGAATCACGAATCCTCCGCAGAATTGTCAAATATACAAGCATCCAATTTACACGTGTAAAGATTGTACGATAATGTAGTGTTGTAGAGAGTTACAATAAAGTCTGTAATGAGCGAATGGTCCTTGCGAGAGATTTATCGAGGAGTCGAAATAAAACGACGTCTTTGACGGTGATTTAATTGGGCTGAAACTTTTTTTTTATTTTAAAGTGATTTTATGAAATCTAAAAAAATAACATAAGAGAAACAAATACAAGCTATTGGTTAGAAAACCATGCATAAGTTCTTTATACAGTTGATGTAAGTACAAAAATACGCTTTACATTTTTATTTGGTTATAACTCACATTAACACTAAATTACCAGTCGATTCGATAGAAGTAGGTATACTTATAAGAAATTGATTGAGATAACCACCATTTCTCTATAAAGCATTAAGAAACAAATTATATTCTGATTCTTAAACAAACTTAACTTACTCCTTGCTTTATATTTTTACCAAGTGATAAAAATTAATACTTTAATCGCCACAAAGATCTCAGCTATTAAACCATTCCTCACATTGTAAGAAGCACGGGAGCGGTCGTTTACAGCCATTTCACAAATATTCGTGTTAATTCCTCCTTTGGCGACAATTATAATTAATATCGTGGCAATAAATTAAAACGATTGCAGTTTACATCTCGTTAAAACGGGATATTTTGCGAATTAACAAAAAAGTTTTCGCTCGAAAAAGTTTTGTCACAGTTTGGAAAAAGTTTGTTTGATCGATGGATATTTTTTTGGGTTAATGATTTGTCTAATGTTTTAGGAAATAATAGCGTGACTTTATAAAATCTAGATATTTCTAGACTGGGTCAGGCTGATCTAGAAATTAGAAAAAGACCGTGGGAAATATATCTTTTGCGAGGATTCATATAAGTACATAGACTGAAATAGTGCATTACCTATACAATGTTGTAGTTATACTTTCAAAACAAACGAGTGCAAAATGTTCACATGTTTTCCTAAAAAATATAATTCAATACATTTGGTCGTATGTATGTAAATCAGCTGTAGGTATAAAATCGATAGCTATATCGAATCAAAGTTGAATCGAAGTCAAGTTTAAGGTCGTTCGATAGTCTAATCCAATGTAAAAGTAATAAAAACAAGATGAATGTATCTATAGCTGACCACAGAATGACCCCGCGATATTTTAGCCTTATTGGAATTATATTAATAATCTGTGGAAAGGTCAACAGCCATTAAATCGAGGCAGTTGGCGAATAATAGAAGTAATTCGCTCTCGAGTATCCAGTTTCTGTCAATATTTTGGCAACACAAGTCTAGATTTTTATCCAGAATTCTATTCTGTTTTCAAATACGAATATACCTAAATATTTTCTATGGAGATGGAGAAACTTTGTAATTTTGACCAGGAAACATGTTTCTTGAAAATGGCAACGGAAAAGATCCATTCTATGTAGAGTGAATAGATTTCATCTAGGCTGGCGAGCTACTCTTATATACTTACGAGTAGGTGGAAGTCCTGAGACAAAATATATCGCAAAGCATATGCTACCTACTTAAAATAAAATATACCTGCCACAATGTTCTGGAAATTTTATATTTACAGGTGGTACAAAAATCACAAAATTTTGAATTGAACTAAGTAAAGTAAGTACATATATATCTTTTGTTATTTATAATACAAAAAAAGATTTACATTATAAAATTTCTCTCAACTTCCAAGAAATGCTAAACCCTTTTATAAGTAAACAAGAGTATCACAAATCTCGGTACTTCCATATTTTGTATGCAATACCTATATGCTATTAGCTTCTGAACCCTAATAAACTAAACCTTTTTTGACCCTTATAAATATGGCAAGATTTTTTGGCGCTATTGTTGGTTTTACAAGGACGAGTGAAAAAGTAGATTTTTTTAAAGATGAATTTTATTAATGACGGCGATAAGCATTCCATCTTTTTTGCACATTGCTCCTCCATTTGTGCGAAATCAAATCTGGAGCTAATCAAATCTAGGTAAGCGTGTTAAATCCTAAGCTACACCAATACAAAACTCTATCATTATTATATTTTTCTATGCTTTAATGGATCCCATTTAGTGGAGATATGCCTATAAATACTTATTTTCTCTTTAAGCACTCGTATAAGATCACAGCTAATTTTAAACGCAATAATAAAATGTCACGTGCATTCAATAAGGAGAGACAAGGGCATATCAAAGCGTGAAATTATATGACATATTTTCTTTGCACTAACATTTATGGCAGGATTGCCCTTTTTAATGGAAACTGGTAAAATAATGGCTTCAGATAGTAAGAGAAGTTCAATTAAATTACACAAACATGTGACATAGGAATATATATTTATGGAGATTCCAATTGGAATCAAATCAGGAAAACATTAACAAGACACAAGCGTTTGCTTAATATGGGGCTGTGTGAATTATCCCAAATTATTTATCTGTTTATTCTTTTATTTTTCAAGTCAAATAACATTAATTAATGAAATACTTGCTTTACATTTAGCATATTTTACCTGAGTGACATTGACGTTATCAGCGCCATCTGGTGCCGGTTTAGGCAGGCGCCTGTCAGCCCTATGCAGGTATCATGGAGAACGTAGCCCAGATCATCGTTTTTTAAATTAAAATGTCAACCACAACTTGTTTCAATATTACCTACCGACAGAGAGTGTTAATGCTGTAGATTGGATATTGTATTAACAAGAGAATTACAACTTCCTTTTGCACTAAAATACCTTTCACTTATCGTACTAGAAGTTAATAATATGAATCGTAAGACAGCAACGTATCGTATGGTTATTTTGTTTTGTTGCTAAAACAACATTGTTTTTATGAATATGAGTTTTATAAATGGCGGCCAGAATCATCCTTTTCACACAAATAGAGGAATAGTTCAGCTCTTCTTAAATGAACCGAGTTCTACAAAACTGTATTTTACGCAATAGAATCTTTCAATAAACTCGTAAAGTAGGACTGGATCTGGCAGGGGTCTAGTAAGTACATCTTCCCTAATGCTCAAACCGACTGAACTTTAAAAAAACCTATCGCCAAACGCTCTGAAACTCTTGTTACAAAACATAACTTATCACTAGAATAAGATTTCGCGCCTACACACTTGAAACTTCTATCAAAATTGTTTCTCGCTAGCTAGTGTAGCAGTGTTGTTCATACATACATACTACTCTGCCCTATCAATAAGTTTAATTAATCTACGTTCACATGCTGCCGGTCAGTTAGTATATATCGGCATATGTCCCTTTTGTTTACTGTCTTGTTTGTCAACTTGTTATTACACTTGATCACTTGCTTGGTAATATACAGGTATGTATGTAGGTATCTCCTGTCATCTGATAAGGGACGTATAGGTAAACTATATTCCAATTCCAATTGTAAAAGGGGGAACCAGTCACTCGCTATCCACTCCGTGTGCACTACTTTACTACAGAACTCGGCCATTTACACATTTATAAAGAAACATCAACCGAAATAGGTTAAAAATTCACAAATACACATTTAATGTTGATTAAATCTATCTTATATCTAAGAGATGCGCGCGCGCAGAGAGGCTCGCGGTGTCTTGCGGTACTCTACAATAGGATAGTAGGTAAACTATGGTTAAATGACATACAACAAGGATATCTTTTTTTTTCATTTTATTTTTAGTATCTTTTCTTCTTTTTTTAGATGAGCTAAGGAAGCTACTAACATGATTACATAAATCAGTAGTCAAATTATAAAACCTGCTCGTCAATTACTTTATGGTTCGTTAGTCGATAGCCGGCTTGTGTTTTGTGTATGTCATTATTAGTGTGGTAGTCGTAAAGCCATGTCAGACGCCCGTGGAGCGGAATGAAAACTCTCGACACCGGATTTAGCTACTCTCACACCACAAGAAGAATATAAAAATGAATTCTTGAACAAATATAGACTTACCTATATCTTAAAAACCAGTCATGCAGACATTCGATCACTCCTTTATATGGCACTTTCATTCATATATTAATATCGATCTGAATTATTCAAGCCATTAAAAAAGTGTATGAATGAAATATTACCGCTCAAATTTATGTGTTTTATTGAAATTGTTTTTATCGTGAATTGCTTTTACAGCTCTTAATCGTTTCCTTGCTTTTGAATAAAAACGGTATATTTTTTATAAAATGTTGGAAGGATCCAGTTTTATGGCTTTTTAATATGAAAAAGTTGGGCGCACCTGGTTTTAAAAATCTGACCGATAGCTAAATGTTTTCTAATGTAGATGTGGCATAGAAAGACCATTTCTTTTCGGTTGGACATTAAGAATTGTCAAACAAGGACTTTACCGTAATAATCATTATCAATAGATTGTTATGTTTTGTAGAGTTCTATTAGTAGCGCGCTATGCTGTAGCCTTAATACTGTTTTTAAATAAATAAAGGATAGTGATCATGCTTTAATCGGTAACTATATATTAAGAATTCGACTCATGGCTATTTTCTTTTAGAATTCTTTGTTAAAATCAATATTTTTTAATCACTAAACCTATTAAACCCTAAAGGGCTATCTTACTTGTAAACTATGTGGTCTAAAGTAATAACTTTAAACAAACCTTGTAATATAAATACCATGTAAAGATAATTTTAATCAAAATTATTGAAATGAGTTTGCGAAGTCCGGTAAAGTGGACAATTAATTGGAAAATTACATCCTTATAAGATTTTCAATTCATATAGTCGTGCACATCGCAGGTAATGATCAGCTGAGACGACTGCGTATTAAACGACATTGTCAGATTATTGTCATTAACATGCTGGAAGGGACATATGCAGTGCCATCGCTTCATAAACTACCTACTTATCATAAACACGTAATTGCCAACTTAAGACTTCATGCTCTCAGACCTTATTCGAGACAAAAAGAGCTGTATGCATTCTAAATTGAAACTCACCTCGGTTTTCACACTCCAAAGCGTTCACAGACCGAAAAATCACAAGACAATTTCCAAGTACTGGCACAATATGTACAAATCACCGAATCGGAGGAAAAAGAAAAATAACAAATGAAAATCTATTGTATATTCAAACGGCGCGCGAAACCGCAGAAATATGTCAGTGGCGCGACGCGGCGGACGGACGACACACTACGCGTGAGGGGAATGACGATGGAGGCCGATCTAAATGAATTTTCGAAATTTTGGGAGCGGTAGTGCCGCATCGGTGGCGAGGTACCGAGTGAGAGCCGCGCGCGCACTGCCCGCCCCGGCAGGACATCGACTTTATAAATTCACTTTGTCCATAAATACGTAACTGTACAATTCGGCTAGTGTGTGACAGAAACTAATAGCTAATAAGGTGTTGAGTACCTGTCGTTAATTGACGACAAAACAGGTGATTCATCCGCGTCGTCCTTCTTTCGCACTTCTAAATACATACATTCATTGTTTTCCTCATACTTGTAACAAAAGTACACCGATTAAGAACTCATTTGGAACTAAATTGGGGTAGAGGGCGTAGAGGCTATTGATCTAGTATACATACGTCTTAATACTTACTAATGTTTTGTTTTTTGTATAGGTTCACGTTAGACTACAGCCCGCCTGATGTTAAGCATTGCTACCTAGGATTTTACAAGCTTACCAAGAAGGTTCCTAATTTTTTACTTTCGGAAACACACTTATCACAAAATTTTGGACGTCTTTTTTTTTAAATAAAACTATCGAGCGAACTATGCGTAGTCATGTTTTGGCAGCTTTATTTGCCTAAACACTGAATCAAAGATCGATAAAATGAAAAAAGCCGTGAACTTAGCACCTATATTTCCATTTTTTATGATTTTTTTAAAATGGCGATTTCATCTCCTAGATCGTCTTAATATCTCCAGATAGTAGATAGGCCATATTTTTTTTAAGAATAAGGTACTTATAATATTTTTTTGACCATTTCATTATTAGATTAAATTAGGTAGATAAAATAGCAATCATAGAGGAACATGCTACATACTAGATTAAGACTATACTAAAACGGAACAATACCGCACAGTTATGTTACAATATGGAATTATTTCACTTTGAGAAAGATGTATTAGAGACCATAATATATCTCAGCATTTCGGTACCATTGTCTCTCGCCGTTTGCCTTAATGCAAAACCAATATTTACAAAGCAAATAGCACAATACAAATAAAGCAAGTGTTATGACACTTGATTGGTGAGAATTTTGTCGTTTTTCTTCGTAAGAAAAGAAAAAAAAACTAACGCTTGTCTAAACAATACCTATCTGAGAGAAAAAAAAGTAAAGATAAATCAAAAACTCAAATGAAACTGCAATCACTAACCAAAACGGGATAACGAGGCGCCAATAAAAGATCAATTTCGATGATGTTTTAAAGATTTGATAGCAATAAAATATGTTGCGCCATTTTCGGTTACCCATCCAATTATGTACTGGTATGGTATATGGCAAGCCTGCAGATTTCGCTAATGATTGATGAACTTTAGTAATCACAGAGATATGGGTAACTTTACCTTATTTCCCATTACCATAGGATAACGTGGGGCTCTGTAAAAAAAAAGATGAATTGAGTACCTACATACGAAAATCTTTAAAAAATATATGTAGAAATTACTTGATTTAGCAATGTAATTAGGCATGAAAATCGTCGCAGCCATTTATCAGCACATGCTACCAGCACACAGGTTCCAGTAAATCACAGTGTGGCCGGTGGCGGACAGAGGGCGCGCTCGGAGTAGCGACTCAATAAATACCACGATAAACATCTACTTGGAAATCTGTATAGAATGGTACAAGGTGTGAGCGATTGATAGAAAGGGCACTGCTAATCTATACTAATATTATAAAAAAAATATTTTTGTGTTGAATAGATCATTTAGCGAGGAAGGCTTTAGGCTATATTACATCACGCTGCAACTAATAGGAGCGAAAAAACAATGGAAAATGTGGAAAATACGGGGAAAATTATTCATCTTTGAGGGTTTCCTTTGCGTGATCTGCGAAAACGGTCGTGGGTAACAGCTATAATTTATAAAGCTGAAGAGGTAGTTTGCAAAATTAAATACGATGCCCAAGATAACTATTCCACGCGTACGAAGCCGCGCGCACAGCTAGTTTTTTATAAACATAAAAATCTTTTTTTTAACTAAAATAGCTCCGGCTTCGTTCTAGTTGTTTTGTGATAACAGGTAGGTATCCTATGTAGTTGTCGAGACAGATAATAAAACCATGATGATATAGGTATCCATCCGTTGTGGCGTGACTTAGGCACACATAATTCAACAAACCAAGAATTATAACTTCACTTTTACATAAAATGATGATGACTGCGCTAATTTAAATACCTAATCTAAAATAGTTAATAAAAATAACACTAACAATATATTCCAAGTATTCATACAACTTTCCGCAAAGCTAAGCCTTGTCGTTAGTTGTAAGGTTGTTCTGTGGAGAACAACCTTCAAATTATGCATGTGGTGCATATTGAGTGTTGACAAAGCAGAAGAATAATGGCACAATGTCCTAATAAGCTACGGTCGACTTGGCACAGGTGCAAACATATATTGCGCAATGTACATAACAGGTACATAACAAATGTGTGTAAATACATACGTTATGCACGTAGAACTGTTTGGTCTCAACTCTCGGTGAATGAAATATTATGTTGCAAAGTAAGTAAGATGTAAGTACCTATGTAAAGCATTGGACTTTTAAGTTTCAATCATAATGGAATTTCTGAATATCCTGCATCTTTTGACACTTGATCGAGTCTTACATTTTCATCTACATAAAATAAGGTACAACAAAAAGCAAGGGAGTAAAAATTAAGGTAAACAATACAAATTACTTACCTATACTAACCTTGAGGTTCTCTTGTATCAGAGGCCCAAGCTCACTACAAGTAATAATAATAATAATAAATAAACCGCAGGGGCGACTTTATGGCGAGTCGTCGGTGAGTGGCGTCACCGCGGACCCCGATTCCCTGGGGGCTAAAAGAGACCCCCTGCCTCCCGGCTTGCCTTGATGCCTTGATTGGCCGTCCGGGAGTGGAAGACGCAAGAGCTAAGTACCTAAGCTCCAGGGTGGAAGTGTTAAAGGGCATAACGCCGCTAGTACCGCTCAGAGAACGCGCAGCACACCTCTCGACACCCTAAGCCACTCACATCAATGTTGCCCTTCCGGCGCCATCTTAGGCTGCCTTTTGTGGAGGGCCCATTTAGTGAGTGGCAAGTCATCACCCGCTATAATTTTTATGAATGAGGCGTAACTGGCGGGTGCCGTTCCTCATACAATAGACCAGTTTAATTAAGGCAATGAACAACTCAACACAATAGCCTGTAACATTAATACCATTTCTGCAATAGTTATTTTATATACCTAACATCCTCTTTCTGTAATTTTGTACTTAATTTTAAGTATAGTATTGTAAAAGGCCTCTCAGTGTTGGCTACGTCCCCACTGATGCCTTAAAAATACCGGGCGTAAGGCCCGAGAGTCTGTGAATGAATAATAATAAATAATAAAATCATTTATTTACACAAAAACATTTTTTAAAATACACAATAGTAGCCTATAATATAACTCGCTGTCGACAAGTCGCTGCTAAAGTACAGTAACTTTTTTTTGTTTCATTGCAGTCCACATTATGATCTCGAAAATATTCTGTAAAATAAGTACAGTATATATTGATATATTAGAAATTTAGGTGAGTAAAAATAAATAAATAAAATAACAAACAAAAACACACTAGCTATTCGCTAATCTCTCCATACTTGTGCCCCAACAAAAATATGCAAATTAAGATGGTATGACGAGCTTTAAGCTCGTGCCAAACACAATGTTTGTCCAATCGTGTACCTCGGATTAAAGAGTATTTAATATTTATTATGTAGTTGCTCTATAGATATTTATAAACTGCTTTGACAAGTCCGTGAGTGGTCGACAAATAGACTTTGTGTAATATGCTTTGGAATTCTAGATTATTCTTTGGAAATATTTGTACATATATTTGTTTATAAACGCGTTTTGATTTTCCTAAAATGAATTGGTCTATGGCTTATTCACTACGAAAAGCAAAGTTGTTCACACCAACCTAAACTGATGTTATCATTTGTTTCAGATTCATATAATTACTAAAACTATGTCATGTAAATCTGAAGTATCTGATTTTCGTCTGACTTCAACAATCAACATTTTGTGTAGCCTATATCCGTCGGTCGGTGCTTACAGACCGAAATGTATTAAATTAATAAAACTATTTTTATTAGTGTTGTAGCGGCCATTTAAACACTTTGCTCTCGATGCCGTTACACAGCATGTCAGTTTAGCTTCAGATTATGTATCTAAAACCTAGCCTAGGTTTAAAAAAATATTATATTATTAGTTTTAATATTATACCAAACTTACTTTCCCTAATAAAACACTACCAGGGTAACTAAAACAATTGAAATGAGTCTTACAATACATATAATTAATAGATCTCGTCTTAATTACATTTACAATCGTAAATACATTCATCTCGTACTCTTATTTACAGTCGCAAATCACAACAAAGTGGGTATTTCATAAAAATCACATAAAATATACATAAATAAGTATAAAATAAAGGCGACCGTAGAAAAGTCACGACGAACGTCATATGATCTTTACTTTTTTATGTACATATATACAAAAATACTGTTATGTACATACATACAAAGGTATGTATAGTGTACAGCTTGTCAGATTTCTATACATTGCACTTAGCATCCAGAATAATCTAGGTGCTATATTTATACGGTCTTATTTATAAAAAGTTATAGAAGAGTTAAAGTGTTCTATAACATCACTATAAGAAAAATGACCAAAATCGGTATTTATAAACGTACTATAGCGCTAAACAGTTCTATAAGTCTATTGTAAAGTTATAGTAGCGAGGACCCTACTATAACCGTACTATAGCGGTGCTATAAGATCTAAGATGGCCGACTATCCTGTCAGCTGATTTGCTGTCTTTGAAGTAAAAACAAACAATAAAATTTTGTAATATAAGTTATTCTTTTTAGAATACGGTGTCGCAATCCAAATAATAATCCAACTACAAGCAAGAATTTTTAATGAGTCGTCACTCAAAGAACGCTTTGAGATGGGGTCATTTAGTTAGAGGAAGACTCCTAGCAGATTCCGGCTATAAATTGGAACCATATCTCTTCACACCAATATCAAGGCCCTAGAATAGGTGTGAAGAAAAATATAATGTCATATGTATAGCAACAAGAAACACTGTGGAGCGATGATTTGGAGTTTTAAAACAGCGTTTTCAGTGCCTTTTGTAATGACTTGCAAATTGGAGAATGTAAAGCCTACAATAATAGCACTTGCATATTACATAACATTGCCATTGACCAGGGGGATGCTGTGCTTGCAAGTAACTCGGATGCTCACCAGGCAAATCCAGTAGTCAAAGAGGAGCCAGGATAAGTTGCAAGTGGACGCTCAAATGCCATCATGCAATCATTTATTAGGTCACATTTTAGTGAGTAGTTAATATTTGTGATACTGTGGTTGAAGTTGGCATATAACTGTACTGTAATGGAACTGGCTCTCAGAGGAGGCGGCAAGAACATACTGCTAGGTGCTTGGTGACACATTTACTTATACATAGAAGTGATAACTAAAACAAGGAAAAAGTGGAATTGTAAAACCAGATCCGGTGACATTATGTGTCTCAAGTTGGCATATAACTGTACTGTAATGGAACTGGCTCTCAGAGGAGGCTGCAAGAACATACTGCTAGGTGCTTGGTGACACATTTACATATACATAGAAGTGATAACTAAAACAAGGAAAAATGTGGAATTGTAAAACCAGATCCGGTGACATTATGTGTCTCCACTCTGAATTATATATAAAGTTTACCCCTTTTTGTACACAATGACACTGCTGCTCTTGTAATAATTAATTAATAGTAGGTACAGACATGTGATAATGCTAAATGAAAGTATCTTAGTAGGTATGTGTGATTTGTGATAAACATGTTAATAAAAGTCTTTCTATGTATTTCATTCTGTTTTACTTTTATAATAAATTATTTTTAATTTCATAAGCTCTTTTAATTTTTCAATTTTTGTTGCTCGTTGGCCATTTGGGCCTCATGTAGCTCTTGTCGGCAGGCTATTCCAGCATCGCAAATCCTCTGGGCAGCAGGAGTTTATAACCTTTCATATGTTAGCTGTCTAAATGTCAAAATCAGCGCATATGTGGGTCCCAATACAGGACGCTCTCACAGACAGGGGTTGAGCACTAATTTTTGAGACCTAGGTCTAGAAAAACCATTTTATTTCAAAATCTAGTTAAAATTTATGAAAATTACAGTTTATTTTAAACTAAAGATATATTTCTTTACCTCCCTTCACCATTTAAGCTTGATTTTATATTGCATTGTATCTGTTCTATGAGAAAGTACCTACATGGGTCTCCTAAAACTTAACTTTAATTTTCTCATATATACAAAATAAAACAATAACTGGATGAAATATTATATTTTTTATATACAGTCTTGTATTTAAAATGAAATTAAAAAACAAATGGTATACCCTACATAAATTTTTTTTTCACTGGACCTGTTTCTTAAACTTGAACAAAAAAACCACCTCTTCAAAAGCCACTTGAGTGGGTCTCATATTTCATTAGTTTACAATATGTTCCTGGCGGCAGAGTCCAGCCGTTTTTTGTTCACAATAATTTCAACATACTGTCAAGCTAGTTTATTATATTTATTATTAATATGGACTCGTGAAAGAAACCGTAGGACCTATATTTTGCGAGAACGGTTCTCGCCTCAAATGAGGATCAATTTGAGGCGTTGAAAATGCTCTCCAGTCAAACTTAAATTTATTAGTCGGTTCTAATGGAAGGCCCAAATCAGAAGGAGGCGACGACGAAGCGGGCGGCGGCGAAGAAGGCGACGTCGAAGGGGGCGTTGGGTCAGGAACTGATGGACGAGGAGGCCAATCCAAGGTTATGTGGACGCATCCTTCTTCAATCTCCTCATCCATTTCATCCACAAACATTCTCGCCACTCGAGGCACCATCACCGAAGGGGTAACCCCTTCTTCCTCCTCTTCTGACTCCTCACTGCCTGAAAGGAAAACAGTTATTAGTAGTAGTTTCCATTATTTATATACCTAATTTTATATAATATTTGCTAAAAGCAGATATCAAAATGTGCTTACCATAATTAATCAGTTGACTTATTTCGTCTTCTTGAAGAGGTCTCCGTATATTATGTAACTGACGATTGCGATGTCTGTTAAATAGTAATATTTAATAACATACGAACTCAACAAAAACTTATAAAATATGTTTGATTCTTACACAGGCCGCGTGGTTTTCGGTGTGCTTTCTGCACTGCTCGCTCCACATTCAATGAAGCTGCAATAGCTATTTCAGCATCGCAAATCCTCTGGACAGCAGGATTGATGCTATTTACTTATTTTTATTTAAACTTTTGATATTTGAGCGTCTGAATATCAACAACTTTGACGTTTCTTTGTGTCTGAGTATAGACAAAATTTTGTGTTTTATGACAAAGTTAGCATATATTTGGCACTAAGATACGTATTATCTATGGTTATTTCGTTTTTCTTTGATTTTTTCTTTATACTGGCAATGATTTGGCTTATTGTCGGTACCACGTGGGTACTATAGTTATAGAAGGCTTATAGAACGTTTATAAATAGCAAACTTTATAGAACACTTTAAATGCTTATTGAACACTTTAACTATAGTAAGCTTATAGCATACTTTAGGCATTTTTTATAAATAAGACCGTTAATCTTTATAGTTATCAAACATCTTGTCAATGTCGGCCATGGCAACTGTTTTCTGCATGATTACATTTTTAGATGTAAATTTTATTATTAGATGGTATATACTCAATCCATGGATAACAGAAAATAAGTCTTGTTTCAACATTGATCCAAATTACTTAGACATGGAACATTACTTACAAATGGATGGTGTTCCACTATAATTAAGATCACTTAATAAATTAAATAAGTGATAAAACTCAAAATCACTAGTGGAGAGTATGGTCTGAAATGTAAAATGCCGAAAACAGTAACCTCTGTTAGTCACATACATAGGAATTTAATAAACTGCATGTGCAGGATTTTTGTATGCCTTATTGTTGATTATTATGAAAATCACAGACTGACTTTACTAGTATCAATTATCTCTAGACTCAATTAAAATTCATAATAATGTACCAATAAATGCTTGGCAAGTACTTTTGTTTTAACGTGCGTCCCGCTACACTCGAGCTAGATTACAACGTTGCTTAACATCAGGCAAGTTGTAGTCGAGTGTGAGCCTATCACATGTAAAAAAATAGATATGCAGTATATGTCAACACTCAACTTTTCTTCATTTTTGAGTCTTACACCTGTGGCAAATCAAGTTTTTTTTTAATGTAACGAATTTGCACTTTGCCTTAGTTTGCCTGATGGTAAGCAAAGGCTATATAGCCTACGATGGAGTGTACCCGATAAGACAAAACAAATGTTTTACTTTTTACTTTCAATTATTATGATTTCATAATAGTAGTCAATGAATAATCGTAATTTCATTAGTTGTTCACGTCGATAAAGATAGTTAATTTATACAATGAAAATTACTCTACAATATTATGAGAATATTTCACTTTATAATTTGACCCTGTATCAATTATTATTTTTCCATATCATACAAAGTTCTAGGGCTAATAAATATGCACACTTTTATGTCCGGTGTCCATAGCATCAATACAATGATTTGAAATACCAAATGATTTGCCAATCAACCATGTCAATATGAATAGAAAGCCTGCTCTAACTTAATTGATTTTTGACATGAATGCAATCAAAATTCAAACATAGTTAATTTAAAAATATAAACTACATGAAGCTTTAAAATTAATTTTACAAATTACATTTTTTTACTCGGAGTGCTTGGTTGACGTGTCGCATGACCAAAATGCGTATCAGCATTGCCATCCAGCGTGGTAATGCGGCCAGTATGCTGGGCACGCTGCCCTCTGGTAGTGGGCTGGAGCACTGAGATTATCTTTAGGCTTTTCCAAAGAATTTCTAAGTGCCCCTTTTTGTAGTAGTTAGAAGTAGTATGTTTAGTTTTTCTTCCCTTGTTTTTATATTTTGTTATTGTAAATAAAAATTTACAAATCTAGTACAAAACTTGTAAACTAGCAAAATGTAGAGCAGGCTTTTATCCAAGGCTTCTAGAGAACAAACCAATATAGTTTACATTTTAATTAAATCAACCAATTTGTAGATTATTTTTTTCTAAGAACAACCATTCATTAGGTAATTTGATTAGCTTGTAAACCGACCCTTGTTTGCGAAACCATCAACTAAAATTTGATTTTGACTAGTCAACCATTTAATAAAGGAGTAAAGTGGTGATTTATAATATGATTCATTACAAATATATGTATGCAAAAGCCACATACCATAGCCCCTAGATTTACAATTTCACACAAACAAAATATACATATTTGTTAATTCACAGTTACAGGAATATTTCAGGAGATTCTCTTGTCCCATTTTGCACAAATTTAACACATCAAGAAAATAGCGTCTCTACAGCATCGGTAAAAAGTTATGAACCCTTGGATACTCGTGAGAGACTTTGAAGACTTTTTTAAACTCTATTTCAATTAGCTATGTTTTTTTTTTACTAAGAATGGGTTTGCACTTGACCGTAATTCGCCTGATGGTAAACAATCATTACATTTGACCAACAACCAGCCAAGCCCTGCTTATCATCAGGCAGAAAGAATTTAACCATCTCAGTTCATACTTGTGCCTAATATCCAACGGCTCATAAAGATTTATAATTACTAAGAAGGAAACTTAATAAGTCTTTATTTGTGTTATTCATAAAATACTTTTGTGGCCTTATCAAGTAATATTAGCCACACACTTGATGGTTAAGGAAGGGATTCTTATCTGTGTCGTGATGAGATCTACAGATAATTATTACAAATTATAATAATCATTTTATGTGACATACATTTATAGTACAAAAACATAATCATGAAAAAAATCATCAGCTCGAAAAACCACTGATATCTTACAAAGACATAAAAGTTCATTTTTCTTTACAAGAGTTTTCTCATAGTAATTGTAAAATAATACAATAAATTTATACTATGTACATATTTAATTGAATCAATAATTCATTGGAATTTTTGTATTAGTTGATTTATAATTTTCAGTAATAGAACCATAGTTTAACCACAGTGATCAAATAAATCATGGTTACTCTTACTGGAGTATTTTTATTGTTTTTGTTAACAATAAAATTTCAGTTGTTTTTGAAACTGATGAAGTTTGGCTTCAGCTTCTATCACCATTGTGTATCAGTTAATTACTTTTGGTCATTGTGACTTCTTTCAAATCAACTTAAAATAGCGACTAAAGTTACCATAACTTCAGACATTTCATTTCGTCCCAGGCCAATGACGTCACAGCTCAGGTCACTGACCCCGCTCGCACTCACTAGCGCCATCTAGTTCACTCGCACAACACACTATGTACAACAATGTACAACACTAAACTTGTAGATTATGAAGCCCTCCGTTTTAATGTCACTTTGCCTCTCGCTAACTGTGACACATATATCCTGAACTTTTCCAGGTTGGACTTCTTCACCCATATCTGAAACAAGGAAAAGTATAACTTTCAATGAGGATACTAATATTAATTATTTCAAATAGGCTAAATAGTCACTAAGTTGTGGTAGGTACTTATAAAAATAGTCTGTCGCTATTGTGACTGTGATCGGGACTATACTGCCTGACTGCAAGCGACTGTGATGTTGTTCTCTTGCAGCCATAACACGCAAAGAACAGTTTCACATTATTATCAGTTGTTATGTCATAGTCAAAGTTGCGGATTTGCTGTGCTGTGAATGTGGTCTGCACATATACAATGGTGTTATAATCTCGATGATGTTACAAATAAAAAATAAGCATTTTATTCTCACAATGTAGTTAGCTATCTCGACGATAAAGAAACTTGGTTCACACCATCTAGAACTCAAGAACGGCTTAACAGATTTAGCTGAAAATTGGTGGATAGGTAGCTTAGAACCCGGAGACGGACATAGGATTTATTCCTTTTTTTTTTAAATTGAATTGAATAAAATCCAAAATCTGCTTACTTATTGCCTCTAAGGCGGAACAGAGTTCGCCGAGTCAGCTAGTTTATCCTATATAGTTATACTGTATCGACTGACCGCATCGTCGGTGATGGCGTGTATGTGCCCCGGGAAGCGCGCCAGCTCGCGTCCCTCCACGTACACGCTCTGCCCGCGGTGGTACCAGCGCCGCTCGTACAGCAGCTTGCCGTCCTCCACGCGCGTGTCCGACGTGCTCTCGGACTCGCGCACCGGGGACTCGCCTGCAACACACATTTATTGTTCTTAGTTTAATATAGTATAGGGTACTTTTAGATAAGTGAGTGTTTTAGACGAGTGAATAGGTTTCTTCTGGGCAAACGTGCTACATCTTCGACTTCAACGTTGATTACCAGCAGGCGAGGTGCAGTCAAACGCAAGCCCATTAAATGTAAAAAAAGTGGTTAGCTAGCTGCAGCTCTCAAATAGAAAATCTGTAGTTGACTACTTCACAGAATGTTCTGGTAGATTAGATAGAGCTACTTTCAAAACATTACATGCTTACTTACCTCTTCCCCAGGCGACCACAGTATCACTTGCGCGAGTGTTGCTTCAAGCAAACTAGTGATCTAATATAAAAAAGTTTATTGGATACATCACTTAGTTAGTTCTTTTTATTACAGATTTAATTGCTACAAAATAGTATACAATTCAGGGGTCTTCAAATCGAGAGTAAATGGGCTTCTTCTAAGCAAGCGTGCTACATTTTAGACTACAGTGGTGCTTAACATCAGCCAGGCTATAGTCAAACGTAAGCCTATTTCGTGTAAAAAAAAAACTAAATTGAAACTAGTACTCACAGCTGCTAGAGTTCAAGTGTTTCCGGGGTTGGTGCGCGGGCGCGGGGTGCCGGGGCGGGGAGTGGGGCGCGCGGTGCCGGGGCGGGGAGTGGCGCGCGATGGCGCGCAGGTCCGCCTCTATGTCCCGCTCGTCCAGCTGGAAGGTGAGGGTGGTGGCGAGGGGCTTGCGCCGCTTCTCGGGCGCCGGCGCCGGCTCGTTGGCGCGCCGCCGGAGGATCCGCTTCATTACTGGTTTCACCTGAATAATTGGAAAAGGATTTTAAAGCTACTTAATTTCAAATTGTTTTTAAATACAATGTGTCTTACTTTAGTTTTATAAACCAAAAACTTCTCAATTAATATAGTAGGTAGTTCAATTAACTATTTTGGGAATCTGATTTGAAAGATGATTTCTCATCATGATGACACTGATTTGCCAGAGTATTGGCTTTAAAAAATGCTAATGGTTTTTATTATACAAATATAGTGGAACACAATGACTGAACTGAATGACTTAATTCTGTGGGGAGTTACAATCTCAACTCTCAATAATGAAATATGGCTCACAGTACGAGCGAAAATGAGCCCAAAGGGATAATTAGCTAACTATTGTCTTTATTAAAAACCTCAACAGATTTATATTCATACCTCCATGGACTCCCCATTAAGTTCCATACTGCTCCGTTCACTGTCGATCACCCTCCTCTTCTCCTCAAAGTCGTTGAGGAGGTTCTCTCGCAGCTCAATCTTCTTGTCTTCAAACTCCTTGGCAGCTGCCTTCTTCTCCACTATGTATTCTCTCTCCACAACCTCATTCATGTGCTCTCTGAGAAAAAATATATACAAGTTTTAAGTTTACAACTCATGTATTATGTAGAAACCTGTTATGTCTCATAAGGCACTATTTACCTAATTTTATACTGAAACAGAATCTACTGCTTTAACTAAAATATCACAAACAAAATATATACATATATATATCGTTGGTATGTATAATAAGTATGTATGTTTTTACAAAAGAAACATATATTACGTATTATATATATGTTATCTAGTACCCATGATACAAGCATAAGCTTAGTATGGGGCTAGATGGCGCTGTGTGATCTGTCGTGAATTATTTATATTATTTATTTACTTATGATGATTGTGGTCAACTGCACTGTAAATGCAACAGACATTTTTATATACAAGCAATGTACTCTAACCTATATATCCTATTAACCCTGAGCCTCTCGTGCAGCTGGTGCTCGAGCCGTTTCACCCGTCGCAGGAACTCCGGGTGCATGCCCTCCTCCAGTTGCAGCAGCTGCTTCTTCAGCCCCACCAGCTTGTCCTGGAACAACCTAGCACATGCCATGGCTCAGTAATGATTACAAAAAAATCTATATGCTGGCTGTGGTGTTAAGTAAGCTTTAGTAGGTGGTTGAATGCTGGTTGGCGGTTTTAGCCTCTGCTTTCCATCATGACACACCCTGGTTTGAATCCCGCCCTACACATGACTTGTATTTTCAAGTTAAGTGTGGATTTGCACTTGCTTAATGGTGAAGGAAAACTTGTGAGGCAACCAACATGTTTGACGACCACAATATCTGAGGACATGTGTCTTCTGTGGAAGGACCTGGGCCCTGGATGTTTGCGAGGGAGTCACAATTCTCAGTCATGAGGAAATAACTCTCGCGATAAAAAGAGGCTGTGGTAGTATAGTTAGCACAATTTTGACAATAATATGTGTAAAACCACATAGATGAGAAACTCTGTAGTATAAATTAATCAGATTTGTTTTTTGACATATATGTAAATTGATTTAAGAATAAAGTTGATCAAAAGCACTAGTATGATAGCATTTTGTTACTTATCAAAGAAAATATAATGTTTCATTTCAATTAATTAACATTTTTGGTATTAGACTTTCAGTAACTGCTTCTTCTTAGCCTATAAAAAAGGTTTATTCATGCTTTGTCTGACTTGCACTGTATGAATGGGCACATAAAAGTAGACATATCATAACTTACTGTTCTTTCTGTGTCTCGGGTGGCTCATCATTATTTGCTATTTCCGTCTCACTCGCTTCTTCTGTGTCTGAAATTATAATTACATCCTTGGTACTAAGTTTGTGGACACTAGTATCATTGATTACATGAAATAAAGATTTCAATTTTATCCATTTAGAAGTCAATGATATCAATGTCATTTATTATTGGACCATGAGCCCAATAGTACATACAGTACAAAATAATATTAAATATGAACAAGTAAAATTAATGAAAACCTTATTAATGAATATTAATTTGAGCATAAATATTAGCCATACATATATTATTATACTAGCTGGAGCCTGCGACTTCGTCCGTGTGGAATAGTTATTACCATAAAAGTGGTTCTAGTGAGTTAATCTTAAAAGATAGGCATATACTGTTGCAGACATTTTGTTAAATCATTTCAAGAAAAATAATTCTTTCTTATATATTTGTTTTGCCCTCAAAGATGAATAATTTTCCCCGTATTTTCCACATGTTTCATTGTTTCTTCGCTCCTATTAGTTGCAGCATGATGTTATATAGTCTAAAGCCTTCCTCGATAAATGGTATATTCAACACAAACAGAAATTTTCAATTTGCACCAGTAGTTCCTGAGATTAGCATGTTCAAACAAACAAACAGACAAACTCTTCAGCTTTATAATATTAGTATAGATTATGTGATATTAGCAGATTGATTTGCCTTCAGGCAATGATAACAGACACTGCATTTTACAATGACCTAGAGACATATTGGATGACAATATAAATTAGGCAATATGCATACTTGGTTGTGTGATAAGGAATGCAAATTGAAAATGGTTGATTTAATAACATATACATATGTATATTGAAACAGAGGTTTTTTCTTAGTATAATAGTTACTTAGGTCCTATAAGATTCACATGGATGTTGCGAGCTTTTTTTAGGCATCTGATAGCAGTTATAGGGAATATCATAAACCAAAATAAATACCTAAAAAGAAAGTAAACCAGGTCTATGGAACTAACACACTAGCAGTAAAACCGAACTTGTGTTAGGGATTATTTATGGTGAAAGTGACACCAAAGCATGTCCATTACGTCACCTAGCAGGCAGGCGCGTGAATACGCGGGAACGCTGGCGCATATTGTACACAAAGTAACCTTGTTGTAATTACATATCAACTGTTTACATCTATTCTGCACGGATAAGCGTGCTTGTTTAAAGCCAGGACATGACTTTACGACGCTAAATAAGCGACAGGCAGCGCAACACAGAGCTAATAGCGTCAAACTTGACCCACCTTCGTCGCTGTCTTCCGCTGCCGCCGGCGGCTGCAGCGAGCCCTCTCTCTCCCTGTACTCGTCCATATCGTCGTACCCATCGTCCTCGAAGTCATATTCGTCCCCCGGCCCCGAATATGGTGATCCCTGGTAAGACATAGTCGAGGCAACGCGTAACAGTTGCATACAGATTGAATGCGATCACGGCGTCAAAAACAAAATTTGACCACGAAACACGCTAATCGGACGCGAGAACAATTTGCGGCAAATGCCAACTATGTCACTCATATAAAGAATTTTAGAATAATTTCACTTCCACGAAAAAACGAAACATGAGCAAACTGAAGCTGTTTTACGTCAAACTGTTGAACAAAAAGCATTTTGAGATTAGATAGTTCTAGAAAGAGACGCAAAATGTCAATAAAGCGCTAGAGTAGCGTAGTATGCCTGACGAGGAAAAGAAAAAGTGTATAGTTTGTAAAATATTCCGCAGCGGTTCTCAAATCAGACACTGTATCAGACATCAGGGACATAGACAACAAACATAGTGAAGGATGTAGGCAATAATATATCGAATAAAATGAAATCAAAAAGATTTATTTTGTGAGAAAAAACAAGTAAACAATCGCACAACAATATCAACTAAATTAACAACTATGTAATCTAAAATATGTATATACAACCCCTCTATGGTATAATTACTCTACTCTTTGATACAACCTTACAAATGATAACCTTTATTTACACTAATCTATATATAACGTAACGTGACGTAAGTCCTAGCCGGTTATTACAACTAAATTTAATCTATATATATAAATATATATAAGAAAGTGGTGTTAGTTACACCGTTTATAACTCAAAAACGGCTGAACAGATTTAGTTGAAAATTGGTGGGGCGGTAGCTTGGAACCAGGAGAAGGACATAGAATTTTTTATCCCGTTTTAAGGTTCCGTACTTAAATGGTAAAACGGGCCCTATTACTAGGCCTCCGCTGTCTGTCTGTCTGTCTGTCTGACTCCAGGCTGTATATAAACCGTGATAGCTATCACGGCTCATGAGATTCTTTTTCTTATTTTTTGCTCAATATTAAAAACGGTAACAGGTAGACGCTTCAATTTTTCACAAAATATTTAGGTACTTGCATTATTACCTTTCGAAATAAATAATTACCTAAATAAATTAAATATTAAAGGTGGGGTCCCATACAATAAACGTACCTAATTTTTATTGTTGGATTGTCTCTAACGCCTGATCCATCCCAGAGATGCGAACAGCACTCCATGCATGACCGAACTTATGCTTGGTACAATGTAAGCAACTGTTCCGGCATGAAGTAGGTACGTACTTTCGCACCTTGGAAAGAATTCCCAGTTTTTGGTTGCAACCTGAGCCTTAGACTCAATATACTCGACGAGCCAAAATTGAGAGTCGGAGACAACGTGATACCGAGAAGGTTGAGGTGGTCAGTGATTTAAGACTATATAAACAATTTTTTTAATGCTAAGCAGCGACATAATTGACAGTGGTCCGTAATGTCGCTGTCCACTTCTAACTTTTTGTCGAGCGTTGGTAGGTGGTTTTGAGAGGCATTACGTTTTTCAGAACAAAGATTAATGCCACTGCTTTTGTCTTACATTATTTAGACTTCTATACATAAGTAGCGAGGCAGACGAACTGAGTGGCGAGACTTCATTATTTTGACAAATATTTTATATTTGATTCGATTATTGTATAAAAACATACTACAGCACAACACTATACAAAATGAAAAAATATTTCCGCTTTGTCTATTGTTTTGTTTTGACGTCACGTCACGGAGGTGGACGACGTCATCTTGAATGAAAATTTTTATTTTACTATTTATTTTGATAAATTAAACAGGTTACAAGTGATTCTACACGTTTACATGTAAAATTATACAACGTTGTGATGTATGATATCCATGAAACTTTAGTGTGTTCATAGTTTGTGAAGTTGACGCTCTTCTCCGTTAAATCGGTGATGTAATTTGGTTCGGGTTATTGGGTGGCTTCCTCGTCGCAGACACTACAATGGAAGAATCCTCATTCACGATACCAGCCGACGACAATGGTGATACTGAGCTCGATCCTAGGATACAGGTCAGTGAGTGATATAATGTACTGAGTAACTGTAAACGTACATCTCGTAATTGCAAACATGAGTGTCAACTTTGTAGATTACTTCGCCAACGAGCACAATGGATACGAAATACTGTACCAAAACATGAAATACGGGCTCATAGCTAGCAAAGAATTGTCCGATTACTTTAGGGAGAGATCTAGTATAGAAGAGACTAACTCAAAATCGTTAGCTAAATTAGCAAAGCAGGCTAATAGCAACTGTTCGCAAGGGACCTTCGCGCCTTTCTGGGGCGTGCTCAAGTGCTCCGCTGAGAAACTGTCCAACCTGCATCAGCACATGTTCCAGAAGGTCAGTGAGTTGGTCAAAGATGTAGCCAGATATGCAGAAGAGCTTCACAAAAAGCACAAGGCTGTGAAAGATTCTGAATCTAGCACCTTAGAGGTAGTACTGCTCATTCAAAATACCAAACAGGCCTTGCAGAAAGCCAAGGATGTGTACACTACCAAGTCAGCAGAACTAGAAAAAATACGCAAAGACAATGGTTCTGCTAAAGACATTGAAAAGGCTGAGATGAAGCTGAAAAAGCTTCATGAAGATTATAGACAACTTGCAGAGAAGTATAATCTTGTAAAACAGGACTTTGAAAAGAAAATGACTCAAACTTGTAAGCACTTCCAGGATGTGGAAGAGGCACATCTGAAACAAATGAAACAATTTGTCAGCGCATATGCAGATATCATTCAAAACAATCATGATCTGATGGGGCAGGTCCACAGAGACTTTAAGCATCAATGTCTTGAATTAACAGTAGAAAAACTCCTAGAACAGTTTCTAATTGAGAAATACAATGCTATAGAGAAGGCTATGTTAGTAGATCTACCTCCATCATTACCTAAACCCAGCTCAGCTAACAACTCTATATCTGAAGCGGATCAGATATCTACAGTCTCTAATGGCTCACACAAACCTACTCCTGTAGCCAAAGCACCCAAAAAAGAACCTTCATTTGCTACTAAGACTTCTAGACGGACCACGTCTTTACTCAATCTTTTCACACCCAACTTTCAAAGCAAAGATGAACCCAGCGGCAGTACAGAAGGTGTGGCACCCTGCTCTGCACCCTCGAGCCCCAGCGGCACACCGGCTACACCCGTAGCTCCCGTACAGGATGAAAACATGGGTCGCACAACTCTCAGAGAATCAAAATGGTTCCTACGTAGCAAGAGAACTAAAGCCAAGCCCAAAAAGTCAAAAAAGAAGAAAGATGAAATATCAGAAAACTCTAATGTTGGAGACAAGTCTGATTTAGAAGAGAAAGAAGAAGAAGCTCCCACTAAGGGAGATCTTATGAATTCTCCTGAAGTAGATGAAGATGGCTACTGTATCAGACCAAAAGACGAAAAAGGAAGCGTGTACTCCTCATCTGATTCCGATTCAGAAGAAGACAGAGAGGAAAAAAAGATTCACGTGGAAATAAAGCCAATAAGTAATGGTACACCACAGATGTCAGCCAGTGTAGATGAATTACGAGCAACTGTGGAGAATATCTCGCTATACAAGCTCAGCAACACGACGCGGCGCGGTTCTAACGCCAACACCAGCAAGGCCAGCAGTGACCTACTGGACCTGAACTTCTTCCAGAGTCCCACCGGCAGCAACCCCACCTCCCCACACGGGAACACATCCAATCCATATGCGCCGCTCCAGGGCAACCAATCTCATGTTCTAGAAAGTCCCACGCCAATCTCCAACGCGGATGTAGGGGACCTGTTCTCAGAGGTGGGCGACATGGGCCAGAATGCTGTGCGCACATCCACGCCTACTATATCGTCGATATCGTTACCGCGGCCACCGTCTCGTCGCTCCGAGGGTGACTTCCGTGCTGGCGCGTCGTCTGGTTCGCGCGGGCCGTCACCGCTCACCATCGGTATGGCAGATACCATTCCACTAGCGGTGGCATTCCACGAGATCATACACTCATACTTCCGTGGCACAGAGGAGACCCGCTGCCAAGTGAAAATGTCGGGCGACATGATGCTATCGTTTCCGACTGGCATCGTAGGTGTGCTCGCCAATAACCCCAACCCGGCTAAGCTTTGCTTCCGCCTCAAGAATATCCATCGGCTGGACAACGTACTGCCCAACAAGCAGCTAATCAGCATCAACGCGACTCTGTCGACGCGCGACACCACGGTACTCGAGTTTAACATGCCGGCGCTCAGCGCACTGCTCAAGCGCCAGTCTGAAAAGAATCCCACAGCGCAGTACTTCAACGTGGACATCCTCAAGTACCAGATCCGGCCGCGCGCCGGCGCCGCGTCCTGCCCGCTGCAGCTGGTGTCGTACTGGAAGTGCGCGCGCGACCACACCGACCTGAAGGTGGACTACAAGTACAACCAGCACGCCATGTCGCCGCCCTCGCCGCTTCTCAACGTGTCGGTGTGCGTGCCGGTGGACGGCGGCGTGCGCAACGTAATCGCCATGCCCACGGCTGCGTGGAGCGACGAGTCGGGGGGAGGCGCGGCGGGATCGGGCACGGCGCTGTGGCGCTTCACGGAGCTGTCGCAGCACTCGGAGGAGCGCGGCGTGGGCTCGCTGAAGGCGCGCTTCGAGCTGTCCGCGGGCCCGTCGGCGCGCGGCACGGCGGCCGCGCAGTTCAACTGCGAGGGCGCCACGCTGTCGGGCATCGAGTTCGAGCTGCTGGGCGCCGGGTACCGCCTATCGCTGGTGAAGCGTCGCTTCGTGTCCGGCAAGTACATCTGCGACAGCGAGGCGGCCTGATCGCGCCGCGCGCGGAGCCCGCGCTCCCGCCCCGCGCACCACATACTCTCGTTTCCGACGCTCGGTACCTTGTAGGACTGTTTCCTGTCCAACATTTTATCACAAATAGCTGTCAATTTTCGATTTTAAAATTGTTAGATATAATTTCCGAATTATATATAATATGTGTTAGTTGATATGTTTCGATGGGATTCTTACTTATTTCCTGATTAGAGATCGTGCCATTTACTGTATTTTGTATATTTCCACGAGGTGTTGTTTGCTGAACATGGCACTTGTTTGTCTTTATGAGTGATACAAGTTTTACATCACAACAATAATGTATTAGAGTTTTACTATGATTGTAAATATTATTCAGACCCCAGCAACTAGAAGCTTTAAAGCAATAAAATATTAAAGTAAGCAGGTCACTTTGGTACATTGTAATGGATATGTTTGATATATAGATTTGTTGTTAACGACAATATTTTGTTGACATATTTACGTATTTCATTTTAAATGGTTCACATTTTCGTAGTTTGTATAATTTGTATTGTGTGTATTTTGTATTTAAGAATGTAGCTATAATTTGTCTTATAGAGGCCTAATGATTATATTTTTACGCCACTAATTCACACAAGGCCACAATGGGAACACTATTTTGAATAGTGATTTGGTATAGAGTAGCAAGTGTAGCAACAAAAGAAGTTTTATTTGACAATGAAAAGTCAAACGAATATGAGTCTGAATTCATGTCAGCATAGTTTATTACCATGTAAGTATATGGTGGAATTGGTCCCAGTTTTTTTGGTAATATCTCAAGTTATTAAAATTACACTTAAGAGTAAACTGTACCAGTAAAACCAAGTGCAACTGGCACTATGCATATATATGTGCAAAAACAGTACAAAAATATCATCTTCTTTGTTGCTACAAACAAGCCACATTTATTTCTTGTAAGCATGTATTACTATTTTCCTTAGGTATGATTTATATTCTAAATTAACAACAAGGATTCTTTGAATCTCTATAGCATTTCGATTTTATTTTGAATTTATTAAAAATAGTTTGTTTTATGAAATACCTAATTGGAGTATTATTTGGATAATAAAGTACCAAATTAATTGTAATTAACTGAGCTATCTTGATTTAATTCAGTAAATATTCATTCGGATATTTTTAAATTTATTTTAAATTGCACATTTAGTGGATAACAATGGAAGCACTGCAACTCTTAAATTGGCTACTATGCTAGTACATATTTTCTTATGGTTTTTGTTTTAAAATATGCAAAAATACATTTAGTTTTATGTATATTTGTTTGGCAAGATTGTGGTGTTTTCATACTGCTTCTTTTGTTCTCCATTAATTCACTGTTTAGCTAAACTAACAAGTATAATTTTTACTCATTAAATGTAATCTCATTTGTTTAAGTTTTGCATTATAATGTTGACTAACAGAGCTACCTACATACTGGCAGCTAGAAGATAGATTGAGACAAGCACAAATGAATTTTAAAACCACCACAACAAAAATTTTTCATTTTTATCACATGTAACAATGGTTACGAACTTAATGAAGTAGCCAAAATTCAGCTTAAAATTTTGGCCACTCGCAGTACCTAAGAGATTTCAATACTTAAATTCGTATTAAAAAAAACTAATTCACTGGATAATGGTTTCATCACTTTGAAATTGATTCATCCATATAATAAGAGAAGAGAAGTTCATGATTTTTTTCTGTTTTTGATAAAATTTATCTAAGTAAATTATTTTATAGAAATTAATCTGAGCTGCTTTACTAAACTAATATTAAATACATTGATTGATTTGATTTGATTTGATTGAAGTATAACAAGTTATCAGATCTGATAAATGTCATCAAAGTATCTGCTTTCTATTTTAGTCTCAGCCCAGTTCTAGCTCTCAGTACAAACTTTGACCTCTTGAAGACAATTAACCACTACATTTACCAAAAGCAAAGTGTTCATAACCATTTATTGTAAAAAGGTCAAACCACTAAGTTAAACCGAACCATTCCATTTTATCTATAACCTCTTATTTTAAGTATTCCTATTTATCACAATTAAAGTTAAGGTGCATAATATTTGGCTGAATAATTCTTAAAAAATGAATCAGAAATTTCTAAACAAGCAGGATTTATCTTATAACTTGGAAAGTGATTTCTACAGTTGTAGGTTCATATCCTGCCGGTGGGATATTTTTGATTCGTATCATATTAATCGACTTCTATAATAAACAACTAATTAACTATCCTAGACAAAACAAAAATGTGCAAATTGTATGGAAAAAAAACTACATAGGTAAAATGAAAAGTATTTTTGTATACGTACAGCACATGTATTCAAAATTGTATTTAATGTTAAATGGAAATAAAAACGTAATTTTAGCAGTTTATCGTTTAATTCTACGTTAAGACCGACAAGAAGAGATAATCAGTAAGTAACGTTTGATATTGTAACGTAGATTGCTTTGTAGGGACAGGAAACAATCCAAAGGTACTCGATAAGAAAACGATGTCACTGTGACATAGTTTGATAAAAATTGATACATTTTCCGCTTATCTCGTTGTTTTTTAAGATGATAAGAGGCTAGTTTCGGTCGGGTGTCGGTCGGTGCACTTGTGCAGTACTGTAATGAGCTAAAGTTGTTTAAGTTGTATTTAAGAGTTGTTTAAATGTCGCGGTTGTTTCCCGTCGCTACCTGCTGCTTATTGTTGCCTGATGTACATATTGATGTGAGAGTGCCGTGCGATTGCCTCAAGTACTTCAAAACGTTTCAGGTGGAACTGGAGAAGCTCAACGCGGCCACTGATGAGATCAACAAGCTGGAACTCGAGCTCGATGTGAGTTACACAATGTTTTCTTTAAGAACAAGAATAAAATCCATTTATTGGGCCACGAAACAACAAGAGATACAGAACACAATAAAATATAAAGATATTTACAAGTACACGTTTCGTGCCACAATCCGGCCCCAACTCGCAGCATGTGCTGAATGCAAGCATCCAGCGCTACTCTTTCGTTGGGACCGTCCTTTAGTGTAACTACTACCGTCGCGGGGCATTTATTATCTCTTACGAACATTTTTATAAGTGTCTCTGTTTCTCTTGTAATAATGGATGGGTACATGTTGCTGACACTCGAAATTATATCTTTCTCCGAGACGGCTGTAAAACTCGGTCACGGAATACGAAGATTTTTTACATGTTGTATGTATATTGCGTGTTTCTAGTTACAAATACTCAAACCGGTGCAAATATAGCGCCTAAATCTTCATGTTTCGTGGCTGGACTTCTTTTTTACAAGTTTTATAGACAAAACATGTATTAGAGTAAAAACATCTATGGTTAGCACCATTATAATGATTCAAATTGCCAAACCAAGAAATGACAACCATTTTTCATTGAATCGATCATCTATTTCACTTCAATCGAGTCTGCGAATCATGAAATTCATATTTTACTGAGATTGATTCCCGTTCCTTCGATTCACTGAATTGACGATAGCACTACCGGTTCTTTGTAGCGATTATAAAGAGTTATATTATATATTTATTTTATGTGTCTTAAGTTTAGCAATATTAGTTTTTAACCAACCATTATCACGATGCCTTCTTTCTGCCTTGGATGATGCCGATGCCCATCAAAATATTTGATATTCTAGCAAAAAATGCCACATTTTTATTTACGAAATGCAGACACATTAGTACGCCGACATTTCATATATAAAATAAACCTTAATCTAAACCATTCCTGAGCTAAGTATGAGATTTGATTTCAAGGGTCCTCAATGATTTGGGTTTCGTAAATTGGGTTTGAATTATGTACATAGGGTTCGCAAAATTACTATATGTGATTGGGGTCGTCTGGAAATATACTTTGACAGGATATGTGAGGGATTAAAAGGGTATTTGTGCCCTATGGTAAGTAATATATATGAATTAGTAGTGGTGACCCGAAGTGTCAATCTTTTAAATCTGGGATATAAAATCGGCTATGAATTATTTGAGGGTTTAATCTATGTATGTCTATTCCTAATTTTATTCAAATCGGTTTAGCCGTCACAAGGAACAAGCACACACACACTCAAAGCTCTTCATAATATTAGTGTGATGTGGCAAAGTTTTGTTATTTCCCTTGGTATTAATATTTTTATTCAAAACAACTTATAATACACATAAAGAAATAATCGTAACTAATTAAAAACTAAACCTTATAATAAACTTAAAAATACTATAAATTAACAACTATATAAACTAGAATATATACAACCTTACAAATAATATACTAAACTCAAGTCGGAATCTGCGGGCAAGGTGCCTAAAATGCTGGCGGCGTTACCTCGCTGAATTGCCAAAATTAATTTATTATTTTATTTATTTTTACCAATTTCCCTTGGTCAATCACACGAAACTAATAAAATGCACGTTGCATTATTAGCAATTAACCAATAAGCGTATTTAATACCTACATTATTTCATATAAAATGACGATTTCATGCGCTTTCATAATAATCACATTGATTAATAATTGAATTATGCAATTTGTTACCGAAGTTGATAACGATCTGATTTTGTTGATTAAATTTTATTATTTGTTTATCGTTGAAATAATATCTGTTAGGCAAGTCATTAATTACCAAGAAACATATGTAATGTTGTAATGATATGTGTAACAACAAGTTTCTTAATGATAACTTAACGTAGTAAACTTCATAAGTCATATTCCTAATTACTGCCTATCGAGAATCAATTAATATATGAACTTAAGATCAGACCATGCCTAATCCTAGATCATAAAGATCGTTTACCATCGGGCGCATTATGGACAAGCGCAAACCCATGCTAGATAGCGCTGTGTGAAATGTCCTGAAATATTTATTTAGTAATAATAATAAAAAAGCTAGAGTTATAACTATTTCGAGTTAGTTACAAAATAATGAAACCCATTAGAAGTAGGTTGCTGACCGCAGCCAAGCAACTACTGGTATAACAAGATGAAGTAAATCCAGCTACTCATACCTGCGTGTCTAGTACTGACTTGTCACGGGGAGCTACGCCGCAGCCCTATGACAACCACTTGGACAAATACTGCTTGGATATGAAACGATTGTACACGCCTGCTGGGCTAGCAGGGCACCGGTACTAATAGTCTTTCCACCATTTTATCCACCTGTCACCATGCAATAAGTGGATAAAATGGTGGGAAAGACTATTCTGGGTTTCTCTCTTCCCTTATACGAGTACCTATTCGAGAAAAAAGTCAAAGGCAGAGAAGAGGGCGGAGTAAAAACTCTCCCTTCTAGGATTTTCCGCATACTTACCATAAAGATAGTCATTATTGATTTTGATATGTATGTTCCTCACAACTAATCACAAGCACAAATTTCCCAATATAACTTATATAACTTATCATTATAATTTATTTTGATATATTTTTTAAATACTAAACGTCGCACATAGCACAGATTTTGTAACACCTTTTTCAGTTCATCATCATGCAACGTTTATTATGTAACACATAATTACCATTCTAATACTGAAAGTTTTATCTCAAAAAACAGCTTATTGAATCCATGTCCGTAACCTTTCTCATTCCCAACGTAAGGACAATATCCTGTGCATTGAAAGCGTTCTCTGAACTTTCCCGGGTTCAAGAGCTTTTTGTATTGTTAGCTTAAAAGCTCGCACAAAGTATACAACCTTTTCACGTAGACAGGTAATGACCCTCACTAATCATAATAAATACGGATGCTCTTCCTGTCGTACAAGAATTCTGTGCGATTGTAGGCGCTTTTTTTGAATATTCTTGATTTTAAAATATTTGATGTTTGGACAGATTGCATTGGAAATTAGACCTGGGACAGCACAATACATAAAAGTTAACTAAGATACATTCATTGCGATGCATTTCCCGACTGTTCTCATATTTCAGCTGCGCTTCACTATTTCTGAAAACTAAGCCCCTGAAGCCACTGAAAAGCGCGAAAGCTAGTTTAGTAAAGTTAATATTCAGCCCTCACTTGAATATAAAGAAAAGATTTCAAATATGTTCCATAATACGACTCGTAAACTACATTACTACAAAAGCATTACATTATGTAGTTTGTGTGTTCCCACACATCCGCCGATATTTAGGCAATAAATAACACAGCTAATATCAACCCAGGCTATACCACCGGCAGGCACTTTGCCGTAGCAAGTATAATAGGAAGTCTTAGGTATGAACCCATTACGCCGCCAGCTGTTATATCACAGGCAGAGTGGCTCCGGCGCGTCATAGTGCGCCAAACTTACGTCATCCAGCCTAGGTGACTCTAGGTGGAAGGCATAGTATCAAGAACTCAGAGACAACTTAGTATGTAACTCCACCTTGTGCCAAAATTATGCTCGTGCGGATGTCTCTACAGATGACCCAGTAGTGAATCGCTAGACTATGTTTTTTATAGAAACTGAACAATAATATTTTGTTCTGTGCTTGCAAATCAGCATTAAGATTCATCGCGCAGATTTTTTTATATGCCTCCCCTTGTATGTATCATCTGCGTCGATCTAGTGCAGACCTCATCCAGGTTGGCCCTCGACTTAGACGATTCGTCGACCCATCTCGCGACCGGACGACCACTCCTCGTCTGCTAGCCTAGGCCTCCACACTGTAACGCTCTACTCCATCTGTTGTCAGTTTTCCTAACTAAATTTGCAACACATGTCCTTGAATAGAAACTTACTGATATAAGACCGGGATCGACCCTGATGTAGGCTGATCAAAACTTTGTGTGACTCTACACAAATAATGTGACTTTGAGGACTCTCTTGTGCACATTGTCTTTGATGGAAGGTAAGCGCTCCACCTACACCAATCTTGTTAATATTTCACCGCTAATGGTCCAGGTTGCCTGTTTATGCGGCCAGCGGGCTACTTCCAATGCCTTAGCAAATAAATTTTTAGAAGTTCGTATAAATAACTAAACCTAGAAAAAAGTGTTACTGATGCTTCTGTTATGCACCAAAGGTATATTCTGTGCGGGCAGTCCTTCAGTGTGTCTCATACGTAAACAGTAAAATGCAAAATATCAATAAAATGTTAAGTAAATTAAAAAAAAACCAACATATCTGACGATCTATTTGGTAGCAGGGGCATGTTATTGTTAGTAAATAAAAATATGATTGAATTATATTATACACATCTATCAGCACTGATCTCTCAATCTTTATAAGGTAGAGAAACTCACTTTACCAAAAACAAAACAACCATCTCTTCCATTTCCAACAAATGGTATCCATCAATCATACCGCCTGAAAGGAAGACTGTTATCATCGTTTTCACAATACCATTTATTTAAGCTCGTTTCGTATCGGCAAAGTGAGATTTGTTATTGTAGATTGTGATTGGACTGTGTAAAATATTGAGATAGGTAATAAGATTATTTACTTTAGATCCATTGCTCCAAAGTCGTGGATCTATATGTTATACTATTTGACTTCACATAATTTATCACACTAATATTAGGGCGACAGTATGTTAGTGTGTTGTTTTCCTTCTTCACGATTTGGATCATATTTAGATTGACACTAGATAACAACATAAACTTATGTACTTACTTAGATATGTAGATTAGACCCTGAATGACCATATAGGCTACTTTTATCCCGCGTAACACCGGAGGCCACCATAATATTTAATATCACTGGTTTCGTAAGAATCAGTCAGCCCTACCTTTCTAGTGCGCAAGTGTAGTAAAGCTATCTAGGGCTCTGCAACCTGTCCACTGCACTATTATTACTTACTCATACAGAGTTACTAATTAATAACGTATAGCCTTTTATGTAAAGATGGCTTCTGCAACTTATGTTCTCCAACTATTGGAAATTCGCAAAAAAAAAAATAGCTGTTCTATACAAAAAGTTCGTCACGCACTGGCAAAATATATGGAGAACCGTATTTTTCAAGAATTTTCAAACTTTATAGAATACAAATTGTGTATTTTTCCTTACTACGCCCTTGACAGGGAATGGGTTAGTTAACAGTAAAGTAACTCTAAAAAGTATTTAAAGTGGAGCTATTAACTCTGTACACATATTATCTACTATTCTACTCTATTTATGAGTAAACTACATTCTCAGAAAAATAGCACTGGTATGGTGTAACTATACTTCGCTAAGTGGAGAATAAAAGCCTTTGTGTTCTTGCCATGGTGTGGAATCGTATTGTCTGTGTTGAGCTCCATGACGTGTGATTTCTTGAAGGCTGCTATTTGTTGTTTCGTTTAGTTTTGCTAATGTGGTTTCGCTATTTCGGTTGGTATGATTAAGAAAACTGCTGCGGACTGCGTTATAATACATATTTGCTATCAAATCTATTGTTTTAAAATTAACTCAGGTGTATAGGCAAGAGGGTCCAACCTGGATTAGGACTGCACAAGATCGACGCAGATGGCACATACAAAGGGAGGCCTATACCCAGCAGTGGGATCCCAAGGGCTGTGGATGATGATGATGATAATAGGCAAGAAAAATAAGTCTACTTACTATTTTATTCAAAGAATCGTTCTAATTACTAATGCTGCAATAAGAGTCCAACAGGAAATATTAAAATCTGTTTCCTAGCTAGACAAAATAAAATCTTTAATAACAAATACTCAAGTAACTGTTCGGCTTTGTTCTGAAGGTCGATATACACACTTTTGGCAGCTTTTTCAGCTGAAATACGAACGCTTGCCAAGCAAGTTTCCCGGAATTTGCTTTCAAATATTTAAGCCAAGTATAAGTTAGCCGGGCCTCTTTTCTTACATAATAAATATAAGTTACGAACACCACTTAGGGCTTAGTGGGGCTTGGGGAAGTGGTACATATATTTTGTGGGTAAAGTGCAACCACGAATTATAAAGAAACTAGCTATGCTATGTTATTATGGGCATTAATTCTTTGAATTTGGAACCGTATTCGCAGCGCACGCAACAAAAGCCCTCAAAGATGAATAATTTTCCCCGTTTTTTCCACATTTTTCATTGTTTCTTCACTCCTATTAGTTGCAGCGTGATGTTATATAGCCTAAAGCCTTCCTCAATAAATGGTCTATTCAACACAAAAATATTTTTTCAATTCGCACTAGTAGTTCCTGAGATTAGCGCGTTCAAACAAACAAACAAACTCTTCAGCTTTATAATATTAGTATAGATTTGTACAATCATTTCCTATGCCTATGTTGAAGACAGGCACTGCAAATCTTCAACTAATCGACTATAGAGATGTCATTCAAAGTAGAAAGTCTATTTATTCGATATTTTTTAACAAGTATTATCTAGTCCCAAGTACGCATGTAATGTAACATTAAATTTACGAGTAAACATCTGTACAAAACTCCGCTATTCCTACAATACCTATCTATAAATTTCCAACCTGCGATTACATAACAAACCGTCTTAATCCACTTAATTCGGATTCCCGTTGCTACTAAATATTTGAGCTAATTTATCCTTTCAGATATTAAGTAGAAATAGGCCGAGGATAATTAATGTTTACAGAATGTCGGCAAAAGCCTCCTCCAGGGAGTGGTGCTAGCTTGTGAAAATAAATTGAGTTTAGCGGTTATTTATGAGTAGGCGGGTATTGCTATTTTATAAGTATTGTCTATCCTGTGGGAACTATTATTTTTTCGAAATAACTAGTTCCCGATCAAACATGATAGTGCATTATGTTTATGCACTTTCAAACGGATGAACTGTATTGGTCTGGGTTTCTTTTTAAGGGTGATTACCTAAATCGAGAAAGTTTTTAGAATTTTAGAGAAAGGTTTTACATTGTAAATTTAAATTATTTATGATTAATTAAATGTTTGATAGTAATAATCTAGTTAATAAATAGAAAAAATCTTGCTTTGCTTAAAAATACGAAATCTTTAAAGGTTGTTTTTTATCTTAAAAACTGGTTCTCTAATTCCATAAACGTAAATAATATAAATAGCTTCAAGGTTTCAAAAGTTTGCTTTTGCCATTCCAAGACGAGTGCGCAAAACGTAATACTTAACTGCTAATAACGTATACATATGTACTCGTACGTGTATATTTACCATAGATTAACATTATATATCAGTTTGTTTAACATTTGCATCGCGTTTTGGACCAGCTGTGTTGTTGTTTGTAACTTTTGAAATTAAAATGAAATCTGCGTGTTGCAGATAAAGAAAATAGCATTTCAAGCAAGAAACAACAACTATGTATGTTTTATACGCAAGCTTATTGTTATTGGTTTATAGGTATTTATTTTATCTGTTAAAACTAGTATTATTCTTGTCGCATGAGATTGGCAAAGTTCACTGCCGGCGGTTTGAAAATACAAAAGTATTCATATTTCCCTAGAGGACTCTGACTTGACTTTACAATTCGTGGTATAACAAATATACTTACCAGTACGTCTATCACACTATTACATAAAAGCAGAAGTGCATTAGTCAGTCTCTTTATTCCTTTTTTAAGTCGTAAAGAACGACATCTTGATTTCTAAGATGCAGATAGTAGGTTACAGCCTCTCCATGTGACAAAACGGGGCAAATAGCAAATAGCGCTTTGCTTCTACGTTTATTGTACGGACGGCAAAGCTCTGGAACACTTTACCAGAAGCTGTGTTTCCTGCGAACTACAATCCAGGGGTTTTCAAATCTAGAGTTAATAGGTATCTTCTAGGTAAACGTGTTACACCCTAGGCTGCAGTAATGCTTAACATCAGGCAGGCTGTAGTCAAACGTAAACCTATCACAAGTAAAAAAAAAAATTGCTCGTGATTTCACAAAATGCATATAACGCTATGGATAACAACGAGTTAATACTCGTTGTTACTATATACATATGTATTAACAGCATGCCCCTTAATCTTCTATTTATATAAAACTCAAAGGTGACTGACTGACTGATATGATTAGTGATCTATCAACGCACAGCCCAAACCACTGGACGGATTGGGCTGAAATTTGGAATGAAGGTAAATGTTATGACGTAGGCTAAGAAAGGATTTTTGGAAAATGGAAATGCCACTTTTAAAGGGGTGAAATAGGGGATGCAAGTTTTACTTCTTAATGCGAGCGAAGCCGCAAGCACTCACTAGTTATTACATATATCTACCAACAACATGCCCTTTAATCAGTACATATAAAGTGTACGGTAGCCACGCCACGCCGGGGTCCAATTGACCCAATCTACTCGTTGATTTGCCCCGCGCTGGAGCAATGATTGTATGCGAGCCACTCACATACTATTTTTATGTATAGTGTTTGTAATATTTACTGTATAGGTACTGCTTGTAACATTTATTATTCTATGCCATTGCATGTTTAAGTAAGTGTGGCTATTTGCTAAGTAAACTGAGCGTAATCTGCATTGTTATTAAAGTTATTGTAAAGTAGCGCATTGTAGTGCTTTGCTCTCTTTTGTATGTATGACATACTTACATTAAAATTCCTATTCCTGTTAAGTTTCATTCGACTCATCAACCATGCAACGAATTAAAATGTTATTTTCTTTGAAAGATGAAGATCGCTCGTCTTTCTACGCGTTAGAATAACATTATGTGCCTAATTATGGAGGCAGGAAATGCACGCCGTTACCTCAGCAGGGACTAGCTTCCGCATTCCGACTTTAACACACCTGGTTTTAACACATACACATTCACTTTTCCACATATGGAATTATGTAGCTTGTATATGAGTTAAAAAGGCCAAATCATTGTCGAAATTGTATTTGTACAAAATTTTGTACATTGATATAGATAATGCAAACTAGATGTCGTACTAGTAATCCTCATCTTATCGTATGAGAGTGGCCAACTCTGGTGTCGAGAGTTCTCAAACCGCCCTAAGGGCCTCTGACATGGCTTAACGAGCGCCGTACTAGACTAACAGCCGGGACCTACAATTTAATGTGTCATACGACCCACGGAAGTGCCCAAAATGGAATGCCACTTTTCGGTCACCCATCCAAGAACTGACCGCGTCGACCTTTGCTTAACTTTGGTAATCGCATGCGATTGCCTCCGCTAGCTGAGCTGCGGGCGCTTGTTATAAGTAGATATTAGAACCACGATTTGGACTAAAGATCATTCGATATTACGTTATTTTTCAATCTCTCCCATGAATATGGGGACTGAGCTGCCCTCGTCCGTGGGAGAGCACCCTAGTTCCGTATCCCCACACGTGGTCCCTGGGTGGTGCAAATCAGGCAGCAACTCACTGGTGGTAGGCTTCGGCCGTGGTTAGTGACCACCCACCGGACTAAGCCGCGTCGCCAAACGGTCTAGCCGTGTTCCGGCGCGTGGTCCGGTGACACCGTCCAAGGAGGTGGGTCGGGATAGTTGTTTCTTCGTAGCAGACACCTGTTTAACACACATGCACATCGAGACATTGGGCAGCTAGTTTCGGAGGGTAGCGGGATCCGTGGCACGGTTCGTCGCTGGCCGACCGCAGTTAGTAGGGGACCCAAGTAGCGATTTAGCCATTCGTGAAAGGCTGTCCCGCCAACTTGCGAAAAATCCCGAGGTTGCGTCAACGTGCCGGTTGGCGACCGGATGAAAGGGCCCGTTGGACTTTCTTGGGGGGGCACGGGCGTCCCCGCGGTCTCCGGACTAGTTCCTCCACCGATGTCTTGAATTGTTCATGTGTGACGAGGTAGCTACGCAAAACCTCATCCCACTGCCATTTCCTTACCGACCCCCACTTTTGCACTATCATGAAGGTTAAGAGACAAAGGAAAAGCGTACCACAGCGACAGCACGCCCTTTCACTTAAAGTGCACCTCATAAACATTCGAGGATTGCACTCCAATCTCGTTCCGGTCCACCACCATCTCGAGACCGAAAAACCTGCACTCATGATTTTGACGGAGACGCAGATCAAATGCCCGTCGGATACGGCGTACCTGCTGTACCCGGGTTACAGCCTAGAGCATAACTTCAAAGCTCGGGCTGGGGTGTGCATGTACGTCCGTGACGACATTTGTTGTCAGCGTCTCCGTAACCTTGAAGATCGCAGATTCTCTGTGCTTTGGGCGCTTGTGGACACAGGAATAGACAAGATTCTATATGCCTGTGTCTACCGATCACACAGCGGCGATCAGGAGACAACCAGGCTTACTGAATACCTCAATGAGGCGGCGGATAAGGCTCTTCAGAAGTACCCTACAGCCCAATTAGTGTTTCTGGGGGATTTCAATGGACGCCACCAAGAGTGGCTATACCCATACCAGATCACTGACCATGCTGGGAGAGAGACGCGTAAGCTCGCTTTGGCGTTAAATCTCACTCAGCTGGTCCAAGGCGCTACTAGGGTGCCTGACGTTGAGTCTCATACACCTAACTGCTTAGACCTTCTGCTGACAACAGATCCAGACCGGTACTCAGTGACAATATCGTCACCCTTGGGTAAGTCCGACCATTGTCTGGTGAAGTCTGTGTCCGTATATTACCCATCCGTTCCGAGCCCTAGTGGTAGTCGGCGGTTGTGGAGATACAGGTCAGCGGATTGGGATGAGATGCGGTCTTTTTATGCATCGTATCCTTGGCAGGCTGTCTGCTTCTCTTCTAAAGACCCTTCAGTCTGTGCGGATGCCGTGATGGATACTATTCGCCTAGGTATGGAATATTTCATTCCTTACTCGGATGTATCCCAGTCCGGCAAAGCTCGCCCATGGTTTGGACCAGAATGTAGACGTGCAGAAGCGCTGAAACATGAGGCATACCTTGCATGGGTTGATGCTCGCCACCGCAAGGCTAGGAATACTAGCAAGAAGAAGATGACATACAACAAAGCCGCCAAGTCCTGCAAAAAGGTTCTTCAGAAGGCACGCTTCGATCACATTGGCCGAGTAGGGAACAAATTAGCTTCGTACCCCGCGGGTAGTAAAGCCTTTTGGTCCCTGGCAAAGTTGATCGAAGGGAACTTCTGCCGCCCCTCATTGCCTCCACTGCTGAAACCTGACGGATCTCTGGCTCACTCTGCAGATGAGAAAGCAAATTTATTTGCTTCTCTATTTGCGGAAAATTCGCGTCTTGATGCTTGTGGTGCTTCGCCTCCTCCTCCTCTTGAATGTCCGACTGCCATGTCGGATTTCAAGATTCGCCAAACGGAGGTCCGTAAAGTGCTACGCGATCTGGACGTGAACAAGGCCAGTGGTCCTGACGGTATTCCAGCTATAGTACTGAGGACATGTGCGCCTGAGCTGGCTCCTGTGTTGACGCGCCTCTTTCAGCTTTCTCTTGAGACTGGCAAAGTGCCGATTTCATGGAAACTTGCTAACGTGCAGCCCGTGCCCAAAAAAGGTAGTCGTGCTGACCCTTCTAACTACCGGCCCATTTCAGTCACGTCCGTGCTCTGCAAGAGTATGGAACGTGTCCTGAACCGCAGGCTCCTGGCGTACCTTGAATCGCATGACCTATTCAGTGACCGACAATATGGCTTTCGCCAGAATCGGTCCACTGGAGACATTCTAGTGTACGCCACTCACATATGGAGTGAAGCCATTGAGAAATACGGGGAAGCCCTGGCGGTTTCCCTGGATATTTCTAAGGCTTTTGACAGGGTTTGGCACGATGGCCTTATTAGCAAGCTTTCCTCTTACGGCCTGCCCGCTGGGCTTCGTGCTTGGATTTCGGACTTTTTGAGGGATAGGTCTATTCGAGTAGTCGTTGATGGCTGCTCCTCAGATCTAATGGCTATCAATGCCGGAGTCCCTCAAGGGTCGGTGCTCTCTGCAACTCTTTTCCTGCTGCATATTAACGATCTGCTGAAACCCGGAACCTTTGGGTACGCAGACGACAGCACCGTTGTAGAGAGCTATACATCCACAGCGCGGGCCAGTGCGGCCGAGATCCAGTGGCTCAGGGAGGCGATGGTCGAGCGTATAAACCTGGCTCTCAAGGCAGTCTCCGATTGGGGTGATGCCAATCTAGTCAGGTTTAATGCTGCGAAGACCCAGGCGTGTCTTTTCACCGCTAAAAAGAGGCCATTCGAGCTGGCCCCCACTTTCCGAAATTCGACTGTGCCGATAACTGACCACCTTGATCTTCTTGGTATTACATTGTCCCCTACTCTTAATTTTGGCTCTCACATTGAGTCTAAAGCCGAAGTTGCAGCCAAAAAGTTGGGTATCCTCTCGAAGGTGCGAAAGTACTTCAAGCCGGAACAGCTGCTTACTTTGTATCAAGCACAAGTTCGGTCGTGCATGGAGTACTGTTCGCATCTTTGGGATGGATCAGCCAAGTACCAACTTGAGGCACTAGAGGCCATTGAGAGTCGAGCCAAGAAGATCATTGATAATAATAAACTGTGCCGAGCGAAACTTCAAAGTCTTGAACACCGTCGCAAAGTCGCCAGTTTGTCGGTTTTCTATCGGTTGCATTTCGGAGAGTGTGCCGCGGAATTGCACGGACTAATTCCGCCCGCGCCCTTCTTTCACCGGACGAGTAGAGGTACGGCAGGACGACACCGGTTTATGGTGGAAGTTCCTAAGACCCGCACGAAACGGTACGCTTCCACCTTTATTGTTCGTACCGCTAGGTTGTGGAACTCCCTGCCTGGCTCTCTGTTCCCCACGCACTATAATCCAGCGATCTTCAAAGCGAGAGTGAATCGGTTCTTATCGGGTAAGCACGCTCCATCTTAGGCCATAGCCTTACTTGCTATCAGGTAAACTATGGTCAAGTGCAAACCCGTTCAAGTTAAAAAAAAAAAAAAAAAGAATATCAATAATGAATCTCCGATAAGTGAGCTCAATTAGTTTTTGTATCATGTTTGTTGACTACCCCTGCTGCTGCGCAATTCATCATAATGAAGGTTTTTATCGCATCATTATGTAAGGGAATATTATGATAATATGATGTAATGAATGTATTGATTGATTGATTGATTGATTGTGTATGGTATGGTAGGTATATCTACTCGTACCCAATATAGAATTGATTTCTTCTGAATATATACGGTTACTACATACCTACAAGCTACATCGTATACTATAACGTTGCTTAACATCAGGCAAGTTGTAGTCAAGGGTAAGCATGTTAAAAAAAAAAAAGCTTTTGTTTTTCAAGAACTGCGAGTAGGAAAATATAATCCGTCATTATAGACCACAAGAGCTGCTTAAGATCAGACAAATTGAAATCTAATTATCTAGTGTATAGTTATTTGATTTGAGTCAAACCTGACGATATCTCGAGAAGAAAATTGGCTCGTATGTGTATTAAAAAACTTTTAAGTGTCAGTAGCATTAGCACAGCACAATCTGGCTTCGCAAGTCCAGATTTCTGCAAAATAAAAAAACTTTTCCATTAACCAGTCCATTCTCCTCTTCCAGGAGTCTATGAAGAAGTTCCACCTGCAGCTGAACGACACATCCAGACGTCTGCAGGCGCTCAGCAAGCGGCTGGGCAGCTGTGTGGACAAGTCGAGGCCTTACTACGAAGCTCTGGCTCTAGCGGCGGCAGCCAGGCTCGACTGCCAGAAAGCAGCAGTGCAGTTCCAACGAGCTAGTGGTGAGAGTACTTCCAGATGTCTGCAAACAAGTCGCTTTTGTGAGCCAGTTTCATTACAGTATAAGATGCTCCACACCTTGAGACACAATATGTGGCGCTCATTTTCCCACCAGATATTTGACTAGCGACTACATTGTGATCAAATGCCTAACTGTCCAGCTGTAGGGTCACAAAGATTTTATGTCATCAACTTTCCACCTCAATTCAAATTATATACAATTTCACAAAAAAAAAATAGAAATACTACTAGGACGTTTTTGTGATGTATCTAAATAGATGTAGCTGAAAAATTCCTGCTAAAACTTCAACATTTCGTGGCTGACATTTATCAATCTATACAAACAGTAAATTACAAAACTGATTGATTTGTGCGACTGTAAAATTAAATTAAATATCGATATGACCCTGACTGAAACATAAGTTAAAGTTTCTCTGCTATTGCCCTTGGAATTTAGCTTGACGGGTTTCTTTGCTTGACTTGTACTAGAATACTCACCTCTGCTAATGAAATTGCTTCTACACAACGACATGCTTGATATGTGAAGGTTTTACCTTTGTAATTAGTAACCACAACATCATTCATATGCAGTTAAACACAGAATACAGAAGTTAGTTAGCAAATAAATTGGATTTTGCATAGGTAAATTGTGAGAGACATCACAATTTACCTATGCAAAAATTCGTTGGACTAAAGTTCCCGTAAGAAATTTTTACACGGTTTCTTTATTGGATCGATCTTAACTGGTCCAGAAACAAGTCGGAACTTACATTGGACACTGTTACTTGGTGTGTCAGTGATAGCCATTATAAAGAAACATTCATTCAAAATTTTTAGAGCTCGGCTCTTATCGGTGGAGTTTGCACCATTATTCACGATTGCCTGCATCTCCTTGACTTCCTTATAAGACATGACACCTGCTTTCTCTTTTATTTATTTTTAGAAACATCACAACACAAATATGTAATTTATTCTAAGTATTTTACCATATATGCCCCACAACTCATCCACGAATGCAGTTTCTCTCTATACGCGGCTAGATACATGAATTGAGCAAATTGCTCCAGATATCGCGTTACATACAGACCTGGCCGACATGTGTTAATGTGCGCCAATTATCATCGCCTCAGATATGGGTACATTTGAGTGTAAAGTGGGCGTAGTCTGGGCTAGTCATGGTAGGAAGACTGTTCACATGATTTGGTTCAATAATGAAGTCTGGTAAAGATCTGTAAACTACTTCGTTAACTAAATTACTTATGTTTTAAAAACCATCAAAATTACTTCGAGAAACTGCACGTTCACGCTTTTGATTGGTACTAGGTAACTACGGCCCATTTCGCACCTACCACGATGCATTTGCCCAATGAATTCAGTGGAAGTGTCACGACCTCCGTAATTAAGAATATAATTACAAGATAACATTCAATCAGTCCAGCTGTGTGAACGAGAAAAGTAAAAAACATACTACTAAATTAAAACATTTGATGAATTTAATTTATTTGTTTATGTTGTGATGTACCTATATCAAATATGTAATATGCTAACTATTACTAAACTACCATACTGACAAACTATCGACTTTATAATATTAGTATATAAGATATAGGGATACAAGTATCCTCGCGGGCATATCCTGCGTCCATAAATAATGCTAAGTTCCGTCCTTGGCCGCGACCGGCGAGGGAGGCGCCGGAACTGAGGCGGGCTGATAAGGACCCGACTCTGGGCTGATTTGCTAAATAAATATAATCATATCTATAGTCAGTCTGTAATGCTGAGATTGTGTTTGAGATTTTTTCTATAAAGTTTTTTTAATTTATTGTATCTAAGATATTGAATCAGACGTTACTTTTCGGATATCATTTGCAGATAAATAACCAAAAAAATAAAACTAATTAAATAAATAAATAACTTTGGAAATCAAATTTAGCGTTGTTCCGCTCCTCGCTAGTATTAGAAAACAAACAAAAAATATATTGTACCTATAAATCTGAATCTTTATCATTATCATCGTCATACAAGACCAATTTCAACCCACTGCTAAGTTTAGTCCTCTCTCCAGATATTATATTGGCCTCGATCAAACCTCATCCACACCATGCCATGGAGTAAAATGTGACGTAAATACATCTTTCATTGCCTATACTTTTATTGGAGTAAATAAATTTGTTTTTGTATTCAACGCCTTACCTTTTGTGAAGTTTTACATGTTGGTTTTGAAAGCAACAGACTTCGTATAAGAGTACGCTTCTCCCATACGACCTCGCTAACTCTTTGCATATTGTATGTCCCTATTTAATATTTACAGAGTAGGTACATCAGGATGGGAGGGAGAGCAGGAAAGACCTTATCAATGTGTTGTTAATTTTAACTACATGTAGATTGAAGATACTGCAGTGCAGATGTGCAAATATATGTACAGAGGAGGTTTTAATGCAAAAATAATTTATATGTATTTGCCCACAGTTTGAATGTAGTTTTTTTTACGTTTTGTACTTAAAACCCAAGCCTTATGTCCAGCTAGTGTCCTAAAGCGACACACAGTTACACAAAAGACACTGTGCTCCAAGGTGAAGCACGCCTGTACAATAATGGAACGGGCTCCCAAACAAGGGTGCTGTTACAAAGCGTTAGGTGCTAAGTGACAGATTTTTACATGTGTGTGTTAGCGAGCCTGTACTAGAAGGTTTACATATTTATTAGGTACTATATATATACTACATCTGAATAAATGGGTTATTTTTCTATCTGGCTGTAAATAATATAACATAGTTTGAAATAAAAATAATTACCTACTTTAATGACACCTGGTCTCATCACTATGACTAATGCTGTACACAATCTCATCTTTGCACAACATACTCGTATGTGCGGTGTACACACTGATTACACACAGCACACGTGTGTGATAAGATAAAGGACATGTTGTCCGGATGATATCACAACCTTGCCAATGACGCTGGCTGTGTTATTAATATTTAAAAATATTCAATTCAATCTTACAATATAACGTGACTTTGAGAACTGGCTTGAGGAACCTACATAAATACATTTTTAATAGCCAAATAAATGGTCGGACTATGCTCACGCTCAGAAATGTATCTCTCGAATTAAATCAGGATAAAATAATCACGTGTTTGATTAATCCATAAACAATAATAATGACACAAATGTAGCGCCTAAAATTATTACACACACGAACATATTTATTTATACTACAATTCGTATAAATATAGTGCATTAGGTAAATCCCTAGTCTAACTGTTTATAGGTACATTTTGAGCGCTAAGCAGACTCACTCGCATACCATTTTTTTTAAATATTTTTTTGTGTTTTTTCATTTGTTCAATTTTAATATTGATTTTCTCACAAAATAACTATTGTTCAATGTTAGCAAGTAATAATAAATGTAGTGGGTATAAGTAATAGTTGCCTGGAAGAGATTGCTTTTAGCAATAAGGCCGCCACTTGTAATAAGTTTTTCCTGTTTTCTTTCTTTGTAATTTATATAGTGTGTTGCAATAAAGAATTTTCTATATATTTATGTATGTATCTCCATTTATTTAATAATCTTGTTCCAGAGCTGCATGCAGCCGCGAAGGAGACGGTGACGCTCGCGGAGCAGCGCTTCGTGAGCAAGCAGGACGAGTGGCAGTTCGATACCAACTGGCAGGAGGTGCTCAACCATGCCATCATCAAGGTACACCATCAACTACATCATAAACCCTTCTGTATCTCTCTTTAAAAATTCTATTCAAAAAAATCCTGCCTGTCTCTGTTCCCCACGAGCTATAGTTAATCCATCGATCTTCAAAGCGAGAGTGTACTGGTTCCTATTGAGTAAGCACGCTTCATCTTAGGCCACAGCTATTGCTAACCAGCAGGCAAACTATGGTCAAGTACGCACCCGTACTAATTTGTTAATATAAAGCTTATCACTAAAGAAGGCCATTTTTAATAAGCCATAGGTGACTGTTTGATAAAGTGTTATTGCCCCCTAGGTATTGTAATCAAAGTAATTTCTTGTCACCGCGGTGAGTAGGTACTGCGACTTTATCAATTGACAAAACATGTGTTTAATATTGTAGGTCATGGATGCTGAGAAGAGGAAGACGGAGAGCGGACGAGAGCATCAGAAGAAGGCTGCGGCTTCCATCTCCGCTGATAGAAAGGTAGAAATCAATTAATTGGAACAGATACGTATAAGACTGGCAAACTTTGGTGTCGAAAGTTTTCAAACTTCCCCTCAAGGCCTCTGAGATTGTGTAACTATGTAGATATAGATATGTAGATACTTTTATTACTAAAATACTCCAGTACTAAAAACCCGTATGGCGCAGCCTATGCGGTTTTTTAATTCACTGATAAAAACATTAAAAACTTGTACACTCATCAGACAATGTCAGCTCAAACTTATTTGATCTTTTATGATTTTCAGGTGACCCAACTGGAAGATAATTTAAAACGCAACATCGTAAAATCCCGCGTTTACTTCGACGAGAAGAAACTCTGCGACGAAGAACTTCAAGCACAGAACGATAAGATTGAGAAACTGCAACGCCTCATTGCAGACGCTAAATACAGATACTCAAAGTCTCTTAAAGCTCTCGAGGAGATATCGGAAGAAATACACAGAAGGCGAGGCGAATATCCACCCGGGAAAGATACCATACCAGTAGGTCCCAGGGAACCAGGTGTAGGGGCCGAGAGGGACCCTGTACACGATGAAAACAAAACGCAAGATGACGAATCTAGTTTACAAGAGCTCAGATTGCGCGTCCGAGAGCTGGCCCTCAAACCCATCGACAAAGACATAGAGACTGACGAAGCCTGGGCGCTGGAACTGAACGAAACCATCAACAAACTGGACCAACTGCTAATGATGAAGGAAAGCAACCAGCAGAAGAGGTCCAAATTCACCGCCAGTTCGCCGAGAAACGCAAGCGCTCCTTCCACCAGCACCAACCAAGGAAGATCACCGCCCAGTGACACTTGGAAGAACGATACAAACCTCATGAGGACCAAATCGATCAGCCGGGAGGTCGTATACGAACATACAAACCCACCAATCAGCAGAACGGAGAAATCGAAAAGCATGATGTCCTTAGACGTCCTCGCTCTAGCAAGAGATACGAATATAATGGATCGAGAATCTTATCTAAAAGCGGTCATAGAAGACAAGTCGCCCACGGGAACTTATACGGAAAGTAATTCGGATAGGAATGAAAGCCCGGATGAGATTTTAATGGTGGAGTGTGATTCGAGCGACTCCACACAGAATCCAGTGATCAGGATGACGAGCTCTACTGTCTCGGATAGCGATAATAGTTAAATTAAACATGAAGTTTAAATTATATTCGTAGATGTGTGTTCACCAGAAAATATGAGGTGACTGGTTGAAAAACTTCATAATTGTTTGTTCTTGGTTGTGAAACTCTGGTAAAATACTTGAACCTTTTGGTGCCGTTTTTTACTTAAAGTTGAGATTATCTATTATAAAGAAGTGACAGTATACAGTATAATACTTTCTGCCAGTCATCTTGTATATTTGCAGTCACCACAATCTCTAGGTCGCACTTAGCACGGGTTGAAAATAATAAATTATTTGATAATTCATTAATTATTGTGAAAAATTGTCTTTTTTTCTGTTCGCAATCGATGCAAATATTTTTATTAATTTTAATTTAATAATTGTTTTGAGTGTCATTTACTTGTCTTTTTCAGTAAAATGATAATAAAAATTCGTAAAAGTTAAGCTTTGTGTTAATGTAGCTAGTTTTGGTTAGATCTATGTTTGTTTTACACCACACTAACTTATTAACACGCCATTGTTAAGTCATTATTAACACCATAGAGATACATAAGAGGTATACTAACCAAAATTTAATACTGATTGCAGTACATTAGTACTATGTAGTTCGATATACTTTTCTAATGTTACTGGTAATCAGCCAATCAACAAAGCATTGGAACAGATAATAATATCCAAATGACTAAGTTATTGTGCTAATTACCAGAAACCTTGTAAAAAGGACCAGGCATTAACTTATTTCAAGTAGAGACTCAGTGCCTTGATTTTCTAAGTTTGTTTAAATAATGTAGCATAACAGAAGACTGCTGTCGGGTCGGTTGGTACTTAAAAGGTTGTAGATTAAGACGAACTTAATATAATTTAATTACTAATAATATAATTTGAATATAATGAAACGAGGGTTTGATCATACTCATATGTATAAGATTAATTCTATATTTTGTAGGACTTGCGTTAGATAAGGTCGCATTTATGAACCTACCGAAACATGAATTAAATAAATAGATAAAATATGTAAGCGGATAAACTAATACTTACAACTCAGCAGAAAAGAGAATCTAAATATTCCAAAAGTATTGATAATATTTTATCTGAGTATACGTAGCAAACGAAAATTCATATGTACTCGTATATCCTATAACGTCTCCGAAGCTCACGTTTTTGTATGAAACTTATAGTTGATATTAATAAAATGCACTGAAAGTGTAATAAATTCAGAAATTTGTAAATTGGTTCTCCAAAAAATATTTCTGCTGGTTTAATAATATAATTATTTCACAGAGCACTTCCCATAAAATAAAAAGCACATAGATATCTCTTCCACGATCACTCCAAAGGTATATCTTCACTGTACTTTCACGTTTTATACTATTCCACTTGAATGTTACGTGTTTTGGTCAATAAATGTTCGAAAAAATCAAAAAAGTTTTATTTCATAATATTTCCTCTGTTTAAAATCCGGAAGGCAAAGATGGGCGTAAGTTAACGGTATCATAGCCTATAAGGAATAAACGAATTTGGTATGTAATAATTATTATTTTAATAGATACATACATATATCACGATATAACATGGTCTCGGACAGTGAAGCGAATCCACCGATTCAAAGTCACTCAGCGAACTATGCTCGGGATTTCTTTGAGGGATAAAATTAGGAGTGATGTTATCCGAAAAAGAACCAAGGTTACCATACATACATAGCCAGCAAAATCAGCAAACAGAAGTGGCAATGGGCTGGCCATGTTGCAGAAGGACCGATAATCGATGGAGTAAGGATCCTAGAGTGGAGACCGCGTGTCGGTACACGTAGTCACGTGGTCTATTACCCTTTTTTAAAAGGGTAATAGTATTCTTTGCACGTAGTGTGGGAGGCCAACTGGCCAGATGGAGCGACGACCTGAGGAAGGTGGCTGGGAAGCACTGGATGCGTAAAGCAGGAGACCGTGCAGTGTGGCGATCATTGGGTGAGGCCTATGTCCAACAGTGAACGAATATAAGATAGGCTGATGATGATGATATATCACAGATGATGTTAATAAAGGCGAAAATCATGCCATCCTTTTTCCACTAAAGGAAGAGCTATATTGTGTGAAAAGAATGAATTTTTTTTACCGCTTATTGTAAAATTTACGTTTAATAATCCGGGTTCTATATGATGCGTTTAATGACCCGGGTTTTACATAATAATATTGTATCGAAAAGTATTTTATGCTTTGTAGTTAGGCACAATATGTACTATATACATACATTAATACACCGCCTATTTATAATTCTAAATCCTGTCCATCCAAAGGTTGCCTGGAAGATATCGCCTGAGGCGATAAGGCCGCCCAATGTACATTAGATTAGTTTTTAAATTTCTTTCATTATGTAATTTTTTGGTGTGCATTAAAGAAATATCTTATCATATCTTATTAATTAATTTTTTTAAAAATGCTGATCATTATGATACTTACTAAAAAAATTAAACATCAAAAAATAAATTCATAATCCATTTATTCCTTAAACGTAGAGAAATGTATTTCCAACATAAACACGGACTTACAAATATTATAACAACATACATCGAGTTACAACATTTACTGAAATCACAGGAAGGAAGGCACTTCTACAGTGGACGACTACTTGCAATCACTTCTTCAATTTAAAACATTATTTTTGTCTGATTTGTTAATATATAAAGAATTTCTGAAATAGGTTAACTCCAAAAAAAAACTTTCAGACAGCTTGATAACCTCTTTGTTTGAAGTCGGTTAAAAATGTATATACGACTTCATTTGCTAAACCCATATTTGATTCGATAGATCAGATAGTGCGGTTGAAAAAACTGGCACCAGACTAGGCCAGGCGCACATGAACTTAATACAATCTGTATACTTAGTGTAGTTTTATAATCAGAATTAGTTGGGCTGAGTTCTGGTGGATTTTATATCCAGAAGCTAGTCAAAGTCTGCACAAATTGACAACATTTAATATCTGCTGCTTTGGCCACATAACAAACTTTCTCTACACTTTATTTAATCACTAGTTCACCTAAAGTAACACAAATAACACTGGCCTAAGGTGGCGTATGACTACTAGATTTAAATTCAAGAAGTAATCGCAAAGTGACAGAATTATAAATTGATCTAACTACATTCAATAAAATACCTACTAAGTGACACATAGTTATAACATTAATTTATTATATTTCTAACACAACAAGACTGAATGTCTTGTGTATATGCTAGTTCGCGAGGTAAGTCACAAAACTAAGAAGTTTGTGCTTGGCCTATTTTGAAAGAAATAAATAAAATTCGATAAAATCATGTACTTATCATTACTATGAAAGGTTCAAAAGTAGGCTCTCAAGGCTTTAGAACCTTTAATATATGTACATCGATATTAAAATGTAATTATTTTCATGTGAGCGAATCTGTTTTCTGTTTAATAGTCATTTTATAAACCACTCATTACAATAATCAGAATTGTGTATTAAGAATTTGACATACATATGTAGATGAATTTATTAATCCTAGTAAAATCTCAAGACAATACATCAATGCTTCAATTATATTGAAGAAAATTACGTTTTAGAATATTTTGACAATGCATGCATTATTATAATTTCAAGATAAGACAGTATAGAATAATTATTGTTACATATTTAATGTTATTACATACTTTGTAAAAATATATTCATATTACAGATAAATTATATTTGCGCAGGAATAAAAAAAATATTTGAATAAAAACTATGACACATCATTAAAACAAAGATCACATGATTATTAAAAAAATAATTAACATTCCAGTATCCATAAAAACAACCGTTACAAATACACATTATGTTCAAAATTAAATTATATATAATTTATGTTTGATGCCATCTTGAAATGCAAACTGTTTACCGGTAATTTGGATGGCAAAAAAAGTAAAATAAATGTTATGGAATTATACAAAATGTAACTAAAACTAGCGTCCTACATCTAAAATAGTTTGATTCCATTATGATTTTGATAATATGATTTAAACAGCACTGGCGGGCAGTGATAAAAATATTAAAAAATAATTAATACTTCGCAAAGTAAAACATTTGAAAAATAATATATTTATGAGGTCGTATGGTATAATAAACCACTAAAATAGGTACACGTTTTGTACGATGTCGTTACTGTATACTAAATGCAACAAAATGCATCAATTATAATAAACAAATACATTTTTATAAGCACTTTTAAGTTTTATAGCACCCACAGATATAATGGTTTGCTCAGTTTGGGGCTAGATGGCGCTGTGTGAATTTGTCTCGAAATATTTTGATTATTTATTCATTTATTTCTAGATTCTAATACAGGGTTACACCCCATATCCTAGTTCTTCATAATTATTATTTCTACTTAATTTGGCAAACGTGCTAATAAAGTGTACGATAAAATAGGAGCAGTTCCTCTTTTGCTTCTAGTTTTTGAAGAAAATGCTTTGAAATTACATAATTTTTACATCCTATTGTACAGTGACACACATAAACCCTGTATATTTAATGCGTTCTCAAAAAACTTAATCAACCCTCAGATATCCGAGCGATTTTATTCGACTTACAGGCGCCTGGACATTTAAAAATGGCGCCTAATATCGGTATGGCTGCACAGGTTTTCAACTATTGTACTACAATAATAAAATTGTCACGTCGAAAGACCAAGATTAAAAATATTGTAATTTAGAAATATGACAACATTAATTCCATTAACTATGTTAAAATCCTCGCGTAGTTTACTTCTAGTATTGAACTATGTTTGTTCTATACTTATTAAACAAGAACGGTTTTAATTACAGTTATATACGTCAATTTCCGACACACGTTTCTGACGACGATGACGCATCAAAACGTGCGTCGGCGACGTAGAAAATAGCAAGTTTTATGACCGTTCTTGTTAAATAAGTATAACTCAAATGACTTACAATAGTTTTGAAAGTATATTTGTTGTACACAAGCAGCAGGAGATTATAGCTTGGAAGGCGGCGCGGCGACCACCTCGCGCCTCCAGGCGGCGCGCTCGAACGTGCCCGGGTGGGAGAAGAACGCCTTCTGCAGATTTTGGTATAGCTGGAACAGGTGTAATTATAAAGTTAGTTTAATGTAAACTCATATGAGAGTGGAAATCTTTGGTGTCCTGAGTTTTCAAACAAATTTGAACCAGTGTAAAAATGTCCATGGGTAAATTTTGTAAGCAAAATTACTATAGATTTTATATTTTATCATAAAGTACATCACATTTTGTACCTTATTAGTGGATAGAATAATAATATCAGCAATCTATCCCATCGTCGTTTTGTATATCGCCAGTACGCTCTCTTTACTGCTTGAGCTTTCCTTATTCAATCTACATAGCCAAGCCAGTCGAACAACTTTAAAATGGTGATTGTATTATTTTTTTGTATAGTCACTGTTGTTAAATCCATACCATCTTCCATGGTACATTTTCCCTGGTATAAGGTACCTGGTATTTGCTGACATTTTAATGTACATATTTGCAAACCCTATGGGTAAGAACGTAGCGCTCTGTAATAAATAAAAAAATAAAAATAAAATAAGCCTTTATTTCTGTTGATGTACAATTGATTATTATCTATTATCTATTCTATTGATAACTACATATTTACATTAGACAGTTTGTCCGTCGACAAAGGCCTCCTCCAAAGCTTTCCACCTCTCTCTATCCTTGGCTACCTGGAGCCAAGCCGGTCCTGCAACTTGCTTAATGTCATCTTCTCACCTTTTAGATTGTTTCCCTTGGCTTTTTTTCCTATCTCTGGGACACCATTCAGTAATATGTTCTGTAAATAAATGTTTTGAATTTGCTTAATAGAAGTACAACATACCTTCCCATCACTCTTGCCCAGCACGGAGTTGAGCACGAAGTCTGTGGGCGCGAGCGCGTCCACCACGCTGACCACCTCCCCCTTGAGGTCGGCGCACAGCTCCAGCACCGCCTCCCGCAGCAGCCGCGCCGGCGCCGGCCCCGAGCTGAACCCGCCCTGGTACAGCTCCACCAGGTGCTGGTCCAGCGCGCGCAGACCGTACAGGGTGAACAGCTTTGTTAACACTGAAACAGTAAAAATAGCTCCAGATAAGATTTTTGCTGTTATATGATGTAAAAATCGTATGGCTAACTGACTCATGTATAATATCATACCATGCTCTGATAAGTTTGTAATAAGTGAATGATAATCAGTTTTGTTGGTTTAGTGAATAAACAAAAATTTAATGATTTTTGGTATACTAATGTCGCAGATGGATTATAAATGAGGTTAACTTGTAGCAACGTATCATCACTAGTTCTAAAATTATTAGTTAGTTTTTAGCCTAAAACAATACTATTATTCGAAAGAAAAATTGTTTTTTTATTGGTTTAATTATGTTCTTCTGACATGACAAAAAAATAACAGCGACATTTGAGCGACAGATCACGTCGATTTCTGGCACGAAGATACAAATAAAAAAAAACGATTATTTGACGTATAAATATTGTACAATAACATGTGAATCCTCTGACCTAGTGGTAACCGTTAGACTGCGTTACGAGGCCAGAGTCATCTCCCAATATAATACTAGGTACTTAGGTAAATTACGTCATGGTTACATATTTAGATTGTACAAAAGTATCTCACCAGGTCTCAGCGCCGGTTCCTTGGTATCGAGCGCCTGCTGCGCGTACATGATAGCGAGGTACTCCGCGTACACGGTGGTGAGCTCCTTCCAGCGGTACACCTGGCTGTGCGCGCGCGCCACGAACTTAGACAACCCCTTGCCCACCTCCGCCTCGTACTTCGTGTGCGTCTCCTTCAGCAGGTAGCAGAGCAGCCACTTGTACGTTGAGGTTATGACTGGAATATAATAAAGTTGATTAAACTCTGTTGTCAAGAGGTTTCGTATCGCCGTAAAACCTTGACCACTTGAATACAGGTCCTAAACTCACATTCTCGGCTTTTCAGTTGTTCTGTAGTTGTGCAGTTGAACTTCATGGCGGCGATGTCTGTGAGGTCCTTGAGGAAGGCGACAGTGCCCAGGGGAGAGTCGACCGTGTTCCCAGCGAGCGCGGTCTCATATTGCCGGAGCAGCCAGTTGCCGGTCTGCTGCGACAGCACGTTGTTGTCGCCCTCGTACGTGACAGTGGGCTCGTGGTTGCTGCGCATGTCGCCCAGGTTCGCTACCTGGAAAGGTAATATTAAACTGATTTTCATCGTAAGAAGGCAGTCTTTTGCGGTAAAAGGATCTGGGCGCCCACCACGATGTACGTGCTCAAGATAATTTACCCAATGAGTAAATAATGCGGAGGAGTCATGAACCTCAGTAACGAGGAATACGACGCAAAGAGGGATAGACGTCCTAAAGCTAGTTTTACGTAGAAATGGATGTAGAACCGTTCATCAAACGGTGAAAATCATTCCACTTTTTCCCATTAATGGCGGGCCTTTAGTGGGAAAAGGACGGCAATATTTTCGCCGAACTTTATAGAAGTCATGTTTAATAAACCTGGTTATATGTACCTTCAAGAAGCCGTGTCCGGCGCACGCCTCGCGGCACTCCTGACACGCGCGCAGCACCGACCACGTCACCATGGGCTTGCTGCACGACACCATGGCGTGGATCTCTGACACCGCCTCGCTCTGCAAACAAATATTCCATGAAATTACACACAGCGCCATCTAGCGTCAGACCGAAGAAACAATTGTGGTATGATATAAAAAATACTCGTATAATTTTCATTCTCAACTAATACTTAACAAACTCATAACACACAAGTAATATGACACAGAAATCGACTGTTACTAGTTCTATGCGGGAATCGAACTCTTAAACACAGGCGCAGTGTTTTCTTTAAATTAAAATAATTAACAAAAAAGGAACCTATTCGGCGAAAGGAGCAACTAAACAGACCACTCACCAAGTTATCAACCTTGAGTCCCGCGTTAGACTTCTCCACGATCTGCAAGTAGGTGCGGGTGAAGTTCTCAATGTACAAGCGGAACACCACCGCCGCCGCCACGTGGCCGAACAGACGCCATTGCTGGAAACAAATATTATAAGGTTTAATATACATATGTACATAGTAAAAAAAGTTCGTATGAGTGGCGCACTCTAGTGTCGAAAGAAGACAGTATTTTTTATTTTTATATATTTAAATAATTTAACTAAACTAAAATTCTTGACGTAAGTGCTTTCCGGTTATCACAACTAAAAGAGAATATACCACCTCAAATTTATGGTATTAGTTACAAACTCGCAATCTTTTAGCTAAGACTCAGTATTTATAGCTAATTTCGCGATTGAATTACATTGCAGTGCAGTGTTAAAAAATGTACACTTGAAAACGCTAAATCAACACCTTACCAAACCGAACTGATGATAAATTTAAACCAATGACAGGTTAGCGTTTGGGAACGCACTCCCGGTTTGGACAACTATGTAAAATAAAAAATATAATAAATATGTAGTTATGATGTACTCACATGTAGAGGGTACTCGATGAGCGGTATCTCTTTATCTCTCTCTCCGAACTGCGTGCGCGTCGCCGCGTACCGCACGGCGATCGCCACCACGCCAGATATCGTCTGACACGACTCCTGCATTATGCCGATACGACCTGAAATAGACAAGGTAGTTAGAGAGTTTACCCGCTACGCTAGATAGCACTGTTATCAATCAACGGGGAATAATTTGTTTTAGATAGTTATTGATACATTTTATTCATATGGTTTTTGTGTCAAACACTTACTTATTAAGTGTTATGTTTTAAAATGTATGTACATATAGATATCCATTCTGTGAGACAGAGCACTAAATATTAATCTTAGACTTTGTTTGATTTAGTAATGTAAAATGGCCACGATAATTTTTTTTTGCAGCTGAACCATCTTCTGCCGGATATAAGAAAGAGAGAGTTTATACTAAAATGAGTCTATTTTCTTGGTAATAAGGTGCATATTCACCTGCAGATAAATTCTCTAGCGCGGCGCCGAGTATTCTCGAAGGGTCTGAGAAGGAGCTCTCGTAGGTGCCATCTTCTGTAACGTCAGCGGTCCTGTTCAGAAGGTTCTCGCGCGGGATGCGGTACTGATTGAACATTATGAACCTGGAAGTTAAGGTTTATATTTATAAATCTAATATTATATTTCGAAATAAGGTAAGAAAACTGATAAGCGAAACAACAGGAACAAAGTGCTCAGACTATTAAGAAAAAGGAGGATAATGGCACTTCCTAGCAGCTTTACTTGCTTTAACAACTAAAAATACTGCGGGCTCAGTAACTCTACTTACGTTACTTACGCCAGTATTTACACACCATTTATGGGGGAAAAATAATATGTCGGCTTATGATTAATTTAGGACAACTACGATACAGAGCCCGTATTACTAAATGCCTCTGCGACTTAATTTTTGTAAGGAACAGCATATTCCACGGCATAAAAGGAAATTGGCCATTGATTGATGAAACATATAGGCATAGGTAAGCACTGGAAAAATCTATAAATTCGCCATTTTGTGTCAAGGTTATCTATACTATTACGAAAAATTAATTCGATGGCTATATTGATAAAATATTTTAAACGATTACCTTCGAATACAGCCTTGATTTCCAACAGATTACAAAATTGCCAACAAAGATCAAGGTACTATATGTTTATCAGAATTACGCCGCACCTATTTATCGATTTCTAATCAAATCAAAATAATAAAACAGGATTAATAAGATTAAAAACTGAGCCTAGACTATCTTTAGGACAATTTAGTACCATAAATGATAAAGGTTTTAGTCATCTACGCATTATAAGCCGAAGATGGTTCAAATTGAAAAATAAGATTCGTTTAAACTGTAAATAAGGCTTATTAATTAGATACAATATATAATATACAGGCTCTATAAAAATAATTGGCCATCTGCGATCAGGCTGTAGACCTGTTTAACATTGCCTACTTTGTTTTTCGTAAAGCAAACATCAAGGTATTTCAGAACTCTTATCATAACTGGTTATTAAAATTATCAAATATCATCGAACCGTATGTCTGCACCTTAGCGGAAAGATAAGCGTAAATAACGATAAAACGTTTATGACTCAGACATTTTCTCAAAGTATGTATTTTGGACTGTGTTGTAAATTTATCGTTTATCGGTTACGTATTTATGACATAATTTTATTCTGAGTAACTGTATTCCGAGTATTTTACTTATCTGTATTTTTAAGTACGTTTAGTAATAGTACCTACTTATGTCACGATATTCTCAGCGAAATAAACATGAGACAGAAACAAACAAGAAGTCCATCACAATCAAGACACATCACGTCTTGTTCTAAAGAAAACCGTTTATATATAAAAAACTTTGTACACATTTATCGTTCCATCAATTAGAATACAATATTCAATAACGATAGGTTATTTGGGCGTATTTGTTTATTTGAGCACCCACCAGTGAGGAAATAAGACTCAAATGAGAGAGTGTATCTCATCTCACCCATTATCAATTCCATTGACCCCGATCTTCTCCCCCATGTCCCCCACGGTGAGGCCGGGGTAGGTCTCCAGCGTGGCCGGGTCCCGCACGGGCACTATGAACCCGTGCAGGCCGTGGTTGGCGCCGTCCGGGGTGACCAGCTGCGCGAACAGGAGCGTGTGCGTGCACGTTCTGCCTGGAAAATACGTGTCAATTAACCTTTTATACAAGAATAGGATTTTTGTAACGCTTGATCGCAGGTTTTTGATCACTCGTAGCAAGAAAGAGGGTTTCGACCCTCTTGAGGCGGGTCCACTTGACCAGTGGACTGCGGTTATGACGGAAATTGCGGAGGAGTATTGCTCGCTTGGCCGCGAAGTTTTAGTCGATAGTGGAGTCTCATTAGCTTCGAGCCCGACATACCACGTATTTACGCTATATATTTATAAGCACGCTCCACCTTAGGCCACAGCCTCTGCTCACCACCAGGCAAACTATGGCGAAGTGCAAACCCGTTTCAATCAAAAATATATTTCTTGCTAGTATTAAAAGATCTCGATAAAAAGCCTTATGCTCGTGCTCGTGCTTTACATCGTGAATATGTTAACATTGTTTGACTTTAATTTGCATAACAATTACCAATTAGCTACAATTCTAACTGCCAATTCTGAATTAGAATATTACCCCAGATAAAATACTTTCATTTATTATTTCATAATACTAAATACAGATAGGTAGGTACAAATGCAAATACAATTAAAATTCAAATTGTTATCACCCAGAAAAGAAAATGTATTTTGTTTTTGAAACGACGTGTGAAAATGTATGTATTTTTGTTACATACATTAAACAATGACATGACGATACTCGATGATTATATTTTTAACCTACCAATATACCAAGATGATAAAAGCTTATTCATGTAATAAGTACAATAATAGGGCATATCACACAGCGCCATCTTGGCTCATACTGAGGTAGTCCGTACCATGAGTATTAGATTACGGATATAACGCATTTATACTTTAACGGTCTTATTTATAAATATGTTTAAACAAATGTTATTAGGCATGTGACGATGCCCAGCATAAACAATGAGAGATGCGTAGTATACTTCCCTTTAGTTTCGGCCAATCAGCGCCTTCCTAGGTCTCCGCCAATCACAGGTTACCTTGTCGTCCAATCAGAGCACCTGTCACCAACTTTTCTCTTTGGTCGCCAGAGAGGGTGGTGGATCACTTTCCGTCATAGCGTCGTTACTTCTCAAACTGAACGCACGTTTTTGAATTAACGTGTTTCGAGCAATTTCTTTTTAATTTTCAAGTTTTAAAGAATCTTTATCGGTTGTTATCCGAACAATCTTTCTAGAGGTCTTTCGGAAAGACCTAGCATAGTGATTTTTAGTGCGCGATGAAGTGTTATTCCGCAATATTTTTGAATTTTAAATATAACAGCGTTTTCTAACAACCGCATGGACTCTTTGAGTGCGCAAATTAGTGCTTTTTCGAGCATTTTTAAATGTGAATATAACGGCATTTTTTGAAAGGCCGTATCAACTATTTCAGTGCGCGATCACGTGTTATTTTGGAACATTTTTAAATTTGAATATAACGGCGTTTTTGAAGTGCCGTATGAACTGTTTTAGTGCGCGGTCAACTGTTATTTTGGAGAATTTTTAAGTTTAAATACAATAGTGTTCTCGAAAAACCTCATGGATTATTTCGGGCGTGAAAAGTGTTAGTAGTGTGAAAAGTTTCCAACGGTTTTTCGTAAAAACCTAATGGATTGTGATAGTGAGTGCTTAAGTGCTATTCTGAAATATTTAATTTCCAACGGTTTTTTGCGGGAAACCTGATAGACTGTCATAGTGCTTGAATAAGTGCTATTTGTCAATAGCATACGGGTTAACAATGTTTTCGCGGGGCCCGGTAGCTCATCGATAATAGGGTTGGCGAAGATCGTATCATGTCGTCTCCAGCAGATCAGGATTTCGGCAGGAAACGCACAGTCTGCGTGCTACTTCACACAGGGTCACTAATGCAGCGGCAGCGCGTGCGGCGCGGTACCTACTGAGCGGCCGTGATCTTCATATATACGAGATGTTGGACTCTTCTTCAACGTTGGAAGGATCAAGTATCTGGGTGAAATGGAAGTGATTTGGTGAGTCCATTCCAATTTGATTTGTGTACATATCTAAAATATCAAGCCTTTCTTATTCAAAGCTTGATAGACCAGATCGGTTTCTTGGGAATGATCGTTCAATATTTCCAAGCATATCACGCTAATCATTATAATAGCTGGCCGCATTTGGCAAGTTATCATTTTTAAAGTTACTTTAAAATTCAACTAATTTTAATAAACGGCTAGCTTGCGTCTTCCTCAGTAATTGCGTCGAAAAGTAGCTCGACGTGTGATATAGTACAATTACTTTCAAATTATTCGTGAAATTTCGATCATCCTATACCGGTGCCGTTTCTTTGCGCCTAGCCCAACAGTTGAGGTTGCATTAAATCACCTTGCACTGGGTGTAATCGCCTATTACGAAACTTTAATGTTAACACTATACTGCATTATAAAACCTTAGCATTATACGATTATTATTGATTATTGTAAACAAACTATAAATATATACCAAATTACTAAGCGAGCTGTGCACGCCCCATTTACATATATCCACGTTAAGACCAATTGAAGATGTCATTCCATCTCTTTCTTTCAAAACAGAATTTTCTATGTACTTTGCATGGCGTTAGTGCTATGTGACGTCACATAGCATGTCATCTCTCTGTCTAATCGTAAACTAAAAACGGGTATAACTGCGTTATTGTTAATTTTAACTTTATTCCCAGTCGGTAATTTTTTTTTAGAGAATTCCCCTCACGAATTAATTCTGCGGAGGAGTCACGACCCTTATGAGGAAATAATAACGACTCCTAGAGAGACGCCAGTTCTTTATAGCCTTAGAAAACCGTAACGTATCACACATAAAATATTAGTGCGAATAGTATGAATTAATTGCGAAGTAATTTTACTGATAACATTTTTAACGGGTACAATCCACATGGCTACGTGTAATCAAATTAACAAGGTCGTCTGTGAGCGATGCGCGTGCGCCGATTCAATTATTTGATAGCAGTAAACATGACAACCAACAAGCGTTAATAATAACTTACGCGCATACTAATAGAATTCGTTCCCGTACATTTTAGATTTAAAAATATCGAATTCTGCGATGAATCATAATAAGTTAAAACAATCAGGGTTACATGGAAATATTAATGTTGTTGATAATTATAACAACAACGTTGGTGTTTTTGATTGAAAGAAGGGTGGACTATTTTTCCTGTGAGAAATATTCGCAGTGGGAAGGCCGAAAAGATAACTACAATTTTATATTTTTTTACTGCCGCAAATATATTAGATTTTATTGCTTCGTCGAATAGCAATAGGAATTATATAAACTTGGTCTCCAGAATGACTAGTGTTTGATTTGAGTCCCAGGATGTTAATTCCTGTTGTTATTTCCTTGTAAAATTCTTTGGAGAATATTGCCAGTAGCAATCTCCCTTTTTCCCGGTCAGAGACAACACATAAATAAAGATCCACACAGTTTTACCTAGAAGACTAACCCAGCATTTAGCGCCTCCAAAATCTGGCGTTTGCAAAACAAACCCCTTGTTTTCTATGTCGTATGTACAAATTTCATGGTCGCTCACTTACGAGCAAAACTTGTAGTTTTGAGTACATTACCTCCTCAGGAAGTGGACTGGTTGTAAATGTTTTGATAAATATCTGTTTATAAACGTGTTTGTCTCTCGGACACCTCATTGTTTTTGACAACACATATATTTATCTGTTCCGTGGTCTCTCGGACACCCACTTGTATCTGACAACACATAAATAAAAATCCACACAGTTTTACCTAGATTACCAACCCAGCATTTAGCGGCCTCGAAGTCCGGCGTGTGGATGACGAACTCCCTGCGCTTGGGGTCGTAGGTGGCTGTGGTACGCATGAGGCGCGCGTCGGAGCCGTGCGCCAGCTCCGTGAGAGCGAAACTTGCTAGCACCTGGAAAGAATAATCCATGGGTATTCAAATCTAGAGTAAATAGGCTTCTTCTAAGCAAGCGTGCAACATCTTAGACTAATGTGGTGCGATCATCAGGCAGGCAGTTGCCAAAGTAAGCCTATTCCCTGTTAAAAAAAAATAGAGTTATCTGGTAAGGAAGAGGCTAAAGTTCAAGTTCAAGTTCAATTTATTAATAATAATACGTATTACAGGTCACATCTTAAACTACGAGTACTTACTTAAAAGTATCATACGTATAATTTCATCTTATAAAATTGAACAAAATATAATGTCAATAATTAGATTAATAAAACAATCAATAATACAATTAATAGGTATGTACTTAAAACAATAATTATTATTTCTATAATAATTCTGCAATAACAATACTATAGCAATAACATCAATATCACGTCAATAACATTGTCAGGATTAAGATCACCGAAAAACGGGAATGAATTCTTCAAAATTATAGAAAGCTTGGTCAACAAGCCACCTTTTCAATTTAAACTTGAAACTCTGTAAGCTTATAGCCTCAGTAATCTCGCTGGGTAGCTTGTTATATACTGTCGGTCCCATGACGTGCGTTAACTTGGCCGACTTCTGCAGGCTACGTGCCACGTTGGCGAGCTTGAGGCCGTGGCGGGTGCAGTAGTCGTGCCTCGAGGCAAGCTCGGTGTACTCGGCCAGGTGCACGCGCGTGTACACGGCCACCTGGTAGATCAATATGGCCGGCAGTGTCATCACACCAAGCTCTTGGAAATGTGAGCGGGCCGGAGTATCCCAGGCAACGCGAGCTACGCATCTGACTGCCCTCTTCTGGAAGATGAAGGCACGCTTCCAGTCCGCGGCTCGGCCCCAAAGCTCAGTACCGTACTGTAGCAATGAGTGAACCGTCGCGAAGTAACACGAGCGCGCCACCTCACGCGGCACCACTCTCGCCACCCTGCTCAGCGCGAAGCAAGCACTCCCGAGCTTCGCACACAAACCGCCTATGTGGACATCCCATTTTAGACCGCGGTCTATTTGGAACCCTAAGAATGTTGTCTCCTTCCGCTCCTCAATACTCACTCCATCCACCAGCACCGTCAGCGGTCTCAATGACCTGCCTGACAGGCTAAACTGGATGAAATGAGTTTTGGTGAGATTAAGAGCCAACCCGTTACTGTGAAACCACCGCATCAGTTGGGACGCTGTTTCGTTCAGCTTATTTTCTAGTGTGTCTACCGAAGGTGATGTCACTATTGCTGCTACGTCATCAGCGTACATTAGGACGTCAGCTGACGTCACAGCACTCGGCAGATCATTTAGAAGCAACGAAAATAATACGTTGGAGACTGACGATCCTTGGGCTACACCCAATGTGGTACATAATGGGTCAGATCTCAGTGAACCGCCGCTACCAACAACTACCTGTGACCTGTCCTGCAACAATCCTGTCAGAAGGGCGTGAGCCGCGCCGCTGACGCCGTAGTGCTGCAGCTTGGCAGCGAGCACTGACCAGTCAGCGACGTCGAACGCCTTTGAGAGGTCACAGCACAGTAGCGCCACCTGTCGTTTGGGCGAGGAATCACGAGCCTTCACGACGCGCAGCAGTACTTCACGAGTCAGCGACGTGGTTGAGTATCCCTCGCGGTATGCGTACTGCTGGTCAGACAGAGCGTTGGTTTCGGACAGGAACTCCACTAGCCGAGAACTAAGGCCATTTTCGAGTATTTTCGCGACTGCGGGGATAATCGATACGGGTCTGTAATTATCCATGGCTTCGCGTTTTCCTTTACCCTTAAATAAGGGCGACACTTTGCTCAGTTTGAGCTCTTTCGGACAGATGCCCTCCCTCAGACAGTTATTGTACAGTTCAGCTAGAATTGGTGCCAACGGGATAATAGCTGCTCTGACTATCTTCATCGACAAATCGTATGCGTCCTTGGATACCTTCGGGGGAATCTTAGCCACAACAATACGGTACACTTCGTCCGCGGTGAACCTGCGCAGCCGCAGCGAGCGGTCTGGCGGCGCGCGTGCAGCGAGCAGGGCTGCGCGTGCTCGCTGTACGTCCGCGCGCGGTGCCCCGCACGCAGCGGCTGCACTCACGAACCTCGAGTTCATTGCGTTGACTATCGCACGCTGGCAGCAAAAATTTGTGCCGTCAGGTTTTTTGACTAAGTCAACGAAATCCACACGGGGCACGTTGTTCTTACCTCGCTCCTTATTAATGACATTCCACATTATTTTTGAAGTATTGTCACTAGATTTTATTAGTTTGCGATAGTATTCAGTTTTAGACCGATTCACTAACGATTCATAGTAAACATTCATATTAAAAATTACTTCTTGTAGTGAGGCATCCGTGGGAAACTTATGGCTAAATTCCGTTATGTCACTAATCAATTGCGCATAATTTAAAGCTTCTGGTGACACCCAAGAGGAGTCCGATTTCTTAATATTAGGTATTTTTCTGATTGGAAAACATTCATTAAATTTGTTTCTAAGTATGATTAACAATGACGACATTTGGTCAGAGGCATTGTTATTATTCAGCATAAATTTATCCCACTCAATGCTATCAAGTGATGCAACAAAATTCGCTTGATTTGCATTTGACAGAGACCTAGCGAACGTATGTTGTGGCTGAGGCTGTGGTAAGCAGCACAGTACTGTGCACTTGACCCCGAGGTGGTCGCTGAGCCCCGTGGTGACTCGCTCCACACTCACCGAGCCCGCGGGCAGGTTAGTGTAAGCGTGGTCCAGGCTGCTAGACTTACTCGAACAAATCCTGGTCGCAAAAACAACTTCGTTACGCATGTCATGGGCGGACAACATGTCTAACAATGTATTGATATCTATTTTTAGTCCAGCTATTGTGTCAACATTAAAATCGCCTACTAGTAAGCATTCTACTCCGATGTCGGTGATCTTGTCGAGCAAGCTTTTAAAGTATGTCAGGAAGTCTTTCGTGCTTACTAGATTAGTCCTATACACACAAATGACAGTAAAATCATAGTCAATTAAATCAACAGCTGAGATCTCTAAATACTGCTCAATAGAGAGCGATGTCAAAATTTTATTCTCAGCGCACTTCACATTGTCCTTTACAAATATGCACGACCCGCCGCGCTCATAATGCGTCCTACAATAGTACGATGCTAACTCCGGTGTCGACGGATTTCAATGCAGCAATGCTTAACATCAGGCAGGCTGTAGTCAAACGTACATCTATCCCACGTAAAAAAATAAAAAAAATATTTCAAACTACACCAAAAGCACTAACTTGGTTAAATAAATATGTACATATATGATTACCCACGCTAACATAGTTCAAAAACTGGTAAAGGTAGGTGCTGTGCCAAAAAGCCGGAACACGGAAGCGCCTAGCTAGTAATGATATTTTTGTCAACCATTTAAGGGACAGGTTTACAATTAAATGGAAATACATATTCATGAAAGTACATACTTTTATGAATATTTCCATTTAATTTTATAAACTCCATGAAGTATTGCAAACCATCATAACATATTATCTACCCTTTAATTTGAATATTTAATGTGATATGCGTAACAAAAGATGTTAAATTTATTATGCACTAAAAAAAGGAGACAAGATAATGATAACTGTTATCTTCCTCCTTCATTGTCGCAGATTTTCAAGATTTAAATATTTAATTATCAAGTTCATAGCTTTGTGAGTACTGATTAATTTTAATTATTATTTAAAGATTTTTGTGGGAAAGAACTGTGACGCATTTTGATTATTTAAAATTAGTTACATCCTAATTGTAAGATTTAATATATGTGCGTCGCATTTTTAGGCTGATTTGTTTTAATAACGTCATTAATTATTTTAATTAGGCAATTAACGTGATATTATTATTTTTGTTACAGTTTATGTTTTATACAAGTACCTATGTCATTTAAGTATGTCTCACGGGTATAATTTTTTTAAAGATTCCTTGGGTTCAACATTAAAGGACAGTCGTCAAACCATGATATTTAACTTTTAAGGCGGTATAAAAACCCTCTAAACTAAAGATTGCAATTATCATATTTAGTATATTTTAAACTAATGCTGAATTCATTTCGATCCGTTTTTATATATGTATGACACGACCAGCGAACAAGATATGCAAAGTACATATATTAAATGATCGTACGATGTACATAGTGACTTATGTACATGTTTTTAATAAACCCGTTTGTAACTTAAAAATAACTACATTGATATAAAAATAGCGAAGCCTGAAATTTTGTTTAATGTTTTATTCTTATTTTGCATTTCAGTTGTAGTTTTTGCTAAAGGAATGCCAGTTTTTGGTCACCCATCTCAGGACCGACCGCATAGATATCTAGTGTCTATAGGTAGGTAAGCAACGAACTACTTTTAGTTATAAGCATTAAAAATTATCAGACAACAACAACAATCATTTTTACGTTGATCTTCTAACATATATGTACATATTAATAATTTCCCAGTCTGTCTAACACCACAACCGATAGTAAAGCGTTAAAACCGCTTCAGCATAATGAATCATACCTATACCTGCTGGATATAATCAGAATCACACATATCTAATAACCACGTAATGATATCATCATAGATATAAGAGTTGTTAACAGGTATTATAATACCATCATCATCCACAGCCCTTGAGATGCCACTACTGGGTATAGGCCTCCCTTTGTATGTGCCAGATGGGTCGACGAAATCGTCAAAGTCGAGGGTCAAACCTGGATGAGGTCTGCACAAGATCGACTATAGTAATAGCCTAGATGTTTATTTTTAAATTATAGTAAAACTACTCTTTATTCATCTCGTATGGCACTTGAAGGACATATGGAAATGTTATATACACAAATAAACAATATTTATTTATGGTTATTGAAATCCATAAAAAAAATGTCGTTTAGAAATAGATTATATATAACATGGAAAAAATAATTAATTTAACGGATTCAAGAGCATCTAGTACAATATTATTTTAATTTATAGGACAAAGATAAACTCTTTATTGTTAACATAAAAAAACAGTACCAAAAATATACAAATTTTATATAAAACTACTGCCACAAGTGGCGGCCTTATCGCTAAAAGCGATCTCTTTCTAGATTTTTGTCCATTCATCTGTCTCAGTTTGTCTGTTTATTTAAACGCTCATCACGCAAAAACAGCTGAACGGATCTCCATGATTTTTAGTATGTAGGGAGTGCTAGCTCCCGCAATAATGCGAGTGAAGCCGCGGGCATCCACGAGTACATGAACCTTGCTACAGCTTCTAAATATCATTGTTAGTACAGACTGTGTAGTCTGTGACTTTTAGTCCAGCCACGAATTTAGTATTTTACATGCGTTCGACCATTTCGGTACAAATATATAAATATACAATGATGACTCTTTGACCGCCTTGCCTTTGGAGAAAATGAATTAATCAAAGAATAATTATGAGAAAGTGAATATTCTCATATTTTAAAAACTACTAACATATTGTTGTAAATGTGTAATAGGCATTGAATAATTATTGCACTTGGCCTGAATTTGACTGATGGTAAACAATAATTATGGTTTAGGATGGAGGGTGCCCCAATAACAACCGGATCAGTCTAGATTTGAAAATTACTAGATTTTTATAGTTTGACAGGAACAGGAAGTCAGGTCAAGAGATTTTTAGATTATTATCATCATCGTTATCATAGAGCCTTTTTATATCTAGGTACACGAGATGGTTTATGTAGCGAACGTACTATTTTGGAAACGTGCAATGCGCCCGGGAATAAAAAAGCAAATTGCGAGAGTTAGAAATAGTAATTAATAAATTTTAGGTAATAACGCTTCTTTTTCTTATCGAATGAGAGTAGCCAACTCTGGTGTCAAGAGTTCACCAAGCCGCGCTAAGGGCCTCTGACATGATAAAAACAAAACAACAATAACGCTGATAAACTAAGAAGAAATTTAAATCTAGACTTGTGGCTAAATAAGCCAATGCGAGAGCCAATTGTTATCAATATTATTTTAAAAAGAAACCTAAATCTTCTAACTCACCTCTCTATTAACGACGGTGGCTTCATAAAACTTCAGATGTCGTTCTGTGCCGAGCGAGAGCAGCGCGTTGGAGTAGAGATAGATGCCTATAGCCATCTTGACGGACACGCTGGGGTTCACCGACTGGATGGCCTCGTTGATCGTCATTATTGTACGCGTCTGGGGACAAATAGACATATATATATATATAAGCGGAGTTTAAGGGTTACTAACACATAACATATAATTATCTTCTTCTTCAATATGTTAACTAAACGGTTTTTATTCACGGGTAATTCGCGTATGTTGTTTACGCGTTTCGGATGTAATGACATCCATCTTCAGAACGTGCGTTTTGGGACCGCGGCAGCACGCAGAAAACATACGCGAATTACACGTGAGTGAAAACCGTTTAGTCAACATATTGATAAAATGTCTCATGAAAGTTTTAATATCTTCTTCTTATCGAATGAGAGTGGCCAACTCTGGTGGCGAGAGTTTCTCAAGAGCCTCTGACATGGCTTAACGACTGCCGCACTAGACAAACAGCCGGGACCACAGTTTAAAGTGTCGTCCGTCCCACGGAAGCAATAATAATTATAAATACTACTGACATATTTTTTGTAGTCTTTCGTCTATCTTTGCACTATGAGCAAATTTGTTTCGAGCTTTATGTCGTGTTAGTAAGATCTCCATCGATCTACTTTAGTCTCATCTTATTCTAGATTCAGGTCTATAATATTAATGAGTGTTAAAAAAAACAGTGTCTGTAAAGGGGGTGTGATTTTTGCCTTGTTTCAAGTAAGCAATAAAGAGCCACAATAATCTATTGTCATATCACTCAAACAAAAAGGTACTTACAGTAACTTTACAGCAATAGGTTACTAAAACCGACAATATACAAGGCTGGTATGTTTTTGTAGCTAAAAACTGTCAATTAAATTAATGTAAGGTCGTTCCAGTCCATAAATTCTAAGTTTTTAGAACTTTTATCACGATTATTTCTGTCACAAGCAATACTTGCTAAGAATCAGAAGGCTTGTTTGAAGCAGATTGCGTAGTTAAGGTAAACAGTACACTTTTATTGTGTGATCGCATTCTGTGATTTAATAGAATTTTAAAAGTTTTTTTAAACAAATTTAACTAACAGTCAAACTACAAGGCAGTCCTAAATATATATAAGAATAATATGATATATATTTGTGTCTTGTGTTTTGCATGCCGAAAAGCTTTCTTATGGTGCGCATTTTTTACCTTGTACCGTTGAATAAACATCTGTATGTAAACCTTTTTTTTTAACTATAACGGGTTTTATCTTGGCCATAGTTTACTTGATAGCAAGCAAAGGCTTTGGCCTATGATGGAGCGTGCTTACCCGATAAGAACCGATTCACTCTCGCTTGAAGATCACATAAGTGCAGATATAAACGAATTTTATGTCTAGTCTAAGAATAGTACTAGTCTGGTCTTAGACTAGACATTAAGTATTCAATCTGAATATTTTACATATTTCGCTCCGAGTCTATGTATAGCGTTGCAAGGTCGGTGATATCGCCGCATTTTGATTCAATGCATGGCTGAAAAGGCAACAATGCATCGTTAAAAACACTATTTCCTTTAAAAAAGTCTTGTCTATAAATTACTGTGAGAAGATTATTATGTAGGTACTACCTACTAGCCGGATATTCCAAACTTTTGTAAATTAAAAAAGTTGTTAATGAAATTAAAGTACCTACCCTTAAAAGGTTACTCGTTACTTACAAGTTTCTAAAGAATCGCAAAAAAAATTATGTGATTCTCTAGAAAAAATCCAAAGCAATTAGTTTTCGTTTTTTATTATTAGTTATCTTATTAGATGTTTTTACGCGAACACGCATCGTCCTTCACTAAACATAGACTATACCTACATAAACTTTTATTGGAAAATGAGCGGAAATAATCACTACCATTATTCTCGGTCGTTCATTTTTCAATAAAAGTTAAACCACGTTTAGCACTTGACAAAATAACTCATAATAGGGCTATACCATTAAAAAACTACCGTAAAAAGCTAAATATTAATAAGTCACTTACCCGTTTACTATAGCTGGCTTTGGCCATCTCGTGCGTGAGAAAGCGGTACTCGTTGATCTTCTTCAGCTGCAGCTGTGTAATGCGCTTCTGCTCCTCCACCGGCGGAGTCACGGGGCTGGGCGCGAACAGGGGGTCTCGCTCTAACGTGTGCCATATTTTGTACTGGAAGAGAGAGATATAAATATATGTTTATCAAACTAGGATCAAGTTGTAACTTATTTACAGGATAAGTGGTAAGTTCAGGCATGATTTTTCTGTCAAGATTTTCTGAGTATAAGACACAGATTTTGGTATTAGAGTAAACTAAAATTATCCAATAACCCAGTATAAAAAAGTGCTAGAAAATCCACCAGAATTAAAGAGAGAAGAAAAAAGGAAAAAATAATAAGAAAATAATTAATTAAATTATTATTTAATTAATTAACTTCAAATGTTCCTCCTCGGTAAACATGCAACATCTTAGACTACAGTGGTGCTTAACATCACGCAGGCCGTAGTCCAGCGTTGGCCTATTCTGTGTTAAAAAAATGTGTTTGGTTGGTTGCTAAAAAAAACCATAATCGATTCTACTTAGTAACGCCTAGAGTTTAAATTTGTCTATGGTAACACAATCCCTCGAACAGGCCAAACAAAACATTTACGAAAAATATACGTACTAACAAGTATTATCTATTCACATTCGGAAATATTACGAAATATGGGCCAATGTATTAAATAACAGGTTATCTTGTATAATGTTGTATGAGCATTTGATAGAGGAGGCTGAGTGTCAAGGACAGACGCCTACATTTTTGTGTAATTGATAACTGGTATATTTAGGTGAGCATGTCGGATAGAATTTAAAGACTTGTTTAAACTGAATATTTAATTGAAAAATAATAGGAAGTATTGAAGTGCTTTAGTCAGAATATAATATTCACATTTAATCATATCATAATCATCAACCTACATATATATATTTTTTTTAACAGTTTTTATTATATTATAAGTAGTCTTTTTTTATATATAACCATTTTATTATAATTTTTCCCAAAAACACTTCATTCACAACATCTACAAACAGTTTTCTTAGACAAGAATTTTGCATGTGATGTTTATAATAAACCGAAACGATCATAAAATTTCATAACATGCTAGCAAATGTTCAGCCAGAAAAAGTCCTTGGCTTATGTTGTGCGAAACAATGGTGAAACTGCAAAAAAAAGTATGGTATGGACTTTTTTCGGATTGCTAATCTATACATTTGAACTAGTAAGTACAGATAATGACTCATTGCAGGGAACTTCCTTAAGTATGTACATATTCTACCTATTTATTAAGATTGTATTGTCTGTATTATGTATTTAACTGTTATCAATTGAGTCACTGTACAATATTTGTGTTATCATTTCACAAGAGCATACAAGATTAAGGAAAGAAAACCTTTTAATATTAGCAATTTACATGTTTGAACTGTTACAAACTGAACAACATGTTAACAAACACAAAGAAACCACATACAATAAATATTTAACTGGGGCTATTTTTACCCCAATAATATAGTAATTTCTTTGAAAAGTGATTTCTCCATTTCTACTATCACTTGGATGGTATAGGTACAGTTGAATAAGTACTCTTCTTCTTATTGAATGAGAGAGACCAATTCTGGTATCGAGAATAACAAGAAATAAGTAAATCACACTTATTTACTATATACATAATTCATTAAGTAATTTTACTAACTCAAAAAAAAAATATTTTTAAACATCAACATCTATTCTATACACACCTTTATATCAGAGATTTTTAAAATTGTATTCAAGTAGGTACTTAATTAGTAAAATGTTAAATCAGTTAATTAAATATTTGTTTATCGTAATATCACCAAGTCTATAATTTGCTATTTTTGCATACAATAGGTGAATCAATTAAGCTTAATTAATTAGGAAATTAAGCAGAATTTTTGATTGTTAGTGTAAACCTTTAATCAAGACATTTTTACTTCTTCATACAAATTGATGTTTATTTTGTTATTAAAACATACCTATGTATAATTGTAATGTTCACTGTATGTGAATAGTGAATACTAATATATATTTTTAATGAAAAATAATTAAAGTGGGTAATATTGTATGATATTAGCTTTTTTTAAGAGAAATAAAACATTGTTGTACTTAATGTAAGTATTAGAATATTTTATAATCATAATTTATGTTTTTTTATTATAACTCTCACATATATGAAACAAATTGAGATAGATCAAAAGGTAAATTCTTATTTTTAAAATAAACTTTGGTAATTCACTAATAAATAATTAGTCCAATATTATCCTCTTCATTTATATAAATCTTATTCTATTAGTCAACTTCCACATTGATGACAAAATGACAAAAATAATATTTTCTGTAATAATTGTTATCAGGACCCCATATGTACCATGGAAAAAAATTATGGGTGCCTGAATAACTTGGATATCTATCATTTTCATACATATTGTGATATATTATTTAATATTAAGTAAATTTAATGCACTTGAGCTAATATTTACTTTCCAGGAGGCAATTAAATGAATTAAATATGTAGTGTGACACAATTGAAGACTGTGTTTATTTAGGAATTAAATTTACTTAATATAATATATAATAATAAATTTGAATAGAAGCTGAAAAGTATCAAAGTGATTAAATAATGTGTTTTACCTTAAGTTTGAGCAGGTTAAGATCTCCTTCTAGAGCTAGTTTGAGGCGTTTCCAGTCAAAGGAGGCGTTATTCCTGTATGCGTCCAGGGGCCCGCTCGGGAGGTCCGGCAAGAAACTCAGCTCTTCCATACTAGAACAACCACACCAACCCACATTAATATCACACCATCGATGACCTCCGCGCCAAATTTGTAACACCGGATGACTAAACCTCTATCCATAAACTATACTAATTCCCTCCTAGACTACAAACAGTTCAAATTAATTTAATACGAGCGAGAAACAACAAGTTTTTAACGACCACACTCTCACCTTGAACACTGAGCCGACATGTGAAGGAATACTGTGCAAATTGAGAGTATTTGAGAGAAACTATCGCACACTACAAGTTTTAAGTGGAACTGATAATTCTGAGAGGTTTTCTTGCTTGAGTAAAAACCGCTGATAAAACAAGAATTAGCGGCACAAGCTATTTTATTGGCTGCTCCGCCACACACGTCATATCGTATGACAATGAACTGTCATCTGTCATCTTGTTAAAAAACATTGAAGCTGTCATTGTCAATCAAAAATCTGTCTCAAATTATTGATGTAAACTGCCATCTCTGATCTTGGCGTTTCAACAGCTCTTGTCTAATATTCTTTCATTTGCTATTTTTGTGACATGTGGCTAGACGAAACGACTTTTACTTGAGAACTGGCACAATACAAAGTTATGGCCAATTAAAAAAAAAAAAAAAAAAAAGACGAAACGACATTGTAGATAGAGCAAAACTGTAATGAGTTGTGGCCAAGAACAGGAAGACGAGGAGTAGGTCGTCCGGCAGCGACATGGGACGATGACAGTGTACGAGTCGCGGGTTCCTTATGGATGAGGTCTGCACAAGATCGACGCAGCTGGCACATTCAAAGAGAGGCCTATGCCCAGCAGTGGGATAGAGAAGGCTGTGGATGATGATGATAATGATGATGATGTGAGTAGGTATGTAACTACTCAACTAGATGGCACTTTAAGATTCAGATATAATATAAATCTTCTATGCCACCAATATTCTATGCCTTTTGCTTTAACTTTTGCTGTGTGGATCTATCATTTCGTTTGGTACACAATGCACGAGACTTATCTGGAGTTCTTACTATTAGCACTGTCTTTAGGTCAGACGGCTGACACAATAATACAATCGTTTGCCGTATGCTCAAACGTTCCGAGCGATTTGAATATTTTTTTATTGTTTGCTTCTTTTATTCGAAAATACTGAAACATCAATAAAAATAACTAACCTACACGAAAATGTGTACTTAAAAAACCGATGTTTATTTTAATTAAATAATGCTGCGTTATAAACATACTTTATGGTTTCGCCATCTAGGCTAAAAAGATGACACAAATATCTCTAAATGGTTGCTCATTTGCCACCACATTGTCACTCGAGTCAACTCCTGCGTCGTTGTTTTATAATATTAAGAACCTGCATCAATAGATGGCAGCACTGGTAATCATTTCAATGTGTTTTTATGTGTGAAAGAGATAGAGTCATACAATTTCCTTAAGAGGAAACGAAACAAATGATACACAACTACATAGACAGCAGAGCACACATTGATGATAATGTTGTGCTGACGCATAAACAAGAAAAGAGAAGTTGTAAAACAACAAACTGCTGGTTGGTTTTCAGCTTTTCTATCAGATGTAAAATGGACGGGCGGTCGGCGTGTCGTTGCGTGTGCGAGAACTCCGCGTGTCCGTTGTAATATCGATGTTGTTGTGATACGAATTTGTTGATACTTGACGTGAATACGAATAGTTATTGTTTACGCGAATACATATACGACTGCTTCGGCGTCCGCTCGCCGAAGGAGAATGTGAAATAGTGCATGTGTTTTTGTATGACGTTAGCGCTCACTTGCAGTGATTTCGCTGATAGCTCACTTCACCGGTGGGTGCGCGCGTAATAAACTACGTGTTCGTTTCTTGAAAATTAGGCGAATAGCCGTTTGTGTTGGTGTTTTGAAGCACCATGCTGTGCAAGGTGACATAGTGAACGTTGTAATTGACCCTGACCTCTGACAATCATGTCTGGGCGATCGGATTGCAGGAAATTCGCACCGAACATATTCAATAAGAGCAAGTGCACTAATTGCTTCAGGCAGAAGGAGGAGCACAGTGCCGAGGCTTTGGAATCTAATCGGGTGAGTCTTTAAAAAAAGAACATTCGTTTTCCAATCACGAACGGTCGAAATATTTGCGTTGTGTTGGTGTGCCGTGCATGTGTGTGCGTAGGCAGTTCGTGCCTTCGAGGTGTTGATCTAACGGTCATCGAGTTAATAAGAATAAAATAGAATTGACCAGTGTAGGTGCCTACTTACGCTAGCAACACGAGTACAATCCGTACATGTCTTATTGTGGCAATTAGGCACGTACGTAGGATTACATGAATATGTAAAATGAGGGTAGGCAGATGCTTTTTCATGTTAATATTATTGTAACATACCTACCTATTGATAAGTACCTACCTAAACACGTACATACGTTTTTAGTTTCCGTAGACGCCAGCGATAATCGGCCAAGAAGTTTGAACAGACTGTAGGGCTACCCAATGATATTAGGTACCTAGGTATATCATAGAGTTAATACTACCTACTTAGTATTACCTCTATGTATTCTATCGATTTTTACTGTTCTCCAAATCTTGAACTATGTACCTACTAAACAGTAGGTAAACTCTGACCACAACAAGCGATAAAAAAATCTATGGCAAGTTCATCATTTCCATAGGTAGGTATTCGATTTTTGAAAATTATGTTCTGTTACGAAGAATTGCAATGCAACAACTTGTGTTTTGTTTTCGTTTGCCGTAAACGTAAATTCGTTGTAATGTTTGGTAAGAAATGAAGCAAAAACTCACGGTGGAGTAGGTATCTACAAAGCGCCACCTGTGGCAATAGCGACACACTCGCGGCTCGCTACCCAAGAGGCCCGCCAATTCACCTACTTTATCAGTAATTTACGTCCATATTTTGTAAACAAACACACCTTTCCTAGTCTTACGGTGTTCTTCTGTTGTCTGGTCATCGTGAGAGGCTATATTTAAAAAAGGCATAAGAAAGAAAGAAAGAAAATGATTTATTGTAGCAAATAATAAACAAATGAGTAGGTAGGTATAAGATTAAGTATCGGTACGAGCATAAAGTATTCGTTTGGGATACAGCGAGTCGGACATACCTACCTACCCTTTAGCATGCCTTAAGGATGCTTATTGCTTATTTACATAGATACTCGTATTATAGCACTCACAACAAATTTACCGGATATACCTAGGTACCTAATCTATGATTAACACGCGAGAACCCTCTGCCACAGCTAATCTAGATCATACTAGAACTAGTTATTACTGACAAATGCTTAGTTGACAATAGCCACAGATAATGAAGCGGCAGCACTATTCTTATGACGCAAATAGAGCATCTAAGTAGGTACCTACCTATGTCTATTTGTAATTTGTATGGACTAGAGTAGGTCGGTACCTAATTGAGTCCTTGACCAAAATCAATCCAGTCAGACATAAACGAATATTAAAACCCGTCTATATGAGTTTGTACATGTTATAATCACATGGTAAGGGAAGTAAATACTTAAGTAGATAGGTAGTCACTATTCTGCCAGTAATTACATAATAGGTACCTATTACAACTTATGTTCGTTTTGGCTCCTAAAATCATTTCTAGGTAATTATGGCTAAGGAGCCCGTATTTATTTTGTAAGGGTCTCAAATATATTCGACCGAGTTCGATGTAACAGTTCATCATCATCATCCACAGCCCTTGCGATCCCACTGCTGGGTATAGGCCTCCCTTTGTATGTGCCATCTGCGTCGATCTTGTGCAGACCTCATCCAGGTTGGACCCTCGACTTTGACGATGTCGTCGACCCATCTCGCGTCCGGACGACCCACTCCTCGCCTGCCAGTTCTAGGCCACCACTCTGTTACTGCCTTACTCCATCTGTCGTCAGTTCTCCTAACCATGTAACAGTTCCCTACATCGAAATATTTTTACACTATTACTTAAGGGTTTCTTAGTACCGAATACCGACGCTCCCACACCTATATTATTTTCAATCGGTAACCACTAAATAAGTAATTGATGTGTATGTAGGTACTTATTGGATAATATTTGTATGAGAGACATCGCGCCTACAATGCGCATGCGCATACAAGCAAAATAGATGCTAATTTCGTTTTATTTGCTCTTGTGTAACTATTTGTGAAAGTCGAAGCCGCGTTTGATGACTTGACGATTCAAACGGCGACATGGGACTGCTTAGTTTGTTGAACATGAGCGATGCCAAGTGGAATTAGTTGTTTTACTTAAGTAATTCGGGATTAAACTCTCGTAAGTGGTACCTACCTAATCAGTGGTCAAAATTATCACCATACTAAATTTTGCCCGAATCTGTCGAGAAGTTTGGATGTAGAATTGAAATTTACCCAAGCATAGGTGTCATATGGTAAATTTTAATCTGTTTTACCTACATACTTAGTTAATTAAGTACATACTTACTCACAATAACTTTCGCCTTTATAATATTTGCGTGCAGAGGTTTTATGCGATAATATGGCGTTTGCAAGTTTTATTCACCTTGAGTGATTCATTAGCACTCAGCAACAATTGTGAAAGATTTCTGATGTCTTTGAACTCGCAACTCTTTAGTCGGAGTTTTCTTGAATTTGTACTTGAATTTGTGCTTTATCCGAAATCTCAACTATTTTTTTTTAAATTGGTTGTATTTTCACCATATAATTCCCGAAGTAGTTTAACTTTGTAGACGGTAATAACCGTCTGGCAGAATTCGACCCTGCCTGTAGCTTTTGGAATATGTCCATTATTTATAATTACTTGTGTTGAGTCTGGTCGTTTGTATGTATAATAAGTATGTATTTACAAAAGAAAAGTATATAAGTATTATATCCGTTACCTAGTACCCACGACACAAGCGTTTGCTTAGTGTGGGGCTAGATGGCGCTGTGTGCAATGTCCCGGAATATTTATTTATTATTTATTTATTTTTATAATGTTTACAGATAAATTGGCAGTCAAATATTTGACCACCAGATTACTTGAAGTCTGGATGTAGTTAGGTAGTCCTTTTTATGCGATTCTTCAAAGTTATCAAAAATAAAGAAACACATGATCTCTTGGCCTATCTTTCCAAGCATCTAATTAGACAGAATTTAGCAATTTATGAAAGCAATCAAACTGTAGATACCTACACCTAAAAGCACATATAGGTAGCCGTGTCAGGTTCATCACAAACATACGTTTCCTATTTGTGCAGATGTGTAAAACCACAACGAGCGTCGCAAATATTGTTTTGCCTTAAAACGACGTCTTACCTGATAAACTCCGCATTTGTACAACAAGATTAGGTATTTTATAATATTCGAACTAGACAGAACCTCCCGTGGTTTATCGAAGTTACGTACATATTTGTACGTGGTGACTAAAGTCAAGCCTTTGCAGATAATCGTTAGTTGGAGTCAGAAATCATGAAATCAAAAAGTGTATTTAATTTAAATAGGTACTTCATGTACCAAATGAAAAACAAAACTAAGCTGTAGAGTGTAGGTAGGTGCTGAACCAGTTATTCCTCCCAGTAACTACCTTAAACCATGACCTCCAAGGAAGATTTAATCCAAGATTTTTTAAGTTAGTAAGTAGGTAGCAAATACTCAGTAAGTTCGTTTAAGAGTGGCCAATTCTGGTTTTCGACCCACCTGAAAGGCCTCTGACATGGCTAGTTAGTAATCTCTGGCTTTATAAGTCATTCCCTCTGAATAAAGTTTAATGAGTAATAACGCGACCGCATTTCCAACGTGAGGCCTTCACCCAAAACGTGGCTATTGACCGATTACAATAGACACACCATTTGTTATTGCGCTCAGTTTGCACAAATATCTACGTTATTTACTTGCCATGATTTTCCTATTAATGATGGGCTCTACGAAAGGTTGCTTGAGTAAATCGACTCGAAATGAATCGAGTCGTCGATGGTTAAACCAGCAGGGTGTTTTACAAATTCGAAACGTTTCCGCTCAGAAACGAAACGCCAATCAAAGACGTCAAAACTGACTTATTTTAACCAATAACAGTCAACTACCAATCATAGAAGTTACAAGGAGTTCTTCGATAGGCGTTTTCGCGAGACGTTCCGAATTTGTGAAACACCCTGCAGCAGCATTCAAATTAATTGAGTTAGTAGTGATTCATGAGTATTGTCTTTTTCAAGTGTTTTGAAAGCTTACAATGTCAACCAAAAATATGTACATTCGTACGTATAGTGAGGAGTATCCGTATATATATTTTTTGCAATATTTAGATACCATTTAGCGTTAGAACGCTGGAACTGTAAGCTAGGTAAAACTGCCTTCTCTACTGTTCACATCTTTTGTTATCATTTTCAGATCATAGTTACGACTCATTCCGATCCCTTACCTACAGAATATCTTTACACCAATATCTTGGGCGGAGTACAGTCCGACAGACAAACAAGCATAAATAGTGGAAATAATTTGACATTTCCCGCTTTCTCGTTCCGCGCAGGTGAGCAACATATTGAGGCATATTGAGGCTCACAAAAACATGTCTACTTACTTACATGTCGCAGCCAAGTAAAAAAACTAATTTAGTTATTTTCATTACCGCTTACTGTCTTCAATAACTCACTTTGTTTTGTTTAAACTGTCGTTCTTTTAGCTCGAGAATTAAGTATAATTCATCCGATTCAAACGGCTAGGCAAACCTTATGAAGATTTGGTTCAATATGTGTAGATGATCAATTAACGCTTTTGTTGAATGCCCTGAGTAATGAGTATACCAAGCCGTCTATTGAACTAGCCAATAAACTAAAAAAAAAAGACGATACCTAAAGCTAGATAAACTTAAGTAATACATTTCGTCTTTGTCGTAAAATTGAGGAAGCTATAACGATGCCCTTTGATAAAGTAAAAAGGCTAGGATAATAATGAAACGGCTTACTAAAGCGATTGGCTGTAACATACAAATTCGTAAAAACATGTACATTTGTACAAAAATTAACGTTTTGCACGAACAGGTTTGTTCCGTGGCGCCAGCGCACTTGGCTTCGTAAAGAACGCAAATGTTCGTTTTTAGCACTCTGACATACTTTTTATCTCTCTTGTCATGTTTGGAGCAATACGACTGGTTATCTTAACCATTTTAACCGACTTCCACAAAATTATGAATTTCTCAAGGCCAAAATATTATCAATAAGATAAATGGCAACACATGGGCAAGAGAAGCTCAAAACAGGCGAACAGGAGGCTACAATTGGCGTATGAGGTGGTTTATACCCTGCAGTTGGTTCTTTCTAAGAGCTAATGACGATGAACATACTCATCATATGATATATCTCGTTAAATGTAGTACGTATACACACATATACTTAGTTTCATAATACCACCCTGCGCAGTTTCATAGAGTATCATATTACTCGTTCTACAAGTCGCAGGCATTGTGAGTCCATCACGGCCATGAGTCTCGCCCTATTCTCACATAACTACGTCATAGTTGGTGAGACACGAAGCGTCCCATCCAGTCAGTTTCATGCCTAGGCCATAAAAAGTGGATTAGATCGGACACACGGGCGCCTGCGTCTGTAACAAGTCCTTACGCCATTCTAGACTATCATACTTTAGTATTTCAGTTGTCTGTATAGTATGAATAGATATTCTCTATGATTTATATATAGTTTCTCATGATTTACATACCTATAATAACTAAGCCATGCCTCTCTAATTTACAAATTCGAGTCAAATTCTACCTACGAATTATCTGTTGTCGAGAAAGTGTCAAAAGTGATTCGTTCACACGCATATCGCTTGCAGCAAAGCTTAACTTATTTACTTCCTTCACAAAACAGGCGACGCTTTGAAGCCCAATTAAAAACTCTTTCAATTCGAGGGTACATGTTAATTCGTTGTGTCAAATGTGGAGTGCTCCTAACCGCGCCATAAATCCAACCTACAAACACACAGCACCGTGTAAATATTTGTTCTGACGTTCAAAACACCTCCGACGCCGTTTCAATGGCACAACACCCAAAAAAAGTTTTTTGATCCGACCTGCCGGTCAACAAAGACGCGGAGATGGAATAGTTAAATTAAAAAAAGAAAATAGCAGTTGCGTTTCGTTCCTGCATCGGCGGCCGGTGTAACTTGAGCCGCCTCGGAGAAGATGCTGCGACCCGCTCTTGTCTGACGATCTCGTGCGTAGAGGGGAGCGAGGGACCAGGCTACGGTGGCTGGGCTATACTTGTAGTGTAGCATAAAAAGGAGTGAGTGAGGAATGCGCCGGCGCATCGCCAGGTGCATTGGCCGCGCGCCCCGCCTCCATCTGGCATTTTTGTGTACGAGCACACCTAATGTGTGAGGCCGAAAACGATTTGGAAACGAACCCTGAGCGGCGACTGTTGCCCACTCTGTGGCGCGGCGCCAATCGACGCCCAACCGGCCGCATTCAATCTAATGAGACCCAGAAAGGAAGGAATAATGTCACGAGTCGTGACACGCGTACTGCCAGCGACAATGCCATTGATTCGGCAAAGTTCGATTATGCGTCTTCTACGTTCAAATGGGGACCGTTACTCATACAATGGATTGCCAGCGGGAAATAACAATATAATGTGGGTCGAGGAGTCGACGACGGATGAAAGAGCACAATCGCATTAGCACTTACTTGACGAATGCAAAACAACGGAGTAACGTAACATAGATGGCATTATTATTGTCCCCATTCAAGTAGGCTCGGTTGGAACTTGGCAGGTATAAAATAACTAGTTTCGTACTTTTATATATAAGTATATAGCTTTATTTTGAGTTCGAGAATAATCTTCTCAAAGAAAAAACAAATAAATGCTTGTTGTCAAATATTCATCTTAATTCATTAGAAATAGGTTACCTTAACTAATGAAATAACTAGAACGGCTCAATACAGCCCTGTACACTTCTATAGTCCAGCCCTTTTGGAAGTGGTGAAGAACCTTAATGATATCCGCTTCAAAGATATTAAAAGACTAGCTGTGCCTGCGACTTCGTCCGCGTGGAATAGTTATTTTGGGCATTAATTCCTTGAATTTTGAACCGGTTTCGCAGAGAACGCAACGGAAGCCTTCAAAGATGAATAATTTTACCCGTTTTTTTCCACATTTTCCATTATTTCTTCGCTCTTATTAGTTGCAGCGTGATGTTATATAGCCTAAAGCCTTCCTCGATAAATGGTCTATTCAACACAAAAATATTTTTTCAATTCGCACCAGTAGTTCCTGAGATTAGCGCGTTCAAACAAACAAACAAACTCTTCAGCTTTATAATATTAGTATAGATGTTACTAAGAAAGTGTAATCCTTTGAACAGATTACTCCAGCTCCAATTCAAGATCTCATTACGCTATTATCCGATAATTAAACGAGCTCGTGTTACTTCCGCCCATAGAGCAGCATGGGTGCTCTATAATTTGATCGCGTTGGAATGTGTTGCCATTATATCGAGTTTTATATCCCGTTCACACGCTTGGTAAACAGATGTCCAATGGCCCATTTGACCAATACTTACCAAGAGAATGATCGGGGGTTTATTTGAATGACAGCTCAGCCTCTTCTACGCTCTTGTTGTTTGGTTGGGCTGTTGTATGTCTATTTGCCCAGCGTGTGGATGGTGCATAAACGTGTTACATGTAACTGTCCGATGACGCATACATTCACAATCATAGCAATTTGGTATAACGTTGGATAAATACCAGCGGGAAATGCCCAATTTGTTGATACACACCATGCGAGTTTGTTGGCATAATATTTGAATGGGTTTGTATGGGTAGGATTATGCGTAAAGTGTAGGTGGAATAACCTACATATGTAGCTGTACTAACTAACTAATCCAAGTTTTTTACGTGTGACAGTCATGTCCCATTTGCCCATTAGTGCCCATCACCACAAGCGACTCAGTGTTATAAGGTGGAGTAGTTATGCCAGTACTATAATGAACTCCTCGTAATTTTGTGACTGTTAAGTTTCGACTCCTAAAACCAAGCGGTGTTTTAACAGTCCTTTGATTGACTTGTAACGTTTAGTAATACACAAAAGCAATCGACGTTAATGTTTGTTGCAATGTCAATATTAGATATCAACAACTTCCATGAATAACACAATTTATCAGATAACTAAATATAACATTCTCAATGACTGTACTAGAAACTTTACGATAAATATACTGCAATCTTACGTCACATAACATACTACTCCTCTTATCGTTATCAGCTTATCAGTGTTATCTTTAACGTAGGAAACTAATCCTGTTTGTTCTCACAACATTTGAGCCTAATATTTGGCCTGAGTTTAGTTTGATACTTCTCATGGTCATCCTTTTTTCAAAATTCTATTTTTCCGTTAGAGAAATGGCAAGTTAGTATTATTTGACGTAACTATATTTCAAGAAGTATCACACTAAACATCATCATCGCCATTCTAACCACAGATTACCTACAGCTGTTTTCTATATTCTAACCCTAACTGGTTTCGTCACGCACCTACCATCTAGTACCATTCTTCCTCGCTCTGTACATAAGCCCTCTAATTCTCTGAACTCTCCATAAACGTTATTTATGCCTCGAATTAAACTTTACGACCCTCTCTGTCTACGAGCGATGTCACATATCAAATTCATATAGAAAACCAGTTCTCACGCGGGCCCACCTGTCAGATTAATTCTGGATAGGCCTTAGCTAGCATGGTAAACATTTTTTATGTTACATAAATAAAATATACTAAGCGGATATAACAAGGTTCTTTACACGTCGTTACTCAATGAGTTCTAAATGGGAAATGAGCGTGGGCGTCAGGAGTCAGGATAATCGTGGTGTAATGTGGATCTTCTTTGATGTGTCATATAAGGAACATTTCGGTGCTATTGTTGCATTTAGATTGTCTTTGTGATGGTTATGCATTATACAGCTTTATGAGAAATTATAACATTCTCATGACATGCATGTGAGACAAGAAAAGATACTAAGAAATTAAATCTACCGTTATGATGAAGAGGTAGGCTATTTTTCATCACGTATACTTAACAAGAGTAGTTTAGTTACTTAAGTGATGAAAAGTGTCCAGTGAGGCAAGAATTTCACAATGTTTTACACTTATTTTATCCTGATGTTGGCTAACTCCCTGATCTAAAATATAGCACGCTCGTTTTATATTCACCTTCTAGATTGACAGATTCCCCCAGCAATAAGTTTTGGCTGCTACAATCGCAAGCGTTTAGGATAAATTTAATGCCCCTACATCTTACTTTATCTGGCTCGTCCTTCGTCTCACGAAGTGGCTGCACATTTACATATCCACAATCTAGGCGATAGCGGTGCTCCAAAGCCGAGCCTTAATTAAAACATTAAAAACACAATTTGTTTCATTTTCCAAGGAGGCCGTAAAAAGCCAATATGGCGGCGTTATTTGCATGCACAAATGAGGGCCGCGTGCTTTTAATTACTGTTTATAGTTGTTTGTTTTATTGAGAGCTTTGTAGATGTTATTTTAGAGGTAGTTACTAGAGAAATTTCAAAGGATTGAGAAAGCTATTTTTTAGTCCAGGAAGTCACTAAATTAAGACTTAATATTCTAGCTAGAGATATCATATATTTAAGTACTAATTTCGGTCACCTTTAGTAAAATATTGTATTGTTATTTAAAAAAAAAAATACTTAAGTATTTTTTTTTTTATTTTTTGTTTATAATAAAACAGAAATCTTTTTTAGAGATACCTAAGTATTTATACATGTTTTTATACGTCAGATTTTAAATACTTGAATCCAGCACGCTATGCATACCGTTAGTAAGTAGAGCCCGAGCCAAGCCAGTCGGCCGCGTATGTTAATTTTGTAATTGCCCGTTTACCCGCGATCATCCGTGTCGTGTGGAACTGTACTTTTTGATCGAATAATCTATTTTGTTGCTTTTTCACCGACTTCAAAACGAAGGTTATAAATTCTTCCGAAAGTTTTTTTTGTATGAGTAATTGAGGTACCGAAGACTCCACAGAAATCTAAATAAACAGGTACCTGTTTATTTAGATTTCTGTGGAAGACTCGCACCAAACTTTAGAACTCCTTGCCGGAATCTATTCCCCTCGAACTATAATTTATCGGTATTCAATTCGAGAGTGCACTGGTTTATTCTAGGCAAGCGCACTAGATCGTAGATTACGAGGTTTCTTCAATCTATTTTGTTTCTTCAATTTCTTTGCAACCAAGCATTCATTTATCGTAATATCATCGTGACAATATGCAAATGCGATTAACAATAATTATCATTCAGTCACTACAATGTCGAATACTCAACACAATCAACAATCAATTAAACCAGCATATGCTCATCATCACTCATCCATATTTATATTTAGACTGATTTACTTAAACAAGCCTCAGAAACAATAAGTGGAACAGATCTCGAGAATGACGAATACAAATTACTTAATTACTAAATGAATAATGCGTTAACTGGTGTGTTGGAACCAATTAACAATTACCAGCTACAGGCTTTAGCTTTAGCTTTAGGGATCCGCAAAAATATATATATTTTTATGTTGATAGCCGGGCATGTGACCATTGACCATTTTGCTTAAAGAGGTGGCATTTCAAGCCAAAAGGTTTATTGCTCGGTTAACAAGGCAAGCTACACCTTAGACTACTGAGGTGCTTAACAACAGAAAAGAAATAGTACCTAAGCCTATTTCGTAGGTATTAAAAAAAATACAAACGACAAAGAGTGAATGAGCATGTAATGTACGTATTGAAATTGTATCTCTAGGGATCCGCGAAAATAATCTTTCTTTTATATTGATAACCCGGGCATATGACTAGACATGGCTTGAAGGGAAGGCATTTCAAGCGAGCGACTGAATGAGTCTGTCATGTATCGACACTGAGTCTTAAACGAGGCTGCCAGAATGAAAGAGTGCTAACACAGGTCGTGAATAATATGATAACTAGATAAAAAAATGAAGTAAGTAATATCTAAGCGCGTGTTTATATTAACTAATATGAATCTTGATACTTAGTTCTTTGATTATTCAGATATTAATTAATAAAATGTGACTTACTTCACTAGTTAATACACAATCAAAATTATTAAAAGATTGTATAGAAATATAACGTAAACAGAACCCTTCTAAATATTCTTATTCTGCAACCTTGTAACCTGGCTTATGATTGATTGCTGTCCAGCCGATCTCCTTTTCCTGCCTGAGACTTGTAATTATTTCATTTAACTAATTGCGCAGGTTCAAATAACACTCGAGTTATCAGTCATGTGTGCCAAATGTAAACCAATCACTGAGTTGATTGTTTCGCTTGAATTGCTCAATTTGGTAAAATGGACTATTTTTTTAAGAATTGTAGCAGTAAAATTGACTTACAATATTTATCTATTTCTAACGACCATCTTTACCGTTCTCACGGCTAAAATATATGTATTGAAAAAATAAAGAAATCTCCTTCTCGTAGCTCCAAAGTAAACCGCCAAATTCAATTTGATCAAAGAATATTATGTCATAATTAAAACAAATTAACAACTTACAAACGTTATTTTTTTAGTATATTTAAAATACTGTTTGTCCACACCATAGATAAGTATATCTTTTAAAAATATGTTCTTGTGTAAACTATACACTAAATCAAGATATTAAAGCTTGATATAAAGTAGCTGGCAGCTGTAAACTTGCTGATTAGTATAGTACCTTACAAGGGAACGACTGGTGGTGATATAAAGCAGTTTTTTATTACCCATCCCAACGACATCTGTTTCACAAGACTCCTTATAAAAAAAATACTTATAATAAGTCACATCATAAGTCTTTTACTAGAAGCCATCTAATCCAATTTCTAATAACTATTAAGTAAGTACATGTTTTTTTTAAGGTTATCGTGCATTATTGTCTATTTCTGATTTAAAGCAAAGGTACTGTACCTTTGCTTAAAATCAGAAAGGCTGTAATGGTAGTCAATTGCGATTTTTTTCTTACGATAACAATGTTAGGTACTTCACGTCGGTTCGTCAGTCACTTCACATTGACTATGGTATTGACCCGAGCCAAAACTTATAATCATATATGGAATCATTTATTTGCACTTAATAATTACCTAGTTACAGTTAATGCTGCGTACTTATAAATGTACTCAATTGTAACTTATGGTTGAAGTTAAAGAATATTGGATTTTGGAGATTAGATAGGGGTCTGGCTAATATCGTCTGTGACGCATCCCTTTTATTTTAATACGTCGTCGAGAAATATTACTAATAACGAATCCTATTGGATTATGATTCAAAACTTAAGTAAATACCATCTTCAAATGTAAGTGAGTAATGCTAATATGTACTACGATTACTTAGATACTTAGTTGCATTATAGTTATTAATATCATCAATGTAGATTACTTTCTTTAACGTATAAAATAAAAATACTATATTCTTCAAAGCGACAGTGAATCGGTACTTATCGGGTAAGCACGCTCCATCTTAGGCCATAGCCTTTGCTTGCTATCAAGTAAACTATGGACAAGACTAAGTGCAAACCCGTTAAAGTTAAAAGATATATTAACAGCCGCAGTTACGTCAGTTACTTTTCATGCCAACCCTTTAAATCGTGGCTAACGTCAACCCTAGTGGTTTGTAAACTCTCGAATCCACAGTCCGCCACTCTCATACCAAATTACTGTCATGACATACCTACCTATTTATAAATCAATCAATTATTTCCCAATACCGTTTTCGCCGGCCTATTTCAGTCTTCCAGGCAACCTTGGACTGCCAGAGTGGGTCCATGACTCTTTGTTTCTCAGGTTTCGCCACAGATTGCCTAAACGTAATTTCTAGCGCCCATGTCATTTGTTAGCTCAGTTGGGGTATATTATGGACAGGTAATAATTATTCGGTCAGCCAAATATATACCTATATATTTGGCTGAAAAAAATATTTTTTTAATGGCCCAACTGTAACTTTTTAATTTTTCATCTAATTGGTATGGAAGAGTTTAAGCAATCAACCAACTGCATGTTAAGGAATATTGATCAGCTCGCCAAATAAAGGCTGATTATGAATACCATACACCACAACATGAATACATATACCATACAATGTTACGGATTATTTAAACTATAATTTAAAATTCAGAAGAAAAAATGCTGTGAAATAGGTTCATATAGTTACCACATAGTTCCCAAGTGCAATGTTAGATTTTGCACGCACTTGTACAAACGGTACTGTCTGATCAAAAACTGCTGACCAATAAATAGGTCCCATACAGCAATAGTCAGTGCGTGGGCGACGAGGCCGCACGTACCCCCGTTCTAAGCTAACAATCAATGAATGACAAATTATATGTACGGCAATGAATGCTGACAGAATATTGAATGTTTTTGTGCTGAATTCGAGGCAATAATGACTTGGGTTCCGCTATCAATTCGTTGACAAATATTTAATAGTTACCACTTTATATTTCTGTGTAAAGTAAATTAGTGACCTACAAAAAATATAGTTACAAAATATAGGTAAAGTGGTTTTGAATTTCCTCATTATTTTTTTCCACCCTTGACGCAAAACGTAATTAGTTCATTTTGACTTTAATCTTAGCTAATCTTATTATGACTAGCATATTTTTTAACGTTGATGTACAATATAGCCTTGTGAATCTAGCAACCAGAATACACTAAGTTGCATGAATGCAATGGGTCATGAAGAATAGTACACACGGTATACATCCGGAAATTTATCAATGCGACACATTCATGGAATTGTACCTTGATGGAAGATTGTTGTAATTAATGTAGGCGGGGTTCAATTATGGCAGTAATACTGATTTGATCAAATGTACTTTAAGTTATACTTAATGTCTTCTTTTAATTCAAATTCGCGATTTCTATGGCTGCACTTTACAATAACTTCGGCCGTCAATTTTGTAGAAAAAATGTAATAATGGTCCTGTATTCTACATTTTTTTATTTAGTTTGGTGGCAAAAAATGGGCCGGCTGTACGCTTGACTTTGTAATATATGAAAATATTATACAATATAAAAATATGTAGAAGCAGATGTTGATATACATAAGTTAGATGTATCATCTACTGTTAGTAGAACTAAGTAACTAACTATTAGTAGCATTAGTGAATAAGAATTGCTCGCATTTATTTTATTGACAAATAATGCAAATCCGACAAAGCGCACATCATCCATCTTTACTCGTCTTCAATTTATCACGATCTAGTTGGCATCCCTTCAATACACCGCCGGTGCAGTCTTCACACGTAATAGAAACTAGGTTTGTTTGTCTAACTAAAGTATTCTACATTTCACGACTTACCCTCTTGATTCGGCCAGGTAAATTAGTAAAAAGGAAAACCATAATACAGTGGGTACCTTGGCATATTCTCTACTAAAGCAGTACCTAAGTTTAGTGACAGATGTTGCAGATCAAGTTGTTTATATTAAAACATAATGAATATTAGACAAAATTTTAGTTGGATTTATTGCCTAAAAAAATAAAAAGTAAAGGAGCGATGACTTTGATTACAAGAACACTAGTTATTAAGAATTGTAACCACGCGTTACGGAATCACTCAGAACAGGCATAATGGACGTGATTTATTCTACAAAACAATATACCGATCCAAGCTACTGATTAACTTATTGTCATTATTATTTAATAAGCAGTTTGTGGCACTAAACATACACGGCATGCATACATAAATACTGATTATACAAGAATAAATTATTGCCTACTGGACAGAGTTTCTTTAGTGAAACTTTGTTAATACATAATTAAAAACTTTCTTCGCCACGGACTGGGTAAAAGGTTTTTGAATTGTAACATCGCATTTTGTCAGATAAAATGGACATTTTGGGATATCGCAGAGTGGTAATTCAATGACTTTCACCGCGGACACGACTGTTCAATTGAAATGACCTTTTCAAATATTTAATTTAAGTGATAGGTGGCAACTTCACTAGTGTTTCATTTTTGATTGCACTTACTACTAGCATCAGATTCTATCAACATGATCCGACAAGTATTTCGGTTAGCGTGTCTTCCCTCACCGTGAGATTGAGACGAGGTTCACGAATGTAAATTGTAAAATATGATCATGCTCTGTGGCTCGTTTGTTACCAAGAGACCTTCGCCACGCAATAGAACCTGCACTCGACCTAACATAAATATCATAGCCGGCCATTGTTTTCGTTTTCTGTTTTCCTTAGAAATATGACTTTTGTTTTCTGTACAAAAGATGATCGATACACGGTCCGCCATTAGCTTTCCTGTTGCGAGTGCTGCATTAGCGGAAACCGACGCCGAGTTCCGAGAATGGCTCTAATTGCGCGGAGTAGAGTTGAAAATGGAGACAAATGGCGGTAAATTGTAAGATTGTTTGCGACGTTGTACGCACACAGCAGCGATTATGATGGATTGGTAGCGGGAGGGCGCGCCGCGAGCGCGTGGGCAAGGCGCTTTGCCGGTATGCTAATTCTTCGCATACGAGCCTGAGGTTACATCGGTACACAGTTCGATTGTTCAGCCGTGGGACACGAGCGCTTGCAACACTACATACTCTGCCTCGAGCCCCATTCCGCTCATTTGGAATTCGTAATTGTAAACAATCAATACGAGAATGAGGTTTCAATTTACGCCGGCAACAATGGACAGTGTTCCGAGCATCGCAAACAAGTGGTTAAATTCCAAAACAACGGATGCAACGAAATGTGTTGACAGTACACGGCGAGGGAACAGAACAATGGCCGACAGAAGCATCGAAATACGATCTCCGGATCAAAATATTGTGGAACAATGGCAGAATCAGCTTACTGCTTTGCCGCGAATTTTTTGTAACATGAATGCCTATCATGATGCTCGACAATACTGCTACTACGCTTCATTCACATGACATGATTACATGATCACTGATCAATAGAACACGTGTCAAATTGTCAGGACATCAGAACACCTGTGATCCATTAGCGCTTACCTACGTAGAACTTACTACAGAAATAGTTTAATCCTCTGAAATATAAGTTGGGTTAAATTTGAAATCTAATTTTGAAGTCTCGAAATAATAACGGCTATTCTTTTAACCATTGCGAAGTATCTTAGCACGATCGAAATTCAAATGAGGTGCCCAATTTTGAAATTAACTCCATGGCCTGCGGGGATGCGCCTGCGCCGCGCTTTCTTAATTTCAGCTCAATTTGGAGTCTATTGCGTTTCTTGGGAGATACATTTAAATCACTGTAGAAGGTAGCCGTCTATTTCGTAAATATAATAATGCCGTGTTTTTTAAGCACTAGGAAAATACATGAAAGCGATACGAAAATGCATTGCAAACTTACAGATTATAACATACATACCTACTTAGTTTGTCTTACTGTAAGTTTATGTTAAGGCATGCTCAAAGGGAATCGGTTTAAATCAGCGCTAACGGTTTCACAGGGTCATTTAAATCTTATTACAGCTAAACATCACAAAAATTTACGTTCATGAAATAAATTGCGAAAACCTTAAGGCCGGTTTTAGTGCGATCATTAAAAAGGCGTTTTTATCCTTAAGTTTGGTCTCGTTTCTTTTAATTTATTTTCAGGTAAGCTGCGAAAGTGCCGCTTGTGTTTATGAACTTGGTAAATCTGATTAGACTGCTCCACGATGGTAATTATTCTTGATTTAACGTTACAATGAACACTTATACTGCCATTTTATATCTGCTTTGGTGGGGAAACACTTTGCACGTTTAAAACGATTTTAATGCACGTTTGTATTGCTGTTTTCATTGTACTAACACATGCTTTAGATTAGCTTTTGTTTTTGTTGCTTGCTCAGGTAAAATGTGAAGCAATGGTGTTTGATTTGCAAGATGAAAACGACTTATATTATGGTTTACTGAAACTCAAAGTTCAAAGTTTTAGTTCAAAGTTTTATTTCTGTAGGCAATTACATGCTCTTAGAAACGTCAATTACAAAATATTTATACACAATAGTGTAAATTAATATAATTTATGAATTACAAAGTAATTTGTCTATATCTCTAAATAAATCTTTATCATTGATAGCGTCTTTTAGTGTATAATAGGTCACAGTAACTCTGTGGTAGATGTAGTTAGTCACTAAAATAAATTGCTGCTATTTCTTGATTTGTCTTTTGTTGCTGAGCAAGACAAATCCAACATTATATATATAGTAAGTATTGCAAACATAGATTTTGCTTAAACCTTATTGACTACTGCCCATACATATGTTATTTTGTAATAATTGCTTTACAAAATGTTGGATTTATCTTTCCCAGCGTTCTAACCCGCACTCCACCTAGCTTATTAATATGATAATGCAGCCTTGCAATCCGCCTATCTCTAATTAAATTTATTCAGCCATCTGGAAATGGCATGTCACCTTCCTACATACGTAACGTGAGATTTGTTTCATAACGAGCAAGGTCTTGATAATACTGTTTGCTCGGTTAAGTCATTCAAACTCGTACAAAGATAGCTGGACTACGTACTCTGTATTCATGGCCGGGGAAAATCTTTGCATGTTAATGAAGATACGGAAACGTGTAGACAAATTAGATTAGGTACGGAAAACTTTATGATATTGATACAGTATTAGCAATAGCGATAGTTGGGAAATTTTGGTAATTTTCGTATACTTGGAGTATATAAAAAAAAACTATGACTATGCTATTGTCAGTAATTAATTTAATTTTGTATAGAGAGTCAAATCAACATGTTACCTGTAGTAACGCGTGAAATACCGCTCTGAAAAAGTTATCATTATTACGTCCATTTCCTAAAATTGCTGTAATCAGTCGTTTATCCAGTTCGTTATTTTTTCACTATACATACATTCAGGCGTTGGATCACCACTTCTCTAACAGCGATACCCGCAAAACCGAAGCTGTGTCTCGAGGTGGCAACCAACTGAGGCCTACCACAGCACGTGCTGCTTCACGGTCCAACGCCTCTAGAGCCGCGGGGGCGAAGGCACTGATAACCTCCATAACGGGCCTCGCACTGATTACTGTTAACTTTTGTCATCTTCTATTTGCCCGACGTGTCGGGACTACTGAACTGACTTGATATAAGCATTCTGATTGTGGTCGGATGGTAATAGTTGAGGAATTTCGGACTCATTCAATTTCAATTTGGTTTCGGTTCTCGGAATTTGAGTTTGGTCGTTTATTGAATTTGTGCGGAAAGTTGCTATATCTAAAATAGTTATCGAAATAGGGGTTAAGTTGTATGAGCATATGTATGTATTTGTGGTACTTAAACAGACAATGTTTTTGCAAGCAGTTTCTTTCTATAACCGAGTAAAAACTGTAAAAAGCATAAAAGGATATGATTAAGACAGTCGTAATCACATTAATTACGCCTAAAGATAAGATAAGATGTAATTAGAGATAAGAATTTTCACACTACACAACATATGACAAGAAAAATAAATACGTGAAGTTTAGTTGTCACTGTGCCCGTCGCCGTGCGTTATCTTCCATCTGTTACTTTGCGCTTGCGCAGGTTACATCTTCTAAGTACCTATCATTTCTTAGCCATTACGCTGTCTTTACTCGAGCTTTACTGTCATACTTGCCAGTCTTACAACATTAATGTCGTCCACTTAGCTAATTAAGTCAGTAATCAGCTATTTCCTTTCTCTGCTTTTTATGGTTGTCATCCGTTGCAAGATTTTGCAAGGCACTGCGCTCGGGCCAGGTTTGTTTCAAATGTACGCAATTGATTTACAATCAAAATGTTATGTGTTTTTATTTAATCTGTATTTATGTCAATGCTAGTCCTTTCTGAACGTTGCTTTAGGTTAAATCAGGTGTAGAATAAAAACATAAGTTGGCGCTGTTCTCCTTGAAAGTAAATGCATCTTAGCTCATGTGACCAAGTTTGAACAGTCGTTATTAGAGACCTAAGCGGCTGGCCACAACACCTAATAGGGCAAGATTGTCGGGGCTTAGTAATTAAATACACTGATAGATTGAAAACTAAAAAATCAGTCACGTACGCCTACAAATGGACAGCTCAGTCTACGAGTTTGCTTTTAGATGTCGTTATATTTGTACTCAAATTATTTGTATCTATTATATCTGTCCATTTGGATCTGGAAAATCAAATATGGGAACAATAAAAGCTAATAAGGTCATTGAAACGTTTTGATTATCTTGATAAATGCAGACAAACGTTTCTAAAAGAAGCCAAAACCTGTCGATTCAGGTCATTTCGGTGCGTTCAAAACATTCGGGCCTGCGTAAATATTAACCAACGAATGTTTATGCGCATAAATAAACATTGTTCCCACACAAAGCGACCGCTTTCGGGGCTCACGAAAATGAAAAATAACATAAATTTCGCGGGGGCAAACAATTTATGCGAACCGAGTACTAAAGTACACCTCCGAAGTGCTTCAAGTATGAGTTAAGACAGGCCGGCCGGCCGCAGACAGCCTAAAATGGCTTGCCAGGAAATTACCACATCGTAAATAATTCATGCATTATTACTCAATCATGTCTGCAACGGTGAACGTTACAGTGGGGCGTTTTTTCTCATCCCGTGTGGACCCGAGGCAGTTTTTCTTCTCATTGTCCTGTCCGAGTCCGAGGGCAGGAGTGAGTCACGCCGGAGCCAATATGCCGTTGACAGTTTTGGAACTTGGGGCGCACAACTTGGCCTTAAAATTTACGAAACTCGTTCCAAGTTCAAAATTGTTAACGGTATTCGCGGCGTCACAATCGCGGTGACCTGTCGAAAAAGAGCAGAGCGTCGGACCGGTCACGCTCGCCGTCACAGGTGCCTACCTTCACTTTCAATCAAGATGCTACCATTACCTCCTGCTCTAGCAACATGCCCGTTATTTCACCAAATCTATCGTATTTCTGTATCCTGTGTCTGTTCACTAATTTGCATTCACACCGTTATGGCCTTGCCATCTTGTTAAACAAGTCTTTCTCATAGCTCTGTCGTGTTACATAGTGTTTAGCAGATTGCGGAATGTTCGTATTTCCTATAGCGTTTTTTGGTAAATTTGTCTTGTACGGCTTTCTATGAAGCTAATTCGAATGTTTACATACATACCACAACTTTTTAAATCTGTAGGTATGTACCCTATAGGTATACATAATATGTAAGCCGTGCATGTATTCTTATCTTTATTTTTGTAATCACGACTGTGTTGATTAGAACAGTGTTTTAAACGCCACTTTGTTGTATTCCACTTTTTAATTAAAACTTAGTAAATTACTATCGAGTTCGTGAGACCACAGCTCGAGTTCGGTCTCATGGAAAATTAGAAGAAAAACACGGTTTTAGAGAATGTTCCTATTTTTATGTAGGTTAATAAAACAGGTGATTTATTGGCTCCACATAATGAACTTAATTTTCTAACAAGTTTCGGTTTAAATCAATAAAGTTTGGAAGATCCGGCGCATCTCTCGGCCATATCTCACGATCTAAATGATGGCGGCATACATTTGATAACCTACTTATTGATGAGGAAAATAAAATCGGATCTACATTAACAAGCGATGATGAGAATATCACATTTTTATAGAATAATTGTACATATACTATATATATACTATATATATACTTTATTCATCTGTTCCTAATTTATAGTCTAGCAGTGTGTGATCAATTATTTATTTAATTAGATACCCATTGCATAAACAGATAAGAACTTCAAGGTTAGCTTTTCCAAGATAGCATAGCATACTTAATATGTCTTAAATTCGTTATTTTTACCTGCCCAGTTTAATAACAATTCATAATTACCTCGTAAAATATGAAACGAAACGCAGTGTAAAATGGTACGTAAACTTCATTGCTGTGACTTGAAGCCTCGTCCTTAACGAATCGTAAACCAAATTACTCTCAATCATACCTCGAAAATGATGGCAATGCAACCGCCCGCCTGCACAACCCATCTTGGCTCTGATTGCTTCCGAACAACGACAACAAATCCGAGAAACGACGTATTATGACAAGAACATTCAACAGATAAGCCAAATAAACTCCACGTGATAATAAAGTATGTTTCCCACATTCTTGTAACATTGCAAAAATGTTAACTGTTTGTTACAAAAAGCTTGTGGCCCTTGACGAAATGTATGGTTTCGAAAACTCGTAAAAAATAAATTATTGGTTTTATGTAGGTACTAGGATGACTTTAGTTAAGCGTTAATTACTACAATTAAATCCGTCTTGTTGCGTAATAATACTATGTTCATTGAGTAAAATTCATCAGTAATAATAATTTATTGTTATTAAAAGGTATCTAACAGTGATTATAAAATAATTACAAGCATATTGCCGCTACTTTCTACCCTGTCGGGTGTAATAACATCATTTGAGCACCACTAAGGAATTTTTGACGGTTAGTATAGAGACAGACAATTTTTTGAGAAGTCTCTGATTTATATTGTCTCTTCTTCCGAAGCAATAAAAAACCGTTTTAACTGTCACAGCGATTTCCATAATAGCGGCGACTTTTTTAACCTCCTCCGGACTCATCAATCAGCACCGGCAGGACCTGCTTGTTGCTGCAGGTTGCATGTTTGTAGATAGATATAAGTATATAAATATTTATATCGTGCATTGGTCAACCCAGATATTGCATTGAGACATCTTAGATTAATTGTGTATGTTGTTAAAAATAATAAAAATTAATACATATGTAAATCTAGAGCGATATATATTTAAGAAGCTTTGGATAAAATCGTCAACAAATATTGGATACCTAATATTATTATTCCTATAGGTATTTGCCTAAGTAAATAGTCTAACCAAATTTATGTTAAAAACTTTACAACACAATCGCGAAAGCTTTACCTGAACAGCCGTTTACTTTGTGAAACCATAACATACCTTAACGTCAAAAACTTAATAAATTTTCATAACAAGTCCTTGCAACCATCACGCTGAATCTGTAAGCAATAACCCGCAAATATGAGTGCACCTGCGCAGACGCATCTTATTCTTAGAGTCGCGCCGGTCGTCGACCCCCGCGACCTGCTTACCAAAATAAATAGCACTGCGCACGCGCACGTGCCACATCACGCTTTTGTCAAATGCTATTGGTATTAGCGTGAAAGGATCGCTATTGAAGCTAAGCTTTCTATTGAATAAAGCCTCGTTAGTCTCTTATGGATAAACATAATGACAGTCTAGACTTTAGCAATTTACTTATGGAACTGATTAATTGCCGGGCTACGTGGTACGATTTTTGCCTCTAAGTAGGTATACGGAAGTTTTTCCAGACTAATTACTATGGAAATTAACACCAAAAAAAAGTATGTTTAGTTTCATACAATATCAACTACCTAGTTAAATGAGAAAATGTTGTGATATCTAACAACAAATGTATCGATTCTTAAAAACATTATGGCACTTCTACTGAAATACTGAAGAGTCCATTAATTCATGAAATATACAGTTCAACCGTGTTTTTCTTGCAGCGATAGCAATGTTTTTAGTTCATTTCTATCGGTCCATCCTAGAGCAGTTTCCACTTAAACAATAAAAATGAGGAAACAAATTGTTCCAACATTGTAGGTGTTCCGATAAAACAGCTATATCAAAATTGACCTTTAATTTAACGTCTCTTTTATTCGTATCATTAAACGATTCTCCGTATTCGTGATTTTATGACGAGACTCTTGAGTCATGGCTAAAATAAGCCAAAGGCTCCTATCTATCCCCTACACATAACATTTCATCATCCATGTTTCCGTGTGGACCAACCAGCGTTCAGAAATATCGCGCATCTATGATGACGGAAATGACGGACCAATGATCTTGTTATTATCTCTCTCTCTTTGAGTCGTATTTCCTCATGACTGAGGGTCGTGACTCCCCCGCAGAATTAATTCGTTAGGGGAGTTTTCTTGGGCAGATACATCGTGGTGGGCGCCCAGGTCCTTCCACGGAAGACACATGTCCTCGGATATTGTGGTCCTCAAACATGTCGGTTTCCTCACGATGTTTTCCTTCACCGTTAAGCGAGTGCAAATCCACACATAACTTGAAAATACAAGTCATTGGTGTAGGGCGGATTCGAACCAGGGTGCGTCTGGATGAAAAGCAGATACTGGAACCGCTGAGCCACACTCGCTTATTATATCTTACTCTTGTTATTATATCACGTTATATTATAATGATAAATAAATAAAGCCATTTATTTCCCAACTTAAGTAACATTCAGGAGTTATTGGTTCTAGGTTAGTAAAGCATTATTAAATTTCACTTTCTCTTGATGTTTTATTGGGCACCCAAATTTGAGCATAGGCCTCCTCCATGCGCTGCCAGTGTTTTCGGTCGTGTGCTTGTCTTGCCCAGGTACTGCCCGCTGCATTATAATGATGCATCGGGAATATTTTCGCCATTTCTAGGCGTCTCTCAAGAAATGTCGTTGGTTTGAATCTTGTCACGTAGTAACTGTAACCTCATCTGTGGAGTTTGTTTCAAGAAATGGTGTAAAGTTAGAATGAACTGAGATTCTTTGCGGGACATAGTTCGGATTTTATTACGGTTTGACAAGTACCTGTCGTTTTATTTTGGATATTATAGTGGGATGCGATTTTTGCCTTGACATTCTTCGTAGACTTAATCGTGAACCAAACACCATAAACTATAATGGCTAACACAAGTAAGGCTAACAATATCCCAAAGTATGAGCTAAATAACTTGTAAGTACGTATTTATTTACGCTTAAAACTATTGTTGAAAAATCAGCATCAAAGAAAGCAAAGCTTGGTTGACGCGACGCATGACCAAAATGCTGGCCTTTTTCTGGCTCAACGTATCAGCATTGCCATCCAGCGTGGTAATGCGGCCAGCATGCTGGGCACGCTGCCCTCTGGTAGTGGGCTGAAGCACTTAGATTATCTTTAGGCTTTTCTAAAGATTTTCGAAGTGCCCCTTTTTGTAGTAGTTAGAAGTAGTATGTTTAGTTTTCCTTCACTTGTTTTTATATTTTATTATTGTAAATAAAGAAAGCAAATGTTTAGCTATTACTACTTGCAAATTACAACACATTGAAATCGATGTTAACTAGAAGGTAGCTGCTTCTAATAACTTTACACTAAGGTTTATTTTCAGCTGGATATAAAAAAACATTGTAGCAATACGAGCGTCTGGTGCACTAATCTAAACTTAGTGCTCAAACTAGGGCTGTGTCTTTGTAAACAAATGCTTATTTCTTCCTAAGCTGAAAAATCCTCTGAAATTAGGAAATGAAAATAGAATTTGTTTCTATGTTAAATGTCAGTAAAAATAATTCTCGAAACTACGTCGTATCCTTTTTATCTTAGTGCCCAAATAAAGAATCAAAGTTTTCATTTTACAAATATATTGGTTCTCATAAAATGTATATAAAATGTTGTTCTTCGCGATATTCACATTTCCATCTTATCATATTGGTTTTGGCTGTTTGTCATAGTGCATCGTTAAGCCATGTCATTGGCCCCTAGGGCGGTTTGAAAACTCTGACTTGGTTGGCCGCACTCATACATACTAACTTACATATCCTATCTCTCAATTCCCAACCCTAGGTTTCCAGACAAAATCAATACGTTGCAAGCCTGAAGCTTCCCAGACTGGCTGCCTGCTGCTTGTTTTACTTCACCGTCTGCGGTATTTAAAGCTACGCTAGATTTATTTCAGAGCTAATTCAATTTCTGAATAGTTTGTTTTGAAAGGTTTCTAACTTTTAAATTTTTGACAGTAACTGTAGATTGGAAATGTATGGGAACCTTTATACATGTATCAATATGTTTTCCTTAAAATTTCATCTGCTAGCACGTAAGCATTTATTTTTGTAGAATTGGTTTGCAGGGTACAAATATTATTTAACAATTTTTTTGTTATTATATCTTTCTGGTTCATCAATAACAGAAAGGACACCGTTTTTGTCTTCTAATTTCCTCAAGCTCAAGATCGTCTTTAATCTACCAGTTAACTTCCTTTAATAAACAGTTAATTTTACCTACATTGTCAGACCGTCTAGTACTTAGTTCCTCTTGCTACCTAATATATACGCGTGTGTGCCACATGTCCGTGCTCCGGTGAATTAGTGCGTGAAGCTGGTTTCTCTCCCGGTAGTCCACGGTTCGACTTCTAGGAATAGCTGTTAATGTTAATCTATGGAGCCATATATCACGGGAGGTGACGACCAGCTGGATATAGGGGCTTTATTTACCTTTGCTCTTTGTTCTTGCTGTTTTTATGGTATACATATTTATTGAAAGAAATATTATTTATTGAAACTTGTATTTTGAAAATTTTAGATCTTTGAAAATACGTAAGTACATGTTTTTTCTCACAGACGCATTTGGTAATATTATGATGATATAAAAAAAATAAGTATTAAAGAGTCCTTATGACATGTACAGAAAGTATGAATAAATGAATATGAATATGACATTGCGGCAATTATTAAATAAGATCAATAGAATAGACTTATAAGAGAACTAACAGGCACTAAGCCACTCTAACCAAACAAACGATGTTTGTTACATTTGTCGGACAAGATTGATGGATAAACCCACCGTTATTTGACTGTCGAGCAAATAATAATGAATGATGTCCGTTCATAACAAAAGGATTAACGATTTGACATTTCGCAATCAAGTTTAGCTTGTTTGACAGTAGCCGAGTTAAGATAAATCTCAGGATATCTTTATGAATTGAGATTCATTGTCTAAACACAAGGTGACACGACAAAAATATAGCTGTCGAAACGTGTCCCCTAAAGTCAAGGTAGAATGAATACAAGCAAATAAAAATCATTAATGATCATGTTTAGTTTTCGTCGTCATTCCCAAAATCGAAACGGCCAAATTTTCCTCAATCTTTGTATAGCATATAAAGAAAATTGATGAGCTTGGATTAAAGATTTAATAAATGCGAGTTATTAATAAAACCGGCTGACTGGTTAATAATGAAAGAGTCCAAGGTAAGAAGGTCACTGTGTTACTTGGCTAACTTACCCCAGGTCTGGTCGAACGGTCAGACTGCACGTGACCGGAACTGGCAGACATCGACATCCAACGTGGGAGGAAATGCAACTGTTTCATTTGTGACCAATCGGAGGTCTGTCATTCGATTTTACTTTTTGATTCGATTTGATTCAATTTCTCTGTTTCGTTGGAAAATCGATTTAGTTATCTGACGAAATCATGTAATAGCTCCTCCCTTTTAGTCTATTCGTGTAGTTACAATGAAAAATTTCAGCTGTGTTTTTTTTAGTTCCGTATACTTTTATTGTTTTAAACAGTATGTTCGTATGAGTATAAATTATTTGCGTCATTATCCAGCTACAACATCCCCATACAATGTACTCTTACATCTCCGTATTACATAAACAAGATAATTGTAACTTTAGCAGGTCAGTGCCAGTTAAAATTCTTCAAATAGCCACCGGTACCAGCTTGAGGTCCGATTACGTGTAAGATAGGGCATAGCGGTGCACTGCTCAACTACTGAGTTACCTAACATTTAGTCCACTCGCTAATGGTCAATGCTGTAGTTTTGTACAATTCGATTTAGATAAAGAGAACATGACGTGCTAAGGCGTTGAGACAAAAGTCACTAAAGTAAAGTAAGAACCCACGCAAATACTATCGTGCAACCATTTAGTTGGTCGATGGATCAAAATAACGGAATGTCTTGCAACATTGAACTTAGAACGGGATAAAAGGGACTAACATTATACAAATGAAGAAAACCGAGCAATACCAGACTCCAAATAAGGTATTTCTCTCCAAACGTAATGCGTAGGTAGTGTAGGTACAAAATATTCCAAGCAATCACTCTCAAATAGGAGTCGGAGCTAAACAGAGTTTTTCGCCCATCAATCATGGAGCAAAAAGCGAGACCTACGTTTTATTTATTGGAGACGGCAACACCGGTGCGCTAAGCGGTGCTCGCTATATGAGGCTGCCGGACGCCGTGGGCACCTACGGTCCGCGCATGTTGTATATGGCTATATATGTCGAGATGCGCCTGCGCATAACGGCGAGCGACCTTCTATTAATTACCGTTTGCTTCTCTATAGGGACTGGCATTGCTTCCTCGTGTGCCTAGAGGCAGTTCCGAGACATTCCGATGCAAAAAAAATGCAATTAAAGAATTGTTTTAGATGCTAAGGTTATAAAAGAATGATCGTAGACGTAGACATAATTCCAATATCTATTTCCGAGTAAGTTTTATTATTTAAATATATGTACTTAGGGAAAGGGGGGTAAACACGAACGCGGGGTAATCCCGAACCCAATAGTTTTAATGTGTTAGAAAGAGGTAGCCGTATATCACTCGCCGGTAACTCAGAGATCACGCCACCACCAGTGCCAGTCAACGACACGGGAGACGCGGACGCACGTACTTTTTAAGGTATGTCAATTTGAATATTTTCAATGTTTTCGATGTAATTTTTTGATAAATTGAACTTGGTGTAGCTTTATTTCTATTGAGAATAGTTATTTAACCTTTAAATAGTGGAAAACTTACATACTAACCATTCAAATGACAGTGACGCATTTGGTAAAAGTTATATACCTTTAATATTTTTTCCTTTTTATTTTTTTCGACCCGGTGGGGTAAAGGCGAACGCTTCATGTCGGGTTATCTCGAACGTTCGGCATTACCCCTCTCTCCTTTTTTGTTAGTTCTCTGTTAATATATTTTTTTCAACTACCCACTGGCCAATAGGGTATAGTGTTTTCCAGTCTATGTTGATTTCTTTGTGGCACTAAATTATGTTGTCGGGTGATTTTGATGATGCTAAACATCAAATAAATTGTTTCAGATGCCCCGTAATTATAAAAGAAAAACCGAAACTAAACACAGTTTAGAGGATCTCAAAAAGGCTATAGTCGATGTTCAAACCAAGAAACTCAGCTTTGGCAGAGCAGCAAATACTTATAATGTTCTTTATGTGATAGATGTCGTTGGTAATGTTAGTACGTGATTACCCCACTTGCTGTTCGGCTTTACCCGACATCAGTTGGGTAAAACCGAACACTAAGGGTTTTGTTTTTTTGGTCATTTTGTTTTATTTTATAAAAATAATAATAATGTTGATTAGTAATACGCTAACTAGATAAGTAAAGTTTATAATTCAATAATTAATGAAACTCTGTGATTTGATTCCACTGTTTTATTTATGTTTTCCCTTAGGTGTTCGCGTTTCCCCCACTTTCCCCTACTCTAATATTTTTTAATTTAATGTAAAGTTAACTACCTACTACTTGATTAATTGATTTACGCTTGCACAGCTGCATTGACACCCAAATTATTGTAATATAATTTCCATGTACTAAAAATATAGATAAAACACTGTGAATACTAAACAATCCCGCTACTCCCGGTTTTGAAATCCATAACCCAGTTTTGGCAAACAGGAAACGTCTCGCTCGACAAAAGACGTTATTTTGGTCCTGAAAGCACGTTCCAATTTCGAACGAGTTCTTCCGTGTCCCGCGTCATCCATCAATCGTCTAAATGGTGTTAGGAAACCAACTAACTATATTTATACCCTAAAGACTCCTCACTGTAGCAATAACAAAACATCACATATATATATGTACATAAATATGCCCGAAGCATGTGTCAGATAAGTAACTCACACCAAAGAATAATTTATTCATCCAAGAACACAACTATTACGTCATGTACAGGGTTACAGGCTCCTCCTTGAGTCGTATATCTCAATACTTAGGGTCGTGCTCGAAATTCTTTTGGGCCAGTAAGTACGTTGTACTTACCGACTAACCATAAATCTACTATCTGATTGGTTAGTCACATCGATGCGTGATAAGACTGCACGAGTACCTACGCTGATTGATTCAAGATAGATCGACAAAACCGTGTTTTTAGTTTTGTAGGTACATAGGGAAGGTTATGTAGTTAGCTGTCTCTAGGATCATTGTGTAGGAAACATGGTAGAGTGCGGTTGCAAATCAACTGTAAAACTGAAGCACATCAGCTAAGCGGCCCATAAAGGCAACAAGGCGGAGCGGGCATCGGCAATAATGTGTGAAATGACTGGCCATCGACAAATAGAGCTTGAAACTTTGAAAGCCTGTTGTATGTATGCAACCTAATTAGGTAGGGACTTAATTGTTTTTCTAGATTGTAGAAATTTACTATCAAATTATGTAACTTCAAATATCGCTTTGAAAACTCTTCATTATTTCATTTGATCTGCATGTATGTAAGTAAGTACATATATATGTATAAACAAAAAAATAAAAATCATTTTCCAATAAAAGTTTAATTTAAACAACCATAGTGCAGGTTTAGTACTTAATAAATTAACTCATAAAAAATAAAGGCGAATATTCATTTTTAAGTGCTTAGCCCATTTCAGCAACATAATGCGTACTCAATAAACTTTATTACATCCATAGGGAAATGTCGATAGATCAAAGATTCTGACTGCATAACTTTAATATCTTTGATCAAAGATTTTGCTTTCCTATCATCAAATCTCTGATCAAAGCCGCTTCCGTGTTCCGCAACTTAGCAAACTGTGTAAATACTTTGTAATCTGTGTAAACACCCGTTGGTTGTAAACTAATACATATAAAACGATGGTACTACGTACATACGTAAACGTATATTTGTACCATCCTTTTTTGGGTTAGTTATAATATTGAAACGGAAGCTTGTACTCAAATAAGTTATTAATTTAAAAAAAAAACTTTACATTTTGCAAGATATTTTTGAAGAATGTAAATTTGTCGCGTGCCTAATAATACTCATTTCATTAACATTAGAACAATGCTATGTACATCATTTCAAAATTGTGACGTCAAGCATCATTACGAAAACAGTACGTTAATGGGTTTCTATCGTTTCTTACATTATATTCAAGCAGGAGTTACTTTCATTTTATTAGATACCAAATGTAACTTAGTGAGTTTTAGTCTTACTCAATCCTAATTTAAGAAAAAACTACCCTCACTTATGACATAACGGTAAAACCTACTCAATTTCCCAACAATATGAGAAGCGACATCGTAAAGCCCACCATTATTACTGGGATATTACCTCGATGCTTGGATCCCACTAGTCACGCTAATAGCCGTTTCATTTGGCAAATTATCCCAATTTTCGGAGGTTCTCGGAGCTGGTAACGGAACAGACCCTCAAACAAGGTCGCCAGCATTCCGGCTGAGACAATGGGTGGTCACCAATTACTATAACGAGTAAACTGTGCTTGTGCCGGCCAGATAGGGTGTTGCTCTTCTGGCTTTCTCGGACTTTCAGGCTAGCTAGTAGCGCTAAATGCCATACTTTCCTTGAGGTACCTTCTTTTATGTCTGCTTTCCTAAATTTCTTTTTTTTTAACAATTCGCTTTGCGCAGGATTCTCCACTTCCATGAAAACATATTTTGATTTGTATATTGTATTCCTTAAGAATTTTCTAACATGGTTGGGTCGACGAAATTTTAAGAATCTCACTTTTATAAATGTTTAACTGCAGCAAGCAACTGTAGTTTTAATGGAAAGCCTTTTTCTATTTACAGTTGCTTCAGTAAAGTAAACACCCTGTACTATCTATTTAGGTAACAGCAAAGCTGAATGCATTGTTACCCCACGCTAATTAGTACAAATTAATAGGTACTCTGCGCTCGATACGAGATAGAACAAATGGTACGGTATGTTTATTGCATAGAAACATCGAACAAGCTCTGTCTTCACGCGATGCGATGCTCAAGTTAAAGTAAATTTGTTCTTATCTCTACAAATTAATATTGCATGAAATCAATCGGTTCTATTTAGTAAATACGAAAGCTCTGTTGATTTCATAGAAATAGTTTATCTTTCATTCTTTCTCTCACACTATAGGATCTCGGCTTTAAATCTTGGAAACTTTAAGTACTAGATAAGCTATCGAAAAATGAAGGTAGTCGGGTATATGGACCTGGTTCCAGCCAGCAATATATCTAAAGCAATAAGGTTCAGTTTATTGCATCTCATCTAAAGCAAGATCAGCAAGTCACATGTGCATTAACACCGGTAGCGGTTCTTTGGGCCAGTAGCTCGCAGTTTTATGGGGTAGTAATGGAAACCATAAGCACTTCGGCGGGTTTTCGGTCGAAACTGGTTTTATTACACCAGATGTGAAATTGTGGACTCACCTTTGACTGTTGCTTGTCCCAAATTGAGCTTTTTTGGTGTTTATGGGCGCAATTCATCACATTAAGCCGTTTTTAGTTTTATGTTGCTACAAAGTGCTTTTCTGTCATGACTATAGAGAGGTAGTAAGAATTTTCTTGTAATTATTGAAACTATTAAAGATTTTATCTATAAATTGCATTCATGGTCAATCGCAATAAAAAAAACTTAAGTAAATACAGAAACTTATGAAATTATCTTAGAGATCTCTATATACCTAGCTATTATTAAGGAACGTTCTACAGTCACATTAGGCAGGTTCCACCGCCATTAGGTTTCCGTCCACTCGTTTTCCAGTGTCAAAGAGCAGGTGCAGAGGAAAGCGCGTTTCACCGAGCATCGTGACCTGGGATCGAACCTTAGAGAGATCCATAAAGGTGCTAACACTGCTACCATAGACTCTAAGTCTTCAGAGATAAGACTCAAAATCGCAGTTATGTTGACGTAAAGTGCATTGAATCGCTGAGATGGTAAATCGGGGTGGTCGAGAAAGATTTATCGAAGTGCGAATATGTTGTCATCTGCGGAAGATTAGTTACTTAGATATTTATTGGGATGTCTGTGAACACGCAAGCAATAATGATGTCTAGTACGACTCGGTTTACCTATCTTAATATTCTGAATTTTGTATGCGAATAAATTTAACTTCGTTTCATTTGCTATGATTAATTTCATTGATTTAACACACAATTATCAAGTATTTTACAAGGCGATTTGTGGCTATTCTCTTGAGAAATCGCATCATTATTGTCATAAACACGTACACTTGTCTGTCAACTGTCACTTTCGTGTGAAATCGAGTGAACTTGTCAATATTCCAGTGCGCCTGGGCCGTCGCCTCTGGACAAACATACATGATGCATCGTAACGAGAGGAGGCGTATAGGTTCATGTGTTTTAGGATCATGTCGTTTTAATGTCAAGATTTTGCTACAACTTTTGAAATGAAATGTCTATTAAGTTTATTGATTACCTGCAACACCTGCAGTTAAAATAAAAAAATAGTACCTATTATTTTTACAATCATATACTTCGTACCACAAATTTTGTAATCTTCAACAATGATTGACAAAATAACTGATACCTACATTATGAAGGGTGATTTTGTGCCCTTTGTCGCACCCTCAGATAATTCGTGCGTCTTTGTTTTGCTGAATTTAGACATATCGGTTACTCCGTTTCTGAAAGTGAAACTTAGTTTATGAACTTTTAATCCGATAAGGTACCAAACCTTCCCCTGACTTCACATCCACCCATGAGGATGCATTTAGCACCAGCCTGCAACATAATGCCGTTCAAGGACTGAGCAAATACAAGGAGCGTGAATAAACCAAATAAACCACAAAAATTACGTGCGAGAAATTGAAAGTGGGTAGATGATAATTCAATTTGCCGATTCGTAAGTGAATATCCTCATTTACGTCGTAAGTAAACTTCCGTTTGAGTTGCGGTTGGGTTGTTATTATTAGTTCTGTTCTTTATGACCACTTTCGCTTTATGTGGCTGATATATTTGTAAACTTTTGTTGGTTCCTTTAATTGTTTTAAAAAAAGTTAGAAGTAGGTCGATGCTGCGTTGCATTAAATTTAAAGACACGATTTTTTTACGTACTAGGTCATAAGTACTTACAATCTTAAAATTAAATACATTCTTGCATACATAATAACTTACAAAATACGCCGACGCATTAAGGACGAGCTCCCAAGAAGAGCGAGATGGCAATACATTTATTGCGACAAGATTCTCCAAATTCCCTCTATTTGAAAGCTTAGAACTCCGCTTGAGAGAATAAATTCACTGTGGGAAAAAATATATGTTATTCTGTATAGTTTTTCAAAGAGATTGTAATTTTAGAAATTTCGATACTTTGTAACACGAATCCAAAAAAAAATTTTTAAGTTAACCCTTGTTTTGTCATGTATTTCCCTGAGGCTCCGAAATGGGGAGAAATAATACATACCTTTCTTTGAAGGAAATGTGCTACACATCATTTTGCTATTTTTGGCACTTTAGGATTATCAAAATATTGGTTTTTCGATTTATTATGAATTGTTTTATAGCTTTTGCAACCTATTTTGAGCCGATAGACGCGTGGGCGTCGACGTTCATCAGTAGCTAGCTAACGTTCGTACGGGAAGCACGTGCCACTCCGCGCAGCTCCATGCTCCAGTTTTCGAAATATGAAACGACTCAACAAACTATTGCTCCAACTCGACAGTTTGTTTGAGCTACTGCTAGTGTATGGTAGTGCTGGGTTGGTTACGAATAAAACGATTTCTAGATATATTTTTTTTATAAATTTGAAATATAGCAACAATACAAGTAGCAATTAGAAAAATCATATTATTAATTAAAAAAACAACGATACAATAAAAACATTTTTTTTGTGTAATAATGTATTTGAAATTTATTGAATATATATTCACCCATTGCAATAATAATAATAACATCTCAAATTCCAAAATAAAACAAATTTCAACATGATTTCGTTTTTAGAACAACTTTTTATTTCAAATTATATTAATACCTTATGTCTAAAATATAAAACAAAATATTTCAATTTAAAATAACATAATATTATTACATCTTTCCAAATCCGTTTTTTATAGTGCAATCGATATTAGACTTTATGCCGCCGGTATAGAACCGCTCTACTTGTCAAAGCCTAACTAGTTTCAAATAACTATATTTTCTAAACATGAGTTGTCGTTTTTCGTTCCTTATAAACCCATTTTTTTGTAGTGCAATGGATATTAGACTCTATGTCTTCGGCATAGAACCGCTTTACCTGTCTAAGCCAAACCACTTTCAAGTAACTACATTTGTAAACATGCAAAAATAGACTTAAAACGTATTGATATAGAGCACACATTTGACATTTTTGTTCGTAATTGTAGTACGTTTTATTTGTAACCGAATGAATGGTTTGCATACAAGCGTTCGTTCCTTTTTTGAGTAACTAGTTTTCAAAAGCGTTTGCATCTAAAACGGATAATATTACCGTGCGTTAGTAATAAAATAGCAATTAGTAATATATTAGATACTAAAAATATTTTAAAAGTTTGTACTTTTGCACTAACATTTTTTGTTATGGTGATGGTGCTTTTCTAACCAACGGACATTTTAGTGCGAAATATGCCGAGGCGAAAGAAAAATAAAAAACACCAACAAAATCAAAATTGCGCAAGTCGTCATTTGAGCACATGGTGGCGGCGTGGTGGTGGATATAGGTACAAATCTACCTTTTTATTTTTATATTTTACCTTACTGCTGCGTAAGAATAATGACGTGTTATGCCCGATCCACAAATACAGTAACGAAACATAGGTAGGTACCTACACAGGGACAATAATAACTATTGGTAGTGCAGTAGGCGGCCTTATCGCCTTATTCGCCGATCGAATTCTACCAGGCAACCTTTGGATGGACATAAAGCGAGCTACATAGGTATACGTATTGGTCGTACCTATATAGGTAGGTACCTACTGAAATATGTGTATGTATTTATAATACCTAACCTATAATAATATGTAAATATAGTCGTAAAACTATCCTCAAAAAATATTATTATGGAACTACGAAAGTACTAGAAGTAACTATAGGTACCTACCTGACTTCAATTCGTTTGATCGTCCAGGATAACTTGATCTTTGCTACTAAAATAGCCCGACCCGCTTGCAGCTCTCAGAATCTGGCCGCTCTGTCGTCTCGCGGGCTCGTGGTTGGTTCGGTGAAAGGTCGTAGGTACCTAGTAGCTGGTAGGTTATTAGCGCTAGCGCTATTATAAAATAGGTGGCGCTTACGCGTAATCAAAAACAAACTCTAAAAGAGTAGTAAATCAAGAGTACTCTTTAGTTGTACTCTTGATTTACTTCTATCACAAAATAAATATAGGTACCTACTTACCTAGGTACATAAGTTGCATTAGGCCTTCTTGAGTGTCAATCTGCTGGCCCTTCCTGCATGGCATCTCTACCTAGGTCGGTAGGTACATAAAATAAAACCGTCCAAATGTTTTATTTTCACATCACGGATTTCGTAGAAACATAGTTAATTTACCTATAAATTACCTTAATATAACAATCAAACTTGTTAGGTATATTTTTTTTACATTATAACCTTTTTAGGGGTTCGTCCGTACCTCAAGTAAACCTAATAGACATCGATCTATCTAATAGAATTATTTTGTTGCCCCTCTGTTCTACCTGTTCTTTCTTGTTGATCAAGTTTATTGCTTTCTAAGTACCTAGGTATCTGTACGTACCAACTGAAGTTCGTCTGTCCGTCGGTCTGTCACCAGGCGATATCCCATGTAGCGTGATAGCAAGACAGATGAAATTTTCACAGATGACGTATTTCTGTTGACGCTATAACAACAAATACTTACTAAAAAAATATATTTATTTTTTGCTTTAGTGTTATTAGGGTTCCGCGTTATTAATAATGAAATAATGGATTTTAGTATGTTTGTGCAAAACGATGTGTGCGAGTACCTATAATTCAGTTCAGCAGAATTCAGTTGAAAATAAATTAATAATGTAATGTCTATTTCTATATTTTATACCTATGATTTTTTTTTATTAAAATTATAACCTAAACATTTGTTTTAATTACTGCAAAAAAATAAGATAGTAGTTATTTCATAATTATTATGTATTACTATTATTGTAATCAGGAGTCGTCGTGCGGGTAGTAATAACAATGAAGTGAGCGACGGTGAAGTCGTGAACAATGTCACCAACAGCACCGATTATAGCGTTCAATTTATAGAGATGATGATTTTTGGAAATCCAAAATAGAGTATCCCTTAGAGCTATTTTACAAAGAATGCATATTACCAGAGCTAATTGACCCTCGTCACACGCGAAAAATGCCTATAAGAGATCCGATACACATACAAGTAGCAATAGAATAAAAAAAAAAAAAAAACAAGACAAAGAAAACTGTAAACGCAAATGGAACAAAAATTCTAACGATAATAATGGGCAAAAAGTTACGGTAATGGACGCATCGCAATCTTTTGAAGAATGGACGAAGAGTCCAATCTCCAAAAAACTGCGGCCAGAATTCATTTCTCCCAATGACGAAGGCGATGGCGACAATGAGATGATGTACAATAACATTCCAAACTGTAGCCGTCAATTAGATTTTAACGAGTTTTAATACATGCGCATTATTACATAATCTTTAAAATGGGCTGATAAACTGTTTTGGTACATTTATTGTACTAGTAAATAATTATAATTAATAATGGAGAAATGTGTGTTTAATTTAAATATAAAAAAGGTACATATGATATTAATAACACATTCGTATTTTTTTCGCCAGACCCATATAAATACGCCAGAGTAGTTCCTAGTAGATGCTTCGTCAAATTAGAACTCGCAAGCGGCGATCTCTAGAATTCTAGATTACTAGCGGCGCCCCGTGGTGTTTCCCGCGTTTCGTAGTTATAATATTAATGTAGGGTCTAAATATCTCCTTGCCAAATTTAATCCAAATCGGTTCAGCTGTTTGAGCACAAAGAACGGCCAACATACTTACACCCTCACAAACTTTCGTCTTTATAATATTACTGGGATGGGATTGTACGGAACCCTTCGTGCGCGAGTCCGAATCACACTTGGCCTTATAATTAATTTATAAGCCACAATAATTCTTCTGCTATTCGGGGTTCCCAGAGAATATATAACACTAATTAGCTGCGTTTCATTTGAAACTGTTTTCGTGTAGGTGCCTAACTCGTGCATAAGTATTTTTTTTTATATTGAAGTGCCATATACTTTCGCCGATTTTATACCAGGTAAGTAGGTATTACAAGTTACATACTACTGGATTAATAATTTAGTAGGTAAGTGCTTACTGATTTCAAACAACTGTAAACAAAGTACCTATATAAGTAGTTACCTACATATATGTAATATAAAGTTATAAGTAAATCAATAAATACCGATAAGGTAACTACCATATACCACGTATATTGAACCTACTTATCAATTACCTCTATCTGTATTGGTATGAAATAATAAATAGTTATAATAACAACAAACAAGTAGCAATTTGAAAAATTATACCGACTTTTTTCAGTGACCATATAATACTGTACGAACTAATTTGACTCCCTTCTCAACACCCCGCGCCGCGTCCCGCGCGCGAGTCGCACCCTAGCCGATCCCCGGCGGGCGCGGCCGCGCGGCGCGGCCCCGTCATGTTAGCACGTCCGTCCGCTACGCCTTGAACATGATTATGACCGGCTACGCCGTTTCTTATTTGAGCAATTGTCGTGTGTATTGAGCGGCAAGTGCGGGGCCGGGTAGGCAATATCGGTCACGTGGTCTTTGGGAAGCGCCCCCTTAACAAGTAACAACTCAAAGTCTCATTTACCTAAGTACCTATTGAATAAGTTTGGTCTAAAATACTTTTGAACAATATTGCAGCACTCAAGCACCCCAATGTGTTAACTTGCGTGTTTTTATAGCAGAGGTGGCGTGTAACGTAATTCTAGGCAAGACATGTTGACCTCTACAAGAGGTTTTAGTTAAACCTAGAGACTCCTAACATTCCGCTTACATGGAGTTTTCTAAATATTTGAAGATTTTTTTTATTTTTATCCTCTCATTAATTACCGACATCACTACATAAAAGTATTCAAGTTTGTAAGTCGCAGCGGAAAACACTATATATTTCTTTTCATTCACAAAAGTATTATTATTAATCAAAGTTTTTTATCTTATTGTTGCTACCCGTAATTAACAAATCTACCTTCAAAGTGCATAGGTTAGCTAATTAAGCAAACTCATGATATTTGTATCTCACCAACCCTCATCATTGAGTAGATTTCTTCATTACTGCGGGTCGTGTCGTGACTCCCATGCAAAACTAATTTATGGGAAGTTCTCTGCATTGCATTTTACCAATAGTGTGTATGCATTTTTGTGTCATAATTTCCTCACCACAATGATGTGTCTTTTAGGTAAGACTTTAATACAAGATGACTTGATAACCTCTTCACAGAGATCTTTTTTACTAAAACGATTGGCTAATAGAGCAATTTAGTGGTATAGGTTACGATTGCACAATGATATAACAAGATCGTAAGTGATAAATGAGGATTTGCGAGTAATGCGCTGGGTGTGATCGCCAATTTGATTTGTGTGAGTGCTATCTATGTATGTAAGTTTGTAATGACCAATTTTATATTTTGAAATCCAAATGATTTGAATTGATTTTCGTATGTTTTCTAACGTGTATTGTTTGGATTTTGCAAATGTAAATGTAGAAGTGCTGACTGAGATCATCTTAATAAATACAACATTTCTTTGGATGGGAAACTAAGGAGTAGGTCTGTCTACTTAACATTTGTATTTTCCATATTGTTGTTGCGACGTTTGAATTATCCGTTCCACTTGTGGTGCCGCGCAAATCTTCGCTATCAACCAGATTTCATAAATTCGATTGATAAGACCATGCAAGGATAAATAATATATGTAATTAGTTACCTACTTAAAAAGTTGTATTAGTAACAGACTTTACGCCATATTTTAAGCAAACACTGTCTTAGCACAAGTTTAGCAATGTTTATATCAATTTCGCATCGTTTCTAAAACGTTTCGAAAGCTGTCGACCTCTCGTATTGAGGCATACAAGTTACAAGCATACAAACCGCCATAAAGTGTACACAGCGTCGTACAATGTACTACTAAATACTAAACCCAATAGATTTCTAAGTAAACTTGAGGTTTTCAACACGTTCGGTGTAAGGCCGTGTACCTGAGAGGGATTTGCTGTGCAAACGGGAGATGGGGGGTAAGCCATGAGATGGCGGCGAATTCGTATCAAAGTATCTGAAATTTTGCAAAAAATAAGAAGTCAAATCAGAGTTTATGGAAGAGCGGTTACGGAAATTAGACTCGAGATTGATTTCTTAGCTACTGTGGTTTAAGAACTATCTATACGTTTTGAGTAGTAGCTTCGCATTACATTCGTAGTTTTATAGTAAAGTTGTACATGGAGCGCAGATTGTCTTCATTTTTTCCAAGCTTTCATGAAGCTGTTATCTAGAATTATTAGGCATTTGTATTATGCTTCGAATAATCATCTGTAAATGTTGACTTTATTATTATATTATCATATACTTAGATGCATATTTTGCGTCTTAATATTTTGAAGAAAATCTTACTTACCCGTTTGTACCAGCTTTCAAACAGAGACCAAACAAACATACAAGCAAACACTCACGCTAGTAAGTGCTAAAACAAACGCAGAAACAAAACGCCGTGTGTCTACTGCACGCAAGCGCAGATTTACGAGTGTACCCATAGCTTTACAGAAGGTCCTGCGGATACTATGAGATATAAAACATCATGGAATAGATATTGTTCGTGAAAATGCTTTTTGCCATTAATAGTATCAGCATGAAGAAATGATTTGGAATGTGCTATGTAAACAAATCCTACCCACCTACGATACCAACTACCTATTCAATAACATTTTAATAGTCGTTTAAGTTTCAAGGGGTTTTTAAAGTTGCTTGCAAACTATAATAGCAATAAAAATTAGAAATATCATAGTGTTAGAAGTCTTTGTTTCCCTTCAGTCTAAGAAAACTAGCGGAAAACAAATAAACAAAGCCATTGGTTGCCCTTTTTTGCTCAAAAAGCTTTGCTTTTCGCACTTTTTGCAGCATGCGGTGAAGAAATGACTAGAGTTTTGTTTGATGCGCAAGGAACTCCATAGAAATGTGGAAGCATTTTTTGCACTGGCAAAGAATTCAAAGAGAATAGCATTGAAACACTGATTTTCCATGGTTTTTCCCCTAGACAAAAATACCTTGATGTTTATTCTCGGTTGCTCGGAAATCTAAATGACAGTTTGACTTGCTTCTTTTGTCTAAGCAGTCAGCATCTAGTAATTTTCAGTGTGTTTATTTTCCTATTACGGTTTTTATGAGTCATCCTGGCCCACTGCAGGCCCTTCCAAGTAATTACTACGAAAAAGGTACACAATACAAATTGCGTTTAGTCCCCATGTTTGGCAGATAATACCTACATTACTTCTTGTGCCAATGACGCTCAGTTCAGATCGAAGACTTCAAATCCTAAAGACCTGTATTGTAAACCGTATTGTGTTTACTTACCATCACTTAAGCTAATTAATGTCAATCAGTTGTGATGCTAATAGGTGGATATTACATGTTACGAGTACACATACATAGGTAATTGCGTTATTTAGTACCCATGTCATAGATGGCACTGTGTGATATGTCCTGAAATATTTTTTAATTTATTTTATTGGACGCTGATTGGTCCGTATAATATTGGCAACAATCATCAAATTTCTAACATTTAGTCGGTTATGTGACAATAGGAGTCTATTGAGTGTATCGTCATTGGTTAAGATCTATTCAATTTGAAGCACTTCATGTTATATTGCCTTTTTTGGCGAGAAACTACATCTTTGAATTACTACCACTTTTCTTTTGATTTTCTCGTGTTTCTGAGGGGAAAGTGGGACGATCAACGAAGACGTGCTGAAACATTTTTTGCGGAAATCAAAGTGTAATTTATTAAACATCGAACATAGGTATGCCATTCAATTTGAAAGAAAAGATGATTGGATTGTAATCGGTATTGTCAGCCCCAACAGGCCGTGATCCAACTTAAAATTTTTGTTACTAGCTATTCAAATACTACCTACTTATGAAAAATACTTAGGTATTTCATCATTGATTATGATTACTTGTCATCATCATCATCATCATGAGTCTTTTTTAACATCAACTTAGGCGGCCAGTGGACTATTCGGAGATTGATTGACATTTCTAAGGACCAAATGTAGTTTATACTAGATAGTTTGTACATGACGTCATCGCTACAGTCTAATCTAAACTATTTTAAAATGCTTTTTGTGCTAAAAAACTGATAACAATGGTCACAAATACCAAAACCGCTGGCATTGACAACAATGAACAAATAGTGTCCTTAAATCGTAATAACGATAATAACTATATTTCTTGTTAAAAGTCAAAAGAAATAGAGCTATTTATCAACTAAATGAGTCATCAAGGCTGCAGCGGAGGGATAAGTAATTATTAAATTGCGTATTTAATGCACAACTACCGGTGTACCTACCTGTTACAATTGACGGATGCAGATATTAAGACCTTTTTATGGTTTAAGTACTTTGATTGCGAAAAAAATAATATAAAGCAGGTAATAATATTTTAATCTCAGTACAATACAATAAGATAAATGTAGTATACATATTTGAATACCTACTAAATAAAACTTTAAGATACCTTTCTAATGAATTAATGCTATTGAACACTACATATATCCCAACACTACATATTATAGGTCGCCAATTAGGACACTTATTTAAACTTTGTATGTTTCATTGTGTTTTTTTCCTGTTTTTGGTGTTTATATAAAGTGTTTCCTATCTCTCTATATTCCCTTTTGTTTTATACTTTTTTTTAATTAAATTAAACCACTATACTATGGATAATATGGTGGGAAACGGCCATAACTCCGAATGTCATGTGCCCAAGGACCCATGGTGTTTTGTTGAACCAAACAGATTCCAAAGTTGATCCACCGCATTGCGATGCATTGCGCCATGGCATTGCTAAACTTATAACTTTATCATTACAATCAGTAACTCCTATCTATATTGCGATAAGGTAGTGAATGCAATGTGCGAATGGTTAGAACAAATCAAAGGTTAGGAAGGTAATTTAAGGTGGAGCTTCGATAAATTATGTACTTACTGGTATGTTTCATCGTGGCAAATATTTTTCGATTAAGATATTTACTGATTTATAATGCGATAAGGTTTTTACGTTTTTAATAAGAATAGGTTTTTGTGTTGAAGTAAAGAAAGTGGGTACTTAAGAAAAAAAAGTAGTGCTTCCTACCCAAATTTTATAATCTGCAAAAATCTACGTGATTTCTACATACAATTAATTCTATTGTGATTTGATAATATGTCTATTGCTAAATACAAACACCTATTAAATTGACTGTTTTATTTTCTAAACAATGTTAATGGTCACGTATAACGACCAAACTACGCGACATTCATAAAACTTACTGGGTAGTCTATAGATTAAATCCGAACTAAAAATACAGACCAGGATTTATTCTTAAAAAAAGGTATGTGGTAGAAGGTGCTGCCATCAGTTACTAGCTCAGATATTTTATGAGAACTCCACCACGATTCCCATCAAATCGTGTGACAATATTTACAACGTAAAATGTAATGTTAGATGGTTATCGCTATTATGTCGAAATATTTGTAAAGTCTATCGATAAACGATGTTCAGAGTCACGATACCATTTTGCCGAGACGTCGAGACCATTGTCATAATCTAGGACACAAACCTGCTTGGGGAATGAAGATGGCAAATCACACAAGCTTGATGCCAACTAGAAAAAAAACAACAAACTATCTCTTGTTTAAATTCTAGTTATTCAAACTAATCGATGAAGAAAATAATCTTATTCAATCAGAAATCGGCGTTTATAAATATTCATTTGTTATTTATTTCAAGCATTTTGAAAACGGAATTGACAATCAATTTAAGCTTCCACTTCGTCTCCAAGGAGGTCGCATTTTGTTTTAATTATGTTTTAATAGCCTGTGGTAATTATTACTATCTTTCTCTTAATTTAAACACTTGATATTTTTACTACATTGCTGTGTAATGTAGGTAAAGAAAAGAGTAGTAATGTAACGAATAACACCAAAATATGTCACATTAGATACAAGCTGAAATCGAAAATCCTGATTCGTAACGAACATCAAACTGTTCTTCGAGAGTTTCGATTATATGACAATGAGTGACTATTGTTTGGTATTGCCATTTAAAAAGACAAGTCGTGTGCTCTGCTCATGTCAACCATAGACAGGTGATAAGTGAGTGTTGCCACACCGCAACGTATCAATATTCTCAACACCATAGCTATTATATTTCCTAGAGCGTATATAGGTGGCGGTGTAACGGTCGGAATTTTTATGGCTTGCAATAAACTAGTTTTGTGTTTGTACTCAGGATTTTGACATCACACTTGACATTTGTTTACACGGGCCCGATACGGTTTGTTGATAAAAAGTTGAATGGACATCGTGTGGTCCTTGCAATGTTTACACTATCTATTTCTTGTTAATATACATACATAGTTAAATGAACCGGAACCAGTGATGTGACATAGTTCTTCAGATTTTATGGTCGATAACTGAGCATATCATAGGTTTGAGGTTAAAGCTCACAATATTTATGGTAATCGTTTAAAAGAGAGAGTGATGTAGAAAAATATTAGTACTTATTAACCGTGTAATTACGGAATTTTGATTAATTAACGATACGTAACTTGCATGTAGGGCTCACCGCTACACTTATGGTTTTGACCCGGTTCCTTATGCAAATGAGTTAGTTAGTGGCAGAATATGCGATCTTTAATTAAAGACTGTTAATAAGCTGTGTCTTAGTTAAAATTATTAGAAATTTATTCATAATTTTATTTATTTATTTTATACATTAAAGTTGTTTTAGAAGCGCTAAATTCGACTTTTCCCGCGCACAATAGCGTTTAACGGTTCTACCAGTTCTAGCTATATCGAACTGTGTAAAATTCCTTTTATTTGTGTCCGCAATATGTAGGCCAATTTGTTTTTATATCCACGACAGGTTTTTGATAGCGATTTAAGCAACGCGGCGCCGACACCGTTGTGATAATCTTCGATGCACGTTATTTGCGATTTTTATCGATATTGTTATTGGAAGTTACGACACTACTCTAGCGTCGAGTGTTAGTAAAACAACGGCTTATGTGAATCACTATTATGGTCGGACAGATTTAATGATTCATATTTTATACGGTGTATTAAATATGCATGAACACAAATATACAATGTTGCTTTAAAGATCAGATTTTATTTTTCGGATTCAGTAGTTACACTAATAACCTACTTTGGGAGTTTGCGGGTCGTTTTTGTACTTTCGAAAATCTTTTTGGAAGCGGCAGCCTTGTTTCCCTGTGTCACTCGATTAATGCGCGGCATCGATCAAAACATTGATTAAAATTCTCGTAAATACTCGCGAAAGCTCCGTGACCCGAGCCCAGTTTGGTGAGAAGTCAGTTTTTGCGGCGAGATGAGGCTTATTAAAGTACTGAGGCAATGGGCATGATATCCTCGGAGAAAAAACTGTAATTTCCTTGTGTCGATATCTATACCCTTATAGGATCGAGTTACCTCGGTTCGATACTTGTAAGGGGAGCTGCTGTCCTCACTGCGCCTGCGCCGGTAAATAAGAAATATGAGTAACTTCGTGTTATTTTAAAGGTCATATTGACATGACATGAATACCTGTAGGTACTGAGCCGTTAAGTCAAAACTGCCCATTGTTCGGATATCGATTAATTATTATTTTATATCCAGCCTGCCTTCACTAGTTGGAGAGGCACCATAAGAAGAAGAAGATTCTTTTATAAGATAAATCTGTATTCGTTTCTCAAAATATTCAGTTAATTTTACTGCATGGTGTAGACATTAAAAATGGTTCCTATAAAAAAAGTAATCGTGTATCCCACTGGTACACAACCCATCAAAGCTGTAATATCGTATCCATTATTTTTTCTTTGCCAAGAAATCTCGATAAACCGGTAACATAAATAAAATCGATCTTTTATATCATAAACGGAAATAAACTTTTATCATTTGTTTTTAATCTAAATAACTGTTAGCATCGACTTGCCAAGTTGTTTCTATCGCATTTAGATCGAACAGATTGTATTTTATAAACATTATATTTACATTTGTAAACAGAATGAGGTTCAATTTATAAAAATTGGTACGTGCTCTGCAGTCAACTGGGTAATCTTAAAGTTTACAAACATAGTAATGGGTTTAGGGGCTATTTTCTCTATGGCCAGAGGAAAATAGTATCCTAAGATAGGATAACTAAACAAATGTACCTAATTTAATTTTTTTTTACCACTTAACGATGTTTGCCATAAAACGTCGTTAGGTGGTTTGTGCTTTTTTGTAAATTAATATGATATTGTGTCATCGTTAAGTGCGGCATATTCGCTCTGCGAAAAAGCACTTTAGATTTAAAAAAAATGTAATTTTAATGACAAATACATTCAAACGTTTACACTTAGTCTTAGGGTATTAATTTAACTTACAGTTTTATTTACTTACTAATGAAAACTTTTTTTTTTAAATAAATAACCAAATCAGACCGGATCTAATCAAAACAATTTTTGCGTCCCCGCACTGTAATACGTAATGTAATTAGCAACTGCTAAGTCAAATAAGTGTCGATAAATCAAACAATAATGAACGAAACAATGTTTTCAAAGATTTGATTAGTTCATTAATTATGCGCAGCACAATAAGTCGGCCATATTGTCGGAAGTGACGCTAAGTACGCTGGTGGGTGGTGCTATTCATGCTGAACTTGGGACAAAATGGTCGTAAAGTATTCCCACAACACCTGCACAGGTATGCGACATTCAGTAAAGTAGTAATAATAGATCTGGTACAAAATAATGCTTGATTGTGATGTGGTATTGCGAGAGAATTCGCCGCTCGGGGGTGTTAGTGTAGCGTGAGGTCTGACCTGTCAATACAATCACAAAATAAATGATTTTGTCTCTTTATCCAATTGCGCTTGTTGTCATATTTGTTCCATTTAAATATACATACTTACTACAAGGGTTTTTTCTTCTAATCTGTTTAATTACATTTTTAAGCTTGTTGTGATATCGCTCTTCCAGTGAAGCATGTTCTATGTCAAAGACAATGTGTAACCTTGTGTGCATTCCTTGCCAGTGTTATAATGAGCAATTAAAACATTACATTGATTTAATTGAGATAAATTGTTTCTATATTGTGATTTATACGATTTCCGCTCATTAGGAGATTGTAAGAACTTCAATGACAGATAAACTACCATAAGGTGAGTATTTTTTAATCAATTCAAGTATTTATCATACAAATTGCTCGCGTGGAAGTTAGCATACATAATGTATATTTAAAATGAAGATAGGTATGTGCCAAATTTCCCCGCACGTACCAAAGCGAAGTGTGTCAAACTGATGAAATGCAAACAAGTTTTTTACGATCAATATATTGGAATGATTTATTGAACGAAATTACCGGGTGTTCGGGCGCATGTAGCCATATCATGTAGCGGCTGATGAAGATTCTTATTTTATTATCTGTGCAATAAAGACATCTGGATGGATTAGCGCCTGTCAATCGGGTCAATTAGGTTATAGCAGCGTACAAGACCACATCAAAACATTAATCTTCGCCTAGGTTAATTTAAGAGAAAGCAGTTATGGCCCGTTTCTAGAACAAGATATGTCAAAAGCTGATTTTCTCAACTTTGCAACTAGTGACGAAACGCTTCTGCCTATTTATGTTTTGGTCGATTTCCATCTTGTGCAAGAAAAAAAATAATAAGTGAAAATGTTTGCTAACTTGCCGGCAGCCTAATTAATTTCGCGTTGAAAAAACAATTACATGGCTTATCGCACCTGCCGACCTTGGAACATTTTCTGTGTCATTGGAACTGTCACTATCATAATGGATGTTGCCATTACTTAAAAATACCGCAACTTGACATCCTGTCATTAATGTCACTATCGATATTTGTGGAATGAATAATTACTTATATAATAAACAGCAGTCGCCGGGTTTCTTTATTGTAAAATTCCGGAACAATATCCATATAAGCCATGTATTACTATTTTACAGCACTGAATTTAAGTAACCGGTTAATTTTACAATCTACATGAGCTAGAGGTAAGTAGAACATGAAATGGCTACTTAGCAATTACTTTACATTTTTTGTTCGTATCGCAGATGAATAGTTTGATATCTCAACTTAGCGTGTGTCTGAATGTAAAATACTTTTTTGTCTAGGTCAACATTTAGTTACAGTTTAATCTCTGATTGTTTTTTATAGGGTGGCAACACTTTTCGGTTATGTCACGATAACTGAAAAAAGTAATACATAGTAAAATTGTCTGAAAATTGAATTTAGATCTCTTCCAAAGGTAACGTATAACGGTTCTAGCATTGTTCGTAAAACAAAACAAAAAGTACTTTCATTAAAACTACCGCACGTCATGTACTACTGAACTAAATCCTAGCCTCCATTGAAACGGAGTGCCGGAACTGATTGAAAATAAAAAATGGCTCCGCCCGAAAGAAAAGAACAAAATATTTATATTAAGTACGTGACGATAGCGTGGTCACCGCCGCGTTGCGCGTGCGCCGATATTTGGCCGCGGCTTTTTGTGAATGAACCGAAAGCAATGGACAGGTTCTCGCTTAGAACCAACTTAACGGCACTTTTCTTGCTTTTTTTTTGTTGCCGCATGACGAGCTTCTATTTGTTAATGTTACGAAAAGAAGGACAAATGTTTGGGCGAAAGCGCGAAACGTGTAAGGGCCGAGTTTGTAAGCAAAACGGTAAAATGCTGCTTTCGTCGGCGTTTTTAGACTAAGTAACTACGTACGAGTGCAATGTCATACATATAACAAATTACTAAGTTGCAAATATTTTACGCGGATGAAAATATAGGAATAGTTGTCTATCAAAACCTAAACGAAACGAGGGATACATAAATTAAAAATGCTGCATTAGTTCTTCCTCCGATCTGAAAATCTGAGAAAATAGAAAATCTAGGAAGCACCAGAACAGCTTTGTAAGGCATCGTTCATTAAATCCCATAATTTCGATGTGGTACCGATATACTAACGAATCCACATACATACAGGGTTATTGGAACATACATCAAACAAGTCCGACATTATACTTATAAATACCCACTTGCAAAACGATTCTTAAACGCATTTAGTGACAAAGTTACTTATTAAATACCTAATGATTAAATATGGTAAAAAGCCGTTGTGCAAGTGGGCGTAAGTCAATTTTTTGTACAAATCGGTGAAATTTTCCACGATATTTTTTTAAGAACGGTAAGGTAAGTAGTAGGTTCTGATATTCATAGTGCCTGGTTCCAATATCATACTTGTACGTGTGTCGCCAAGTTGTCTTCAATTCTCTGTAAAACAAACAATAAAGCTTCAACTTTTATACTCCTTTACAACGAACCCCTGTACAGGGCCCAATAAGCGGTAAAAATATGGTCCGTGGATAATTAGAGGAACCGCCATGTAAGTCATAAGTGATAGGTTTGAGTGATTTGAACTAGATTTACTGATTGATATCCGTTCAGTGTACCTAGTGCATGGAAGCTAAGATATAATATTACTCTTCGTACAATTGGTGGCAGCATTTTCTGTCTTGTAGATATGAGTCATATCCTTGACAAAATATTTTGTTCAGATATTTGCCGCGAGCGCATTTATCTTAGTTTTACTCTAGTTTTATAATAGTTAAATGATACTCTTAATTTTCTTGTGTTTATAGTAAAATAGTTCGCTTTTTGTAGTTACAAAAATTAAATGAACAATAAACTATAGGTATACTAATTTCGACCTTTTATTTGTTACAGGTAAGCATTCGACGCTGAATAGTTCTTCTATTTGACAACTCATCATAAGGCCCGATGCACACCGTTGCAAATACCGTACCAGACCACAAAGGTATCCCGGTGGCGATCGATGTGGGCGTCTGTTATGTACGAGTAAGACCTAGATGAGGGAATCAAGAAACAATGGATAGTATAATTTTATATGTGCTTTATTTTCTACTACTGGCTGTATACGCCTCCTGTTTTAAGAGTAATGACGCGGTAAGAGTCCGCATGAATGCTTATGCAGAGTACGATAGCATATGGCCTTTCTCTGCTCATAATCTGCTAAATAATCCGTTCCTATGTAACAAAATTTTGTAAAATGCATCACTAAATAAAAACTACAGAAAAATACACATGAAATTTACGGCGTGCTTTTCAGTGCTTATACTCATAAGCACTTCTTAGTTACGCTAGTGTCAAGTAATATCTTTTTACAGAGAACAGAAGTAAGAAATTATTACAGTTAAATTTTATACTAAGTGCTAAACCCACACTTATGTTTTACTTGTAAACATATTTGGAGATTAAATTATTCACTAAACGTCTTTGATTGACATTGTGTCATTATGACACTATCTCATATCAAACATATAACATTGTTCAATAAACTCCTCCGTCTCTGCCATGAAGCGACCATCACATCAAATTGGCGTCTCTTTACGGATAATATCAGTAATCGGTACCGTAATAATTTTGAAGAGGTTTAATTTGAGTACATTTACGGGCCGGTGCATACCAGGCTTTAGTTGGCCATTTATTTAATGAACCTATAGATGGGATGTAATGGGTTAACTATTGCTTCGTAATGGTATAATAGGGATGAGTATAGTGAGTATCTTGGTAAGTACTTGTAGTTAGAGAGTTATTAACTGTGGCTATTTTGTGCCGTCGTAAAAGTGTACACTGTGAGAAAAAAATCTTAACAGAAATTTTGATATATACCAGTCTTTCTAAGTACTCCATGCTGTCTATATTTAGGTACAATAACTTACCTAAGTATATCTATATATAACATGATATAGGCTTACGCTTGACTACAACTTGCCTGATGCAACGTTATAATCTACGATCTAGCGCGCTTGCCTAGAAGATATATATGTATATTACATATATTATATACATATATTTGAAATAGCTAACGGAAATGGATTTCGCTGTATATTAGTTTTTATCAAATTGTGTTTTAGAACGGCCATGTTTATAAAATAGCGTATCTTATCAGCTTAATCCAGATTTCAACAATTTGGAAAGTCATAAAGGATAACTCTTATCTTAAACATATATACTTTCGTTTTATCTATGATTCACAGATAGCACTATACTGGGAAGGTTTCAAGCGCTATTTAAAAGGTTTAGTTAACTTGTAAAGAACTGTATCCATCTTGACTACTATATTAAAAAAATTGGTTGCCTGTAAAGTCGGTATACGGGCGAAAGTTTTACGTGACAACGACTTTGAGTGGTAAAATAATTTTAATGTGAATATTCATTCGTATAGTAGGAAGAAGGATGAAATAATAGTAACAATTTAAAATATTTATTTATACAAAGAATTATATTTAAAACATTAATTTATACAAAGAATCTCGCACTGAATTTCATATTAACAAAATTTTATTTTTACCTTTACACATACATTACATACGTATTTATATACAAATACCTATACATCTCTTAGGCGGGCTAACCATGCCCGAGTGGAAGGGACGCGTGCCTCTCACTCGCTCTCATTGTGAGCGCATAACGTGAGCGGAGCGTAACGCAGTTTCTTGAAGTGTCACCCGGCAAACCAATTTATAAGACGTTGTCACGTCAAAACCGGTTATTCCGATCCCAAATACTTACAAAGGGCTTTTAGTTTTTTTTTATAGGCTATGCTTTCATTCATAACTCGCAAACTCACATCCCAAGCAACTACAACAACCTTATCAATTTCAACAGCGTAAAGTTTTTTACATGAGATAGGCTCACGCTTGACTACAACTTGCCTGATGTTAAGCAACGTTGTAATCTACGATCTAGCGCGTTTGCCTAGAAGAAACCGGTTTACTCTCGACTTGACGACCGACAAATTATAGTTCAAGGGGAATAGAGATTCGGGCAAGGAGTTCCACAGTTTGGCTGCTCGCACGATTAAAGTCGAAGCAAACCGCAAGCAAGTAAATATGTCATAGACTCACATATGAGATACTGAGAGCAAAATACCTATTGTTTAAATATATTTTATGCAATATCTATTAAACAGAAACAGCTATAAATAATTAATGTTGCTGTCGATCTCTCTTATTGTTATGACAAGCACATAGTAAATGACATACTAAACTCATATCATAAATAAGTTTCGTTCCACATTGGCCCCGCTAGGTGTCGTGTGTGTGTCGAATATATCAACCGATTGACGGCTAGAAAATCGATTCGCCATTGGTCGTGCGTACGCGCATTCTTATGCATTTTTGTGCAACGATTATAAAATCAACTCTTTTGTATTTAATTGCAACTGTTTTTATAATGTATATGTCCAAGCAAAATACATAAAATATTACTACATATATAAGTGTCTAGTACCTATAGTTATTAAAAATAATAATTAACCCAATAGAAATTTAAGCAAAAACTTAAACAGTATTTTTTATTTCAATGAAAATTATTTTCTGGTTATACAATTATGTGTCCAACCAAAAAGTCTGTTGCGTTTACAAATGACACCTCATTAAATTAAGCGCAATTAATTAGACTTAAACGATCAAATTATCATTAAAATCATGTTAAAATATAATCGCTACCACGATATGAAGTCAAAAGCTTAAATAAAACTAAAATAAACAGGCAAGTGCATGAATGACATAGTGGTCCCGGAAATGTTGACGCAACGCCGCAAGAAGTCGGGTATTTGCACCGGATATGGCGAAACCTCATCGAAATCGAGAGTTTTGCGGACCCCGGTGCTATTAAATTAATAATTTCGCACGGGTATATCATGATTTATAAACTGATAGGGCTGGCAGGTGGACGATAAAATAATGCCGTTCGCTCACAGAGCAAAACTTATACGAGTATCGTAGTTGCGTTGTCACATAACGTCTTTTAACGCAAATATATTACCTACTGAGATGTACACATATTATTATGAGTACACACATAAGCGCAAAGTTACTCTTCTTCCTTAGCCACTAGTTGTTCTGAACATAGGCCTCTCCTAGTTTTATCCAGGACTTAAAATTTTGTGAACTAGCCATACAATTGCGTAAAATCCAGTAGCGAAATGTATCATTCATAAAAATCACAACATAAAGTACTACAATAATAACTAACAGTACTTACCTACTTAAATACTCAACTCGTAATTTAATTATTCAACTATATACCACAATAGACATTCTTAAACTTTCATATATTTTCTAATTTTCAAGTGACCCCAACTTCTGCCAGCCCTAATTATAACTAGTAGTCGGTGAATGCCGCAGAGTTGCAGTGTGGTAATGTAATTGGGCGGTTAGTGCAAAGTTTAATTTTATCAAACCCACCAGGAAACGACCGCTGGCTCGCTAATTACTTGTCAATCATAACTTTAATATCAACAACAAACTTGCTGTTGATTATAACAACAAACTTGCTGTTGACTTTAATGACTTGTATGAGTTTTTCATTATCTTTATGGGCTTATTACGTCTACGCAGAATTAATTTTGTTTGAATCCAATATTTTTAAATCTACATTGTTAGCTAAAGTAGTTCATAGTTGTTACATAGAAGTCACTAAGATGGGCGAACTCTTGAAATCCTTTAACGTAATTTTGTAAACCAATATTATATGTAGGCATATTTTATCAATATTTTCATTAATACATGTCAAAACAGCAGAGATTATACTACCATAAACGCAAATAGCCAAAGAGTTTCTTTCCACGTCTGTATTTGTTAATATTTTCACTTGTTTTGGCAATAAATAGTGGGCTGCAAGTCCGGTGGAGCCATCAATGTCGTAGGATGATGATACTTTATTATTTTAGCGTATCGAAACGACGGCTTTTATCTATTTTTAAGCTTAATGCGTGTGGGCTTTAATTGGTCGTAGGCTTATGATGAAAATTTATTGCTTTTGAAAGTATACCTCGCGTTCCAGTTTTCAAACAAGCTATTAATGCCTATTAACCCATTAGTAAAACTGCATGCTTGTATCTACACTTATTATAAATCTGTTATTAAAAATATGTGAGCCGGTCTATCAATGATCGTTAACTTTAGTTATTATCGCATTGCGGATCGATTTATTTTTGACGTTCGATTTCCACCGGCCTAAAAATTGATTACATTTTAGTAATTTTACATACCATTAACAAAAACTACTGATTCTGTATTCTGCGATAATATTTATTTTTATAAGTAAAGAAGATTGAAAATTAATATAAAAATACCCAAAGAAGAATTTGAAAGAAACCTTAGACGTCAATAAACTCTTACAAAATGTAGATAGACCAGATTGCGGAGCTGAGCCTATAATTGCAAGCAATGCGTCTAACCCAGCGTAAGTAGTAAGTACGCCCGCAGCATTAGAACTAGATATTCTTTATGGAACCTGTATCTATTATGTAGAGAGTTGCACTCGATATTGTAATCATAGAGGGCGTTGTTGTGTAATAATACGTGGCATGAGATTGGATCCTGATGGATTATCGGGATCGCAAGGAATTAATTTCCAATATTAATACTTTTTTATTAGACCATGGGTCTTCTTGTATTTTAAGGAAATGTTTTTCATCAGAGATTTGCTAGCATTAGACGTACTTACTAAAAAATATATACAAACAAAATCATGCATATATCACTAAGAACATTATTTTCATAGCACACGCACTAGTAGTAGTCAAAGTATTAGCAGCATGCTATTTTTCGTACGCCTACCCTCAAAAATCAATATTTCTCTTTTCATTGCGACAGGCCAAAACACAAATGAAACACACCATCCCTTGATGTAATCACGGAAGTTGGAGTACCGCCTGCATTTCAGGATAGTTATATACTAAAAATAGTTAGTTTAGTTATGTACTAAGAATAGTTACTGGGTAGATAAATCATCCGTGTATGGCTGTTGTTGGCAATTAAACCCTCTCCCGATCTCCTGTGTATCTACGCTCCAGGACTTCTGGGATGGGACTGGTTACCTGAAAAATAACAGATTCTGGTATTTTTCACTTATTATAGAAAAATTCATGGTCATTTTCATTCTTCATTCTTTAATAAGCCATAAAAACTACTTTTGGAAATGTAAATAAAAATACTAGCTAAAATGAAACTTTCATAAAGTCAAATAATAGTTTGATCTGAAACTTTGCTTATAGCTATTATTAATAAATTAAATAAACATTTAAAGCAACATTGTATCTAACATGCTTTTAGCAAAAATACCGGTTAAAATTCCGCTTTACCCAGTTAATCCATTACCGGTTATTCATTCCCTGCCTTGTCCAGCCACGTTATGTCCTGCGCCCGCGCACAAATCATAATCAGCGCCACCTGTGGGCGTCAGGGCATAACTTAGTCGCGTCAGCGATGGTTCCCCTTGATTAATTTCGTGTTTTAATGCATTTGTAATTTACTGCACTTTATAGATTAGAAGCGTGAACAAGATCATGTCTATTTTCATCTCCGGGCTGTTGGTGTGCTGGAAGGTTCATGTTTCGTATGATGAAGTATGACTGGTCGACCAGTCGTTACATAAACTATTAAAATATTATTACCCAAGTGTCTTCAAATAAAGTAAATACGAGTAGGTTTCGTCTAGGCAAACGTGAAACATCTTAGACTACAGTTGTGCTTAACATCAGGCAGGCTGTAGTCAAGCGTAAGCTTATTCCGTGCTAAAAAAATAAACGAATTCATTTTATAAAAACATATATAATTACTTCGCCTGTTTTCTTTCACGTCATAAAAGAGTATAGTAAGTATATCTCTCTTTCCATGTTTCACGTATAGAATTTATTTTATGGTATCTTTAATTATTCTGTTTCTAATTTTTCTTGAATAATATTATTTGTAAATACATAAACATAAACATATTTATTGCAAAAACTTTACATTGTACATAGAAATTAAGGCTCTGCCTTCTAATAAAGGTTCTTAGACGAGAAAACATTGCTTACTGCATTTGCTCACTAGCGTTGTTTGCAAGATGCAAGATGAATTTGCATAGTATGCAATTTTCATAATTTGCAGAAAGCGTGCGTGTTACACGTACTGCTGCGTATTAGAGCGGAAAGATGAACTGTATCGTGGCGAGAAAAACTGATAATCACGTATCTACATACTTCTGTAATTAAAAGGAAATAATTATGCATTTTATGGTGAACAAATATCTTAATTTTTTTCTTTTGATTAATTTAAAAACGTATGCTTTCTTAGCCAATATTAATAATAATAAAAAATTGCACGATTTCTTGTTTTGTAATTAAATTTTATATTGCAATCCTTTCATTTATAAATACTCGGAAAACATATCCTTTTCCTAGTTTACTTATCTTTTTGTGAAATATTCAATTTTATTTGCAGTGACATCATTCTTTTATGAATAAACATTTATTTTATATACATACAATATGCCTAAAGTATCACAAATTGAGTTATTAAGACGATTATATACAAGTATTTCATTATTTATCTTCGATAATTAACGCCTATCGCGCCAAGTTTGTTATCTTTAACGACATTTGTGATTAAATAGTTATTTATAAATGCATTTATGTGTTACATTGATGTTGGTTAAATTTCCTTGTATTCGATGGTTCCGTGAAATCTTGTATTGTAAATACTTATTAAGTACAGATAGTATTCTTGAACATAGGCTTTCTGGATGTAACTAATTGTGTTGTTTCAATAGAATTTTTGTTACCACTTATCATCACAACAAAATATGGACATAAGTAGGTACATATTTTTATGTATAATTTCTTATAATGTTTTATACGTAAATAAGTAAATACTAAAATGATTTGAAGTAATTTTATACGTTATTCATTATTAGTGTTTTGTGTTTTGTGTGGCGATTAAAAATGTTCTCAAAAAGTTGCATATTCATCGTGGAGGTCCTACATCGGCCTGAATAATCGGTTGCTTGCAGTTAATAAATAAGTATTACCTACATACATAACTGTTTAAGAACTGCGAAATTTAGTGTGAATCCATTCAACATTGCATAAATTTCTCACCACAAATCTACGTAGCATATCTATTTAATGTGTAAATGAGTGCATTGAGTACTCTAGTAGTTACACCATTGCAAAAAGGGCCATCTTCCCAAACAAGTATTGCATCAGACAGACTGCACATATACTTGTATACGCGTAATAATAGGTTACCTGTATCTATACCGGATTTCCCAGTTTTATGGTCGTATAAAAACTCCTCGCGTGGCGCAAGAGAAGATGTTTTGTGATACTATTTCCTGCTTGTTGTTCTGTCAATCTTGATTTTGTTGGTGTTTGCCCATTTTGGACTTGGCTTATTTGATGAGTGTATGTTGAGGATTGTGGGATTAGTTTATTTTAGTAATAACAGTGGTCGTATTGTTTCTTATTTTTTTAAATGATTACGCCTGACCACATCTCATCTGCTGATATAAAGTTATATTGCAATCTATGATCTAACGCTATTTTCTGATATTACTATCAAGGTACGTTAAGTATGTTTAATTTTGCCGATTGAAGTAGTGTTATTCTGAGGCCTTACTTGGGAAAATTAGCTATAACATACCACTGTCTTAATTTCATCAAATCGGTTTAGCCACAGGCTGTTCTTAGGCAACCGTTTATTGTACGGACGGCAAAGCTCTGGAACACTTTACCAGAAGCTGTGTTTCCTGCGAACTACAATCCAGGGGTTTTCAAGTCTAGAGTTAATAGGTATCTTCTAGGTAAGCGTGTTACACCCTAGGCTGCAGCAATGCTTAACACCAGGCAGGCTGTAGTCAAACGTAAACCTATCACACGTAAAAAAAAAAAACCAAAGATTCGTCGCATTCTGGACAGTTTGAGACACTTTTACAATACAACATTTTCCACTGCTTTCCTTCTACGGAAACTGTAATTCTGTCATTTTTACAAACATATGAAGTCTGTAACTTACACCACGCATGCGTATGATTTGTCTACTCGTGTGAGCAGTAATTACCTGCGAGACAGGGATGGATGCGGTGTAATGACGGCCTGTGTACTTGTGTGTACTCTGCGTACGTCCTGTAACGTACACCGCGGGCCTTGGAGCGCCCTGCGGTATCTAGACGTCATCAGTGGATCTAGCACTAGTCTAAGGAATTGTATTGCATGTTTGCCATTCTAGAAACGAAAATGTAAGATAAATTGGTGACTAAGCTACAGGCTGATGCAAATCCCAAACCATACAGCCCAGTGTACTCACATAGTACTTATTGTGGACAGATTAGCATTTCCTTACCTTTTTGCATAGGCTACCAAGAAACTATACATTTTGCAGGCTACTAGGAGGGTTCCTAGTGTAAAATCTTTCATCAAGATTCTCCTTGGAAAGCCAGTTGTATCATAATTCAGGTAGGTTCCACCTTCGTCGCATGTGTAGGTGTCGCGTCAGGTGAAATGTTAAAATTACTGATTACAAAGTGTATAAAACCACCTAGTAGCGATTTTCATGTAGTTGTGATTGTTTGATGAATCATTCGTAGAATTGGCAATGCAATTCACGGAGTGAATGCTAAGAGAACTGCAGTCGGATACAATGTTGTTAGACGGCCCAGATGAATGGGAATATTAGTTGGAGGTCTAATATATCAATGTGACTTTATATTTATTGCATACTTTGTAAAACAACTTTTTTCAAGAAATCTCGCAACAGATACTATTGGTTATATATTAACACTGCCCTACTATTTTCAATATACATAATACATTATCGTCTTAGCAGCTGCATCGGTTTTCATACGCGCATATTAAGAGCCATTCCTTGAGATTGTAGACAAATTTAATTAAAAAATAAATGGTCTAGCAACTCAGATTGATCAAGACATGAGATTACCAGCCACTATCATCAAGAACTAGGCGCCCACCGTGATATATTTAGTCAAGAAAACCATTAATTAATCATTCTGCAGCACACGACCGCTTTGACAAAAGCATAACAGCTAACAGCCAAGTAAAACATTACAAAACCCAAGAACTAGAAGTCATTCACCCGTTTAACGATATCAATAACAATTTTCATATCCCCGGCAGGCTCGTAGATATCATCTCGGCCCTATCTACAATCTCACCATTACAGCTTTACATTGTAAGTTTTATTCTATGCTAAGTACCTGTTATCACGTCATATCTAATGTAAATTACGTTCCAACAGACCGAGATCTCGGACTCGTAAAAGTTTATTAAACGTGTATGTTTCATTTTGAAATGAAGTCATTAGTGTAAGTCCTGTCGCTTCTCGAGAAGTCAAGTGTTAATTCTAATGAAGTGGTCTGGTACATAAAGCAGCTCATCTGTGTGATGGTTGCGTTTATCTTAATGATGCTCAACTGCACTCATATTGCTCGAAATCTGCATGCTCACTTTGGAATGGTTAAACGCTTGGGGAATATAAATAAGTGCACTTCAGTTGTTGTTCTTTGAGGCCTAATTTGATTTTATGCGCTGATTTTAAGCTATATTGTATGCCTTGACATGAGTTTTCTTGACTAATCTGGCTTGGTTAAGTTAATTCATGGAGTTGATGACTAAAACCACGTTAACCATATCGGTAACCATCAGACGAAGAAGTAAGTCTAGTATATCTAATACAAGTTGGTATTTTATACTACTTTATTCTCCAAACCTATAAATAATGTACCTGATGATACATGAAGTTCCTCTGTAGTTCCCAAACGTATAACCGATAGCTGCAAATGTGAAGTGGCTAATCTGTGTTGACCACTAGAGCTGCTCTCACGGCTCGAGCTGGCGAGAGGCCACCTCGACGCTTGCCCACGCGCAACTTGACTCGAGTGCTTGGGAACCACTCGTACTCACTGCATTAGAGGAGCAGGCTCGGTTTACTATGACGGATAGTCATATTTGGCAATAGTTCGGGTTAACTTTTGAGGAGTTAAAGTTAGTTTCTTGCTTTTATATACCCTATTGGATGTGTCGTAGATCATATCTCTAATTTAAGAATACTAACTGATCGATCTATGGAAAGATAATTATGTATAATTTAGTTAAAAGGTCTGTTTAATGAATGGTGACTTAAAAACGTGATGTCCAGGTTTGTTGCACCAAGTTCAAAACTTTCTTCCACCAGGTCATGTTCCTCACCTCTCCTCAGCAGGTGACAAATGCCCGACAACCTCTCAGTGATGCAACAAGCAAACAGACACACCTCCGACCTGCATCACAAGAATGCAGCTAATCCATTACCAAGCCCATAAAATATTACAGCCATTCTCTATAAAACGACAACGCACGTTCTTTATTCCCTTATCTTAGACCTCAACAGGCCACCGTTATCCCCGGCCAGGGTTGTCAATCCTCGTGATCTCAATTAGCGGTGCGCGTGCGCAGGCCCGGCGTGATGTCGGCGCGGCGACAACCCTGCCAAATACGGCGTACGTGACAGACTGACAGGTCATGCTCGGGTCAAGTAAAATAGCGCTTACCATTCGTGCCCCAATTTGTACGAGACGCCGGGAGTAATGAGATTCGTGGTCTAACTTGTCGTTTCGCGATTTAAAACCCAATTTACTGCAGTTACGACACTAATAGCTATTTGTAGCCGCCCGCTAATTATCTTATTTCACGTCCAATTTCAATTTGCTCCCTAATTGATGTGATTACTGTGACTCGGCGTATAATTTGCTTCGTTTACTTTTTTGTTGCAACATATTGTGTGATGCTAAGTAGCTGACGTGTGCAGGCTGGGTAGGGAGTGTGGGCCCAAATAAGGAAGTCCCGGAGTGTCCCGCCTCGGGCAGAGAAACAAGCATCCTCCCCCGGTAATACTCGCCTCTCGCCTATAGGTGTCAGCATGACAAACTGGCTAACGAAGCGCCTAGAGTTTATCTTCAACTAAGTAGAAATTCCGTGTTTATAATGTTTCCTTATTATCAATTTGTTTACACTTGGAGGTGCTAACTCGACTTAAACTTTGGCCTTTGATAAGTTGAAGGTGTGAACATGTGTGTGCCCTGGGACCCGTGTTATCTAGGAGTACCGTTCACTGCAACAATGTCCAATTCATAAAATAGGTGCTTGAATGAACGGTTGATGTTACTGTAAAGGACGTAGATGTCAAATAAGCGATTGTGAAACTGATTTATGGCGTCTCCCTCTGTGTTGCAAATAAGCGTGTTTATTAAATGTGTCATCGGAATGTGTGTGTGGAATAACTTTGCAAAGATATGTAACGAATGTGGCGAATTATGAGTTGATTTTATATTTCCAAGCGAACTACGAAACTAAACTAACTACTGCTATTTTAGTAGCCTATTCATTCCATCTCTGATTTCCTATGTACACATTTGTATACTTGTTCATACAATATCAAAACTAAAATTGATTACTTAAGTATAATGTAGTCATGAGTCATCGTCTTACATTTTCTTTTTTTTCTGCAGGTAAGCGCAAGGCAATGACTATTTCAATGCAAATTGGTCAGATAAGAGTTATCGTCGGCGTCCTTTTGTGAGTACAAATAATAAGTTTATAACGAGGCCGTTCTGCAGATACTGTAACTAGAATTGAATGAGTCAGTTACATTGCTGTATCGAGTACACGAAAAATGTGTTTATTGCGTTACTGTTGTGAAATTGTGGTAAAAAATGGCAGTCTACGTCTTGCAGTTGTGTCGTTTGGCATTATTAATTAGCCAGAAACCTCTAAGATGACAAAATCTTTCAACACCAAAGTTCACCACTCTCTCATGAATACTAAAATAGGTACGAGTAGATACTTAGTGTTATCACACATGTACTAATTATAGTGTCGCCACCTGCGGTTCTAAACTCAATTGTCGCCGCCATGTTAACTAGTTTAGCGGCTATATGCGCAGGCGCCTATACCATTGAATTTACCATCGATGTCACTGTTTACTATCTTACCACTTTGCTTACCTGAACAAATTAGACTATTAAAAGATACAAATTCAAAATAAAACGGAATAAATAAATAAAATGTAAGTTTGCTGAAAAAAAAAGATTGCTTTGAACAAAAATGCCAATAATGATAAACAGGACAGACATACATATTAATTAAGTACTACATTAGAGCTTTATCTTTAACTCCTAAAAAAATTTGGCTAGATAAGATAAAGAAAGTTCTTTCTTTTTTAATACCCCTGTATATCGATTCCAACCAATTTTCACCTGATACAAGTAAGATTGTGTAAATGCATGTTTATTTGTTGACAGTGGCGCCACTGGTTTGAGGTTGGAATTTGTAAGCCGTACGCTATTTGTAACACTCGTAAAGATTTAGTAAGAACAAATTTGATGCTCTTATTTTCCCTATTTTAAAGATGTGCTCTAATGAATCAAGATATACATAATATTATGAAACAGTTCATTAGCGGATAAAATCAAAGTGTGAAAATGAATGATAACTTACTTGAATAATACTTTTAAATATTACTATCTTCAACACTTATTTATGTAAGAACCATCGAAATACCTAAAAAGTATTCTTATTTTGGAAAGTAGGAATACAAATTTTAAACCCAAACTAGAAATATACTAGTGCATAACCCGGAAGGCCTGCACCTCACTGCACCAGCTTGCACCGGCATCGACAAACATCCTCGCTACATCATAAATACATATCCTACTCAATAACTACACCATAAACATTTGCTAGTAGTTCTGCGAACTATGCACCTCGATTATTTTTTTTTGTTATAAATGAAATTGAGTTACTTTACTAACACAAATTTAACGTGTTCAAAATGATTTCAGCATAAACGAGTTCTTCACAACTGGTTAACCAAATCCTGAAAATGCTTTCTGAACACGATTAAATTAAAATTGTGCTGGCGCCGTATACCTATCAAACATAAGGGCTGCAATAAAAATAAATCAATAGAAAACCAATAATACATCACAGAAGTTAAATTAATTCCACTTTCCTACTTCTGCAAATTCCGCGAGCTTTCCTGATGATAACGGCTACAGCCGATTATAATTAGTTTCTGTATGTAAATTCGCGGTAAAAATAAAGTATGATTCGTTCACTTCGCTCGCTCGTTCAGCAAACACAGTGTAGGAAATAAAGCGACCGGTAGCGGCTTCCCGGGCGGCTTCCTGACGCGATTGGGTGATACGTCGCCACGACAGCTTGGGAAGTTACGCCAGCCCTTCCTGACTCGGAATACTTGCTAAAGTTGCTAATGTGGCTAGCAATGGCAACATTGTCGGTGGTTTGGACACTAGGGCTGTCAAAATTGATTGATATAGGTGAATTACTGACAGGTATTTGCTAAAGAATTTGATATTCGATTTTTTATTAATATGGCACTAATCATATTTCACTATTGATAAAAACCGAGCTCAAAATGTGCTATAACATCTTGGAATTCTAATTCTTATGCACATTTGGGTCAGCTATCTAACAGCCAATATATTTGCGTTCATTGAGCATTATCTACAATGTTGCTCGCTCCATTCCAATAGATCTTGTAATCTTTGAACCACATTGAAAATGTAGATTGTATCTGCATTCAGTCAGACACATCTAAGGCCCGTTCCTAGTTAAATCACTGCATTAGGTTGCTTTTTCACCAGAGGTATCCACCAATCATATTCATTGGTACACATAGCTTAGCACTGGTGGAAACGGATTCAACTAAGATATGGTTTTTATATGGAAGGATGCGTGCTATGGATGTGTGCTATGGATGCGTGCTATGGATGTGAGCTATGCATGCGTGCTATGGATGTGTGCTATGGATAGTCGTGAGTAATGTAGCTATGTGCAGAGCAGAGTACCTACAGTAAGCTCGCGTTTGTCGCTGAAAGTAGACATGCCATCGTGGAAGCAAAAAGTTATTTTATATCTCACAATGTGCGAAGAAGAAGAACTCATGGAGGAAGATGAATTTGTTGTTCATCTTTTTACTCCAACGAAGAAAACATAGATTCTGGATACGAAATCATATTAAATATCACTCTACACAATCAGAATACATTGTTCCAAACAGCTGACGATGAGACGTTCCAGAATTCTTCCCCACGCAGCTACTTTGCGGCGGCGCATCTTCATAGCACATCTTACTCGCACCGCTACATAGCTTAGTATCAGTGGAAACGGTCACATAGTTTCACACCTTAGCTATCACATCCTCGCAGCATAGCTGCATAGCACATCTTTGGTGGAAAAGCACCCTTACAGTTACAGCGCTGAAATTGGGCCAGGCCGAGTTGTCGACAGCTTTTGTAACTTTGTTTACGACCGCCTTGCAAGTGACCAAAGAGAACCACTAAGTTTTCAGTTGCCAGTCCATCCGCCATGTTGTCCAGCCTTCCAACCACAGAGAACACTTTACGATTTTCGCGCCAATATTTACTGCGCTGCCAACCTAACGGCACAAATAGGGTTGCTAGAGTTGCCACCGCAATTTATAGCTCAGATTAATTTTACGTCGACAGCAAATGATTCGATTTAGGAAGTTATTAATTTACTACGTGTATTGATGGGGTAATTAAATTTTTTGACGGGGTGTTTGATGAATGAGGCGATTTCTTCTGTTATTACTTTCTAATTTAATTAACTTCTTGTCCTCGCTACTTTTACTCATTCCATTGTAGGCTTTAGTTGTAAGAGTTCGAAGAGTAATGGGTAATTTTGATTACCAGTTCCAAAATGAGCTTCCTCTTCAGCCTTGATACAAATTATAAGCGATTTACTTAACATAACATTACTTTTAATATGAAATCGTAAAGACTTTTTTGCTTGCGTTAACGACTTGCCCAATTTCGTCGATGCGGAACCATTGTACGGTGATGTCATAAAGCAGCCTCATTTCCACGGATCCCTAAAACCAGCGATAAGGGTAATAAAGTCGACAATGTTGTCAATATTTCCGAGCAAAAAAGCGTTGGCGCCGTAGTGATTATTTCGCATAAATCAGTGGTTTCCATTAGTGGAACAAACGCTGCGCCTGCGCATGGCCAACCTGATTTACATATTCTAGCTGGGAGAGACCGAAAAGGCTCGGCTTCACTTTCGCTTGATCGAAAAAGGTAATTCTATTTATAAGGGTAATTGGATGAAGGTCTGACTAATTTTAGACCAACTTTAAGAGCTAATATGTTGTGGGGAACGGACATTGACATTATAACCTTTAATACGACTGATTATAAAGCAGTCTATCAAGTTTTATGATTGTTTGGAATACTGATGCTGTAATAATTTTCGCTTATTTCTAAATTTCCAGAGCTTATACAAATTTTCGTAAATGTTTAAATTCCAATAAAACTGTACGTATATATGTTTGTCCTTTTCAAATAATTAAATGAACAAATTTGCTGAAAATCTGATTCATGAGGTGAGCAGAATCAAAGATAACGAAACTCACATTTATTTTTTTGAACATAAACAAACGGAATTACAGTTCACATGAAGCCAGTTTAATATATAGCAATCTGATTGCATGACGGCACTTGCAAAATAAGATGTAACAGAAGGGTAAGTTGGGAAATTTTTAATCACTGGTTAAAACACGTCATGGTCTGCTGCGAGCAGTGTTTATGCGCTGTTTATGTAAATAAACAAATAAACATTAATCAAGAGTAAAATCGTAGGAGATTAATAATAATAATAATAATAATAATAATAATCATTTATTTACACTTAATAACTAGGTACAGATCTTAATGCTATGTAGGTTACCTGCTTAAAGTGGGCTAAGTACAATATTTAACTAATATAATGTAAGTACAATAATACCTACTACATAGACATTAAGCACTGGGTGCACTACATTGCACACTAAGTCGAGACTTGTGTCGTGCAACGTAGGCTCTTTCCATTCATGAATAGTATGAAATAAAATAAAAAAAGAACAAGATAACTTAAATATAGCTATCGCTTAGGTAATATACACATTTATGATAATTTGTTTTATTATCCAAGACATCTCAAAACAAATACAAATAAGAGCACATCTGCACAAAATTCATGACATTACATTAAGACAAGATGACATCAAATTCTAAGATCTTTTCAAGTGTCTACATTATGTTCCTTCCAAGGTATTTTATTTTTGTTTTTTTGTGGGTATACCTATCCTATGATAACGCGGTACGCGTATTGTGTGTACCTATACAATGTGTTATGATTCATCAGCCATCTGCATCTCAACTATTCTGCACCAGAGCGGAGTGGCGAAAAAACTCAGTGGGTTGGAATGACATTTGCGAGATGAATTAAATCATACGCAGTTGCAAAACTCAGCTCGACCTGAGTCGGCTGGCTTTTTGCCGGAGCTTTACCGGTTCACGCTTGGCAACGACGGAATACTATATTAGTACTAGATTTAATGTATGTACTATCTAAATATAGTTAGTAAATAGGTACTCATTGATATTTACTCGCTTGAAAGTTGGCTAAACGTGTGTAGACGTTTGACATTTAGAGAATATGTCACGTACAGAGCAGATGAGAGTATGTGCCGCCATCTTGATGAAGCCTATGTTATACTATATGTAAGAATATTATGTAGTAATACACAAAAATGATTGTAGTTTACGAAGAAAACAAATATTTTTAACGATTGAAACAAAAAGAATTAAGAAGCACTATTTTCTCTGCTTTTATTAATATCAGCATTGCTTGGAAATGGTTAGGCATCTTTAGCATCAGTATATAAGTAATGTTTTGCAACGAAATCACCTAACGATGTGATGAGAGATAATATCCCCTGACACCTTACGAAACTTGCAACACATGCGCAAGCGCAACTTCTCATCCGATTATGATCACCTAACGCAATCCAATCCACTAACTCCAGTCTAATCTCTTCATTTAGAATTCTAAACCTCTTCATTAGTCCTTATTATGAAATCACATATTGTGACCACTTGTCATATCCTAAGACTTCTAAGACATGTCGTTTCATCATTTGCATAGTCACAATCCTGAGTGGCTGCCACTGTCACTGTCGAATTGGGATTAATATATCTTGTGAGTTTGACGTTTGGGGGCTGGATGGACCGGTCAGGTGGATTAGCAACTTGTTCCTGATTCAGATCAGTTATGTTTAGTACTTGATTGTTTATGTTTGATCGAGTGCGTGGGTACCGTTCGGTGCTTCCGTGGAATTATGCAAATACATTGTGATGTGACTCATGGTAGATTTTTTCTGAGGACCTCGTTCGTCATTGAGATGAGGTTATTGATTTTTTCTTCTGCATTATAATGTTGTTTGCGTTCACATTGAAAAGTGTTTTTTTTATTATTTTGTTTGTTGTAATACAATAGGAGTTGCCTTGTTTTAAAAATAATCGTATATTTAACTTTTACTAACAGAATTAGTAGTTCATTTGAAACTGTAGAATAAATAAACCGACATTTGCAGACACCTTTACGTTAGATGGCCTTATAGTCTTAGGCGCGTTCATAATATCACATGTAATTTTTTGTCACTTATTGAAAATCAAAAGCGAAATCCAATCCGTTGAAATGATGTAACTGAGAGACAGACAAGTACCGACAAGTGATATTTCGACGGCCATTCATTGTAAGAGAGCCCAGTTATGTAACTTGAGAGCTCAATGATATTTTAACTTGTTTAATATAACTAGTTTCGTTGGAAGTCGACAGCCAGTTTTGAGCCCAAGGCTCTGTTCTCTTGCCAAGTACTCTGTCTTTGTGTCACTAATTAATTATTACCTGTGTTATTATGCGCCTTTTGATAGTATTCGCACCGAAGGCCAAATTGTTAGACCTTAATTTCTATCAGAAATTGATAGGCGATGGAAGGTCGTTTGTGGTAAAATAATTGGGTACCTATGAAAGATGACAAAAAAGTAATAAAAAAACTGTAGTGAGCAAAGAAATAAACCACTTTCACAAAACAGTCGAAATACATAAATTCTCTGACAAATACGACACTAAAAAGTAGAAAAAATACAATAAATAAAATAGGTTTACAAAAATAAACCACTTGACGAAATGTCAGTAAACTCGTCTAAAACACTTCATATATCACAAGTGGATCCTTAAACCTGTTCACATGTTTTACGAGCAGAGGTCTGTGCCAGAGGTCACAAACCAATTTCCAAGCGCACGCACATAAAGTAGACTGACTGAGTGAAGTGAACGATCTGAGCATCAAATCCTAAAAATAATAATTAAAAACACACTTAAAATAAAAATAATGTGGTCTGAAGCCAGCAAAGAAGAGTCGCTCTATATCTAATATTTCTATAAGTACTCGTATGGTAAACATGATGATGATGAAGGTTGCAATTTCTAACGAATTTTAACCTAACTGTCATAATATGGTTTTGGTCGTATGTGATTATATGAAAAGGAAATTATTGATGCGACATTCTTAAATGGTTGTCGAAATTGACGGATATGTACTGAACAGAGAGATATCTATAGATAGACAATTAAAATTAGATACGTTTAAGTCAAAACTTGTTGCAATAATATTTGCGTTTGCGAGGTCTACTGGTCGACATACTAGTTTTATTCGACCACAAATAGAATTTGTCATTAGAATGTTGACGTAATCCTTTTGTTTGAAGATACGACTTTGTTTGTTTTGATGTTTTTGTGTGTCCTCGTATTTATGGCCATTTATGTACTTGCTGGAATAGTGCTGTGTAAGAATTCTATTTATTGTAGTTGAAAGATTTACATACATGAATTCTTTTCGTTTTAGGTATGATTTTCTTTTCAACTTTTGTTTCTTAATTTTTTTTACTGCATTTAGTATAGAAAACCAATAGTTTTTGTTGTTGCAAAATATCAATCACATAATAATGAATAGAAACGTATGAATCACACTCGTGCTATTCTGGTTTTATATTCCCTTTTATACAAAATGTTATTAACCTTTGTCAGGACGTAGGCTTCGGCATTATTAAAAAATACGCCTTAAATACCTATTACATTATGGTAATTAATACTCATTAAAACAATGGTGAGAAAGACATAATACACAATACGAAACTTGAAACAAACACAATACGAGCGGTATCATATACATACAGGTGTAAACGCATATCAGATTTCAACCGCGAGGTGAATTACCTATCGCTTGATACCCTTCCAATAACTACAAGTTTATCATGGATTTTGATTATTATTTTCTAGAGTATTTCTGTGACGTGTATCAAATATTTGATATAAATAAATTACTATGACTATGACTATGGTGTTGCTTCATATCTTGCATAAATACGGGCTGGTGGATGTCTAAATATCTTATTGCTAATTAGCTGAAAGAGTTCTATTTATATTTTTATATTTATTTATTATTGGTCATCAAAAACCTTATAACTAAGTTACAACATTTGTTCGTTAGTACTATATTTATATTACTATGTTAGCTTGATTGATTACAAATGATGTGATCCATGTTCCCCACACTAGGTTCCCCTGTGTCGTGGGGAACGCGCTTATGTTTCTGGATTACAAATTCTTCTTCTCTTCTTCTTTCTTAGCCTTTAAGGAGTCCATTTCTGAACATAGGCCTCTCCTATTTTTCTCCATAACTCGCGATCTGCTGCTCTAGCCATCCAGTTGTGACCCGCGTGCTTCCGGATGTCATCAACCCATCGTAACGGTGGGCGGCCTCGTGGTCTCCTGTCTGCCCATGGTCTCCACACTACTAGTCTTCGTGTCCATCGGTGACAGTCCATTCGAGCAATATGGCCAGCCCATCTCCACTTTCTTCCCGTAATGACTTCTACTACGTCTTTTAGTCCCGTTTTTCGCCGTATCCACTCGTTTCTCCTTCTATCGCGCAAGGTGATTCCGAGCATAGCTCTTTCCATGGCACGTTGCGCGACTCTAAGTTTCTCAGCTGATCGTTCTGTGAGAGTCATAGTTTCAGCACCGTACGTGAAGACCGGCGTGATACATTCTTCGAATACCTTGGCCTTCAGTTTAATAGACAGCTTCTTGTTGCGAAGTATTTGGTTGTTTGCGCCGAATGCTGCCCAGGCTTGGGATATACGCCTTTCTACCTCTGCAGTCTGATTTCCTAAACCTAGTGTTATTCTGTGTCCCAAGTAGATGTAGCTCGTCACCAATTCCACAGGCATATGGTATCTATCCACGCCTGGTATATTAGTCATAATTTTGGTCTTCGATATATTCATTTTCAACCCTACTTTTCCAGATTCTGTCTTCAGGTCTTGAATCATAGACAACATATCAGGGACATTATCTGAGAATAACACCAGATCATCGGCGAACCTCAAATTTGTGAGCCGCTCTCCTTCTATCTCGATACCTTTCTCTTCCCAATTTAGCTTCTTAAAGACGCCTTCTAAAGTCGCGGTAAAGAGTTTTGGAGAAATTGTGTCTCCCTGTCTGACTCCTCTAGATAACTTAAACTTTCGAGTTTTTTCATGCAGGTTGACACATGCGGTTGCATTTTCCTGGAGATACTTAACCATCTTTATGTAACGCTCATCAACTCTACTCTCCACTAACGAGTTTTCCACAGCCCAAGCCTCAACTGAGTCAAAAGCTTTCTCATAATCTACAAATGTCACCATAATCGGCTTCTGGTACTCATGACACTTCTCGATTAAGGTTTTTACAGCTTGTAGATGGTCGCAGGTACTGTATCCGGATCTGAATCCTGCCTGTTCCCGTGGCTGATATGAGTCAAGCTTATTCTTCAGTCTGTTGACTATTACTCGTGTGAACAACTTGTACACATGAGATAGGAGGCTTATTGGTCTGTAGTTGTCCAACTTCTTTATATCTCCTTTTTTGTGTAGTAGTGTAATAACGGCATTATTCCAGTCTTCAGGCACCTTTGTTTCTATTAAACACTTTGTGAAAAGCATTGCTAGTGCTAGTTGCAATTTCTTAGAAGGTGTTTTCAGGATTTCAGGAATAATGCCATCTTCACCAGGAGATTTTCGGTTTTTGAGTTGCCGTAGGGCCAAACAGACTTCATCCGGCGTAACATCTGGCAGATCTTCAGACCCTACATTGAGCACAGGTGGCCTTCGCGAACTGTGTTGTTCCACTGCGATGGCTGGGATTGTAACCTTGCTTTTGTAGAGGTTCTCGTAGTATCGGATTACAAATTACTATCTATATAAATTTAAACAATACATTTTTTAAAAATAAATTATGTTGGTTAATGGTTATTGCGAGGAATAATCTTCATCCCCTTTACGCCAATACAATGTAATTGTTTATATTATTTATTGTTGTCTACAAATGACATCTATGCTTGGATTTTGTTGTATACATATGCATTTGGATGCATTTTTTCGCGATGTTTTTCGCACCGTAACTTCATAATGACTAACTAAAGGATAGTATTGAAAAAAACTCAGCTCAACAGGAATAGTATAGCAGCTCTAGATATAAACAAAAAAGCCAGTGATTGGCAACCTGATCAATGCAACCACTAAGCCACCCTCACAATAACCAGAAATGTATCGCAAACCAATACTTGCATCTTATATTAGCATATCTACATGTAATCTGAGACGGACTGGCTGTTGGTTTGTCAACCAAACAGGTACTTACTTGCGCAAGAGCACTTAGTCATGTTGCACATTTTAAACTGCATATTGATAGATCTAATGGTGACATGATGATTTCAAATGGAAGAAATGGTTTTGCAACACATAATTTCTTAACGCAGATCAAGCATAGCTACAGTCTATGGGTGTTCTTGTAGAATTACCGTCTTTAATGAGATATATATTTTTTATTTATAATGCCTTTTCCTGCATCTAATCATTTTTTTCTTGTTACAGGTACGTCATACACCGTTCATTCGTCGTCCAGGTCAACAGAAAGGCATAAATTGTCACCAGTCCTTAAAACTTCGCCAAATTTTAAATTCCCCGTTCCACTTCGCAAAAAGCTTCGTGAACCGCCTTATTTGCCACAAAAGATCATAAATTTAGTAAACCGTGTGAAATGACCGAGCCGGAGATTCGAGATTTGGGACCAGACATTGTCTTTTGGCGTTTATTTATCAACTTTTTTATGAGACCTCCCGTCGGGGGGTATTGACCCTTGAACCATGGATACTGCATGTCTTGAAAACCTTACTTTAGTGTTTATTTTTCCAATGTTTTAACTGAAATATTTTCCCTGCATTGTTTGTTATTGAAACATGTTATTTTTTGTCATACGTCGTTAATAATCGATAAGCCTCTTTACCCACAAACCCAAAACAAAGTTTTCAATCTGGTCTTTTTACAAATCATCCCTAAAAATATATCTATATTCTAAAGTAAAACTAAGCGTCCGCCTTTCAGTCTATCCTGATAGGCCCAGGTAAAAGGATCAGCGTCTTGAATTTTATGTCTAAAGCAGGCAATTGCAGTAAGTCAGTGACGCAAAGTGGCGCGGGCGCAGCTTAGGCAAATTGTCTTCTAATTACACCCGCCGGCGGAGATCTGGTGCAGCCAGTTCAAATAAACACAGACTTGTATGCTTGTAGTCGAGGATTTTATACATCTGAGGTTGTAGCTCTTCGAGTTCAGGTTTTTTGGATTTTATGTTGCTCTTTATGTTTAGGTATTCTACTATACTATATTCTGTACTATACTATATTCTGTAGGTAGAAACATAAAAAGGTCAATAGCGGATGGTAAACTAACTCAAACATATACTTACCAGTTGTTTTGGCTAAAGAAGGGAGGTATCAAATCCCATGCATCAAATATTTTTTTTATTATTTGTACATGTGCTTTGGAGTAAATAAAAAAACAACAAACAAAATTATTTTTTATTTGTTCAAAGTTATGTTTGAAAGACATAAGAAGGCGTGTTTGAAAGAACGATATGAGAATGTGGGCCCTCCCAGTCTCGTTTCGGGTATCATTACATCGGGATACGTTCCCGGTAATTTCTTTAATTCTCTTCCCGATTCTGCCTTGATGCGGTACCGAGTTAATGCATGATTTTGGTCTTCGTTGCAGATCTCGAAAGCTTGTAGAAATGACTGGATAGTGATGCAATAGTATCACACAAATAAAAGGATGTTTTTTTTGTAACACTTTTTTTAAATAATTATTAATTAACAATTTTAAATATTAATAAAGTAAAACTTATCGCTGCTAGTATGATTAAAGATATAATCAATAAAAATTCAAAGCATCATTGAGAGCACGTTATATCGGTTAATTTTCCTAAAAAATCTCTTAGCGAATGAATATAATTCAAAAATTTATTGTCGTATTTCAATCATTGGACTGACATAAATTATATATATACTATCATGGAGGCATGTTTAACATACGAGCATATATTTCCCAAATCGTATGCACCTCGTATCGCATGCACATCCTCTCTACTTCTTCATAACTGCGCTGCACAGGCCCGTACGTGACCATAATGCTTAACAAATAAAAAACCTCATATTGAGATGGGAATCGTAATGACAATGGCTCACGAAAATTGTTTCATAATTTATCATTCTGGCAATTTAGACGCAATGCTCATAATTTGAATTTGGAATTCCTTTACAATCTTTTTGAATCTGTTAAAGTTTCGCTTGATGTTTTGTTGCTTTGTTAGTGTGACCGGAGCCTAAAAGTTTGCAGACACCCAAACATTAAAAAGTAAATCCCCAGTTCAAGCAACTCGCCGCAATATTTCACTTTCATATTCGTTCTGGTTTCACGCAATATGCAATTAAAACTTACGGGGCTCATTTTTTCTTGCATTCTCGTAATGTCGGAAACGCTAGGCGAGATGATGGCAGCACTAGCGTAATATTCGCGGAACACATTTGCTCGCCGTAATGTGCTATTTGCGTAAATCATGGGAATAAACGCAAATGAAAAGATGCGAAGAAGCCATGACACGCAAAAAGCACCATAACTTGTAATGCAAAGTCACGCAGCTTGACGATTTCATTTAGATTATTTGACATTGACATTTATGAAAATATAGACAGGAAACTAATGTTTGGGTTACCTTTTATATTATTTATAGGAGATTTTTAGTAAAACTTATGCATAAAGCAGAGGTATGCATTCCTATGGAATGCACTATTTATTTACTTTTATAGATATTTTCGATACCATAATTTAATGTGTATTATTATCATAATTATAAGCACATACATATTCTGTAACCAAGGGTATTATAGGAATTCATTAGCTACGACAATTGTCCTCATTCTTGGTAATTTGCACAAGACACGTTTACAATATATTTAGAGCTTTCTTCAACACAATGCCTGGGAAGTAGGCTGTCATAATAGTTGGCTAATTGTGAGACTTGTTATGTAATTAAATGTTATTATTTAGCGAGACTCACCTCGTTGCAAGTCGTCTCCGTTTTTGTAGATTTTGTCATAATTTTAACATATTTCATTTTTGACCCCAATCCACCTGCACTACCAACTAGGGCCCGAGTAGAAAAGTATCTAAAACAAGACTGCTCAAACACTACAGGATAACTTAAACTTAAAACTGAATCTAATACTTGAGCACAGTATATGTGCTTATCATAAAAAATAATCCAACATTATTGCAGAAACCACTCCTTACCATACTTTGTCACATCCAAATAAGAACGTAAAATACATGAGCTCCACTTTTCGTCTACAGCACATACCTTTGAACACTATTACTTGACAGCTGAAATAAGTTTGCTCTTATTATGTCCAGTCCAGCCAAATAAGTTTTCTACTATGTGTATTATGATCCAATAGTGGCATGTAGCGACGTGCATTGTGCATTATGATGGTAATTAAGGTCAGGGTCGGCGGAGGGTCACGGCCGTAGAATATGGTTCACCTGACGATGACCTATTGAGCAACATCTGCTACTTTACTTACTTTACTTGCGGTCAAGTATGGACAAATATGGACATATATTATTGACATTTACGACATATGCAAGATCAATATTTATAGGTCGCGATCGAAGGAAATTATTAATTCGGGTTTTACCTATATTTTTTGCAAATCAAATTGCTTTGTTGCTTTTTCTGGTACAACTTTTTTATTGCCTTTTTTTACTAATTATGTTTTTATTTGACCAGATTCTGTTTGATGGTAAGCGATCATCGTAGTATACAAAGTCCAAAAAGCATTTCATTTCAACCAATCATTCATTATTTCATTTCATTAATGAAATTTAAAATTTATAATTAGGTACTTGTGTTGAGTCTGGTCGTTTGTGTGTATAATAAGTATGTATTTACAAAAGAAAAGTATGTAAGTATTATATCCGTTATCTAGAACCTACGACACAAGCGTTTGCTTAGTGTGGGGCTAGATGGTGCTGCGTGCAATGTCCCGGAATATTTATTTATTTATTTATTCTTTGATACAGAGTATCTACAGAGTTTCTAAAATGACTCAACTATCTAATAAGCGTATAAGCAAAACCAAACTCAGACATAAACCTACTTTTACCAAAATTTCTCAATGGTCAATGAATTTGTCCATTTTTATAGCCTCCTAAAACTCATGAGTTAGATATAAAAGTAATAAAAATATTGAGAGTTTGTTTGCTAATTAATTGGTAACCAGTTTTAGCTTCCGGCATTCCAAATGTGTAGGTACTGAGTGCTTAGTCCTTAATTGAAAAAATATTTCGTAAGCTGCTAATAATTAGCAGCTTACGTACGCAGTACGCATTTGAAACTGTACTTTTTAAGGTTGTCTTGAAGAGATTCTCTTAAACATTAATTATATCATTCCGAAATGTGGCGCTAGTTTTTTTATTTCGATTTATCTTCGAAATAACTTAATCACGGACTCGTGAGAAACCACAAGTAATGTCAACTGCATATAAAACTTGTAAAAATGTATGGCAAGTTTATAAAACAGTATTAAACTCATTGCCATCTAATTCGGATCACTTTTACCAAATAATGGTTTACTCAACAACAATTTTATGGTTTTATTCGGAATTCTATTAATTCCTAAATGTGTTTCGTGGGTAATTAGTTCTGGCGGACAAATTAGGAAGCTTATCAATTTTGTCGTGTTTTATTATAATGTATTTTATTTTGGAGATATTTTTGCCGGATGTAGGCATTTACTGTCAGATTGTATCTAGTTGGAAGCTTTAATTTATGAATATCACTTATTTGATATGCATTTCATATCCGTTGTTTTATACAATTTAATAAGGAGCTTTTAATAACACACGTCTGATTTTAATTGATGATTGAATATTCAATAATTTAACCTTACTTATATATAAAATGTATTAAAAATAATAAGATTAATTTATTTTATGTGGTCAAGTAACATTATCCCAAGTTCAACCATCAATATTATAAAGATTTAAGTATCTTTTACATTGTTAAACATTTATTTTCCTGTTGAAATTTACATCATGGCGCCAGTGACTTCACTTTTAATGCTAATCTTCATTCTACGAACAGTTATTTTATTTCGATGCTGTTTACCAAATGCCGTTCGAATTCACATCAATTGACTCACAGAATTCTAAATAACTTATTACAAATTAGCAATTTTTGCACGAATTGTACTCCCTGACTCTAGCGCGGACTTTAAACACAAGTATGCCCCTAAAAATATAGTTAGTTGGTAACTTTATTGATGCGTATACAAAGTTGATGCTAATTAAACCCGTGGATCGGATGAACAGTTAAAATTTTAGGTCTTGCTTGTCAAATTTTACCAGACTCGACTCCCGTACAAAATCCGTTCATTCTATGAAGTTGTTTTTAGTTATTTATCTTGCATCCAAATTATCACTGTTCTGTAATTTTACCTCTTGTTGCTTTGTGTGTTGTTGTTATGTTTATCTTAATTTCATCAATTTTTTCCTGAAATCAATCTCGAGCAGTAATTGGCAAATTATTTCCACGATTGTTAAATAACCCGATTCGTACTTAAACCGTTGCATCTGATTAACTTTTTACATTACGGCACCATTACGTTCAATTTATTACCTTTTTGAGTGCGGACTCCTTTAAAAGTCATTTCTAATTTCGAACGCGGAGAAACATGGCGCCATAGCTGTCAAATTGACCGGACACCTAAATGGCTAACTTTCGTAGTTGTCACGTGTCAGGGCGTAGCGTTTACCTAGCGGGTCGGGGATGCATGATTCAATTTCGTCTATTTCCTATATGAAGCGAAAATCGTAGAAGCATGTTTGCCTATCCCAAGCTTTCAATATTCATAACGGGTTCACCATTGTTTCCCGCCTTTTGAAACGTCACGTATTCGGCGCCATCTTGCAAGGGACGTGCTTCTACGCATCCAGTTTCTATAGAGCTCTAAACTAAGCGCGTGTCGATGTATTTCGTGTTCGAATAGTGTCGATGACAGGTCCTTGTGTGTTGGTGTTTTGCGTGACCCAAAGAAAATTATGAATGTACGGCGCATTGAAATTGCCGGCTTGTGGCTACCCGTGCGGTAGCGGTGTACACTTCACATTATTTTTCAAACGATGACTTATGTGGGCCGATGTCAGCATACGTTTAGGAATGCCACTAACACGGCTCGGGTGTCAAGTAATGGCTATTAATAATCAACTTTAAAGGATCAAAAATAAGCTGCACCCCAGTTAATATGATTTACGAGCGAAGTGTGAGTTTTACTGTTCGCAGTAAATAATGTTTAACTATATGGACACTGAGATAAGGTCATAAAGAAGCAGTAACCCTGCGAAACTTGTTTGACGAAGCTTTTTTCTTATGAACCTTTCAATATGTTCCCTGTAATTTATATTTATGCGATCAATTTGAGATGTTCGATGCTTAAACTGATTTCGTTCAAAACGTGTAACACAATGGTACTAGTGCATAAAAGTTTTAAATCAAATGAGTCATTCTTGAGGTGTGTGTCACAAATTCAATAAAATGCGTGATATATAGCTATACTATTTATTTTTAGGTGATTCGCAGAAAATTAAGTAAAAAAATAGAGAAAACAAATAACATGGCGACTCGAGAACTAAGTATAATAAACGGTCTTTAAACGAGTAGAAAAAACCACAAAACTTCTACAGAAATTGCTTAAATATATCATTTCAAAATTGAAATACTAAAAAAATCAGTTAACTTTTTACCTAATCTACCGTTATGATTGCGATTGCTTAGAAAGCGGTCACATTATGCAATGTCCGGGGCTCATTTCCACGCTTTAAACCTATAATTTCTAATATCGCATTAATTTGCCATTTTACATAAGAGGCGTCATAATTCATTATTTAATAATAAATCATTGATTTTGCGAGTTTCGCTCTCTATTTTATCGATTTGCTGACAGGGTTGTCAGTTATAGAATATTAAAACGTTTACGTTTACGTGTTAAGAAAGTGACGAAGTATTTATTTAAACAAACAAGTTTTCATGACATGTGTTTGTATGCTAATATTTCTGGAAACTGAATCACGACCGGCTACTATAACGCGACCTCAAAACGATTCCGCGAAGTAAATAGTCATTAGTTTATTTTCGTTCAATATGCCAACTGGCAACCCTGTTTGTGAAATGCGTAACAATTGCCCGAAAAATTGTAACACGCGCGCATGCCGCTTATGACAGGTGACTTACGCAATAAAAAAGTAGTTTGGAACGGTACCGGCCTGACTGGCAATAATTTGTTGCCGCGCAGGTTTCCATAGAAAAAGGTTGCATAGCTCTCGGAGATGCCAGAAGCCAGAAGCCTATTAAAATACCCGCCCGCGTCCAGCTCTATTTAGAGAAATAATAGACCTCATAACGAACGTTTATGCTTTTTGTGGACCATGGGACCGCCTCAAATATTATATTTTTTACGAACATGCCAGATTTAATTGCTCATGCTTTGAAGCGCTACTTGGCTTGGGCATAGTTTTACCTGAGTACAAGTAAAAAAAAGTAAGTAAAGTTATTACAAAATGATGAAAACGCTGTAAATATGTATGGAACGAAATCTCCAAAAGTAATTTTAAAACTGACGCATGGCAAAAAGAGAATCTCAAATCACAACTGGTTTTCCAATAAAGATGATCGGGCAGACGACGCGTTCAATATCGGGACCAATTTTTCATTCTTGGCCCTTAAAAACGCAGATAAACATTACTGTGTTGGCTCCGTGTAGGTAATCACAGGGCAGGATACATCGTTTGTCACTTCTGCAGGGCCGCGCATTCTTTGACCGGGGATGTCACCTGCAATTTCTTAATTTAGACTTGTTGCCAATTTTTGCTTTTTGTTCGTGGAATTTAAAGATGGGTGGCATGAGGTGGCTGTGAAGAGTCGTACTTGATCTTTGAGGCTCGTTAAATAAAACATAATAGCAGCTCGCACGTGCCGTTTTTGCGATGTAACAAACAGCTCGCAGCTGTGCCATGTTTTATTCGGTAAGCCTCGACATTTTCAATTTGTGCTCGATATCGGATAACACCACATTAAAGTGATGATTCGAAAGATCAAGTGCCAGAAAAACTTGTAGATGCACCAGTTTTGCTACAGATGCGATATTCGCAATCTTTATTGCTTTTATTTTGTGGCATGTGTTCGCTTTTTCCGAAGTCAAACTTCGTAATTGTTAGTGCTCAGAGTTTCAATAAATCGCAATTGTGCCTTAGATGTCAATCTAAGCCAATATAGTTGAAGATTATTTTACAGGAGAAATCTTGATCTTACCGAGAAAGCGTTTACAAGCATGTTGATAATTGTCTGAAATAATTAAAATGTGAAATTGCCGTCAATGAGTTATTAACTTTTAAGAACTAGTCATGGTTAGTGGTAAATAAAATCATAATGCTCGCCAAGTGATCGGGAGTTACAAAAGTTATGAAACTTTCGATTCTATTTATAGCAAGCTAAGGTTGTTAATCAATCGGCGAGCGATCAATCATAAAGTCCCATTATAATTACCGACTTTTACTATTAATAACTCCATTATTAAAAACGAGTTATCGTGTAAAGGCCACTGGATGTCGCGCGATGAAAGTCGCTTGCTAATTCTGACGTCGATTTATATCTTTTACAATCGCGTTGGCGATAAAACTCATTATGATGGCAAAATGAAGTAGTAATTATGGATATAATTATCCTATAATATAATGTCCTTTTTATGTCTTAGTTTAGGCAGTCGTGAATGTGCCTTTTAGAAAACGTCACCGTTTCCAATAGAAGTTGCTATTTCTTGACTTTTCCATGTTTCTTGTATCTTAATGCAACCGTAGTAAAAAGTGAAGAAAGAGCTAAGAAGTGCTAAATGGTAAAATTTGCAGTTATTACTGCAAATTTAAGTCTTAAGTCGTTAAGTATATATGCAACTTGTTGAATACAGCAAGTTGCATAAAGACTTAACGTCGCCCTTTTATATGAGCTGCATGGAATCATGAACTCTAACTCGTACTTAAACCTTTACTTAGAGTTACTTAAACCGAGTAAAGTAAGCTTGCTTGTACCGGAGAGTGTTGTCGGCAATAAATTAGAATTTCTCTAAGGCCGTTGTAGTGATTAATCAGTATTAGTGTGGGATCAAAGGCGCCGAGACACTTTCGCCATTCTGCCGAGGATTGTCTCGCCCACAGCCGGCTGCGTGTGCGCATTCAAACTGCAGCTCTGCTCTGGCTATTGCTGAATAATTGCTATTGAGTTACTGTAGTTACAAATATATTTGGTGAAAAGATCGTTGTTGTGATGTTATACATATAACAACATCCTGATGACATACAAACCAATTACAGGATTTCAAGGACGTTCCTTCTGTTTCTTATTAATGGAAAAGTTAATTATTAGTCAGCCATTTTCAAGCAATATATTCACATATGTATGTGATCTCAAAGAAAGTTAGACAAAGCAGATTTATTGATTTGATTTATAAAAGCTTCATAAACATTTTAGAGATTGTCACATAGTGTTGTATAGAGAGAAGCTGTCAAAATGGTTGAGAAGTAATGTCACTTTCAGATTTTCAGATTTAGATTTAACTGTCCTCAAATTATCAATTGCCCTCCTGCCCCCATGATGTGCTATTTATTTATAGACTGCTCTCTGGCCGTCCTCGCCCTCTCAACTGGTGCCAAGGTCAACCCCGCCTGCATCCTATTATCCTATTGAAGCTCGTTGCAGTCACATACATTGTCACTGTGAGTCAGCTGCTGGGCTAGATGTTTTAGCTGTATGTTTGTTTTCAGGCCTGTTTCAGGCACAATAGGCTAGTTTGAGTACATCCTGCCAAATTGTGGACTAGTTTTATTAGTTTAAAACACGCAGCTTATTGATTAAATGTCTTGAAAGTAGTTGTGTCCACTAATGTTCATGTAATTGATAATCCGTTGTTTTAAAAATACATTTTACTTAATCATAGTTTTGATTTTAACAAGTCCTTAGCTGTATAAGCCATTGGTACATTTATTTTTTCATTATCATCATTTGGTCATATATTTTACTCTCCGTAGATCACACAGTCATTTAAAGCACTATTTACATGCACTTAAAGTGAATGACCCAACAGACGAGTGAAGCAAACATGTCTAAACGTCTAAGCCTAAGCTATCAGTTTAAAAACTCACTTAACTACCCATAATGATAGTGTATAACCCGTCTAGTTATTCTTAGCACTCATTCATAAACCTAGGAACATCTCAAACAGGATTGCGCCATTCAGTGGTTCGTCAGAAAGAAACCAAAACAAAAGAATGGTTCATTACTGATCGATTGGAAAAACGAATGACACAAGTTACTATACCTAGTAATCAGTGAAACAAGGTATATGTATGTACTTGCGGATTTTAAATAAACAATTTGGTATTGTAACGAAATGGCTGGATAAAGTACTCATCATACAGTAGTTTTTAATTAAATAGGTTGCTTAATAGTTACACAAAAATAAAAACTCGGTGTATTATTGAAATTGACAATCGATTATGAATTGCACTATTCATAATTTGATTATCAATTTGGAGAAATAATAGTTCATTACGTCTAAGAAATATTTCTCAACCATTTAAAAGATCTATGTCAAAAACTTTTGTATCCCCACCGCGTATACCCTTAAATAGCAGTTGACAAATTGCCACAGCCCGTAGTGTTGAATATCGCAAAGACTGCACGCTGAATGCGTGTGCGCATCCTTTAATCAAGTGCGGCGTCGATCAGACTCGAACTGGTATCGCGGTCCCTAGATCTAGTCTCGATTATCGCTGGCATTAACCTCGAGGGAGACAATGGCCAATTACATCCTCAGCTAATGACCGGCTCAAGCGACAAAAGAAACGCATTGCCGATGCAAACCCTAGACCACACCGACCACCGTCCCGAGACACTCGGACTGAACTTTACAAAGAGCATAATAAGGTGTGTATTGGTCTATCAGGTGTCAAGGTTAACTGGCTAATAGTTTTCTATTCAGCTAGAAAGTGAAGTTAAGTAGTTCTCAGCAATTGTGTGTGGAAAGCCAGTCTTCAAGTCGGGAAAACGTATTTCGCTAAGTGAAAACTGTTCGATTGTTTTGTCTCATTGTTTGCTTGCTTGGGAATGCGTTCGATTGTGTACGATAGCAGATCATTGTAATAGTCAACAATGATGCATAATGCTATTGTGATGGAACCTTACCTTATTAGGAGTTGGATGCGTTTCTTAGTGGCTTCTTTAAAATGATATCATGTTTAATTAAGATGTTCATTTTTTCTGATTATAATACTAATCTAACGAGTCATTTGTCAATAAATGCGTCGAGTCATAAATGCGTAGACATATAATTACATTTATACATTTTTGTACACCTATCTGAGAACTGTCCGTAGCGACATAACATGTGGAATGTTGATATTGTATAGTAGACAAAATCTCAATAATTTATATTATCATTATTTATGAACCAGCATTTATTGTAGTGGACAAATCTAGTGCCAAGGTGAAATACCAAGTTGTCAGACTGAAACATTGAAATAATATCACAAATCACTGGTCCGAAATGGATATAAGACACTGCTATCATAATAGCAGTCAGCATGTTTATAGGTATTTGATTAGCATAATGTAATGATAAGGCACAAGTTATGACCATTGGGACGACCTTGCTAACAATAATTTTAGTGAAAGGACTGTCAAATATATATCTGACAAGCATAACATGTATTAAACATGATTTAATCAATTACACAGATTAAATAACGTGTCATTTGCTGTCACTGTATTTTCAATAATATGTTTATACATATGATTGCGATACAAGCGTTTCTAGTGCAGAACCCAGAGGCACTGACAATATGTTATCAACAAAACTTACATATAATACGTGTTAGGTTTTAAAAATGTATAATGATCTTTATACATCGGGTTATTTTGCTGCTATAAATGATAAAGTGAACCACCTACAAGGCGGGCAGACGTTGCATCGAATCTGGTCGGTCGCAATTATTTTTGTACTGTACAAATAAAAAAAATCATGTACTGTCTGTGTATATATCAAAGCAGGTCAAGGCTACCACGATACTCAAAATAGACAAATAACACAGGAAGAGGAGGATTCTCTAAAACCTATTTAAATGAAGTAGGTGGAGTAGCTCCGAAATGAAACCTTCAATTCCATTACGGTAATGGATGCTGTAATTTAATAAGTGCATTAGAATTCCATTTGTTAGAAATAATCATCATAATATTATATCTCATTATTTCATCAAACCAAGAAAAAGTTATTTTGAAGAAGGATAAAAAACTTACAAGTTCTACCTACCTTTTAAATGTATACTTGACCCTCATTCACATTTTCCTCTTTCGATTTCATTCATAAAGTCGATGTTGTGAAATATGAAATCATTGCATTGGTCAATAAGCATCACCCATTCATACTTGAATTGTTTCTTATTTTAGCGTTTTTAATTTTTGTAATTTAATTGTTATTTTACTTAACTGGTATTTAGTTTTCTATTTGACTATTTTCAAAATCCAGACATTGCATCCTAGTTTTGTACTAAGTTGTTGATTAACTTTTGAATGAACTCGCTCATCGCTCTCCGAGTCAGTCACTCCCCGCGAGTCTGCGCTGACACGGTCGGTCAAGCAGGTTCTTCTACTTCCTCGTTACATAAACCTTTAATAAAAACCGCATGTAATTCGCGTGTGTTATTTAATTTCCGATGGTAGTTAATTAAAACTCTTGCATTATCAGATTTGTCTTCTCCGATTGCTTTCGTCGACTTCGAAAGTCCTCAATAACCGTCATAGTTACGAGTCACATCATCAGAGCGATGCAGTAATCTTTCCGAGAATCAAAAGATGCTGTCAAGTCGAAGTCCTCAAGAAAGTCTCTCAGTATTTGTTTAGTCTCAATTTTTCTGCTATAAAAAACGCAACGATAACTAAGCATTTACATCTCGCCGGCGATCTGTCCGCTAGTCAGCCAGTTTAAATAGACGCGCATATAAAAGAGAGATCTGTCAGAATGTGGTCGACGTCTCAATTGGATCGGCGCGATATTGCGCTAAATGATCCGTCATTAAGGCGGGCTTCTTGCGCGCGCATCCAGCGCCGCCACAATGGCCTCTCATCGCCAACAATCGAGATGTGAACGATAGTTTCCACCGCGGAATCGTCTGCAATTTAATTCAAATTCGACCGGCGCATTTTCTCGTTGCCTAACCGACGTTATTTATAGTTCTGATAATCTTAATAATTGTCATTGTTCCCGCAAGATTGTCGTCTAAAAATAAAGCTTTAACACGAATTGTTAGAAAGTGAAATGAACTCACAATTAACCGCTTTTAAAGGGTTTCCTCGTAAATCTTGATAATGAAATGCCCATTGACTCGTGGCGGTGGGGCTGCGTCGGTAAATGAGTTATATTTTCTTCGGGAGAGAGTCGGATTTTGCTCGGAGCTGGCTCCGAAGATAAGTCATTGGAAAGTGAAATGGGGCCGCACCTGCTTGACGGTGCTTTCTTTGCGTCTCGCTGTACTTTTTGCTTCAGTGAGAGTGGTCTAGATCCGATAATTGTGTCGGTAGCGATTCCGTGACAAGTTCGGAACGCCCTCCGGGCCCAGTGCACCATCCTCACTGCACACAACTCTACAACTTTCTTTGTTTGTATAGAGATTCACTTTCATTGGTGGCAGTTACTCATACGTTTGTTGAAAAATGTTTAATTTTGTGAATTTGCTTACATTCCACCTATGGGCTGGTCTAAAAGTTGCAGCACCAGTGATTTTCCAACTGCCTTGTCATGTCTCGTCAACATGTCACCAAAGAAAATGTCTGATTTCGTAACTAGACGTACGCAGTTTGTCGCTACCTTAAAAAGGCGTCGCTGGACATACAAAGTGTTACGTTATGGCCACAGCTGGCTTTCCAAACCTGTTGTATCAACATGCAACGCGGCTCGTAAGTAACGCATGCGGTAGCTTGAGACATGCTTCTTGCTACTCATAAATATGCTCAGGAATTTTGGTGGAGACATAGTTGCTAACTATGCGTTTAGATGGAGTACCTCTTGATTTCGTTAGTCATTTTAGGTTGAATGTTGTCCTGCAGAAACGTGAAAGTTCCTTCCTCATATTTTACAGTATATTCCACTTGCAAGTCTATTCCCAGGCTCAAATTCATATATTGAGAATTTGTATTAGAAATAAAAATAAACTTGATTTATGTATGTTTCCGTATATCTGATGATTTTAGGGCTTTGCGATAATACTCCTCGCATAAAAATCTATCTGACTATCAATATATCTTTTAATGTTTGTTTATTTAATCAGTTGATAGATCTATCTGATTTGGAAGCAAATATCGATTAGTTCAGTTGACGATGACGTGTCTCATCACAGAATAAACAACAGTGTTATTGAAGCTAATGACGCGAGAATTAGAAACCGTTGATTAGTATTCTTGTAATACGCCATTTTAAACTCATATAGGGAGGTGTGGGTGAATAGGAAAGACGTCTAGACTTTTAGAGCGTGAAATGCATTGCATTAGTGCTTGATGTAATATCTACTAACTAGCCCAATTCTTTGGTATAATCAAATAAGATATGAATTTCTGCTACATTACTCATATTACTCATATAGTAGGATCCGGGTTAATATCTACTTCTGAAAACTTTGTAACAGCTCGCTATTGTTTATTATTGCATAGCTGTAATCTGGATTGCATGAAATTGAATGTCTTAATTTGAAACTTTATAATGCTTTTTGCTTTTACTGTACTGAAATTTACATTTCAGCTCGTGTCTTAACAAGAGGCAAAGCAGGAGCTGTCAACGATTTATTTGTAATATCAGTAACTACCAATCGATCAAAAGTAACGCTGTGTCATTGTCTGCTTCACGGTCTTACATAAACCTCAATGAAGCACCTGTGTACTGTCGGATATCGTGCTCAAATAACGGAGCGATTTTTTCCTACAATCCTTCCTCGACTTTCGCTATCCTCTCCCGTCGTTTATAGCACTATTCACCATAGCAGATGACCGATTAATCCGGCGCGCGCGCAGACTCGGCGGCGCCCGCGCACGGCGGCGCTCCGCTACGAAAGTGCAAGTTTGCCCACTTCCCACGACCCCCTGCAACCTCCATCTGTCGGTCTACTTGTGAAACTAAGTATCGATTATCGTAATCCGAATTATTTACACTTTTGGAGAGCATCGTGGCGCATGAGATCTGATCGGACTCCTTGTTAGGAGCGACTCGACTCGCTTTACTTTTGACTCGCTCTGATGAAATCTGGACTCGTGAATGGCAACGATGAAACTACAGAGGAAGCTATTAGAAAACACAATAAATCAAACGCTAGTCATGACTATTTCTGTACGAAAACGCTATATATTTCAAATGTCACATTAAAAATAACAAAGAATTTTTAATATCCATAAAAATGTCAAGTGTTTCGGCATTTTGGGCCGTTCCCGGCGGCGAGCAATTAACTAATCGCGGCTGAATCACACAAATCTGATGTTAAATCACAATTAAACAGCGAAACTAATTAAGAAGGTGATAAATATGGAGAGAGAGATGGATGGAGTGATACGTCGCCTTAATGTTGGTTTATGTCGCGTTAGTGCGCGCATAAATTATTATATCAGACTCTGGCTTTTTCTAAATGGCCGGCCTACCGGATAGGAGAAAGCGGGTTTCTATTGACTCTATGGGAATGTCCTAATACAGTCCGTGAAGATCTTTTCAAAATCTGTGATGTTTAAATTGATTCACATATCACTATCAGACAAGAATGTCAGCTATTTGTTTTATTATTAAAAGGATTCGATACAAAAAGTACATGGTATTAATATCAATGGCTATTTCTATTGACGGTTTATCAATTCTTACAACTTATACGCTCCTCACTCGTCCCTCAAGCCCCACCGAAGGGATAATCGACCATAATGGCCAGTGATCCCATGCTCCAGTGGTTTTACGGCTGTCACGCGACATATTTATGCCGCTATGCCATGAGAGGCCATAAGCCACATAAAGGTGGGGGCATAGGGGAAGAATGGACTTTCTATATCTGACAATTTGAAGAGGACTCATTTGTGTTTAGATTGTATGGATGAATGCCAAAGAACAGTTTCGCGAAAACATCTAAGGGATTATAAAAAAAATAGTAACTTTTATTTTTCTGGATTTTTTGGGACTTATCACTGTTATTCAAATGACGATATGCTAAAGAGTTGGCCTAAATTATGATACAAAACTTGTTTGTTACTCAAACTGACTTGTTTCTCTTGAGTGTTTCCAAGAGAAAAGCACAAAACAAATAACGTAAACACCTTTGTCTCAACAATGTAATATCTGTTTGTATAAGCAGGTCCTGAGATGGTATCAAAGTCAGAATGCGCGAGATTGCATGGAGGTGCAGAAATGCAGGGTCTAGGGGTGACCTGGTGAAAGTCACATCTCCTTTTAAGGACAAGGTAATGTTGTGACCTGGGTTTTGTTGTCCTTTCGATTTTACTACGAGAATGATTTGCTTGTTTGTTAAGTCAATAAGAGTTGGCTTTCCTAGTATGGAAATGATATCAAAGTATGTAATACAATTATTAATCCATTAGTAGGAGTTTAGTGTGCATGTCTTTAGAAAATGTTGTACTTAATTATATCCTTAATTTTGAAAGTCATATTTTCCCAGCAAATGTTGAAGTAACAATTGACTTGATTCGTGTTCTTCAAGTTTTATTTGTTTATTGTCTTTTTATTATATTTTTTGCCCCCATTTACCTCTAAAACTGACAACAACCAGTGTCTTCACATCCGAAACATTCCAAGCTCTTAAAAAACATCCAAAAACGGCTCATAAAGAACAGATTAGAAGCCAGACACAGACACAGTCAGTAGCGCCTTCCGAACGTATTTGTAACATCCATGCGTCCTAAACCCATTGACGATTAGTTCTGGGGCTTAGGATTGGACATCTCTACGAAGTTTTGGAATTCCTGAACCAAGGTGAACAGGTGAAGATTTGTTTTACTTTCCGATTTCCTTGTTATGAGTTTTGGGACAGATTTTGAAGTTAGGACAAGATTTAGGCGAGAACACCTAGCTTTTAATTGATTATACTCTGTATTGACCTCTGACATGAGAAAATAGATCCTGTATGTTACGCACAATATTGGACAAAGGACTTACTTTTAAACTATCTGCAATTAATCGTATCTTTCGATCGTAAGATGAGAATTTTACTTCATTCCTACTTTACTATTTACCTCAGTGAAACCTATCCGTCGAAAGTAAACCAGCAAGCGGCCGTACCTTCGACCCGCTGAGTCAAAGGTAGTGTCGTACAAATTAACATATTTTCACTCAAACAATGGGATGCGATGGTACCGTACTTGTTTAACATGTGGGTCAGTTTGACGGTAGCTGCGGCTTAAGTTGGCTATTTTACTTAGCTACTTGTGTGAGTGCTGGGGAAGTAGGTGAAGGGTTAGTATGCATGTGTTGTGTTTTGTGATGTGTCTGTGTTAGTGGCTAGTACAAGTTTAAACTTATTGGGCCTTATTACAAAACGTGGTTTAAATATAAGTCTAGACCAAGTCCGTTTTAGTTGTTCGAAAATTGTCTGTCTACTGTCATAATTATCTAACTGTCAAAATGTACCAATGTTAAATCAAAGTTAATTTTTTTTGTTTACATTTTGATTGCTGGTATGTGATGTCTGAACAACAACAACCCACTTTATATTTTCTAAGTCCTGGACTAATATTTAAACCGCGTTTTGTAATAAGACGGAATGACATTTGGTCTGGACGTAGCTAATGTTCCAGAACAGACGCAGATTAAACTGCTGACTTGTGATTCATTCAGATTAAAGTGAATAGATTTTTCATGAACAAGATAGCTTCACTTTTACCTTACCTTCACCTTTTTTCTAGTTTGATATGTACATTGCACACGGTCCAAATATTTATTTATGCTGACCATAATATAAATGGCAGCTTTAAAAAAATTGGCTCAGTCACCTCACTGGTGTGATTTCAGTGATTGAAACTAGAAGGAAATATAATAACCAACCCAACAAACAACAAATATGTTTTACCCAAATGCTTTAGCATTATTGTAGTAGTTGGCTTAATGTACGCTTTGGCTTAATTTGTTAGTATATATGTAAGTACTTAAATGAAATAAATAAATAAATACATTTATCAAAAACATCTTTATCAAAGTTCAGATAACGTGATATCTTACACCACAATAGGGTCAATATGACGTACTGCGTAAGCCATGGGTGTCGCCACCATGTCGAATTATATAGCAACTGTAGATAGATGTATGTCAACGTACTCACTCCCGTTATAACATTGTGTGCTGGACAGTAGGAACGGTAGTTTGTGAACAATCTGTGGTGAGATGGTAAGCGATTGACATACATACATTTCAGTATACGGTTGTATAAAGATGACAATATATAAACACATGTCAAAACAAACGAGGTAAATTAGGTTTAGGTTTAAAGAACTTTATTTCACACTAAGATAGGTACATTTATCACTAACGCGTGAAACATAACTTAAATTATAAACATATATTACGTTCGTCGTCAAGTAAAAATATTTTTGTGACCACCCTACAGACAAGTATGACGCTGTCCGTCCACCGCATTCATAGCAGTGAGGTGTCTCTTAAAACGTGTTGATAAAGCCTATTTTTGAATGCGGTGAACGGGCTTACATATTTTAAATCTGATGGTAGCTGGTTGAACATTTTCGAACCTTCGGTAGTGACCATTGTTTTGCCGTAGTTAGTGCGGGACTTCGGGAGAACGAGATAGCTTGCGCGTCGAGTACAGGGGTGCCCAACTTTTTTACGTGTGAATCGCAAATTCGTATGAAGTTTATTGTCCAGTGTTTTGCGTACGTTGCGTAAATTAAATTTTACTACTACATACTTACAATGGAATAGAAAAAGTATTTTGTTGTAATGCAAACTATGTTACAATACTTTTTAAAACGTGGACCCTGTGCTTATAAAAAGTAGGGTAGGGTATAAAATGAAGCCAAGACATACCTTTGATACAACTATACACATTTGATACCACGTATTTAGCTACAAAAAGTGATTTTATTAGGATTCTATTATTTCCTTTTAAAGCAAAGAACCCTAACAATATGTAGTTTTAGATTTATAAAAAGGCTCCTGTATTTTCGTTTCACAACAAACAGAAAACACGTCGATAAAATATCAAGTAAATTGTATATTGGTATTTGAAATTAACCACTGGCTGCCGTGTGATAGTGCTCCCACAAATTAACATACAGTTTAACTTGCCACATCGGTTTTATGAGGATTAACACAGAAAATAACAGATAGATAACTCTGAGAGCGCGTTGAAATCTTTTAAAATATGAGATTTGGTTGAGTTACAATACTATTGTTTCTACTCATTTGTTTTGCTAAATTGTAATAGTTCGTAAACTAGAATTTATGATGACGCTATGATTTCATATTGGAATAAACAATAGAGTTAACAATTTAAGAAAACGCTCGAGATAAAACTTAGTCATGTTGATCTTTAATTTATTTCTACTCCTATAGTAAACTGTATCATTACCTAAACACATACACAACCAAATAACAGGGCACCAGCACCACTGCCCAAACTTGGCAAGCACTGATTCAAATACTCTTGCTTTATGGTACCGTCACCAAAAGTCACTCGAATGTTATTTCGAGGTTCTTTTTCATTGAAGTTGTTTCTCTGTGTATGTTATTATTCTGGTCCAATATCGCAGTATCTATTCCCAAGTCAGATCATAAACCCTGTGAGCCAGACGGGGTCGTAACAACATGTAAATATTGTAGCATGTGTTGACTGGCCTCATCTAAAATGCATAATATCGGAAATATCTTCTTTTTGTAACACGTTGAATGTATTATGATATTGTAAAAAGTATTCTCAGACATTAATATTGTTGTAATGTTTGTAGCTGCGGTCTTTGCATTTTGTTTACTGCTTTCGTAAATTTATCTAGTAATCTTTTTTGTATTAAATTATTATGCATATTATATACGATACTTTATATTCAACACTAACATTATTTTGTGCATGTGGGAATACTATTAATTTTGTTACAGGTAAGAAATTATTTTAGGATTGTAACTTGTATACATTGACTTATAAAATCCCGATGTCCAGTTAAGTGTGACAGTTAAGTTTCAAATCAGTATGAGCCCTCTTTTCTATAGAAAAAAAACCTATTTCAATAAAATTAAAGTTACACTCTTTTCTTATCAATTGTAGAAACAATTTTTATTCATACTCTTTTATCGTCACCCTCAATACGACTTTTAACTTCATATCTCCTATTTCTTACAATGTAACGCACATTCGCAGAGAAATAAAACGGCCTTTATTATTGTATCCGAGATACGCCTGCAGGCTCGTGGCGTTACTTTGATAAGTAGAGGTAGTGGGCAAGCGTGATGCCGAGATAGAGGGATAATTGCAGGATGGCTGGCGGGAATTAATCGACGAGCTATGGACGGGGAAAATGGAAGATTATCTGGGCGTGAAAAAAATGTACATTCATGTTATAGTTCTTACATACTAGGTACGATGGTACTGTGTGTAAGTAATGCTTATCAATTCTAATACCAAATAATAATAGGCTTAGTGTACTTATATGTTTTCATTCATTATATGTGTTGCATTCATTAGTCCAATATACAATGTATTAGGGGAAAGATGTCGTAGATTTTAAAGGTTATATATATGGTCAAATTCATCGACAAATCAAGCTTCGATTTTTTTATGCTACCTAGGTAAATGACATGTATGGCGGCTATTTTACTTTTTATGTTCTGGAATCACGGGTGCTTGTGCTAATTTAATGATATTTTGGCATATGAGCCTCCTATAAGCTTTAGTGGTGCTTAACATCAGGCAGGCTATAGTCAAACGTAAGCCTATTTAAGGTTAAAAAAAATAAGCCTGAAAAATGTCTCATTTGGGAGTTCATAGTATAGCTAATAGGTGTGTGATAAAATATATTGCCGATCCAATGCCGATCATCACTTTAAAAATATTTTACTTTTTCGTATAGTGTTACCGTCTAACATCTCCCCCCTCATTTATTTTATAGACACAACAAAATACTGCACTATTGTTACAAAACAGTCCATAAACCTTATAACCTCATTCTCGAATATAAACATAAAGCCAACATTCTGTCTGTCTGTTCGTACATTTTATGTAAACGTAAACAAACACTGACCTACTGAAAGTAAGTCGAGGCTGCTTCAGTTTTCAGGTTTATTTGCAGACTTTTAAATATTGTTGCCAGTAAATCTAGACTGGAAAATGTAGGCTAGATTATTTTACGGTTCGTTTCAGTTTCTAGAACTAGAATAGATTATAACATAATCCTTTGGAATTGGTGTTTGAAGTTGGGTGTACAGGTTTGCTTTTGAACTAAGTATGCAGTATGAAAAGACAAAAATTATGCATTCCAAATTAGGGATTTAATTATTATAACACTAAAAAGTTATCTGAAAAATAATTCTTCTTCTTCTTCTTCTTATTTATTTATTTATTTATTTTATTACTTATGTACTAACAGCTTAAGCCAACACGTACATTAAGACAACTATTATTATATATATTATAACTACCTACTATAATAATGCTAAAGCATTTGGGTAGAACATATTATAAACTACGTTACTTAAAAATTTACAACAATCACAACGAAATTTACTATATTTAGAACAGAACACATCTATGTCTCTGTTCTGAGCAATCATTGCATTGAGCAAGCTAATGGCTTGAGCAGACGGCGCGTACTGCGAGGTACATGTGCGCGCGCGCAGCGCAGCGAACAACGGACGCACACCACACTCTCGCGGCTTATGGTGCCTCTCCAACTAGTGAAGGCTGGCAGTCAGCTCTGCAAACTTTATTTTGTTCATTGCCAAGCGAAACAATTCTGCGGCACTTCTGATCCCGGTCCATTCTCGAATGTCCCTCAACCAGGACTTCTTTCTGCGACCGCAATCTTACCCCGCAATTTTTTTGAAAAATAATACTTATTTGTAAATTAAATTTCATAATCTAAATATGTTTTTTTCTGTTTGCTGCAGGCGAGCAGAAAGATATCAAAATGTGGATATCTGTTCGTGGCACCTGGCTGGGACTTTTCCAATCCGCTCTACAGAACAAAGGTATGTTTGTACTAGTTACTAAGTAACACATTTATAACATTTATTTATATTCTCATTTATGCATTCAGATTATGTTCAACATTTTTTATGTACGCAAAGTCTTATAGGATCATAGTTTTTTTTCTAACAGAAGATATTCTTTATTTACCCGAGCACATATTTGTGTGTTTTATATTTACATATGTATATTTTGTGTGTAGACGACGTAGACACAGTTTCACTTGCTTGTTTAATAGAAAAGTATCTGAAAGTTTCTTACTATATTACTAAATTCTCAAACTTGAAATTACGTACATACCTTGCATGACAAGAACAATACATTAATTTATAATTAATTAAACAAAAAAATACAAAGACGCTGCCCCATATTTCCCATCAACAATCATCACCACATGACCTATTTATTCCCCCGGCCGCGCCCGGTCCCTTCTATGCAAATCCATTGCAGTTCAATTGTTCTCCAAAGTACCTATACATTATATACATGTATAATATCGTATGCATGTAATTGTAGTGTCATTACTGGTATATATTTTCATAAAATACTGTTACTGTATGGAGATCGATGGCATTGTTTGGATAATGATGTCTTCTTATTGTTTACTAGTGAACCGCATACGTTGGTCGAATTTTGCAATACAACTCAGTTTGAAGCTGTATAATTTATGAAAAAAATTGTATTTAACAGTGCACTAACAACCATTCGGTCTATGTAATCTGTGTACCTCGTAAAGAGTATTAAGACTAATAAAGATTAATTTTACGTTTATATTTTAAAAGATACATTCAATAATACAAGCATAACTTAAAATACGAATAAATCGAATGTCAATTTGAATGAAAAATAACTCAAAAATGCATCCTATATTCTCGCCTCAATATCAGACGCTGTCTTGCAAGTTTTTTTGACATTTTTTGGCGCCGAAATCGAACCCCTGCTGCGGGCTTTATCGTTTATCTCTCAGATTCACGTTTCGGCTATACTTTTTCGTTTTTCATCATATTTATGTGCATTATGTTTATCTATATTGGTATTTTTCATTGGATCTTATCGATTTATGCTCCCTGTAACAGTAAGGGTCGGCACTTAACGAACTTAATTAAAAAAAATGATGTCAAATCTCTGGGTAATTGGCTATTTGGACTTTATTGGGGGTTATTTTACATTCCACTTGACATACATATATAGCTCTTGTTATAAACATATAGCTTAAGTATAAAATTTGCTTTTCGCATTAGAAATGATCACATGTACAGTCTTTAATTTAAATGTAAAATCCGGTATACCCTTCCGTTCAGACTCACGTGAGATTCCATTTTGTATGAATATGTAGACATTTGACCATAAATGGTACATTTATAATTCACTGGAACAAAATATGGAACGAAGAGTGATCATCATCATCATCATCATCATCAGCCTAATGGGACCCACTGCAGGGCATAGGCCTCCACCCTCTTACGCCAATACTCCCTGTCTTGCGCTGTTCTTGCCCAGATGTTTCCTTCTAACTTTCTTACATCATCCAGCCACCGTTGCACAGGTCTTCCTACACTTCGCTTACCTAGCCGTGGGTACCATTCAGTTATTGCTTTGCTCCATCTGCCGTCAGTACGTCTCGCCAAGTGTCCAGCCCATCGCCACTTGAGTTTCGTAATACGAGACCCGACGTCTTCCACCTTCGTACGTTTTCGGATCTCAGTATTACGAACCCTGTCGCGTAACGTAATGCCTAACATGGACCGTTCCATTGCTCTTTGTGCGACTCTCATCTTTTCGATGGTTTCCTTGGTGAGCGTCCATGTTTCGGCAGCATACGTCATTGTGGGCAGAACACATTGGTTGTAGAGTCGTGTCTTCAAGCATTGAGGCATTTTACGGTCTTTAAAAATATCGCTTAGTTTGCTAAATGCCGCCCATCCGAGTTGGATTCGTCTTTTGATCTCCTTGTGTTTATGCTCTCTGCCAAAGGACAAACAGTGTCCAAGGTAAGTGTATTGTTCCACTACTTCTAACTTTTCACCACCAATCTGGATAATTGGTTGTGAATCTCCAGAAGCGTTGGTCATCACCTTAGTTTTGGACATGTTCATCTTAAGGCCCACTCCAAGAGAGACATGGTGAAGGTCTTCTAACATCGTTCGGAGATCAGACTCAGTTTCACTAATAAGAATCAGGTCATCGGCAAAACGAAGATGGGATAAGTGAACACCATTTATTGAGACGCCTCTATTCTCCCAGTCGAGAAGCTTCAAGACGTCCTCCAAGACAGCTGTAAATAGCTTGGGAGAAATGGTGTCCCCTTGGCGTACACCTCTTTTAATCACAATGCGATCTGTAAGAGCATGTAACCGTACTTGCATCGACGCTGATTCGTACAGATTGCGGAGGATGTTAACGTATCGTGCATCTATGCGGCAGCGATGGAGTGAGTGAAAAACAGCCCAATGTTCAACGCTATCGAAGGCTTTTTCATAGTCCACGAAAGCGAAAAACAAAGGTCGGTTGTACTCTTCACACTTTTCCATCAACTGTTTCACAGTGTGAATGTGGTCTATGGTAGAAAATCCGGTCCTAAAACCAGCTTGCTCGATGGGCTGGCATTCATCAAGTTGGCGAGTAAGTCGGTGGGTAAGAATTTTGGCAAAGAGTTTATAAATCTGAGGAAGAAGACTTATGGGACGGTAATTACTAAGTTTGGAATTATCTCCTTTTTTATGCAGTATTGTAACTATTGCGTTGTGCCATGAACTAGGTGTGTTGTTTTGTGAAAGAACGTAATTAAATAATTTTACAAGAACTGCAACTACAGGTTTCCCTCCAGCTTTTAAAAGCTCGATTGTAATGCCGTCTTCCCCTGGCGATTTATCAGATTTCATTTTATGAAGTGCCCAACAAACTTCGGATGGTAAGATAGGTGGTAGTTCTTCATTATTTCGACATTCTACTGGGTCTGCTCTGGGATCATTTGAGTTCTGTGGAACTGTTGTGGTCGACGAGTACAAAGATTCATAGAATTCTTTGACAATTTCTAGTATTTCGTCCCGATTGTTAGTTTTTACACCATTGGGTTTAGTTAAACTATTTATTTGCGATGTTCCTTGATTTAACTTTCTTCTAAAAACTTTTGGGCCTCTGCTTTCTTCGATAGTTTTAGTTATTGTTTGGGTAGTATGTATCCTTAAATCTTTTCTTATTGCTTTGCGTATTATTTTGTTTGTCTTGTCCAATTCCTTCTTGTCGTTAATATTGTTTAGAGTTAGCTCACGGCGTTTTTCTATTAATTCTAAAGTGTTTTGTGACAATTTTGACTGTTTTTTTGGTCTAGCTCCTATTTGTTTATCTGCAGTTTCTAAAATAATATGTGTAATGTTTTGATTAAGACTGTCAATATCCAAATTCACCTCTTCTAGTAATTCGAACTTATTCTTTAATTCTACTTGATATTTGTCTTGTAGTAGGCTAATTTCTTGTCTATTGTATCTCTTCGATGTTTTTACTAATTTTGTTCTTTCTCTGGTTAAATTGAATATTAATTCTGCTCTGACTAATCTATGGTCGCTTCCTGCTTTGAAATACTGCAGTACTGATACATCATTTACCGTGTGGCGTTGTGAGGAAATGATGTAATCATATTCACTTTTTGTTTGTCCGTCAGGACTGATCCATGTCCATTTTCTTGAGGCTCTTTTCTGAAAGAAAGTATTCATGGCATACAACTTGTTTTTCTCTAGAAAATCCACTAGCATCTGTCCGCGTTCATTTCTATTTCCTAGTCCTAGAAGAGTGATCAGGCGTCAGATAATTTGTTCGGTTGATTTATAGCTTTATAAGTAAACACGAGATAGCCTGATTCACTTGGTTTTGTGTAACGGCAAAGTCTCTGGATAAAATTAATTATTTGTCTGACATGACTCGATTTTTATGTTGAAGCGGAATCCACCCTATTTTCTCTGAGCATAAGAACCAAATTTCAATGTTAAACTGTTGTATGTCAACTCATATCAGTTTTACTTGGATTGACTTAAACTTATCTGAAGTTTGAAAATAATACTGTTATTTACACGATACGCTATAGAATTTCTTGCTTACGGTCTTCAAGTCGAAAGTAAACCGGTTTCTTCCAGGCAAGCGCGCTAGATCGTAGATTGCAACGTTGCTTAACATCAGGCAAGTTGTATTCAAGCGTGAGCCTATCTAATGTAAAAAACAAGGAATTTAACCAAAATATCAATATCTTTTAAAGATGATATGGTCAACTATATTTTATTGCAATTGAACAACTTTACAATAACACAAATTTAAGTATTTAGGGTAGAGATACTGTCATTACGTCACTAAATAAATAATTATAACCCAGGGGTCTTCAAATCTAGAGTAAATAGGTTACTTCTAGGCAAGCGTGCTACATCTTAGAATATAGTGGTGCTTAACATCAGGCAGGCTATAGTCAAACGTAAGCCTATTTAAAGTAAAAAAAAATATACCATTAGTGATAGACGTCTTAATACTAGTAAGTAATTTATTGTGTAGTCTTTGCTATGTTATTTAATATTTATAGCTATCTATAAATCGGTCCTGGGATATATCTTGAAGACTCCCTTCTCCAAAGCAAAGCCTAGCCATAAAGTTTTGATGTGTTAAACTTTTTTCCAAAAAGGTTGTAGAACCTTGGCTCAATTTGACCTTGTAACATTGTTGCTAAAACCTTGAACAAAATATATGGTAGCAACAAATTTGATGTTATTTTTCTCAGTAAATGCTGATTTAAAAAAAAAAAAAAAAAAAAAAATTAAGAAGGACCCTAGACGTTTAATAAATTGTGCAATTTAGTCATTCAGGATTCAAAAACTTAGATGTCTATGATCGTTTTTTTTATCGTTAATCTTGACTTTATGAAAATAACTGACAACAATATCAACTAAATAAAACAACAAATGTATATCGACTGGCTGTTAGTAGCTTAATTGGTAGTGACTCTGCCTTCTAATCTAGGGCTACGGGTTCGATTCCCGCATGACACAAGTAATTAAAAAAATAAAAATCTATTAATTACTTGTGTTTAGGGTCGTTTCTAAGTATATTAAGTGACAGTACCAAGATTTATTTAAGTTGACATATTGTATGATTACATACCTATTATTATGTTTGACATGATTTTAATAACAAAAATTTACATTGTTTTATTAATAAAACTAGACATATTATGTAACTTCTAAAATTTTATAAAAGCCTAATGTTATAAATTCAAGTTGACGAGATATTGTAATTTGTGTAGCATATTCTGTGTTATTAGTACTTATACCTATGTATGTTACAATTTTACATTATCAATAAAGATTCTTTATCTTTTATCTTTTTATCTTTATTAAAAAGATGAATTGAAGTATTATATCCGTTATCTATCGTACCCGCGCGTTGGCTTAGCGGGGCGGGGCTAGATGGCGCTGCGTGCAATGAACCGGAATATTTATATTAATTCATTTATTTATATCAATTCTTCTAACCAAACATTTACCAGAATTAAGCCAAAACATCACAATCGCGAAGCGCGATGAATATCTCCGTTTCAGCTACTTTCTACCCAGCCAGCTGCACCGGTGCGCGTCGCACGCACGACCGACTCGCGAAAGGCATTCCTATTTTTGCTTCGTTTTCTAACAATTCGATCTATATCTTGTGTCTCTTTCAGTGATATTGCTCTAATTGTTAGGATATATTTCTTCAACGAAATCTAAATATAATTATTTTATCTTAATGTTATTGTGTGTACCTTAGCTTCTATGGCTGGTCATATTTTGTTATGATTACAGTATTGATTTCATACTGCTATTTTCATTTGTTGCCATAGAAGTGCATGGAAGCAGAATACATACTATTAAAAGAACTACGTGTTTACTGGAATAAGATTTTTGTCCGTTGTTTTAACTAGACTGAGCTTTGTAAAGTAAAGAATAACTGCTTAATTCGTGTTGTAGGTATGTATAACAATATAACCTTTTGTTAAAATTACAGCGTTAATAACTTTTTATTTTGATGGGTGTAATAGTTTAATGTTATGTGTATGGCGCCAAAATGACCTCACACGATTTTCCCATTAAACAATAATCTACGATCCATCTAAACAAAGTGGATTTTAATACCGACTTCCTTTGTTACGTCTGCTTGTTTTTATCATAATTTAGATCATTTAAATCGCAGTTAAGTACACATTTCGATAGAAAAAGGTTTGTCATTATTATAAATTGCTTTTTTGTGGCATCAGTTGACGTTTTTGCTCGCAAATTGTTGCCCCAAGCGGTCTGTATGTACTCATTGATGTTTGAATTACATAATGTAGTCACGACTATATTTGGACTTCTGTTTGATTAAAGTTCATTAATTGTAAGACTTAAACTACCGATCTCTTTGTAACGAAGACTCAAGCGGTACATCATAACTATGTTGAATCATAAACTTGTCTCAGATACCGATGAACGAAAGAAAATTATTAATTTACAATAATAATAATAAAAAGTCTATTTATTATCATATAAAAGACTATTTATTGCAATAGATACAGCTCTTAATCGCTTTTGTCATCGTTAAATATGTTAGTGCATATTTTTAACAGTTTATTTGCGCTGAGAAGATATGCAATCGGCCCACTGATCCCACTTTGTGTTTGTTTCTTTTTGCTTGCATGGGACGTGATGACCAGAGGCCACGCTAAGTGCTCCAGCTACACTAAAATAATATGTCAACAGATAAAAATGTAACTTAGAAGTCACTTTGACGTCTACTTAATTAAAATCCCGTATTTAAAGTCGAGACCCTTGTTTTGAGATTAATCCTACGCCTGTTAGATTTAACTGGTTTAGACTTCCTTTATTTGAGAAATGATGTGTAAAATTGAGATGTCAATTCCGCTAAATATGATAAGCCGCCTAATTTACCATGCAAATTTACGCTTCCGTTCGCCAAGTTACGGCTTAAGACCGTAACTTTGAATTGATGGTGTGTTTATTATAGCAAAATTTGTAGATTATTATAATTTCGCGAAAAAGGAAGTCAGTTTCGCAACACGATCTATATCCATTAAGTTTCATTACACGCGATAAAATATTATTATATTAAAATTGCTATACTTTCACACGTTTCTGATATTAATGAAACTTCCTTTTCCACGTTTAAATGAGATTTTGTTTCCTTAAATTAAAGTTTATGAAATGTAGGTTGCGTAAACTAGCCAACGTGCGTTTCGGGCCATTTGAGCCTATTGGAGTTCATTTCTCGCGTCGAATAAAAACGTTTAGGCAATTGTGTAATGGCGAAGATTGAATAATAGTTACCAGTAATGGTTTATAACTGGCACGTTACTGTTACTATTCAATTATTGATCGTTGTCCATCTTTGCAAAGGCGGAGCGGTTTACGTAAAATCGGAATTATGACATTTGTGACCCGCCGCCCCGAATTTGTGAATGACCATTCAAGATGTTGCGATAATCTATTCTTTTTTATATTTGATTGTGTTAGAATGATAGTAAAATGTGTAATACTTCTGTTGCAAAGTGAGCTACTGGGCTACTTTAATTGGCACTTGCAGTGTTTTGGAAACGCGATTTATTGTTATCATGCATGAATAAAAGTACTTATATGTATGTGTACTTTATATATCTGATTGACTTCGCTTCTTTTTAATATTAAATTATAAAATTAACAAGATCCAAATTAAATAAATAAATAAATATTCCGGGACATTGCACACAGCGCCATCTAGCGCCACACTAAGCAAACGCTTGTGTCGTGGGTACTAGGTAACGGATATATTACTTATATACTTTTCTTTTGTAAATACATACTTATGATACATACAAACGACCAGACTCAACACAAGTAATTATAAATTTTTAAAATGCATAAATACTTCACGCGGGAATCGAACCCGCAACCCTTAGATTAGAAGGCAGAGCCACTACCAACTAAGCTAACAGGCCAGTCATTCAAAATTAAAAAAAAAACAAAATTCCTTTATTGATCCATTTAAGGTGTGCGTACATTTGTGGGTATTTACATTTGCATTGCTGCAATTAGTGTTGTACGCTGAGGGTTTTCTGTACACCATACTAGATATCTTTCGACTCTGTATTATGATGTACAGTTTCCCCGCGCCAAAACGTCTGCCTCTTTTGCATATACACAAAATTTTATACTTACATATTACCACTTAAGAGGGGGCCTAATGCCAGCAAAACGCAAACAGAGGTATTTTCGATGCCGCTCTTTGATGCTAAGAAACATCTTCTTTGGGATTATACCCATATTCCTATATTTTTTTCGTTGCAATGTTTATGTTTCTTAGCATCAAAGAGCGGCATCGAAAATACCTCTGTTTGCGTTTTGCTGGCATTAGGCCCCCTCTTAAATACTAAAGATGGAAGTATAATCCTTTGTTTGGTAATAATAATGGAAATGTAATTATTTTGTGATTATATCCAGACCTCTGACATCTTCAAAAGTACGTTCTAAAGTAAATGGCTCCGAGGCAACTCCGGAGCATTCAGCTCAGTAGTGTTGTAATTTTAGGTACTAGTATACTTTATCGATAATATCCTACAATATAATAGAAATATGATCGTAAATCTTAGATGATTGAAATAAATCAAAGAATTCTAAACATTGGGCACAAGAATTTTTCTATAAAAAAATACAAAATTCGTTTTTTGACGTAAATATTTTACAATAACGTGTGAATCCTCTGACCTCGTGGTAACCGTTAGACTGTATTACGAGGCCAGAGTCATCACCGAATATAATACTAGGTACTATGAATTTAAAAAATAATTTATTGAACACATATTATTTCTTTCATTTATTTCATTGGTAAATGATATACCTGTTCCAGCTTGTGATCAAAACCAAACTCTTTGATGAACCTTTGCAGTATTATCTCTCGAAGTCGACACTTAATAAATCCCCAATGGTTATAGTATCGATGTCGGTTCGTACCTCAACTCGAACCTTCCAGTCACGACTATAGTTATAATACATAGTTATAGTATATAACAGTATACATACTTGTAATATTAACTAACATTCGTCCGTTTCCGAACTACCAGGGTTGAGCAATCAGAAGTATCTTGTTGTTTTGCTCAGCGCTTGATAAATTGAATAGAATAGAAAAAATTCAAACAACATTTATTGAGACAGATTTACAGACATTTAGCAAATATACACACACATACATACAATAAAAAAAATCAGAAGACTTGATAACCTCCTTGTTTTGAAGTCGGTTAATAAATAAGTTTGCCCTAACTCAGCACCAACTCAGCATAATGCTGATAACTGGAAGCATTGAGGATTGGGGGTTTGTCCTGTTTTAGTGGATAAAAAAAAGACTTTATTTACAATAATAAAATATAAAAACAAGGGAAGAAAAACTAAACATACTACTTCTAACTACTACAAAAAAGGGGCACTTAGAAAATGTAAAAAGAAAAAGTAATATAAAAAATGCTTTTGTGTTTTGGTAACTATAGGTTGGTATTTCCCATTAATAAATGTCAGTCATGCCGATGGAATCCGGCACTTTTCTCTGCCTTCTGTGATCTTCTAGGATATCTTTGTGTGATTCTGTGATGTAGCATATTTGTGCTACAGCAGATATTTTAAAGTCCAAGACACTTTGAGATAAGAAAAAAGTTCTATAATAATTTTTCGAAATTTCAACTCAATTAACACTTGATTTTTACCTTAGAATAATTTAAAATTGGTCAAGTATGATAAACCGTCATGGATATCATACAACCAATAATTCCAAGGTTGTGGTGTGCATGGGGCAACCTGCTTGTGTAATTTGTAGCGCTCTGGGAACCTAGACTGGTTCTAGATAGGGTCTAGACCTACTGCCCACTTACACTGCGCCCTAAGTGTGCGAATGCCCTAAGTGTGTTCATAATACTTATGTTGCTGAAACTGGAGATTTGGTGAGCACATTCAAACTGAAACTTTTTTCTAAAACATTGTTAACAACAAGCAACTATTGGTTAATATTATTATAATTGATATTGAATTATATAAATTTAGACAACAGAAAGTGTCTTGTTGTATTATTACTTTCTTATTTAGAATAGCTTTGCAGGAAGCAAGTAGCTCTACGTTATCTCTTATTGCGTGAAAATACTAATATAATATCAGCCAGAGACTTAAATAACACCACTCTCATACGATAAAAACAAACCTCAAACGAGTCGTACCCAGCCATAGATATGTAACAAAAACTAAATATAAAAAAATTGTTTATTGTGCTGTTCTTCTAGGTAAGTTTTATACATACTTACAAAATAAGCTTACATCATACCTGAATCGTACCTGTGATGTGTGCGCCCCGCAGTAGGTCTCTGAACGAGCCTGAAGCGCAGACAGCTATACAAATATATACAGCGAGTAAATACCAATCAGCGGGGTGATCGTAAAGCCTCACAGCTACAACTAATATCAGTTATCGTCCAATATCCTATATGGCCAAGTTATTAACACTGGTTCCGTGACTAATTTATGCCGAGGCGGCAACGGCCATCTTCTTGTAAGCTATTTTAAAGTCTATAGTACTGAATCTATCGAAGTATATCTATCGAAGACAGTCAGTAAACGTGATAAGTAAATTAAAATAAATTTACCTGTGAATATGTGCGGCATCAAACGAATAGACAAATGTGGCGGCGCTATAGCCACCACCCGCGGGCTCTCTCGCGGCTGTTGTACAGTGGAACCAGTTTTTGAAACAAAAGAATCATGTATGGTAAATTTTACAACAAAGATGATACCTTACCTTCTGTTGAAAAATTTGAATTTGAAGTAGAACTGACTTTACTAAAGATTATTCTTCTAGGTGTTACACCCTAGGCTGCAGCAATGCTTAACATCAGGCAGGCTGTAGTCAAACGTAAACCTATTCCACGTAAAAAAAAAGATCCTAAATGTTACTTACCTATCAGAAAGATTTATTAAAAAGCTACTACTTAAATCGAAATTGTCATTTTAGTTTAGAAATTATGCATTATAAATAAACTAAACTTTATTCGTAATGTTATATTCACTGTTGTGCTTTTGTTAATTAAGTATAGGAAGAATCTGTTTCTGAAAATGTAGACTTATATAATTAATACGTTCAGCTTTTAATACGTGCTACTGTCTAGAATATGGCCGATGCGCACGCGCTTTGGTCTATTAAAATTAATTGAGCATAAATGAATTATTATGATCCAGACTACGTGAAATCTTATCGTAATTCTATTTCTTGCTAATTGGACTTATTTATCTGGTGCTGCTACAGTTAGTCCGTTAGGTTGAATTATTATCACGGAATAAAGAAAAATAAGAATGAATTAACGATTTGTAGGAGTTTTTCAAGAGATTTCTACTACTCTGGATTACGTGTTTTGTTTCCTTACCTTACTTTTCCTATAGTAACCTCCTCTACATGATGTGCTTTTAATGATATCCTTTGATGTAAAAATAATGCCCTTGCTGCCGCCATATCAAATCATGTCAACGTCGACGTGGCATCGGTCAAATAAATTCAGTCGATATTTTCAAATATTAACAAATCATTACTATTTAGAAGTACTTATAAAAATACATAAATAAGTATTTTTCAATTTTCATTTCAATTTTCAATCAACATTTCAATTTTAAAATAAGAAAAAAAAGAATAAATGTATATAATATTTTTTTATTTATTTAATGTTTTTTTTTTCAATTTTATATTTTGTTATTTTTAACAAAATACAATAATACAAAATTAAGCGTCTTATATACTCGTATCTGATACAAATATAACACATAGTAAATGTTATCTTACTCGGTTCATAACGAATTGCATATGTATTCTGGCGAACATAATTGAAGCTAATTTAATGCAGCGTTGACATGCTCATTAGTCAAATTAATTATACCACATATTTCAATATTTGTGTTATGTAATGCTAATTTGGTGTTTATCTTTTCACTGTCTCTTGAATTTTTTAATGTCCTTTTCGGGCTGAATATTTTATGTTAATTTAAGAAGTAACCCTGTCACTGCTGATAATACTAGTTTTGAATTATGTGTGCTATAACACTTATGTCATACTCGTATATGAGGAGCGCGGGTGCGTTTGGTGAGCGTCATGTTTCCGCAGCCAAGTGGTGCTGATGCAACGCACGATGCACGCCCGCGGACAGTCGCCGTGCACGTGCTACCTCTATACCGTCATTCACTCACCGAACGCACCCCTGCTTCCTTCCTCTACTTTTATAAACAGATAATTGTTTACGGTGTGCTATAACACTTATGTCATATATTACGCATTTCTTTTTTATTATACAAACCAATACAGAAAAACTTATGAAAAAAGCATCCGAGATTTTAATCTTATATCATATATATTTCACCAATAAAGCCAGATGAACTGATAAAACAGAAAACAGTGACGACGGAAGGTGAAAATAAATAAACGATCGTATCTGATTTGATTTAAGCTAATTAAAAAATTCGATTCGATAACATCGTAGAGAAATAAAACTAAATAATAGTCAACGTAATAAAGAACGTTAGGAATTTACGAAGTAGTCGAGATTTTTATCTAATTTGTGGTGTGGAAGACACTCAGGCATAAATAATATCAATGTACAGTTACGTTTAAAACTAATTATAATTTTTATACTAGTGGATGCCCGCGGCTTCGCTCGCATTATTTTGAGATAAAAAGTAGCCCATGTCACTTCTAAGACCTCATACTATCTTCATACCAAAAATCATGGTGATCAGTTCAGCCGTTTTTGCGTTATGAGCGTTTAAATAAACAGATCAGCAGACAAAAATTCTAAAAACTGCTAAAACGTGTTCTGTTGTGGATTTAAAGTACACTTTATTTTTATATCTTTAATGTTTAGATTCACCCTCTTTCGCTTTAATAAAAATATGTGTATATATAGTATCGAAGAAGCCTGGATAAGCCAAGTGTGTGATGAGGAGTCTACTAACGAGAAACATAATGTTTTTTTTCTATTATTTAATCGGTAATTTCCTCCGCATGTTAGCCATCCTCCGGCGTAATAGGAAGTGCAGAATCACGCGAACTCAAATAATAAATATTAATGCCTTCCTAATTAACGAGCCTAACAATAAATCACTATACAAGACTATAATTTCTAATGTCCTCGCTTGGATTGGAATGGTAGAAAGTAGGACGTTGCTAATTTGCATGGCAACACTGTGAAAAACATGCGGGTAGGAAACTGGTATACGTAGTTTTAAAATACCTGGAACGCTAGTCTCATTACGATGTTTCAGTAAGTGAATTATAATGTCATTTTAGTTTAGGTATATGCAATATTTGCTCCATTTGCAAATTTATTTGTCATCTAATTAATTTTATTTCTATGTTTGATTGGTTTGACTGTGATACCAAAATATTTAAACGTAAGATGTTATGAACAGATTCACGAGTAGAACCCAATATTGTTATCATGCTACGGGCCCAGTGTGTATGTATACGTGCTCCGTTCTACTCTAATAACGCTTCACGCTGCGCGGGCGCCGCTTTTGTAACGACAATATCATGTGTCCGCGTGTTTTCTACCAGATATACTTGTTGTAATGCTGTTTTCAACACAGTTTTCTTTTCAATCATAGAATATTCAACACTTACTACTGACCAGATTCGATTACGATCATATCGTTTGTTAATGAATAAAAGCGCGGCTTAAAATGTTATGTTTCGCGGTCACGACTTTATCGAATTCAATCTTTATGTTATGAAGGTTATTACGGAAATTATTAAAATAATATTCAAAACCGTGTGTATGTTATGATGATTTATATTATTTTCTAATTCATAATATGCAATACATATGTCGGATACATCATAACAATCAAAATGATTATGTTTTGTGTTTACATTCTATAGGTAAACACACATTACCATTGCTTTAAGTTTCCTGCAAAGGTAATTTCCCGTTCGTGAGCCACACGGCAAACCCAGAGCTGCACCGGGTATTATTACACTATTATCTACACGAATAATATTATCTACAAATTCTGCAAACAAAATAGTTTGTTTCTGTGCGTGCGGGCGCGGGCGCGGGCGCGGGGCGCGGGGTGCGCCGGCGCCGCGCAATGCGGAAGCAGGAGACCACAGATACCGCTGACTGACAGACAAACATAATTTCTGTAATACAGACCGCTTTTACCCGCAGTTTCGCTTAAATATTCCAGCTATTTGAGCCCGCTGATTGCACCGCTAACTACACTGCATTTCTCTCCACTTTAAACTGTTCTACGTCACGAATGAAAACATTATACCATTACACGACAACTAAATAAAAATTATCACCGGCGTAGCGCAGTAAAACGAATTTTATTACACATGCGAGGCGATCATCGCGGACCCGTAATGAGCTTTCGACTGTATCAATCATATCTTGGCTTTCGGGGAACTCTTACATTTCGTATTTAAATGACTGTTTAGCATAACATTCTGACGGAATTTGAGCTTAAATACGTTGTAACTCATAACTCTCGTATGCAATGAGAAAAAATACACGATGTTTAACATAATCAAACAGGTTTCCCACAAGGTTCCGTCCTAGGCCCCCATTGATTTCTCATTGATGTTGCTGACATTTGGTTTGTATGGAATGACAGTGACATACGCATATCGTTGTTGAGCAATATAAAATAAGGATATGCCCACGTCCGATACCATTTCAATAAGTAAGAAATCGTGATAGCGATAAGATAAAATATGTATGTACATAATGTCTGTTGCGTTTCGTTTAATGTAATCATGCTACTGTAAAACGAACGAGATTGTTATCTGGTTGAAAGATAAATGCTCGGTATTAGCTCAATGATACCGGATATTTAGTACTTATTTCGTTCCGGTGGCTTAGCAGAATTATTCAGTTCAAATAAAATCTCTTATATTCTTTTCAAAAAACATCATCATTGTAGTTACTTTTCTTACCTGTGCCCATTTTATCCAAAATAAATAACTACGTTTTATAAAATCCAACTATTTACAGGAACGAATCTTTTCCTCAATCTTTTTACAAATCAAAGTGACAAAAACATTTGCTGAATCAAACTTCTCATTACTCTACTCTCAGTATCATCTTATTTTATTTTTATAAAATTATCGTGTTGTCGATCATGTCCTGGGGCCCGCGGGGATACAACAAAACATTACGACATTAATATTATTTTTTAATTGATATCGTAATTTCTGTCTAAAAATTCTTATAGATCCAAATATAAACGAAAACAGTAAAACCATCTAGAACTGCTTTTTGCTTATATTGTGCATATGAGTTTTACTAGTATTCATAAAATTTTAAACTAATTTTACTAAGTAGACTAGAAAAACGACGCCTTTTTTTTAATCTCTGCCAAAATCAACTGTATTATTTCTCCCATAATGTATTTCAACCAATAGTATCCCCGCAGGCACTGCCCTCAGTTGCTCTGATGCTAATAAGTTTTTTCCCCGCAATGTTACCAGTTCCCGGACAGGTTTACGACGAACCTATTATGGCAACACTAGGAAACGGTAGCCATCTTCAATAAGGCATGGCAATGGAGGACTTGAGGTGTAGGAGACAATGAACGCATTAAACTGGCGACACATAAAAGAGGAAGGTTACTGACACAATCATAATGAAGTCTCAAATGATTATAAACACTTTTTAGGAAAATAATCTTGTCTTGAAATGGTGCTTGATAGACGATTAATCAAACCATTTTACAAAAGATTAGTTAAAAGACAAAATTTATTAGTTGTAACCATTTTTACATTGTTTTTGAGGTTCCTAATTCCGTTATCAGCCCTGCATTTGGCTGACGTGTGTGCTTATCTAATTAGTCATGTTGATATCTGATCGATGTTGTTTGTGCAAGGCCCTTATCTACGCTATTAGAGTCGGGTTAAACATAATACATACATAATCCACTGGAAAATTTTAGAAATTTATTATTTTATGGTAAGATAAAAAATATAAGGCCATTTTTGGATAATGCAATCAACACTGATTAAGTTTCTACCGATAACAGCCTAATTGAGCGACCTTCAATTACATATCTTGCTAATAGTCTGTGCATTTTAAATTATTGTTTTCCTTTAATTTGCAATCTTATCTTACTAATTATATTAATATTATTATTTCAGCAAAATAAAACACGTTCTATTTTTATAAACTGTACGTAATAAACATTATAAATTCAGATACTTACCGAACAAAAGCATTCGCTGCACTTACAATCTCAGGCATTCATTCAACTTAACCAAAAACTATTCCACAAATAAATCAGGACATTAAACTTATAAACAAGGATGTACATCACAAAATATATGCGCAGGGTCGCACTAGAAAAACCAGCTGTACAAAGAGATTAGCATCAGGCGTGCATGAGGGACGTGTAACGGGCCCTGCTTTAATCACTGCCTATGTTAATGATGCAGGAACACCCATAAGGGCACACATGGCCAAAGTGGGTGACACGCGGGCGTGGCTGCGGTGGCCTAGTGGAGACGGAGTTAGGAAGCTTTGTAGTAAAAACTTGCGTTTGATCCAGGAAAAGGATACGACACTTTTTTTGAGGATGTTAATGCAATGGAGAGATTAGTTAATAAAAGAATTGAGATGAGTAATCCTCGCAGAAGTTAACTAATCACCTCACCGCCTGTAAATTGGTAACACGACACGAGTGTGACATCTACTCTCTCTCACAACATTAAATTGTGTTTTATATGAATTAATCAATAGCAATTATCGAGCTTCATGCCCCTAAACACAAGCCTAGGTACGTCCTTCAGACCTCGGCCCTGACCGCTACATTCCTGTGGACGACACCAATTAGCCGGGCGTGGCCAGGGAGCCTCAACACGCAGATTTATATATTACGATCAGGGTAATACGCTCATGAAAATTAAACGAATGCGAATAAGTAAAGCAGTCTAGTCTAGACGATCTAAGCTCTTAAATGTTGCCCTTTTTATAAAATGGCAGTAAATGTGGGTACGAATTTGGAATATCTTTCATCTTTGCATTCTATGTCCACATCCACAAAAAAATGTGGATTAAATATATTTTTTTCTCTCTTAATTTCTGTAGTGTATAGTATCTACCAATGCCTTCGGCATTGATTGGATTTACGAAATATCCGGATTTTAAGCATTCCCAAGTTCTTTCTCTTATTAACACGATTCAATGGAAATTAGACCTATTTGCATGCCGTTCCTAATTACTTTCTTTGATCTTCATTGTTTACTGCATCTTTGGAGCTTTAGAAAGATTTCATTCATGACTGGCCTGTTAGCTTAGTTGGTAGTGGCTCTGCCTTCTAATCTGGGGGTTGCGGGTTCGATTCCCGCGTGACACAAGTATTTATGCATTTTAAAATATATAGTTACTTGTGTTGAGTCTGGTCGTTTGTATGTATAATAAGTATGTATTTACAAAAGAAAAGTATATAAGTATTATATCCGTTATCTAGTACCCACGACACAAGCGTTTGCTTAGTGTGGGGCTAGATGGCGCTGTGTGCAATGTCCTGAAATATTTATTTATTCAATTTCGTCGTTCTTTAAGCAACTCTGGACTATGATTTTAGAACTATTAATTAAGTTAGGGCCTACTTGGCGCTTTGTAAAATGTCCTGGATATTTTATATATATTTATATTTTAAGTTTTTTCAATCTAACGTGTAAATGAGTAACTTTTGAATTTTTATCGGAATGAATCTAATGATCACTGTTCAAACACGGTCTATCCCGGAAGAAATAATTAATAACTGTAGAAAACATCTGTTTCAACAGGAAACTACGCTTATTCATTCACGTACCGATGTAAATGTACCTACATATTTGTTTTGTTACTTACTTTCCGTAGTAATACTGTCTGTGTCTAAATACATATATGAGTAATTTAACCACTAGGAATTTGTTGTACTGATGTTACTAAATCGAATTACAAAACCATAAACAAAAACATTGATGAGTCTGTCAAACAAAGATTTTTCAGTCATTTTTTCTTACTTAATTTTGGGTATTTAGAATATTCGGTTCGTTGCCAAAATGTTAAATGTTTGTCATATGTTTGGCATATTACTAGGTCTGAATATCTTTAGTTCTCTCTTGTGACATGTTTCACTTTACTCGACTGTGCAAACAAGTTTACATTATTGTGATCTACCAACCAAGATATTACTAAAATGTTCGCCCTTACAACTCCATAAATAAACATAACTGTTCGCTTGACCTTGTAACGAGGCGCTAACTGCTGGTAATTAGTTCACCTCGTATTGAGCTGTTCCGGGTCTGGCAACATTTGAACACCCATTAGCACCTGAAGGGCTGCCCTGCTTGCGTGTTTGTTAAGCGGTATCTGTATGATTATGCTTGTCGCTTACAATTATTGCATATACCTTATACATATCTCAAAAGTAATGTCGATTTTTCAAAATGAACTTAAATTAATCGAAAGCGTAAGTACTTACGCTTACTTAATAGGCTTACTTTATAGTCAAACGTAAGACTATTTAATTTAATGTAAAAAAAGCGTTCGGTAAGGATACATGCTACAATAATGTTACCGGGAAATAATATAAAGCTTTCGGTCATATCAAGTAAGGGCTAACTGCATCGAACAGTCGAATTTATGGTGGTAACTTACCTACATATTGCGAATATGCCGCTTTTAATCTTACCACCTTTCATACAAAACTGTTGACAAAACTATGCATTTTTCCAATGTGTAACAAATAGCTTAAATAGCATCGTTACGTCCCCATTCTCGAGTCTATTCATATTATAATGCCCGGCAAATACCTGGCCGGCCATTGTCGGGGCAAGAATAGCTGGCATTTGGCTGGCCCACTTAGGCACCATTTTATATCTGCTTATGAGAACAGACAGGTGGATTTGCAGGTCTTTATCTTTGTCATCTGTAGACTTGGTTAATATGTTTGCTATTAAAGTTCGAGTGAATTTTGAGATGTGTATTATGTTATGCTTAGTCCTTCTGGCCTTCTCGTCCAGTTAGTGTAACACTTAAGACAAAAACCTGTTAACTTGTTAAAGACAACTGTAAATTAATTTCGTAAATATTTGTGTTAATTCATTTCCCACTGCAACTGAAGACACGTTTTCGTTTTAAATATTATTCAATTTTCTCTTAGTGTTTCTACATTTAGGCATAATTTACTGTAATCATAGAAAACAAGGAAACAGCTATAGCCCAGTCTGGGGCTATAATAACTGATTGGATTCAAACAACAAATAGTGTCGTCATGTCGCGTATATTAGTTAAAATCCAACAATTTACAGTTTTTATAGAAAAGGGCGCGCGCCTCGCTTCAGCCGTAGCAGAGTAATTGACAGACGTCTTTTTAATGGCGGGTGGTTGTACCGAATTTGGGCAGCTGAAGCTAATAAAGCCATACCGCCACACAGCTTCCACTCCGTCGCATCCTCAAGCACCTCAAGCCAGAAACGTCCACTTGTCTCGATGCTCGTGGCCATCACCCATCAACATACAGACATGTATGCGTACCAATCACCAGCCAATAAGGATATTGGACATACGTGTACTTCTCCGAACCTGCTTATTAATCTTACCTTCTTGGACAGCTTTCCCTGCAAACAACTACTGGGAGGAAGCTTAGAAAACGGGAAACCCGTGAAAGGCATCATTGCGCAGGAAATCAGCTAAATTAGCAGCTATTGACAACACTCCGTAATTGGCCCTCGCAATAACCAGATGTCAGGGACGATGTACTCTAGAGACTCATAACTAGGAGTGTGTTGGAGTGGCTCCTTACGGGTTTACTTGTGTTAATTTGGAGTGAAGTGGCTTGCTCACTTACTGTACTGTGACTATACCCAGGGCACAGAATACAGACACAGGGTTTGATATATTTCCTTTTAAATTTTGTCTTATTCAGGCTATTCATTTGACTATGAGAAATCAACAGACAAACTCCTTTCTAATATTAGTGGAAATTAGGGTATGGAATAAATGTTACTTGTAACAAATTGAATAGGGTTCTCTTGAACAATCACGTGGACAATAAACAGCGTTTAGTCCTATCGCATCAATAGCGCTGAACCAATCAGTACCAAGATTTATCGCGTGATATTTTTATGATTAAGATTAATTAAATTTTTAATTTTAAGATTAAGTAGATTTTTTGCCATATGTAAGTAGGCATGTTTTTTAGAGACGTCTGTCAGGTGTGATGTCGTTACAAGACACCATTACTGCAACAAATTGCGACGCTGATTCAATTTTAAATATTATGTGCTGATTATATGGCTACGGAGTTGCATCGAATCAATTTGGTGTGTAATTTATCACGGAATCGATTTGCTTGTTTTCCACACCAACGGCACTTTCAATATGTTGACGATTATTGAAGTATGTTTACTGGGAAATCATCCGGGAATATGGTATACCGTTCCGCTGTATTGAAATAGAGCTTTTATTGAACGACTTGGAAAAACAGTAATAACAAACAAGAATTGGAAATTTATTTCTCTTCTTAAATGTGATATTAAACATTTTTTTATAGGACAGTATACTTACCTATACGATTTAATTTAGTTTTGCACAGAGTACACCGCCGACGACATAGATATCTTGCATTTTCAACATCTGCAATAATGTACTACGTGATAAAAAACAGCAGTTTTACAGAATCCACCATCATCTTCAGCCCTTATCGACCTTACTCTTTTCTTTCACGTCCACAGAGGCCCTTCGCTTCAAATATATTTAACTTTTTTTATTTATAACAAATTAATGCAGCACTACAAACACATGACATAACTTCCACACTAACTGATCAACTTTCCTCCACAGTTCTATAAATAGCCTCGACTAAATATAACGAGGCCCTGCAGCCATTAATTAAAGCAAGTGGCCGCCAAATCTTACAATTTCTCCGTTAAGTAAGAAGCGAGTTTGGAAGCTTGCGTAACTGCAGTCTGACTGTAGCTACACTTATCTATAGCTGTCACAGGAATAGCAAAGACTTTTTATACCCAGCAGGTGGCGTGACAGTGTGAATTGATATGCTCATGATTAGATACAAAATTATTGAAATCTTCCGTTGTTTTTGAAATAATACGGATGTGTAATACAACTTAGCAACTGTAGCAGATTAGCTAGCTGAAAGAATTCTTGTAATATAAACAATAAAAAAAAAGTATAATCTATGGTCAAATGCAAACCTGTTTTAGTTTTAAAAAATACACAAATTATTGTAATTTTTCCTCCTATCGTATAAGAGTGGCCAACTCTAGTGTCAAGAGTTTATCAAGCCACCCTAAGGGCCTCTGACATGCTTAACTTAATTGTAATAATATATATTGAAATAATATACATAAACTTAGAAATAGATTGATTTCACGATGTAAGATTAAGTGATTGTTATTTAAGTAAAATTAAGAAATTGTAAATATGAATTGTAATGTACCTACATACTTTATTTTGAATGGACTGATTATTATTTTACTTTTGACAACTTTTAAATTATATATATTTTAATTAGTATATGACATAGTTAAGTGATTGAGTGAGTATGAAATAGTAAATGTAATTGGTTGCGACCGTTTTAATTATTATTAAATAAACATTCTCTTTATCTTCGTTGTTCATCAATTTGATGTTATAAGATATACTCACTGTAAATCCGCCAAATTTATACCTGTAAAAAAAGTTTGCGTGATTGTGGTGTATTGTTTTGTTATAATAAGTTGAAACTGGAGAATTTCAGTTACAATGGATTTCCGCGAAGTAACGCCTGATTCAATATCTTATTTATTTATAATAAGTTGTATAGATTTTAGAAACTGATATGTACATCATCAGCTCTGTGCCTCTTATATTCAAGTCTCGACAGTTTATGACCAAATTCGTCTTTATGTCATCATTTAGATGGCAGCCTGATAGTTGATACCTACTCCGACAGTCTGTAATCGCAGTATCACTTTCACTCACTGTAAAAACAAAAAGAGAGAAGACATAACTTTTTAATTTAACTTTTTAATACTTGTCCGGTGCAAAGGCTATCGAGATAACTGCACCCTGCGTTTACTTCGAACAACTTTATTTGTGTTAATTTTGTTGAAATTGTAGAAGGCAGTTTAAAGAATATGTTATTACCTTCGGTTTCGATAAAATTTCGCGGTGTGAAATTTATGATTACAGTTTATTGTGTCCATTTAGCGTGACAATGCTGCCAGCATAATCAGAGAGTGTGTGGTAATGGGTAGAGAAATTGGCACTACTGGACTGCCTTTGGCGGTATCTGATATGTTTTTAAGCAAATTAGGACTTTCGCAAAACTTTAATGTGTATAATTTATCGCCTTTGTAATACATTTCTTAAAGAACGCATATGTAATAGTTCTTGTTGCTTTTTTTAAATTTTGTCAAGCCTAATCAAAATTCCTGAGAAAGCAAAATATGTGATCATTCTGGGTGTCATGCGCGTACTGCGTATTTTACGAAAAATAACCTAAAAAAAAAGAAAGAAGTAAAAGAAGCGTCTAATGCAATTTACTGAACTCCGACAGTCTTCAATAAGTCACATAATAAAGTATATACTTTATCTATCAATTTGCAAGTATCGTCCGATGCAGGTACGCTGTTATCTGCGTCATTTACCGACATTTTTATTACAAATCTCTTTAAAAGATAACAGTAATGATATGTGCATAGATTGTATTTTACTAGAAGGTCGTTGAAATGGAAAGTCCACGGATATTGATACTTTATTTAACTGGATAAAATATAAATAAATAAATAAATATATCAGGACATATCACACATCGCCATCTAGCCCCATACTAAGCTTACGCTTGTATCATGGGTACTAGATGACTGATATAATACATATATACTTTACTTTTGTAAATACATACTTATTATACGTAGGAACGACCAGACTCAAAACAAATAATTACAAATTTTTAAATATTCGAATCGGGAATCGAACCGGCACCCCGGATTAGAAGGCAGAGCCACTACCAACTAAGCTAACAGAGCAGTCTTATATTACTGCAGGGCAGGTTATTATTGGCCTATCATATACTTAATTACAATTTGTTATTATTTTTAACTATTTTGCGCCTTATGAAATTACTCGTATTGTAAGATCTATTGTCTTTCTGCGAAAATATATACTGGACTGGTCGTATAGCAGATCTTCTTAACAAAACTGCGGTTGTAATATTTATGCTGTATTCTCCTAACAATAAATTGCAAGGGCTTTGACATTCCATAACTCTACAGTGTTGCTAGTTGCATGTAATTTGATTTCCCTCGGCCGCGCTGCTTCCGCCACCTGCGCGGGCGCAGCGAAAGTAACTTATTTGTCAACAAGCCACTTATTTTGTAATAAACCTTGTTTGTTTTCAAATCAAATTGCCTTGCTTTGCTTTCGTCGAGTTATTTCTCCGTGATTTTAATTTAAGACTAGAAATGAATGGAGATAAATTCTTAATCTGGACACATTATGTCTGTTGCTATAAATAAAAGTTTTGAATTTGTTTTAAGATTTCTAATTTAAAATTCTTTGTTTCAGGTAAATGAATCTCTAAATCTGCAGTTGACGTATTTCTCTACATGGCAACCGTAAGTGTTAATTCCAACCAACTGGGCAAAAGTGAAAATGTTCGCTAGAAAACTTGAAAAGGATGTAACTATTAGTCACTAAAGGAAATAACTTATTTTGCCACTTACTCCGGCAGCCGTTAGCATGGACGTAAAATACTGTCTCTTGTTTATTTCTTTCTAGTCTCTCAACTAGTATTTTTGTACACGCTTACTTTTACACTACTTTTATATTTAAAATAACTCACATATTTTTATCAATCTTGAAAAAAAGAACAATTTTACCCAGAATATTAATAATCTTAACATAAAAATAATAAAAATCAGTTCAGCCAGAGAATCAGATACAATATTGCTATCCGTCGTGCTAAAGCCGTTCAAATCTGTCTGAGCCCCTTTAAAATTTCCCCCCTTATAGGGTGTGATATAAAAACTGATTTTCCTCTATGATTGGTTGAATCTCTTCTGACAAGTCATTAGTGTTGCCTTATTTATAACCACGGCTATAAATGGTAGTGAGGCGTATGTCGTCAGGTAGTTATGTGTTTGAGCTGTTCTTGAAACTTGGATGTCTAGATTTGTTCAGTTTTTTTAATTAATCGGGTCAAGTGAGAGTCTATGACATGCATGGTGTTTAGGGTCTGTAACTACGTACGTAAATATGTATGGAAAATATGTACATACAACACTATAAATATTTCGGATAAGAACATTAAGTCAGAACATTAAGTTAACTGAAAATGTATATGTGCATGATAGACTACCTATAGTTATTTCGTTGAACAAAAATAATGAATATCTATATATGATGTAATTTGCAATGATCGAATTTTCAAGATCTCTCTCTTTGAGTCGTATTTCCTCATGACCGAGGGTTGTGACCCCCGCAAATACCTAATAAAATAATTAAACAATTTAATTTTCAAGTAAAGTTAAGCTAATATGTAATTAATATATAGATCAACTTGCGAGTGAACATGTTAATTTGTATTCGTAGCTGACTACTTTTTTTGTATCTTTATTATTTGATACTACTCGGGTGTCTTGTCTGTTATTACACTATCAAATAATAATAATCATATTACTAGCATAACACATTCTACAACTATTATTTTCATGCAACCATTATTATTGTACAGGGTTATTCATTAACAAAAAAAATTATTTCAATACTAGTGGGTGCTCGCGGCTTCGCTCGCATTAAGATGTAAAGAAAGAAAGAAAGAAAACATTTAAATTAAAACAAGAACCAACAACAACAGTTAACAGTTTTAATGTAAAACTTGCATCTCCTATTTCAACCCTTTAAAAGTGGCATTTCCAAAAATCCTTTCTTAGCGGATGCCCACGTCATAACATCTAACTTCATTTCAAATTTCAGCCCAATCCGTCCAGTGGTTTGGGCTGTGCGTTGATAGATCACTATATCAGTCAGTCAATCAGTCAGTCAGTCACCTTTGAGTTTTATATATATAGATTGAAGGTATTCGAAAGCTATTTAAATGAATAAACAACTTATTTCATTATATTTATATAATGAAATAAGTTGTTTATTCCTGAAATATTTATTTATTATTATTTATTTATTTCATTAGATAAATATATTGGATGTTCATGTCTTCTGTTGCATAGTTTCATGGATAAAATGTAGCCAATTTCACTCTTGACTAATACTTAACACAGTAGCAGAAATCACGTTTCACCATCGTACCATTTAGGCGTTACATAGGAACAAACGGATCAAAAATCCTACAAACATATTTTTATATGATAATTATGATGTAAAACATTTACCTATGTATTTACAAATAAAAATCTTTTATCATAAAGAAATGTTAATTTTATTTTCATTCTATATATTTTCCTATACAAAATTAAAAAAAAACGCCGCTCGCAATGATTTTCCCAATTACATTTACTTTAGCATATTAATATCATATAACACCAGACACCAGACTTGGAAACTCTCATTCGATAAGAAGAAGAAATATCATATAAACCTGTACTAAGTATAGGAAACCAAGCGACAGTGACGGTGGCTTTTACCCCAATTCTTTACACTTTTACTTTTATGATACACTTATAGAAACAATGATTTGACAGAAAAAAACGCTTACGGACGGAGCCAATTTCTTGGCAAAGAATATGAGGTATTGGTAAACAGAAGTGATACATGTTGTAGCGAGTTTTTTGTACAAGGTTTATTTTGTAGCGATGACTTACAGAAGCTTGTGAAGCATTTGAATACCAAAGAGCAACCACTGTTACTTTATTTGTTGTGTGGTGGTTTTATGCAACACCTTTTTCGATCAATAGATGCGAATTTAAATTATGTGTGTTTTTTTTCTGTTAAATCTCCCCTATCTACTTGCTACCTGATATTTGTAGGTACTAATTTTATTCAATGTCAAATAATATTAATTCTTTAAAGACAAAAATTGATTCTATTCGATATAGACTGTGACGTTGTCGTATCTATACAAGTTAATCTTAATCTCGATCGCAGTGTGAATCACGGAATCGCCAGTAATTGTCCAAAAAATGGATGTAATAAATCTTTTTTTAACAAATCCGTCTAATGGAGTCTGGGAACGCGATGACTGGCTGGGAATCACTTCGGAGAGAAAACAATTATTATCTAGTTTTTTCTATGAAAGTTGCGTCTTTAATAAAAAGAAATAATGTATCGAGGCGATGGGAGTTTATTCGTCGTTTTAATTTTAATGATTAGCCATGGCGAAGTGATTTTTCGTTTTGTTGGTTTATAAATTGCTTTTTACTTACTGGTGGGGTAAACCTAAAAATATCGTTTGTTTGTTGAGCCCCGGTTAAACAAGATTTGAACTGGATTTGAAATGGAACAAACAATACTTTTTTAATATTGAAACTTCCGTGAAACATATACATTTTATTAGGAGGCGAGGCTATGTTACTACTCCCGGCCGCTTCGTCAACCAACACGCAAACAACATACGCGAATTGCACGTGAGTGAAAACCGTTTAGTTAACATATTGAAACAGTACTTTAATCTTCCAAACCATATCATAATACTATAACAAAGTCAAAAATTATATAATATGTGAGTATGTGGTGTGGTCCTGTAAATAACTGACTACATAAAACTTAGGCTACAGCTATATTAGACCTTAGATTACCACACAGGCTACATTTTTCCCCGGATTAACGCGAGTAACCATAAGATGCCGTTTAATTTTAATACTTTCGATTCCGCCAAATGTTTAGCACTCCATCCATCATAAAGAGACAAGTTTGCAGAGCTGCAGTAGCTGCTTAATTAGTTTATAGTATACCGGTTCTTATCTGCACAAATTGATCATATCTCGGCTTTAAATGAATTATGTGACTGCTCTGTAACAATTTCACTTCTTTGAAACGGTTGCTAAATGATGGTGACGAAGTCAGATGGGTTGATATGGAGTCGCAATAAATAGTAGTTGTGAATTAAGGCCAACAGATGGAGATAGGAATTATCTTTGCATCGTTTATGTCTGGAACTGTGTCTGTCTGTAATCTATTCTAGGGACATGAGTGTGAAGATATACATATTATTATGTATGTAGCAATTTGATTTACAAAATGACGAATTTTAGTCTATCAAAACTCGTGAACAATATTCGTGCCCTTACTTAAAATACTCGAATATTGATGTTCTTATCCCGTTAATATTGATTAAACAATTTAGGTATTTATTAACAGGGATTTATGTAATTTTTTTATCATCTATTCTCCAAAAACAGTAAAACTTCACAAATCAATTACGCCTACCATTATATCAACTCTTCCAAATTAGCGAAACAATATATCAAAGAGATACAATCATAAAACTAGCATTGTATTAGAAAGTTGTGAGGTTTTCAATTAACCACTTATGACGGTCGTAAATTAGAGCTATAATTTTATAAATTAAATTAATTTCAAACGAAATGCGCCTTACATTGAACTAAATACATGCTAAATAACTCGCAGTTGCAAGGCCAAGTTGTCGCTGCCCATTTAATGATGTACATTAAACTTGGCCTAATTTTATAATTGTTTCCCTTATTATTTTCTACTTCCACCTTCTATCTTTTTTGTAAATAAACAAGTCTTATTTTATTGCACTTTCCATTTTATACGATTTATTTATAAAGTATAAGGTAACATATATTCATGTGAAGTTTATAACCATGCCATTTGTAAATCTGAAACCTTCAAACAATGACGTTACATATCATAACATAACCTACTCATATTATGTACAAAAGTGTATTGCATGTAATACGCTGGTATAAAATATAAATACACCATCGAAAGTAGTTTCTAATTAGCGGAAGCCGCCCGAGATCGAAAGTGTGTAGCGGCAGCGGCGCGCGCGCATTTTTACAACATTTTCACATGTCTGCCGCCATGTTGGGGTCATCGACCGCAGCGGCGGGAAAAGTGGAAAATGCGAAGTGTTGCCAGTTTGTACCTGATTGGAAATCCGTTGCGTTATTACTGAGTCGTTGAAACTTGATTAGCCAATTACGTGTTACAATTTTATGTACGTACTTAGTTACCTCGTAGTGTTGGCGGAGCGCAACGCTGAGGAAAGAAAAGCTTGTTTTATTTTTAAATTGAAATAAACTTGATTTTCGTAGGCTGTATCTGATAATGTAATTACTCCTTCGATTGTATGATCGTTGTTCCAACTAAACGTATGGGAATACGTTTGGCTCTTGCAAAATTGGCTTGTTATGTCAGTGCTACACACTATTCTTTCTATTTTATAACGAATTTATACTACTATCGATACTTAACTAAAAAAATGCAATTTATTTGTTGTCGCCTTTGACTACAGCCTGCCTTGCTCATTACTTTCCTTGCTTTTTACTTGCTGAATAGTCTTAGAATGCTGAACTGGAATATTTTTTTTGAAATTTCACACTGCGCCATCCAGCGCTATGCTAATCAAACGCTTGTGTCATAGGTACTAGATAACGAATATGATACTCAAACTGTAGTTTACCATAGTCTTCTCACAGATTCCTGAATAAAGCCAAGTTAATTTGAATCCCATACACCTCCCGACCACCGCGCTGCGATCCTCAGCATTTGTATGCAGCTCCCAGCGCTCCCAGGATGTCCTCTAATAGATCTATCAATCGCGGCCGACAGAGATGTAGTGCAGACTTTGTTACCTGAGAATTATAAAATAAAAATCTTTATCCAGAGTAAATATGGGGTTTTCAGGCAAGTGGGTTTAAGACCCGTCAAACTTCTTGAAAATTAGAGTAAATAAGTTTTTCAAATAAGTGGTTCCTTGCACTACAGTGGCTTACCATCACACGAAAGCCTATTAATTAGCGTTTAAAAAAACTGTCTTAGCGCGTGTTCTGGTTTATCTATCAAACTTTATTAGGAATTGTCAAGAATAATCATATTTTTCAAACAGGAATGTTTCTTTGTTATGTTTAACATCCTTGCCATGCTAAAAGAAAAGTATTTAATTAATACAAATTTACAGTTACTGATAGGAATTTGCCATACCGCACCAAGGAAGCTTTACACTAATAGCGATAATAAAATCAGTGGGCATACAAGTGGCCACATTAGCCCTAACTAGCCATTAGCCCTCACGCTGGCAACCCCGGTCCCGCTACACGTGGCGTGTGATTTATAGCTCATTCATTCACTTCCGGATGCGGCCTGCGTCTGCGCATAGTGGCAACACTCATGCAGCCCTTTATTACTTTGTAATATTCCTAATTCAAACACCTAGCAATGAGAATGCATGAGTCTATGTGATCTTTAATTCTTTAATACAGCATTTTTTGTGCAAATAAATAATGACAAATGATGAGACACGTTTTGAAAAGGATCGCGATTAGTTCTTTTGAAATACACCTACAAATTTGTGTCCTAGTACAAAAACCTTATTACATAAGTTTGGGTTTTTTTATACTTGGGATAGGTTTATGTTTGACTACAGCCTGCTTGATGTTAAGCATTGCTGCAGCCTAGGGTGTAACACGCTTACCTAGAAGATATCTATAATAATGCCATTTCAGAAACCCCTACAGTGCATTGAAAACTCCCGACACTAGAAGTGGCTACTCGTATACGAGTTTATTGCCCATACACGTTTATTACCATAACCACCGAGCACATGATATTCTTCTGCTTCTTATGATGCCTCTCCAACTAGTGAAGGCTGGCAGTCAGCTTTGCATACTTGATTTTGTTCAACGCATAATAATACAACACAATATGACAGTATTACGAAAATGTAGAATTGTTTGACATTTACAAAATTACGATGCATAAAAATTAAAATGTATGTATTCAGCTCATTTGCCTCTCAGGATCAAAGAACTGCCTTGACCTTACATATTGTCATTTACAATATTACCGTCTTAACGCGTTTCTTCAAAATATGTGTAAATGAACCTCCTAACAATGTTCGTGCAATTTACTTATTATATCTTACCCAGTGCTTCATAAACCGCTCTAAACGTTCTCGTAATACCACGTCTACATGTTTGGCAAACAAACTTCAAGCAGCCCATATTACTATACATGTGCGTTCAACCATTAGTGCTGGTGACCTCGTGCTGTTTGTGGCTGTATTAGGGCATCATATTTATACTAATTTCAATTTAACATGCTGTATATGTGACAGCTAAGTCCCTTACTGTTGGCAGAGTGAGCTATTAAATGATTCCAATGTTATAATCTGTCTATTTTATTTATATATGTAACTCCAACTGTCAAAATACCAGCCGCAGATAAAACAGTGTTTTCTCGCTGTTTCTCGTCGGTGACGAACAACTACATTTGGAAGCGCATGTTAGCACTGTTTGCAAATCATTATTTTATCGACAAAAAACACAAGAAACTTATCTCGTGTTGCGCATTATGAAGATCTATTTGCGAAACGTGTAGACAGGGTACAACAAGCTTTCCGCGTATTATTTCTGTTATTTTCCTAATTTACGTGGCTCGGAGCGCTGTATACAATTACTGAGCAACGCAACGTTACGTGGACGATTACTGCACGTTAATGTCCTCTCATTACTGCGGACTAACTAACCCGGGTCACTGGACACGTACTTACAGGAAAATTGCAATTAAATGACGACTGGTAACACCGAAATTTAGTAGAAATAGAAGGATTTAAAGAGGTGTGCTTAAAGTAAAGCTTACTTTATTTAAAGTTTGGTAAGATTAAGTTTAGTTGATGCTGCGTTGATGGAGATATAAAGAGGTATGCTGCTTTGAAGTTTGGTTAGATTTAGTCTAGTTGATACTACGAGATTGATTTAAAGTATTTATTTATTTTCAACGATCGGCAAACGACAGCGAACGAACGACATTACATTTACTTTTTGTTAATTTACTTTTATCATAACCTGGGTATGGTAGCGAGTAGCAAACTGATGGCGCCTGATAAGAAACTTTCAGGCTGTGTTGCTGAAACAAATAGTCCTTGCCATTTGAGAATATGAAAATAATGTAACTTTTTTTACGGATAACGTACCTAATCGTTAAATAATTGTTACAAAATGTCAAGTTGTGGAAGAGTAAAGCGTTCAGTAATTTGTGTTTAGTTACGGCGGAATATTCGCAAGTTGATTGCAGGAGGCTCGCGTGCCGTGTGTGCATTTATGTTGCAACGAAACGAAGCAATTTTGGTACCAACCGCATAGCTCGCAATATTTTATAAATGGTTACTTGTTTGCTATTATTATTTGTATTTGTTTATTATAGAGTATTTGTTTATAGAAATAAATACTAGGAAAACACATGCCAAGGAAAAATCTAACGTATAAATATTTCAATTAATTATTTATTGCGTTTGAAGAAGCCGCTTTGTCGACATGTTGGCGGTTTTCTTTGCAAGTTATTATGATCTAAGAGTTGGGATACGCGGAATTAAAAGAGTCATATGGAAAAATTAAAACTGGTTTAGCTTAAAAAGTAAGTGGGTAAAAATAATTAAAGAAATATTTGTAAATGTTCTGTAAATCCAAAATGTCCCAAATTTCTTTATTTTGCATGTAACTACCGGCCACCCCTATTATTATTATTTCGTTTTGCTCATAATTATGTACTTTAACCGAGGCAGTACGATTTTTACCGCAAACTTCATGGAAATCTGAATTATCCACATGCAAAACTGGCAGATGAGACTACACGGAGCTTTAAACTACCGGAAGAGACATGTCAAAGATGATATTACTTATAAAAGTGGTTTTAGTAATGACTGCATGTCCTAATTATTAATTAATCATAATCGTCCATTTTAATTCATTTTTTGCAAGTGCTATTCGAACGTACTTTTTTATAAATCGGTTTGTTATAAATAGTAATATCAATACGTATGTATTCTAACAGAAGCATTGTTTTAATAAAAATAAAAAAGCCTTTATTTTCTATTACTCCTTATATTAACTTTATACATCCATGCATGTTTGAAAATTTAGAAGTTATCAGTATAAGATTTGTTAGTATGAGTATACTTTAGACTTCACTTAACATTTACACATATTTTATTTCATGACTTAGATTGAAAATACTACTATGAAAATATCAAATTGAGAATACAGAACTTATTTAATATTAGCATTGTTTTAATAGTGATCTTTAAAATTGCCATTCACTTCCTAGGTCCTGGGATAATAACTGTTATGTCTTTAAAATTAATTCCATTACATATTTAGATAGGTAAGTAATGAATCCAACATCCAACGATCCATTGATGAAAACCGTGCAAAAAATACTTGTATATTCACAATGTTGCCAATAATTTCAGCTCTTCCAGCTTTTATACTATCTGTGAGGTTTAAACATTTGTTTCAAAATGAAGAGTCACGCGAGCTAAATGCTAAACGTGGCAGTTTTACCTCTTGTTAAAAAGTTGACACGCTACTAACATTGTACTCGTTTTGAAACAATTTGTTGAAATCGTTTTACTCTGCTGCAATTTGCTGCAAGTTTATTTTTGTAAAGACTGCAAGTAAGAAATGACAGCTTCTGTTTTGAGCTTTGAAATGCTAATTCTGTAAAGGCTGTTTTATGCTTAACTTATTCTTGGCTTATTATCACATTGTTAAAAATTAGGGTACAGTTTATTCAAATTCATAGCTTAGCAATGATCGATATGTTTATAATGATGCAAGCGTACGCTTAGTGTGGGACTAGATTGTGCTGTGTGATATATCCTGAAATATTTGTTTATTTAATCAAATCAATAGAGCAAGTAATTAAATCATTCATTAAGCACAAGATAGTTCGTTTTACTATAGTGTTTTTCGTAGATATGCAGAAGATACATGATTACTATACATAGATCGTAGTTAATATACTATTTTTTGACCAACAAACTATTTGATAGATCGTAGACCCCGATTATAATCTTACAATCAATTATTAGGAAGGTAATTTGCAAACTCTCAAGCACTAGATGTCGCCACTTTGCGTACATAAAAAGTAACATCCCAGTGTTGCTAGCAGCAGTGGCACGACTCGGCAGTGTACACCTTCACCGAATGACAATGCAATGCGTTTGTTGAACCTGCTGTGCGCTTAGCATCCTAATTGCACGACGCGGTGCTGAGCGTGAGCTAAGACTGATGGGGAAGTGAATGTTATGTTATTTTGTTTGCTATGTGTTGACATGAAGTTTTATTGCTATATTAGGAGTTTTAAGAATTTAGTAAAAAAAATACAAAATTCAAAATTCATTTATTCATAATTTTTGTACATCATTCTTAGAAACCCTACAAACTGGGTGAGGGTACACCCGTACCATGTCGGTTAGTTCCTTCCTGTATCTTCATTTTAGTACAGTAACAATATATATTAGTGAAAATTAGTTACATCCTTGCTTTTGAAACTGACGTAAAAAAAGAAGTTTTTATGATCTAATTTGAAACTTCTGAATGGATGTGGGTCTCAGTGATGATTCATTTTGTTTTAAGTTTTTATAATAACATTAGTCTGACATGCATACAGTTGTACCGATGTAAATACATTCAATAACATTAGCCAGGTCATGTTTATTGCTCTCAAATCAGGATCAAAGTCAAATCAATCACATCTCATCATAATTAATTTCGATTATGAAAATGTCAAGGACATGAATCAGTTCTTTTCGAGAATTACCTAGGTTGATTCAGTTCGCTACTTGACCCGCTACGGGTCACTCGGATTAACTCGCCAAGGTCGGCCGATGTCAACGAATCACGAATTGAATTCCAACCCATTCATTGGCTGATGCGTCATCCTCCGTGTCTACCATTAACATAACAATTCCACCAACACGATCCTAAATTAACACATTGTGATAAGCCAAAAAAATATTACTTACGAATAAATTGCGTTATTTATCCGGGTATAATATGTAAGGTCAAATCGAAGGCGTGTTTGATAATAAATAGAATGGAATTCTTATGTGCAGAGAAAGTTGAATTATGAATTTGTTAGCGGCCATTATCACAGGTTACATCACATGTTTAATGTCTGCTTAGAATTTGTAATTTGATTAGTAGGTATTATTTTTTATTTATGACTCTTTTAGTTTTTGAATTCACGAATAGTAATTAGCCGCTGTAGGCGAATCTGCGCTGTTATGGCAACATTTTTCATCGACAGAATTTTAAGCGGGAAAATATTTTTCATTCTCGTTCTTTCACAACTCAACAAAATATTGTGTCTTCAAATTTATTTAACGCTTGCTATGCGTACTATTGACTATACACCACCATAGTTACTTTAAATTTTGAAGATATTAAATATTTATTGCACTCGCTTGACGGCGAAGGAAAACATCGTGTGGAAACTGATATGTTTGAGGACCACCCTATCCGAGGACATGTGTCTTCCGTGGAAGTACCGGGGCGCCCACCACCATGTATGCCCTAACGAATTAATTCAGCGGGGGAATCACGACCCTCAGTCATGAGGAAATACGACTCTAAATATAGACATTATCATTACTTTTTTCCTATGTTTAGGTAGGTATGTCGGCCATTGACACTGCTGCGCCTTACTGCGATATCTGCGATCTCATAGAGTTAGCGGGCAATTAAATGGTAATTGTAATTCCACTTGAACATCGTCGTGGCTGCGAAGTGAGTCAGGGACGTGAAGCTATGGTTGTTACGTTTGTGTCGAGTACTGGTGGGGTTAGAAGTGTTTAGTGTCTACAATTATATAGTAGGAAAATGAAGAAGTTTTTGATAAACTAGTCGTGCTCAAAATGTTGTGTCTACGATCGGTGGGGATAAAAATTTGTCTATATGTTACCCAGCAAGATTTTCGTGATATTAATACAAATGTGGTACAACTCGGTTCTGCTCTAATCACTACCACAGTTGCCAATTTCGCTTTTTAATATTAGTATGAAGTGTCATAATGGGACGGGATACGACACTCAAAAAATGTATTGTTACTTACTATGAATATGAATTTTTAATATTGAATAAAAATAAAGGCTATTTTTTTTATTTTATTTTATTTATGAATATGAATTTTAGACCTTATAATGGGGAATCTCTCGATAAATCAAACGATTTTTTTTGTACACCAAAAAAATCTTAGTTCCAAGTAACTTTAGCCATCGACATTACTTGCAAGCCAGCAAGTACATGGGACGGCAATGCGACGACTGCTGTCTGTCTGTCTGCGATTTATTATTAGATAACTCATGTATCTCATGTGACCTTTCCCACTGGTTATGCGTGACTTCCTTTCAAATGTTTATAATTATAATTCAATATTTATTGGAAAAAATCTTTTGTCGGAATTGAATGATATTGATTGATTGTGTTATTGTGGCGATGAAATCTAAGCATATAATATTTGTATCCGACTGGAGTAAATTCGTTCCTACGTGTATACAGATAAAGATAAATATGTAAATATATATTTACATATTTATCTTTGTTAGTTTAGTAACACAATAGATTACTTATAATTAATAGATTACACCAAATCCGAATCGAAACTTTTGTAAAATCTATTTTTAGAACTTCGGGTATTAGTACTTACAAACGAGGCTCTTGCATTTCACTTCTTTAGAATCATCTTGGCGATAACCAAGATATTATATAAACACCATAACTTCATAAATAAAAAGTAAAAGCGTCGCACAAAAACAATAAAACAGAAGATACAATATCAAATATCCAGAGATAGTGGAGACAATAGAGAGAGCGCAATATTTGCTCGCGACTGTGATCGATTACTAATGAAATCGAGAAGCTGAATAGATCTGATCTGGGGAGATAACGGGAAGTCACGCTGGCTAGCTATTACTTTGGCAGTATTTATATAATCATCAATATAATAAGTAAGTACATACATATAGTTGGTTCCAAAAGAAAAAGATTACTATTTGCAAAAAAATCAAAACACTGTTGCCCTGCCAACACATTGAAACATTGCTACAGAATAGATAATACTGACAAAATAATAAGTCTTCAAAAAAAACAAAGACAGCAGCAATTAAAACCTCGCTGAAGAAGCGCCAAAATATTTACTAATTGCGATCGCATTCAGGCCACATAAGAGGAGCAACAGGCCAAAGTACTTTCTCACCAAACTGCTCGGATGTGTGGCACTGGGCCGGCCGAATCTTTCCCAAGCAAAAATAAAAAAATCTCTGTCGTAATAGAATAGATGCAACTCGAGTAAAACCGCGGCAAAATTGCGGAAACCACGCGTACGTGACGTAACGGCCACCTTGCTTTGTAATCTGTGGATGCTGCTACATACTCTGTGGAGAGGTACTGCTAGTGCTATGTTATCTGTGCAAAAGCACTGATATACAATCTATGGGACATTTACCTTCTGTGTATTTGGTAGGCCTGAAAACTGCCCATAGTTCATTTGACAAAGGAACGTGATTACCAAAGCTGCTATCAAAGGTCGATATGAGCATTCTTTGGATAGAAAGTAAAAAGTAATGTAGATTTTCGGCTGAACGTTTCCGAGGATCTTCAGTTAGAGTGCGTTACAGGTTAATTATTATGTCTGGACTTATTTTCATTAACAACATAAGCCCTAAGTGTTCCGAATAAAAAAATATTAGGAACATAGGACGAAGATGAACATACAAACTTATTGCTACATAATCAAGTAAACAGGAACTGCTAGTTATTCTGTGTTATTACATGCGGTAGTGACTACGTCTAGTGCGGTGGCTGGCGATGAAATGGCGGTATTTTTGGCGCTGCGGTCGTTGACCCGCGGGTGAGTGAAAGTCCGCCGCGGGCGCCACGCCGGCTGCGCGCGCGCACCCCCGCCCTGCGCTTTGTCAATTTTGGTAATTGATACAATGGGGATTAATTACAGAAATATGCGTAACTTGATTTATTACTTAAATTAGATATGTAGGCAATTTAAGCCAATATACAGATATAGTAGACAGATTGCAGTGTTGAGATGCATGTGTTTTTGCAGTTCAAAATTGGCATAGTTTTAAATTAAAACAAGTAGATCTTTATTATTAGCTAATCATTTGAGTTATTTTATAGTTTACTTTTTTCCCAAGTGTTGTTATTTTTAATCCTACTAGCACTAATCGGAAACAATGCCTAAGTTACTTCACCCAACGTAACAAAACAAAAATTCCGCACCTATTTGTACTTCCAACGTAACACTACACAAAAACAAAAGAACATAACCTATCAATTAATATCGATTGCGCAATCTAAGCATCTTTACAATAACTGTAATGAAATAAAAATGATAAAAAGAACATTCACAGCGCACAATGTTCAGAGATGTTTGATAAATGTTTACGCAACGTAATCATGGCGTGAATTAACACTACTATTGTGTAATTGTTCAGATGATTGTGATGGCAGAATGGAAAGGTAACTCTTATTGTCGTTTTGCCTGTTATTGTTGTCAAATATTTGTTCGGTATTGTTTATTTTAATGGTTTTTGGCTTTGTGCGGTGTAATCGTAACTTCCTTTTTTTCGTTTGTCTGGTCTTTTGATTTCTGTCAGTGCGAATATCAGCTTGGTTATTTTTGAAAGTGATCAAACTGCAGGGTTCAAATTATTATAAATAAAAAAACACCTATATTTTTGGCATTATAAACCCTGTTCCATCCAACGTGAGAATCTTGGTTAACACGTAGAACGCCATGGGGGCCATATATGACCTCTACCTGTGTACTTCATTAAGCCATGGGGGGCACCTGTGACCTCAAGTCAGACCTATTTTCAAGACATTTTTCTACGCCACCGGGCACAGTTACCTTTAATTTGTGCATCGGAAGTGACCGGCGCGGCGCTCAAGAGGAAATATACCAAGCAGGACACAGATTCTGTGAATGGAACTTAGAAATTTCTTGAAATTTGTATAAAAGCCTTTTATTTTTTAAAAAGTTTATTCTTATGTTCAAAATATGTTTTTTAAATGAATTAGTTAAATAAAGAAATTATAATAGGCCTTATATTAGGAACTAAAAGATTTTAGAACAGAAAAAAAAAATTATCCATGAACACATCTTAGTTGTGACGACATCTCTGACACAAAACAATAAAAATAGAAAATCACAAACAAAAATAAACAGTTACATGTCAAGTCAAACATTTATTCGGATTGCTTACTGTCGATGCTCCCTATTAAAACACGGTAGGCAATAGTGCGGTTGACCATCACATTGTGAACAATAGGTAGGTACTTTGCGTGTCTTATTTTTTGCATCTTTTCTCGAGAACATCTCTACATTCTTCTTGTAACAGGCAACACAGAATCGTCTGGTTTTTTGAACTGGTCCCGTCTTTTTGATCAGTTCATGTTTACGTCGTTTTGGACGTAATTCATTTCTCAAATAATCTCTTTCTGGTTCTGGATTCCTTGAATTAGTTAGATACCGAACAAGCCGTTTTCTATAATCCACTATTGAAATATTTTTCTTTGTGGTTTCTTTATACATTATCAGCGCATTTACCACTGATGTATTCAGGAGCAATTCTATGGCCAATTTCCTGTACCATTTGACAGTCTTTCTCAGAGGGGTTGAATATGATGTCATCTGGTCACTCATGTCGACAGAAGCTTTACATTTGTTGTAATCAATGACCATTGTGGGTTTTCGCACATTCTTGCCTTTGATATTCAGACGAGTAAATGTGTCCGTGTGTTTTGTCGACAGCATTAAAACGTCCCTTTTATCCTTCCATTTTAATACTGTAATGCCATCATCGTTCTCTTGTGCGACAAATTCACCTCGCTTTAGTTTGGTTTCGACTACTTTTTTGGGCAAGTTTCGTCTGTTTTTTCTAACAGTCCCCAAAAAATGTGTATTGTTCTTTAGTAATTCGTATGCTAGTCCTAAACTTGTGTACCAGTTGTCGGTGGCAATGGTGTGGCCTTTATTGAGGAGTTCGTGACACAGGGATAATACTATCTTCGTGGGGGTGTTATTCTCAGTATCAAGATTTTTTCCGCTGTATACCTGTATTTTTATAGTATATCCAGGATTTGTACAAACTTTAAACAGTTTTATACCGTATTTGTGTCTCTTTGATTTATTATATTGTCGAAATGCAACTCGACCTCTAAAAGGAATCATACTTTCGTCGACACATACTTCTTCTTTGGGCGCATAGTAGGTTTTGAATCTATCATTTAATAGATTTACAAGATATCTGATCTTTCCAATACGATCATTCGGGTTTATGTTGTCATTGTCGGCAAAGTGTAAGTACTGCAAAAGTAATTCAAATCTATTCCTTGTCATCACTGTTCGGGGAAACGTTTGTGCCATCATGTCATCTGTACTCCAGTAATCGCTAATTGATGGCAGTTTTACCAGACCCATGAATAATATTAGTCCAAAAAAACGCTTTATTTCATACATGTCCGTTGGATGCCATAAATGTGAGCGAGAACACGGCTTATAGACATTATCTTCACGGCTTTGGGTAGCGAACAAGTTCGTTTCTTCGGCAATTATTTGAAACAAGTGATCATCAACTAACAAAGTGTAAAAATCCTCAGGATCAGCTTGGCAAAAGTCTCTTGAAAAAGGGAACTTCATACCTGTGGGCTCGGTGAAGGGTATTACTCGAGCCGAGCGTCCAGTAGGGTTCTTCCATTTTGAGTACGTGTTTGAAGAAGTAGGTATGTTTCGTGCGACAAAACTTTCTACCGAGTCATTATCACTTTCAGAATTGATAACCATAAGTCTTCTTCTCTTCGGTACATGCAGATTTTCAGACCCTTCGTCACTACTGACATTGCTGAATGATAATTGAAGTTCATTATATTCCAAGGCAGCGATTTCTTGCAAGTCTTCTTGCGAAAAATCAAAGTCTGCAAAATCCATTTGAAATTCACAAAAATCACGTAGGTATCTCGCCTACCTATACTATATATTCCATTGGAATGAATTACGGAACAAAACTCGAACGAAACTCGCTAACGCTACCGAAAAATAAACAGAACGCAACCTTTCTACGCAAGCGCCTGCGACTGACTGGAGCGTGGGGTGACCGGCGGGGTGGGCGGCGTGGCGCGCTGTAACGTATATTCACATTTCTGCTTTTGAGCGCCGTGGGGGTCACCGGTGCCCTCATGTAATTTTTAGCCAATATCTCAAAAACTATATTTTTAATTTCACTAATAATTGTTTTCTGTACACATAACATCATTATTATTAAAATGACATTAAATTTTTTTTGGAGTAAAATGTCATTTTTTTCTAAGCGTTCAACGTGTTAAAAATATAACGAGAACAAAAAAAACAAATGAACGCAAGATATAACTCGAAGTTTTTATCAGCAAATTACTAAGCGTACATTTTTGCTATGAGAATACCTGGAACGTCATGAGGAAACCCCTTAGATAGAGTCAAAATACAAACTCTAGACATACAGTAAACTTTGTGTTACGTAGTGTGTTGGGACCTGTTATTACTAAAGTTTGAGGCTAAGTGCTACTAATCCACTAACATGCAGGTCCGTAATACCACGTTCACACAGCGCGGAAGCCCTGCGACCTGGGGATACACCACCCACATGTACCTAGCCATCATGGAATAGGTATTACCTGGCTTCTGCCATTTTTTAGTTAGTTTCTGAATTTATTATCTGAGTTGACTTCTAGTGTTTGATTGGGTGCTGAATCCAAAAGATAACAACGGGATGTCAGACTTTTTTGTGGGGTGCTTTATACGCGACAGTTTTTCGGTTTCATAAAAGTGTATATGATTCAATTAATCAAACTGAAATAAATTCAATTGTACAACGGCGCTAACAAACTTTGAATCTGTAAAAGATTGAAAAAATATCACTATCTCTTATATATGTGTGTACTTACTTATATATATGTATTCATAAAGTCTGTCTAGTTATGTATATGTAAATCAATATCTAAGCCGCAATCTCCACCGCGTCAATGTAGCCCCGCTGACATTTGTCTGGGATGCGCCGGCGCAGCTAAGCGTTTTCCTCGTGTTGCGCCACGGACGTAATTTCTCCGCGATCTTTTAGGGACCGCCCTTTAGGGAGAGATTTGTGTAACGAGAGGCGTAACTAGGAGGCCGATAGCATCTCACAACCGCCGGGAGCATCTGATACCTGGAGTAATGGAAATTGTACGAGTTAGGTGCCAGTGCTTCTAGATATACTGAGAAAGTTGAGAGCCTTTTTGCGTTTTCATATTGCAAATAAAAGTCGTGTCTTTAAAACTCCTAGAACATTGCAAATGTATGAATATGTGAATGTTAGCGATATGTAATATTGCGTCTTACTCTGTTTGCTAAACTGTCACTTCAAACTTTGTATACTTAACATGGTTAGATTGAAAGATGAATTATGAAATACCCGAATCATGTTTGAAACGCATAACATGAAGTAAAAACACCTAGACAGCTTGTAAGGTAGCATTCAGTACTTGAGTGGAGCTGCAATGACAGCTAGCATGCTTGATGACACTAAAAAAGGAAAAGAAAATAATGTTCGTGACACAAATCAAATTTCTATACTTTCCCCGCGAACACTCAGCATACGTAATATTACATTTTAATTCACAACACATCATCGTAACATGATATTGCATATTTTAAGACCCACAAGAATTATTTCAACAGCTCACTTTACAAGAACTACGGTAACTTGTAATTAATTGTTTCAGCTCATTATTACTCCGAAAGAATGGCGTTAACTTGTCAGTAAGATCTTTAATCTGGCAACATTAATCATTCAGATTTCAGCGGAGTGTCAAATGTTGATATCATATCAAGTTACTCCATGATGAATATTCGCATATTTCATTGCGAAACTTCATCAACTCATCTCTCCCAGATCGCTTATCAGCTTTTGAGAAATTCGTCTCGCGCATTACAAATAAGTGTTGCCATACACCGGGAGGCCTACTTACAACGCCAAACCCCGGCTGAGCTCTGATCCGCATCAGCCATTCAAATATAAATCCAAATCAATTTGCCTAATTTATTAGGTGTCATAACGAATTTTCTTTATCGCCATTCGAAAAAAGAATTACCATGACAAATGGTGCTGCGATCGATTCGAGCTCACGCGCATTTGAGAGCGAGATGGCTCGATTGGATAGCAGCGGCGAGTAAAGGAGAAAGGAGACATTCAAATTAAGAATAGTATCGGAATCGATCTTGATTTGTCGAGTGGTGACAAGCGATCAGTCAGACGAGAGCGACCACAATGGCGGGTGCGGTCTCGAAAGTGTCGATTCAATGTCGTATGCGATACTTGTACCCGATATCGAAAGCGCGAATCGACATTGAAATATGTGCTTGCAACGTGATTAATTTTATTAGTTCAACAGTAATTAAGAACCTTCAAAAAACCGGTCAAGTGTGTTGAGGAATGGTGTATGCACGGTATTGAGTTTCGTAGGCCTACCGCAAACTGACCTGAAATGTTCGATGCACCGATAAAGTTAAGAGACACATGTCTTCATAGACTATTAACAGCATTTAAATAACGGTATTGAGTACTCGTTTATTTTGGGGGTAGTTGGTTAAATTTAACTTGCAGAGCCCAATGAGCGATATCCCTTGTTGACTTTTAATTTTCAGATCACAGATTTCACACTTCTAGATAACTATGGTCAAGTGAAAACCTGTTTTAGTTAAAAAAAATAGAATCCCAGTAAAATAGACTGAAACCACACTTGATTAATTCTGTTTGCATTTTGTCAGCACAGAGTTTCTTTTAACAAACATCGCGCAGATTTCTAAGGTTCTCTCGAGTGCCGTCGTTAATCGTCGCTCTCGTGGGAGACCGCTACGGCGATTGATATTTGATCACGTCCGAACGAAGAGAAAGAATTTTATTGACTGAACGTTTCTATACTTCTTAAGTAAATGCAGCTCTACAATGTAAACGAATGCCACTTAGCACCTCGATGAATTACGTTGATAGTTCTAATAGAGATGGTTTTATAAACGAATAAGTAGATATGTAATTCAGGCATTTGATAACTTTGCCTCTACTGGAAAGCAACGAATGAACTTACTAGGCATAATGAGCATACCACTTGGATTTCAATGAATTTGGATGAGCTATTTATTATAATCTCTGATGAAGCTATTGAGCTATTAAAAATAGGACTAAGAAATACCTGGATGAGGTCTGCACAAGATCGACGCAGATGGCACATGCAAAAAGAGGCATAGGCCTCCTTTTGCAAAATCCCACTGCTGGGTATAGACACAGCAGTGGGATTTTAAGGGCAGTGGATGATGATGATGATGACGATGAAGCATCTCGCAAAAAAATCTGATGACTACATACCTCACGTATACTTTTCAGCGATTCTACAACCAGTCAACAAGCTTACTAATCTACACATCGATGGCTAAATTATTCGTGTTTGTTTGTGCGCAGTAGTCGCGACTTTCACTTCATTTCACTGTCCCTAAGCACGGCTGCGCCTGCGCCCTTCTATGTCATATATTATTGTACATGTCAATAGAAACTACCGGAATCCTACAATTTGTGACTATTTTGTCAACAAATTCAATCTCCAGTATGAATTTGACAAAAAAAGTAGTCGATAAGTCTGCTCTTACCAGTCTTGTAAAGTCTCCCTAGTTTAACATTTCTTCAGCGAAAGAAGGACAATCAACGTTTACAATGTATGATATAGGCGTGTCGGTAACTGCTAGTATTCATTTCATAAACAAAGAAATTTTGCTAAATTATAGCAGAGTTCAATCAATCAATATAGCTTTATTGTACACCAGATAAAAAAATACAAAACAATTTACAGAAATATTACTTAACCTGTACCTAGGTTATCGCTGGTAGGTGGGCGGCCTTATCGCGTAGAGCGATCTCGTCCAGGCAACCTTACCAGGTATGTGCGGGACAAGAATAAACAAATAAATGCTAATATGTCTTATCTGTAAGAATACAAAATTTAATCATTTATTGTGTAAATATTTGCTACGATAATGTTTAAATAGTTAACTATCCAATTCCATGATGAGTGATAAATCCTCCAGCATATTTCCTAAAGACGTGCACTAACCGAGGGCCGTTTGTTTCAGGTAAATCAACAGTTAACAGTAACCAGCGGTAAGATGGCAGCTAATTGTGGGGAGCCCCTGGTTTGTATAATTACTGATGGAATTTCTCATCTGGGACAGCACCGGCATGCGGAGGCTACTAAACGCGAGCGAACTATTATTAAGTTATATTACATACTTTGCCTACATTGGTTTATATGCAATTAATGTAAAATTATGTACGAGTCTAGGTATGCGAAAATTGCTAGGTTTCCTCTTCTGACAAGTAACAGAAAATTTATCGTTTAGAAACTAAGATATTTCTATTTTTTTTTTAATTTTACAATAATATTCAGACACATGTCATATTATTATGATGGATGTAACGTTTATATCTTGTTTATTCTCTTCGTGAGTAAAGTATGTTTAGTCTCCCTCACTATAATCTGGAGGCGACGAGTCTCGATGGTAAATTTATTAATTTTAATTACTCGTAGACATGGGGTTCGTGATGCCGCGTCAGAGTAGAGGTGAGGACTATGGCATAAGCGTTAGCGATGTTTAATCTAATATCGTTTTCACTTCCGCTTTTATTATCTCCATCCAATGTTCCTTATTTGTGTTAACTTCATAGTTCTTTTACATATACGCTTTTATAAGCCTGAATAAAATTTATGTATTGGATATTATGATATCTAATGTTACAATATAATATTAGAGATAATCAAACAAATGTACATACATTGCTATAAAAAAGATGGCGATATAAAAATCTAAACTGAATTTGCATCACCACATTTTTAATCACATAACCACAGGTCTTTGTAAACCTTTATGGCTTTATGCAATTGCTTCAACACCATCAATGATTATCAAAATCATTTAAAAAAATATTTTATTTGCTAAAATCGCTCATCCCACCACTATCTCTTTCAGCAAACATCATCGCTCTATAAACTAGCCCATGGTTCTCATAACTCTGGCATACGATACTCCAAATAACTGTAGTATCTCTGCTGCTATCACTGCAACACTGATAAACTATCTGTTATTTCTCATTTCTCTTGGATAGATATAAAACACATAAATAATTTCCTTAGAAGCCGGGATTTAGAACTAAATTATTTACTTACATACACTTAAAAAAGGTCGAAGTAGCCCAAAGAGCAGTGCTAAAGGTTGCCTATAAGAAGCCATTCAGACACCCGACCCATGAGCTTTATCAAGAGATAAAATTTTTGACGGTTAGGCAATTATACATATTGTTCGTGATCCTTCGGTTCCATAAAACTGCCCCAGTCACAGCTCTCACTACGAAACCAACATCGCGCCGCAACACCTGGAACATCCCCGCCACCAACACACGACTAGCACAACGTGCGTACTATTACAAAGGCCCTGCTTTATACTCCAAATTCGAACATGAACATAATCTCCTTAACACTACAAGATATGTCTGTAAAAAGAAGATTACTACCTGGCTACTAACATTAAACTACCTGGACACGGAATCACTAATAGAGTTCGTATCTTAACTACCAAATACTATTTGATACTACTCAAATACACAAATACTTCACAACACACACTACATAACATACATTCACACACCACCGCGTATTTAAGAGGCTATTAATTTTAACATACTTACTAAATAACTTAAATTTAATCTTACTTAATTAGGATATAAAATAGTGCTAAGAACATTTATGTATGGATAAAAAACTGATTATTTAAAATTGGTTGGGAGGTGCCAATAATTAAACCAATTAGTTACACACAGCACAGCTGTGGCTCAGACTGACCGAGTCTTACAACACAGGCTTAGCCTAGTGTAGGACGCGGAATGCCTGCGCTACAGACAGCAATAATTCTACTTATTTTGCCTTGCAATGCAAGTACATCATCTTTTGCTTGGCACCTACCAGCCCATCAAAATGTATGTCTAAACCTAAGGAAGAGCCTACACTCCACAATACAGGTAAATTACATCGTAGTGTGGAGTGTACGGAACAAAGTAGTATAAGTACCTACATTTTTGCTATATAAAGTTATCTCTATCTTATCTTTATCTTTACTTAAATCTTTACTATATATAATATTATAAAGCTGAAGAGTTTGTTTGTTTGTTTGAACGCGCTAATCTCAAAAAGTACTGGTGCGATTTGAAAAATTATTTTTGTGTTGAATAGACCATTTATAGAGGAAGGCTTTAGGCTATATAAGATCACGCTACAACCTATAGGAGAGAAGAAACCATGGAAAATGTGGAAAAAAATACGGAAAAAATTATTCATCTTTGAGGGCTTTTGTTAATAACTATTCCACGTGGACGAAGTCGTTGGCACAGCTAGTATGTTATAAAATTTAGTACTTTGCGTTGTTTTGACAGCTAACGCTCAGTTTTGGGGAAATTATGGATAAAAACATATTATTGGCTCATTAAGTGGCACACGCTACTCATATACATAGTACCTAACTCGTATACCTAACACCATTAGGTGATATCTTTAATTTATTTTTAGGTTAAATAGGGGCAAACATATTTAGATGCAATTCGGTAGATACGGAAATAGATTTGAGCTAGTAGATCATCATAATATCGCGCGACGCTATTACACATGTCTTTCGACTATTATGCTAGCTTCATATAAACTAGGTTACCTGGAAGAGATCACTTTAGTGATAAGGTTGCCCAATGTCCCTGGTTACTTTCCACCCTTATGTTAAATATGTTCTTTTTATTTGGTGTACAGTAAAGTATATTTGATTTGATTTTTACAAAGCAAAATTTTCGCAAAGATTTCGGCCTAACACTTTTTAGCAACGCCTATCAAAAACTACACCTTATCAAAGTGAAGTAACGTTTACAAGCGTGAAGATGCGTAGTAAATGTTCCCACAGTGTTGGCAGCGTGTCACGGCCGGAGCTCGGAGAATATTTATACTTGTCAATTATTCATCATATTTGTGATGCGCCTGTGAGGTCGGCGCATCGTGTACTGTGACCACGGTTTTTTATGCTGATAGAACGATCAAATTTAAAAAAAAGTGTGTGTAAGTGTTTGATCCACAGTATTAGGGACCTAGCATGTTTTTTATTAAGGTTTCTTTCGTAATTAGTAGTATTAGTTAGTAGTGATTGGGATGAATACTGTGGCTCCACAAACACAAGTTCCGCATGGGACTTAGCGTGGAGCTCAGGGTTTATGTCGAACGTACGCCAACACAAAGAATGTAAGCTTATTTTAGAATATTCATAATATGTACTGTCACTGTGTTTTGATAAATAAAATATTTGTATTTGTATTTGAATATAAATATGCAATTGAGTTTTTAAACTAATACGGTGTGTATCATTTATAGAACTTTTTTTATGTGTAAATAAATAGTAATTCATAATTAAATAAAGTAGTTCTCTAATCTTACTTTTATGGAAGGGAAATGACGATTTATTATGTAAACTTAAATTTTGCATTACTGTTTAAATACGGATCTACATATTTGTATGTTTGAAAACTAAATCGTATAACGGTAGTCGTAAATGAGTAGGAACAATAGTTAATTTAATGAAACTCACATTATGTTTCATTACACAAACATTAAATTTGTCAAATTGCGAATAAAATTCACATAACACATAATTACACTTAACACGATTAGGCTTTTATAATTTTCTTGTATTGCGGATTTAAACTTATTTTAATATCGGTTGTAGTGCCTTCGTGGGCATTAAAATTGCAATAATTTTAAACGTTGTCTAAAGCGGGTTTATATGGGGCTTAATGCTTGCTCCATTTGTGTGTAGTTTTAATTAAACGGCACCCATAAGCTTCTATCGAGAGCAGTTCCGTATCCAGGGGATTTTCATCCGGGGCAAAAGTAAAACCGCCATTACTTGATAAAGGGCCTAAGCATAGGTATACCATAAAGATAATCAATAACATTGCGACCCCGTATGGAGTACCGATTATTCTTCGCTCCCTAACCTAGACTTTAATCCCTTTCCCCCCCTAAAGTCTTCAAAGCAATTACTAGCTTCCCTTAGTCTGGGCCTGTTTGAGACAGAAACTGTTCAAATTAATAGAAAAATGATATTCCACAGTTTTATGAGAGTACTTTAACTGAGAATACGTTAATGGTCTCGTATATTTTTATTTTATTTTTCTTCGAGCCGCGCCCCGCGGTGCTGCCCGCGGTTTATTAGATGTTACACCTTTTTTACTATAAAAACAACGACAAAGGTATTATTTACTAGTTTGATGGTGAATTTTACTAAACACTTCCTAATTACCTCTAAACGTCGCCACACATAAAAACATATTTATTTGCGTAATATAATTTATTTAATCAGCCATATGTTAATGCCGTAGTCAATGCGATTTAAAATGTTTTGTTTAGTTTTTACGAACGTCGTTTTGTAAATGGATAAAGAAATCGGCTTAAGATTCCGCTTATTCAGTTCAGTAGTCTGTATATTATTAATGGTGCGATAACAAAAGCCTTTCAATGCTTAAAATTATTTTGGCAAAGCAAAGGGTATTATTACGGTAGATCCTTCATGCGATAACTCGATTGTCGATATTCACGGCCAAGATCCGATTTCGTATCTCGATTAATCGATTTTTTTACGAATTTAATAATAGACCCCTGTGGTACTCGAGTCGGTAATCAAATGTGCTTACACATTGAAGTGATTGAATCAACAATGAACGAAATTAACATCCTTGCTTGTTATTCCAATTGGAATTCATTTGTTTATCGATTCAATAAATTTAGTTCCTTTATCCGACTAAGATCTGACATTTGCGGCTGCAAAAATTATGAACACGAGCAATATTTAGTTGTACAATTCAATTTATCCTTCACTATTATGTTCACGTTATACAACTGGGCAAGAGTTATTTAGCGCAAAATTCCGGCCATTCATAGTTTTTACACGTACGCTTTAGAATCGATACGAGCATTCGATTGAATCGATAACTAATTACGGGAACTCGTTGTAACCTCAAAATAGTGTCCCACGCTTGCAGCTGTGTTGTTGATATTGGAATATGTTCATTATGCAGTTGTGTTAAGGAGTTTAAGGGCTGTAGTTGCATTGAATCGTATCGATATAATTAACATTTCACCTCGCTCTAGTTAGCAGGTGTAGTGTAGTTCTGTTTGTCTCGCCGTGACAGGTTGGTTTACGATGACTTTAGATTTACTACTCCCGGTCTAATGCATTCAATTAATGTATGTATTACTCTTTCATTGCTGATTGTAAATATTGTGTCGCTGTAGATTTATACAATTTATTACATATTTTATGTTGTTTTACATAATACTCGTGTGAGATATCGAAATGTACTGTTGTTTTAATGAGTATGAGCTTAAACACTTACACATAAATATTCAATGATCACATTAAAACATCTTTTCATGTATATTACTGTAATGCATCGATGCTGCTCAAATGATTTTTATTTTCGTTTTTCGCGACCATATCTGTTCTTATAAAACATATTTGTAACAAATATTAAATAGAAAGGCAGCACTAATTCAGCACTCCAGCTAGTGACGTACCCGATATTTAGTTTTTTATCGATTCTAACATTGTGCAAGTATTCGCATTCCCGCGCATACTCTTGCAAATAATAATTAAGGTCGAAAGGAACAAAGCGGCCGATTTCATTCATTCGATTGTGATTTATTTTGCAGGTGTTAATAAGTTTCGTGTGAACACAATCATTTGTTTTAGAGCAGGAATAATTGTTGGGGTTTTGATCAAGTTTGTTGGTTCTATTGGTATTGTTGTGCGGCCTTTATTTAGACGATTGGGTAACTCATGTTATAATTATTCTATGATAATTGCATGGATTATAATTGTTGCTATGAGATTGCTTTTATTTGTTTTTGTTTTTGAACGAAGGTTAACATCTATAGAACCGCAGAGAAAACTGCACACTTCGTGCAACATTATGATCACGAATAAAGCTGACAAACAGCACAATACTACAGCGTGAAGGAAGGTAATACTTACAGCACTCACTCAAGATGCTATCTCTAAGGAAATGCTCGCGATGAAAGCCTCGCGTGTAAACATGAATATTTCCACACAAATAACATGCATAGTGTTGCATACAGGTAACATTGTAGTAATCACTCCATCACTCCTCGCCGCGGAATAGAAAGTGATTTGCGATGTGATTTCTGCAGGAAATTGATTTTCACTATGAAAGTTATTTGATTTCACGAGAATCGCCAGTCATGTGCACACACAGTCCCACAGATCACGATCTTCGAACGAACGAATTTAATATAATGCATTATGAAAGCGAACATCGACACTGCAAAATAGCTTTATTATTATATTCTCAATAGCTTGCACGAAATTAACTGCGATGGCCGCCATTTCATTACACGTAATGTTCATTAATTTCAGTCGTTACGTGTTAAATTCTGACATTACGCTGCGTAATGTCATTTTCATTATTGAAGAGTACATTAAACACGATAAACATCCTGAATTTCTAGTCGGTATCTGCGGAGCCATCGCACGTATCTATCTCATGGGCATTAAACAATCCGTATTCGAGTAGCATGAAGTTTTCGCTTTCATCTTCCATCCACTTTCGCTAAATACCTATTGTTGATAGTATTATCGTATGGCACATTACCGGCGTCACGACGCTCCTCGGGGCAAACATCGCTCGACACAAATTAGGCTTTATTGCGATGATTATAGAGATTGTAGTCGATGGTTGCGACGTGATGCATTACTTTCTTTCTCATAATTAGACAATTGAATGTCGCGCGTGTGATGCCACTTCACGCATGGATGGCTGCGATCTTGTTACTAGACGTTTGTGATTTTTTGTGGACGTGGGAGAAATTGTATACTTTGTTGTGTTCGGAAACGAAATCTATCCGCTTGTATTTAGCGTTTCTCAAAACCTTGGGAGTTACTAACCGTTAATCAATTTCTTTGTGCCTGTCCCTAACATGAAATACAATCTTAACGTGTATTGAAAACACCATAGCAGGTAGTCGAACAGTTTCTTGCTGTCTCGTATTGTATCGATGTTACATATCGAATTTCTTTCAAGCCTACCGAGTCCGTCCAATGACAATGTCAGTGCGTCGAACTCGCGAGTTTAGAGTTATCCTCGCCTTAATTGGCGCCATCTTGTTTTTGGTTCGGTATTTTTATTCATGAATACTTGGGATGCGGTGCGGTACTTTTGTGGGCTTATATCCCTTCTTTGTCACCTTATACGGTAATCGGTTTTTGTCTCAAGAGCAGGGGTTGTGCAGTATTGTTTACGGATTTTTCTTCGCAATTAAAACTTAGTAACATTCCGTTGGGCCTGTAATTTGTCCATGCAAATAGAGGATAAGCGGTCGCCTTTAAGGCGACCACTTATCCTCTATTTTATTAGGCTTTTTACTATTTTTTTTTTGTATATTGCATTGACATCGGACGCGGGAGTTTAATACGTTTTCGATTAATGCAATGCTTTTATTTCTAATGATTTGTAGCTAATAATCCAGAAATGGATAAGAAAGTTCATAACAAACAAATTAGCAACATATTACATATATAGTACTATTCCGAAGATCGAGCTTTCAGATGTTCAACTCTTATAAAGAAAAACTTCAAGTACACAATGCCCATCCCTATCACGTTTAGTATTCGGCTACTCGTCGCCGTCGAGTGAGCAATTATCATTTTATTGAGTGTTTTGTCATCTCCCACGTCACTCCAGGTTGGTGCGACCTGTTGGATCGTAAGTACGATGCAGGATGAGAGTACAACCTTACAGATAAATAAATATCTTTATAGTTAGTATAAAGTTTATACCAACCAATGTACGTGTGTTTATACCAACCAATTTGTGAGCTTTTTTTAATAATAGTACACTATGATGCTTATTGCTACCCATATTTTAGATTGCTATTGATGAGATTGTTATTGTATATGTTATGTATATGAAAAAAAAACTGTAAGTTTAAAGAAAAAATTACACTTGTATGAATTTTATTTGTACATCTATTGAACGGGTTTGTGAGCAGTAGTGACCTGTGTCTCTGGTACCTAGTGCCTCCCTCACGCAATGCGTACGCACGTCTCGTCGTTGCGCACGGAGTAGTTTTTGCGCTGACTTGCGCGTGCGCCGATTTTGTGACGGACAATCGTTCGGCGAAGCCTTTTACGGAAAACCCCCTTTGGCGAATGCTTACGCAATATCGAGCAAAAACTATTGATACAATGCGGCGTTTTAAGGTAGGGTTTAAAACAAGAAATTTGTACCTTTGAAATATTATATTTAGTTGTAGGTACTTTTCATTAAAATAATTGCCAAGATAATCGGTATTTAAAAAAAATAGTACATAAGTATTATATCCGTTATCTAGCACCCGCGACACAAGCATTTGCTTAGTGCGGGGCTAGATGGCGCTGTGTGCAATGTCCCGGAATATTTATTTTTTTATTATTTGACCCTGGATATTCAATAGTATACATAAAGTGATCGAAGATAGAAGCTATAATGATACATGTCAAATCACAGGTTCAATATGAACCTCAGCAAATCGAGGAAAGATTAGCTATAGCTAGCATTTGATTGCTCTTCTTTCCCGCATAGTACCTACTACATTATTGACTAATTAACAAAACTGCTTATTCATATTCTTCGCACGATATAACTATAAACACTTCAGATTCTATGAGTAAGTCAACGCTTTCATTATAAAACCAAACACGGAATACCTGCGCTCGGTAAATTTTCAAGCGAAAACAAAGCCCTTCTATTTCTCTAAATCAAATATAAGCTGAACCGGCTGAATTGGCGAGTGTCGACAGCAAGGCAAGATATACAGGGTAAATAGTAAATAATCATTTACAAGCCCTGCGCCTGGGAAATATGCCATCGATAAGGCAACAGTTACTTTTGCAAAATTTCAAAAACTTTTCTTCCTATACATTTCTAACTGCGCTTCAGGGTTTATTTAATGTTTAGTGTTACGCGATATTTTTATTATAAAACTGCGATATTTACAAAAGCTCAAAACCAAGGGTCTATTGTGATTAAGTATATCTATCAGGAAAGTATTTTGCTCGACATATCGGTCGGCTTAAAAGCTTTCATAATACCATTTTAGGATGGCAATTACCTAGTTTTGTTTGTTTTTGTTTTTCAAATTTCTTTATTGATCACTTACAAAACATTTGTGGTAATAGTGTACATTATCCTATCACAACAACATCATAAGCTACAATTTGTTTAAGTGGTTAGTTACCTTTTAAAACTTTTCACTGCTGAGTATTATAAACAAGTACTTGAATATTACACATACATAATTTAAACTAAATTGAAAGTGAACTAGCACAATGTAAGTTTAGAAACAACAATACATTTTACGAATATGATTAAATAAAATAATTAAATAATACCAAAAGAGAGGGTACGTCTACAAATTACAACTACAATTACCTAGTATTTTAGCTCATATTAACCACCACCGGGTGTCCAAGTACTAGATAATAACTAACTCAACAATATTGATATTGAATTATTGAATTCTTTCACAATTACCACTTACTTGGTTAGCCTAAACCTGTGTACACACTTGCGGTATGATTAATTAAACATTGTACCAAAGTTAGATGAGCTGGAAGGTATTTGAATGTGATTACGAAGATTAAACAGCAGTTGACATGGTAATTTCTAAGATGGTGAACCAGACTGTAAAATTGTGGTACTAACATTTTCGTGCAAAATTAGTTTATTTCTATGGTGCAGTGTTATGATTCCGAGGGTCGGATGACACGTTAAATTGTAGGTCACGGCTGTTTGCCTAGTGCGGAGGTTAGAGGCCCTTAGAGCGGTTTGAAAAGTCATGGCCACTCTCATATAAGAGGAAGTGTTTTCTTTTATTATTTACACGTGTTATTCCTCTTCTTATCGTTATTCTATTTCATCAGGTACAGGCGGATTTGTAAATGTAAAAAACTTATGTTCATTCTAATACTACATTCCCAGCATTCTCCAGTCTGCACTAAACCTAATCGAATCAGTTTCTAGATCTGTAATTGGTAGATTATGAGATTACTATAATTGATCGCGACTGGGTGCGCCCGCGCAAGCACTAATTGATCGCCTTGCTTGTATTGTTGCTAGACTCACGCTGACGTGTTTGTCTGTCTGTCTGTCCGTATCAGACTAGGCTATGATTTATGGGTTCGCCTGTGGACCTAGTTAGTGCGTTTGATTACATTGTTAGTAACTTAAATTGTAAAATAGACTGGAAGAGCCTAGGCTGGTGTTATTTGGAAATAAATAGCTCAGAAAGAAATATGACTACATTTTAATCAACATTAAGATAAAAATCTAAAATCTAGTGCTAAATGGTGATTTAACACTACCCAATGAGTACTCACCCCAAAAAATCGCAGGATGCTCTACCTACTATGCGAGTAATGTTGTTTATCTTCGGGATTTTCAAAAACCCAATATTCCTATCACCACTGTTTTTTACCACACCCACCACTGTACAAGTACCTGTTTAGTCATAATAGGAAAATTACTAAATCTCCTCCAATTTGTAGGTCAAGCTACTCCGTTGCAACTGGAGATTCGCCAAACGTGGATTTTCCAATAAATATTGGCTATTTACGCCGCATTTGTTCGACGTTTAAGGCTTGGAATTTCGGAGGCTTGGCTGAAATCCGCGATGGCAAGATAGGGAAATGTCAGAGGTTCCTATTGTTGGACCTAGAAGGGGCCTAGGGTTTGTAACGCAGCTGTTAATGCTTGCAAGTTAATTAGGGATCTTCTATAAATCTTATTTCTCTAGTGTCTTACAGTAAAGTGTAAACATATATCACCTCGACGAATATTATGTTTTAAAGATTCGTAGATAAAGCAAACTAAAACAGAAAAAAGCCATTCCCGCACTGGGTACTTACGTACTCACTAACCAAATTTACCGTTAATCCATTTTCCAGAATATAATAAATTCGCGACACCAGATACTAACCAAATAACAGCAGAGATGCTAATTTAACATTTAATCTGACTTTGAACAGTAATCAATAACTGAAACACATTCACTAGTAGCATCGCCCGGTGCCCTTCGCAATTCATCATTTATTGCACATGCAGAGCGGTCACGCGAGCCTCTCTGCAGAAAACAATCTTGTACATATTTATGTGTATTGCTACATTGAGCATTACTGAATAACTGTGTTTGTTGTATAAATGTTTGTGAATCGTAACTGGTAATCGTTTTATAAGTATTTTAGTCCAGCTTAACAAAAAGCCAATGAAACCCAAATCTTGCGTTATAAATGACGACAAAATTATAATTACCTAGATAGTTTTCTCAACAATGGTTCCTTTTAGACATGCTAGATGAAGCGAAAAGAATAATCTATATATCTATATATATAAAACTCAAAGGTAACCGTCTATCAACGCACAGCCCAAACCACTGGACCACGGTAATAGAATCATACAGTATTGTAACTCGGCCGTGTCCTTGAAATAAGTGCCTACGCGCGGTACGTAAACATGAGATAGGGCTGTCGCTGTCGCCCACCTACAGCGTATTAATTGCATCTGACTACTTAGAGTTTCTATCTAGTTTTGAGATTGAAAATGTATTACTTTTTATTTATTTATTAGCACAGATACTTAGTAACAATATAAAATATTAATATTACCTACATAAAATACTTTGTGAGTTAAATAGAAAGTGTTCAATAAAAAATGCAAGTTGTTTTTTTGATTGATAGATTTAATCAAAAAAACCATGATTATGTATGTGACTATAACAAATCAATCTTATAAATTTGCGAACGAAAAATATTTGAATTATATTTAAATGAAGTTCGGAATAGTTTTCTCCATTTTTTCTATATATTCCACGAAATCATCGCCGGGTACAATTAAAAAAGTTTACGAAAAAAAAGTGTAGGAGATTTTGTTAATCTTAAATCTCGTTCTGACCCTCTAAATCTCGTAACGGTACGAGATTTCTCGTACGTCTGGCAGCCCTAACCTGCCGCGCGCATGCCACGACCCGAGCGCGTAGGTATAGCTCGCGCGTCGTCCGTTTATATAAAGTTGGAATACTGTATGATTCTATTACCGTGACTGGACAGATCGGGCTGAAATTTGGAATGAAGATAGATGTTATGACGTAGGCATCCGCTAAGAAAGGATTTTTGGAAATGCCACTTTTAAATGGGTGAAATAGGGGATGCAAGTTTTACTTCTTAATGCGAGCGAAGCCGCGAGCACCCACTAGTTAAGGTATAATAATTAAGCAAGAAACACGTGAAGACGAGGGGCACGAAGCGTTGGGTGAGGTATATGTATAATATCGAGTTGCACTTTTTATCATATCACAGTTTTATGATGCGTAAGTTTTCCTTAAACTAAAAATATTGTTAGATTTTCCTTCAGCGTGTTGCTACCCATACGAGCTTATCCACTTACATCATAGATCACGATTCCGCGCGATCGCTAAGTGGTGTCTCGAAATGGCATCCGCGGGTAGATGTGCCGGCCTTGCCCACACCATGCTCCGTGGCTTCGTGGCCTGGAGGGGACTTTCACTGCCCGGGAGGCAAATGCCGATAAACTCTCACTACTTATACATATACTCCTACTTGCTTGGCTTAGAGAAATGCTGTTTGCTGTTAGAGACACATGTAAAATACACAGGTGATTCTTACTGAATTATCGCGATATTAGAGTTCATGAGTGTATGTGTCTATTGTGTCTTCATAGCAAATTTTGTCGTCATATGTAAAACAACCTACCTCTTAGTTTTCAGACACTAGTTTCACATGAAATAAACCATTGTAAGTTTATGTAGAACACTTTATTCGTAATTTGTTCCAAACTATTCTTCCCCATTCCATCATGATAACAAATAGCAAAGGAATAAATAGAAGATCATCACCACAATATATCCCATAATTGCCCCAAATATGTAGTTGGATTGCACCGTGTTGGGCCCGATCTGGACGCCCACCGTCCTCCACTTCAGATGGACTGTCTTACACGACGCTATTAAACTCACAATACAACTCACACAATTGAAATAAAACTGTACTATCTTCCTCGTCATATAAGGGATGTCTGTGATGGTTGAATAAACGCCGTTGAAGACTAGAAGCAGAATTTCACTAAAATATTGCAATATTTCGCACGTGCAGTCCTTCATGCGCTCGTTCAGCTCCTCAGGATTGTCGAAGTAGGTATCTATTGTCTCCAATCTATCTGCTAAGTACTCCCGTACTAAGGTGGAGTTGGTCTTTATGGCGGGTGCGAATTGATGCCGATTCGCCATGGATGCTGGGTGGCTGCAACATTACTAGAGATCGACTGTTTCCTCAAATGTCTGAAAAAGGAAAGCAAAAGTCATTACGCACTGTTTCTGAGCTAATATCATAGTAGACTTTTCAACACTGATAGATTTTAGTCACAGTGTACAGTGTAGTGTCGCCATGGTTTCTAAACCATTTTTATATTAATGTACATATATACATACATCTAATCTAATTTCTGCATAGTGTTATTAGTGGTGTTGTGTAAAATTGTGACATGTTTAAAAATTTAAATTACCTCTTATTCCCATTTATTGAAATTATAAAGTGACATTTGAAGTATTTTATTGTAATAATCAACTGAGTATATCTGAAATAAAGGCTATTTTTATTTTTATTATACATACATCTGTCTAAAGACAATGTACATAGTATATTCGACTGGCCTGTTAGCTTAGTTGGTAGTGGCTCTGCCTTCTAATCTAGAGGTCGCGGGTTCGATTCCCGCATGACACAAGTATTTATGTATTTTAAAAATTTATAATTACTTGTGTTGAGTCTGGACGTTTGTATGTATAATAAGTATGTATTTACAAAAGAAAAGTATATATGTATTATATCCGTTATCTAGTACCCACGACACAAGCGTTTGCTTAGTTTGGGGCTAGATGGCGCTGTGTGCAATGTCCTGGAATATTTATTTATTTATATTCTTATTAAAACATGAACTCTGCTCCGAAACGCTAGCTCCGCAGAACAGAGCACCACAGAAACAGCGCCGGGACTAATTAATTCTGTGTATGTAGGTATGTAACATTATATGTTTATTCAGTACGCCCAAGCAGCCGCCAACGGGGGGTAGACCAATAATTAAAGGGATCGTAACCGCGTTGCGTGCGCGCATCCTGCCCGCGCATTATAATTACTCCTCCATTACCTTGGCCCTGGTAGCTGTTCTAGGTTTGACCATCATCTGGTACTCCAATCAAGGTTTACTACTACTGTACTAACTCCAAGTCTTTATTTGTAGTTCCACTTGATTTTTGTTTCTTTAAGTACTTTTACAGATTAGTGTTTGGTTTGATTGTTTTGTATTAGCATATTGTAGTCGGGACTATACATTTTGGATTCGTTTTTAAAAGTAATTTTGTAAGATATATTTGTTTTTGTGTCATATTATAGTGATGTTTACGAATTTGTCGTCTGAATTCTGTTGATTTCGATGTTCGATATGTCAGTGTCTTGTCGTTTTATACAAAAAAGGTGACATGTATCCAATTTTAATACTGGAATCTTTACTTTCGATACTGTTCCTATGATGTCTTGAATATGGTATTATAATGATTTAGTTATTCTTCTGCTCGTAGGAGCAAGAATGTGCCTTTTTTTACCTGAAATAGGCTTACGCTTGTCTACAACTTGCCTGATGTTAAGCAACGTTATAGTCTACGATCTAGCGCGCTTGCCTAGAAGAAACCGGTTTACTCTCGACTTGAAGACCGACAAATTATAGTTCAAGGGGAATAGAGATTCGGACAAGGAGTTCCACAGTTTGGCTGTTCGACTTTGGGCACTGAGACATCGTCGCATCCTTTAGGTTTTGACTAGACTTCCTGACTTGTCCTATATGACAAAATATCGACGACAAATTCCTTCATTTCATAGCTTATGACAAGTTTATCACCACTACTGACTACTATACCTATACGAGTACATGTGAGTAATCACAGTATTTACCCGCTGTTCCTGCGGCCGCTGCGTACGCGCAAGTGCGCGAGTCCATTGTCGCACGTCGCGATGCGCATAATGATTCGCGCATGCAAATTTTGCGCGTTTGAAAGCGCACGTCGCTCTGCCGTTCCTCAGTGATAGAGAAAGGCTTCCTGTTGTTGTTGTGACATATTATTAGCTGTGTTTGTCGTAATTTGCGTGATCAAATTATTCCACAAATTATGCAACATCTTATGGTACATTAACGACGAATAAATTCGTCATATATGCACATAGGTATAATTGAATAAAAAACACGACACGCGTTAGGTTAATAATAATAATAATAATAATAATAATTTATTTAAATCAAACACTTATGAACTATAACAATGTGTTCACTGCACTCCACACTAGGATAACCTGTGTTGTGGAGGGCAGGCTATGTTGTTTATAAATAAATGTACAGTTTACAAAAATACATAGGAAATTCAGGAGGAAAATGTGTATATAAAATATATCGAAGTGTATGTTTATAATGTATAAATAATAATGTATGTAATATATAATTATAAATAAGGAAAATTTGTACGGAAAAATAAGTATATTATTTTATATATAGACATTTATTTCGAAAAAGGCACGTGAGCTGAACATTTTTTTCTTTTTTCTTTTTTTTTTTTGTTACGTATTTTCAGAATCAAACTTTAACATGAAAAAATTATAAAATAAAATAAACAAGGAAAAAAGTAGTATTGGTAATGTAAAATAGGGTTTACTACAGTCGGATTACGCGAAACTGGGAACTATCGTAATGGGGATCCGATTGGAGTTTTTAGACATTGCGTGTTGGATTAGAGTTGTGGTAAATAAAGAAAAATTGTTTGTGTGGCCTGGGCCACAGCCAGTCGGTGGGCCTCACTTCTGTGCCTGTTTCACCATAGTTGGTATTAAAACAACGGCATGGGGATTACAGTGAGGGGCACTGACTAGCTGGGAGGTTAGGTTAGAAGTACGATTGTTCCATTTATAAATTATGCTGAAACGGCTGAATTTGATGAGTACCTACCATTAACACCTGAGAACAACACATTCATAAACATTTTTTTTATCTTACATCATCACTAGCACGTAACACCGCGAGGCGCCACTAACTATATTCTGTCCACTACTACACAACACAATACACATATACCGATCTCTATACAAATAAAAACGTATTGTATACCACTACATACATAATATGTATACTGTATAGTACAATCCTGTGTCGTATGTCTCGCCTAGCGTGGCGGTCTCGCTACGTGACCCGCTCTCAAAGCCAACACATTGTTTGCTGGTAGTACTGGGATTCTGTAAGACTTCATTTGTGTGAATGTTGTCAGGATGTTTTGTTGAGGTTTACAGGGACACACAGACAACTTGAAGAGATTTCATGCACATACGAAAATATCTATACTTAGGTACTCTCGTACATATTCCAAGAGCTTCTACAGTAAGCACTGGATATATAGGTATAGAATACATCCACACTTGAGACGGACGGCCAAAGCCGCGTGAATAATAATTGTGCCACTAGTTTAGTAGAAAACGGCCCAAAACACTAAACAAAGCAATCACAATTCGCTAGGTTAAAAAATACCGCTTATAAATACAGTTCTCAGTGTTCCCACTCCCGTGCCCGGCCTGAGCATGGGCCCGCTCCGTGCCGCGGGCTCTCTGCGTGCGTCACGCGATCCTGTCCCTTTTAATATTATTTATTGCTTTCCAATAATCTCCTGCTAGATACGCCAACAATATGAAATGCTGTCGCACTGCATTCTCGTGTGGGCTACTTGCCGGCAGTCTTTGGAGTCGCTCTGATTTTCTAACCCAAAATAAAAGGGCAAGGTATAGTTACTCAAATTGATTCCCTGAAAAAAAAATATGACTTAATAATTTAATGCAATGGGTAACTGAACGTACTATTGTAGCGAAACGTACAGTAATAGGATTTATTAGATTTATGTTTTATATATTATAACGCATTTAAAATACATACGATTATCATGCTAGCAGCCACTAGAAAGCCTTTGTTTAATTATTTTTGGCAAACAAAATTGTATAACTTCGCTTTGCCTGTCGGCAATAATGTATAATTTGAAATAGCCGAGTTCGCAATAATTTTGTCGTGAAGTGTAATTCAAGTTAGATGTTACCAACTTGGTTAAGTCTTTGCGGCGGCGCCGTCATCTCGATAGGTTAATTAGACGCAATAGATTTATATCTAAGAGAACTAAACGTACGCTCTTGAATTTTACCTACATAAGATACAGAAGAGAACAGATACAGAAATTGCATGCAATGTATAGAAACATACTCAAAAGATATTTTTTAAAATATTTGTGCTTTATTTCATATTATTAAATCAATGCAAATTTGCAAATATAGTTTTAAATTAAATTAGGTATGTGTTTTGAGTAAATTGCATTATTTACTAACAATATTTTATTTTGTTTCAGGTAAATTTCGTCCACCTTCGCCATAGGTAGTAGAAAGTCCAGTCGGTGTGACTAGTACCTAAACCTAACGATCAACTAATAATTCAACCATGGTTATAGTAAAAATAGTTGATATAACATTTCTGCATAGTTACAAATTTGGAATTCTCAAAAACGATACAAAAATACATAATTTTGCTTCTATGACGTCAACTTTTCAGCATTTTCATACCATCGAATCTCTGAAATCTTTTTTTTTAAATCATTTATTCATTTATACAGGGTTTTAATTAAATGTCACCCTTGTAACAATTCTCTGAAATCTTTACAAAGTTTTTTTCAACCATCATTTCTTTATAACCTTGTATATTTCTATCCAGCTACTTACTTATCATACCATCTAGCCATTAGAAACCTGCAAATGCCATCACAACATAAGGCTATCATAGTTTGTTATTATTATGATTAAAGGTACCATTTAATGACATGTTTTGCAAATAATTATAGCCAAGCTATTATTTGAGTTGTAAGATAAGTAACTGTTATTATGGAAATATCAAGTTAAATAACTTAATTGAAGTGGCCATGAGGGCTGGAATTGTCTTAACTTAATGTGTACTTTAATGTATTTACTAATATTTACCTACATTTTTATTGAATGAGTTTGCACTTGACCATTAATTAGTTACATATAAACATATAAATCACCGTGCTATGATTATTTAATCTTAGCTCGATTTGATGTAAAGGAGTTTTATTTTAACACTAAAAAGGCTTACGTTTGACAGCTTGCCTTATGTTACGCACCACTATACGAGTAGTCTAAGATGTAATGTAACTAAATTTCTCACTTCATATCACGTTCCACACGACGTAAAATCTGCTTTTGCGCATTTTAACCATTATTAATTTAAATTATTTTTATTTCATGTCAGCGAATGGAATCTCGTGCTTGTTACGTCTTTCTGTTTATAATCATTCAACTAATTTTATTTCTCAATCGTTAGATAATCGACTCTTTAATTACTCCATGAATATTCATAGAAGATAACAATCAGTTAGGCTGTATGTATGGAAATGTTTCTATAATTTACGTGCCACCATCTCGTGGGATTAAAAAGTTAATTGATCCAAATTTTAATGAGTTTCCGATAGACTATAAATTATTTAGAGTATTCTGTAATAGATAGGAGGATTTCTATTCTATTTTAATTAATCGATACGCGATAAAAACCCAACTTATCTATTTTTTTATAAATCGTAATGGGCATTATATCCTTTAATTTTGTTACGATCAAACTAAAAAATATCTTACGTTTTGGTCAAAAACTACATAAAACAAAGTAACGCAGACAACCGACTACACCCATACCAGTTTAAACAAACTAGGTGCGATCGAAAGTAAGTTTCGCCTAAAAAGGAATTAGGCCATTATTTTTACGAGTCGTCTCGATTAGTATCGACGTATGAGAATCGAATATAATCGGTATAATCGAGTAATGATTCATTCGAATGGCGACATTGACCCATTGCTGATCGGCGCGTCAAACGCAGCTGTAGAAAGTGCCGGTAGCGATAGTACCTGCGTGGGCGCAGGGGCCTAGGGCTGCCACTGCTTCTGGGTGCATGAAAACAAATAAAAGTATAGATGAGCTGGACTCGTATCTGATGAAACACGCCGTTATCCCATTTAAGATTGTTTCGATAAAATTTTACAAACTTACAGCTGTGCTAACGTCGCTTAGTGTCGATAACTTTTATCTTCGGTTCTTTCTTAGTACTTAATTTAATAAGCATCGCATTCAGCAGCCAAATTTTATTTGTTTCATAATTTTTTTGCATTGTTAACACTGTGTTTAATTTCTACATAAAATTATAAGCACTACTGCAATCCTGAAAGTTGTACCTATACAATGTTACATGTAAAATCACTGCCAGCCCTACGTATAGCCCACCTGTTTCATTCCGAATTCGTCGCTCGTAGATTTTCCAGTCGCCATGTTTACACTTTTACTTTTAGGCGTTACATTTTCTCTTGTTTTATAGTAGATAGTGATGCAACTGCTTGTTGCAACCCACACTAATCTCGTAAATATCATACGAATTATTCTATTACTAAATAGTAGTAGAAATTCAAGAATTAATTTGCTTATTGATTAGGATTAGCCGTAGAATTGTTGTATATTGACGTTTTGGAATGCGTTATGCGTTCTGATGGGGTAATTTGGAGCGTTTTAGGGAAATTCGATGGAAAATGTTTAATTTTTACATCGAAGTTTCAACAAGATTTCAACAGGAAACAATTCGTCGCCTTAGATTTGTAACAAGGATATAAAAATAATAAAATTGTTCTAGTTCTTTTTTGTTTCCTTTCGAAAAGCCCTATAAATTATCTATTTTACACTACATGTATGTAACATGCTATAAACATTATATGCATGTTACTATTATTGGGATTTACGTAGGTTTCTTGTGAATGTGTTGTTATTCTTTGATTGAGAAACTTGATAAAATTTTTCATTACGTTAAAGTAAGCTCCTTCAATAAAGGCAAAGCTTTGCATAGTTGGTAGATAAATAAAATAAATAAATAAATATAAATAAAATAAATATAGATAAATAATAGAAATAAGTAGGCGTTCTATTCAATACACATATTATAATTAAACTAGCTGGTGCGCGCGACACCGTCCGCGTGGAATAGTTATTACCATAAAAACGGCTCTAGTGAGTTAACCTTGAAAGATAGATGCATACTGTTGCAAACATTTCGTTAGATCATTTCAAGAGAAATAATTCTTTTATACACATTTTTTTTATATCTTAAACCGTTTTCGCAGCGTACGCAACGGAAGCCTTTAAAGCCCGGAAGCTCTTCCCCGTTTTTTCCACATTTTCTATTGTTTCTTCGCTCCTCTTAGTAGCAGCGTGATGTTATATAGCCTTCCTCAATAAATGGTCTACACAACACAAAAATATTTTTTCAATTCGTACCAGTAGTTCCTGAGATTAGCGAGTTCAAACAAACAAACTCTTCAGCTTTATAATATTATATATTAGTATAAATATCATTAAATTTTAACGCACGTCACGTTTCTGCTGATTTTTATAAAGCGACGTGATGCTATTCAAGCTATTGAATACATATGTAAATATTTACACGGGGCACCTACTCTGGCTGTTGGAAGTTAATTTGAATAGCTTTTACTTATTTAACAGTCGGTTCAGCCGGCCCTTGGATAGTGATCGCAGTTACATTGAATATATTTGATTGAATTCTGATAGATAAGTTATAATAGGTTTTCGGGAAATAAATGTTTTTATTTCGATCTTCAAAGCGAGAGTGAATCGGTTCTTACTGGGTAAGCACGTTCCATCCTAGACCGTAATGATTGCTTACCATCAGGCGAATTACGGTCAAGTGCAAACCCATTCCTTGTAAAAAAAAAATGACAGACAAGCTTACTCATAACATTATTTATATACTTATGTAATTTACAAAAACAAATCCGTTTTTTTTTCTAAAATATTAATGGTTATGTACTAAATCCGGTTATGTTTGTTGTTTTTTCACGACTGTTCATTTCGATGAAATTTACCATAATATAATATGGCGCATAGGTTATAAAAATACAAAAAGTTTAAAACCACGAATCTAATCTAATTCTTATCTGCCTTTATATTGCTGTAGATTTTACAGAACCACATCTGCTATCCAATCAAATTAATAAACTCCATAATTAATAGAGTTATTTCCACCGACCATCGATCATGGTGAAACGATGGTGTGTTCAATTTGCCATCACTAACGTATGGTGTATGGCCGGCCAATATTGTTTATGATTGATTTCTGTCTGCTGAATATTATGAAGGTGAATTTAATTAATAAGAAGTTGTGCGAGAGAAATATTAAAAGATACTCGTATCGAAAATACACAAATACATGTTGTAGAATAAATACTGTAGTATATAAAAAAAAATGCCAATTTTCATTATAAATGACGTCATTTAGGGGCCATTTATTGGTTCCGTGATGGTGTGAGTGAGTGAGCAAGTGATTAACGTTATAACACGTCAAACCATAAGAATGTTAAAAATGTCGAGAAACGATATAAGTGTCGATTCTTGCAGACTGAAAGTTAAATACCGGATCCAATAAGCCTTTTACTTTTGCCATCAATCTGTATGAAAACCAAGATATTGTTAATTCTCGAGTGCGGCCGAAAATCAATAGCATCGGAAACATCGGCTGCATTATTCAAGCACACTGCCTGCAGCGGGTCGTAATTGCAGATGCAACCGCAATGGGACCCATTCGATAAGAAAAATTGAATCCACTCGCGGCCCTCGTAAAAATTTAAAGGGAACATTTTCTGTTGATTTATTGTTATGAAAATCGTGCTCGGTGAGTTGGGTTACTCTCCATTTCTGAATGTTTCAAAATAACATGCTTTTTACTGCGGCCCCGTATAAAGTGGTGTAAGTTACAGTTTACATGCTAAAGTACCTGTACTTACACGCTCTCAACGGTTTGAACTTTTAAACGACTGCAGATCGGGTTAGCCAAGCATTGGCGGAGGCGATACATTGCTCGGTAGAAAAATATAAACACATAACACAATTTAGGCTCAATAATCGCTTCGACTGATTTGGGTTTCAACTCGTTGTTTATACAACTATGTTCTTTTTCTAAACACAACATCTTCTTTATGAACATTGCTGCCTATCTAGGTGACACTCCTTGCTTCATTAAAACTTTTATTTTTCTTTGTATACAATCTAGTATAGCATGCTACATCTGTATAGCGTGTGCATGTGTAGCGTGCTACACTACGTCTTAGACTATAGCGGTGCTTAACATCAGACAGGCTATAGTCAAACGTAAGCCTATTACATGTTAAAAAAAAGTATTTAAAAGCACTCCGTGATCGCAACCACACTGCTCGAGTCAACATATTCTCGTCTTACCTTTCTTATGATTCCGTGCTATAATTTGGCGTGAGCAATTTGTGCAAGTTGATGAAATTTTTAACGTGTAAGAAGTTTTTGAGTATCTCGTAACGAGTCCCGGGCGTGTTTATTGCCTCTTCCAAATTATGCTAAATGGGAGTTTTTGCTCTCTTGGAAGTTTTGAAACCGACCGCGCTGTTAAGTTTAAATTAGTAGGTTTTTTCAAAAGTAACTTTTGGTTACGTTAAATTTATATTTTGTACATGTATTGTACAAAATATAAATACAACATCTATTTATTTACAATAATAAAATATAAAAACAAGGGAAAAAAACTAAACATACTACTACTAACTACTACAAAAAAGGGGCACTTAGAAAATCTTTAGAAAAGCCTAAAGATAATCTAAGTGCTCCAGCCCACTACCTGAGGGCAGCGTGCCCAGCATACTGGCCGCAACATCCATCCATCTTAGGCCATATGCCTAGGTCTTAGGTTTACCATCAGGCAAACTATTACCCGTTTTGGTTTAAAAAGCTATTCAGGTTGACTTTCCATATGTTTAAGATAATGTACCTGTATCTATATTTGAATATGCTACAGACTAAGATTTCTTCAAAATACATATTTTACAAACAACATTAAATTCATTAGCGTAGGTATTTAACAAGCAGTCTTACAAGTCGGGCCACTAAAATGATTTCCAATCAACCCCTGTTCAGATCTAAGCGTAAATCTAAAATCAACTAGATGTTAGTAGTTAGTTATGTAGAACTTTAGCTCTGCCCCCCGGGTACTGCTGACAAAAACAGAATATGATTAGCGTATTGTTGCCAGTTAATATTTATTTGTTTACTGTGCAGGAGATATTCAAAACCAGAATAGATAGACGACATTGGATACTAGACTAGTGGGATCAAATACGTGAGCACGATACTACGAATTTCTTCCTTCAAATATAAGTAAACCCATTTTTTTCACAGATAGAAGTACATTACTTAGAAGCACATTTACAAAATTAGGTTTAGACCAGTTATTTAGTAAAATGTTATCATGTAAATGTTGTCACTGTTTGAAACTGTATATTAAGCTCCTCTGTATTGAAGCTTACTGAAAGCCATACCTATCATGCCAACGACTAATGATATTTATGTAACATACTCGTACCTTTCTTTTCTCGTAATATATTCCTTAGAAGGCATACTTACCTTATCGTATATATTAACCACAGTATCATCTCATCAGTCAATTACCTAATAATCTAAAACAATATAAACCAAGTATTTCTTTTCTACATAATGTCCCATCTCCCGTCAATAGTGCGACTGGTGAATGAGTTCGTCGTCCTGCGCCGGCGGCCGAGTGGACTGTGATTGGACCAACACAATGCAGCTACTTTATACTCATATCGACAATTAATGAGTTTCATAAGTTTCACGAATGGGAATATTGTGTTTCTGTCTACATTTTTTTGATATTGGTGGTCCTTTACCTCAACGTCTACTTCACAAACCAATTCATAACTTAGAGGATATAGATCCATAATCGAAGGCATCAACGTCAGATCGCCGGTCCATCGATTCCCGGATCGATTCCAGTGGATGTGCCATTACGTTGATTGCGTATCGGTTAGATAAGGCTGCGCGGGCGCACAAAGGTGCCGACGCGGAACCTAATCCCCGACCGTTCCCGGATCAGCCCCACACCAGTTATCCGGGGTTCAGCGATTGGAACACTGATTTAGATAAGGTAGATCGGAAATTATCAGACTCCCGAACCCGATAAGTAGTCAACTAGGTATCCATGATGCTCGAATTAAATATATCTCATAATAGATTCACAGACACCATAGGAATTTACGAGTATGTGAGTAGCAAGTTCTAACGTCACGAAATAGGGGGGTAGTATAGTAGTGCACAATTTTTTAATTCGTATAAGAGCCAAATAGGCATAGAGTTAGATTTAATTTGTAATTGAATATGTTATCCAATAATGGTTTGATCTATTTGAAAGGCTTAACATATTTGAATTATGAAAAAGTATGAAAAATCAACCTCAAATTGTAGTTTAGCAACAACCAACATCATTAAATTTTTCGCTCATACATTTCAATATGAATACATACTTTGTGGCAACTCTTTCTTAACCTACACCTACTAGACATTCCTACCGTTCTTCCAATCTTCTAGAATTTCCATTTCACGGATTATCCTCAGAGATTTTTATTAGATCCTTAATGAACTTCCTAGTTTAAGCAACAATGTTGAATTCAACGCACATTTTCTAACTTTAAAGACATTCTTAAGTAACTTTTGACCTCTGCAGGATAGTAATATATGTATTTCTAAGGAAATATTTGTTCCTGTCTAGATGCAATCTTCGAGATTTTATCAATAAATACATGACTTGTAATGTGCTTATTTACATTCGTTTATTTCATTGGCTTATTTACTTAATAGAGTCTTGATGGTCACAAACAGTTGTTAAAGTATGTCAGAGACCTCTGGAGCGGTTTCAAAAGTCTGCGTTCTAAACTTTTGTTATACATATGAGTATATCGTATACTTAACCTATTTTTTACAATAACATTTACGGCCATCTTAGTAAGATATAAATATATCTTTCTCACTCATGTGCCTAGATACAGCCTCCATATTTCAGCACCTCCACGAACATCCAAGAACTCTGTTACATAACAACCGAGGAATTTACTCATCCCTACAACGCGGGTAATTAAGTGGAAACAATACCGCGTGGGCGCAGTGTTGCCATTAAATTTAATTACCAGTCATTACCCGTAAAGGTAAGTTAGTGATGCGCTTGCAAAACCCACCTGCGAGCAAATGTCAGCGGATAGTATTGTACCGTTGCGCTATGTGCTAAGGTTGTCTGGAAGAAATGTCCTAAACAAAGTCGCAAGTTGTAATAACTTTCTTTGCGCTGTACAAAAGTGTATAACAGTAGCCAAATTAACAGTCTGGGGTAATTCCATGTGAATTTAACCCGAAACGAGTTACGAGTACAACAAAGAATTTCATTTCATTCGTTCTTCTAGTCTAATTAGTGGTCTAATTGTAATCCTACCTATTATATTTTGAGCTAACTGGTAAAGTAGGGAGCAATCAGCGAACTAAATATTATATACCCAGCAGTGGGTCGACAAGGGCTGTAGATGATCAGCAAATATTTGGATTCGCATCCTGGCAGATTCCCACGCCGACACAAGGTCGCGCACGACTCTATCTATTACAACACTAGCGAAAGTATCGATTCTATCCACGTGCGGTCACTCGATACTTGGTGACTCATCTCTAGCAGGTTGGTAGAGGTTACGAACTTGCAAGCTAAGCTATGTATTAGCCGGTTTCTTCTAGGCAAGCGCGCTATGAAACCATTGTTTAGTATCGGGCTAGTTGTGGTTGTGCTATAAATACCTTAGAGAAAAAAGACACCAAATTGCGGTGTGAACTACAACTAATACTAAAGTAAGTAGTTATTAAGTAGCTAAAACAATATAATAAGCCCTTAGGGCGACCTGATAAACTCTCGACACCAGAGTTGGTCACTCTCATTCGATAAGAAGAAGAAGCTAAAAAAGATCTTAGAACCATGTACTTTGTCCCCTTACTAAACTTATTTTACGTCCAAATATTGTATATTCGTCCAACATTGCTCAGTTAATTGTATACCTACGATGTATACCTGCGTTTTGATGCGACAGATGGGGTCCCGTATTATCCTGCCCCTGGTGCATAGACAATACAAACCAGAGGCACCTTTATACCTGTGTATACTAACCGTTCCGATAGCCATATGATCTGCGCCAACCAATCATTACCCTGCAGTGCCGTTTATCGTACTTTTTTTTAAAAGTAAGTGTGTTTATTTGTTTCACTATTACGCTGCGACAGAACGACGAATCGACAATATTTTTGGTGTGATTTGGTGGGAATTAGCAGGTAAATAATTAATATAATTGGTAATAATACCAATCATTGATACAGACAATAGGCAAATAGTTAGCATTTATAATATCAGCATAAAATAGGATATAGTTGTCTTATAAATTACTGTAAAATTAAAAGAAGGTGTACAAAGTTATCATTAAATATATTTATATTTAAAAAATCACATAAGTATTAAGTACTTTCGTAATAATTATCCTCGTAATAAGCAGTCTATGGTGCGAGATGTCAATGCTGTAATGCTTTCATAAACTCGTCCCATTGGTCACGGGACACTGTTATTACAATAATATCTTCCGTGAGATCCCTTGCAGGCTGTGTTGCTGGTAAGGTGCGTGGAATAATGAGTAAATGTAATAATGTCGATTTTGAATTAAAAATAACGCTTCTAAGTCAATAGTATATGTCGATTCAATAGTATAAGTCAATAGTATTGTCGATATTGAATTAAAAATAACGCTTCTAAGTCAATGCACTGGCCAAATCATAGCATACAAAAGTACAGCCAAAGCGGTTTTATTTCACATACATAGAATCATCATCATCATATTATCAGTTTGTCATTAGATTACCCACTAATGAGTATAGTCCTCCTCTCCAGCGCGCACAGCACGGTATATAGTATAATAGCCAATGTAAAGTATATGTAATGTAGACACGAAATTTCATTTCATTTAGTTGAGCCGTTAGACCGTTAAAAAGGAACAAACTATCACCGGTAAATTAGTGTCATTATTAATATTGTACTAGTTGAATAAATATACGTAATATATGTGTGTATATTATATTCATATAGGTACACTTATTCAGCCTATGTTGTTGACTAATAAATTACGAAGTCAGAGAAGGCAGGCCGCCCTTACTATGTACCTACCTCAGTTAATAACTCTTTCATATCAAACTATCCTTGCTCATAGTAATTTATTATCTTAACTATTATCTATGTTTAGGCGAGAAAGAAAAAACTTAAGGTATGAAATCGTATGGCTTTATTAATTTACTAAACGAAACAAAAAGAAGTTGCACGAATTTCAAATTTTAACCTTACTTAAGTAATTAGACTCCTTAAAAAATAATCACGAAAACAAAGCGGGAACGCAAGCTTAAAAACGAAAATTCACTAGTCTAGTATTTACAGTAGCTTTGTTATTATAATAATTAAGAGAAAAACTTATTCAAGAAATTAGTCGTCAGTGTGCGCCAGTTTGGTTAAGCATGTGCTCATTTGCAGTTGGCCTGTTTCAGCATAAAAAACGACATCTGAAATCAGTTTCTGTGCGATACACTTCTGCCTCGGATCGACTTCTCGGAGTTTCTTCTCAACGAACGCCAATAAAAATGTGCATTCGTCGTCTGGATTTGATCTTCTTCGCTTGGCTGACGGGGAGCAAGCGAGCTGGCCTTCGTCAGCCGGCGCGTTGACTACAGGTGTGGTGGTTCTATATGGCGCCACTAGTATATATTCTTCTTTTACTTGCACGCTGGTTGGCCGGCTGCTGGCTGGAGCACTGTCCCTCGCTGCGCTGGCAGATTGCGCCTCTTCCTTCACACTCTCTGCATCCGTGACGTCATCGTCCTGTCAAATTATAGCACAGTCTTAGTTACTTTTAATAATTAAACTTAATCTTACCGCTTAAAACAATGTTTGGCCGGGTCCCCACGAAATCTACTAGCTTATATTACATAAGCTAGAAAAATAATTAACATAAATAGTATAGGTACCTACTTACTGCAACAAATACATAGTAAAAATAATAGAAGTGCTTACATCAAGGACGTCCAAAAATCGGAAATGCTCGTAGTAGGGCCACTTTGATTCCGCCGTCTTACTGCGGTTGCCACTCATTATTTCCTTCTGTTCCTTATACTCGGCAACCATGTTCTTTATTTTGTTTATTACCTCCTCCAATTCTGCATTTTGATCTATCTCCCACATTTTTTCTACTAAAAATCCGTACGCCAGTTTCTTTTTTAACTCGTCTTTGTATTCTGGGCTCCTCGTGTCCCATAAGCAAATGTTTTCTTTATACAGTTGAATAAATTCGGTCCAGAATTGTACAGACATTTTTTGTTTGAGATTTTTTTTGGCACAATAAACTAGTGTATATCTGGCGGCGTCAGGACGCGTAGCGTACTGAGCGAAGGCCGATTGCCGAAGCGAAGAGAGAAGGAAGAGAGACGACGGACGGGTGGGGCTGGGGGGACAGCCGGGTGTTAGAGCGAGACAACATTAGTTGCGCGTTTATCTGGCCCTCATGGCCTCCGCATTTAATAATATTCGGCAATTTATAGTATTATTTTTAATACAGTAATTATTAATTATATTGGTTTTATAAGTAGGTCCAGTATTAATATACATAACATAACAACCATATCTTTCGTTTATTCATATTCATAGCTTAAATAATTATTCTAAAACAGTTCCAAGCTAATATTTACATAATAAGTAGGTACTTATAAGAAATTTTAATAGGTACCTATTTAAAAAAAATATTAGCTTTTACCTACATTATAACATGAAAAAATATCTTTTATTAAGATAATGGTAAGTATATCATTAAGAGTAGGTACATATCTTAGTTTTGTTTTTAGTTTCATAAGAATATTATTAACTGTATGTACTATAACAACACTATTACACCCTATCCCATGTACTTCTCTATTCTGTGGGCGCAAAGGGCACGTCTTTTCTGTAAATTGGATAGTCTAAATTCATGGTCTTTTGTATGTACTTATAATAAGTATGTAGGTATGTATTTACAAAAGAAAAGTATAAGTATTATATCCGTTAACTAGTACCCACGACACAAGCGTTTGCTTAGTGTGGGGCTAGATGGCGCTGTGTGCATGTTAAAAAAAATGTTTTGTTAAATTAATGAATACTAAAGTAATAATAACCTTATACCTAACTTTGTCTAAGCATTATTGCATTTCCTTTGTAATAATTTTTGAGGAGTAAGAGTATTAATTGTTTTTACTAAACTTAAATGAAAGAAAGTGGTCTTTACGTTTACCACTGAGCACGTAGTTATTATTTTGTATATTAAGTTTTTTTTCATTTAGCAGTATTTGTGGTAAAGTATCCACCGGTGTCGTCTACATATTAAGGATCGAGTTCTTATAATCTTTATTTTTTATTAAATATGCCCTCTTGCGGTCAGCGCAGGAAGTTTTATACAGAGCTTCTCGTTATCTTAATAAACGTTATTATACTATTATAGCTCTCGCTATGTTTACATTTGCTATATGAATATATAGCTAGTCTAATTTAAACTTACCAAAAAGTAAGTTCGTATGACAGTAGGTAGCCAAATCAACGAGATCAAATCAAAGAGAGTTTCTTAACTGCCTGACGGGCCTCTGCCTCTGACATAGCTGTAACGGCTGTCGTACTATGACTTTAAATCTCGCGACAGACTAATGCGGAGCCACGAATGGTGCCGAACGCGCTCGGTTGAAGTATTGGTTAATGCGAGCGAGACGGCGGAGCTGTCAAAAATTTATGTTAATTGTTTAAAAAAATATTAAATGAATTGATTATGAATGTTAATAAAATAATAAATACCTAACTTGTTAACAATTATTATTTGTTCTTGTGTAATATTTGCTGACAAATAGTTTATTATTTAATTGAAACTAAAAACCAATTGGAATTGATTTTATTGATTTCCGACGGGTCCGGCGTTCGATCAAAATTGATCGCGCGGATCTGTCGCGAGACGCAGTATGACTAACAGCCGGGAAATACAAAAAAAAAATGTTTTACAATTTTAAACTTAATTGCGATGCCACTTGTAACTATTTTATTGCATTACCCATAACACAGATTTATAAGATTTTCGTCTTATTTTAGTTTCTGCATAACCAATTAGTACACCTACTTACTGTTCACTGAGTGTAGATTTAATTTAATATCTGCGCTAGTTCAGTCCTGGGGACTGAAGAGTTAAACGTAATCACGGAACAGTCCAAGAAGGTATACCACTTTTATCGTACTGCTAAGAGTTTATTGTATAGTTTTTATCTATACAGTAACTAGTATATACCAGTTACTCTGTATGTTGTATAGTTTTAACGACCATTTTACACGACTTGTGGTTTTTGATACATGAATGGTTCCGTTCCCATGTTAGATTCGTTTTTAATAAAATTTCTTTGATAGGCGCACGGTTTATTCCACATTTAAATAGGCCGGGTATTACATCCGGGCTACTAAAATTAAATTTAAATCAAATTAAACTAACCACCAGAAAATATGGTTAACTGTGACAAATTGAATGTTATTAATTAATTAAAGAAAAAATTGTAAGTGCAAACTAATACACTTTTCGGTTAAACTATTATCAAACGTTTTGATAAAATAAATGAAGCAACAAAATATGAGGGAAGAGATGTTTTCATTACAATGACCACTTAGTAAAACTTTACTTCGTCGGACTAAAAAAGACCATTAAAAAAATACCAATAGCTAAGTTCATACAAATGTACCCCCGGCATCTCATATCAATCTAAATGAACGAATTCATATTTGATTCCATTAATCACTGCTGACAAATGTCGGCTAGCACTCGACAGGATGCGTGAACGCGGCGCGTGCGCAGCCGTCACGCACAGATACTATCGAGCTAATGTTTGTTATGTCACAATAACAAACGTATTTCTATAGCTTGCGCCAAATACCACACTCTAACTGAACCTATCCGACATCGAATTGATGACAATGTTTCTAATATAAATACACTCTAACGTGACAAAAACATTACAACACTCGCACAAACTGATAATTCGCGTTACGGGTTAAAACAATAATAAAATTCCGCTAAGTTTAAAATTATAAAGGGCATCAATGTTGATTTCGGCCCCTATGATGCCTTGCCTTCTAAAATACCGGGCTTAGGGATTCGAGAGTCTGTAGTCACAATAATTTTATGAACAATAGTCAATAGTCATTAGTAAAGCACCCTAGTTTATACCAGATTGCACTGATCATACGATGACTTATCTATAACTTAATTATAATAAGCTAATTATCATGTCCGGTGTAACCGGCGCGCTGTGGCTGCGCACGAGTGCACGACTCGGCACATTTGTCGTGAGCATGCGAAATTGTGCGTAAACGTACACAATAGTACCTACTGACATATCCTGTATACACTGTCAATCAAACCAATCATGACGTCTAAGTTTAGAATTAAATAAGAAATTATATTTTTTTTGCCCGACACCTTAATTATTTAGGCGCGTAAAACTCTATTCGTATAATTGTTGTCGCCTATAAAATTATAGGAGAGCCTTGTTTTGATAAAATGCTACCTTCCAAATGTACTTACATACGCATTCAAAATTGCACTAATTCGTTAGGATAAGTTAAAACCATTTACATCCATCATAGTTGCATTACCACCTAAATATTTACAGGCATCCTCTAATTCTCGGGCAATTCTTACATAAACCCGCGGCTATTTTGTTGTTGTGTCTGTAAAATCCTGTCGTCCATTAAGTTTTTTGTGTACCACGTAGTCCTGCGGCCCTCACGACTGTTTGATACCATCTAATGGGAATTCTTGCTCCCGAAGTCTCGAAAAAGCCGGCATTTTGGAAGCGTGACGGACCGCCATTAGCGGTGATGTTCCTTGATAATAGGAGGTTTTGATAGGGATGTTATTAGGTACTTCAATCATGGGTTGGTTGTCATGTCCAGTCTGAAAGCTGTAGAGTTTTGAAAACACTAGGTCTCATATTTCGCCACTTGGGCAATTTTTTGTTATGAAGTGATAACATGTTTGGTATGAGTATTACCGTGAGATCTCCTCTTTAGTATACATAAAATTTTAAAATACGTACAGTACATCAAATGACGTCTGCTGTTCTCTAATCCATTATTCTCTAATTTGCAGGTAATTTATACAATCATGGAATATCCAGAAAATAAGTTACGTCTCGTGGTAAGATAAGAACGACTCCTGCTATCTCTAAGTAAAGTACACAATTTACTAAGAATATCGAGTATTGTTCTATTTCCACCTAATAACACAATAGAAGAATTCTTAAGAAAGCTGTGTTATTGGTTTGGCATTAATTTTTTTAAGCTGGATATTTATTTATCGTATGGCATTTTTCAAATCTCTACTTCATAGACTTAGTGTTTTTAAATACGTAATCGCATTTGCAGTTAAGGTTTTAAAATTTTATAAAACAAGTTTTTCAAAACCAATTTAATGCGAATGTGAGGAACGTTCGTTTCAAGCGTACTCATACTAATGTATGTAAAGTCTTTAGTATTTCATTATTCCTTTAATAAAATTGATACAAACGTTGCAATCATCGAATGATCTTGAACACTCGGCAATTAATTAACGACAGAAACAAAAGCCTCACTCGACCATCATAATGAGTTAAACCTGCAGACCGCACTCCGACTCGATCCAACCGAAAATCAATTACAAGCTGCGTCCTTAGCCACAATTACCATGCCTCAGTGACAGTGACTTAATACCACTGTCAAGTACCTCCCGACCGGTCCTGGCCCCGTCTCCACAAGGGAGCGTCCCAAAAAACCCGACACCCTTCCTGATTCGGGACAAGAGCCAGTTTCTCGGGCACCTTAAGGCACCGGGAGGCAAAAGTAAAGTTGCACCAAACGGCTATTTAAATTAGGCTCCAAAAAGTAAACAACGTCCAGGAACGTAGTTCGTATCCCTTTTGGGACGTCCGTATCTCCGCGTGATTGATGGGCCAGCATCAGACCACTCCTTAATGGACTTCTGACGTTGATTTAATAAAAACCCTTCATTAGACCATCAAAAGCCGCCGGGGTCAAGTCCGGACCATGGACGTAATTATTTGAAACTGATCGCTGGAGCAATTAAAACTTAGATTTGTGGCTTTCTCTCGTGTGAAATGACTAGATTTTCCTGTTTGATAGCGACGATGTTCCTTACAAAATGTAACTCAAAGAAATCAATGACTTGTAAGGCGCTATTGATGTAAGTTCAAACTCGGTATTGGTTTCCTACAGTATCTATTAAAAAGTTCATTACACGAGTACATACTGGGTTTCATGACAACAGTTATGGGCAAACATAATAGATTATTGATTCTAATAGGTCATCGCCTTGCAGTCTAGGACAGTCACTCGCCGCGTAAAAAAGTCAAGCCGTCTACTCCCAGATGCAATACCTGTCCAAACGCGAGTTGTCCATGTCCTGCATCCCGTCCCGGCGTCGCGTCCATTCCTGCGTACGTCTAAATAAAGACTTCAGGCTGGCACGAGTCGCGAGGAATGCATCTGCAAAAACATGATTATTCGAATTCTGGTCCATTTATCAGGACCACCTCGGCTACACGTCGCTGGACGAAAAAAAACACATGCCCTAAGGTCAATGCTCAATTAGAACTGCCTCCGAGATCCCTATCACTCACCCATGCTGGACCAACTTATAAATTCACTTACTCGGTGGAGCCACATTTGAATTTAACATGGCAACCGCGTTATTTGACGACCGTCGACAATTGTAGTTCCCCATTACAACCACCTTTGTGGTTTATTTTGTAGTACATACGAGTATGGCAAGACATGAAAAGATTGGCAAATGGATATTATAATTAACGGGTAGGTAGGCTTCACTCTCTGTGCGTAGTAATAAATAGACACAATTTGTCTTGAATAAAGACGTTTTTCATTATCACAGCAGTCCCGTTTTTGGCCTGGAATCGTATTGAAAAATTATAATACTACTGCGCACTTTGATAACGGTCACGCTCGTTAATAACTGAAAGTAATAACAGTTACCGGTGACGCGTCTCTTACGAAATAATGCCATAACTGTATCATACATTTATGACTAAAGTCGTTCAATTTATAATGGAAAACGTATTATTATGATTTGTGTTACGCCATACTTCATCATTACTTCTGTTAACAAGAGCATTTCGTTCTCTAATTAGACTTGATTTAAGTATTTTGAAAATAATTTGTGCATGAAAATGTCGTTTGTACTGCATGTAAGTGCTCGGCTGCACCGTGCAGTGTCATTCTTGTCACCTTCATAAAATATCACTTTTTTCGTTGCTTGCCTTAGAAGGATAACAGAATCCGGTTGGCTCCTCAATAACACCCCAACTTTATTTTCTCATTTTCGGACTACCGAAATGATGCGTTCCTTCGCACTTAGGGGCAATGATTTCGGTCAATTTAAATATTTTTTGGCTTATTTTCAGCTGCCACCTTCTTGCCGGGCACTGGGTTCTGGTATCAGCCATCGGCGATTGATTACAGCGATGGGCTCTTCATTTTAAATGAAAGATGGCAGCTTCTTTCAATTATGGGGACTCGAGATTCACTGGAAAGTAAAAGGAAAATGGAGAGCAGATGACTGAGCGATTTGCTTCTTGCGATATGTTTCTTGTAATATGTTTTTATGTGTGTATTGATAGGTACATATTTAGAATTTTGAATGCTCCTTACTAGGAGGTTAGTGCAGAAATGCGTAAAGCAGACGAATATATGTTTCACACATCTGCATCATACTAATGTTCTCAGAATATTAATTTATCGCCTTACACCTTTTATTTTGCAACGGCGCGCGTGCGCGAGCTGAAAAAGTTTTAATTTAAAGTTTCGTGCTTTTTTTTTCTTTTACGTTGGTTTGTAAATGCATGGTTGGATTCTGAGAAAATCTTCGATAAAATTAGATGCCTTTGCCTTGTAGAGGTCGTGTTTGTGGAAACTTTTAGCCGCCCAGCAGGTGTTAAAATGAATTATTGTTCGTGTAAAAACTCATAATGCCTAATCTTGGATGTGCAAAAAACTTGAAAAACGCTGAATGACTTGTTAACTTGTGTCTAAACAATAAAGCAAAAAAGGGCAGGCACGAAGCGACTAATATGTACCTACCTGTAAAAAACCACGTCTGTCGGACTGTGATTTCAGATACTGATGCAAATTCTCATAATAGTAGTAGCATGTTTTGTTTCCGCTCTGTGTCTAATCTGCTCATTAGTCCTTTCAAAGAATTGATGCTTATCATTTCTGTAGGTTGCTGAGTAGCTTTATAATTATTATAATTCAAATCAAATAAATTACATTCCACTAACACCATTCTTCTTATTCTTATCGAATGAGAGTGGCCAACTCTAGTGTCGAGAGTTTATGTAGCCCAAGGGTCTTTGACATGGTTTAACGACTGCCGTACTAGGCAAACAGCCGGGACCTACAATTGAACGTGTCATCCGACCTACGGAAGCACCCAAAATGGAACGCTACTTTTCGGTCACCCATCCAAGGACTGACCGCGTCGGCCTTTGCTTAACATTGGTAATCGCATGCGATTGCCTCCGCTAGCTGAGCTACGGGCGCTTCACTAACACCATTGTAAACCAGATTCTAGTAATCCCGAAGTCTTGTAAGTTTCTGCTGGGGAATAGAATTCCTTATTTACTTCGTATATTATTATTTTTCCAAACTGTCTTAAAAACACGAAACTTCTTAAAGCGCTTTATCGGCCCGAGGGCACGTGTTCGTCATTATTTTGTCTACCAACAACATGAGTCGTTCCGCTAAGTGACGATCAGCGTCACTCGACCAGTCTGGGACGGCTTTTTGTCCAAATTCTTCGACAAACAATTTGAACATGCACTAAACGCAACATGCGGAATGTCGTTGTTTCAACACCTCAAAGCTTGGGGTATTGTTCGGTTGTTCTGATCTGTTTAGTTTTTAGTGGCGTCATAAGGTCTTTGAGATTTTATTCTGTAACAAAATAGCAACTATATTTAATAAGTTTAGGTTCGAAAAATAAAGTTTGCTTCCTCCTCCATAGACACACTTTTGTCCTAATGTTTAATTATTTTCGGTTAATTCTGACCTTCTATTGTTTTAAATTATAAACTAATATGAAAAATGCAATTAAATAAGTAAGGTAGTATTATCAGGATTTAGATCCTTCTTTTGCGTGTAGTATAAATATATATTACCGAGCTAATTTTTTTTTATGCTTAGCTTAGACATAAATATTAAATTGCTGTCCACTGGGCATGTTTAATCAGCGAAGGTACTCCGCCACGTCTTCCGTATTCTCTACTAATGTAATTAGTGATGCAAATAATCCGATTAATTACGTCAATCGAGACATAACTGAGTCGATTACATTTTGTTTATGGTCAATTAGTCCGCGGGCATTGAGGATCGTAACCAGAGCGTGCTGCTTCCTCTCCTCGCCTGTCATGTCTTGAATAATTACAATTAGCATTAGTTCACCAAGGACCATTCAATGAAACTGTATCGGTAGTAATAGGAACTTTCTTTTTGCCATCATCATCATTATTAATCTATTTTACATTGAATAGACCATAGCTTTCTCTTAGCCTAATAGTTAACGATTATGTTCTTCTACTGGTTAGATTCCTATACAGTTTTTTCTGCAAGTACTTTTCTTACTATTTTAGGCATCTCAGTAGTTTTGTTTTGCATCTTTACTTAATTACTTGACACTTATTATCCTTTTCTTGTCTTTAAGACCATCAAATTATTGAGGTCTTTGACTCCTCAAACTAGGTAAGTAATATTTCTTGGAGTGAAATCTTCAGCCTCACAATGATCAATGGACATGCGAAACACATAATATGGTAGCACCGTTAAGGTATTATGACAAGCTCCATAAACAATCAACATGGATTCTGCTAAGCCTGGCTGTTCATCGTCATTATTCATCAACTTTTTGCAAAGTTCATTGTTCTTTTGGCCCTGAGGTCGCCGTGGTCTCATTATACGCCATCTTTCATCACGCCTAGGGTTGTCATTTCGTTGGAAACCATTTTAGGTGGACAGTTAGAGTTGACAGCTGAGATTGACAGCTGGTTGATTAGGATCCGGCTTGGCGAAATGTATTAGTGTAGTGGTTTGTTCCTTTTTTCTGCAGGTTGACTACTGGTGTTTGTTATACAAGAGTTCAACGAGAGACATTCAACTTTGAATAAATAATACAGCTGTTTTGCTTAAATACCTTTAATTTTTTATTTTGCACTGTTTGATTCTACTTGTTATGTTGCAATTCGAGTATTTTTTACAAAAAAAATGTTCGATGACCTGTTCGAGATTTATTTTTTCTTACCTATATTTTGATCACAGCCCTACCAATTTTCTAATTATCAACAAACTACAATGTGCTCGCGTTAGTCCGTACAGCCGATGTATTCGTACCTATCTCCATGTATTTCGAGACTATGCTAACAGATTGTCAATCATATTATACACACATATTTATTACCTTCTATAATCATTCAGAAACCATAAGAAAGTATTAAGTTAAAGATAGCTTATGTAAGTTATATGAGTAAACACCAAAAAATCTTTTACCACACCACTGTTCATATAGCGCGATGCGTCTGTCTATTCGAACGTAGACGCATCGCGTTCGTATTCAAAGTAGTAAGCTCGAGCTTCCAAGGTCACCACGTGACCTTTCCATGCCCTTATCGCATCCCATCAGACATTTTGACACTCCTTATTAGGCTCATGTGGGTTATTTCACATAATTACAGGCTCGCTTTGTGCCTCAAAACAATAGGGATAAACTTTTTAATCAATCACCACTGGTGGGGCGGGCCGTGGTTTTGGCACGTCGGTTGCGCAAGCGCATATTGTGCTGTCAGCGACTTGGCACGCACTTTGACGGAGCGTTTGGGCTGATGAAGGCCTAAGGGGGTCCCGAACTCATATAAGCGTTAAGTTTAATTGTATACAAGTTAAGCGTAAAGGACGCTTGGAAAGTTTCGTTGTAGGTATATTAAATTTAATATTTTTTAGCTATCAAATGGTTACGTTTTTAATCGATTTCCTTAAAAAAACACTAATCTAGACAAGAATTTTATTATTGGTTTGTTTATTCTAATATGTAATACTGAACACCGTCCGTAAACTGATCAAACAACGTTACAAAACATTTACTGCACAAATCGGCATTACATTCCGGCGGTGTTGCCAGTCCATCCATCAAGTCGGCCGCACGTCCAAACGTCAGTTTGACATTAGCGCGGGGTACTGTTATATAGGTACTCTGTGTTGTTGCGTCATCCACTGACAACTAAATGATGGAATCGTGTACAGCCCACCTTATTTGGACTGCCGTACATTATACTAACATTGCTTAGGATTTTTGGATAGAATATTATCGTAATATCGACCTCCTAGCTTTCAAGCATCATGCACACTTTGTTCAGCTATTTTAATTTCTTTTGCTGTATATCATTTTGTTGTAAACTATACAAGTCGGTTTTGATAGTGTTTTGTTATCCCGTTCGTAGCAAAAGTTACTTACTTACTAATACTTAATTATTGAACAGTTAAATCCATTGTTTATCTAGGTAAAAGGTTAAAAGCTCAAAAAACAAGTAGGTATAGTTTATGTTATTGTAGTTTTAGCATTCATTAATACATACATACTTTTATAATCTAAATTACTAACTGTATTTGTTGTCTGATTGCTAGCCCCTAGTTTTGCATTGTTCTTATGTGCTGACCTCTACCGACCTGACCCGACTCATAACATTTTATTAAAAACATCAATTGGCTGCGGACGATCTAAACGATTCGCAACTATGTTTCAAAATGACTGGAGATGTAGTATTTGTACACTTATACATATGTTATGTGCTTGCCCGAATCTCTATTCCCTTGAACTATAATTTGTCGGTCTTCAAGTCGAGAGTAAACCGGTTTCTTCTAGGCAAGCGCGCTAGATCGTAGACTGTAACGTTGCTTAACATCAGGCAAGTTGTAGTCAAGCGTGTGCCTATCTAATGAAAAAAAAAACCTAAACTTACTAATGGCTATGTTTCTAATAGAAGTATAGTTGAGTTTTGTGATTTTGCTTCTACAATTGCATTGTAGTAGAAATTTTGACAATTTGTGTAGAAAATTAAGCAGCTTATAAATTTCTTAAAAAGGGACTCTTTAGAGGAAAATTGCGCAGGTATATTTCTTAAATTTATAGTCGTTTTCTTTCGGTTTTTACAGTTCAATGACCCTTTCCAAACTAATACTCATTATTGTATTGAAGTTTAAATCATCGTTAATATATCTCTTCAAAGACCCAAGATCGTCATAAAGGAGTACTTAAGTTGGTATTTTGAACGAGATTAAATAAATCCTTTCGCGAATAAAAGAGTTAAAAGTTAATGAACTCGAAATCTGGAGCAATGTTACGTTATGTTAAATAAATGATCGTGCACTATACATAATACTATATACATATATATATATACACACACACACACACACTACACTCACACAATACACAAAATTAGGCTTAGATTTTTCTTTTTAAATATTTCTCTTTTTATTTCTTAATTTCAATTTTGATTAGCTTTGTTTCCGTAAGATGAGTTTTCCAACCTATTGAAAAAATGTTTCCCGGAAGGAATCAGCTGCTACAACACGAGAGACCACTTTCTTTCAGCGTAGCAGCTGCTCGACATATCTTTTTCTAAAATGCCCTATTTTAAATTACATTATTAATAAGTGTTAGAATTATAAGATTTTGTGTGTCCAATAAACATTTTTATTTTTATTATATTATTATTATTCAAAGGTAAGTACTTTCGTATGTACTTAGTTATTTTGATTGGATGTAGCATTATTTATTTTCAACTATCATCAAATAAGTTAGATACCGGAAACATTTTAAGAAATACCACCTTAACAATCAAAATTAGGAACCAAAACAGATTCAATATCAGTGATGTAGCACGAAGCTTATACATCGATACGACAAAACATCGAACGTCCATGATTGATGGATTTAATCGGGAACAATTCGTTAGCCCCGGCGTACACTGGTATCTTCATTCGGATAGCGCGGTACAATCGAACAATAATTAATTTTGATGGATGTGCTGAGGTTCAATACACACGAGGGATATAGGGTTGTCTGGTATATGTTATGGATCATCAGAAATACAGATCTGCTGTATGCATTTGCCTAGACAGATTTTAGTCCCGCATGTTTTTGCCATTTAAACCAAACTTCAAATATAACAATAAGTAACGAAAGATTTTTGAAAAGTTCGACTATCATTTGTTTTGATAGTTACCGATTATCCCTTGAAATGTAATTTTTGTTCTTTCTGTACATAAAAATGCAATCAATTCCTCAGACAGTCTTCTAACAACCACATTGCCGCGCAGACGCCGGTAACAACACTACCCGCGTATGATGCGCGTACGCAGACACTGCTATGACAAATCGCCAGATCGTGATACATCGTCCGCGCCGCTTACACGGTCGTCCGCAGGAATCGACTCGACTTATCGCTCGACGATTATGTAACGAATAATCGACCACGAAAATCGATTATTGACATGCTCAGCCTCCACTTAAGGTGCCTTAGATGAAATGGCTTTTAGCTGCGAGCTCCTTCTCGATAGTAAATCAGTTTTATGAGGGATCGAAGAGGAAGTAATGGAGAAAACCATTGATAATATCTATAATATCTTCGCGGTAAGATTGGATACATGGTTACGGGAAACCGAGGTTAAATATGCGCATTTACGATTTCAAGTCAAGATTCCATGAGTTTTCGTTGGTTTTAGAACACCGCTTCGGCCAGTTTAGACTTCGACGACAACTTAGTTCTTTAAATTCAGATGGACAAGTCTAGGCTGATTTGTCCATATTGTAGAAAATAAACATTTCTTCTTTCAGAACTAGCTGATATTTCGTTACTTCTTTGAGTAAAAGCTAAATTAACTCTAATCTTGATCAATGGACATTAAGCCTTAGACCACCCGCTGCCAGATCTCACAACACCTGCGAAACAAATAAATACTCAACAATTGATTACGATAAATGTCGAAGGAACAAAACAATATTTATTAATAGGCGTCCATTTTTTGTTGCTTGTTCTTGGCACAGAGGTCGCTGTTGTCAAGGTGAACTGAAGATGCGAACTGATGATGATTACACCTTTATTATATGCTGGAGGGAAATATGTCAGGTGATTAATAATTGTTAGTGCATGTGCATTGATGCAAGCAATGTTCTGTGTGCTATTATCAAAGTACTTTTGAAGACATTAAACTTGTAGAGATTTAGCAATTAAGCAATGAAAAACTTATTCCCGTAGGTATCTAAGCCGTGCCTTTACAATGATCGTAATATCGCAAGTAAGTATTTAGTCCTGAAAATCAATGAATAAATATTGCAAATGTTTTATGTGGTCATCCTGATGGCAAGTATTATCAACCCTCAACACCCAGTAATAAATAAAAAAAGTATATTTTGTAATACAATATTCATGTACAAAGCCTATAAGAATAGTCCTTGTATGAGAAGTAGAACAATCTTACATCGTCTATCCGTAGTAGGTCGAGTCGAACATCGACATTACGTTTACAAACGAGTGACGCAAGCACTTGTTTCATTGTTTTAGATAACGATTACAGCCATCTGTTCCGATATGGGCTCGAATTCGGCACCCTGGGAAGCACTGCTCGCAGAATAAATCGTATTTTTATTCAATTACCAAAATCATCCTAAAATAATTGCTGACTTACTCGTATCTGGTTAAACTGGCTTATTCTTATACCTTCTTGATTAAACGTGGCCTTAAACTTCCTGATTCCAGAAGCAAGATCAATTATTGTGTTTGAGTGTTTGTTTGTTTTATGGGGCATTCATTGGAAAATAGTGGTTTTATCGATCGGGAGAAGTGAGTATTTTCAGTTTGTCGTGTTTCATATTTTAGTTTCCACGTGCTGTTTTCAACATTATGTTTCTTATTTACATGCGTTTAACTGGTGTCAAGCAAGTTTTCAATACAAAGTAAACCTCTCTTGACCTAGGAACAAAACAATATTTGTTGAGAGCTTGTATTTTTGTTAAGTTAAATACTCAACAATACTTTTAAGATAAATAAATGTGAAATGCTAATTGCTTCCTGAACCACATAATAGTCAAATTAACAGAAAAACTCAGTAAACCAAGTAACAAATCGTCTAACAAAAGTATTGTGTTCTCAGTAAACTTTCACCGCTGATTTACGCTAATAGAATTGTCACATCGACTCCAAACGCAAAATAAATCAATCTAAAGTCTTCATTGTGTTTCTTTACATAATACCATTTCTTACGTGATTCTCACTTTCACCAATAAAATACACGCGATGGGAGTACAATTGCTACTATCTAATTAAAACTGGAGTTTTTACAATTGGTGCGATTGTAATTTATTTGCGTTTTGTTTGCTGTCGGTCCCACGGTACCCAATATGGCGACTCGTCGATTGCCGACCTCTTTTGTTTCTACAGATAGATAATTGTCTAAATACGCACAAGAACACAAGATCGATACGCTTTCACTTATAATTTGCATCTTGCAATCTTTGAATTAATTATCTGGTAATTACGTAACTCGATTTGGTAGGTAGACTTAGTACATGACTTTTTATCTGTAAAAATCAATCAATGTATGTACGCTCGTACGGGCAATACAATCGATTGTTAGAGAAATAAAACATGCCCATATCCAATTAGATTAATAAAACGAGGAAACAAATTACTCGAATCATGGTCAGTAATTGGGGATGCGACCATTAAAAATATATCAAAGCTCCCGGCGGAAATATAACCGACCGAGGTTCATTCAGGCGGCAAATGTGCAAAGACTATGACCAAAGGTAATGCGCTGCACATTCCTATAGTAAAAAAAAACTACTGGCTTCTTCTTTCTATATGCATGTGTTTCACAATCGCTATTTACAACATTGTATACAAGTTATTGCAGAAACTGATATGATTCTAACAACAAGAATGTGCATTGACGCATACCACCGCCACCATCAGTGCATCGAATACGCACCTGGCACAAGAATCCGATCGAATAGACGAATAATCGAATAATCGCAGTTTTCGATCACACCGCGGCGCGGCGTGAAACATACGCGGAGCTGATTGGCTGATAGCGGGTGCGTGCTGAAACTATGATTAGATGAAACTAAGATATTATGAAGTTTGAAAAAGCGGTTGTCTACTCTTTTGCTTAGTTTTTTAAAGTGTTCTAACGCCAAATAAATGCGTATATTAAGTTATATGTTATATAGTTGCTAAAAAGCTCATTTGGCTTAAACGATTGGAACCCTTTTGCAAGTAGCCTACTTACAATTATTATCTACACCATCTTAACTTAATCGTATCCTAATTTTCATAAAAACGCACTTAACTGAAAGTTTCTCCAACTTTCATGTCCATTTGCCGCAAGGTGGCGCGTAACACAGTATCAGTGTCATAGGGTCAGTTGCGGTGTTGCCAGTTCCTGCCAACTTGGTTACTTTATACCCAATATTACGCACCGGCTCAGATAATGGCAATCTTATCTACGGCTTGTATCTGAGGCCATTAGTAGCTAGTGTACAGTGCGGCCCACTTTTCCCGCTAACACCCAGCGTAAGGACCTGCTAGGAGGGGCCCAGATTATGCGATAAGTCAGCTGATTATGATGTCGTGGGATCGGCTTGTGGATATTATAGTAGTTACCTACGAAAATGCCATTTTGTTAAATAGTTTGGTTTATTGATTATTTGCTTCGAAAAGGCGAGGAAGACGCTTGCTGGTTCGAATCATGTCGATGTTGCATTATTCTCGCTCATTTTTAAACAAATTGTTCGTGAGGCTTCAGCACTACGTATTTACTATCAGATTAATCATTTGCAACGTAGCGCAAAGCAAATCTTTCTTCCTAGGCGCAAAGCTAGTCTCTTTACAGATAAACAGATAAACATTTTATTGATAATTTGTTCGAATGACATGTCAGATTATGATTAAAATTAAAGATATATTCTAAATATGTACACTTATATAAACATATTTAATTATTTAAATGTCAACTCGATAATTCTATTTATAATATTCCTAATAAAGAAATTTCTGTTAATAGCTGTGTGATGTGTCCCGGAATATCTATTTAATTTATTAATAAATGACTGCTACTGGTCCATTCTATCAACAAAATATTATTATAAATCTTCAGACGTCTATTCGCCTGCAAGCGATAGTGTGTTTGTTTACGTTCACTTCTTTATCACAAAATACTTATATTCAGCGCCATCTTGTTAAATTTCTCTATTTAATCCGCCAATAATAATCCGTGCAACTTTCTCGACACTTGGCCACTATTTATGAATTACGTCTAATAAGTTGTCTGATTCATAGTCTGGTCGAATTTGGGATCAATTTAGTCAGCCTTATACGGCGTGTTCGCTTAATTTAGAGCAGGCAGTGCGAATATTATTATTGGTCGACGTCTCGTTATTATATTGAGGCGCTAATGATAGAAACGTAGTTTGTATTTATAGATTCATGCCTATGGGTTTTTATTCCTTATCGCATTTTGTCTGTCTACGTGAGACTTAGTAGTACTAGATTCGCGTTATAAAATCCTTTAAACATGTCGGTGGTGGTTAGTCATCTTTTACTTTTCTAGGTCCTTTATGTTTGTGAATATCCTCCTATCCTTGTGAATATGATAAAGCAGTCTTTTTGTATCCTAAGCACATAAGTAATCACAACTTTTGCTACCCAAGGAAATAGAACAGAATACAGGTATTGCTAATAAAATGATGAATTAATTAGAGCTTGAAGTCGGTCTATAAATCCTAGATCAGTTCGCAGGTAGCTGCGGCCCACGCCCCGTGGGCGGCAGGCACACATCTGCATACATTTGCCCGCGACACGAGAAACAATGAAACTGTCTGATTATGCAGCCATAAGCTAATCAGTAACTAGACAACAGTTAGATGACTCCTTATGTCCAAAGATATTCGACAAACATATGCCAAATAAAATCTACGCTATGTTAGATGAATTCTTAACGCGACTTTCTGGACGCCGAGGGTCGTCGTTATTTCTTATGAAATATATGAAACATGACTTCTATTTAATAAAACATGTATTTTTGTTTGTACCTAAGTTTACCTTTCAATTTCATTTTTACTATATTTATTCCTCCTTTTGCCACAGCAACGTTGTGCGCGTATTGCTTCAAGTGAAATAGTGGTTAAATGATAAGCAAGAAATACTATAAATTGACACAATTGCGGTCTTTGTCTTTAATGTTGTTAAAAAAATTAAGTTTCCGTCAAAAGCACAGAGTATTGCATTTGGTTAGAGATCTCGGCTTAGTATCGTCTATGGCTGTATTATACAGAGTTTCAGCACATAATGTCGTTAATATCATTGACCCACTCATAGGAGAGTCTCGGTTCAGCCTGGATAACGACTGGTTTGCATACTTCTGTAAGTATGTATGTACTTAGTAGTAAACCTACGATTTTGTGCTTCATAATGATCGGTTAATCTTTATGTGAATTGCAGATTAGCTTTAGTATCTAATTAACCAACTATGTTGGTGAGGTAAATGAGGTTTTATAAAATTTTGCAAAGATATTTTTGTTTTATGACAAAGCTCTGATGTTTTACTCGTAATTACGTCATAGTTCAAAATAAAGCCCAGCCATTGTCTCTTGCTACGCCCCAATACCTCGGGGCATATGTATTTTGTAAATTGTATGTGTGCAAGTATGAATAAATAAATTTTAAGGTGCACTAACTTCATAGTTACCTACTCGAATGTTGCTTTGATTACTTCTTTACTTTTCTACTGCATATTAAATGTTGACATTTTATCATAGTTATTCCCATTGTAATTACCTATTGCATTGCAAGTTCTCTTCCCTCCTCGCCGTATTGCGCGAGCTTCCCAAATCGGCCCCGTACATCAATGTTGCCAGTAATTGGCGAGTAATGCGACAATTAGCGATTGTTTGTTTCTCACGAGATTGCGCGCGTTGCAAAATATGCGCCGTTCTACAGCACGCGTGTCAGAGCCAAACGAGAAATAAGGTCAAAGGTTGCATTACCATACTGGCTTTATTAAGATTGAGATGCTTAGGTAATAAAGTTAATGTTACTTTATGTTTGTATTACATTTTCAGAAATATTCTGGCTCAGTTGAATTGAAAAATCAACAGAACACACTCGTACTTAACAGTCTTATGATAAAATACCTCTCAAATCTAAAGTCGTTACTAAAACTGCTAAATGTTAAAGAGATCCCGCAAATTCGCTCAGCCCAATAAAATTCAAATTAACATTTCCAAACCCCGAATTAGCCAATAACGCTGCAAATGTTCTCGGCAATAGTTCCGTGCCCCCCGATAGGTGGCGCTATCTTGCAATCTGCTTAATACTGCTTATGTTCTCGTGGCGAAATAGAGCGGCCCTAATTATGTTGATGTTGCCAGATACACTGACATTTTCTATCTACAGCCCTGTTAGAGGCTAACAAGACAATCGTGTTAGCTCTCGATTGCTCACCGATTGCGTTTGTTCCACTTTAATTGAATTATTGGTCGTATTGATCAAAAATTGCACATTATTGTATGCGGATCTAGATAAAATCTAGATGGTGTTTGCTATTTCGGCGTTTAATGTATTGTTTGGCTCTGTTTGGTCGTGGTAATTGACTCCCGTGTCTGGGACTTTAAGAAAGGCTTTAGGTCTTACTATCTAGATTTATTTCATCTGATAATGGTTTGTTTTGGTCGACACCTGTTAGGATTAGGTACAGTTTAAGTAACGGAAGAGAAGATAAGATAGACATTGTATTTTGTAGGTTTACGATGTTTAGTGTACTTTGTGTAACAATGTTTCCTCGTTTGTTCCAGAGATGGCAGCGGAGGTGGTTCGTTTTGTACGACGACGGCGAGCTCACCTACTCACTCGATGAACACGTAAGTTTTTTAACCTGATACATTATAGGAGTACCAGATGATTTCATTTTAATAGAATGATGTATTTAATCCTAGCATTTCTTTAGGAATCATTTAGATATAAACTAACGAGACAAGATGAGAGAATAATACAAATACTTATAATACATAGATTAATAATAATAATATAATACATAGATTAACAAATTCTGACCATAGTTATAGCAGGACTTAGTTTTCTTATCTCACTATTCCTTATTATCACCCTTCTTCCGACGAGAAATCTGACAAAAAGCCAGCAGTCACTTCCTCGAACGCTTTAACGGCGCAGATATCTCACTTGGTGACATTTCTTGCCTTATTTCTATGAGTGCGGTACAAATTCAGACCTGTCCCGGTCCATACTGGGTCCTATTGGCCGGAGCCGTTCAGCTAATTGACTCGTTAGTGGGAATAGTGGAGACTCCCCCAGCTTCTTTAAATGCCCGCTGGTTTCTCGCGGCGCGTCTCAACTCCACGTATGCTACTTCAAATGTTTTATTTATCTTATCGCTTCCTGCTGCGCCGGTATGTCAACGTCAGTTCCCTTACACTTTCTAAATAATTGACAGCGTCGTTACTTGTAATGCCATTTTTCTGCAAACGATTCGCGCAATTTAATTTCCGCAAAAACTTTAAATATTTATCGATACACGTCCGTCGAATATTTGTGCCATTTTCGAATGTAATAAATTCGTCCGCATAATGTTATTGTCGCTTACAAAAACAAACATCTCCAAATTGGTGTGTCTCGGTGCGCACGCGCAGGTCGCAGCTTCCGTACGAGACTCGATTTCATCGTCACCTCCCGTTTATCACAATATCAAATCTTCCGCATTTTTTCTGCTGCAACCATAAATATTCATACGAAGGTCTGCTGCTTGGTCGAATGTAAGTACATGAATTTTAATACGCACCATATAAGCGAACTTGCATTGCGTGCGAGAGGGACAAAAACTTGACGTAAACCAGGAACAATGTGCGGGAAGACTAGGAGTGTCGGCGATCGCTGCCATCTTTATACGGCTCAACGAGAGCCTTTAAAGCCCTAAAGGTTACATTTACCCTCGAGCTGTTGCACATAAGCATAGAAAATAAGTGGAGACAGCGTGAGTGGAGCGGCACTTGTCTGCCAATCAGGTGGCACGCACCGCGAGCACGACAACTCACAAACAAATCACCTATAACTGGATCAGTGAAATCTCTTGATAGCTAGTGACCGTGGCAAAGAAATAGACCCTCTTATACATAACGTAGATCTTCGCAGTGGCCTACTACTTACAAGTATCACATTCCTGAGCCGGAGCCGGCGAGGGTCCCGGGGCCAGTGAGTTAGAGGCTGGCAGCTCGCGCCGAGTGACGCGTCATCCATCCCTGTTCACACCTCGTTACCATCTGAATGGGCGCACATTTGCAACGCAAACTGGGGAAGTCGTAAACGTCGCGTTTTGAAGGGAAAGCCGGGAAATTAATGGCCACGCAATGTTTATTGCCGTTTTGTGCATGTTCATTTAATTACTTATATTGATTTTACAGTCTGTCCTGTTCCGCGTTTGAATTTATTGGAAACCTCCAGGGGATAAACAATGAGCCTTGTTATGTCTATGATTATTACCAGTTAAAAATAATTAGAAGGGAATCTTCCTGCTATTTTATGTGAGTACTACTTGGTGACCATATTAACATGACCTGTAACATCATGTGTGTATGAAAACAGAGAACTTGCTCCAAGTGTGACGCCTACATACGCTTCGTAGAGCATCGCAGCCCATCTGGGCCCAGTCTATGCATATGCAAACACCAATCATAAATTAATGAGAGAGCTAATGAAACGCGGAACCGATGGCGATGTAAAACAGGCCAAGTGTGGGCGTGACTCAGAGGTTTAGCTCAAGGAGGTGATGCTGCGGTTTATACATTTAGATTATCGGCTTACACTGCAACTTGTCAGATCGCATGTCGGATGTAGCGACGAGTGACTTCAAAGGAAGCCAGGCTCGACACTGATGCGCATACATTCCGAGTATTCGAGACATCTCGCGACCAAACCCACCTCCGTAAACAGAGTCACCAACAGAGTGGCGCCCGAAATAGCGACGTCTCAACACAATTTATGTTAATCTCTTCTATATCAACTTGAATACAAATTCAAGCAATGCGCGACGGAAACCATGCTTTATTTAAATCTGAATTTATACAAATGTAAATATAGACCAGAACCGTCGGGCTCGCCCGTTGATTGAGGAAGGAATAAAGCAACGCCGCAATGTTTTACAAGCTCGACTTTAAATATTCAAGTTATTCTCACCTGAGCTTTGATAATGACTCAATAAAGTTTAACTGTGCTCGTTGAATAGTGTAAAGATCGCAGCATCTGCGATAAAACTTCTCAATAGCTACTTATGCAATTTATGGGACGTAACCCCGGTCGGAGGCGAGCGTTGTGAACTGCGCGACCTCTAAAAAGTAGTTTCGAGTTTGGATTAGGCTCGTATACTACTGGTGTAAAAAGGTTAAAAACCTGGGCCTGTAAATCAACTTTTGCGGCGATGAAGCCGTACCATTGATTGGATTAAACCTTACAAGTCCCGCTAGGGCTGGCGGGAGGAGGCGCTCGAGTCGTATTCGCGTTATAATTTGCCGTTTGATGTTTGTTGGACGATTTAATGAGCGTGTTTGTGGACAGACCACCTCGCTTGATTGCCGCCGCGGAATGATAGCGTGGGGTAATGTGTTCCGGCAGGGGCTCGCTGGACCGAGGTAGCACTGTTATTAAATCTGGGCTCTGTTGGAGCCTTCCTGTTGTTAGATGGCCGGTGGGACGGAACTGAACTCTTCCGGGGTCCGGGGAATAGTGATTGTGATGTTCAACTTTATTTTTGGATCTTGTATCTGAAATAAAGACATTATTATTATTATTTATATGTTGATCTTTTAGATTTCCTACAGACAAAACTGAAAATTTGTTTGTTATGTGATTATTTTTAGATTAAATGCGATAGTTTTGACTACTGCTGTCCTCATGGTTAACGTAAAGTGAATGAAATGAAATGAACCGTTTACTGTAACTTATTCCAAGACTTGTCATTTTGGCACACTGCGCTTGCAATCCTCCATAATTCATTCATACAAATACATTCATAGATTCGGTGTCAATGCTAATAATTTATTTATGACTCCGATTCCAAATCTGTGAGCTCATGCTCGGCAATTATACCTGGCTGGCTGCTCCCACGTTGTAAAACTGCATCTATAATCTCACACCATTCTGCGAGACAATCGACTCGAAACACCGTGTGTTACATTAATAAGCACTCTTACATAGCGTTTAAATGTCAAATAAGTGCTTGTTTTATGTTTTTGCAATTCATTTGCATATTTGCCATCGTTACGCTTCATCTGACATTTGTTCGCAGAGATATCGGCATAATTGTACATGTTCTTGTTATGTTAGAAGTATATTCCTGTGGCTCGGCTTGTGGTTTCACTTGTGTGAGGTCCTATTTGTTACTTTATTATATTTATTTGTCACTCAAATCCATGTAAGTAGTCGTATATCTCGTACGAACTTCAACGGAAACTGATAAATTACTCTAAAAACATATATTTTCCATTAAAATTAGTTTGGAATTCACCAACAGCATATTGCCAATTTGTCCATGCTTTAGCACTTGTAGCCCGAGGATATGAACAAAATACTGGACGTCAGTAGGAATAATAGTGCATAATTACTTGCACTTTATAAGGGCCTGCTTTATCTGATAATATCTCAGTGGCTTAATAATAACAGTGTCGTAATTAACAGCTGTTATTATAATAAAACTATCCGGTGAAGTATCTCAATGATATTTGAACAACGCTTTACAGTTAGTTTGTTATTGGTCTATTAATATTGATTGCTGTTGTTGGATAAGTCATTTGGTATTTAATGTAGCTGTACATTGATCTGAGGTTATGAATATGAAGACAGTACAATTTTGACAATATAAAACAAAGCCATTTTAAAGTGAGGTCATGGTATGTTATTTTATTGCATTTCGTGCTAGTCTCCTGACTTACCAAAAATCCATTGAAGTCACCTTCCAACTTCGTATAGACAAATCGCTTGAAATTATCTCTGCCCACTATTTGTCCCTACTCTGGGTAATCGCGCCCATTTTTTCATTTCCCTATTTATGGCCAGAGATTACGCCTGACCTTTCCTCTAAAGGTATGCGTTTAACTGAACTTTTTGCTTTTAAAAGCTTTGCTTGTAAGTAAACATTTATCTATGTTTACCGGAGATTCTTTTAAAAACCTCCTATTTTTTTACTCGGTTCGGTTCCAGATAAGTGTAGTTTAGATGTAAAACATCAGCAACTTTGTATGTAATCGAGTAGGCCAAGTAACCCAGTGGGCTAATGCATTCGACTGATATGGCAGCACCGAGAGATCCCTTCATTTGCCTTTATTGCACCTTCTTATCGGAATTCATTCGAAAAGCCTGGAACTGTCAGTTATCGAACGTACTAAACTTTCAAGTATCGAGTATAGTTTGGTTTTAGTCTCCATATCAAAAAGGAAAGCATCATCCTTGTCTGTCAATAGGTTAGCAAAATATTACCAATATACTTGATTGGTACAAAGAATTATTAACAAACAATATGATAGTTGGTAGAGAAGGATACGATCGTAGTGGTTTAATAACTAGCCATACCTGTAATAGAATTGAAGGTAGATTCCGACGTGATTTCCCAAAGATCCATCAACATCGACCTAAGGGCAGCAACTTATACATTACTATCGCCAATTAAGCATGTAGGTTGTATAGGTACTACTCTCACGGCCGCTACAAGCACATGCGCCACATTTTCCGGTCCAAATGTCACTCCGTCCACAGAGTATAAATATAGTGAGATGCGACGTGTGAACCGATGCAAAGACAAGAAGGGCACGAAGAAAGTTCCACCTTCTTTTTCTTTTTTTCTTCTGATCTGCATAAAAACGAAAGTATGCCAACATCGCTTCACGCTCCAGGGAACTTCATATTGACGGTGTATTGAGCCTGTCATCATTATTTTCGAGTTATTCTGATTATTCGCGGCGGCACTATCTGTATGCAAATGGGACGGTTTAATTTTTAATAACAGTTTCGGACAATTTACGTTATTGCTCTCGCGTATTGATCTTGAATTCTTTATACGTTCTGTTCATTTATCTTTATCTTTTATATTGAAAATATATATATATGGACGATGGTATACATTTATTCCAGTGCAAACGATAATTAATAAATGAATACAAAGAATCAATGAATCAAATGAATTTATTATGCCACTTAACACACAACATAAGAAAATAACATAATAATGCCTATTTATACATATATCGTAATAATATTGCAACTAGAAACGCCTGTCTGATATTCTGACCCCATAACGGGTGAGTCTGGTAGTGAGTCAGCATAACAAGTACAGTTAGCTATTAGGTACCTACTCTGTAAGCCGCTTAGAGGATCAGCTGATTGGCTCGCTGTGACACCAAATTATGGCTAATTCCCATTGATGTAGAATCTAATTCCACTCCTAGCCGATATCACCGGCACAGCTTAGCACAAATTGCTAATGTTAGCCAAATTTATAATAACTAATCCGAGTAGCTAAAATCTAGATGAAATATTTCTATATATTATTATCATTTAATGAAATTTAGTTTGATTATTTGATATCCTAAATACCGTATGTATGTTTTTTCTAACCATAGATTATACTAATTTACTTTATGTACCTACCTACCTATGCAAAATGCAAGAGTCGTTATAGACTGTGTAAATATTCTAGATTTTAATATTAAAACTTTCGTGAGACATTTTATCAATACCTATGTTAACTAAAACCGTTATCACTCACGTGTAATTCGCGTATGTTGTTTACGCGAATTACACGTATTTTAAATTACTTCTTAAATTTCGTTTCATGAATTGGCATTGACACACATTAAATATTGATGCAAATCATTGGGTTAAAATTAGCAAGACTAGTTGCTAATCATATCTATTAGTACTTAGAATTGCTAATGAGCGTCTGCCTACACACGCCTTTGCAAAACCACAGATAAGTAACTTTGACTTGGTGTTCAAATCTTTACGAGCAATTGATACAATATAAAAAGTATAAAGAATTATCATCATCATCGTTATCGCTCACTGCAGACTACGAGTATATACCTTTGTTATAGGATACAATAAATCATTATTCTTCGCAGATAGACCAGTCTAAAGAATAAATACATAATAGATTTAACCAAGCGTACCGTGTAATTTTTTAAAAGACAATCTTTTTTCCCACCTTACCCTTTAAGCGATTCTAAATAGTTTAAAACTATTGACACCGAGTTTTCCACTTCCATACGAAGGCTTTAGTCTGGTAGAATTCCGTCGTCACCAAACCACGTCTACGAGAGTATGATGATTTATGTAGCGTTCATATGCCTTGCTTAGATAGATAGGTACATACGTAACTATACTAGATAAATAAGCAACAATTTTCGCTGTGATTGTTCGTTGCGTAATATTTTGCTAATGAAAAGTTTCTGAGAACAAGCTTAAGTTCCATCATCCCTTAAGTAGGGGACATAACTACATACCTAGATAGGTACATACAGTGGTTAGTAGTAAATGTGACCGCATCCGACCGCCGACAATCAGCTAATCTGTCGAGCGCCACCGCGACCATCGAGATTGCATCGCTGGATGCGCGCGCGCAGGAACCGGAAGTGCCGTCACACAATGCCTATTGTGGCTGTGATGCCGACCGGATTACGTCATTATGCAAGTTTTGTAGGAAATGTAGGTTGTAGTTTTATAAATGTATATTTTTTCTGATAATTAGCAAAGGGTTAGAGTAAAAAATATTTTATATGATATCGTGCTGTGGAATTTTTTTTATATTTTATTGACATGATAGTGACGTTCGACGTGTCTTATTTTATTATACCTAGTTTGTTGAAAATACCGATAGTTATCTGTTTAACATACAAAATTACGAATGATCTACAGAGTTCATAACCTCTGGTGGCAAAGACTCAAGTAAAGTCATTATCATATTCCAAATTATAAACATATATCACAAACCCATTGTGTCTAGTGTGTAGCAGCCCTTACGAAGAACACATTGTAATTTGTCGCATTAAAATACAATAAGCAATCACCTCACGTATAATAAGACATAATACGTATAATAAGACATAATTTTTATTCATGCTTTAATTTTTAGTTCGGATATTGCATTGTGTGGACTGGTTTTAGTTCTGACCTAAATGTTTTCATTTAGTTAATAACTACTGGATGCTCGCGGCTTGTCTCGCATTATTTCAGGACAAAAAGTAACCAATGACACTCCTAAAACCTCATAGTAGTATACAAAGAAAAAATAGTGTTGCTGAAGTGTATGCGTGATGTGCGTTTAAATAAACAGATAAATAAATAAACAGAGACACAGATAAACCGAGAAACCGATAAATAATCAAATATTTTAAAAACTTCTGAAACGTTATTATCGATTTATTCGTATACCCAAACATTTTTTTTTCTAATATCTTTATGTTCAGATTGTTTACCCTCTTCAGCTTTTTTATATGAACAGAAAAGATAAAACATGGGATTAAACTGTTAAAAAACAACTTTTTTTATCTTTTAATGATAAATTTGCTAGAATCATAATATTAGTGCCATTATGTCAGCCACTTTCACTCGTAGAATGATTGGGATCGCAAAACCTCGACAAAAATGTCAATAAATAAATGAAACTGTCGAACAATCTGTAATTAACGGTCATATTTAATAAGAATCGATTAAAAGTCGGATTTATTCAATCAATTCGTACTGGAATCGATTACGAGATCCGTATCGATGAATGATGGCCGAATATCGGTAATTTCGTACGTTTGTTTATTTCGTGAGCAACTTGCTGCAGAATCCATTCACGCAATGTATCTTTGTCCGCAAGCGGCGGCAGCACTTTTGCCGTTTCTTAAAATAATTGTCAAGTATTTTTAGCTCTGTTTGTAACTGCAGATTAAAGATAATTTTACCTTTTATTTTCCAAACTGTAAGTAATGATTTATTATGTTTTTGTTGCAGCCTTAGCGTGCTTAGTGTTGGATTATTTCATTTGAACAGTAGACAATTAGCGTGATAATTATTACGAGATATGATTAATATTCTGGTGTAATGGTAATAAAATAAAACAATCTTGATATCAAGGCTAAGGAAGAGTAATAATTAATAATGGTTAGTCTTTCTCGTTGTCTATCCGATTGATTGCCTAGTTAATCAATAAATAACTTTACATATGACTGTCAGGCATTTAAACAATATGCTGAGTTGAGGCTATATTGTTGCAGATTTATTGAATGTCTACTAAATGTTTGTAAATCTGTCCCAATAAATGTTATTCTATCATATTCAATAGTTCACCAGACGACACCACAAGCGACACTGTGCTCAAAAGGTGAAATAATACTTACACTTGACAGCCAGACATTTTTTCACCAAGCATGACTGTGCAGAAGTGGCCCCCTTAGAAAAAAGGCCAACATTTTTATTATCAACTCTAACGAACAATTTATAAACACTAGATACATGAAATATCTAACCTAAATCCCTCACCATTAACATTCTCGATCTTCATTGACCGAGACAGTTGTAAAACTATATCTTACAAAGTGCCCCTTGCGGTTATCTTTGCTTGTATCTTTCGCAAATAGAGACCAAATTAGGGAAATGGCAGAGAGCTGCAGTAAACTGAAGTGAAATGTTACCGAGTGGAGGAGACAGCGGCCACGACAAGATAGCGTATAGACGAGGCATTAGATAAGAGGAACTCTGAGATATGTACAACAAATTCAGTAAATACATGTGACAGGTAGGTAAACGTTACGCCAATTAATCGTCGAGTCATACATAGGCAGTCGGCATGAACTAGATGTTCCTTAGTGTCTCTTATCTATCTTATTATTGCGTGGACACGGTCCACTTTAGTGTGAAGAGTTTTCGAAACGCCTTTTTAGTGCCTCTGATATTGCTAAACGACTATCAATTGTTTAGCAAAAGCCGGGACCTACAATTTAGTGTCATCCGAACCACGCAAATGGAATGCAATTCTGGGTGACCCAACCAGAAATGCTCCTCGTTGACAGTAGCTCCAACATTGGTAGGCGTATGCGAATATCTCCGCTAGATGAGCTACGTGCGTTTAATATACGCTTATAGTATGTATACGCTGTGCTGTTATATGCTTGACGAGCAGGACACTCGGTGCCCAATTATTTCGCACCACTCGCACTGGTCTATAAGTAGTAATACCCCTGTCTGAGTTATATGGTCTATGCAGTAGATGTACTGGCAGCCGCGGGCGCACCGCTATTCGATACAAAAAGCATCGGTTCCCCGCACTAGCACTGGCACAACACTAGCCCGTAATGCAAACAAAGCCGCAGGTAGGAAATGCACAACTGATGCGGGTCGTGGCAAGGCATGAGCGAATACCTAATGTGTAATAAAAAAAAGAAAGTAAACATTTTGAAGAAACTCGCTTGAATATTGAAAATTGATAAAAAATAGTTTACTAAGAAGGTGACTACTAATTAGTACTTAAGTAATAAGCTTCTTTATGTATGTTCCTCACCTAATTTACTTATTTATTATGATTATGACCAAGTAATTTTTATTCGTTTTCCAAAACTGTATTTAAAAGAAGAAACACATGAAACAGGAAAGAGATAATAGGAAAGAGATAATCCAAGTTACACTGACACACTAGTAATATATTCGATTTATTTAAAAAATAAAAAAAACGTTTCCATATCGCTTCAGCATTTACCTTGCACGCTGCAATAGAAAGAAGCTCATTCCGTCACAGGTGGATGCGGAACAGTTATCGATAATATTAGTTCTCTCACTTACCATCGCCGGGGGCGGCGCTGGCGGCGTTTCCGACCAACAACTCGGTCAACTTGCAGAAACGGACTCAATAAGAAAAACAGTTTCTGCACTAGTTTACTTAAATGGCAATACGATGGCCAACTTAAGTTACAATCACATATTTTGTGGCCACAAACCATCTATTGACCAATTATTGGTAAACCTAGTTCTGAAAATAAGTTCCACCAACTCAAAATAAAAATGTACTTGCCTAAACATAAGTTAACAAATAAGCTGAAATTCACTTAAATTTTCTAAAGTCGACAATCAAATAACTAGACATCTTACTACACTTTCACTTTTGATGTCTGCTTTAAAATCAAAAACAGTGGCAATAATTTACAGAAATAACGCTTGCCGCGCGAATATCATAACAGGAAAGCTCCAATTTCTATAGCTAGCTGTAAAATGATATAAGTATTTGTACCGAAGTTTCGAAACCCTGTCTTATTCCTTACCACAATCAAACAGTATTAAATTTCAATTTTCAATTTTGTATCAACTGCCTTACTATCTTAATTTTTTAACAGCTTGCCATGGATTTGTTAATAAATCTATCAAACAGCCATATACATATACAACAATAAACTCTTGATACCAGAACTCTTGTTAGCCAGTCTCATGCATTAAAAAGAAAGATAAACCAATATCAGCAAAAGAGCAACTAGCTCGGGAAACAAATCGCTCACCAGTTGTCACCGGGGCGGCAATCTGAGCAGCCGTCAGCGCGGAGCTGCTGCCAGTGTAATGGATTACCACCGAGTGGGTAACACGCCCAATTACAGCGCCTGGCAGGCCTCTGGCAAACCTGCTCCATGCCAAGAAAGCTGGGATTTAAATCGTCATGTTTAATGCAGTGTCGCCGCAGATTGCATCCGTTTCCTATACGGATGATCAACTGGAAAAGTTTCGCTATGTCTACAAATTTAGCTAATAAAATATAAAAAATAATTTTATCAGAAAATTCTTTCTTTAAACAGTTCTTCATTAATTCATCAGGTAGATAAATGGATCACCTGGTTTCCTAAGTTTCCCGGCGGAGTGCGTGGCGCATCGGCTACACCTGGCCTGTCCTGTGGGTGGGACGCATCCCACTACTGCTTAACGGACCCCGGACACTCAGACACTCACCAGCCCTAGTTTATGCACTAATCAGGCCTTACAGTGATCGTGGTCTATGGTAATGTGCATCTCGCCTATCTATGATAATTTTATCTGAACAGGAAGATGGCAATAAACTCCCTGTTGCAGGCTACTTGCTCAGTAACCCGTTTCTACTTAGATCGCTAGATTTTATGGCTCGCAGTCGTTTCTTTATATACTTGACACCAGTCGGATACCATTCGAGAGAGCTCGACGCTCGCAACGGCTGCTATAAGTAGCTGGATAGTGCTCGGCACTAGCGTTAAAAGTACCGCATTAGAATCCAATAAATATCCAGTTGGAGGTCGAGGTGGCCCCAATACTGGGCTAATCACGCGGCGAGCTGCCTCGCGCTCCGTGCCGTGACAAATCTCTAATGTGGCGAGTACGGCGCCGAGCAGCCTGACCTCCCACCTCGCGCGCGGTGGAGGGCCGCGCGGCTCCACTTATACTGGCCAGGACCCGTTAAGGTGCAAGGCTAATTGTTTTGTACTCTGCCATGAGATTTATGACATCACGACTGCAACTACTTCCGGGCTCGTCTCGGAATGTTGATTCTTACATATTGGAGTTATATTTCATACCCATATTATTTCTCTTCGAGTAATTGTAATCGAACAGTTGTTGGAAACGCCATAAGGAAGACTGTGAACGGCGTCGCATAAATTAAAGTTACGAAGAAGGCTATTTATTCCTCCTCACTGAACGTCTTTCCAATACTTGTTTCCAGCGTTTCCAATAACTTATTTATCAATGCTGAAGAATGAGGCTGTAAAATATTATTTACATAATTCAAGCGAAGCATTAACATAGTCGGCGCACTCCCGCGCAAAACAATGCACCTTAGAATCCAACACCGATACAACAAATATACGGGAATCACCACATAAAACAATACCAATAACTGTGTTGGCAAAACTAAATGCAATAACGATAACGGTTACACGAAACAGGCTATTATGAATAGCTGTAGCATATTTAATTTAGTCGGCAGTGGGACGTTTGATAAACAATGAGCGGGGCTAGACCGGTCGGCATGAGGGCCCTCACATTTGCACAACGGGAGAATCTGATTTGTTGAGCCATTCAAAGGGACTGCGTTGAATCAAACTCGTTGACTTTAGAAAGCCTGACCACTGTTCAGGGAACACAGAACTCTGCGCTGACCTCATTACAACTCTATCAAATGCTTAATTTGAATTCAACTCAAATAAGTCAGTTCAAGGTTCAGAAACAACTAATAAAAACCAAGGTATTACCGTCGAGCAAGAGCCATACGGTTTATTGACGAGAACAGCGCTGTACGTGGTACGAATTCATACGGTTATTGCATCTCGAGGTGCAGTGCACCGAGCACGTCCACTAACACACGCAGGAAATGTTATTTTGTAACTTAATACTCAGTATTAAAGCTTTGACGACCCAGCTCGCAGAGCTCACCACCCCTCGCAACGCCAACACCTAAAATAGAGATTTAACTGTTAGGAATTTCTCTCATTCATCCTCGTAGCTCAGCTATTTAGATTCCGATTGGCCGAAAGTGATCACCACGAGGCTGGGAACCGTTGCGTAAGGCATCCTGTCTCGCGGTGACTGCGCGCGCGCATGCCGGCGCACGTCAAATTAGACCATTTGGGGATACGGCGAAAGTTATATTATAAATCAAACAGCGCGTGTTGTTCTTGTCATTGCCCAGGACATTAATCAACCGAAACGCATTATTTATAGATAGGATATGCTCTATATTTGTCTCATTGATAAGAGAACAATGAACGGCCATATAAATAATCCGCATGGGCTTAAAGATAGCATTGGACGTTAGATTTCATAACCGCCTTTCAATAATATTCTAGCTTTCGGTTTATTGTTTGTTCGAATAGTAGTAGGAAATGTATGCAAGCGCAGTGTTCTAGCCATAAACACGTTCTTCATTAACTCAGGTCGTAAACAAATAAGTGTTCGGCCGGGGTGCTGGGCTGGGCTCTGTTATTTCCTATGTTCAGAGTTAGTTATAAACCGCAGAATGCGTCGGGAAACGAGCAACAATAGTGCATCAGGTGGTAGTGGCTGGTGGCGGATGGCGGCGCCATAAAGGTGGTATTACACGGGCGTTTGGCGTCAGGATCCCGTTGCATAAACGCGAGCAAAATGCCCCATTTGTGAGGCGGCGCGGGCGCATGATGGCCGTCAACCGCTGTTCAATGTTTCCACATTTGCTGCCATTTCACGCTTTATACAATGCATTAGAACAAGCGGGTATATCAAAATCTAACTTTAAAGAAATTCATTAAGATTGGAATAATGCATGGATTGCAATGCAACCTAATTGTTTGATTATTAAGACGATGTAAATAAATAATAAATAAAATAAATAAATATCCTGGGACATTGCACACAGTGCCATCTAGCCCCACACTAAGCAAACGCTTGTGTCGTGGGTACTAGATAACGGATATAATACTTATATACTTTTCTTTTGTAAATACATACTTATTATACATACAAACGACCAGACTCAATGTGTCTGTTTGTTCTTGCAACCATTACGATATTATCATATTCCCATTTAATAACTTACCTCAAGAAACCAGAAAGTATGTTTACATCTTCAACTATACACGTTCATTAGTTTTAACGTCCCAATCCTTGTTCGTGTATAATCAATAACTTTATAGCTCCTTTTGCAAACCTGAATGGGTCCGTCCCATTTACACTGGCAGTTAACTGTCGTCCATATTAACATACCGCTAGGATAAGCATCAGGTCATGAGCACTGATAAATACTAAATTATACAGTGCAAGAGTATTAAACCTAGGTTCAAGTTTAGGTCTCAAGGTCTCCGCTCGATTTGAATAAGTAATTGGACGTCTGCAACGGAATGGTTAATGAAGACAGGTCGTGACGTAGCTCGTTGACCCTGAGAATGGTCAGTTACATACCGCTCTTTGTACTCGGCTTGATTTCTTTGCATTCCGCCACCAGTACCGGCGGCTATTTACATGAGAATGCAGTTTTTCATATTCATATTTTTAATAATAAAGCTATCAAATAGTTACATGTACAGGTTTAGAGAAGCGCTCAGCCCTGTATCACTGTATATCCTGTACCGGGTCGTACCAGCCCCCCGGCGGGATCCTGTTTAATGGCCCTCCTTAATGAGTGGTTAACTAATGCCCGGCCGCTATGAGGTACGATAGCTAAGTCCCGCGGACAGGCTGACCGATACCCGCTCCTACAAGTGCGACGTTGAGCGGTGGCCAGCCTTCATGAGCATATATCAAGCCGCGCCGGGAGCTGCTCCTAGTTAATACGGCAATTTGTTATATTCTCCACAGCCTTACTCCGACATTTTTATATTTCTGGATTTATAGGCCTTGCATGCTAATTCTGCCGTAACGTGTTTTTAAATAACGAGTATATTTCTCTCAATATCTTCAGGTATGAGTGTTGCCACTGTCGGTTAATGAAGTATTTATTATGGAAATTGTTTTTATTGAGCGTGTCATTGCGAAGGGCTTTATCTTTTGCGCCTGACATGTTCCACTATATTTTTAGTTCTATTATGTTCATATTCTCGCGTCTCGTCGATTCAACACAATCTTGATATGGTGAATATGACCGCTTAAGCGAACAGCGTCAGTAACGCTTCATATTTTATAAGCCATCTAAAACGTGCTTTTATTTAAAATATTTATTATTTGTTCATTATTCTGCATATCCTCTTTAGTGTACTTCTACAATGGACATTGCTAAAGTTTCTTTATTGGAATATTTGTTTTTCACGTCACAAAAATCACAATTTACGGGGCATGCAAAATTAGCACAGCAAACTAAACAAATATCTTGACTAACGAAACCCTTGTTTTATTCCCCAGCCGGACACAGTCCCGCAGGCCAGCGTGGACATGACGGCAGTGCTGGAGGTGAGCGAGGCGGATGCAGTGACGGGGCATGCGCACTCGCTCGCCATCACCGCGCCGGAGCGAGTCACCTTCGTCAAGGGCACCTGCCGCGAGGAGGCGCGCTGGTGGGCCGACGTGCTCAGCGTCTATCCCAGAAGCAAGGTGAGGCGACATACTAGTGCTTTTGTATTCTGTGGCGATTCAGCAGTATAACTCAGAACTACATGATGATGAGGCCTTATTCAACAATGTTTAGGGTAATTAAAGCTTGATCTTTACCAGTGTTATTAAAAATGACCGATACTGCATAAACCTTTAGAAACTGCACAAAAGTGAGCCGTGATTATCTGGAAGCAATCAAGATTTGCCGACAAACTATCTAATCTTGAAGTAAATCCTAATCAGACCCTTTAGTAGGAAGCATTTATCCAGTCCACCATTCACACCTCACGAAGTGGCCCTAATCGCGGCTGCAATTTGCCCACATCCTCATTACCGGTTCCAGCCGGCGGTTACCTCCGCGGCCGCTGTTTGCAGTGAGCTGACGCGGCGACGGTAATAAGACGTGCAACTGCCAGTTCCTGCAGCGAAAGCGGCGCGTGCGCAAATAGCCCGCCATCGGCCGAACCCCACCGGAGTATGCTAATACTTCGCCGCTTCCTAGACGGCCGAGTCCGTATAATAACACCGATTGCGCCGGCGCACTCGTATCAAATTACACGCTCGGTAATAATATTAAATCTGGCCGACAAACCTGGTCATTGTGATGATTATGACGGCGGCGAGAATGCGAGCGGCCACAAAACGAGGCACAAGAGCGGCCGTGTGCGTGCGCTTAATGTGATGATTGCCCTAAACATGAACAACACTCGGGAGACCGGTTCACTTAGCAACGGGTCATAGTCTGCCCTTGAATCCTTGGAAGGAATTTGAGAACTAAAGTAAAGCGTTTTATAAGCGGCGTTAAGTTAATATTTACGCGGTGCTGCGACTCCTGCAGATGTTCCATTATAGGCGGACATCGAACCGAATTTATGGCGAGAGAGGCCAGAGCTTAATAAATTAGCTGAGATACAAAGGGATCCTTGAAGATCTCGAGATACTTATCCTTTCGCGACCTTCTTTACAATGTCTGATTACCTGCATTCCGGCAGCTCCATTAAAATCTAGTTAATGTGTCCAGGGCGGAGGGTTTACCTTTGAACACTAATTATATTTTTTAAATAAATTACTGCGGGCGGCGTCTAGGAAAGGATATGCAGTTTTTGCCTACTTCAAAATGCATCCACTGGAAGTAAAAAATACCTTAATTGTATTTAAAGCAATCAGATTTCAATTGTACCAAAGCTACAAAAAATACCTGCATAATATTTATTGAAACAAAATAACAACTACCTGTGATTACTGTTTGATACTTAAATAAAAATTACATACTTAGTACATTTTTGACATAACAAGGTTAATTACCCAGTAGCTAGCTTACGATGAATCCGAAGAAATCAGATCTAAAAAAACTATATCTGAATTCGTCCGGCTGGCACATAGACTGTCTTTATTTAGCACTGACCTATTAATCTACTGAGACATTGTCGGCATCCTAAAGTTTCGTATTTCCCTGGAAGCCAGTGATCTCACCGCGGTCATCGGTCCCAAAGTCTCAATCAACCAATTGGCAGTAATCGTCGGTCAATTCTGGCGGTTTCTTCACATACAGCACTTGTTCCAGTTTCGGTGAATCATGGGAATTAAGAAAGGATCGGCGCTATGTTCTTTATGGCAGGTCAATGGTTCACTTTTAACTGCTGGATGAGTGGAACAGGTTTCTTAATAGATTAACTTGTAATTTGTTACGGTAAAACCTGCAGCTGTTATATCATTTTCCAAAATCAACTTCGAATCGCTTAGGATCTTTTTTAGGCATCTTCTTTTTGTCTTGCCATTTTTGGTCACGATCTTCCTCCTCTCGATTCGTTCCTAATTCTTTCTCTTTGGCTCTTTATCGTCGAGTATAGTATCTCGAACGAGACTATGGTATTAATTTCTAGAAGTAATATCAGTGACAGGCGATCTAATAACATTTGCCGTGTAACAAATTGGCTACTCTAAACACTGGATGTTTACTAATGACTCTCAACTTATCGAGCGACCTCTTCTGGTAGCTTTTATTATGATTAGTTTGGGTCCATCTTTATTATGGCGGCCTTTTTCTTGGAGAGATTGTTCATTTATTGATCTGTCAGAGATGTGTGTGGTCCATCTATTCAGTGTTCATGTTCAATTGGAATGACTGTCACTTATCGGATCCTTTTCATGTTGTTGTTTGATTAGCCTACACAGCATAACTGCTTTATAGAATGTAAAGAATGTTTTATTGTACAAAACAGTTGGCATCAAATTCAAAATACTATGGCAGTATTATATGTAGGTACTTTCGGGTCAGTCTAGTTCAATCAACTTTTTGCCTAGTACTTTTCCAAAACCCAATACATACCTACTTACGTATTTAATTTAGTTGAATAACCCTAACCCCGGCCACGACTCCTGCATACAGTTCAAGCTCGAAGTTCGAAGCAGGTACAACCTAGACATCAGTCCGTCAGTTCTAACAGCGTTTGACGGCGACTCATCAAAGGCCACAACACGCAGCACCGATTATTACATACACGATATGTTTGCTACATACATATATATAATAGAACTCGTATGATTGCTGTTTTTGTGCCCCGTGGTGGAACTGGGAATTATACTGATGACGTCAGACTAAAATATGTATGTAGGTTCCTAAAAGTGTAACAAAAGATAGGAGGGGAATTTAAAAAAAGGACTTATGTATAATATACAATATCGTGAAACCTCTAAATAACTGTACAATATTTGCATGACATGAATGAAGACATAAAACCAAATGTCTCGAAGAAACTAGTTTGGATTCTAGGTACATATCAAAATTAATCCAGTTTATAGTCTTATGCTAGAAATTCGATTCAGCTTTCCATGATATTAATTCAAACGAGTCTAAAATATGTTTTGAATAATTTATTATGATATATACGATCTTTACGTCGTTACCTGGTCTATTTAGTTCTGTTATAAACTAATTTAATGGCTCGGCGAACAGTTGGACTCGTAAAGTATGGTTTTTAATACTATGTTCCTAATAAGAAGTAACGATTATTATATTTTGTTTCGTGATCCTATTGACGGTTTGATATCGTAAAACTGTCGTATTAGTTACTCACAACTGTTACAAAAAAGGTTACCGTACATATCCTGGTAGGGATGTTTCGTTGAAGTAAGTCTTGACCATACCAAAATTCGTTAAGGCCACGATATTTCACCCGAAAACGCTTTGCGCTTGGAAAAATGCCTTCAGTTGCTATATCGCATGCAATTCCACGCCGTATTAACATTAGAGCAAGGGCGAGACTCGCGCGCATAGCTCCGGCCGACGAGTCTTGTCCACACGCAAACAATTTTGCACAATTTGAGCAGTTATGCCAGAACTGCCAGAACTGAAATCAGCCATTCAGAATATTCTATTTATGGCTTTTTACTCCTCTAAATAATAACATTATCTTTTAGATATAATTAAATTGGTTTAAATTTCTGGACTAATTTTGGAAAAAAAGGAAAAATATTTCAAAACAACTATTTAAAAAAAAATAAAAGTATCGAGCGAAGTATACCTACGTAATCGTGTTTTGGCGTTTTTTATTGTCTTAACATTGAATCAAAATTATATAAACTGAAAAAAAATTTACTCTGTCTTATATACTTCTATTTTATTTCATATTTATGAAATGTCGATTTCACATAGCACCCCGCGTTAAATAATTTCGATAACTCTAATTACGTATGATACTAATTACTAATAAGTGTCAACACATAACGACTTACATGGTAACATTTCTGTTGATCGTAAAACTTTTGTCTCTTAAACTTCAACTCAGGGCACAAATCTTCATAACCAACACCAACAAAGACTCAAAATCTCGTGCTATGTTAATAGTGCAAGTAAAATATGAATGTCGAAAAGCAGCGTGTGAGTTCAATGACCTTGCACCGAGAGGCGTATCATGAAGATCGACCCGGTACAAATATGTAACAACGATATTGAGAACTGACATGGAGAGACTAGTGTGGATAAGGTTCATTACTTTTTATCTCACTTCAAAAATGCTGAGTTTGACACCATAAAAAAAACTCACTTCTAAAATGTTGACTTTGCCCATGAGAGGGATGAACATCCTTGACTTTGCCACTTTTGTAAAGGAATGTCAATGGTTAGATTCTACTGGTTGGAGGTAAACTAAGTAAGTACTTACCTTATCAAATAATCACCATTGGTTTAGTCGAGACAAATTCAGATTTTTATGATACAAAGACGCTTCTTCCAGCAATAGGTTATTCAATAATTACTCGTTTTCTTTATCATCGTTGTGATCGTTTCATAAATCTTTGTAAGACTCATTCACGTTTTCGTATCGCAATCCAGAAAAACACAGGCATACCTATTGTCAATTCTACAAAAAATCGACAGAAATTAGACCAGTTTGTTCGAGATAGACGATTGCATTTCGTTCGAAGTTAATTGTAAAGTAAGGTAAGAATAAATTGACCAACGTCGTTCTGTAAGAATTTGGCATATTGGTGTAATGCTATCCCTATACTGTATCAAAACAATTATTTTAGTTTTGATTCTTTCTTGTCTCATACCAACATTTCTCAGTTCCCTATCCACATATTTCCGCCGTGTTGGTCGTGCTGAGAAGTAATGACGCAGCCGGTCCTTTCATCGAGTCATCACCTACTCGCGGCGAATTAACCTGCAATATCAGAGGTTACTCTGCAACATGTACCGGCGCCATCATCATCACTTGCATATACATCATCATCATCATCCACAGCCCTTGGGATCCCACTGCTGGGTATAGGCCTCCCTTTGCATGTGCCATCTGCGTCGATCTTGTGCAGACCTCATCCAGGTTGGACCCTCGACTTTGACGATGTCGTCGACTATGTTAAATGGCTAAAACCCTCACTAGCATATACATCACACTAGTATTATAAAGCTTATAGTTTGTGTTTGTCTGACTGAGTGTATATGTTTATTATTTCTTCACGCGCAAATGGCGAACCGATTTGATGAAATTTGATATCAACGTAGATTAGATCCTGGATTAAAATAAAGACTACGTTTTACTGATTAACGCGGGTAACACCACAGGCCGCTGCTGATAGATAAATAAAATATGTCTTGTCTTATCTGCTGGCTAATTGTTTTGGTTGTATATGTCACCGTAAGATTGTAAAGATTGTTAGATTACAATCTATCTAGCGAGATTGTAAACTATCGATAGATTGTGAACCGTATCATCTTCGAGTCCAACACTTGCACTACAACAGGACTTGGCTCCTCCTCGCTTTGCTCGTCGTCGCATGTGCGTGGTACAAAGCAACCTAACGAACCTAATCTTACCTCCTGTCACAGACAAGTGACTTCGCAATACCTAAACATAGAGCGCGAGTTGCATTCCGTCCTACGCCGGTTCACAATTTCACGGCTTCACTTCGGTAGATTACAATATAGCGAAGAATAATGAGTCAAATTGCAATCATAATGATACGGTTCACAATCTATCGATAGTTTACAATCTCGCTAGATAGATTGTAATCTAACGATCTTTACAATCTTACGGTGATATGTACATTTATGTATATGCATACATGTTTCTTCTTTGACCGAAAACCAAGTTTGTAAAACATACTGTAGCAGGGAGTTTTACAAACTTTTGAAAAAAAAACACACTCAAAAAATTAAACGTCAACAGATGTCAACCGATAAGTAGGTAGGTATATGTAATTATATTATTGTCATTATATAAAATTTGACAGTTTAAAACTTTTTTAAATTTACAAATATCTTTTAAAATATACCCGGCCGATATTATCTTCAAAGGTTCCCTACCGCATTTAAATACTAATACAAACACTGCGAACAGCTATAAAAATCAAAATCAAACCAAGCATAGGCATTAATCTACTTCAGCCACCCACGGGGCTACAATTATTGTATTGAAAAAATCCTTTTCAATCAAAACATCAATATTCGAGTTGAAAACATAAAATTAATTGTTCGGAACATAAAACAATAATAAATAAGTGGCTCGGCGCCGGAGCCGCAGTTAGCAGCGAGATGCGAGATTACCACACACATACAACGTGGCACAAAATTATATCAACTTAAATCATTTTTAGTTTTTTTACATTAAATAGGCTTACGTTTGACTATAGCCTGCCTGATGTTAAGCACCACTATAGTCTTAAGATGTAGCACGCTTGCCTAGAAGAAACCTATTAACTCTAGATTTGAAGTACAAATGCAAATAAAAAAGCTTATCTTTTAAATGTTGTAATAACATAAAACGGTATTTTTTAAATTAAAATTTTTGCCCTGTAAAACTTTCATATGCACAAAATTTTAAACAAAATTAGTACCTAACTAAAACCTTACTTAGGTACCTACTTAGTTAATTTATAAACGCGTTTCTGTTTTTACGTCGATCAACGTTCTCTAAATTTGTGAAATTAAATCCCAAGAAATTGTTATTTTGCCTTTAAATATTTGTTTGTATTATGTATTCTGTGTATTTGTTTACGACCCTGCCCCAAAACCTTCGCCTTGTCTTTGCCACAGAAATAAATACTGTTGCGTACAGTTTTAAGGCCAATTTGTTAACACGTTGTATACCTACATCCATACATCTAGGTATACGCGAGTAGACCGCCTCGGGTCAATGACCTGACTTACTTATTAATTTCTTTTTACATTTATTTCCTTACGGTTCCCGCCAGAGTCAGTTCGATCTATAATTTCTTGATTCTGCACGACTATATTGGTTTTCTATTGAAATCTAGAACTTTATTGTGTGCAATCAATGTATGATGATAAGCATATTCAAATTATTCAGTCATAAGTTGTAAGACGAAACCAGGATATTTTTTATTTTAATTTGAGAATGTTTTTGAAAACTAAGAAATGAGACTAATTGCTTCTTATATAATAACAATCAATTAATAAATTGATTGTTAGCGTTTGTCACACTTAAGTTACTACTTATTACTAACTACAATCCAGGAGACTTCAAATCTAGAGTTAATAGGAATCTTCTAGGTAAGTGTGTCACATCCTACGCTGCAGCAATGTTTAACATCAGGCAGGCTGTAATCAAACGTAAACCTATCCCACATAAAAAAATAAAAAAAAAACTTTCAATTATACATGTGTAGAATTAATTAGTCTTCAACTTGAGAATAAACCGATTTCTTCTAGGCAAGCGCGCTAGACCGTAAACTATAACGTTGCTTACCATCAGGCAAGTTGTAGTCAAGTGTAAGCCTATTTCATGTAAAAAAAAAATGGTGACTTTTTCCTAAAACATAATAATACACGTATAGGGGTAGGCACATAACTGTAGCGCTGGCCGGTACGTGGAGGGGATTGCTGCGCATGTGTACTGTCGCGCACACAATACATTATATGAAACTATTCTTTAAAAAACTATATCTCACTTTTGATTTGTTTCATAGAATCAATTAATTCGTAAGATTCCTTTTTTTAAAAGATTCACGTCTTAAACCATTTTCCTTGCCTGTCTTTTCAAAACACTATTTGTTCTTCTAATCTAGGGGTGCGGGTTCGATTCCCGCATAACACAAGTTATTATGCATATTAAAATTACTTGTGTTGATTTTGGTCGTTTCTATGTATAATTAGTATGTATTTACAAAAAAGGTACAGTAAGACCTTTATTAAGTCGAACATTTTAGAGTTTTTGACTTCTTGAGGGTTTCGACTTAGGCGGATTTTGATTCGACATAAGGAGGTTGAGGTTCATTTTTATGAATATTGAGTAAGGGAGATAAAATAAATAAACAATCAGATGATTAACATTGTTATTTACTATAAATCAACATTATTTCAAATCATCTTAATAATATATAAATTATAAATATATAAAACACTTTAGTCACAAACAAACTTAAAAGTCTAAATTTAACAAATAAATTCAAACTTAACAAAAAACAACAAAAATTAACAGCAATAACAATACAATTAATATCGCGACTGTACCACGGGATGTGCGCGGGGTGGTGTATGTATGCGGGGAACGGCAAGCGCCTGGAGAGCCAATCAGCGCTCCGCACGCCCGCCCTTCATTCCGCTAGCCCCCCTCTGATACCTTATTTTGTACTTCTGCGCATTAACGGTCAGCGCTACAGATAGTTGCCGCGACTTGTACCTAGGTACTTTATCTCTCTCTCTCTGCGAGTCGTATTTCCTCATGACTGAGGGTCGTGACTCCCCCGCAGAATTAATTCGCTAGGGGAGTTCTCTTGGGCAGATACATCGTGGTGGGCGCCCAGCTCCTTCCACGCACCTACTTATATACATATACTTAATAAATAAGTACATGAAATATGTAACCTTTTCTATCCTCAGAGTCACAAACTGACTGTAAATGTAACCCATCAAGTGTAACTCCACTATGATTGATTATGGGAACAAACGGAAGTGCCTAGTTTGTTATTATTCTAGATAAGAATGTTTACAACCGTTATCGGGCTATTACGTTATCGCAGTCACGCTAGAGGTGTTTTGTAATCACTTACAGAGTTCTGAGCGCACATTTTTATTATTTCTTGTTAAGGAATAAAATAAGATATTTAAATATGTTTGATTATCTATTACATCATCATTATCATCATCCACAGCCTTCTCTATCCCACTGCTGGGCATAGGCCTCTCTTTGAATGTGCCAGCTGCGTCGATCTTGTGCAGACCTCATGCATAAAGAACCCGCGACTCGTATCGTACAATGTCGTCGACCTATCTATTACATATTTATACATTTTTTATTATACATTTATTATGCATTAGAATTTGTTTGACATTCATAAGTGTACAAAACTAAGTTCAGTTTTTACCTAAATGAAGAAATAAGTAATAAAATAATTGTCTTTGTTATTCGAGCATTGTCATCGTTAGCAGCTCACAGAACCACTGCATTGCATAAATCTCGCCATCATACGCAAAATACTTCGGTTTAGTTGAGCAAAGTAAACTACAGACTTACTTGAAAGCTCTCTCCTACACATTAAACAATTTTCAACTATGGTAACATCCAGACTATCATCGTTGACTACAAGGTAATCAAGCCTATCTAGGCAAATAATTACTAATTTGTTATCACCGTCCGCTCTTTTTCTACCATTTTTGGTTACTTCCTCTTCAAGAATCTTGTCTTCCCAAACTAATCTAGCGGTATAGTTGTTCCAGCAAACAGTTAGCCCTATCGGATGATATGCTACGCAACAACCGAGCGGTATGTGCTTTCGAACAATTAAAAGATACTCGTCGAGCTCTAACTTCTAATCACAGTTTCACATCACCTATCTTGTCATGATAATGTCCTTGCTATTTTCAACCATATTACCTAGAGCATAAAGACTTTATGAATAGTAAGAAGTTATGGAGAGTGGTAGGTCTTAATTGGTTCGTTGATAGCCAGTATCATAATGAAGGAAATTGAGCTAGGTTTTATTCGTGAGGAAAATGATAGTGGTGCGTTTTACTGTCGACATTCGTTAGTTTCGCAGTAATGTCTGTTTGACGCAGTAATTGTTAGCTATGAGTTTGATCAAGTTTGCTTGTTTGTCCACAGGGGAGGCACAAAAGGAATGCAACGTTTCCAGGGGGACAGACCGGGAGCTTACTGCAGTCCAGCACTACGAGAAGTAAGTATATATGACAAAAGTAAGAATAATTTATTTACTCAATTAACTCAAACAACATGTTTTTATTTTATTTTTTAACTTGAGAATACTTTATGTTGGCTATGCCTGCGGGTTCTGTACTAAGAACATTCTGTGTCGCAGAAATCATGGTAACCATGTACGCTTTTTTATTAATTTAATTGCGTACAACTGTGTAAAATATTACAGTTTTACTTGTTTTTATATTATGTATGTTCGTCAGTCGTTCCACCAATTGGCGGTTCTTGGAAAGTTGACATTTTGTAGATAATAAATAAAACTGATAAAAATACATATGTATTTAATAGTTGCCTACACCTGGGTGTCAGTAAACTGTAAAAGAATGCAAAACAATCATATTTATCATCTCTCACTCACACTGAAACAGAAGATATACTTAAGATAGTACAGTAAAGACACCCTTCCCACTCTCTTCCTTCCATTCTCTACATGCACACGCAAACATACATATACACTCATACACATACCTACACACACACACATACACACAGTTCAAAACCCTAGTTGTAACCTAATCTTACCCAGTTCAAGCTTTTACACAGTTTCCATAAAAGAAAAAGTCCAGTTTTATTTTAATAATAATGTTAGCTAGAATTTAACTTTTATAAGTTAAGTACCAATATTGTTATACACACAGCAAGTAAAACCGCACCGTATTTTAGTAAAACTTGTAGCAAAGCGAAGTGGGTGCCTGCGATACAAGTGTAAACTTAGTGCAGGGCTCACAAGAATTCTAACAAACCTTCCTAGAAATCGTAACTAAGTATGTTAACATTAGTTTTTAAGGTTTTATGTAATACCTTCAGTCAATAAATAATTTTGTATTTGTATTTGTAATAGCTTAACATGTTAATGTGGAATCCAAAGATAATAAAACCAGTTGACTGCGCTGCGTGCGATGCAACGTGGCTGCGAGTTACACGGCTTATTGGCTGCTAATTGTTATCAACAGGCTTCATCAGTCTGTTGGACATTAGACACAGACACTAGATCTACAGACTCACCAGTATTGCACAATGTGCAATACAAACTATACAAAGCTACAGAAAAACAGTCGGGAAAAACAAATAAATATTCCAGGCCATTTTTAACAATTGGAGCAGAAAATCATATCCTTGAGGAGTGTATTCTGCCCGCCAAGAGTTATGCAGCTCATAGGAGGACCTGTTACAGAAAATCATATCTTTGGTAGCATATATTGCTGATTCATGGTTTTTTTAGTTCTATTCCGCTGGCCTAACATGTCAATTTCAATCTCAAATTCGACCCACACAACAAGAGATGCACGATCTTTTCTCTCAACGCAATTCTTTGATCACAACAGCACCGCTCAAGTAGTTAATTTCTCTGTGGCACTGCTTATGGTCCTCCCAATTGATGAAATAGAAATAAAAAACAAAGTGAAGCTTCCTGCATCTGACCAATCCACCACGTCCATTCCAGAATACTCAGCAGACGCGTCCACCCTGCGCGAGGTGGCGGAGTGCGGGCCGCGCGCGCGCTACTCCGACGGCACCATCACGTGGCCCGGGCCGCGCGTGCAGCCCCCGCAGCCCGAGATACCCAGCCTGGCCGCGCCCACTCCGCTCGATACCAAAGGTAACTTCTTATTTACGAGGCGATTGATAATATTAAGCACACTGTATAGCATACCTTGGAATGGAACAGGCTCTCAAACGAAGCTACCAAAACACACCGTTAGGTGCGTGGCGACAAATCTTACATTTGAAGATGGTAGCGTGGATACTAGAAAGTTCTTATCTAGGTACCCTTACCCTACCATGTTTTCTGGAGAAGAGTTTAGACAAATCAACACTAATCCCAGAGATCTTACAATCTGGGAAGTGAAGGTTATATCTTCTAGGTAGGCATAAGGCTACACGGCTACATTAAGTAAATTTTGTACACGATAATTACAAATTATCGTAAAGGATCATGCATCTATTTGCATTCTTTTATTTATACAAAGAGAGGCTAATAGAGGTTTAAAATCCTTCAAACAAATCATAAATTAAATCTTTTAATTACTACCCCGGTTATTAAACTGTTGCAGATTAAAAATAAACCAATTATTTGCTCATTGGCAAGTAAGTACCGACATAAATTAACATGTTCATTATATTTTAATGAAGCTCGATGTTTTTATAAAGCCTCGTATCGTTTGATCAACGCGAAATTATCTAACGGGAGATGCTGTAACATTCAATAATCACTTTTCGGTTGTCATTAAAACACGGAGGAAAATAATTAACAAGACAATGAAATTGTTGTGCAAATGTTGGCTACATTATTGGTTACATACGGTTCCAGTAATAAAATGGATATCCATTGCCACTAATGACACTAGGCGCCTAAAAGTGGCACCCACGGCCACCATTGACAAACACCAAATTATAGTCTCCAAGCAACAAATTACGAAAACGGCATTATTTCATATTGTATAATGCTCCATTCACAAAAGCGAATGAATGTTACACAAATTATAGATTGACGTTCGCTGCTCGCGCGCATAATCTGCCGGCATAAAAACTGGCGGAGGCGGCGCCGGCGCGGCTCCGTCCATTTATACCCTGGGTGTAACGCAATCATTACAATATTGAAATTCCAATTTGAATCGATGCTAAATTATTCATGGGAAACGCGAGTACACACGCTCCCGACGCACAATGCCAGACTAGTAACCTTTCAACGTTGAATATCATCAGTGTAGGATGACTAACGACACACTGCACAGTATATACTTTCTCTTATTGCTGCTTTGTGAGTGCGTGCAATAAGAAAATCGACATCATCAATTGGTCATTAGAGGTAGAACGTTTCTAGTGAAACTCGCAGTATGATAGTTCCGATAGCTGGCCGGCACAGCGGCCGCAGATACGATCGTGGCACAATCCCACAAACCGCACCCCCTACTTTCCCCATCGTTCCCATAGCATCAATCTCCTTTAAAATATGCGTCAACTTTCATTGACTCTCGATTCCAGCCCCTATTGGCCCGTATTTCAAGCGAGCATGCATCAGATATGGCGAATCTCGCAACAGACAGACAGACATGGCGTAGCAGCCATCAATTTAGTCAGCATCCCACTATAAATGGCCGTGGGTATTATTTGCATTACAAATGGTTGCAACTGACGAGCACACTCCGCGGCGCGCTGCTGCGGTGAAATTTATATCTAATGCACACTGTTTTATGGCTCTTGGAAGTGTTAAAAGTGCAGCTCGCCATTAAGGCGCGCATGCGCTCGCTTCTATTATCTCGAGCACCGTCTCTTCATATGCCATTAGTAATTAATGTTCGGCTTCATATACAGCTTCAATTCAGCGCTAAATTCTTGTCCTCGTACGGCATAAAATGAAAGCTCTTGCCGTTTTCTGAGATGACGGCTCGTATAGCAATACGGAAGGCTCTAAATCAGGCAGCAATAATAAATAGCTTCCAAAGTGCTCATTCCCAAAGCAGCAGTCGGTCGGCAGCACAATGGCTCCCGTTAGCAAGAGGCTCAGCCGCATAAGGCCGTATCGGGCGACGTCGGGCCCGCCCCGGCCGGCCACTAAATCAGCGCTCCTGCGACAACGCGTTACACCTAATTAAACCCCGTTAGTGCTGAGGCGCTCTAACCTTCCTAGCGCTGGATAGGGAATACGCTGAAAGCGGAAAACTTATTTGTAACTATCCTGTATAACAAAAACTTAAAAGTCAGTTTAGCGTTTGCAAGTCGAAATAAGTACCTAACAGTAATCTGACATCGGACAAGTAATGAAATGTTTAGAAGATTACCAGTGAACCTAGAATTAGACGTTACACTGCATTCGAAATAAGCTAAAAGTAAATAATTTCAATCTTAAACGGGTCTTTGCACTAATGAGCTTCCAGTTAGAAGTAGGTCCTCATCCCTCTATACTCCCATGGTTTGTATCGCGCCAATGATTCACGTCTACAACACCAGTTTCGCGCGACTTTCGAAGCTGGATTCCTAGCGTCAATTAAATTTAAAACCGTTATGGCTATAAATAATGGCGAGGCGTTATCCAGGGTTAGGAGTCACCTGCCCTGCGAGACACGCGAACCGAGATAACCAGGAGGAAGCCTCGCCTCTACCAGCCTCTCACATCGCATGGGAAATATCTAATTGGGTTTCATGCGCAACAACTACGCTTCTTTGACGCAACTTAGTTCTTACAACAACCAGATATTTTACTCGAAACTCGCCTACAGTTACGTGTTTTATTCCCCCGAGATCCAGCAACAAAGATACGAACGCAATGTTCACAAATAACTGGCTTTCCACAGCTGTCATTAAATGTTTCAACATCTGCGCCATTCCAACAATTCAAAACAATAATAGAGATGCGATCATCGCGCTGGCAATTGTAATAAGTCAGCCCACCTCGGTGCAAGGCCGCCGCCTGCCCGCTGCAGCGCGGTACTGCTGCCTACGCACGGAGCTGCGTGCACCTGGCCGCTCCTAATTGCTGATCTAACGGCCTAACCTTTAATTGCTGATGTCGATATCGCTCGCAACTCGCTCGGGGTAGTTTCTACCTTAGATCCTGCCAGATACACTTTCTAGTTAACGCTATCTCGTGAAGGCCGTCGCTAATTGCTGATGAAAGCTCGTCGATTTGAAATCGTCGATTTCGGAAACTGAGTTTTAAGCTGCAAAACTTTTCCTAGATAGATGCAATTAGAGATTCGCCACGATGCGTAAGGGCCGGCGAGTCGGGCGAGAGAAATCTAACGCGAGTTGTCTACATCTTATAAGTCGATAAGCGGTGCTTCTTCAGGTGTCTTGCTTAATTTATTTGCTGTGTAGGTACCTTTCTGCTGTCTCAATAAATAGCTCTCCGTTGCAACATTATTAATAAACACTCAACAGGTTTCCATAAACAGACAAACGGGAGTGTACGGCGAGTAAATCAAACGTGCGTTTTATTCAGCGTTGATAAACACCAGCTCAATGTGCAAATTGCTAATGTGTACTGTACAAACTTGAGCATCATTCACACAAATCCTGATAATTTTAATGTTAAATTCATAAATTACCGTCATAATGTTATGTAGGTAGTGAGCCGCCCGACCCATGTGGGCTCACTCATAGATAAATACTTGCTCGCTAGAAGTATGAAATATATTGTTTGCATGAAACATGTCAGAAAAGAGATAAATGCCAATTGTTCTCCTTATGAGCATTTGGAGCGGTACCCACACGGCAGCCAATTTATGAATCGACGCAAATATTCATACAATGAATTATACAGTCACTAGAAGTATCTAGTCTAGTTCATTGATGATGATCTATTCTTTGTACAGACAAGTTGTATTTGAGGAAGCTTCCAAACATGTTAACTCTGACATTATACTCTATCTCTGCCACGTTCGTAGTCAAATAAATGATGTCCGCCATACGCGGTCGAGCATACAATATGTCTTAACTAAAAATGCGGCTAGTCCACACTTCGGGGCGGCAAAAAACCTTCGAAAATGGCCACCAAAAAACCATTACGGGCTCGGGGCATCGACCTTCCCATTAGTCATGACATGAGTTATGGTGAAGACGCCTGGAGCCACTGCGATGAGGCTTTCGCCGAAAAACATGTCACGAAGCTATCGTAGCTTTTTATAACCACCTTAGACGGAGCCCGGCATCTGAAGAATGGCCCTGCGAGCCAAGATACTCCGCCGATACTGGATGCCTTAATAACATACCGATCTGTTATGTTGCTAATGCTTAGACGCTAGATTCGGCCGCTCATATCGTGCTCTCATGATCTATATTGTTGCAAAAACCTGCTTCGATCATTCAACTCAATATAGCTTACTACGGACTGAAATGCTGTAAAAAGATTCTTGATTTCTTGAAAAACAAAAGCTTCTGTAATACTCAAACTCTCCTAATATTTCCTCAAAGTTTCGAGCACCTTAAACGCCTGGGACAAATTCTCTTTTTCTCTGGCTATGGCAATAGTTACCCAGCGTTATTTATGTCAGTGAAAATAACTCAAAGAGTGGCCAATGCATAGGGCGGTCGTTAAACATGCTAGCTTGCGGTGCAGGACGCTCGCGTGATCATGCACTACACGTACCATGGTATACGAGACAACAGGATCAAATGCGAATTCACACTTCGTTTTTGCCTGTAATGAAGCTTACCTACCAGTTTATTTATCCCTTGAGGCCTGCCAGTTAGAATCAGTGTCAATCAATCACTTGTACGTGAATTAAAAATGGACCGAATTGCCTCGATAATTCATATTTTTTATATTCAACAATAAACTTCGTTAAATTATCGATAGGAATTTTCAATTGAAATATGGTAAATGCAGTACGAGCGCGACCTGAGCCCCAGTTTCGAGTTGCCGCAGCCTCATGGGCATCATGGCGGCACGATGCGCGCGCGCAGTGGGTGTCGATGATTTACTCACGCCGCCGCGACGACCGCTTCATTCATATTTATTAAACTTCGCGTTTTTTCAACACTAAATCTTGCAAGTATGATGTACGTGACACCGCGACACCGACTCTCCGTGGGAGTGTAACTCACAAACTTGATCATTTGCCTCTTGAAATACCAATTCATTAGCTCCGACACAGAATTCAACATGCATTCGTTCCACACGTGTTTGCTGATTGAAGAATAATTGCCAAAACATGATGATTAATTGGCTAATGATTCGGTGTTTAGAAAGTCAAACAAATACCGATAGTTTCTCGGCGAAGACCACGAACAACATTATAACGTTAACCTGTTAGTAAGTTCTATATGTACCTACTTATATTTGCAAGCTACTTGCTTACTATCACTTACTAGATAGATACAAATTAGATAGGTAAGTACTTACTAACTTAATAGTTAATACTAATAATATTGCATGTACTTCGTTAAGTTAAGCTGCCCGTTTACCGTTTAATAAGCTAGATATTGCAAGTAAAACAACTTAATTAACCCAATAAATAATTCTGTGAAAGCCGCATAATATCAGTGCAAATAAACTAAACTAAATGGCAGCCATTTCGCTCATTAACACAGATTAAGTCTCAGATGTTCCGCGTCCTTATCCAGTATTGATAACTATAAATGCGATCATTTCATCTGTAATGATGATTCATGACTTACACAGATGATAATAACTCTTTATAAAGGGGATAAATTGAAACGCATCCTGCGCCTGCGCCGCCAAAGCTCGCCAACCTGTTGACGCCATCTTGTTTATTTTGTCAATTAATATAATCTTTTATACCATTATCGTAGATGATGTTCAATTTTCCATCCCATTTGTCTGAAACGAACATGGATTCCACAGGTCCGGATCTTATCTCTAAAGATTTGTAAAACGGAACAAGCTAAACCATAAACTGTGTTCTAAAGTACGTTAGAAGCAGTTAGCTATTGACCTCCCAAGAGTTTACCGAAAGCCATTACCGGGCCGGCCATTCTTGTAGGTGCTTAGTTACACTACGCCCAAGCAGGGAAAAAGGGGCAAACGTATCTTAGAATTTCTTTTCCATTACCCTAAATTAAAACGAGTCTCGTGTTGCGGCGAGATTTCACCGAAGGTGTGTGAAGATAAGACTAAAAGGGCCTAAGTTGAGAGGTTCCTTTTGCCTGGTCGGTAACCTTGGTGCATGCGATCCGGGCATTAACTCAATTATACGGCTCTGATCAGGGCACGAAACAATGTAATAACTAACCGAGCGTCTGCGCCGCCTTCCTAAACCCGCGCTGATAAACCATAATGAAGATAAACTTACATGAATAAGGTTTCAATTTGATTCGATTATGTTGGGGGATGATAAGAGATAACTGATTTGGCAGTTCGCTTACTTTATTGACCTTAATACTTTCAAAACAAAATTCAGTTCTGAGCATAAAAGGTTATAGCATCTATTCTTGACGATTATGAACATAGTGCACTTGTATGCTAGGTTTTGTGTCTAGGATTGTGGAAGCGTGATTTATATCATATATTACTTGTAGATGACGTGTAGACCGTAAATGTTCCCCTATGTCTTTAGCTGTTTTTGATTTTTCAAATAAGTGTTAAACACTTAAATATACTTAATTGGTTTTTACCTTTGTTCCAGTATACACTGACCAGCCCGTGTCGTCTGCGTCCCCGCCGACCCGCGACAAGATCAACGGCGAAGAGAAGGCGCGCTCGCGGCGCCGGGACACCTGGCCCGAACCCACCGCTACAGCTGGGAGCGATGATGGTGAGTGCACGAAACAATTAGCAGACTTATTTCTAAACAATGGCATAGTACCGTAAAAATCTGGATTTGTACTAAGTATTGTCGACACTCCTCTCAGTCTATTGGCCATTTCCTGCCATAGATTTTAAAATCACAAAAATATTGTTTTTCTTGAGAAAGAAGTAAAAAAATGGGTACAGGTGGTTTTTATATTAGTAACGTAATGATATAAGTGATCAGTGATATGGTTTCAGAACCTATGCATCTGCGGCTGAAAACTTTACACAGTACACTGCACGTAGTTTATTACGCCACTTTTGTTAAGTAAATAGAGAACTCCATCCCAATTATATGTGTACACACACAGTTTACTTGTCCGATTGTTCATATATTCCGTCAACTAACCCACAAACTATCCCCCTTCCAGGTGTGGTAGGCGTCCGCTCCCCCCTCCTGCAGCAGCAGCACCAGCAGTACGACGAGCAGCTGCGCGACATCGCGGCGTCCCTGACGCGGCCGCGCTCGCGCCGCGCGCTGCCGCCCACGCTGGAGCGCCCCACCCGCCTGCCGCCGCCTGACCGGTTACCTGTTAGTATCTTTTTCAATTTAAAACTACAATTTATTTCTCCTTTTCTTAATCATAAATCTTTATTTACAATAATAAAATATAAAAACAAGGGAAGAAAAACTAACACCAGTTTTGTTGTCAGACAGGATGTATCCTAGAATAATGTCATTAGATACAAGAAACAATTAAAAACCCCTATTCCAATGCAAAACCCATTCAGTGATGTGTGGATACCCATTACTTCTAAACCTGAAATTACGTCATACCTCCCAGGCACTTTGACGGTATGTGTATAATTCCTAAGTTTTCTACGTAGGTACATATGTTGGTCGCACCAACAAGGTATGCAGTAATTAATCACAATACATATTTCCGATGCAATCACATCTTCCAGCTGCACCGAGAGAAAAGCATTCCAACGTGAGAAATGTAACGAATAGTTTCACGGTCGCATTTCCATGCGCTTATCCTCACTTAACAGTTTAGTCATGGCGATTCCAAGTTCAGTGTTAATTGCACCGAACGAAGCGATTACCTGACATCTTCAAGAAGCGCTTTCGAAAGTGAAAACTAAAGTGTTCAAATTGAATGGGATCAACGGTCAACGGTCAGACTTTCTGAGACTTTCGTCGTAATCTGAATCGCGCTGGTTAACCATTTTCTACGACCGACTTCTCAAACGAATTAAAAACCAGTATAAGGAACAATTAGCTGCAGACGCCGATTAATATTATTTTGGTTGTTTCTGCAGGCACGTGGCTCACCAGACGGCGGCGTGCCGGCCGAGGAAGGAAGCTCTAGTGTGTCAAGTGAAGGCAGCGAGCCGACTGATGCAGTGGATGCTACCACTGAGAGCGCAGAAGCCAGCAGAGTAGAATTACCAGCGGAGAGACTGCTGCACGCGCGAGCTGGCTGGCTGCAGCGACGAGGACCGGGCAACGTGTGGTCGCGACACTGGTTTGTGCTGCGCGGGGCTGCGCTGCTGTACTTCCGAGACCCACACGCCGAGCACAGAGGTTTGCTGGATGGCGTCATCGACCTGAGCGGGATATCCAGGGTCGTAGAACTGCCTACCTCTGGATCCACTAATGGATTCGCCTTTGAGACTGAAGTAAGCATTGACATCGATAAGCCTTCTTTTGAATAGGCTATGCATCATTTTGTTGCTTTATGCTTATATTTTCATTAATTTGTTCCAGACGTGGGATGGCAAACACATAGTGCTGTCTGCGGTAACGGCAGGCATACGAGCGAACTGGGTATCAGCGATGAAGAGGACGGCAGGACTACCAGACACGGGACCGCTTTCTTTGATTTTGCGGGAAGATACAATCGATCAGGCATCCGAATCTTCTACTTCTCCAGTGACACCAGTCACACCAATCACGGGAAGGTCAGCTCCCTTCTCCTCGGACGAGGAATACCGAACGGCATCCGAGGGCGGGCGGAGAGACAGCGCCGATTGGGGAGAGATGGGACACCCTCCATCGCCGATCCTCGCTCGGACACCCATCTCAAAAGTCAAAGACAAAGTCCGAGCGAGAGGATGTTACAAATCTCCGCCACTATCTGATCATCCTTCTTGTGAAGGGGACGAAGTTGACGCCACCAAAGAAAAAGAACTAGACCGCCCTGACAACGAAATAGATGAAAACGAAAAACCGCCCGAGCCAAGAAAGCGCAGCTACACCTCGACGATCGACAAACAATCTATTCAGATTGAAGATCTTCGAAATCAACTCAAGTTAGCTCTAAATGATGTAACGGCTGCTGAAAACGAAATCGCGAGACTTCAAAAACTAAAGGCAGAAACTACAATCCAAGAAAAACATATGGAAGATCTAGTGATTCAGTTGCAAAAGAAGGAAGAGGAGTTGGCGCTTAGGACAAAAGAGGCAGAAAGTCTCGACGCAATAAAGCAGCTATACAGCCAGGATAAAAATATGTGGGAGGCCAAACTAAACGAAACACAGAACTGCTTAAAAGAATCTACCGAGCACTCGGAGATGCTGACCAAGCAGCTCGCGTCGGCGCAAGAGACTGTGTCGCAGCTGCAGAGAGAACTCAACGAACTGAACGACAGGCTGATGAGGAGTGTGAAAGAGAACGACGGCTTGTATGCGAGAATAAGAGACTTGGAGGCTCGCATTATAGCCGAATCACCCACCAGAGAAAAAAGAAAAAGCATCGGTTCATTGAGCGACCTAACAAATTTAAATATGGATTTAAATCTAGATTCTATGGAGAAAAATAGACTTATCGAAGAGTACGACGAGCTCAGAGGGAGGTTCCTAAAAGCAATTCAGGAGATCAAAGCCATGAAGAAGGAACTTCGCGAGTCTCACTGCATGTACGACGAGCTAGAGCTCACCAACACCAAGCTGAGGAACGAGATGAAGCTGCGCGAGCAGTGCAGCCGCTCCGAGATAGACCTGCTGGCCGCGCGCATACAGGACCTCACACAGAAACTCACCGCCTCTGACAAACAAGTGCGCACGCTCAAACATAAGATACAAAAATCTGAATCGAGAGAAAAGAGAAGAAGTCTGTCCCTAAAAGGAAGAGAATCCATCACACTCGGGAAGGAAGTCGAAGAAAAACTGACCGAGTTAGAAAGCAAAATCACAATGCTGGAAACGGGAGAACCCGTCCCCATGATCAATTCTCCGTCGAAGAGTGCGTCGCCTGCCAAAGATAAAACGAAATCCGACAGCACCTCCGAAGAGAAGCGAATGAAGCGTCTGGCGGCGCGGCTGAGGAGGAAGTCCCTCGACAGCGCCACCAGCTCCGAGCCAATGAAGATGCTAGTACGACTTAGCTCGTTGGAAACCAAAGTGGCGTCGGCGTTAGATAGCCGGCGCGAGCTCGCCACCTCGTGCGAGTCGCTGGCGCCCGCGCGTGCCGCCGACAGCCCCGCTGGCAGCCCCGACACCGGCACGGCCTCCCAGCGTCACCTGCTGGAGCGCTTGCACAGTCTCGAGGCCGTCGTCATTCACTCGCGTGACCGCGTCAACGAGTGTCTCTGCCAGATGAGCGCCATGCGCGCCGCCAAGACCAGGCGCTCGCCTTCGCCTAGCCTCGATAAAAAATACAGCATCAAGTCCATGGAAAAATGCCTTGCGGAAGTCAGCAAGAGGTTGCAAGATTGCGCCGAGCGATGCGTGACTGACGGCGAGCTGAGAGACGGCGCGAGGGACACTGACGACACCGAGGTGAACGACGCCGTGGGACAGGTGGTGGTGCAGCTGGAGGAGCAGCTGCGTGGTAAGCTCATGGACATCGCGCGGCGCAAGGCGGCGCTGTATGAGGCTGGTGAGCTCACGCAGCGACACAGTCTCGAGCTGCTTGCAGAGAAGCTCGCCTACGAGACCGTGCTCGTCGGGCGTATCCAGGAGGCACTCGAGGCGTCCAACGGCAGCCGCTTCTTCGCACGACTCATCAAGTCGGAGATTGTGGAGACTGGTCAACTCATCGACAACCTGCGGCGACGACTTAGCGGCGAGGGACACCGCGGTGCAAGTGCCACAAGATCTTCGCTCGATTACTTGGCCAAGATATTGACGCGGCGCGTAGAGGCGGGGGCGGGCCGTGAGCCGCGCGACTGTCCACGTGCGGACCTCGCACTGCACGCTGCCGACCTAGACGCGCTTCAGGCCGCCAAACGAGACCTTGATGCCGCCGTCGACGCCTACAAGAGTGAAAAGCTTGCTGAAATCGCAGCTGCACTCGCAGCCGAGGCACCGGAGGATTCGTGTGGCGCGGGCGGCGAAGACATGGGTGCGCTAGACGCAGCGCGCGTGCGGTCGGCGTGGGCAGCGGCGCGTGATACGCTGGGCGCTGAGCTCGTGCAGGCAGAGGTGGCGCGCGCACTGACACGGGCTGCGGCCGCGTGTGAAGGACGGCTGGATGAAGCAAGACGCGGCCGCCTCACGCTGGCTGCCCGGGACCGCGCTGACCTGGAGCTGTGGTGGCAGGCGGCGCACGACCACCTGCGCTGCGAGCTAGATGCGGCTGTGCGGGACGTGGCGGCTCTGTACCGGCGCGCGGCGAGTAGCCCCCGTGCAACACCGCGGGCCGATAGCCGCGCCCTGTTAGCTGCGTTGGGATCGGCGCTGGCGCAGCGAGCACTGGTGTCGGCGCGCATTGCCGTATTGACGGGCACATACCGCGCTGCGGCGCCACAAGCCGCGCCGCGCCGCGAGGACGCCGTCGCCTCGCTGGAGGCGGACCCCGCGCACGAGGCGGAGTTCGTTTTCCTGTTCCAGCGATTCTCGACCGAGTGCCGAGCGCTCTTCTCCAGTGACTGTTCCGGCGACAGTGAAGACTCGATGAAGATCGGCGAGAGCCTCGAGCGAGCGGAGGCGGCGGTGGCGGCCGTGCGGCGCGCGCTGGCACCCGACGAGGAGCCGGCGGAGCCCGGGGCGCCGCCCGCCGGCCTGCTGCAGCGCGCGGAGGCGTTGCGCCGGCGCGTCGAGGCTCTGCAAGAGCTGGTCCCGTGCCAGCACTGCAAGCAGCTACAAGACGCGCTGGACAGGTAAGCCTCGTGACGAAGCCCAACAATATATTAAACGACGTGGTTTGTAACGTATGTGTACATATGTGTGCAGGCTGAAGGAGGAGCGAGTACGTAGCGAGGCGGCACTGGCGCAGCAGTCGGCAGCGTTGGCAGCGGCACGGCGCGCGCGGACCACGCTGGCGGCGGCTCATGAGCGCGAGCGGGCGGCGCTGCGGGAGCGCGCGCGCACGTTGCAGCGACGGCTGGCGGCGCTGGACTCCGAGTACAGCGCCCAGCTGGAGGCGCTGAGAGCCGCCTACCAGTCGGCGGTGGCGGCCGACACGCACGGGGACGGGCTGCGCGCGCGCTACCAGCAGGAGATCGAGCAGCTGCGCGCGCTCTGCGAGAAGGGGCTGCTGGCCATGGAGGCCTCGCACCGACGCATCGTGCGAGAGATGGAAGACAAGGTCAGCTTGCGCCTCAAACGAATAGACGCAAATTTCTAGAGTATGAGTATGAATATGCTTTACAAATATGGCGTTATTACAATTCCAGCACCGAGCCGAGCGCGAGCAGCTGCGGCTGGACAAGGAGCAGGCGCTGGCGGAGGAGACGCGCGCCACGCTGGCGGCGCTCGACGCCATGCGCAAGGCACACGAGAGCGAGGTGCGGCGCGAGGTCGACAAGTTCAAGGCGGAGTTCTTCACGCGCAGCGCGCCGCCGCCAGACCTCAGCCAGCTCTCCTCCAGGCACCAGTAAGAAATAATACTGTTTCAAATATTGTCAGCCATTACAGCTTTTTTCATTTTCATACAAACAGTACACTAGTGAGACAAGAAAATTGAGCCCTCATCCAAAAATCCATGTATGTATGGTTGCACAGAAGAATAACTAAAGCCAAATACTTGACATCACTTTTTGTGATCGGCCCGATCAAAGAATACTATTGGACAGGCCTTAGGCCCGATCCACGTATATGATCTTGTCAGTCATAGTAACTCTATCGGTCTGTCAGTCTCTTGTGTTGTAGTGAACAGTGACTACAGCTTGGCAACTTTAATTGCAGCGCACATTGCTGTGATGACGACACGGATGAGTCTGCTTGGTAATTAGACCTCCCACTCCCATACCTATACGGGTGTAGCCGGGAGATTATATACGTGTTTATTTAACTCCTCAAGCTTGTGTGGATGACGCTGACTTTGCTAACGAATGGATTACTTGCAATGTTCAATATTTCAAGCGAGCACAGAATACCTATGCTTGGTGCACCATGTTCATAACAAAGTATTCTTTAATTCTCTCGTTTTGCCTTAACTCTGCGGCAAAGACGTTTTTGGAATAATGTTTCTCCACTTTTATTTCGCCTCCTCACATTATTTGGCGCGGCAGAAAAACTTATGGCTCTACTGTGCCAATAATCTCAATGCAAATATTTCAAATATGCACCCTCATTGTACTCACCACTCTCTAAAGCACTTTCATGTCAGTCCATTAAGCATAGCTTGATCCCACAGAGCAGGCAACATCATCATTTTGTAGATAGCATCATAGTATTGCTATCTACAGTTACTATGCTAAAGCAACCATGTGAGTTCATGCCGCATCAAGCAGCTCGGGCTATACCTCCAGGCTGCACCCATTCCCCCATCTCATGTATGGAGTATAGAACAGGTGCATCTGTTCCAGGCAAGAGATGGAGGAGATCCGTCGCGAGATCCTGTCTCTGTCGGAGAAGTACTCGGTGAAGTGCGTGGAGAGCGCCGCGCTGGAAGAACGCCTCGCCACCGCCACCACGCAGCTTGCGCACGCGCACAACCACATCATGCAGCTGGACTCCAGGTATGTGGCGGTGTACCCTGGTGTACACTTGTTCGGGTAATTTAGGTGACCTGGTATTCATAATCAGATTGTCCCAAACCCAAAATTTTCGTTTGGATATCACACTTACGTGAAGATTAATGTTATTTTCGATTTCACTATCGAAAAAGTTTGTCAGTCAGCTCGGGCAATTTGGTCCTGTCTTTTTGCCAAAAGAAAGTTTTCTTTTATAGTGTCTAAGTTCTATAAGGTAAACGTTATAGGTTCGTAATTTCTTCTATACTATCAGTAACCTAAATTCCATCGGTACATATTTCCAGGAACAAGCAGCTGCGCGCGCACCTGATCTCGGAGGCCAATGACATGAAGAGTGCAGAGTCGTCCTCCCTCTCGCAGCTCATAGAGGACACTGCGCCGGTACGTACTCACCCACTGATACTTATACACTCTCCATGAGATATTTCCACGCTTCTCTGAACATAGCAGTAGAACTGGAAGCATTTCAAGATGCTACGCTCCTAATTAAATGCACGTACAAATGTAAGGTTATACGATAGTTTGATATTTTAACAATGAGCTTTGAACAAGTCTTGAAACAAATTTGTGCATACAGGTGGGTATATTAATTTATCATTAAGTTACATTTGTACGTACACAAAAGGCAACTTGGAGTATTTCACCGTGAGTGAGGTCCGCCATTACACATAGTTTAATAAGTACCTACATGCTTGTGCAAGGAACGCTAGAAGCTTCTCGAATGCTATGGAACTGGATTTGGTTATGGCCTTGTTTTTTTTAATTTGATAAGCCACACTCAAGACCAATAGTGTTTTACTGCACCGCACAATATTGCGTAAAAACTGCAAGCAAGAAGGCAAATACAAGAAAATTGGTATTAATTAAAATAAAAGTAATAATAAATAAAATTACTATTATGTTTTGAGACAAAGTACACACCGAAATACACAAACACAGTGCACCGTATACGCTTTTAAAGCCACTGTAGGTAAAATAAACATGCATAGGTTGCTACCTACGTTTTATTTTACACATGGCTGTTACCTACCTGTTTCATAGCATTTGCCTGTACTGTATATTCATTCACCATTTCAAGCTAGTTTCACGCTTGGCATGGACACCGCACTCAAAATATACATAATAATATTATAACTTTGATCATCACCATATTATAAGAGTCGTATTTCATAAAATATGTTGTACCTATCTACTTTTCAGTTTATTGATGTTTAGATTGCTCTCGTACTGTGTAGGTGTACATACTTATTTAAATTTAGTTTATGTTCTACTTGAAGACCGTGACTATTTATCTCATATGTTGTTGTGAAAAAGTTAAGTAAAATTGGCGGGAAACAATGGCATTGTACTTTATTTAACTTCAAAACTATCGAACATTTAGCCTTACTGAGAAATAACATTTATTGACAAATTATTTTAATTTCTTTGTTTGATCTAAACTAAGATGAGCTAAATATTCTCGGTCGTTAGTATTATTGGCGTGATGGTAATACGGGTGCACTAACAGCATGGGCAGGCGGAGGCGCCGCTGTGGGCTCACCTGCGCCACCTGGCGGCGGCGTGGCAGCGCGCTCCCAACCCAGCAGGTACGTGGCGCGGCCGCTAGATGCCACTCTTGTACATAATTACTGGACATAGTATTGCAGCATTGAAGTGGAGCGCTTTAAGCCAACAAGGAAGCCAGGCACACAGTGTTTCAGGTGCCAAGGATTTGGCCACGCTTCTAGAAATTGTAACAGACCTCCACGATGCGTCAAGTGCGCCTTGCCTCATCCTACATGGGAATGTACAAAAAAAGACAGAGACACACCTGCTAAGTGTTGTAACTGCAACGAAAATCACCCAGCGAACTACACGAAGTGCAAAGAACGCGTCAAGTACCTCAACTTCATTGAGTCAAGACGTGCGAATCTTGGCAGAACTGTGGTTCCTGAACCAGTTCGTAACAAGATTTACGATACTCCATCAGCGCAACCACAAACTTGGGCACAGATCACTCGATCAGGAAAAGGTAATAAACAAGTTTCTAAACCAAATACTGTGACCTCTCATCGTCTAGCAGAGAGAAGCCTGGTGCAGCCCCGTGAGCAAACCCAACCCCAAGATAGACCAAATATCCGGAAACCAGCCGAGCCATCTCAACATGCTACAGCGCCTTTTTCCAAAAATACTCATGATTCTGAAACCTTGGAGATGCTGGAGATACTGTCGATTATCAAATCCGTTAAACGCGAATTCTCCAAATGCGAATCAGTCATGGAAAAAGTGATGTTAATATTAACTCATCTAGGTCATTATGTATAATAAATCTACTAATGAATTAAGGTTACTCTACTGGAACGCTGATGGCGTCTCCCGTAAACAACAAGAACTTGCAGACTTAGCCGTTAGTAATCTCGAAGTTGATGTTATAGCTGTATGTGAGACTCGACTGACCAAACGTCTAGCTTTAAAAATACCCGGGTATGAGTGTTACCGTAAAGATCGGCATAGGGAGGACATCGGCCAGGGTGTGGCTTTACTTGTCCGTAGTGATCTATCTCATAGTTTGTTGCCTGCTATCGCTACTCAAAACCTGGAATCTATCGGTATTTCCATCAACCTATCCAACGAGCGTATCGTGATCCATTCGATCTACCAATCCCCCAGTAGCTCTCTACTTACAAGTGACATCGATCTCATCATGGCTACCGGTCCTAAGGTACTGGCTATGGGCGACCTCAACGCCAAACATCCGCTCTGGTCTCCTGGACCCATAAATACACGTGGCAGAATACTCTATGATCATATGTTCGATAGTGATTATGTAATATATTCTCCCAGAGATCTTACTCTAGTGCACTACTGTTCGAGCTACACTCCTTCCATTCCTGATATTCTGCTAAGCAAGAACATATCTCCCCCTAGTGACATTGTCACCATACGTGCTTTGACATCTAACCACTACCCAGTATTAGTAAAATATCACATGTCAGTCACGAGAAACCCTGTTAAAAAACATAACTTCTCTAAAGCAGATTGGACTAAGTACCGTAACTTCCTAAACTCCAATATCAATCTCAGTACACAGGTATACCAATCTCAGCACGAGATTGATGCAGCAGTTATCGACTTACACAGATTATTGATTGATGCACGAAATTCTAGCGTTCCTATCTCATCGTATAAGCCGTGGTCTCGCTGTTCCTTGCCTAGACGCATAAGGCGTATGATTAAGACCAAAAACTGCTTACGCAAATTTATCAATAAGGTACATAACCAAACATCACGAAAATCACTATGCAGCCAATATAATAAAATGAAATGTGATATTGAACTGGCAATAAAACTTAATAGCGATAAGGAATGGCATGCCAAGCTTAACAAAGTGGATAATCCCGGAAATGATTTGTGGCGGCTCGTGAATAGTGTACGGTCACCTGGCTCAACAAAAATCCCTGCCCTCCGCACTACTGATGGCTCCTTGACCTCAGACCGACAAACCCAATGTGACACGTTGGCCAAAGCCTTCTTAGGCAATATGTTACTTACCCACGACTGGATTAGTGACAAAGATATGGTTGTGGCCAACTCTATGTTGTATCTTAACGATTCACTGAGTTCCTATGCTGGTTGTGGTATGGTCCATCCCTCTGAGGTTAAGAAGCATATAGCTAAATTGAAACCCCGTAAAGCCCCTGGTACGGATGATATATCCAACATCCTGGTCAAGAACATCTCACGCAAGTGTCTGGTGCTTATCACAAAGATATTTAACGCCTGCCTTGCCCTTAATTACTTCCCGAGCTCATGGAAAGTCGCAAAGGTAATTGCAATCCATAAGCCCGGCAAAGACTTTCAGGACTCTACCAGCTACCGCCCAATCAGTCTTCTACCCTGTTTGGGAAAACTCTTCGAGAAGGTTATATATCGACGGCTCCTAAGCGTCTCTAATCACCTTCTCATCAACGAGCAACTGGGCTTCCGCCAAGGTCATTCGACGGTGCAACAGCTAGCTAGAGTGGCTGAAACAGTGTCGCATAACCTAAATCTCAAGCAGTCAACTGGGATGTTGCTATTGGATATCGAAAAGGCGTTCGATTGCGTTTGGCACCAGGCTCTCCTACATAAGCTAATCACGCTTAAGTTGCCAATGCCCTTGGTTAAGCTTATATACTCTTACCTCGAAAACCGCAGTTTCAGAGTCCATGTTGATACTTACACCTCGCAAATCATGCCTGTGCCTGCTGGAGTGCCACAAGGTTCCATTTTAGGTCCCTACCTCTTCTTATTATTTCTAAACGATATACCAGTACAGCCTCGGACTAGCATAGCCTGTTTCGCCGACGACACGGCGTCATATACCTCTTCATCAGACATTGACCTCATCATTAGTCGCCTCCAGTTAGCTCTAGAAAACTTGCTTCAATACTTCCACACATGGAAGCTAAAGATAAACACTTCTAAGACCGAAGCCATCCTTTTCACTAGACAGAGACGTCTGCCTACTCGAAGACTTAGAATAGAAAATTATTCTATTCCTTGGAGTCGTACAGTTAAGTACCTGGGTACAACTCTTGACACAAAGCTTAACTGGACAGCTAATACCCAGAAACTCTGCATAAAAGGAGCCAAAGCGCTAAATTCCTTGAACCCTCTTATGAATAGACGGTCCTGCCTAAGTAGCGACACTAAACTCCGTATCTACCGCACCCTGATTCGACCCTGCCTCACGTATGCCTGCCCAGTATGGGGTAGTACTTGCAAAACAAATATACACAAATTACAAGTCATACAAAACAAAGCTCTTAAATACGCTTTCCGTACACCTTTCCGAACTAATCTTCATAAACTACATTTAAAAATTGGGCTGCCCAAAATTGATGTCTTCATCTATAAATTATCAGAAAAATTTTACCTACGCAAATTACCCAAGCACAGTAATAATCTAATTAGAAATATTTGTCAAACCAGAATAAACAACATCGAGTTTAACGATACTTACAATCGATACAAGTTGCCACATCACTTTTTTATTTCATGCGTTCGCGATGAATAGGCTGCGTCATCCTCAGGTATACGAGGGTCGGGCGCGGCGAGCTTGCATGCTGTTCTCGGCCGTATTACCGCGCGTATCAGCCGAGAGCGGCATGCATGCGCGAGCGCTGCTCGGGCCGCGTGTGCTTGTGTGAGTGACAACACATGCGACGACGTTCTTGTTGTTTACCGGCGACCGGACCGGAGCGTTAAATTATATCATACTACCGCCAATTTGGCTAGCCGTTTCATTGTATAACGAAATATAGTTTTAATAAATGTAACGCAAATTCTAAAATAAGCTTACATAAATCTGTAATAAATCCTTTCAAATAATAGAACAGTACCTAACCACCACTTTATACACAATTTCTTAAAAATACCTAGCTATAAATTCTTGATGAGTGTTATGACTTGAAGAATATATTAATATCATTGCAATGTATTCCTAGGATTAAAATCTACACTGGCATTGTACATTAAGCTTAATTTTTATGTAAATAAAGATATTTTGAAATTGAATTGAATTGACTGGACATAGTGGTCAGCACCCGTATATAGCACTATTTGTTTTTTAATATTATTTTACACATTTTTTAGCTATAGGCCTTTAGATTTTTATTTATTTTTTAACTCGGCTTACCACAGTTAATTACCCCGCCGTATTATTTTGAAGCGTGATTTCAGTTTAATTTGTTTTTTTGTAGGTAACTTATCAGACTACACAGATGTATCTGATCTTCCCAACTGAAATAACCAACCTGCCTACACGTTTTATTTGTATTTTTCCAAGTGTGTACCGCACGCTGTGTTCTCCACACTGTTTCCTTCTGTCAATAATATCTGGTTCTCGTTTCTCGTATGTTGACGTTGTGTGCGTGGCACAGACGAAGGCGCCGCGGTCGAGCCCGCTGCTGGAAGCTGCCCGTCCCTCTCGCCCCAACAAGATCCAGTACGCAAAGACGGAGACAACACGAAATCTGCAACTGTCACCCGTCCAGGTAGCACTCTGTTCTATACTTTCTTAGTCTTTGGTCAATAATTTTATTTTAGTATCTATTTTTTTACACCTCTGACATGCCTCTGACTCTGACACTATTTTCTGTTGAACACAGTAGTTCGATGGTTGACACAACAATTTAGATTTTTTGTTGTTGTAGGTGCCTTAGTGAAATTGTAAGCTATAGGTATTTTGTTGTTGAAGTAAGTGATTATAATCTTTATCATTGGTCAATGATCATATTCCACAATGGTGAATAGAGCGTATGGGATATGCGGATATAGGTACCTAATATTGATATCCATTCGTCAGTCTCGCCTACAACCAATACCTCAGTTTTGTTTAATCCTAGGTCTACAGTAGGTATGCTACAGGGTGTGTATTGTCCACAGAACTAAGCGCGCCCCGGCGTTGCTCCGCGAGCGAGCGAGCGTCGGCGCGCCCGCTCGCCGGCATGGTCGCCGAGCGAAAGAAGCGCTTCGAGGCATGAACGCGCCAAACTGAACCTTAACACCACACCACTAGGTCCAAACTAATTTAAGCACTCCCACCACGCTAGCACCTGGCCACTGCTTTATATTGTATGTATCGAACATTAGGTACCGACATTATAAATTTAATTAGGAGTTCCAAGGTAACTAATCGACTGATTTGATATGACTAATGTATGCACGTTTTATAGATGTATAATAACTAAGTATACGGAAGTAGAGCTAGTGCAACGCAATTTTTACCCGATTTATAAGTAATTTAATAATTGTCTACTTACAAAACATATAGAGTCCGGTTGTTGCCTGAATTGATTACGGTGAGTGTAAATGATGGCAATTTGAAATATACACGATTACTATCTAGTTGTTAAATAAGCATGTACCGTTAGTCCCGCACTTGCACCAAATAAGCCCCCGTAAGATTGAAGTGGCCAGACTAACCCTCCCACCACAGTATGTATGACAGATGTATGTAACTCTAGGTAAGCCACTATTTAATTCTTTCTAATATTGAATGTTTGTGAATGACTAAATGCCTAAGTTTAGCGATAGATGTCCGGTTAGTGAAGCCACGTGTAACTTTAACACCCTGTATATAGTGTAGAAATCTTTACGTTTGTTTTATTCTAATTGTTACCAAATATTTTTCATATTTTATACTTGTATCTTTAAGTATTGGATTCGTAACTAGGGATTTCTTTGTGCGTTTACGTTTCGTAGTTTATTGCTAAATGTTGTTCACGATAAACGTGTCGCCTTCCTGCGAAGTATATACATGTTCAATGTATTTAGATATTAGTATTCAATACTCAATTCTACTTACAAGTGAGTGTTTATGAATTTTAAATAGAAAATTCAAAAGAATAAAATCCACGCCTAAAGTTTCGCGCACAGTAAATTAAATATTATTAGCCATATGTGCTTTGTGTAGAAATATGTATGAAAATGAAGTGTCGCGTCGAGCTGCGCGTGCGTTCATTGAAACTCATATTTGTATTGGTATTTATATAAAACTATCAGTTTCGCGCCGAGTGCGCGCGCGCAGCCGCCGCGACACGTGAGGCAAACTTTATATTATGTAGCTCGTAGATAAGTGTTCACTTTAACCTGTCACTCGTGTACTCTCCTCACGATAAAGTGCCGCAAAATAAAACTAAAGAGCGAGGCTATTAAAATTAACCAATAAAGTTACGAGCAACCATTTTATGTCAGAAAGCCATTGGCTTACTTCATGATTTTAATGGCTAAGTGACATTTAGTTTGCTAACTAGATCTTCGCAGTAGCCCTGATACTGTCTCATGAAGAACAGACACCAGGATTCACTCGTTAGATATTCATATAAATATTTGACAATAACAGATTCATATGCGTCTATATCGTGAGTAGAGTACACAGAGTGCGCCTGTCTGTTCGTTACCAGCATTGTCCGGGCATCTTCCTCTCACGTCGTTATGTACAGTGCCGCCGCACGTCCACGAGACATATTTGCTCAATGTTATCTAGGTGCGTAGAAATGAAGAAATCAAATACCAAAACTGTTCGCATTGTAATTACGCTCCTCTATTTTAAACTTGTAACTAGTGTATATGATATATATAAATTAACTTATGTTACTTTTCTGCGTGTAAAGCTTACAGTCAGCCTGCTAAACTGTGTTATTGGCATGATTATATAACGTTAGAAAAGTTTTCATGCAATGAAAAGTTTTGAATGCGCGTGTAGTATTTTTAACATAATTTATGAGGCTGATCTTGCAAGTTGCCTTTGTATAGTGTTGAATTTATTATAACAAAGATTTTTTAAATAAACAATGTACTTAATACAACGATTCGTTTGATTTCTTGACCAAGGTATAGTAGTATAGGTATCTTAGTTTAGTCTGTGGTTGAGTCTCAGTTACTCTTAACACTTCGATTCCTAACACCTAACAGACAAAAGTCGTTTTAGAGCATAATATACCGAACACAAATAATCTACTGTATTTATTTTATTTATAGTTTGTAATAAGTTAAATTTTAAACTAAAGAAGAGTGACAACGTACGAACTAAACGCCTCAACGCCTTTTCTCAACAAAAACAACAATAATTTAGTAAAGGAACTCATTTATTTATGTGCTTCATTCACAATACAAAACTATTAAGGCAATGTGGTCATATAAATAAATAGGATATTAACTACAGTGGAACCTTAAAAACTACTAACATTTGGGCAAGCAATAAAAAATACTTACATATAAAAAAACATTGATGATACACAAACAAACAAACATTGGTTCAGACTAAAACACTTGTTTTCAAAATCAAACCTTTCAATAAAATGTACTTATTTTAATCTTAATAAACTAAGTTAACATGTCTGAAACTTGACAGTCATATTTTTATGTTCAATTATTGAAAACAAAAATTACTCATTATAGCAAATCATACATTTGTTTGTCCCTTGTTCATATCGCAACAGAGACAGGCAGATCATTACGACTTTCAGCATGGAGATAGTATAGGATTTTATATGTATTACTATATTTTATAGTAATTTTAAAAACTGTCGTTTGTGCTTTGTGTATGTGTCAGAGTATAATTCGTCAAATTACAAATCTACATACAAAAATATGTGTCTATCTATCAATCTGTATGTACTATAATACTGCTTAGATAATACTAATTACTTAGTGAGATACTATGTATAAACTAGAACTACACAGGTTTTGAACAGATTTTTTTTCACGAATAAATATACCTACCTTGAAATATATTTACTCATGTTGATTACCTTTTCCATTAAAACAAATGATTCACTCTTGCTACTAGCATCAGGGTTTGTTTTAATTTTACGAAACAACAGTAATAACACTAAACCTGTAGTCAATTCCATGAAATAAACCTAACATCCTACACACTAAAAGAAACTTAAGAACTAAAATAGGTAGTTAGTAGTAGCACTAGATAGCCAATTTTTTACAAACAAAATATAGTCTAAATTTGAAATCAGAACTTCTGATAGGTATAAAATGATCTGGTAGGAGTTAAATGATGTTTTACTCCTTCCTTACTTATGCCGTTTCTTTGAGATTTTGAATAAACTGGTTACATTACATAAGTAATTAGATCACAATAAGGGCATTTCTTTCTAAACAAACATATATTCCACATCTTGTACCTCTCTATATAAAATTAACATCATTTATTTAGAGTGTAATGGTGTATTCATCAACATCACCCTTTACGATAAATATTATCCTCACAGTTGACATGAAACTAGTCCTTATTACCTGGTATATAAGGTCCTCTACAGCTGTATGAGAGTTACATCCTGTTTCTGCTTGAGCCTGGCTTTCCACTCGACCCTGTCTGCGAGGATCCGTCGCCCGAATGCAGTGTGGATGTCGCGGAATGGCACCTTCTTACGGGGCAGCTCCGGACGAACATTCTCTTTATCTGAAATAAATTAAATCAGATATGAGTTATAGACATACCAGACAAGTATACTCGTATGTTTCATTCATAGTTGGTAATCTTAGGCATAATTTAATTCTGGTTCTTAACCAATTCATTAAAAAGTAATAAAATCATACCAATATAGAATTGATAGTGTGTTTTACGATTGTGTCTGTTTGTCTATTTCAATCAATCCCTTTTATTTTTTAGCATGCTAGGGTCCTGAATGAGACACAGACTATTTTATATTTTAAAATTATTATAGTATCTGCTAGTTTACTTAATAATATGTTGTACTCACGATGTCTGCTGCCGGGCACAGCCTTGGCCTCTCCGTCAGGCAGCTTGTTGAAGGGGTTGTGTCGCTGTCCCCGCGGAGGCACCTTGGGCTCCTCGTCGGGCGGCGTCACCGTCACCAGCGCGGCCGCCTCCGCTGCTGCTTCCTCTGCAATTTGTATAGATATTACTTAGTTGTAAAAACGAATGATAGTAAAAGCAAGATTTTGGAACAGACATAGGTATTAATTTTGTGCTAGTTTATGCATATAAAAAATGTATTAAGTGTATTATGTACTATAATAATTATTAATTCCAGATTTAGAATTAGAATTTAAGTAATTATGAAAATGGAGAGTGATAGAATAAATTATGCAAGTTGTCTAGGAATTAATGTCAAGTATTAACTAATTTAGTAATTAATGTACACAAGATTTCAAGTTTATTTAATGTGATTACACGGAAACCATCATAACTTACTGGAAATTAACTTTGTGACAATTAAAACACACTTCTTGAATACAATTAGGACACTGTTAATAAATACTTTGAGATATCTCACTTGTGAATTATTTTTAATCAAATTATTTTCTGCCATTTTCTGCCAAATAAATATTAATACAACAAATACAGATAGTTTTATTTATAAAAAAACATGGTGTCATGGTGTAAACTAATAAGGCATAAGATGAAAATTATTGTGTCCAACACATACTACAAATTATCACAACTAAATAGAAGTTACAACAAATAGCTATCTGTATGAGATAAAACTAAAGCAAATAAATTTGTATCAACCATTTTTATCTTAAAATACATAATAATTTATCTAAGGGCATTAAATTTGGGCCACATAATTATATATGCTGTACAACTATTTTCAAACATATTTTTACCTGATTTGTTAATATACAGACAAAACCAGTACCTAATATTATATGATCTTTAAAGTATAATCACAAGTCACACATTACACTAAATAAAGAAAAAAATACACTATACATTGTGCACTATATTGCTTATAATCCTGCCAAGGGCACAGTATTTATTTTATTTGTAATAATAGATAAGATGTCTGGTCTAAAATCAATAAACTTATTTAAAAATTTGTGAAAATGATCATGTTAGGCAGGTTTCAAACCTGTATCTTTCAGTTAATGCCAGGACTGTTTAACCATTTGGCTATACACTTAACTATGTCAGAAATATCCATCTGAAAATCCACTAATTTTTAAATTTGTGCTATTTGTCATAATTCAAATTTCTTTAGTAATACCATTTATACAAACCTTGTGCCTCATCAAGCTGTCTCTGCAGGTCGGCCACCATGAGCTTCATGTAGTCATACGAGGCACAAGCTAGAGCCTTCATCCAAGCCTCCATGCCGGCCTGTGAGTTGCTACACAGGAAGTAAGTACGACCTCCCTCACATTGGAACACCAGCTTGAAGCTGTAAGCCTCCTCCTCAGTTAACTCTGGAAATATACAACATAAAATATATAGAGAATACATAAATAATTAGGCTGATAATTTATCTATTTCATCACTTAAGTTCTATCAGCACATAAGTCATTTTATGACCATTTCGACTTAATGTCATTGGCTACAGCATTCAATGGCATAATATTTTTGTCCAATATAGTGGAATTTATGGGATCTGTGAGAGAGTGGATGTGCTCCATGATTCAGGCCATCTAGAGACCTACTGCTGGGCACAAACACAACACAAGTATGGTTAATAAAACCTAATGTTAGTCTGAGGAATAAAAGACCATGTATGTAAGATTTTCATCACAATAAAAACTTACACAGACTGTACAGGAACATCAGCGAAAAATTGCTCTTCTATAAATCAAATAAATAACATATTTGTGAATACAAGTGTATTTGCAAGGTTACAGACAGAATAACAAACTTCCATTGTCAAATTTGGCCTTGCTAATGAGGAAAACTATTGTGTTGTGTTGAAATAAAGTTCATTGCCTTCCTTGTCTGTCTGTACAATTGATAATAGTCTCAAAACTTCATATACTTAAATGAGAAAGATTAATAAGAATGGGTAGGTATAGACAATGTGAGATGCAAGAATCATTTACATAAAATTTTAAAGAATCATCTAGCCACTTACCAATAGTGCATCCTTCCAAGATAATAACACCCACTGGTTCCTTATCGCCTTTCTTGTCGAAGTAGAACAAGAGGTTTCCTTTGAGGACGAACCAGCGTCTCTGATAGCTCTTACCGACCTCAACCCTCATGTCTAACCAACCTTCGCGGTCTACTGGCGTCGCTGATGATGCGAACGCACACAGGTTCTTCTCGTTGATTTTCATGGTCATTGGAACTGATGAAGCATAAATGTATCCCAAAAAATATTATTAGGTAGGTATGTCCGCTGGATCTCGATACTTGATATGGTTTAGATTTGTTCACCTTTGTTTCATCAGGAGCCTGGATCTAATGCGGTATTTTATTACATGCTAACCAGTTTCAGAACACAAGAATGATTTTGAAGATGAAGATTTGTTATGTACATAATACTAACGGGTTATTTATTAATCCTCAATTTTCACAAAATAAATAAAGAATTAAGAAATCTGAATCCCGAACCCAGACTTTGAGACTACCATTCATTTCAAGAAAAATACAACACAAAATTTAAATTCAATTTCAAACGTAACTAAGCTGTCAGTGTCAAAAAATTATAAAGATTTTACTTAGGTAGCTTCACACGATACTACATATATCTAAAACAAACTATTCATACTATTTTAGGTACTACAAGGTTGTAATGTTAATAAATAGACTGAATGGCTATATTGTAAGTAGGTGGTGTCAACTTGTCTTTTCACAAATTCGTCCGATTTAATATTTCGTGGTTTACGCAACATGTCTTCTTCATTAACGCGCAGCTTGAATTAAATAAACTGACTTCCTACAATACCTACTCGTAATTCGTCTGAGAAATACCTCAGAAATATATATCTGGAAGCAATTTTGTTAACAACTGCCTACCGCTAGTTTTATTTTATGGATGATAATGTAGATTAGAGATTTCAGATTTCTATCACCTGTATTTGTAGTACCTAGTAAATATTATTAGCAAGGCCACTGGCCGCTACGTGATTGAAGCTAAGAAGTATTCACCAAATAAAACAGTGCTTTAAATATGTAATATTTTATTCATAATTATTATTACCTATTTTCACAGTTATTTATAAAGTTATATTAATATCAATCATTATACTAGTTTTGTTTTATGAATCTCTAACGATTGCTCCATTTAGAAAATTTGATTTCCACATCAATCATCAGATTTTCCGCTTACAATAATATAAAACAAAAATTGTGAGGTCTATATACAGTACAATCCCAATTCCCTAAAAAAATTGACAAATTCACAATAACAAAAATGTCCAAAACGATATCTTAAACGGTAGTAAGAATCTCGCTCAACAACTGTACACGACGAGTGGTGTCACGCCGGCTAAGTAGGCAAATAATTAACGGTAATCCAACACTACACACTAATATTTACACGAGTTCCTTTTACAAAACAAAATATAAACTATATACAACATCATTAAATATTCTCAAATGCTGTAACACATTTAAAACATTTCAATTTTAACTAGGCGTAATTGAATTAAAGTGCGTTCGCGCCACGCCACTACATTAAATAATTTATTAAGTGCGCGCCCACACGTCCGTCGTACAACCTGTACTGCACACACACCCACACTCGATGCCGCAGACCATACATAAATTAGCTACTAGGCAACAAAACATTTACACTTTGTTTTCTGTTTGTTTGTTCCTTACAAAATCCGCCTGGCCGCGGCGACGGGCGCGGCGCCCTGAGAGGGTGCGCCAGCCCGCTGCCGCTCGCGCGTACACCTCGCTACCTACGCTATATATTAAAATATAAATTTTCATATATCTAGTGTGGGAGATTCGACGAATCGACATCAGCACGGTCGCAGCTGCACGCCATGCCAGCCATATCAATACTTTTATAAAACGACAAATGTCTAATTATACAAATGCTACATCAAACATGATTCTAGAGCTCTCTTTATCACTAATCAACTATTCTGTAAACTATTGGTGTTCCTAATGATTCCCGATCAGAGGTTAGTTACATCATAAGAAGTATTCCCTAGTTTGTGAGCCGCAGCTTCCTCCTGTCCTGTAGAACATGTTTATCGATCAGTTTGTAGATCCATGCGTAATGGAATGTCCTATTGGAAGCAGGTTTGAGCCTTGTTCCCTCTTGTATAGTCCACGCGACGTGTGAGTCAATAGATTCATCTAAATAAATAATGTATAATCGATAGTAAACATGTTCTAAGACTACACGATTGGCGAGTACGAGTCGTCGTAAACGTGTCGAAAGTCAAATTGATTTTGTATGAACATAAAAACTTTGTACAAAAATAATATATTTAAATTAATGAGTAACATTTTCCCGGTCCTTATTCATAAATCGAAACGAACGAGTCGACGTCGATTAGGTACAAAAATTGTCGGTAAAAATATCTAAAACACTACAAATATCTAACTCCTTTGGTAATTCATACCGGTTTAAATATAACAACGAAAAATATATTACATAATACATAATTATATAGCAACAACATAATCTTACAACAGCGCATGGCGTGTGTGTCGCGTGTGGCCGGAGTGTGGCCACACTGTGGGACACGCTGGAAGTCAGCGGCCGAGGTAGCACTGCTCGCTACTGCAGTCACCATTGAGCAAACTTTGAATGTTCTCTAATGGGGGAGCTATGTCATTAATTAATCAGATATGAAAACATCATTACATGTGGAAGTCGGGCATAGAAAGGTCACGTTCCAATCAATTAACTTATAATGAGATACGGAAAGGAAGAGATGGAAATGGAAACATCACTAATGGAAGTAAAAGGGATATAATATGGAAGAAAGTATTTGTCACATCCAGGATCTTGATGCGGCAGGGAAATACTATGAAACATATTTTTGGAACAAAAAAAAGAAGTAGAAATTTTGGAAAAAGTATGTCAAATTGGACCTTCGAAATGTATGGTATCATACAATGAGTACTACGGCTTAATTTAGTTCCTCTTTACGATCCCGTTCCGAGGATTTACATTCATTCCAATCAAAAACTAGACGCGTCATTGTGAAGTTTATAAAGAAGATAGGTAACACCTAAACAACAAACTCTCTGGTGCACATCACATCACATGTGTAGAATATATTATACGAGAGTCCACGCGGCCGGAGCGGCGCGCGACCGCACGGCGAGATGAACACATCACTCGCAGGCTCAGGCTAGATAAAATTTGATTTAAATATTGTGTCGCCAGTGCGGTCGCCCTCCGCCCGCCCCCGAGCAGGGGCGGCCGTGGAACCAGCAAGAGATCAATAACAGCGGAGGCGGGGCGGCTAGCCGAGCGCGGCGGCGGTGTGGTAGAGGTGCATGAGCACCTGCACGTGCAGCGGCAGGCACGACACGCGGTCCGAGGTGGCGGGGTCCAGCGCCAGCCAGGACAGCGCGTTGTACCCCTCCAGCACGTAGCGCAGCACGTCGGCCGTCAGCTGCGAGTCGAGCGGGTGCGCGTTGTGGTCGCGCCGCTGCATCAGCAGGCCGAAGTCGTCGGCCGCCTGCAGCGAGCCGGCGTGCAGGTGCAGCGCCGAGCGCAGGAAGGCGGGGCAGGCGCCGCGCAGGTGCGGGCACGCCGCCCACCACCACGCCGGCATGGCGGGCAGCGGCGCCGTGGACACCGTGTAGCCCAGCGCCAGCGGCTGCTGCAGCACGGCGCCCACGGGCTCGTCCCCGGGGCCGGGCGAGCGCGCCGCGCCCGCGCACGCCGCCGCCGCCGCCGCCGCCTCGTCCCCGAACGCGTCCGCGTCGGCGCGGCGCGGGGACGCGGCGAACATGGAGTCGATCATGTCCTCGGTGTCGAAGATGCCGTCGATATCGTTGTCGTCCTCCTCGGCCATGTCCCCGATGTCGTTGAACAGCATCATGTCGTTGTCCTCTCCGTTGGCCATCGGCTGCTCGAAGGCGTTCTGGTTGGACTGCGTGGTGGCGGAGGTGGGGAACACGAGGATGTGCGTGGCGGTGACGTCGCGCGGCGTGTGCAGCGCCGAGTGCAGCGAGTGCTGCGCGAACCGCTCGTCGGGCGTGAAGCGGTCGGCCATGACGCGCAGCGCGGGCTCGGGCTCCGTGCTCACCAGGCACGCCGACACGATGCACGGCACGGCGCCCGGCGGCAGCACGCCGCACACGCCGCACAGCTCGCGCAGCGCGCTCGACGCCGCGCCCAGCTGCTTGCGCGACAGCAGCCAGCTCCAGCCTGCAGTACCACAGATACACCGTAACTTCACACGTACTTTAGGTACATTTTACATTAGCAATTTAACTCGTCGCCAAAGGGAAGCAACCGAGCAGAACGGTTTTATTTATAGGTGAATCCAAAAGGTTACCTTTGAGCTCCCCGTGTCCGATCCTGCCCACGCGGCCCACCACGAGGCGCCAGGGCTGCGCCGCCTGACTCATCACTCCGAGGGTGAAGTCCATCAGCTTGGTGAGCCCGAGCCGGCGCGCTGGACCGTTCCGTCTCCGGCGGGATCTGACACAAATACATAATATAATACAAATACATAATACAAATACATAATATGAATCAGATAAAAAAGATATGCGATATGGAGTCCCACAAGGTAGTGTGCTGGGGCCATTGCTATTTCTACTATATATCAATGATTTTGTAAAAGCTACCAGACATCCTATGACATTATTTGCAGATGACAGCACAATATTATTCATTCATGACACATTATTTAATTTAGAATCTGACATTAGCTATACTTTGACATCTCTTATCAATTGGTTGAATAATAATAATTTAAAAATTAATATTGAAAAGACTAACTTAATGTATTTTAGAAATAGACATAATGACAAATTAAATTTCGATATTCTACATAACAGTAAAAAAGTAAATGAGGTAGACACCACACGTTTTCTAGGACTGACAGTAGATAACAAGTTGACATGGGAATCCCATATAAATACTTTATGTAAAAGACTGCATCAATTTGCTTATGCACTGTATCAACTACGGAAGGTTGCCAGTGAGAACACATTGTTAACAGCTTATCATGGTCATGCAGCTTCAATATTAAGATATGGAGTAATGTTTTGGGGTGATGCCACCAATAGTATACAAGCATTCCGAGCGCAAAAACGATGTGTAAGAGCTATCTGCGGACTAAGCCGAAGGGCCTCGTGTAAGAAACATTTTAAGCGGCTAAAGATATTAACTTTACCATGTATTCAAATATATGAAATTTCAACTTTTATTAAAATGAATCCTGAACATTTTACAATGTGGCCAGCTGACAGTAGGCATGCAGGGAAAATACGAAACATACCTACCAATACTGCATACCTCAATAAAAGTGTATTTGGGATGGCTCCGAGGATATACAACCACATTCCCAAGAGTATTAGATGTAAAGATGACCTTAATGTTTTTAAATGTATGCTAAATGAACTATTATGTAAAAAAGCTTACTACAGTGTTGATTTGTTTTTCAAAGATAAGTTTAAATAAGAATGTATTCTAAATCAAATTATGTAACTTTATATTATTAGTTGTAAAGTCTGTAAGCCTTTCAGGTGGAAACTAGTGACACAATACGCTATAAATGTTTGTCTAGTTAAGCAACATATTATATACTGTAACACCTTAGCACCTAGTTTCACAGACCAATAAATCATTCATTCATTCATTCAATAAGTTACCAAGGTTCGATTGAAATGTATTAGATTCTTTTATGTGTAAAAAAGATGTATATTATCAGTCATTTGTTTGTTTTGTCGCCGTTAGGAATTGCTTAGTTTTTTTAATAAAATTCTATATCACACTGCGATGCGGCCGGCCAATCGCTTCATAATATAGAAAAATGTAGAACGTGTGACGGTGTTTGTGTGTGTGTACCTGAGCGGCACGTGTGTGTGTGTGTGTACCTGTGCGGCACGTGTGTGTGTATGTGTGTGTGTGTGTACCTGTGCGGCACGTGTGTGTCTGTGTGTGTACCTGCGAGGCATGTGTATGTGTGTACCTGTGTGGCACGTGTATGTGTGTGTGTGTGTACCTGCGCGGCACGTGTATGTGTGTGTGTGTACCTGTGCGGCACGTGTATGTGTGTGTGTGTACCTGTGCGGCACGTGTATGTGTGTGTGTACCTGTGCGGCACGTGTGTGTCTGTGTGTGTGTACCTGCGAGGCATGTGTATGTGTGTACCTGTGTGGCACGTGTATGTGTGTGTGTGTGTATCTGTGCGGCACGTGTATGTGTGTGTGTGTGTACCTGTGCGGCACGTGTATGTGTGTGTGTGTACCTGTGCGGCACGTGTATGTTGATGGCGGCGGTGTCGAGCAGCTCCCCGCGCGCGTCCGAGGCGGCGGCCAGCAGCCAGCGCTGGTCGTGCGACAGGCAGTAGGCCAGGTACAGCACGGCGCCCGCCTCGCCACCGCCGCCCCACGCCTCCGCCGGCGGCAGCGCGCGCGCGCGCCCCAGCACCCACGCGGGGGAGAACAGCCGGTACGGGGCGCGCTGCTTCTCCTGCAACCGAGTGCAAGCCGGCATAATACACGTGTCCAGCGACCATCTGTACCCGCCTCACGGGCAGGAGGGGAGCCCTCAGATCTCATAATCTTTGTTATCACAGGACACCAGCGCCGCTAGAAGAACACGCGGTACATCGGCACCGAGCGACGACAAGCTGCCGTCACACTCCCTCCGGCGACGCCCGTCCTCCAGCGCTTTGTTTAATCATCGGGCAATAGTTATTAATATTTGTACATCGATGTACGACTTGAAGAGAAAAATCAGACAATTGGATTGCAACTCTAAAAATACTGTAGCAAAACTTGTCGATACATATACTTATTTATTTATTTAATTTACAAGTTGTCCAACGGCCACAGACACACAATAGCAAATAATGATATAAACAAAAATCCAATTAAACAAAGTACATGTGAACTCACATCCTTGTTGTGCAGGAAGAGGTTGGCGGCGGCGGCGGTGCCGAAGCCGGTGAGCGACTTGCCGTCGGCGTGGTGCTGCAGCAGACGGCGCGCTCCGCAGTACACCGAGAAGGCGAGCGCGCGCTGCGGAGCTCCCGCGCCGCCCGCGCCGGCCGCCGCCGCCGCGCCCAGCCCGCACGTCTCCAGCACGGACTCAAGCGAGATGAGCTTGACGAGTGGCGCGTGGTGCGCCAGGTGGTGCGAGGCGCGCGCCGCCAGCCGCAGCAGCGCGTGCAGCGTGCGCGCCCGGTGCGCGCGCGCGCTCGGGGGCTCCACCACGTACAGCACCAGCGCGGGGGCGCCACCCTCCTCCTCGTCAGGCCAGGCCTGCGGGGCGAGCGGCGGCGGGGGCTCGTCCTCGGCTGGCTCGGGCGGCGGCCGCGTCTCCCGGCGCTCACCCTCCAGCAGAGAGCGGTCCAGCGCCAGCGCGGCCAGCGCGGGCAGCAGCGTGGATCGCAGCGCCTCGTCGTAGGCGGGGGCGGCGGCCGGCGCGCGGAGCACCCCGTCCCGCGCCAGGCGCCGCAGCGGCCGGTGGCGGCCCAGGCGCGCCGCCTCGTAGGCCGCCGACAGGTCGCGGAAGAAGGCCACCAGCGGCTCCTGCAGCGCGGCCGCGTCGGGCGCCAGCACCACGTAGGCCACGTCGCGCGGGTACGAGTAGGGCTCCAGCGCCAGGCGCTCCCAGTGGCGCAGCGCGTAGGGCGACAGGGACACCCAGTCCCGGTCGTGGCCCACCAGCAGCGGAGGCACGGGCTGCGGCTCGCACAGGTCCTCGTTGCCGCGCCCCGCCATGCGGTGGAACTGCCGCCACGTGAGCGGGCCCGTCACTCCGTCCCACATGCGCGCGCCGCAGCACCGCTTCTGGATGGCGTCCTGCAGGAGCGGCCGCAACCGACGCATCAACCTGCAAGCAATCACACATTATAGTATGATTATAGTAGTCGGCTTAGATCTCAACACATCATGCTCAATTAGTTGAGATGCCTTGTCGACTCTGCTAAGTATACTAACCTGACGACATCCCTGGAGGAGCGCGGCGCGCGCGCCCCGATGAAAGGCCAGCGGTGCACGCCGCCCGCGGCGCCTCCGCCCCCGGTGCCTCCCGACGCCGCGTGGAGTGCCTTCGCAGCCGCCACACCACCGTCCGTGAACCTAAACACAAACACATTGTTACCTCATGTCATTATTTCACAATTTTTGTGTAAGATGTGATGATATACCTATGTTATCGAATTAAGGTGCCGTACAGATCAAAATATTATCTTATTTTCTGCAATAAGTTTCAATTACTTCCCTTGGTAAATAGAAGGGAGATTGCTGATATAATATTTTTGTTAAAAATAGCAACTAACTTAGTTGATTGCCCCGAGCTTGTCGAGGAAATTAACTTAAATTGTACTCCAATTTGAGGTCGCTTTAATCCTCTATTTTATATTCCACCCAAACATGCCAACTATACCCAGAATGCATTTCGGGTGAGAGCGAGTGTGAGTTACAATGCTGCTGACAAACGGTTGGGGCTGGATCCATTCGGGTCTAGCTTGGCTTCGTTGTGGGGGCGGCTGAGCAGCGAGTTCTTTGTTTGATTTGTATGTTATTGTTGTTAAGTATGAGTTTGTATAGGTTTATTCTGTTTTAAGTAAGTTAAGTGTAGGTTTGCGAGTATTTGTGTTGTTGATGTAGGTGTAGTGTTTTTGTGTTCATAGTTTTATGTATATAATAAAATAAAATAGCCTTTATTTCCTGAATTCAATTATTTCATTTACATATTATAGTTACTTAGATTATTTACAAAAAAAAAATTAAGTTGAGTTCTTGATTACTTATAATATTTTCTTGTATCAGGGCACCCAAAAGCGGGTAAAGGCCTCTTCCTTGCTGGCCCAGGCATTGCGGTCTTGGGCTAGTCTGGTCCACGTGACTCCAGCCACCTCCACGATGTCGTCTCTCCACCTCTTCTTCTGTCGGCGCGCGTACGAGTGGTGTCCCGCGGGCACCAGTGTACGATGCGCTCGCTCTATCTGCCGTCGGTAGAGCGGGCGAGGTGTCCCGCCCATTTCCACTTCAAGCGACACATCATTTTTACTGCGTCTAAGACCTTGGTTCGCTGACGTATCTCTGTGTTCCTTACTTTATCCATAAGAGTAAGGCCCAGCATGGAACGCTCTGCCGCTCTTTGGAATTTAGCGATTTTATCGACTGAGTCTTGTGTCAGCGCCCACGTTTGACACCCATATAGTAGAGAAGGAAGGATCGTATTATCCATCAACCGTTTTTTCAAGTATGTAGGCATACGACTTTTAAAGATATCCTTATTAGCCCAGTATTTCCTCCATGCTGTGGCTATTCTTTTGTCTATTTCCTTAACGTCTGCGTTTTCGAAAGATATAATGCGCCCAAGGTAGATGTATTCGCTAACATACTCTATAACAGTATCTTGCAGTTTTATTGCGCTCTGAATACCGTTTGTCATTACCTTTGTCTTTGACAAGTTCATATAGAGGCCGATCTTCTTGCTCTCTCTATCCAAAGTGTTTATCATTTGTTCTAGAATTGTAGGTGATTCAGCCATTATTACAATATCATCTGCGAAACGTAAATGTGTGAGCTGCTCTCCATTTATATTCAAGCCGTACGTAGACCAATCTAGCTTGCGGAACATGGACTCTAGGATGGCTGAAAACAGCTTTGGGGACACTGGATCCCCTTGTTTTACTCCTCTCTTAATATCAAACGGCGGACCAATGGTTTCCGTTCTTATTTTTGCTTTATAACAATTGTATATTGATTTCAGTATCGATATGTATTTTTTGTTTATACCTTGCTCTCCCAAACTAATCCATAGTTGTCTGTGTGATAATGAGTCAAAAGCTTTTGTATAGTCGACGTATGCCAGATATAGAGTTTTATTGTACTCTTTGCATCGTTCGATACATTGCATGAGTGTGAACATATGGTCTACGGTAGAGTATCCTGATCTAAAGCCAGCCTGTTCACGGGGCTGCTGCTCGTCTAACGCTCTTGTGATTCGGTATAGTATAATCGAGGAAAACAACTTGTAGAGTGTGGGCAGCAGACTTATGGGCCTGTAGTTATCCATACATTTAGGATCTCCTTTTTTATACAATAGAGTTATAATCGAATATTCCCAGTCTGTCAGGATCTCTTCTGTTTCCATAATTTGATTGTATAAGCTTGTTAATGGAATCACCAGTGGCTCTAGCATCGCCTGAATTGTATCGTTGGTAACTCCGTCTTCACCAGGGGCCTTATTCTTTTTTAATCGACGAATAGCGCGCTCTACCTCTGAGTACAGAAGAGGAGGTATTGCCTCTTGGTTTTCTTCAGTTGTGTGGTAAGAGGTGCTCTCCTTGTCTTGGTTGGAGTACAGATTAGAATAGAACTTTGTTGCGATCTGCAAAATGTTATTTCTATTTGTAATTATTTCATTCGACGCATTTTTTATTGTTTTTATCCACTCTTTGTCGTCATCGAATTTTTTCCTGCTATATTTTGTAGAGCTCCGATTTTCCAGTTCAATTTCTATGCTTTTTTGTTTAATTTTGTTTCTGTTTTCTTTTATTGTTTTACTTATCTTTTTGTATAAGTGTTTAAGCCTGTTTTTCTGTGTGTTTGTTCGAGGATATATGTTTTTCAGTTTTTCTCTTTCATCTATCAGAATTTTCACATACGGGGTAATTATCTCTGGGTCTGATTCATCATTCATAATTTGTGGTAGTTTTGTTATGCAAGATTTGATTGCTGAAATTGTAGAGTTGTATAGATTGTTGACATTTTTGCTGTCCGTATTTGGTAATTGTAGAGTTATAAGGTGTTTTAAAGACTCTTCTTCAATTGGCGAGTAATTTCTATTTTTATGACGGATTGTACTACGACTTTTCGAAGTATTATCAAAACAATACGTCATTCTGACGAGTCTGTGATCAGTAGGAAACTTTGTAGAGAAGACTTCCAGATTTGACACTTTTTGTTTCTGCTTTACTATTATAAAATCAACTTCATTACGCGTACGTCCATCTGGAGATTGCCAAGTCCATTTCCGCTTTAGTCGTTTTTTAAACAATGTGTTCGCTATGGCAAATCTGTATTCTTGACAAAAACTCAATAGGGTTTCTCCTCTAGCGTTTCGTTCTCCATATCCATACGGGCCACATACATCTTTTTCCTCCGGTAATGGGGTTCCAATTTTTGAATTAAAATCTCCCATTATGATCGTGTTTTTTCCTGTCTCTATAAATAAATAAATAAATAATAAATATTTCAGGACATATCACACAGCGCCATCTAGCCCCACACTAAGCAAACGCTTGTGTCGTGGGTACTAGATAACGGATATAATACTTATATACTTTTCTTTTGTAAATACATACTTATTATACATACAAACGACCAGACTCAACACAAGTAATTATAAATTTTAAAGTACATAAATACTTGTGTCATGCGGGAATCGAACCCGCGACCTCTAGATTAGAAGGCAGAGCCACTACCAACTAAGCTAACAGGCCAGTTCTATCAAGGCTTTTAGTATGTCCTGGTAAAAAATATGTAGCTCAGCTTCTGTGGTCTTATTTGTATTTGTAGGAGCATATATTTGTATGATATATAGTTTAGAACCATTGATTTGCAGGTCAAGTCGAATCTGAAAATGTACGAAAGTAGATCAAAAAGTCGAAAGTTGATCGATATCTTCAAATGCTGTCGGCAGTGACGGCATAAGTCGCAAAATGCTGCTACTAGTCATTGATGAGATTACCCCTGTCGTTCAGTTTATCTTTAATTTATCCGTTTCATCGGGTAGTTTCCCTACTGTATGGAAAGATGCTCAAATTATCCCTCTTCCTAAGAAATCCAATCCTAAAACCTTCACTGAGTACCGTCCTATTTCAATCCTTTCTTTCCTATCTAAGGCTCTTGAAAAGTTGATACATCAACAGCTCTCCTTCTTCCTTTCAAAAAACCATCTTTTTAATCCTCTCCAATCTGGCTTCCGACCCGGTCACAGCACCTCTACTGCCTTGATAAAAATCACGGACGATATTAGGAATGGCATGGGTAATTATCATCTCACTGTTCTTTGTCTACTAGATTTCAGCAACGCATTTTTAAATGTTGATTTTGATATCCTCCTCAGCATTCTCTCCTCTCTTAACATATCTCCAACGGCAATAGGGTGGTTTCGAACATACCTGTTTGGTCGCCGGCAGCGTGTTCGCCGCGACGATCAATACTCGTCTTGGTGCAGTACTGTAGCTGGCGTACCACAGGGCGGCGTGCTATCACCTCTTCTGTTTGCTATTTTTATAAATTCAATATCTCATAACCTTTCTTCTTCCTATCACCTCTATGCAGACGATTTGCAAATATACGCCCAAGCATCTCTAGACCGCCTAGATGAAGCAATTGCAACAATTAACATTGACCTGCAACGGATTCGAGATTGGAGTCGATCTAATGGACTGCTGATAAACCCGTCTAAGACACAAGTCATAGTAATTGGTAGTTCACGCTTAGTTTCTAGAATAGACTGGTCATGCCTCCAGTCAGTTATGTTTGACGGTGTTCCCATTAAATTTAGTGACTCAGTAAAAAATCTCGGTGTTATGTTCGATAGTCAACTTACGTGGGCACCTCAATTAGCAGAAGTCAGTCGTAAAATTTTTGCTTCATCTGCTTCTCTGAGGAGATTGCGTAATTTTCTGCCTAATACTACCAAGATAGCCCTTGTTCAATCCCTTCTTTTACCTATACTCGACTATGCAGACGCTTGCTACCTAGACGTAACCAATGAGCAGCTCGTTAAACTCGAGCGTCTTCAAAATTTCTGCATTAGGTTTATATTTGGTTTACGTAAATATGACCACATTTCTGAGTTTCGAAAAAAGCTCAAATGGTTACCAATCCGTCTTCGCCGTAATGCACACATCCTCTCACTCTTGTACAAAATCCTCTTCAATCCTTACACTCCTCTGTACCTAAAAGAAAGGTTTTCCTTTGTCACTGCCTCCCATTCCGATTCTCAGCGCTCTTCTCGTTTCCTTCACTTGAAATTTCCTGAGTTTAGCCATCCCAATATCTACTATCACTCCTCTTTCACTGTGCAAGCTGTTCGCTTGTGGAATGACCTGCCTCTTAATATCAAGCAGGCTAAATCCTTGCCCATATTTCAGAGCTTGGTTTTTAATCATTACATTTCTACTTTGTGATGTTAGTTGGTGTGTGTAAGTCTTTTTACATGAAATATGTTCTGCTTTCTTTTATTTTTGTGTGATTTCCTTCAATGTATATATTATTTCCTTTAAATATCAATAATATGTAGTTTTGTGTGTAAGTAGGTATGTTTGTATATTGTTTACTTTGAATGTTATATTTGTTATTGTGTTTTATTTTTAAATTATTTAATATTGTGTTAAGTACGCCAGCTTTAAGGATTTCCTGTAGTGTTGTCCAAACTAGGTTACCTGGAAGAGATCACTTTAGTGATAAGGTCGCCCAATGTCCCTGGTTACCTTCCACCTTTATGTTAAATATGTTCTTTTTTATTTGGTGTACAATAAAGTATATTTGATTTGATTTGATTTGATTTGAAAGTCGACAATACATTTTTTCAAGTGAGGCGCCACTATAAAGCCCACTCCGTTGCGTCCTTTCTTGTCGCCCTTGTACATAAGTAGGTATTTTGTTTTATCAATTATTTTCTCTCCGCTTATTTTTACTTCAGAAAGTCCTATAACGTCGTAGTTAATGTTTTGAAGTACATTTTCTAGTTCAATTAGTCTGTTACTCGCTTTTAATGATTGGATATTATAAGTATGTCGGCGCGTTTGATTCGAAGAGTGTTTAAGTTGTTGTTAATGTTTGATTCGGAGAGTAGGCGAGTTGGTTTCAATGTCACTGTCAGCTGTCACAATGTTCGAAATATGTTATAATGTTTATGTCACTGTCAATAACGGCTGACATTGACTTGAGACTAACTTCGGAGCCCTGCTCTGACGCAACAACCAGCGCTAGTGCCGTGCGAGAGACCGCCATTCTTACTTGGGACGGCAATCGGTTCGCATCGCGTTGTGGCGTTACGTGTTGGTTGGAGTGTCGACCGAATTAGTGTAATTAGATATCAGACAATCTTCCTACAGTTGTATTTCATAGTTTAACCTCCAACAAATTGTAATATACCATCAATAAGTTGAAGTGCTACGTTTTATTTCTCCATGCCCAAATACCCATGCCCAGCCGGTAGAATTACTATTATGGATAACGAAGATGCTCCGCTGTCCCCACATCAGAAGTGGGATGATGGCAAAAATGGAGAAATAATTGATCGCCGAGAAACACAATGGGAGCCATGCATATTCTGCCTACGTGAAAATCAGACCTACGATCATTATCAATTCTTCGTGTCAATGAACAAAAACGTGTGAAAGATAAAAAAAACAGGTGGGATTTGTGTTTTACTGAAACTTATCAATGCGGCAACGATAATCCTTGGACCAGAGAAGACCATAAAGCGATTTCATAATTGCGTTGAAATTTACGAATACGTGTACTGTGAATTGAAAGACAAGATTTTCTTTTTGGATTTGGAAGGACTTTCTTATCTTCTAATTTAAAATGTCGTAGAAGAAAGACTACGAAAGAAACGACGAAAATAATTGACAAGCAAGAAAATTACAAGATATAGACCGCATCGTGAGGGAGTACATAAGCAGCGCCTGCAGCAGACTCATGCCACGTGGCAGTGACACGCGATGCCGATGCGGTGGAGTGCGCTCCGGGCGGCACATGGAGCAGCGGTGGTGGCACGCGGCCGGGCGGCCGCGGCACATGCAGCTGCAGTGGTGGCATGCGGCCGGGCGGCCACGGCACATGGAGCAGCAGTGGTGGCACGCGGCCGGGCGGCCACGGCACATGAAGCAGCAGTGGTGGCACGCGGTCGAGCTGCCGCGGCCCATGGAGCAGCAGTGGTGGCATGCAGCCGGGCGACCACGGCACATGGAGCAGCAGTGGTGTCACGCGGCCGGGCGGCCACGGCACATGAAGCAGCAGTGGTAGCACGCGGCCGGGCGAGCGCAGCCACGGTCGAGTGGTGACTGAGTGCAGCGTGCAACTTCATCGGATATCAAAGGTGATATTGTTTAAATTCATTACGTTTCTGGTGTTGAATGCTCTTTTGTCGAAGTAAGATTTGGTTGCAATTTGTTATAAATGATTAAAAGGCGTTATTGAGAAGAACCATACCAGTTAATACGAGCATACAGCACTATAAATGTTGCGGTACGATTGAGTATTGATTTTTTTTGTAGAAAATTTATTGCCTATTTGCTGATAGCTGTTAGTGCGTAGCTATTTTATGATTGTGCAGTGCTAAATAAGTGGCAGTTCATTTTATGCCACATAATAGGTCAGCTGTGCACTGTGAAATTTAATTGAAACTCAAGATTCAATCAAAATAACATTATCATAGTTTTAACTTAGTAGTCTTTTCCTATTTTACGCAAGATATTTCAGTAAAATCAGGTCTTGACAGGATTCGTTGAGATTTTTCTGTTAACAGTCCAGCTTTTCTGGGAGTCGTGTCCGTTGGAGATTGAATTTCAAGATATATACTGTGCATATAAAATGAAACTGAATCTGAAATCATCCCTGTTTAAATGGCCCATATAAGATGCCTCAGTACTGGCGCGTATCCGTTTCTGTTTTCAGGATGCTGTTGTCACTCCTCGCACCCAGCCAGTAGCAAGTGGTGCCGCTTTCTTGCTGATCAGCACCGCCAGAGCAGGGATGCTGTCGGCGTGGTTTGGAGCGTACATAGTCTACCCGAGACACTTTGACCATACTCCCGGTGAGCTCGTTTCCTTTTGGTTACTCATTAGTGAATAGTAAAACAGTCAATCAATTTCTGGGTACTGCGAAAGGATTAGAATAGAAGGCATAGTAATACAGCACAGGTACCCACGTTTTGAAAAGATAGATAGTTAAAATCAGATTCATAAAGATGTTCACGAAAATCTGGGCATAGTGCCTAGGGGTCTTGACGGCTTAATAGAAGTAGGTAGATACCTTTTTGATTAATTATGTTGACGATGAGGAGGAGGAGGCCGAGACGGCGGGTCAAAGTTAAAGTAATGAGGAGGTTTCATCAGACGATGATACGATTTGGTTGCTAGTTCGCACACAATGAGCGCCACCTCGGCGACCCTCTCAGCATTGGGAAGTGAATTAGAGATTTAATTTTGAGAGGTGACTTTGTTACGTATCATTCAACACCATTGCTTAAGAGTTAGTTGGTTTCACGTCAGATGAGATAACGTCACGTCATATGAGATGACTTCGGGTAGAATCGAGAGAGATTTGACGATATTTGCATGATGTCAAATATTGTCGTAGAGAGGTGCTCCGACTGCAGGGCTGTCCGGTGCTCCCTTGTCGTTACCTGAGAGTGGCGAGCTTGGTGGTGGGGGCACCCTGCGGTGGCTTATTTGCATGAGGTCAAATAATGTCGTGAAGTGGAGCTGCAACTGCAGGGCTGTCCGTTGCTCTCTTGTCGTTACCTGTGAGTGGCGATCTTGGTGGTGGGGGCACCCTGCAGTGGCTTGTTTGGCGGAGTTGAATAATGTCGTGGTGTAGAGCTCCAGCTGCAGGGCTGTTCGGTGCGTCCTTGTCGTTACCTGTGAGTGGCGATCTTGGTAGTGGGAGCACCCTGCAGCGGTACGATAATATTCGCACGATGTCGAATAGTGTCTTGGAGTGGAGCTGTAGCTGCAGGGCTGTCCGGTGCTTTCTTGTCGTTGCCGGTGAGTGGCGATCTTGGTGGTGGGGGCACCCTGCAGCGGTACGGTCATATTCGCACGAGGTCGAATAGTGAAGTTTTGTGTGATAATTAACTTAGTTGAAACAACATCTTGACGTGATCTCAATTTCTCGAAGCCAAATAGTAGATACTGATAATATGTGCGTGTACTGAATTATATCTTTCGAAATTGTCAGGATAGACGAGCGAAATGACATTAGTGATCCCAGCTGTGTCTTTTCTTTTATTCCAGGTCATCTGCTGCGAGAGAAATCGGATCGCACGAGGACGTGCGAATGTCAGTCTGGCCGTGTCGGCGCGTTTGATTCGAAGAGTGTTTAAGTTGTTGTTAATGTTTGATTCGGAGAGTAGGCGAGTTGGTTTCAATGTCACTGTCAGCTGTCACAATGTTCGAAATATGTTATAATGTTTATGTCACTGTCAATAACGGCTGACATTGACTTGAGACTAACTTCGGAGCCCTGCTCTGACGCAACAACCAGCGCTAGTGCCGTGCGAGAGACCGCCATTCTTACTTGGGACGGCAATCGGTTCGCATCGCGTTGTGGCGTTACGTGTTGGTTGGAGTGTCGACCGAATTAGTGTAATTAGATATCAGACAATCTTCCTACAGTTGTATTTCATAGTTTAACCTCCAACAAATTGTAATATACCATCAATAAGTTGAAGTGCTACGTTTTATTTCTCCATGCCCAAATACCCATGCCCAGCCGGTAGAATTACTATTATGGATAACGAAGATGCTCCGCTGTCCCCACAAGTACATATTTTCAGGTGTTGTTTCGTAGTTTTTTCCGTGTTTATTTGATTGATTTCTTTTTTTTGACTTGAAATTGTTGAGAGAGTAGGTGTAGAATTCGAGTTGCAAGGAAGGTTGTGGTCTGAAACTCCCACCGCGACCACCGGTACTGGGAGTTGTAAGTGTTTTTTATAACTAACTTGTTTCTTGGTTATAGTTCTGTTGTTCCGAGAGGTAGCTTTATAGTATTGGAGTGCCCGAGGTGATTGCTATTCTTTGTTCTGACTGGTTGTAGGTATTTGTTTTACAGGTTGCGGTGTCTTTTTCATAAATGTAGCAATGGATGGGCTCGAACTTGTGTTATTTTTGACACTCGAGGTCTGTTTGTTGTTAGTAGATGAAGCTGTTGTGCTACTGGTTTTAGATTTCTTATGAGAGGGTACCGTTTTGTTGGAAAGTGTACTAATATTACAGGATTTTTCTGGCGGGCTAACTGAAAGCGGTCGCTTGTTATTACTTTTTTCTTTCACAATTATGCGGTCGTATCTCAAGACGGCCGGGATACCCTGATCCCTATATTCCTGTAGCTTCGGTATTAATGTTTTCCTGAGTTCTAAAACATTTTTGGGAAAATCTTCTTTTAAATATGAACCCGTGCCTTCTAATGACGATTTTGATGAGAAGGGTTATTTTTTTCCCATAAGTAGCTAAGGTGAGTCTTATAGGTCTGGGTTTATTCCCTTTCTTTCCCATTCTACCAACAAATTCTATGTCCCTTTTATCTATCTCGATATCTATTTGTATATTAATAATTTGTAATATGATATCTTCCAGTTCAGAATAGCTTTTTTCCTCTTCGGATATACCGAAAAAAATTACATTTTTCTGTCTCGATTTTCGATCCATTTCATCCAATCTTTTATCCTGTTCTTCCTGCTTATTTTGAATTTTAAATAGAATTGTTTCGTATTAAGAACATTTTTCTTCAATCTTTTGTGATACATTTCGGGTTATATTGTCTTCAACCTGTGTGAGCCGTGCGTCATTATCCTCCTTGATTTGCATTCGTAAAGCGCTAAACATATCTGCAAGCGCCCGTTGGTCTGACATTTTTATTATTTACGCCCTTTATCTGTGTTGTAATTTAATCGTTGCGCCCTCTATTGGGTGCAAGCCAAACTACAACCTGGGATCAGTTCGTAGTCAATTATCTTACGTAGTGGTGTTATGATCTACTAACAGATGGCGAAACTGTTTCTTTTATGACCCTGTCAATAAATGTCGCTACTTTCTTTGTATTCGCTTATTTTGATTGACGTAAGCTATGTTGACACTTCTAATTATGCGGTTTGAATATGAGCCGTTACTCAGTGGCTTATAAATAATGAATTATCACAATTATATTTCCTTTATATGTTATTGAAACGTGTGTGCTTGTGATTAAATTGTGTGAACCACTCACTTTTGCTTGTCTCCGTGTTTTCAAATATCCAGTGTTTAGTGAACAATTGGGATGTTTTTCCTTCGACCAGTTTTTATTCCGTGAGTGTTTACTTTTCAATTGAAGCTTCGATTTGGTATTTTATACATTTCCTGAAATGTTAAAGCCCTGAAACACTGATTCTTAACGTTTTCAAGAACAATTAACTAACAAGACTATTTTTTTACGAATTTAAATACGGGAGCACTTTGTAAACAAACTAGTGTGAATGGCGCCACCTAGCGGAAAAATTATGTATATACAACAGAGATAATATCAGGCTGTTTATTGACATCTTTAATAAAGATTCTCTATCTTCAGTGAAATTGGAATTGAATAAGTAATTCAAATAGTTGATGTTATTTGTATTCTATTTTTGTGTATGTCTATTTTACAGAGGTAGTATAGGTTTTATTTTTGTTAGTAATGTTAAATTAGCTAGGTTCATCGTTAAGAAAGAGTACAAATCGTTATATATTTTGTGTATTTAGTGATAAGTTTTTATTGTAGTACAATTCTGTTGAACTAAAAAAAAAGAGATATAAGTATGTATTGCTAGTAGTACTCACTCCCGGTGGTTGACGGCGAGGTGGTCGTGCTTGTGTTGCGCGGCGCGCGCGGCGGCACGCGCCAGCGCATCGGCGGGCGCGGGCGCGGGCGCGGCGCACGCGGCCAGCACCTCGCGCGCCACGTCCGGCCCCAGTGCGCTGCCCCCGCCCCCGCCCGGCTCCTCCGCCATGCCCGTGATCTCCATCTCATCCTGCACGAAACATACAATCGTTTACATTAAGGCTGATTTTCCACTGGACATACACAATTGAGCCGTACCCTGCGCGTATAGTACTCACCTCGTAGAAGAGGCCGGCGCGGTGCGCGCGGCGGCGGTTGACGACGGCGCTGAAGCCGCACGAGCAGCGCGCCGGCTCGTCCTCGGGCGCGCCGCTCGGCACGTACACGCCCGCGTCTGCGCCCAGGATGTTGCCCACCACCTGCGACATACGTACATACATTCTAACACTCATTTCATTTACATATTTATAAAGGATTGTCAATCGAATGCAGTATGTTAATAAAATATAAACCTAAATATTGAGTGGATAAATAAATCATTTCCGGATTCTCAAAGTTCCTTTCTCTTTATGGGGGTGTGAGGTGTAGCTGACGGATCTGCATGGTGAATTATCAGCGCGACCGAATTGATCAAATGTCAAAAAAATGGGTATAACATATAACATACTTTTCAATTCGTGTCACGACAAGCCAAGGGCTTCCTAAATAAAGAACTTTCAATAACTCTTTTTAACAGCCTATCACGTAGTGTTTTAGAATACTGTTCTGTAGTGTGGAATCCTGGATACGAAAATCATTCTAAGGATATAGAGAAAGTACAGAAATTATTTTTATACCATTTGGCCTTTATGACATTCAAATGCAAAAAGCTTCGATCCTACCATTCTAGACTTGAACATTTTAAAATCACATCATTGAAAATACGTCGGGAGATGGCCGACGTTCTAATGTTATAAGAGATAAAGGAATCTTTATTGATAATGTAAAGTTGTAACATAGGTATAAGTACTAATATCATAAAATATGCTACACAAATTACAATATCTCGTCAAATTGAATTTATAACATTTAAGTAGTTTTTATAAAATTTTAGAAATTACAATGTCAATTTTATTAATGACATAATGAAATTTTTGTTATTAAAATCATGTCATACAATAATAGGTATGTAATATATATAAAATATATATAAATTGATAAACGGAATCGTTGATTGTCCAGAGGTATTATCAAAGATAAGCATCAGAGTACCATTGCCTAAGGCAAGGACGCCATGGAAAAATAGTTTCACCCCGGCTAGATGTTGTACTAATGTTCTTAAGTTTTCCCCGATTAACCATATGTGTGATGTATACAACAGAGATAATATCAGGCTGTTTATTGACGTCTTTAATAAAGGTTCTCTATCTTCGGTGAAAATGGATTTAATAAGTTATTTAAATACTAGTTAATTTTTTCTGTATTATATTTTTGTGTAGGTATGTCTATTTTACAGTGATAGTAGGTTTCATTTTTGTCACTAATGTTAAGTTAGCTAGGTTCATCGTTTAAGGAAACGTACATATCGTTATATATTTGTGTTTGTAGTTATAAGTCTTAATTTGTAGTACAATTCTGTTGATGAACTAAATAAAAAAAAAAAAAGCCAATACTTATGCAAAATTGTATCGCTTTCAGAAACCGTATGAGCAAGCGGAGGGTCATACCTTAGGCCCCGCGTTGCAGACACAGAGCGTGCAGCTGTCGAAGTTGTGGTCTCTGAACACGTTGAGCACGGTGTCCGCGAGCAGCACGTTGAGCAGCAGCGGGCAGGCGGCCGCGCGCGCCTCGCCCGCGCCGCGCCGCCGCAGCGGGGAGCACGCGCGCGCCGCGCCCGGCCCCCCCGCGCCCGGCGCCGCGCACGGGGACAGGGACCGCTTCACGCCTGCGATACACACAGATACACTAAATATAACGTACTAGTGGAATCCACTTTGTTCGAGCGAAGGGTCTGTGGCTTAGTGGTAGTGTACGGTATTTTTCGCGATTATTACAGTTTTGCAACAGTCGTCACAGTCGTTCCTTGGATGATCTTGGCAAAAAAGAATGAAGTTTTCATCATAATGCTTCAGTGAGTCAATTTCTCCGTGTCAACTCCGTGAAAACTGACGAGGATCGCTATTCCTAGCGACGATGTAATGAGATGTTTACATCGTCGCTAGGAATAGCGATCCTATAGAAACACAGAAAAGCACTGACCGGTCTTAGCTGGTGGTGGGTTGTCGGTGGTGTTGGCGGGCGCGCTGGCGGCGGGCGGCGCGGGAGGCAGGTCGCGCGCGCGGGGGCGGTACACGGCGTGCGGGGGCAGCGGCAGCGGGGGCAGCAGCTGGCTCGGCAGCGCCGTCAGCGGCGCGTACTTGGACGAGCCCACGTACTTGCACAGCGTGGCCGGCTTGAACACGTACGACCAGTCCTGCCGACACCACACACATACAAATACATATTTAGCACTTAAAGTAATGGTATTTAGATATTTGATCGTAAATGGATAACGACGTTATACTATATTTTTTAATATTTTTTGCTATCCTATATGAAGATAACCGAGATAGAATCAAGCTATTTGGTGCTTATACTAAAGCTAGCTCAAAAAGGTCAGCTATACCAGGTACTAAGATAGCGTAACGCCTTTTTAGATTGTTTTCGATATATGGGAAAATAAACTTTTCATCGCGATTAAAGCAACTTTTTATATGAAAAAGCTCATCATTGCATTAATCGTAAGGGCGCTTTACCTCTATAGGCGGGTCAGTGAGCGGGCTGTGCGCGGAGTTCCGCCGCTGCGGCGCCGTGTCGTCCGGCAGCGGCGTGGGCGAGGGCTGCGCGTGCGCCTCCATGCTGGGCGGCGTGGGGAACATCTTGCTGAGCTCCTCAGCGCGCACGCACCGCGCCGCGCCGCACCGAGCCTCTTCAGACTTGTTAGAGTCCGGCGGCGTCGATACTGCCAGCTGGAACCATACATACATCATATACTATGCATGTCAACGCCATACGAGCAGAATTTAAAGCATTCATGCAATTTATTTTTAGTATCATGTAAGCTAGGTTAGTTATCGCAAGCATTGTTGTTTCTTGAGACAGGATAAGAATTAACTATATCTGTCTCATAACCTCGATAGTTCTTAACAAGAAAAGAGTCATTTTTAGCTATCAGAAAGCAATCGATAGTTTTCTTCTATTTATTTTCGTATTTTTAAAGCATGTTCATATTTTTTTTCAACAAAGACTTACATTTCTCGTCTAAGTGCCTACTACCAATCCCACAAGTATACTCAGTACGTGTATAATAAAGAAGGGTGTACACTCACAAGCCTTACCGTCTCATCCCCGCTGGCGGCGTCGTCCGAGTTCTCGAATATCTGGTCCAGGTCCTTCACGTTGGGACACAGCCCGTCCGATGTAAACAGGTTCTTGTACTCTTTGCTGTCCTCCTGGATACAAGATAATATACTTAGTACATTTTTGTTCGATATCAAAATTTTTCTTCGGTAGTGACGTATAAAAGAGATCTATTCTCCGCAGTGGGCGATAACAGGTTGCTTATATTCAGGACATAGTTGATCCTTCGACCCGACGAAGGTTTTAGGAAACAGTTACCATTTCGAATAACAAGTAAATCAATGCAAAGTGATTGATAAGCTCATTAAAATTTGTTCACTGTTATTTGTTTCAATGTAGTGACCGTCGTGCGTCGGGTGAGTGCGACGCGTTTGTGTATACTTTCTATAGTGTGTTTCCTCACCTTATCAATGGCGTGCCAAGCTTGCTGTTGATGGTAGTAGGTATAGAAAACGAATTATTTGACATGTAAACTTGTAATGGTTGAAAGTGGACCGCATAAAAATGTACATATTGACGCGTGGTGCGGCCGCGGCGGTAAGCCCGCCAATTGGTCGGTCCCTATGTCGGCAGCCTTACAAGAATAGACATTAGAAGTGGAAAACATTTATTGAGACAGATTTAGCAAATATACACACACATACGTACAATAAATAAATAAATAAGTATGCCCCAACACAGCCCCAACTCAGCATAATGCTGATTACTGGGAGCAATCAGCGCTAATTGAGTGAGTTATTATACATGTTCCAACATGTGCGTATACTGACGTGGTCGTGGCGCTCCTGCTTGAGCTCCCCGGCGCAGGGCATGCACGTGTGCTCGTGGCCGCGGTACAGGTCTGCGTCGCAGGCGCCCGCGCCGCCCAGCGCCAGCTCCTCGCGGAACGCGCCCGACGCCGGCTTGAACCGCTTCACGGGGTGCTCCAACCTGCAAGCAAATATGTCGCAATTAGCTTCACCGTCGAGTGCTACCTTCATATTAAACTATGGAAACCAGCAGGGGTTTCACAAATTCGGAATGTTCGAAACGCCAATTAAAGACGTCAAAACTGTCTTATTTTAACCACAAATCATAAAATTAACAAGGAGTTCTACGTTGGCGTTTCGTTTCCGAGAGGATAAAAGTTCTGAGTTTGTGAAACACCATGCTGTAGCCCAAATTTCCTGCATTAATTCTTCATTTCGTCTAATCTAATAATTCAAGTTCGTATAATTTTACTTCAACATCAATGGAATTTTACATGATTTAAGATTGATTGGGATGTGACCTATAGGCGAACACGAGTGCAATGTCTTGAATGCAGTCGCTGCGCAAATAGTTGTTTGCTGTCGCGAGGTCAGAGATCCCCGCCGAACGGAGCTTGCATCGACGGGTCCGTGGGTTACTCGCTTATGGACATCTAACATACTTTGAATAATTTATTTCAAGAGATTATTTATTCTTTATAATAGCGTTAGACAGGAGCTCAATATTATTATTTTCAGGCTTAAAAGACTTCGGAAATCAGCCATGAACCATTTCACCATAGGTTTATAGGGTTCGATTTGAACTGGTAAGGTTCGCACTATCAAGCACTTAAATTCGCTTTCTGCGCAATGTTCCATTGTTTAAGTGAAGTTTAGTACGCTAATGACGAGCCAGTACGAGTATGTGGTGTGTATGTACCAGGCGTGCACGGTGGTGTAGTCGTAGAGCATGTGCAGCGCGTGCTCGTCCTCCAGGGGCTCCACGCGCGCCTCCCCGGCGGGCAGCACGGGCCGCGCCGCCAGCGCCGGGCCCGGGCACGCCGCGCCCGCGCCCACCGGCGGGGAGTCGCCCTGCAAACATTACACGGATATTAACTAACAGAATCACATGTACAGTAGACAACAAACATTTTAATACTGGGTTATTTAAAAAAAAATCGTTTATGTTATAGATATCAGACATGATATTAAAAAACTGTGAGAGTGAGTGTCCAGGGTATGAAAAGTGAATGTACTGGGTATAAAAATGAGTGTATTGTATAAGTACCTGGGTGTAGAGCTTGGGCGGAGGCGCGGAGGGCGGCGCGGGGGTGGGGGGCGCGTGCGGGTCGGGGGTCGGCGCCGGCGTGTGCAGGCTGGCCGGCACGCCCGCCGTCGACTGGAATGTTACATTTGAGTTAACTGACACTCACTAACAATACGGCACGACCAAAGCAAGACGGAGTCTCGTAGTGCGGTTTTAAAGCAAGTTTGCATAACAATTACATAAACTATGATTTTTGAATTACCGTTGACTTAATACTAATAATTGACCTATAATTATGGAATTTTAAATAAATATATTGTATTGTACAGGTTTTCATAGCTCATATCTCTGTAGCTACCATACAAAAGTATTGCTGTCGCCCTCGTACTAGTAGTGTGTAGCAGTCTGTAGTAACATTATCTCTCACCTGCAGCTGAGTGGCGGTGTTAGGCAGATGGTGCGCCGGCGAGGGTGGCGCCGCGCCGGCCGATGAGGGCGCAGACACGGCGGCCGCCGGCGAGCCCCCGCCGCAGCTGGCCGGAGAGCACGCGCTGCCCGCGCCGCCCGCCCCCGCGCCCGCCCTGGAACATACACCACATGTAGTTAGTCGCATGATGTAGATGTATATACGTGCTATGAAATGATGTAGGACACAAACAGGAACATGGAGGTTTCGAAATTTATTTAGATGTAGCATTTATGTTTACAGATTTCGAAATTCATCTGATAACAAATTCACAATTCTGTGATATTTATTTTAGAATATCTGTCTGTATGTTTTTTTTCTAAATAATAAGGTAGAGAGTACAATATACTATTAGGAATAGTTCGGATTATTATAAAACTGTGCTCAGTTCTTTACATCAACAATGTGATGTCAACCGGAAATTGAGTCACATTCATATTTACAACAGCTTAGGTGTTAAATATTTGCTCGAGTTTTATTGAAAACCTCCATATACCTCCAGCTCTCAACATTTCACAAATGATAACCAATCCAAACATTATGTAAACCAGACAGTAGACAATGCACTGAGATGGGCACAGATTGAGTCGAGTGGAATCAGTCTTTGGAGATGAGAGGTAGATGTTATCGTGATACCATGACTGAAGTTGTGCTCACTGATATACCTGCTTGTAACTTGTATGGTTGGGGTTTTTTTTTACATGATATAGGCTTACGCTTGACTACAACTTGCCTGATGGTAAACAACGTTATAGTCTACGGTCTAGCGCGCTTGCCTAGAAGAAACCGGTTTACTCTCGACTTGAAGACCGACAAATTATAGTTCAAGGGGAATAGAGATTCATCGTGGAGGTGCTGTTTTATTTAATAACAATTTAATAAAAAATAACTTTGTATCACAAATTATACATTCGTTGCACATCACAATTTAAAGTTTTGGATGTGCATTAATTATCAAGTCATTGAGATATGATTTTTTGTTGAAATCTTCCTATCTTTATAATCGATATCATCTATACTATACAACTGTTTTCAGCACATTGGAATACATTTGCAATAAAAATGTTCCAATTTGTTATCAAATGAAACAGTAAAACCACAGTTATGCATACAAGACACCTTATGAGTATAAGACACAATATGTGAGGACCACAACCAGACATAGCTTTATGGAATCGATACCGCTTTACCTTACATCTCTTTATTGTTTTTTAATCAAAATCAAATTCACAATACATACTAAAAAGAGCATGTAGCTGTGTACAAAATTTACACACAATGTATATACAAAAAATGTTGTAAAAAAGTATCAAATCCATAATACTAATCGCATGGTTGCAGTTACAAAGAACACAGGCATGCGAGGACGTTTACTACGCTAAGCATGCGTTATATCAGCTACGATGCAATAAATACATGATAATGTATGGAGGCGTCGGAGCATGCATATTTCAAGCTGCATCGCGATGGCTTTGCTTCCATGTGGAATGTAATCACGAATCATGTTTTATTTGTGCTCGAGTATGTATGTGTTTGGAGTTATTGTGGTGTAATATATTTTTTTTTAAGAGTTGCATTGAGAGTTTTGTTGTGATTGTGGGTTCTATTTTGAAAGATATTATTTTTTGAGTGTGGAGCTAAGTATAGAATCATTACTGTATTTTCATATTGTGATTTACAGAATTTGTATAGAGTGTACATTGTTTATGTGTGGTTATTTTGATAGTTTTATCCTATCACTTATAATATTTTTCGGTAGAAGTGAATGTTTGCGTTAGGACATAATGAGAAGTGCCTGCATTGGTTCATTCACCGTGTAGTTAGTGGTGGTGAGTGTGTGCCGTGACGTGTGTGTGTGTGTGTACTCACGTGGGCGGCGCGTGGTGGTGGAGCGCGGGCGCGGTGCGGGGCGCGGGCGGCGCGCGGCGGTGGAAGGGCGGAGCGCGCGCGCCGCGCCGCCGCCGCCACCTGCACCAACCGCAAGCCGCTCACTACACGCCCGCGCGACACCGCACTAACTACGCTACGAGGCCGCCCGCACTCACTCACACACTCGTCTTTTACATTTTTTTCTTTGTTTATTTTTACTAGTTTAATACTTAGAAAAACTTTATACTATGTTGTGTTCTGCTAGGAATTAAAATATTACTGGCATTATTTCTCAAAGAAATGTAACTCACAGTACAGTACCGATTTCCCAGAGAAGTGCAGGAACTCCTCAACACTAAAGGTCTGGTATACTATGCATGTATTGAACAGTGTAGGCGTATGAACGGGCGGCCCCGTTTCATTTATCTAGTCAGCTGAAGGCTTCAGAATAAAAACACTAAATAGTGGACAAGGTATGAGTGTTAAAAGCCACTGCGAGGAAGCGAGCTGAGTGGCTGGCCCCAGCGTCAGGCCGCCGAGTGAGGCGGCGCGCGGTAACAAGCTCCCTTCTACTTATATATATCTACATACAGCTAGGTACGGAACATTCGCATAACATCTACCTAACTCTCGCCTCGCGACTTCACTCAAAATGCAACTTCATAAAAACAAACGACAAAATATAAATAGATAAAAAGTCGGTTACATATCATACGTACTATAAAGGCATGACACACAACGTTCGAACATCTACATACTGCTATATACTGGCTCTACTGTATATTAGATAGATTGTATTAAATATAGATATATATGTACGTGTGCTGTGGACGCTACCTGCGCTTTTCACTATACAACGAGCGGTTTGACTGGTCCATTAAAATGTCATTTTCAAAGCAATTAACGAGCGATTGCGAAATCTTAGTGGCACACTGAGGAGCTGTAATAATTACTATAATTACATGTTTACAGCTCATAAACACCAACGACACAAACAGTGCTTTTATACACGTATTTACACCAATATAAGACAGATGTGATTGATTTTACGACACAAAATATTATAGGCAGCGTCAACAGCACATCATATTGCCGAGTAATAAAATAGAGTATAAAGTACGTATATATGTGTGTGTGTGTGTGGTACTCACTTGGCACAGGAGCAGGGTGTCTTCCGCGTGGGGTCCATGAAGTCCTCGCCCTTCTCGCTGCCCTCCGCGTAGCACAGCTCTTCCGTCTGAAATTTACAGGCAAATTAGTTAGGAAAACATGCAAACAATTTTTCGTTCGATCAATTTACCTAGAATCTTTTTACTAACGAGAATGTCAGAGGCTTCTAGGGCGGCTTACTAAGTCTGATACTAGAGTTTCCCACTGTCATGCGAACTTACAAACAAGCAGTCGAACATGTGGACTAAATTCGTACTCGGTACAGCCCTCTGCGCTTCAATACAAATATCATAAAGTTGTACAGATATGCTGCACCCTTGACTAGTGTCACTTGTGGGGGTGTCGCGACCAAGTATGGGGCGAAAAAAACTATTTGTTCAGAAAGTTGTTTATATTGTTACCAAGTGCGGGTGCGGCGAGGTGAGCGCGTGCAGCTGGCGCGCGGCGAGGTGGTGCGCGCGCGCCGCGGGGGGCGCCGCGCTCTCCATCTCCGTCACCAGCGCGTACGGCCACGGGTAGCGCATGCGCACGCCGCCGCACACCACCTGCAACACGTAGAATATTGTTACACGCGACTGTTTACATAGCAGGTCACTGACCTACATGTTTAACAACATGGCATTTGTTTGCCAAAACCTCAAACAATATCATCAAGATAATAAGGTCATAAAAACACATAGGCTTACAATTGCATAGGATATATGCAGCCCAGGCATTTCTATGACTTAATTAAATATTTTTCCAGAATTTGACTCAATTGCAAAATTATACGCTCCAGTATACATATTATTATGCCACAGTACATACCTCGACAGCCCCGCAGCCCTGCTCCAGGGGGTACAGCTGCCTCCACGCCTCCAGCAGGCGAGCAGTGGGCGCATCAGAGTCGCTCCACTCCCTCCCAGTCAGGGTGCCTTCCAGCCCGAACGGCGCCAGGATCACTGCAACATATAAAGTAGGATGTTAGACACATTGGGTGGGTCTCGGACGAAACACTCACTGCCTCTGATCGCAACGACCTCCGGGTCCGTGCTCTAAAGGCTGCTGTTTATCTGTCAGTGTCAATACACGGTCAATCAAACTCTCACACATGTGTCGTACAATATGGTTCAATTCGCTCAACATGTCAAAAACATGAATTAATGTTTACCTTTAATATTCCATTTTTACCATGATTTTACTTTGCTTACTACATTCACCTTCTAAGAATCCAGACTAATGATGCATCTGCATTGGCACATTTAGCATTGATGATTTCTTCTTCAGCATTACACCCACAATAGATGAACACCCACTTTATGAGCCCTCAGTTACTAGGCGGTACTAATTAAGCAAGTTTGTTCTAACATATTACAATTTTTAACGTATTGGGCGAGCATACAATTGCCCACAATGCTATTATGCAATGCATTACCATGTGCAAGTGTTTAGTTGTAGAGTGCCATACCTTTATTCTTTACTTCTCAAGGTGATCAAACCAAGAAGACTACACTACCTTCAACTGTACACATACCTTTAGCATTGTTGGGCTGGTGGTCGGGCGAGTTGACCCTGGCGAGGCGCTTGGGCGTGAGCGTGCGTACGGGCGGGTGCTGGCGCACGTCGACGGACGCGCACACAGTGCTCTCGCCGTGCAGGAAGAACGCGAACGAGAACGACAGGTGCCAGGGGCTGGAACACACAGGGGACACATTTTATAAACTGCTTTTTAATACTTAGTTGGTAGTATGGTGGGTTAGGCCCTGGATAAACTGCATATGATATGATGATATATGTATAAAAGTTTGTTAGCATCATCCAGAAAGTGTAATATAAAGATAAAGATAAAGAATCTTTATTGATAATGTAAAGTTGTAACATATGTAGGTCTCAAATCTCTCGTCAAATTGAATTTTTAACATTTAAATAAAATTTTTGAAGTTACAATTTCTAGTTTTATTAATAACATAATGAAAATTTTTGTTATTAAAATCATGTCAAACATAATAATAGGTATGTAATCATACAATATGTCAACTTAAATAAATCTAGGTGCTGTCACTTTAGCTGTATAGGGGCTAAAATGTCAATTTGGCATCACACTCCTTACCTAGTAGTTAATTACTTAATTTCTAAGCAAGATTAGAATCAATTGCTAGTTGACTGTGTAGTGTTGTATAAGTATTGATCGGCGTAAAATGGAGGAAGAGCTTTAAAATTAGGCTCTGTGATAGCACATACTCATAGATGATATTGATGAAAAGTATTATATTCGCTTATAAGGCTATAGAATATCTGTTACATAATGGAAGATGGTAGTCAAATATCGCACAGAGTGTACGTACATACAATTAATTAGAGTTCAGCCTTTTTATATTATATCTGGATTATATCCCATTAATTGTACATGTACATGTACACAGTCAGGCTAAACCTTAGGTAAATTCTATCTGATATATTTTATAGATCAAACTGAAACAAATTCCCTCCATGATTAGTCAGTAACAATTTATAAATCTCCCTGGCTCATTGTTGGGCAAACACGAGCATCACATATATTTCCGACGCTGATATGAACGTGGTATTACTTTAATGCTTGTCTAATAGTACGATGAGGGCATAGATTCGATAAGAGATAGAAATCACTTCCCAGAAGTGTCTCTACAGAAGGTAATCTGCATAGGAAAAATACTCTTGTCTAGTTATAGAATAAGTGCGCAGGTAAGGTTGAAATATACAGGTAAACTTTACGGAAGAGCCTACAATTTCACAATAAAGGCTAACACTGATAAATAGGTAATATTAACTTAAATAAAATAAACACTCCACACTATGATATCATAGTGTGGAGTGTTTATTTTATTTTTTATTTTATTTAGTTTGGTACAGTCACAGACAATTAGATATAAGAATATATACTAAACACTTTTAAGAATAATATTGAACTAAGAGTCCAATTACGACTATACACAGCTTTGTTAAATGATAATAAACACTACATAATATTTGTTATAAACCATTTTAGTATATATACTACTATATAAATCGGAATAAAAATAAGATTTAAGATTTCATTCATATACATCCCCGAATGCCCTGCAAGCAGCGCCAAGTAACTGCTCCATCAATCAAGTAGTCGCTTAATTAATGAAACAATCACGCGACACCACCCACAAAACTCCTGAAAGATGCATATGAATGACAAAAGATGTCTTTGTCTTTGCGAGAGTCCTCTGTAGAATATTGGATGTCATTATAAAAGGTACACATTCTATTAATGGGGCTGAACTTCGAGACATTGTTATGAGCTGGTGGAAGGTAGAATAATTGTTGTGGACAACTTGTAAAGTAGAAGCTAAGTTTTTGAAAAGTTATCTATTTATTTTATTACTCTGCTGTCAGGTCGACAACATTTATACTTCATTATCATCATCTTATTAGAGCTCATTGCTGGGCATAAGCTTCCTCCCTTTTACACCAACTGCTGTCCAAAAATATCATAATGCAGTAAGTACAGATTGACATTGTCTGTCTGTTCTATTATGCAAGTTGCATTTCAAAATAAAGTGTTATTTTGCAACTGTCTGGTTTACTGCAAACCAAATTGCTGCAAAACTGTATCGCTAAATTAACTGATTCAAATATTGCACTACTACAAACATTGTATTACTTTGCATTCAATAAAAAACATTATGAAAATCACAAGAATGGCAAGTAGCATCAGTATACAAGTCATAACATAATTGTGTTTCAGACACATTGATATTTTTATGCTTGACTATGAATAGCCTGATGTTAAGCAACATTGCAATCTACAATCTATCGCGCTTACCTAGAAGAACCCGATTCAGTCTCAACTTAAACACTGATAAATAGGTAATATTAACTTAAATATACATGTGCGAGGGAGAACGAAGTCCCGCCCTGAGTCTTAAGGAGCAAGACACAGAGATCCTCGATTTAATCTAGGAAGTAGAGCCAGTGTTGCCACTAGCCTTTATTTGGAAACAGTCCATTGAAGAGAACTGGTCCAAATTACACTTCCAACAAACATAATAAACTTTAAAAGAAATTTGCGGTGAAAGTTTGGCTTCTATAAATTATTATAGACAGTAATTTGCATGGAATCATTAATGTTGATGTGATATGCAATAATTTAAAATTTAAATAATCAAATGTTGGAATGGGGATCTTATGTAATATTATTAATGGAGAAAGAAGTATAGAACTGCTTACAATTGGCCTCAGTCGCAAATTGTAATACAGACAAAAGTGAGTGACCCAGTGGAGATCTAGACCTCAGCTTTTCACTCTTATTACATGAGAGTGGCCAACTCTAGCGTCGAGAGTTTTCAAATAGGGCCTATAACATTGTCAAGTATAAAGGGGAAAAAAAATGTAATACCTTTTCCCAACATCTTCTTCGTCGCCATCGTAAGGTTGGACGAACCACTTGCCGAGCCTCACAAAGTCTCGGGATAGCAAGCATCTGGAAATTAAAAACAAACTCAATTAGCACATAAATAATGTCTACATGTTGTGAGGTGTAAAAAACAGGAGTACTAAGTGACACACCCGTGGTAAATAGGTCATGAGTGTACTAAAAAGTAAAAGAAAATAGTGTTCAAATAGACTGTCGTAAACAACCTCCTGTAATAAATATATTTTTTTAATTTTAGTATCATTTCTACAGAATATCTTTATATTAAGTGGAAGTATTTCTGACAAAGCGTAAATACTAAACGAAGAGGCCTTTCTAAATTCGCCTACTTAAAGCAGAGCCCTAACTCCATCCTATCGTATCTACACTGGGATAAGATGTCCACATAAAATCTTCAAAGGATGTATAAACAATAGCATAGCAACATAGCAACCAATAATGATTGGACACGAAACTTGATTCCAATGGCTTGGATATTTCTGAGAAGAAACCTCCTCAGGTAAAATACCTATCTGCTTGTGAAGAATTGTGTGGGATATATTCATAGTGCATTCATTTACAACTATGTATGTTTCGTTTGTGTAAAAGAATATACACAGTGAACCAGTTAATGTACAGGTAAATTAAAAGTATTGAAAAGAAAAAGTTACAAACAGGAAGTAACAAATATATTGTGATTCTCCAGTAAATTTATTTCTAGATCTAGAATATACATAATATAGTGTGTTGCATATGTTAGTGATAGTTGTGTGTGTACAATATGTAGACTTACAACAAGCTCTGCCCTTCACCGTTTATGGGCAATTTGAACCATATCTGAGTAAAATTCTTTAAAATCCATTCCTTAAGCGAAAATCTTGCCTTGAATAAGATAACCCACTTCCTATGTTAGGTTGTTGTATATGTTAGAGCAATGGTTATGTATGTATGTTTACATATCACAGATAATACTAACACAGAAAGACTAATAGAATGGAACAATAAATCCAAAGCCTCCCTGAACCAGTTTGCACTATGTTTCGGTAATTCAATAGCAATTCTTTTTACTGATAAATAAATACCAATGACAAAGCCTTGGGAGCAATGCAAATACTGTCACCAGACCAGACTCTGGCCTAAATATTTGACCCATTTGTATTACTCACTGTACTGGAGTTTTCAATAACATCACCCAGATACTGGCAGCAATAAAAGCAAGTGTCGGCCTTACATGAACGTACTTATTTGTCAATGTTATATTCGAGGCGGACTTTATGACCAACGCACGGAAAGCAACCGCTAAACTAGATTGTTATTCAACTGATATGGGAAATGGGGCATTTTGTCGTTGTTGATAGAGTTGAAATTCGCTTGTACGAGTGAGGCAGGTAGTAGATAAGTGAGCACTAAGAGTGCACGACACGTATGGTGCTGAGGTACGTTGCAATGCCATGCGTCGGCAATGCTGGCTGCCTCCACCACCTCCGTCAAACGCGCTTCGAACCACATCTCCTGGGACTGCAAACCATATACTCTTTGATATAGAGTTTACATTTGCACAACAATACCTTAGTATCTAAGCTATATAGGGCCAAACATCCAGAGTACAGGCTGCGGTATGTCGTAAACGCGCGTTGATACTCCGATACAGCTCGATTGTATTACCATGTCGAATATAATGTACGAGATATACGGCCCGCTGTCGAGGAATGCGATATTGCAATATGGGAAAGCGATTGGACTTCATTCAATTATTATGCAAGAATTGCAGTACATAGATATTTTAAAGATTGTATTGTCAGTAATATTTTTTATGTCACCTTACAAATAAGAAAGTTTCATATACATACGTATATCTTGTACAAGATTTACATATACAGTTTGAGATTTAATATGTATATGCTCATGATGTTTCAAATAGCATCTACTTGTGTCATGGGTAAATTAGGAAGGTGATTTACTCACATTACATTCAACATGAGTAACGTTTGAAACACGATCATATGATTCAATTAGTTGCGTCACGGGAGACGATTGCCATCATCAACACTGCTTAGGAGGAAAATGTTAATAAAAAACATGACCACACCATGTTACGTTTCCTTTTACGGAAAAATCAATGTCATTCTGCAATCCGCCAATCAAGTTCAGTTGTGATAGTAAATAGAGAAACATTATACAATTTATGAATTTGAAATACTACTGATGCTATAACGGTAGGAATAGAGATTACTCAATGTCAATGGGAATGAAATGATATATCTTGACCGTTTATAAGTTTGTCAACATTTCAAGCCCAAGATGGTTTCTGAGAGGCACGAGCAGAGTTATTGTCGCCGTCGCACGTCGCCGCAGCCATGAATAATCCTCCCGGTACCTACATATACGGAGCAATTGCGTAATGCCACATTTATAAGCTACATACATTAGTGCGTGTGATTCGGCCGGTTACTTCGCATCAACAACACGGTGGAATTCAAACGCTACGAGAGAATATAAATCATGATGTCGTTTTGATCACGTCTTAAATTGTGCCAATACCTCTAAATGTTAACTCCAACTTAAGACAATGATAATAAGATTTTTATGAACATTGGTTTAGCAAAATAACGTTTAGTATGTTTAATCTGGCTAGATGGCGCTGTGTGCATTGTCCCGGAATATTTATTTATTTTATTTTATTTTAATCTACCTCACATTGACGCCAATAAGAATGCTGCTGACTACTTGTCGAATCGGACGTTTCTAAACATTTCTACCATCATATTAAACCTAATAATGTAACATCTTAGTCAAGGCCGACGCTTTTGGTATAACTTAAAGTTCTGCATATGCATTGTATTTTTTTAGTTCTGTAAACAAAGCAATACAGAGTTTCTCTCCGTATCCATTAAAAGAGTGTATTTCTAACATTGCAGCTGTTAGTTAGAATTCCCCCCAACTAAATTCTGGCCAGCTCCATTTAGTATAGCAATATTAGTAGTCGTAACCAACGTATGACGGATACGGTGCATATTTCAAATATGTATGCAAGATTGATTGCAGCGAACACGTTGTAAATCTGTCATCGTGGATGCGCGCTAACTTCCTCGTCGATAAACCCACATTATGGGTTATTTTCATAGTGCTTTATGGATTGGAAGCTGACACAATGGAAATTAAGTATAGTTGCTGTGGCTGTAAGACACTGATGTATGTATACTCTAATATTCAATCAAAGAAACATTCTTCTTCTTATCGAATGAGAGTGGCCAACTCTGGTGTCGAGAGTTTTCAAACCGCCCTAAGGGCCTCTGACATGGCTTAAAGTACAAGACTAACAGCCGGGACCTAGAATTTAACGTGTCATCCGACCAACAGAAGCGTCCAAAATGGAATGCCACTGGGTGACCGAAAGAAACATTGAATGACCAACATATGTGCTGATAAAATTACATTAGCGGCATTAATAACGTGGATCATTAAATACAGGACCTAGTCTGAACTGTATTAAGTACACCTATTTTATTAATTCATCTCTATTTCATACGCCAAGCTTTTGAATGTATTTACGGTATAGGTAACAACGTGACCAAATATAAAACAAGCAACAAGGAGCAGAGAGATACTTGGTTCGATATGATGTCGTAAGACAAGGGGATCGAAGTATCAACCGATGTTTGGTTTAGTTATATTTAGCGGTGCGCGGGCGCACTCCGTGGAGTTGCTTTTGTAAACAATACTCGATCTCCTTACGTGAATCAGTGGCCCGTGGCCGAGCGTACCTTCCTAGGGCTCTACTATCACCTCTCCTGTTACACGCTTCAAGACTATTGCATTGTAATAGTAGATCTTATTGAGACGACACACAGTTCACGTTTGCACCTGGACAAAGACAGTGTAAATTCTAAGGAGGCCATGGTACAGGCCCCTGAAAGTATCTAGCGTTCTGGACGAATGAACTCTGTGCGCACGCGCATGCACTCTATTATTGAGCGATCTTGCGCGAACCAAATATTTATTTTTACATTACATGTGCACTCGAAGGCGCTGATTGAAATAGAATCTATTATAAATCATCTCCGAGATTAGAGACGTGGTATTCTTTTGAAAAATTATAATATAATCAATCTATGTGATCAGTTATGCCGCACCTGCTGATGATCGAGATGAATGCTATTAAATACAATGCGAATATTTGCACGCCACCACTTTTTACATAATAAATCAGAATTATCTATAAACTCACAATAAACTGCATTGTAGGTAAGATGACAAATAAATTAATACAAAAATATTTACATTATGATTGGTCGATAAAGTGATAAGCTAAAATATAATCTTTAAAGTGAGCTGCATCAAATAGAAGCAATCAAGAAGCTAGTTACTAATGGCGATGCTATCTCTAATTTCAACGAGCGTTGAACACGCCGTAACAATGTTACCAGATTAGAGGGATGATAATCAGGAATAACGATGTTGTTCACAACTGAATAAGCAATACGAGCGAGCATAAAAAGCGGGCGATTTTATTTGAATCACGTATCATCTCACGAATGATAAAACCGTCTGAGAAGGCACGGTAGCGTGATAGAGCAGGTAAGTCGGGCCGGAGCTCGTTTTTTCGCCCACGCCGGGCGAGATTGCGGCGAGCGGTCGGCGCGGGTCGAGCACGGATGGTGCGGAAGTGTGGTCGCACTGGTGTGGCCCGCAGGCTCGCTGGACACCGATGGGCCATTGTTTGCTTTTTGCTGCGCCTCCATTAGCAGCGCGCGCTCGCTCGCGTACCGTAAAACAGTCGCGGGATCGTCTCGTCCCGACCGAGCGACGAACGCATTGTTACTTTGACGTGCCGCCGCCCGGGGTCAACGACTCCTCCGGATTGCGCTCATATTCCGAGATTCCGAGCTCATGGATGGAGGATGCATGCTTACAAGTACAAGTAGCGCTCCATCGACATATTAAAGCCTCCTTGCGGGAGACACTAGACAAGATTTTTGATAGTCAGTTAATTTATTGGTGCCGCTTTTATTTAAAAAAAAATAAACGGTGGTGCTGATGTAATAGCATCTGTTAACAAATTACTGAATTTGATAAGACTAACGTATTTGACTCACTATCAAAATTATGGATTTACTGAACAAGATAAATGTAAATCATCCGGGTAAGATCCTGCCAACAACCGCCGAATTATACAAAATGCTCGATAGCAATGATCGAATGAAAGCGCGATATGCATCGCAATCGTCTCCCAGTATAGCTAAGTGGCATTTACTTGGAGCTGGTATCGCCTGGAGCGGACACGGACGATACTTGCGCGAAGTGTGCGGCAAAAAACGACATTAGGTCGCCCGCGGCGGCGGCGGCGGACAGCCACCGACCTTCGGGGAACCAGCTCGGGCCAGGTGCAGCCGCGGCACAACGCATACATGCACATTGCCCACATACTGCACCACTAATGACAAATACTTATTAAATAAACGACGTTTATTTAATATGCCTGAACGCGCTTTGGATAAGACGTAGAAAAGACCACCTACTAGTAGTAGTAGGGTTTTTATCGATTTATCAGTTGTGGCTTAGAGAGTTATCTTTTGGACGTGATATATGACTTTCCATAAACAAGACAAGAATTTACAATGTTTGTAAACAAACAAGGCTCTATATGGGCTCCCTGAGGAACCCCCTGACAAAGATCATACCAATGACCTCAAGTGGTTAACATTTTATGCGTACAATCTTACATCGTACGAATAGAAAGCACATTAATAAAAGAGTCAACGGTCTCGATAAAGAGGTAAATAAATATCCTTGACCTTGGTCACTTTATGATACGCTTCTACAAAGTGTAATGATGTGCCTAATCGTAATATTTGGTTGTCCAGTCAAACAACTACTGCGGTATAAAATCGTAACTTTAAAATTAGTCATACGATTTTATAATTATTTCTTTATCTTGTTTCATGCCTACTTGATGCTATATGCCTTATATTAGTTAGGTGATATATTTGGTACGTATATTGCATTCGCTGATATACATTGTTTGCCTGTAACTAAACTAGGCATTAATTACCTTTCGATGAGGTTGTGCAGAGCCTTGAAGAGCAGCGAGCGGCACTCGTAGGACAGGCCACTTTCGAACGAGCCCTGCTCGCCGGTCTCTGAAATAAACAAATAACCCAATGAGGAATGCGTGGCAATGTTTAGTATCTAAACAGAGGAACACTTATTGGCTGTAACACGTTCGAATCACAGTTCATTATCCTTGACCTTGTCGTTGTCCTAGCTGTTAGTCGCCTCGACATTGACTGCCGTTTTCCGACTACCTATACTCGTTCAATATTATACATTTTGTCGTTTCAAGTGGAATTCCAATAAAACTAGGTGCTTTTTCCAAGGTCGTTATTACAATGAAGGCACGGTAGCGGGACGTTGTCGCCACCGCCGGATCCGAGAAGCGATAAACCCGCTTGATGCAGTGCTAAGCTAAGTAACGCTAGAAATAGCTGTTGTTGCATTCGCAATCGGAAGATAAACTCGGCCTATCACCGACGTTAGATGCGAAAACAAATCGGCGCGCGCGACGTTGCCGCTCCGTGCCGGTAGCTGTGTCTCGCTCGCGCGGGACGGGGCAGGGCGGGGCGCGGGGGCCGCGTGACGTCACGCGCGCTCGTAGCGCACGTGCTTGTGTTTGTAGCGCGCGCCGACACACATGCGAGCACTGCTTAGCGCCCGCTAACTATTTAATTGACATTGAATTTTCTATGCGGATCATCTAAAGATGGCTATTGGCTGTACTCGGTCGGTACATTCCATCATAACAGGTTTTCAATTATGTATTCCATGTAATAGAATCAATTATACTGACTAGAACCATGGACCAGACAAAATAAACTGAATATTATTTTAGCAAAACGCATTTTTTTATACCTAAATTAATTCGGAGAAACACTGGTGGCCCCTTTCAAGAATATGTATTTTTGATCAGACAAACAATCCAGGCTGCTTTTAAGATCGCAGCCGTCAGCCTGGAGCGATTCCAAAAGATGCAGCCTTGACATTCACGCTCCAGGTGTACGCAGGCCATCTCTATGCCGCTTCAAATCAACCAGTTTTCCAAGTACACGATACTATTCTACCATCTACCGCATTCAAACGCGACAGCGTCATAATCATAACATAACTATGCGAAGGAAGGAAAGGAAGCAAAGCGACATACTTTGCAATGACAAAAAGGAAAAACAAGTTTAAAATGTGACCACAACGCCAGTCCGAATCTTATGAAACTACAAAAAGAGGCTAATACAAAATAAGAAACTGGTCGGACAGTTCTCCGGCGAGCTGCTAGTCAAGGGCGTCAAGTGACGCGCGCGGGTAGCTTGACCGTAACAAATGAATCGGACGTCTTCGAGGATCCGTGTAACGAGGAGCGAGGCTTCCGTTTCATCTAATATATTTATTTATTTATTTATCAACATTTTATTTGCTGATTTCCAGATTTCCTTAGACGGACATAGAGGAAACAATATCAGAAATATAAAAGAGCTGTAAATCGATCGATACATATTTTGGATCGTTCACGTGTCTTACGCTATCAAAAGATAGGTAGACAAAGTTATTATAACTGGATTGGTCCGTTCGGCACCATCGCGTCGGCTCCATCGTCCCAAGGCCGTTAACGCAAGCAACGGTACGGTTACAGTACGTCGATGTAAGTGCCCGATTGGCGGAGCGAGTCACGACCGTGGCTGCCCTCAGTGCCTCCGCCAGCGCCAGCGCTGCCGACATCAATGAATTAATCATGTCAACGCAACGAATCATTCCAATAATCAAACTAGGTACTTTATGCTTTTACGGCGACGATGCTAAGTTGTGATAGTATAGAATCTCCAGTAACATCGCGACAGTTACACGAGTCGTTTGATAAAATAAGGCGTAATCTGAGAGCTAGACTGCAATGTATTGTTTTGAATGATGTTGATAGTGTTACGGTTCAAGGTCGCATATTTAGCGTCGGTGGGCGTGCGGTGGTTGGCACGGTGCGGTGGTGCGCCGGGATCGATAGCGGGCAGACGCCGCGCGCCGCCGCCGCCGCGCCGCTGCCCGCCTCCGCGCCAATATCAGCGCAGTATCACCGCGCGATTATCACCATTGTTGACGACGGATTGATTGTACGCCAGCGCCGCCGCACCGGTTCATGTCCCCGATAACACATTCGAGACGTATACTGCCGAACTTTCCAATAAAAGCCGATAACGGCGATATCACCTTCGGCATTTATGTTTCCACTCTCGGGCTTCTCGACAAAAATAGACATAAGGGAATTCAGGGCTGACGGCATCGGCGATAAACATGGTGTTTAACGATTGAGCGGCGGCGAACAGTGGAGCAGGAAGATTTATCTCGGCTGGCGACAGCGCAACAAGATGATTGCTCCACACGTGGCCGGCGAGTGCAGCGGAGGCCTGCTGCCGTCCCTCTCGCGCCGCTACAATGTCGAGCATCATCTCGTCGTGCCCTACTAAAGCGCACTTTCTCATGTCCGAAATCTACGTTTGATTTTACTCAACGTTGCGTGAAATGGCCTCATTACAGAAACCCTCGAGTTATCGACAACAATGCGAACAGAATGTAATATAAATGCAAACATGTAGCGGAATCGAACCTCCGTTGATTATGTAAAGAAAAGCATTGCATTTCTGAGAACATCATTATCATCATCACATCATAGTCGATTAATCTGATTAATAGTTTCTGCCAACATTTCTCAGTATGAGAGTCAGGTAGAGTAGGTACATGTTATAGTTCGTGCATGTAAAGCATGAAAAACTAGCATGAATATTTTATTACACGGTTGTTTGAGATAAAATTAGATTTAATGGCATTTAGAAGTATCGAGCCTCACGTTTCCATTTACAATGTAGATCAATATTGTATTGCTGGCTATTTCATACGTTATTTTTTATTTGTTAGTCATTGACAATCAGCCATGCAAGAAACAGAGACTCCTTTCCTCTCAGAGACATTTGTAAGGTGTATTTTAGTAAAACAAACATACTTAAGCAGCTATAGTAGTATATAAGTCTGCTAAACTCACTCATGTCATGGGTCCAGCCGTAAACAATAAGTTACCAGTATCAATAACCAGCGCACCCAGTGTCAATTACTTTAAAACCCGCCTCCAGCGGTGGCTGTTGGAGCACTCCTTCTGTTCTATCGAGGAGTTCATGAAGTTCACTTGACAATTTTGAATGTAACAAAGTTATTATTTATCAATTTAATTATTTTAATTATGATTAGAATTGTATATTTATACTTACTCTTAAGTAATACAATTTAGTTTTTGACTTGTAAATTTACATATATTAAATAGTACTGTAATTATTATCTAATATTTACAACTATACAATGTGACGTGTAAAATGGCTTTATGAATAAATGATGATTATGATTATAAGCTGACTGGAAACGACCCAGTGGTAATACCGCAGAACGGGTTAATTCGCCTAATTTTGTTGTGATATTTAAACACGCTGGAAAAATAGTAAACAGTGCGGCGATTGTGCGAGCGAGATGGCGCGCTGGCCGGCAACGCCGCGGCCGCGAGTGCGCGCGCTTTGTTTACAACGGGCGCGCGCCGCACCGCGGTCACAGCGATAGAGACCACTATAACCTAACCAACCACCCCTGTTACACTGCCATCGTAAATCACTTTGCCGCCGGTTGCCGGCCTTTTGGGGTTTTTGACCACTTTAGTGTTCTATCATTGATTTACTGTAGTACTTATTTTACTTAAGTTAACTTTGACCGAGACGTTTTGTTTATTTTGACTGTGAACTCTCATTACACGGTCCATCCATAGGTAGGTATATTCTATAAGATGTGACGCATCTTTTGGTTGTAGGGTATCAAATAGGCCATATTCAGAGCCACCTGGTAATGTGATTCGCGCCGGTATCGAGCCGGAGATGTGTCAATCTGTGCGCCGCATGTGCCGTCTCGCTCGCACACTCCCACGTGCGCGTGACGTCATGCCGCCCTCGCGACGTCACCCGCCTGCGAACCTCTCACGCCTGTGTGCGGCGCGCCGCAACCTCGCCGGAAACCAGAGCGCCCTATTATAAGGTTCCACTCGCATTCCAATAGGAGTTTCTAGCGTCATGTACGTCATCAATAGAAATAAATATATCTAGATCAAATATACGAAATATATTACTTAGTTATATATTAAAAAAATAAAATAACTCAAAACAAGTGAAAAATACTCGATGTTCCAAACATAATCATAGTACGTTCACGTTTATATTACCAAAGATAATTACATAACACAAAGTTGATTGAAACTTATTAAAACTGCGACCCAGATGCTAATGAAATCTGTTCGCAAATTCTCAGACATAAACATCAACTCAGACAAAACGATCATACTGTTTAATCTCGCCGCCAAAAACGACGAAATAATTAAACTAAACGTTTCACACAGGAAAGGTAGAAAACTGAACCAAAATTGAGCATATATATTAAGCGTTATAGAGGCCAGCGTTCACGTGTGACCACGCATTTAACGATTGAGTATAGGTTGCTTGACATATGATTGGTAACACAATCAATCAGGCATGCTTTGTAATAGCTGGTGTAATTTCAATTACTACTTTGAAGACAGTACAGTTGAAATAAGTAGAGTTCCAGCATTATGTTTGAAGAAATGTAATGTACCTAATTGGGAGTGTATCGATCGGCGCAGGCTACCGGGTGGTGCGCACGCGCATCAATAATAGCCCTCGCCGGCGCGGCCGTCGATACGCGTCACGAACATTTTATTAATAAAACACCGAACAACGCGCGGGCGCAGCGAACGTTCATCAACCCCGCGCGACCGCCTCTTACGTACGCATACTTACATCATCTATACACAACAAGCTCTGACCTGATCCACATACTTAGTACTACAACTCTTCCTATTTCAAGTAAAATAACACAATGTTACAACAACAGTGTACAAAACTGGAACATTCCAGCGACATCGACGACGCGGCGAGGCGATTAACTGTCGCAGACGATACCACCCGTGTTGTATCAGAACGAGAAACAAGTGAGATGGAAGTTGGACAATTCCCACGGCCTACAACTAACCAACGCGAATTACAAAACTAGTGTGCATTAATGGAACTGTTACGACTTGGCACATTAACTTGGCGACACTACATTTTAAGGAGAGAATTTGAAAACGAGACCGAGAAACTTCTGCCAGCCGCTGCTAATGTTTTCTAAGAGAAGGGCAGTTAGACGAGACAAAGTAGCAGTTGATATAACGTGTCATGTTTGTCATGCAAAAGTAGCAGTGCAATAGGTAGAAAGCCGCCAGCGGGCGATGTGCGTGCGTTTCACTTGCGGAGCACTCGACTCAATTCCCACAATAACCGGCGCGCGCGCATTCAACCCACGCGGCCCTAACTACTAATTAATAAACCTAACGGCTCGTTTCCACACTCTCCTGATTTATTTCATCTAAACCGATAGCAAATGGTGCATTCGTATTTTGTTAAAGAGGTTGTAAACTAACAACATATCAACATCTTGTTTTAGTTTTGAAATGTACTTTTATGAAATGAAATGTTTATTGTCTAGTAAACTAGGTATATACAGATGTTCAAATTACAGAGCTTCGTCATGTTTGTGATATGAGTCCTCTAGTTACTGCCCATTTGGGCTTACAGACTGTCCTTAGAACTGTTTGAATCGAATACATAATTATGAAAATACATTTTAATAATAATACAGTTGATGACACACAACACAAAACAAATTCAATTTAAAAAAAAAAGTCATAAAGTGTGATATAAGATTTACATGATAATATATGTCAAAGGTAATATGATAGTATGAAATTATGTTACAATAAAAGTCTTATATCGGGTCGGCTTTGACAAAGACCTAAACTGTTACGTCTTCTTCTTAGTCGTCATCTTCATTGCTGAAGGTCGTGTCTAGCTTGAAGTCTTGATCACTTGGTGCACTATGCTTCTCCATGATGTCCTGTCCTCCGCGGTCTTGAGAGCTTGGGTTATTGGCAAGCCTGTAAGGGTCTTAACTAGGTCAGACCAGCGGGTAGGTGAGCGGCCGCGTGATCTTCTCCCATCGACTTTGCCAATTACCATCAGTTTTTCTAAACTGTCAGGGTCCCTACGAGCAATGTGTCCGAAATATTTGAGAATTCGCTGAAAGCAGATAGCAGATAAACTGTTACGTAACGTATGATAAAAACATACCATAAACGGCAACAACAATATATAATACAGCATAGCGGAAGGACGATAGTCTTATCTATGGGCAATCTCAAACAGATCATCTTTATCTCAGTAACGAAAAGCATGAATACCATGAAAGTTTCAGAACATAAAAGACGGAAAGGTAGTGGTTGCCAAAATCACACAGGCTAATAGTGTAATAGGCCTTAATTGTCCGTGAGGCCACCTAATTGTAGAAGGGTTTGTGAGTTCATTCGTGTGTTTATAGAGGGCGTTTGGACATCGGCCGGGTAGCCGGCGGGACGCGGGGCAATGACTGCGTAGGACCGAGGTGAACTAATTCATCTAGCCCTTTGGACACGGCGGGAATCCATCAAGGCGGGGAGATATGACCCGCTCTACTCATCAGTCACACATTCCACGACGTAAAGAGAGCGTTGGATACTAAATCAAAATATTACAGCAATCTCGCAAGGAATAAAGTATGTATACGTAAAATTATTGAAACATTGTATTCGGATTTTATATGATAGAGTTCAGTGACATTGTAACCGACCGCGTAAACCGGGATTAAGGGGCCCATTGTCGGGAATTCGGGCAACAAGCGAGACTGTGGTGTGCCTTTTTACTATTCCAACATTTTATTCCTATCTACTTCTTATTCTTCTATATTGTTTTTTACTTTCCATTTAATTTTAAATTTATTTGACTTTTCATTTTATTTTGACATTTATACCATTATAAAAATGTATTATTTTTGGAAAATTAAGACATGTTTAAAATCTTTTAACTGAAAAATATTTTTGTATGACGAGAAAATAGAATTACCAACTGTTAACGTATAGTTCATAAGTTGTGTATTACTATTGACGAATAAATGATTATCTTATCTTATTTCATTCATCGAAATATAAGGGAATTTGAGTAAAGTATAAGTTAACGTTAACGTCCAGTTGTGTAACATTTTTTACGCCCAACAATAAACGTGTATTTCAGCGTGCGATGAAAACCTGACGTAGAGCAGTTCTTGAGCATCTGTCCACTTAATAGGGTGCAGAGTGGCAGGACATGTGCTCCGAGGATCAGGTGTCGCGGCGCACTGGCCGAGGCAGATCGCGGCGGAACGGGTTATCGAGCCAGCCCGACGACCGCCGCCGCGCCGACACAACACACTCAAGAAAGTAAAAACTACATATTTCGATACACCGAGAATGCCACCGATAAAGTCAATAAAAACCAGAACGCCAATTACGACAGACTTAGAGATCGCGCTCTGAGACGCCGCCAGAGAACCAAAAACGAGAGCTGTATTGAAACAGATGAATTTAAACTGAACAATGTTGTACGAGAATGAATAAAAAGATCTAGAATGGACCTCGTTACGAATAACGATGGTCTTCGGAGGCGACTGCGAAAAGAAACGATTTAATTGCGTCCACAATTAGCCTACAAAACAACCTGTTGCGCTCGAATCACTGCAGCATTTCATGCGAGTGTTATTTTAAATTCGTATAAAGTTTTCATTGTTTTGTTATAAAATATTATAAAGGTTATGCCACCACTGGAGTTCACTGTGTACTCTTACACTTTTCACTTCACTAATATTATTAGTGAAGTGAAGAGTGTAGTGTAGTTAACTAATATTATTGACAATAATATTAGTAGCATTCTATTAGGAGCGGATGTTCTCATGTAAGGCTCATTATCCGTGGATTAGACAAAGAGGTAGCGCTGGCGGGAGAGACAGTCCGCGAGCAAGCCGGGCGCATTAATCGGGTAATTAGCTAGCTCTCGGCGCAAGCCGGCTCGTCTAGACGTGCTCCGGCTTTGTTGTCACCCCAGAGGGTTACACACCAATTCAGAGCTTTTACACTGATTACGAAACAGCTACAAGCCATGCGATATTAAGACCTGATGAACTAATCCGGGTGATCTTTCCTTTATAGAACGGAATGGAGTGTAAACCCTGTTTTAGAGAAAAAAAGGGAATGTGTAAACAACTACTAATCTCGAGCCATCTATATGAAAACTGATGTGACCTAGAATCAAAAGGAAATACTGTTTTGAAAGAGTTTTGCATTATGTACCAAGAAATTGTTGAGTAAATACAAGTGGAAGAAAGTTTCCAAGAATCTCACTAAAGTGGAGTTGGTATTGGCCTCCTCAATGAACTTGGGAAGTTTAGTGTCGGTTGGCTCGTCGCCAAGCGGGCAGGGTGCGGCCTGCGCCGGCAGATGGCAGGCCGCGGTAACCAAGCCGGCGATCTGACACGGCTACATGTAAACGTGTCAATTATGAAGACACGAGAGGCTAATGAGGGTCGCGGCAGCTTTGGGGTCGCGCTCGAAGCTCCGCTGGACGTTATTGCGGGCCCGAGGTCGCTTCGGTTTCCGCGCCCCTCTAAATGCGCTTGTGAATGGCATATTTATATTTCTTATCTCGCCTAGTTGACTTTTAAAAAGTTTAACTTTCCATGCCGAAACCATTTAGACCAACCGGTTAGATTTTGTTATAGAAATATGTTTTATACCTCCTTTAAGCGAATCATTTGAGTGGTGTGATGGTGTCCCAAATAGTAATAGATAATTTTGACCCAGATAATTGGAATAATTCATAAATCTTAATTTGTCATAATCAAGGCTTTGTTAAGTTCCATCGACAATAAGCTTACTCTTAAAGGGGAAATTCCAATGGCAGGTCGTTTTGAAGACCTTCAAGTAAGTTTGAAATGCTTCGATATTGAGTTGCCAAGCCTACGCAACCTTCCCGGAGTCACAATCAGAACTAAGACAAAGCCATAGCAAATACAGGAGGTGGAAATTTCTACTTTGTTGGCCATACTAATTCTACTCTTTAAAAACAAATGGCATTTACATGGCACGATTGAAAATAATCCTTATGGAAGGTGAACACAAATATCAACGACATTACGCAATTAGAAAAGTAGCCATGACGTATTCTCAGCCTTGTAAGAGCATGAACATTTGGCATTGTATCCCCTCGCGTATGTAAGGGGTGAGTAGTACACAAATCGGCGTGCAGTGGCCGCGTGGGGCCGTATCGATCAGGCCGCCCTGCGCGCCGCCACCGCCGTCGCCGGCCCAACGCTATCGCACAGATATGCGGACTTTGCAGGCAAGGCACCAGGCACCTCTTAATTTTAATTGATTTAATTTTTTGAATTTTAGAGATAATAATATAGTTTTAACATCTTATAAGTTGTAGCATCCGAAATTTACATAAGTACATGTACACATGTTACATGAACGTTAGCATTTGACTATAAATATTACAAAGATGGTCTTGTTTTTGATCGATTTTATGAGTTTTCAGAAAATGCTGATAACATTTTAAAGTCTGAATTGATTTTGATGAAAAATAACTATAAACATTTTCAATTTACTAACCAATCATAAAATAAAAATTATAAGTTCTACCCAGAATGAACCCGATCCAAATCTGTTTATGTATGTATAATCAATCAATAGGGAGGCACGATACACTGAAATGTCAAATTTATAACATCACTCTTTTGTTCCGGCTTAGAAACACGAATAGTGCTAAAGACGTTCAGTACATGAGGCAGTTACCGGCATCGTTCCGGCGGGCTGGCGCAGGGTGCCACTTTATCGCTGTCTTCACACCCAATTTATCGCGTGTCGCAATCGACCGCTATGATGCTTCGCGTTTATGTGCATGCTTTGTACACGTTTATTATGCGCGATAAAATCCTATCAGATTCATCGACGACTTCGCAACCACTTTCCCGCGCTTTAACGGCGGCGTTACGTACAGATGCTATACTGTTATTAGATATCAATGCGTAAACTTTACGAAAGGCGCTTGCGTGACGTGATGTAACAGCAGATTTTACAAAAAAAATTGACATGAATATTCTATGCCGCAGGAAATACAAATTTATTGAAGAAACAAATACTACAACTTTCTTTGTTAGTCATTCTCATAGTTCTGGCCTGCACATCACGTCGCCGAAATCCGATAGTTGCCTAATGCCTACTGTCCCAAAGTTACAATCAAATGTAAACAAATCCTGAAATGCCGTAAAAGGGTGCTCAGGAACGGTTAGACCAAGTGTTGTAAATATCGAGTCCACACGGAGAGAGGGTATCTGGTGTTTGTTTCTGGGGGTGCGTGAAGGTCGACACGTGGTTCTCGCGTAAATTGGAGCGGGTGTGGCGCGCGGGGTGGGCGGGGCGGCCGATCGATAGCGCCGACTCGCTCCCGCCGCCGCCTGTACCGCGCCCGCTCCCGCTCGCACACAGCGCGCGCCCTTAGCCCCGCCCGCATGCAGCTGCGCCTGCCGCCCTCACCTCGAGAGTCTTGTCCTGAGGGATGCTTGCGTCACTCACACTCCTGTCGACGCACTATTTGCATAACCATCATGACGATAAGTACCGCTTGAAGCATTGTTTTTCTCTCTTCACGAGTACGTTACTCCTAATTTTAAGGTTATGTGAATGATACCTATTTCATTTTGTTGACAAACCTATTAATGAATCTAGGTACTAGTCATAAGATTTTTCCATTCGATATTACATAAACCATATATATACTGCCTGCCTTTTCTATTCCGACTCCTCAACCATTTTAAAAAGCAAATCGTTACAATTTGATTCGCACATGAAGTGTAATTTGCTAGCTACTAGGCAAGCTCAGCAATGGCTGGCAGCATACCTGCAGGCTATCGATAATCCCGGCGCGGGCGAGCACAATGGCGTCGATTAAGCCCATCGGCGGCGATACCGTCCGCGGTATATTAATAATGAACACGGCCTCGCACGGGGTGCACCTTGCCACCCGCCCAGCGACCCCGCCCGCCCTACCTAATTGCACCACCCGCCCACACCCAGGTGCGCCGATATCTCTCGCTCTGTATCCATAAAAGTAAGAGGCATAATTTTCACTAATCGGAATCTAATTGCATGATACTTGGTTCGATGTCACGACAATTCAATAATAAGCTATTGACATTGCATTTATCATTCATATTTTAGGCATACAAATTTATTTTGTTGAATCAAAAACATGTTTTCAAATTAGAAAGCCAGAGAAAAATTGAGAAGAGCGCGATATCCAAATTTCATAAATTGAATAAATGACAAATTTACCCAGAGATTAAATATGAGTGGCGGAGTGGAGAGCCTATAATTAGCAGATGTAGTGGTGTGACCTTCATTAATTCCATTAGCCGAGAGCCGAGAAGCCGCCCACGTGCTCTCACCGAGCAGCACCGGGGCGCGGTCACGTGACATTTCTCCCCTTAAACCCTCACCCCGTGCCCTTCCTCCTGATATAGCCACTAGCCGCAGGGTTCAGCACCACCATGTATTATTCATGGAGGACAATTCTGCACACTTATTGCTTGAAGTTTGGAAAAAGTAAGGAAATTCGAAGGGTTTGTTCATGCTCTTATTCTAGCGATTTTTCGATATCAGTGTCCTGGTTGTAAATTACTTTTTCCCATCACCATTTTGAATATCGTCTGTAACAGAGCTCATACATAACCTGACAACAAGGTGGTCGGAGACAGGTCCCCCCCCCTGCCGTGTTAGATCCACCTCCTCCGACGGTAGGCGTGCAGGGTTGGCCTAAACAGATTATCCCGTGTCGCGAGCGGACGGGCTGGCGCGGGTCAGCCGTTAATCTCCGCGCAAATAGCCTCACGTACCGCTGACACTGCCTCCAAACATTGCTACACCGTGTATTTGCCCAAATGGAATGCCACCGTGAGACCTGTGCTACCTGAGGTTATTTCGAAAATAGCGCAATTATTTTATTTAATTTAGCAATGAAAATCATTGCAGATTGATTGAAATTTTCTCTGACAGGATTTAGGGGCATAAACTTTTTGCTCTACTTTACAGGCTCAAATATAAGGTACTTTTATATATTTAAAACGTGTGGCGGGGAACTGCTCTATGAAGTCAGTTAAATTAGTTTTGCCGTAAGGTTATACAATTAAGGGAGATTTTCATTCCCGATTCACGACGCAGATGTGTTAATCTCTGTTTTCGTATAGGGTAGCGATGTAATGGGATACTGCGGTAATTGGGATCATAATACGATTTATTTTAATGGCTACGGTGTAACATCCGGATTATAATGTTCTGATAAAGTTCATTGCGGTCGTGACGGTGTTGCTTTAGGTAATGGCGACGAGGAATGCCAAGCTGTCACGGCGAGTGTTTCGAAGCTTGATTGGATAATATGCCTTTATGGTCGTGAACTGTTTTTAATTGCTTGACGGTCGAATGTCCTGATTGGTTTGATCAAAGGACGTGTAAATTAATTGTCGGCGTAGAAGGCCAGCGGCGAGTGACGAGCGACTGCGACGCCGGTGAGGAGTGAGGACAGACGATCCAACGGGAAATTGCCTTACGTTGTCGGTTATTTCCGTCCAGCGGCAAGGGGCGACCTTCGGACGAATGCACCGGCACCGGTTGCATGCAGCAAATAAATAAACCTACATTCACCGTTCTGCCTCTACAGACAAACAATCAAGAGAATGGGCTATTTGAAACAATCTTATATCCGAAGCACCTCACAAAACAAACGATTCCGTACAAGATTTCAAGCAGCACAATTGAAATTCTTGTTGTAATGTAAACGATAACGTTTAAGACGAGCCACCATAAAATGCAATCGTAAAAGTCAACTGTAAACAAAAGTATGTGAAATCCAGAGTTAATCCAACCACGTAGGGACCCGAAGGTTAAGAGCACGTACAGTCGTACACCTTAACCAAAGTTGAATATGAAGGATTCCTATAGTAATACGACATGGGAAGGAGCCATATTATTCTGCAAGTAAATAAGTAGGCACAAAATCTTTATATGTACAACGCTTATGTCCAATAAGTCAGCAGTGCAGTGATATTACATACAAAGTTACCTAATCATTTGATTTAAATGTATGTAAGATATAGAAGTCCCGATGAATCTGCCGAGGCAGGGCTATCAGGGCTATCTGTTGCCAGTCCCTCCGGTTCATCACCAAATTACAGCAACGGCAGAAGATAAATCTTAAGGGTGGGGTATTAAATCTAACGGCGGCAGACGTCCTTGCGGTCCTCGTTTCCATATAAGCGGAAACTGGGTGACCGGGAGAAGATTTATAGCAGCAATAACAGATTTATTTTTAGCACATCGAGTATTTCCGCTCTTCAGAATAACTCGGGCCGCGAGTACGTCGGAAAACCAAATATTTGCAGTCGATGACCGCCCATTGATAGCTGGATATGAATATGCAGAGCTAATGAACGTGAGTTGGTAAACATACGCGTAACGTCGTTACATTGGTTATGTGTATTTAGTATACATAGATCGTATCGCGTCGGGTTTGACGGCTAAGATTGTTAGCGTTTATGTAAGCTGTGTAAGGAGCGCGGCGGAGCGTGACATCGAGCACCCTCCGGCGGGCAGGAGTCGCGGTGAGGCAATCGGGGTAACCAAGTACCGTATTATTAGTCCCTATTGAAACGGAGGCAGATAATGCGGCCTTCCCACGCTCGCCGCCGCCATCGTGCGAGCCGCTCGGAACACACGCAATGCGACTTATTTAAAACATTCGGAATGCAAGTCGTATCCCGGGCTGTAAAAAGAATTAATGCACAGCTGATGGAACTGGAAGTACCGGCATCATATTATTTTGAAATTGGAATCATGAAAGATGAATCATCAATTGCTTTGCCAAGTTATCTGATTCCAAGATAATATGCGCTTTCACGAGTATACGACTCGATCACATACTGTGCGTAAACAGTAACCATTCAGCTTGCCCAAGCCCCAGTCCAGTGGCAATGCGCGCCAGGTTACGATACCGGCCGGCAACACTTTGACGTGCAGTTAGCATGTAGGTGCGATATTACACAACTTTTCCTGAGCCTGCTGACGGCACTGTTACACATTCAACAGAACTAGCCTCAAACCATTCATGTATGACACGTTTGTGACTCGGCTGTTTATGGAGTGTTTGTACGGGAAATTAACAATATTCAACGTCATCGTTACGATGATGATCAATTAGCTGTAGTCAGAGTGCGATTGCTTTTCATACAGCAAGCTTCAAAGTTAAAAAGCTGCAATATGATTCTGTCTACCCAATCTACAAAACAATCCTGCACTAAATCATAATCATAACTGAATAAGGCATTTATACAATAGAATTTGAATAAGGAGAACCGTTTCCCAGAGCAATTAATAATAGAGGCAAACGGTCAACCGTTCAATAACGACAATGGTGATTATCAAATCTATGTGAAGCGGAGTGCTATCAACCTATCGAGCAGTGCGGGCTGGTAATGGAATCGCAAGGCCGAAACAATTGAGATGATCACGGCCACGACCGCGCGCCACCGCATGCCAATATCTCACCTTCGCTTGCATTACAAAAATGGAGAAAGACTTTTCAGAAGAGGACGTGAAATGCCAACTATAGAGGGGAATTCAATATCATTGTTCACAAAATAAAGGACGAATACATACTCGTACATTAGCTAATTAGAGCAGGTAGTACACTTACTTATCCTTAAAGCTAAGGTAGTAGGATAGTTGCAATGGAAACGTTTTATCGTTAAAACAGAGATAAAACAATGGCCGTAGCCAGAAATAACGCCGTTTATGAAGATTTATGTCACGGTCTATTTTGGTATCGGGCCGGTGACGCGTGAACTTGTAACAGAGAGGGCGCCTGTGCGCGGGAGCAGGATTGCGCACGCGCCTCTACATCCAAACCAATCAAGGAAAACTGGCGGTTCAAAGAACTTGTCAACAAGCCTGCGGTTAGTCATACGCGTCAATGATTGTCCACTGCTGTCAGACAATGAGTTGTTTTTGCGCTCCCAAATATATACAAAATTCATCGAACGGCTTCCTTTGAGTATTTCAAAGATATCGATCGCAAAGTAAAGGAACAAAGTGTGTAAACATGCAGTGTGACTACCACAATTTATTAGTGGCTCATTGACACACAAAACTTATGAAAGTGGGTGTCAGAGTCGGAGCGTCTGGCGTGACTCAAACTTTCGGCAAATCTATTCTAACATTTATCTAGATGCACTGTATGTATACATAGTGTAGAATAGTATACATCGTATGCCAAGTGTCATCCAGATGAAGTTAATCCTTTGGAGCAGCTAAGCCTTTTGTAGCCCGCCGCGAACTCGACAAACTCTTCTACAGAGATATCAACCACCTGTTGAACTATAGTTCAATTTGTTCCTTTGACAGGCTAGGGAGCCTTCCTTTGAGATTTCTAAAGCTTTGAGATCTAGGGAGCTTATATAATTTGGTGGGTCGGATAGTATTCTTGTGTTCAATTCATGCATAAGACCTTTACATGAGTAATAACGTTTTATTTTATGGTTATCGTGCGTGTATATACTCTTGTAACCTAATTGATTACGTGTTTGCGTACAAATAGCCCTTAAACAGGGGTCTTCAAATCTAAAGTAAATAGGTTTCTTCTAGGCAAGCGTGCTACATCTTAGACTATAGTGGTGCTTAACATCAGGCATGCTATAGTCAATCGTAAGCCTATTTAATGTAAAAAAAAACAGCGTTCAGTGTACGAGGTACGAGTTCAAAGCAACTTCTTTATTTACGATCGACGTTATTGTTTTCGAGGAACAATATTATAATCGCGTTATCTGCCATGACTAGAGTTACGAGGCTCGTAAAGCCGACCCTTCACTTGCGGCTCCGCGCGCAATAACGCCGTTACGCCAGCTCATAAAGCACTACATATCGGGTTTGGCGCCCAATTTCTGTTCGTCGTGTGGGCGACCACACTGTATGACTATGAACACCCTCGGCATTCCAGACAGTAATAACGCGAGTCAGTACGAGTAGCTCTCTGAAGAGAGCTCCAGCGAGCGCTTTCCGTTTAGGCCGCTACACAAGTACACAAGCTGTCATAAAAGGAAATGTTCTAGAGCATTTTATCCTCGAAAATCCTAGTAACAAGCTCGGCGGGCGGCCCACTAAAAAGGCCGACGACACCGCCCTGCGCGGCGCAAATTGAGCGGGCGGGCGCGCCGCCCCATCTACGGAGCCGCAGATCTGTCGAGGGCATTGTCGCGGTGCGGCAAATATGAATGTACATTTTCTTTTGTAACCGGATTGCTTTGATGAAATTTTACGATACAGCTGGAAAATCAGAATATATAGAGATTTAACTCGGGTTTCGTCCGTGATATAACGTAACAGTTCTAAGATACATACGAGTATACGCCTAGAATCATCGTATATGCTGTTAGGTATCTTCCCAACAGACGCGAAGTATACTCGTACGACATCCGTAAAGTTTCAGACAGGCCATTCTTCATCACATCCGAGCTCGACTACGTCTCAACTTTTATCACTAACTTCCTCTTTCCCTTCGTCACTTAAGAGCTTCTTTTATCCCAATTCGCAACAACACTTTCCTTAGTTTTATCATCTCAACGCAGGAACCAGTAGCGAATGCGACTTTCGAAATACTTTAGAGTTGATTTCAACGAGTGTAATAAAGTGTGGCAAAGTGTGAGTGAGTTAGGGTCTCATTCATTAAGCCGGGCCGGATTTTTGCCATTGTGTCGGAGGCAGCCGGCGGCTCCGCGCCGCGCCGCGAGATGTTAATCTCGCGTTAATTGTCGCGATACTCGGCTCTACTTAACGAGCTGTAAACTTGAGCTATTGTGCGCGACCCGTGTCCGACAACATTATCAGCGCGGTTCCGGATCGATGCCACTCGAGTCGACTTCAAACATTTAAAGAGTTAGATAATGCCTAGCTTGCCTTTTATGGTTAGTTGTTATCTGCGATATGAGGAGTAGTACTCACGGGCCGCGGTGACGATGAGCTCGGGCGCGACGAGGCCGCTGAGGTCGGGCTCCTCCCCGTACCAGAAGATCCAGAGCTCCTTGGCGGCGCGCAGCGAGAGCGGCGGCGGCGCGGGCGCGCTGGGCTCGTACAGGTCGGGCGGCGGCGCGGCCGGGACCCGGCGCCACACGCACAGGATGTCGCCGGCCAGGCAGCGCGCGTAGCTGCTCACCACCGGGTCGGCCAGCGGCGCGCCGCCCTCCGCGCACCCCGCGCCCCCGCTCTCGCCCCACACTAGCTTACGCCATTTTATGCCGTGCAACTCCGTCTGAAAAGCAACAACAGTATACGTTTACAATATGCACTGCCACATGATCATCAACTTCTTAATTATCCTTACTTTCAAGAAATATAACAAAACAATTGGCTCAGGCATCCCATTCTATTAAATTACAACGCAAATATCTGCCTACGTTCCGACAAAATGTTTACATTAATGTACCTACACACTATGAACAAAGTAGGTACATATCATAAAGCGCATCTCCTCTTTGTTTATTAATCCTACAAGGATAAAAACTTCACTAAGACCTCGAAATGAATCTAAAAGTAACATTGGCAAGGGTTCAAATGCGCAAAGGTGGCACATACGCCAGTGCCGTATAGTGTCGCTAACCACCCGGAAGTGCTGCATCATGTACCATGCAGTGTACTGCAAGCATTACCTCGGCTGTAAAAGTAAACAGAGGATGTCAGAGGTGCAGAATGCCATCTCGCAGCCGACATGTTGAGATGCGCCGTAAAAATAGCGATAATCTACACCGCAAAATTAAACCCCAACTTTAGTGCGCCCGTAACCCGTGTTTATGTTGTGGCTTTAAATTTCAACCGTTGATAAGATTTCATATCGCCAACGGAGACGCTAATTATAAAAATATCATCCATAGTACGAGTATCGCTCGGTGAGTGCAAATATTACACTGATTTGTTTCCAGTGGGGAGTAGAGTAGCGTAAAGGTCAGGTTCGAGGGAAAATAAACATTACGAGTTATAACATTTGCCAACTGTTGGCAAATATTATTTTAACAATCCAATTTGGGTATCCCTTTCGTTAGGGTCGGGGACCGCGGCGCGCGAATGATGAACATTGCAATAAGTAGTATAATAGTGTGTGAGAACGTGCGGCAGGTGGCGCGACGGCTGACCTTGGCGCATGCAAATAATGCACCGGGTCAAACACCCTGGCCACGCACCCGAAACTGTGGCCGCGAGGCTCGCTGTATGTCGTCAAGCGATTTATTACAATACAACAAGCATTTAGATTTTTCAATAGATACACCATCCTTTCCGAATTCACGCAGTCAATACGGTAAACACACCCCCATTTAAACTAGCCCTTGACCTTCACAACGCTCTACAAGCAAGAAAATATGACAGTGAAACCATTCATTGTATTGAGGGCTCAACACATGATTTCGGATGAATATTCCATAATCCGCGGCAATCAAAGTACAGTGGCGTAGCGCGGGTTATCGAACGTCTCGGCGGCACTGTCCTGAGCCATCTGCGGCGGAAGGGCGGCACTACACCTGGCAGGCGACCCCACGCGAGGGGCGGCTGGCCGCGTCGCGCCAAATGAGGGGTTCCGCCGCTAAACGACGCGCACACATTATAAAACAACACTGTTTACGGAATGTTACGGCCGGCGGTTACTGCTGCACTGCAGGTTTTATTATGGCTTTTATTAGTTGGCTTCTACAAACACTCGCTCATTATTAAGAACTCTGTTTATTGCCCGCGCTCTTCGCTCGGGGCAATAACGACCACATTACTTTTAACACGATGGACGTGTGTCTTACGTAAATTAACTAGAATCAAACTGTTACATTTTAACGGAACTCTTCCATCAAAACTTTGTTGAACCATCAGTGAAATATCGACAAGATCCTCACAAGTAGAAGAGCTAAAGAAGCAAATGGAAACAGCTGAGACTAAATGACTATAGACTCAATTCTCTACTGATCACAATATTTAAGTAATAGAAGCTTAAATAAACACAAATAAGTAAGAAATGTTGATAAGTAGAATGTGTGGAGCACATTCCAGCCAGTGGACGGCGAGTGCTCAGAGTACCTACACCACATGCGAAGGAATGTTCGGCGGCCGCTTTCTAACGCCGCGCGGCGCGATGCGCCCGCGCACGCCCGCTTCACTTTCTATTGTACGACGTGACGACTACTCGACTAGCCACTGCTTTAAAACAATTAAACCTATAAGCCAAAATACCGATACCATCTAATGGGGGTAAACGAAAGTGCAAGCTGAGGGTAGATCGTAATCGTTGGCTTTACAATTAGGAAACAAACAAGTAATAGAGCATGTTTAAGAGAACACAAGTTTAAAGTTGGCACGCAGCGCCAGCTGTTCAATATGTAAAGTGGTTACATAGCATAATGTTAGCTTTGATTTGAAATTATTTGTTGAGTTGACTGAAACATGACCCGATACAAACACTAATGAATGCAAGTAAGATCGCTGAGTATGGTTGCTAATGTATTTCCAATACGCCTTCCCACACAGAGGTCAACGTATCTCATCTGGAACTCAAAAGCTGCAGCATTATAGCGCGTTCAACATCTAAGAGCTGGGGTATTACGCAAAATTATTCATCGACAAAGAGCGACGGGAAGCCGAAGTTTGTCAGCGAAAATATGCGGTTATTTGAATTTAAAATGCGGACGGACGGCCGCCCGGCGATAATGCCCGGATGGAGCCGCCGGGAAAAGCCCCGCGTTCCCGGAAAATACCGCCTGTAAGCGACCACTAAGCCGGAGTTAGCGCGCTCACCGCCCGCCCGCTTCAAAGTTCCGCCCCGAAATGAGGGCACGAAGGCTTTTGTAGTTTCGAAAGCGTTTCTTGTGCTTGCGATAAAATTTTGCGAAGATGACTATAACGTGATATTAAATGAGCTTTTGAAATACTGACATAAATTATAAGTCATTGTCGTGACCTCATTTTAGAATGCACTAATTACAAATAATACAAACTGTTATTTACGAAATAAGCATATTTTTCCAGTAAACTACAATCCCGTAAAACGATCATAACCTAGAACGGAAAAAACTGCATGTCCAAAAAAGTCGAGCACCGCTAGTCGAGCGAGCAAGACGAACGTAGCGGTGCGAACGAGATGGCCGCAGTCGCGAAAGTGAGAGGAGGCGAGGAGGCGCGGAGCGGCAACGTCGCGCGGTTACGTTACTCGCGGGGTAAACAATCGAGGATAATGTGACGGCATTAGCTGCGCGTGCGCCGCGACCGCCCCCGGCGCGACCCTGCACTTCGCTACTGCATTTTTCGCTGCGTGACGTAAGCATTTTCAGAAATAGCAATTTCCGGTAAAAGGGTTGTAAATCGCGCTTAAATCCCTTCAAGAAAATATTACAGCTTTACTGAAATTCTCCAATACCGTAAGCAAACTAAGAATTTAATTATATTGTTTGTGCAGGCCGAAAATAGGTGTCATGTTTGTAAACAAACCGTGAATTTTAAGTTTCGTGTCGTACAACTACGTGAATCTAATTTAAAGTGCCATTGTGCAGTTTATTTAATTGCATGAGGATTGAATATTTACTTCCAGTCTATATAAATCAAAGTAAATGTACTACCTAAACTAAAACTAATTATTTAAATAAACTTATTTTACGTAAGTATAAGTATTCACTGATGCGAAATATCTACAAAGGTTTAAAGTAAATAATACCTACTAACAATAGAAAGAAGTAATGAGATAAAATAAACTTAAATACATATTTATTTACATACTGAACTACAAAATTACAAATTCACAGCGATAACATGCAACTGAAGTCAAGTGCATTCCACAGATAATAAAAAGTACGAGCATAAAGAAACTGAAAAACAGCACAACTTTATGGTCGAGCTGCGATTTCGCCATAAAATGTTATCGGAAACATTTGTTACAGCAGACAATAGATGTGAGCCCGTAACCTTACCATAAAAGTACGAGTTAAAAACATACAACTGTACAGGCTATCACACGAGTACGACCGAGGAGTGGGCGGTGGCAAACCACTAACCATTTTAATATTCCTCGCTCCATCTGGTAAACTGTTAGCCAGGCGGAGCGACAGAGACAAAACAAGACGAAACATTTTAAGTAATGCGATTACCTTTGACCCAAGAAATTAAGATTATACCAAAATAAAAATCGTAAAAAAACACTCGATTGGCAATGTTGGAAACTAGAAAAGGACGGAAGATTAGAGGTAGCCGGTCGTGTGTATAATGTATTCTGGTAGCTACATCGCTCGTTGTCGTCAAGGGCGAGGACAAACAAATAAACTACGAGCATGATAACATCCTAGTCGTAGCAGAGATAATTAGCAATCTGTGCCGAACGATATAATGTAGGTAGTGTACTACTCTACTCTGTAGTTTAGAACTCAGTGCAAACATTTGGCTCAAATAGAGATCAAGGACTAAGAAACGCTCTATTTTGACGTAGGTATGATACCGCAATTGATTCGACAGTACCAGAAGGTAATTTCGACATGTTAACACGGTATCACGTTGCGTGGAGAAATTAAAATGGAATTGTTATGCGGAGAACACGTACAGAGGCACGCGCCATGGATCGATTTAGAGGCCGCAGCGACGCCTGCGCATGTTAACTCCACACAAAAACAACTACTAACGCTAATTTAACAATCATTACTTCATTGAACGAACAATGCTACACTGGTTACGATTTAAACGAAATCATAAACAATTTTATTGGTCAGTTCGTTCCGGAGTACCTGTTTATTTCCGACGCCATTTGATTGTATTAAGAAAACAAGAATAGGTAAAACAAACAATTATGTATAAAATTAATGAAATACAGCGAATATATTTATGTATATTTCGCAAGATTAGTGTCATAACAATAAATAAGCATGGCTGTCCTGGGCGATGGGACATTGACTTGTGACGTGCGTGTAATGTATAAAATGGTCGTTTCGAGGTGGGAGGCGTCACAACCAGGTGGACAGCGGGCCACAGGAAAATAACATATTATCGGATAGATACAAAACTTTTTCGAGGCAATATTTGAGCCTCCGTGCCTCCGTTGGACAAAATGTCATATCCTTTCAAAACCAGTCAGGGCACGACGTAATCATTCATCACCGGTCGGCCAGGCGGCCTCTAGTGAAGGTTGCCTTATGAACAGGTAAAAATGGAAAGTCCTCAAAAGTTGTGTCGGCGTAATCAGGGCAGGGCTAGGTTGGTCGGGCGAAGCAGAGGGCCCAGGATGGCAGGTAGTGGCTGCGAGCGCGGGCCTACGCTAACGGTAAAGGCGCGCGCCGACGTCGGTCAACGAACTCCCGCCGACCTTAAGCGTAGTCTAGAAATTTGAGGGTTTGTCCTAGTTTTTCAATAGCAGCTATTATCCAAGTTACGCGTGTACAATACAACAGCAGGCGCTCTGTGGGTTTAGAGAACTTAGTTTTTAAAACGATGACCTCATAGGTACCTAAGTAGTTTAATTGAGTCATGGTGTTTTGACATGCTGACAATCAAAGCTAAAATTTATTTGACTAAGTAGTTTTGTTGCTTGATCCTTTCAAACAATCATTTAGGTTATAGAATTATCATAATCTGAATATTATTATGCGAGAACAAATGCTCAGAAAGTAGAAATCGATCAAAGATTTTGAATACAAAAGCATCGTGCCACTTGTTGTACAGGAATAGAGTACAGTTTCGTAGGCTGTCATTAATTAATACCAGGAAGTTTAATAGACTACAACAACTATAGGTACTACGTACATTCACTACCATACTTTCAATCCAATCCCTATACAAAATATAATGTAGATCTTATTAGCCAAGCAAGAAATGAATCACACGATCAAAGTAGACCTGCCAATAGGAGATAGGTAGATCGAGAGACGTGGTCGGGCGTCTCTTTCTATTGATATCGTCGCCTCTGTCTACGAAGGAGGCAGAGCTTCACGCGCGAGCTGCAGGCTGCTCTATGGTGACACGTAAACATTGCTTCTTGCACCATTTAGCAAGTAGGACGCGACTAATACTTGTGCGAAAGCCGACGACTCGCTTCGGTTACAAGATTGGGTTTACTGGCGACGGTAATTCAACTTCAAATGGCTGGACATTGAATGATACTGAATTATATTCTAACCTGACGAGACTAGCATTGCGATGAAGCCACGTCCAACATTGAATTTGTGTCCTTGTCGACATGCGTCACCTGTTACGATAAATACATAATAATGCTTGTCTTATACACCAAATTGCTTGTAAATGCCTCGGAGTGAGAACGGTGCACACCAGATACCGTGTCAGCAGAATGTAGCGGCGCGATGCGCTCAGTACCGCAAACGAGTTCGCACCTTCGCGGCCGGTGGGGGGAGGCGCATACTTTGGGAGGGGTAATAGAGTGAAAGCGTTTTAAATTTAATCGCTTGCCCTCAGACATTGTACTCGGTCGGTTTCCGACGCGGCTGCATCGAGAGGCCCTTGTTTACAAACTGTCTCGAGAGCATAACACGTAGTTGCGCAATGCCCCGCGGCAATATGCTGTCGGCAGCATTTGAATTCAAATAGATTGAAGTCAAATAATCTAAATGAATAATTGCAATTAAATTAAAAATAGGTCAATTTGGCACTTCACACTGATTACGTTATAGTATAGCAATGAGTAAGTTACTAATGTTATAGTTTTAAAATCATGACTCTAGCACAACTACGTCATAGAGGCCAATATGAGCAAAATCGTTCATAAATACTTAGGTGTTCTTGACAACAAGGCGTATATTATATTTGTAGTGACATCTCAATTCGTTACTTGTTTTGTGAATATACTTATTGAGTACAACAACGGCGTAGCTAGGCGTCAGCGTCACATGAAACTTGTTTTCCGTGAGATGAGGGCCAAATCAACGCTACCGAACCGAGTCACGCAAAGGGCTTTTGAGTGAAACCAACGAATATGAGAAACAGTTGTATACAAACGACAACGCAAACTAGGATCTCTATAGAACGTCTTTGGAGTTAGATGGATAAATATAACGACGACAGATCAAAGAGTTACACTTGTTAAAGATGTTTCCAGCAGATTCATTCAATGCGTCAACCACAATGCCGCTACGTTGACGCTACAATACGTCTTTCACTTTAGCACTAGATATATGTACGTACCTTAACTATATATGAGTTACATACGTAGCTATTTCTTTATTTATTTAATATTCTAGGCCGATATTTTGAATATATTGAATACGGTGTGGAAATAACCTTTAGCCGATAAAAGCGAAAGTGGAGCACAAGGCTAGCGAAGACTCGTTCGCGGCAATCGATAAACGAACTAAGTATTTTAATCACAACAATACTCCGCTTGTGTACATATGTACATTCATTTGTACAGAATGCATACTTAACCTACTAAACAAGACGTCCTACCTACATTTGTCTAAATTACTGAGGTAGGTATATGAATGTGGGTTACGTCTATCGATGTTGTTTGCTTGAGGATCCGATTTGATCGTGTTTTAGACAAATTTGTGATCCTTATTAGGAATGAGATCGTTCAAGTGACCAACGCGTATGGAGATACATTGTGTTTGTAGTTCGTGGAGCGGGCGCGGCAGCGCAGAGAGCGGCGCGGCGCTGCCAATGTAGGACGGACAGCGAATACTCTTTCTGTTATCTTGACCCACATATCGTGACCGCGGCCGACACGACACTGTAGCGGAACACCTTATTTGTCATCTTCTCGAAAATACTCACAACCCAGAAGACCACAAAACCTCAAACTGGTCATATTCCTTGGAATCTCTAAATATAAACTGGCAAGTTAAATATAGCCGCGCAGATTATTTTCAACAACACACGAAAACTGAGTTGAAGAGAGCAAGAGCGAAAGTGTATACTTTGGTAGGTATTTAACATTTTCCTCCAGACAGTGTCATCAAAACAGAACCTTGACCTGGAATTTATGGCTCATACCGAAATAAGAGGAAAAGGAATCATTATGCTGAGTTTGTGCGAGAACTCATCAAATAAAATATTACTTATACACAAATGGATTGAGATTTGAGATAAGGTAGGTATACTGATATCTAATAACTTCTTTTTCCATTTTACATTCCTTTTCTTACATCATTATAGGCGCTTATTTCAATTTTCCAACATACGAGTAGCTCCAGACATTTACTCCAGAATACCAATTGCAAACATTTATGTTAATAAATGTTTATAAAAACTTAATTTGTTTGTGGATCTCAACTCATGTTATTTTATCGCTCTGTGGATGTGTGCGACTCCGCGAGATCATGGATTGTATGCAAATTGCAAGGCTGTCAGATCCGAGCTTAGGTAAATATGTTACACTAGCGTATACCATATCTCTTGTAAACTAGGTCATCCAGTTTACCAATTCTGGAGGTTTATCAGTGCATTACATATTATTTATGTTACATTACTTAGAATAAAACATTCAATAAAATAATTCGATTCTGAAACGCGAGATGCTGTTTTTATTGTACATGTGCGAGATAAAAATAAAAAGTATCAATTAAGGACGAGCTAGGATACTAGGCTAAGGACATCGAGAAGACGGCCAGTCAGTTCTCAAGGACCACGTGACCTCAATACAGCTCGATACGCACTAATGATACGCCCACTGATAACAGCGATAAACGTTGATATGCAAAAAGTGTTTGACCTTAGCTGTTTAATCACGATAATTTGGCAAATCATCGATCTTATAAGCTATTACTGATATGAACTTCCACACTTTGAGCGCTCATTTTGTCCTTAACCTTCCTATACTCGCGCCAATTTTTGTAACACCTATACTCGCGCACGGTGTCACAGACCGATAGTTTGTACCCCTACAACATATTTTTTTTAACAAGAAACACATAAAGTATTACTATTATTTTAAAGTTTAGGATGTAATGAAACAAAACAGTATAACTAAAAGTTATTTTATTAATTATTTTACCAACTTATAGTTTTATCACAAATCAGTCTTAAAATTTGAGATTATTTTCTTAAGTACTAAAAAATTAAAATAAAATCTGAACTTCTTTTTAAAAACAAATTAAACTTCTTATTAATAACAACAAACATATCAATAAACATATTTATCTATGTTTGACTTAATTTTGAGCCTCGCCATAGCAATCAGGGCATACGGTTACAGCATGCTCCAAACAAAAGTATTTTTTGCAGGTGGCACAGTTGTAACGTGTCTTGCGGTTTTTTTTCGAAGAGCAGTATCCACAACGACCTACTTTATTATTGTAAGATGTTGCTGCAGACTCGGGTCCATCTAATTTGCATATTTCGGTGAGCCTGAGTCTTATGCTTCTCGGCAAGGATGAAATAAGAGCCCGTCGTCTAAGTTGCGGATTGATCAAATCGTATGCTAAGGCTTCAAGGAAGACTCGACGGCTAATTTTCTTGTTAGGGTTATTCTGCAGGTATATTATAAACGTATTTATACCCGCTACATTCATTAGGCTATAAAATATCACCATTGGCCATCTATTTGTCCCACGTGCGACGTTGTAAGTCTCACACATTTTGTCTACGGTATCTACTCCACCTTTGGTTCTATTGTAGTCCATTATAATTTCCGGTTTACCTGTATCTTCATTGATCTGGGCATCATCGTGCATGCTGGATACGAGAAGGACATTTTTGCCTTTTTTTGGTACATAGGATACAAGACTGCAATTGCCACGGTGCCCGAATAAACTAGATTTTTCGGCTCTTCCTCGTATTTCCGTGAAATTTTTAGGCAATTCTCGTTTGTTTTTACGAATTGTCCCAATAACTGTCAATTTGTGTTGAGACTCAAGCTTATCTATCAATGGAATACTAGTGAAGAAGTTATCACATGTGATATTACGCCCAGTATTGTGAATATTTTCACTCAATCGCAAAACCAAAGCCAAAGCGGAGTTATCAACTTGGTATGGACCGTCTGGTTGCTTCCCAACATAAACTTCCATGGTATGGGTATAAAACATTTTGGCATCTGTCAACGCATAAATTTTGATTCCGTATTTGTTGGGTTTTGATGGAATGTACTGGCGAAAGTTACAACGTCCTCTAAAAGCCTCTAACTTCTCGTCAATTGTAACATACTGAGACACGCTGTAATATTTTTTGAACGTTCCCACAACTATATCAAACAACTCTCTAATAGGTGCCAGTTTATCCAGTTGTATTCTCTCTTCTCGTGTATCTTTACTGTCAAATCTGAGACAACGCATCAATAGAAAGAACCTGGATAATCCCATAGTCAAACGAAATATCTCCGGGGATGACCCGTCAGTTCTGAAAAAATCTTTGGCATTTAGACGAGCGTTCCTTCTGACTCCAGCAAATAGTAAAAGGCCTAAAAAAGCTTCAATTTCAATATTGTCTGTATCGGCGCAGTCTCTCTCTCTTGTGAAATTATGCTTCATGCGATTAATTTGTTCATTAGTGTACTTTACTATCAGGCTGATAGTGCCCTCCGAAAAAAAAAGCCGCCACAGCTCACCTGGTTCCTTCAAATTTCTAGCTTCTCCTCTAGCGCCTGGAAGTTGAGTAACTATATTTCTAGCACGTCGCCTAGTTGGGTTTGAGGCAGGAGATTTATTCCACCTTGTCTGTCCATCTTTTCCTAAGTAAAAATCATGGGATCGTTCATTATGTTCTTCCTCAGATATCTCGTCATTGTCATCGTCTTGCTCGGTATCATATGTCTCTTCTTGTACCTCCACGTTATCTTCCACCTCACTGTCATTTTCGTCTTCATAGCTTGAGCTAGAACTTAATTCTTCCAGCAACAATCTGATGTGATCATCGTCCATTTTGATATGGATTAAAACCTAAAAAAGAATGATAAAATTGGTCAAAATATAATATAGAGCAACATACATACATATATTTTACTATATATACTTTATAAAGTAATCAAAGTCCGCAAAAAATATACAAATGCACGAAATAAATTATATTAATACTTACACAAAAAGTTACACCTATACTCGCGTCGGTCTCGTGGACCGATTGGTGACGAGTGCTACAACACGTGTGTTTCGCCCGAACGCGCGGCGTGCACTAAAACGAAGTTAGCCACAAATCCGGCAGCTAGCAAGGAACTCAACTTCTTAGGATTTACCTGCATAAAAATAATTACGAAAATGTGTTTCGTCGGTCTCACAGACCAACGCGCGAGTATAGGAAGGTTAAATAATTCGTATGACAACTAGCAAAGAACTCCAAAAAACCATCATAATAATATGGATATTATATAAATACTCGTGTGGGAAACAAATTTACGTATCCATCACATTCAACCACAGTTACGAGCGCTTATCAAGAGCTACTCGACACCTTATAATCATTTTGTAATAGAAGTCGAGTGATATGATATTTCGATCGACGTTTAATCAGTATTGTGCTGGAGATTGACGAATGAACAAGAAGATTGTAAAAAATTGGTGGTTAAGTAACAAAATGTTAAAAGTAGTTTTGTACAATTTAGTAAGAACGTCAATACCTAGTTAAGTCAGATCGGGTCACGCGAGGTAAATATACTGACGAGATGAAAGGTATATCTTCCTGTTAGATACTACTTACTCTTTTTGCGCGGCGTTTTATTAGTAATGACGTAACTGTAATCAAGCGCCAATATTATACGTGGAAACAATATTACTTAGTGCTGAATAAAAACATCGTTTGAAGAAATAGTGTTGCGTTGAAATCGCTTCTAAACAATTGGCATTCAATAATAACCCACAGATCGGATATACAATTAAACATGTAAGAGATGGTTACGTGTCTTTTTCCGCGTTGCATTGTATCGGGCGCCATGAACGTGTTTTATCGCCATCTGATTGTTTCAATATCGCAACGTACATGCTTTTGGCAGTTTCAATTGACTCATAACATTATATCAACTACTTTTTAATCCGTCCGTGAATAGGTATTTGAATTGCAAACAGATGTTCATGTGGTACGCGTACCGCGGTATTTTGTATCCTAATAAATAATTACGCTAAGTCTATTTCAGTGGGAGATAGCGAGTGATAGCTACCACTCTCGCCTGCTTCGGACCTTGATAGTGCGACACCGCGATACGTTATCGGCCGGTGCGATAAAGACCCCCGCGCCACAACAAACTACCAAATGGAATTTTTCACTCGAATCCATTCGCCTGTTGTTTTTTACAACTCGTTTGCAATGAACCAACTTACCGCCGTCTAGTTAAGTTGGAACGATCTTTTGTTCGGTTAGTGGAAACACGGATAGTTATCGCCGGCTTCCTAATTAACTTGGTGACATTGACTTGCAATAAAAACATCGCGGCTCGTGGCAGAATCATTTGATGGACAGCGCGATGAACTCCATTCTTGCCTCGTCACACAATAATCTCACTAATCTGCCTTCGTACTATGTTGTAACTGAGGGTCGTAGAATGGGACGGTACAATACATTCCTGTATCCGTAAAACAAAACGCGCGACCAAGAGGTCATCAGAGTCGCCTCGCTTATCAATCCGCGGCTACGAATCTTTTGAAAATAGTAGTTCTACCTACATTCACATTAAAGTTAATTTTCCATTGCAATAGTTTGAGTCGAGTAAAGCACAGATTCCGTGAAGGCAGGTAGAGGTTTTGGCGACCTTGGACGGAAAGCAAGTTTTCGACTGTTCTTATGTACATAATTGGTATTATTTGTTTAACACGATGGAGTTACTGCAGGCTCATGTTGCCGCTTGTTGTTCACACGATGTGTTCGTTATGACATTGCGAGATTCCCTGGCATTTGCATGTTGGGCGCCAATTAAACGCAATAAATTAACTTTCTAACGCCTGTTGTCGGAGGTTTCTCATGTTTCGTAAGGTTTTTAGGAATGGACTGGTAGAAAAACATATACTTGCCGAGATCTTGCTACTTTGAAACCAAGTAGAAGTTTGTGCCATGGATCATTGTAGTCGGTACGCAAGTAGGCAGGTCGGCTACTTAATTACAATGTCAATGAGCAATATGCGGTGAATATCAAGCGACGGAGGCAGTCTAGTCAGGTGAGACACAGAATATACGCGATTGGTTACATACTCTGTTGTAATTTGTAAAGGACAAAATAGTTATTTAGATTTTAGATTCGCAGTTAGGATGACATTAACCGGAAATTGTTGCAGATTTCATGTGATAATACATTAACGAGTAGTGAAGCAAAAAAAAAAAAATCAGGGCATCTCGTAAATCCGTATTTACTTATTTGTATATTTTAGCGTTCGCAAACAAAAACAAAGTGGATAATAATCCGGAAGTAAGAGTAGAAGCTAGCTGAGTCCTGCCTAGTTACGATTACGTAATTGTTTTCGACATTGCATTGAGACCGGCGAAGACCTTGACATAAAAGATTTTAATGCCTTTCATTGTCAGAAAATCAAAAATAACGAAAAATCTGAAGTTTTTACAAAACATAAGTACCTAAGCACCAGAAGATCAACAAACAATGGGCACAATCTATGTGCAATGTGATAACAATACTATTTACAGTAGCCGAGAGCAAACGCAGCCGTCCTAGGCAATCACGATGAACGCAAATGCTTGGGCGGAGGCCCGCCTATGGGAAAGTTACAATCATTACGATCATTCATAAACGGTTGAATGAGCGCAAGCAAGACGCCCGCGCAGGCGGCGGCGGCGGCAGGCGGCCGAGCGCGCGCCTCCGACCCCGCGACATCTGCGAGCCGCGACCAGATGCCCGCATACATCGCAACTACACCTAAATAAAACTTACTACAGGCGGGGATCGGTGAGAGAGCAAATTGTGCACTATCAACACATTTCAAGTGCGGCGGAGTGTATTGAACTCGACAAACTAGTCGATGCGTCATCGCCCTGCGACGAGTAAAATTCCACTCTACAAAGGTATCTGCAGCCATAGGAATAATTAGACGATAATCAGGCGAGGCAAGAAAACGGTAATTTATTTCGTTCGAGAGGCGGGTGGGCAGGCGGGTGCTGCGCCCGTGGGCCGGCAGCGCGCGCCGCCGCGGAGATATGGCGACGCGTCAGGTGGAAGTGTCTCGCGAGGACGGCCCGCCGCCCGCCCCGCGCCCCGCCACCCTCGCTCCCACCCGCTAATCCTAGCTAGCCCCATACAATCTGATAAAATTCGCGCCAGCTATGAACATTACGCAAAGCTACTCGACACTACAACAAAACGGTAACGAATGATACCACCGTTTCCCGACGTGCTCGCAAACGGAACACGCCGTTTGTAGTTCGATGTTAGATCACATTAGCGAATAGAATTGTTTATTTATTTATATTTGTTAAAATGTTACAAGAAAGCTAACGCATAGTTAGATCGGTATTTCTTCATGCTGGCGAAACTAGTCTTGCGAACGCATTACGGTCCGCGTTACGTCCAGGTGAATTCAAAATGACCTCTATGGGCCGGTGGCTTCTTGTGGCCTCGCTCACAGAATGCGTTGACATTTTGTGGGTTAGCAACTTCACTTGCCCGTTTTCTGCGTCGAAAACGATGCCAGAATGACTAACAGCGTAGCGTCATTAGCGGTCTAAACGTAAATCGTATTGTATCCTAACTTTTATACTATAAATCGATTCAATAGCAGTATTGCAATAAGGTGATTTTCGTTTATCAGCGTCCTGAAGCGATAATCGTATTCGTCAAATAATATAACGCCGTGAACACATTATTGTTGAACGCATAATATAGCTACAATGAGCGTAAGAACAATAACGGACGGGTTGGCGTCACGTAAATCGCAATGATTTCGAAAGAAAAGTACATACGAGTTCTTTCATCAATGTAAAAGTGACTTACCAAGGCGAAGAAGTTTGTGTGGCAATCCTCGAGAGTTGCACCGTTTGTTTGGTGATTTTGATGCGTCATGGTAGTCCGGGGCACTTCATTTTCATTTCACAACACTCAAAACAGGTCAAATCCAAAAGAAACCACTCAAAATCTTAAAATCATCACCGACATTCACTGAAGTTTTCACCTTTCAATGGCGACTGGAAAATGGCGGATAGGAAACAACAACCCAAGCCGATAGTGCTGCCATAAGCGGCGGTTCCAGTGAAACTACGTCTGTCCAGAAACTTTCAAACGTTCCGTTGTACGTATGTTTACATTTCGAAAAATCAATAATTGTGTGTGGCTCGAATTTACCTGAATATATTTTTTAAAATCTCTACGAAATGATAAAAATATAGATAAAAACGTATGCTTTGGACGTTTTTGTTAATTTTAGATCATCATAGCCCATAATACCATAATGTAACTTTGTTAAGTTTTAAAACACTGCGTTGAATGAATAAATCATTGAAATTGTTTTTATTGGTGGACATTAAAAATAAATGTCACTGTCATTACTCTATTGGCAACTAGTTTAGGGTTACCAAACTGGCAAAAATTAGCAATTGTTTCCATCAAATCTTACAAAATATTACACTATCACACTAATGTTACGGAGGCAAAATTTTGTAATTATGCAGTTGATTGCATATATTTTTTCTTACCGCACATTTTGTCTGAGTATAAACGGCAAATCCGATTATCTTAGAATATTGGGGGTCTTGGATTACTATTAAAGATCTGAGTAGAGCAAGTCAATAAATCAAATTGTATGTGGCACGAGCGCATGGGCCAGGTAGACGGAAAATTACACGGGCACCAGCCAGCGCCGGTGTGAACCGTCTCAGGTTACAAAATCAACTTGTGTCTAGAATCTAGATGCCTACAGAGGGGTAGGGAGTACTACGACTTATATTATATGTGTGTGTAAAACACAACTTATAAGGTATTTTGATGTTAAAACAGTACCAGTATGAATGTCAAAATAAGGGCGAGAAAAATTTTATAGTGTTTATTGCAAACCCAAATTACGTCCATCGCAAACTGTCGTCATACGTGATGACACCTTCGAAAAGTCTTCGTCCGTTTTCAGTTGCGTCTGAACAATATGTCTGAAACTCAAGTTTCTGTTATACGATACGATTGCTATAACAATATGTATGTTTATGAAAATATTACTTATTTATTTATTAATGCTGTTCACAATACAATCTTATATTTTAGAAAAAATAAGTAAAAATAAAATAAAAATAATTAAATATAAAAATAATTGAGTTGTGTGTCCCTGTTGCTTGTTTGAAGTTTAGGGCATAGCACTTTTCTTACAATATCTACTAAAACACTATTTTCCTTATACTTACTGATTTACAATTTACATAGCTAAATACTTAATTATTATATCCCTTAAAAAATATTATTCTTAAAGTAATGAGCGAATTTAAAATCTTACATGGCAGCTCTAATACGTCAAGTGAAAAAAAAACATAAAAGTGAAGTTTTCTATTTGTATATAATGTACTGATGTACTGAGACTGAACTGACTGTCTAATAAATTTATTTTTGCAGGCTATCTTGCAATAACTAGAAAAACGATAAGTTATTTTATTTCGTCCAAGGGTAGCACCACGATAGTTTATTCTGACTTAATTTTTAATTTGTATGAAAAGATGTTCAGAAATTCATTGAAAATCTTCACTGCAAGAAACTTTCAGGTTATTATATCTGCATCGTTTTTTTACATATTTTTGTGTGGTATATAACATATTTATTTGTTTTACAGGTAATTCCAGTTAGAAATGTCCAAAAGAAGTATCCGAAAGTTGATAAAAAGCTTCAAGCTGCCGCAGAATCTTTAGCAGCCAGAGGGTAAGCCTAAGCCATTTACATACTTTCTCACTTAATTATTCTCAATTTATTCATGTTAATTCACCTACTGTTACGTTAGGTGCTAGTTTAATGTAGGTACCTAAATATCTATAAGTTCACTAACCTAGAAAATGCGTAAATAGTATAATGTAACTGTATTAAATAAACAAATATGTCTTGGTCTAAAGTGTTTGTATTACAATCTAACACACCCTGATTCGAATTTGACCCTGCACTAATGACTTTTTGAATTTATGTCTATATAGTATGGATTTGCACAGGCTTAAGAAACCGACATGTTTGAGGGCCACAAAATTTGAAAACATCTGTCTGTGGTGAAAGGTTCTGGGCGCTTACCACAATTTACTTGCCTAAGAAACTTTCTCTAGGAGTAAAATTTAGAAGAAAGCTATGACCCTCAATAATGAGGAACACAATAATATGTGTAGGAGGAACTGAATCAAAGTATTGTCTTTCCATCCAGTTTCCTGCGACCAACAAAGCCATGGGATCCTCCGGCCGACATTGAAGACACCATCTTGAAGATCTGCTCCAGCAGTGGGCTCAAATCTGACTCGGAATTTGAAGCTCTGGATATAAAATATACAGTCCTAAAAGCATGCAGTGAAGAAACAGGACACAGTGTACCCAACTCTTTACTGCACACTATCGAAACAGTCGGTATGTAAAAATTATTTCTGAGATAGGGTCATTTCGCCTGTTCGCGTCCATTTAGTGCAGTTGGCAAGTTTGAAGGAAAAAATCAAAATGGTGCAGCACTAGTTTCAATGAAAAAAAAAAATGTTATGTGATCATTATATAGTCTATTTTAATATTAAGTTTCAGTTTTGTTCGAAACATCTTGTGTTTTTTTTAAAAAGGCAAATTTCGAAATTTGGCTTTTCACCTAGTTTGCGTCCACAAAATCCAAATTGCGTCCACCCGTGGACCATTTTGCGTCCACCAGCTTAAAGAAGGTATGTGGGGGTGATATTTTTAAGGAAATGCAAAAAAAGACAGGATCTTAATAATTGATTTATTCAAGAATATAATTACTTAAAAACAACATAATGATCATTTTATAAAGCTCTTTAAAAAAAAAACTTATTCTTCTCAGCATAGTAAGGACCTTAAATTAAAAGATAAAAAAAAAACCATTGTTTTTTTCTTACATAATATTCAATTTTATCCAATATTGTGGTCTTGGGATTACCATAATCTTTGCGTATTTGTCTTATAAATTTATTTTTCTTCTGATAGTTGCTTAGCACTTTCTTTAATTTTCTTTAAAATATGTTTCCTTTTCCTTCTTGTTTCTTAGCTCCGATGAATTCATCTTAAAAAAAGATTCTTATCTAGATTTATAAAAAATAGAATTTTAAAAATATAAAAAAAATATTTATGCTATCATCTGTATTTTATAAAATGGACGCGATTAGTTACAATATTATATCCCATACGAATAGTTTGCGTCCACGTGTTATTATAGATCTTTGTGTGTTTCTACACTCCTAATAATGTGGACGCAAATTGGGTATTACAAGCGTGTATTACTAATTTCAAAATGAACGGAATCGCAATTTCTATTGATATTTTAATGACATAAAAATAAACAACTAACTAAAACGTAAATGGACGAGTTCGCGTCCACTGTGGACGCATAGTGCTAGTTTTATAAATTCAGTGTAGTAATTCGCGTCCACCTTATTTTAACTAATTAATAGATAAAAAAAAGGAAATTCATACTTAATATTTATTTATTTATTTAAGACACAAAAACAACTTACAAACTAAAACTTATAATAAAAAACAAACTCCTATGTAAAAAAATAAATATTTTTTTTTTTTTTTATAATCTTCTTTATTTAAGGGGGTTTTTTCAAAGAGAAAATGTCACCCCCGAATATAAATAAATTTGTAAGTCTAACTATTGTGTACAGCTTTCTTTACAATATATAGTTAGTTTTTTCATTATTCATGTCTAGAAACAGCTATGTATCCTAAAATTCACATAGATCAAAACAAGAGTTACCGTCAAACGCGCCGCTGCACACTATTTTTTTATTAAACATCCCAAAGATTCGCACTCCGTAGATGAACAACCGAAACTAACTATTTTTTTTAAACAGGTTGAGTAGGCGCACGGAACATTAGTCTATGTGTGCGTGCTTCTTATACATTGAGGTATTGACAGTAATCACTTAACATTTCATTAGTGTGATAATATACTTATTTTCGAGTATTTTTAATAGCAGGTCCGTAAAATGGACGCAAATTGGGCGATGGACGCGATAGGGCGAACTTACCCTATGCAATATAAAAATACATTATTTTTATAGGAATATTCTTTGTAAAAATATTAATATTTTATAATTAATAGGGTCTTGTTGGTTCCTATTTGGGTTTAGAACCCTGAAAAATAATTTTAACTAAAGTTTTGAGCCCCATATACACTTTATTGTTAACACAAAACATACAAATACAGTCATAAAAAACTTTAATGTAAGACTAGTTCTAAATAAGGTTTAAGTAATATTCTTTGTTTTTCCAGATGACCTCACACAATTTTATTCTACGCCAGTGGATACAAAAACACCATTTGATGCACTCACCAAAATGGACTTGCCTAAAAACTTGCATGTGCAGGCTAATTATGTTAGATTCCATCCAGGTATGATTTGCAATCTGATCTAATGTAGTATATCTGGTTTGCATTTGACCACAGCGTGTTCAAAGTCTTTGAAGATCATTAGATTGTAGTAACATATGGAATGTTTTTTTTTATCTCTCTATCATCTCGCAAGTACACAATTGTAGATAGAATCACCTGTTACAATATTTACAACAATCATAACCATTTTTGATCTGGCTAAGTTATTTATAAAATGTTTGTAATAGTTACCCTGACTACATTAACAATTGTACTGAAAAACAATCATACCTATGTATATGTTACGGTAAATGTGGATAATCGGAAATTATCATTGAGCTATAATGTACGTAAGTACATTATAGCTCAATGGAAATTATACATAATTACCAACACACACGGTAAATGTAGTGAATTATCCACATTTACCGGTAATTATATATAATTACCATACATCTTTGGTAAATGTAGAAAACAATGAAATCAAACATCAGAATCAAAATGTTTATTAGAATAAATACAAGTATAAATAAAATAAATAAATCGCACGAGTAGAGGTTCGGCAAGGAGGCACCGTTATACATTAGAGGTTCCAAAGACTCCCCCTGAATTATAATTAGTCGGTCTTCAAATCGAGAGTAAGCCGGTTTCTTCTAGGCAAGCGTGCTAGATCGTAGATTATAACTTTGCTTAACATCAGGCAAGTTTATTACATATTTTTTTTTATTATTGGATGTGTTTCATAAGCATGTGTGGCTCACCTGGTTCAAATCCAGCCCTAAAAACAAATTAATTCTGCGGGGGAGTCATAACCCTCAGCCATAAGGAAATACAAATTAAGATAGAGAGATGAGTTCCTTATTATTTTTACTTTTAAAATATTCTGTTTCAGAAACTGATACCTTGTTCAATGGTGTGTCGGCATTCCCAAAGAGTTCTACCATAGTAACCGGGCTGAAGAATAGGAAGAAGTATGAAGGGTACTCTGCCAAGAGATCCTGGCCCTGAACTGGATGCAAACTATGTATGCTATATTAAGTGTTGAGTTAGCAAATAAAATATTTAAGTAGTTATATTTTTTTTTATTGCCTTTAATTTTATTGTAAAACTTTTATGAGAAAAGATTGGAAATGTAATGAAAATGTATTAAAATGAATAATGCCATTATAGGAGGCAAAACGAATTTTACTCTAAAATTTTGCTATGATGTTGCTGTGAAGATCCTTGTTAAAACCGGTTTGAATTTCACATCTAATGTGACAATATAGCCTGTATGCTAGGCATGGTGCCCTTTGGCATAGGGCAGATCACTTGGTATAGTTAGGGATGTTTTACATTCTTCTTTTCGAACATACATAAAATAATAGTTACAAAAAATATCATTACTGATGTCTTCAAAAAGTATTGTTATCTGTGGGCCTAGCAGGAATATTACCATCGCAGGATCCGACAATTTGTCGAACCATATTTCATACAAAATTCGTACAGCGAACCTGGTGGCGCGTAACTGAACTATTTTACTTTCGAATACGTTAGCTCCGTAGGATTCGAAATATGATTATGTATGGACGTTTACGTAGTTTGTGCGATAGAAATTGTTTTTGACAGATGATCCGTGAATACCAGACCCAGCCTTCGACAAATAATCGGAAGTTTTCTCACCTAAATTTTTTCAGTGAGAATCATTGTCGACTATTTTGCCATGGATTTTTAATGGATTATTTATTAATATAATATGATAAAAATAATTTAGTACGGACAAATGTTACTTTATTAAATTATGTTTAGCGAAATGTCATTGTAAATATAGTCTGTGACACTAGTAATAATAATAATAACACAATACAATTGTTGTTGAAATTGTTTTGCTGTTGTTGTCCGTTTTTGTTGTTTTGCTATTATTATTAATTTTTTTTGCTTTGTGTTGTTTATGGATGTTTTCTGTTGTTTATTGTTGATTATGGTTGTTTCTTGTGGTTTTTTGTTGTTTCTTGTTGTATTTTATTTTTTCTTGTTGTTTCTTGTTGTTTCTTGATGTATTTTGTTTTTTCTTGTTGTTTATTGTTGTTTTTGTTGTTTTTTGTTGTTTTTTGTTGTTTTTTGTTGTTTTTATTGTTATTTGTGGTTTCTTGTTGTTTTTTGTTGTTTCTTGTTGTTATTGTTGTTTTTTGTGGTTTTATGTTGTTTTTTGTTGTTTTTTGTTGTTTCTTGTTGTATTTTGTTTTTTCTTGTTGTTTTTGTTGTTATTTGTGGTTTCTTGTTGTTTCTTGTTGTTATTGTTGTTTTTTGTTGTTTTATGTTGTTTTTTGTTGTTTCTTGTTGTTTTTTGTTGTTATTGTTGTTTTTTGTTGTTTTATGTTGTTTTTTGTTGTTTTATGTTGTTTTTTGTTGTTTCTTGTTGTTTTTTGTTGTTTCTTGTTGTTTTTTGTTGTTTTTGTTGTTTTATGTTGTTTTTTGTTGTTTCTTGTTGTATTTTGTTTTTTCTTGTTGTTTCTTGTTGTAATTGTTGTTTTTTTAAGGTTTTTTGTTGTTTATGTTGTTTTTTGTTGTTTTTGTTGTTTCTTGTAGGTTTTTGTTGTTAACAACAATAAACAAGAAAAAACAACAAAAAACAACATAAACAACAAAAAACCTTAAAAAAACAACAATTACAACAAGAAACAACAAAAAACAACAAGAAAAAACAAAATACAACAAGAAACAACAAAAAACAACATAAAACAACAAAAAACAACAAAAACAACAACAAGAAACAACAAAAAACAACAAGAAACAACAAAAAACAACAAAAAACAACAAAAAACAAAAAAAAAACACAAAATACAACAAGAAACAACAAAAAACAACATAAAACAACAAAAAACAACAAAAAACAACAAGAAACAACAAAAAACAACAAGAAACCACAAATAACAACAAAAACAACAATAAACAACAAAAAACAACAAGAAAAAACAAAAAAACAACAAGAAAAAACAAAATACAACAAGAAACAACAAAAAACAACAAGAAACAACAAAAACAACAATAAACAACAAGTAAAAAACAAAATACAACAAGAAACAACAAAAAACAACAAGAAACCACAAAAAACAACAAAAACAACAATAAACAACAAGAAAAAACAAAATACAACAAGAAACAACAAGAAACCACAAGAAACAACAAGAAAAAACAAAATACAACAAGAAACAACAAGAAACCACAAAAAACAACAAAAACAACAAGAAAAAACAAAATACAACAAGAAACAACAAAAAACAACAAGAAACAACAAAAAACAAAGCAACACCAACAAAACTAAAAAACAGCACATCAACAAAAAAATAATATACCTACCTACACCAATCTACTTAATTGAACAGAAGAAGGAAACAAATACGTAACCGGAAGTAAATATAAAATTAATCAAAAAAGGAAAGAGAAATATGAAATAGTTCTTCCGGGTATGATGACTTTCCATTACTTACTATCGAATTCTGACTCCAGCTACCAATGCATTCAACTCGTTAGTAATACTTTCGACTTTACGCACGGAAACTTGAGCTAGGGGTACTGTACTATAATTAAAATCTATGGCTGAGAAATAGACATTAGTAAAATATCGTGAGTTATACAGAATGTCGCAGTGCGCAGTTTAGAGATGATGATGGCACAAAATTCTAGTACTTAATGTCTTACAATTTTGTTGTTTAGCTATAAAAAAAGCTATTGCCAATTTTCTCTGACAGCTGATTAAAACTGTCTAACTTTGTTTATTTTGAGGTTAGAAATCAAAGCGATATCGCTATTGTAGAAATTGTATTCGGGTAATGGATTTTATTGTTTAATCACAAATAGTCCATTCGAAATGGTATAAACTGTTCAAAATGAATCTTCTGCTGATATTGGGGTTGGTCTTTTTGGGTATATATTCATGCGTATCATGGTAAGTAAATTATTTACCTATGACTCCTCCGACTTCTGTTTTCTATTATTGTTTTTGTTTTGTATGATGATTATTTTCGCTTCGCGTATTTTTAGGCTGCTCCCGACGCTGTTGGCGTGGCTGTTCATGCGAAAATACCATATAAAACTAAAAATAGGCAGAATTGCGGTGCCCAAATTGATACTAAAGGATGTAAGCTTGGCTAAAGATGGATATTCTATCGTAAGTATACTGACGAGATTTTATAATATGATACACACTGTACATAGGTATATTGTAGTATTCATTTTATATCATTAATAAATATCTTTATCTTATACAAAATAAGTCTATAAACACTACATGAAAAGCAGAAGCTCATTGATAAGATATTATTTTCACTGTTTTACGTCTAATATTTCCTGTATAACATGAGGAAATACTATAAATAACACTATTAATTATAAGCATTGCAATATTTTCCAGCACATCAACGAATTTTCATTCCAAAGTAGTTGTTTCAACTCTGAAATCAACAAGCTAGTGTCTGTGGTCATCCGAGGGGTAGAACTAACTAACAATGTGGAGGAGAAGAGGAGTGTTGTTGTGGAGACCATCCTCAAGCCCCTCCTGTCTAAGCAGAACTCCTTATCTAAAGGAGAGATGGATGAAATGGCGGAGGAAAGTAATATCCTGGATAGAGAGCTGGCAGCAGTGGCTAGTAGGAAGTTACTAGACTTCCGGGATAAAAAGCTACCACATAGCTTGATTATGTTTGCACAGGTATCTATATAACCTAGCTATAAAGTACCTAGCTTTTGTATACGCTTGGATCATATAAAAATCTTGTGTGATGGAGAGTTTAATTTAAACTTTCTAATACTTATGATTTATTTATTTTGTAGTTCATGGGAGTCCACATTTTCAATGCCATAGTGACCATCCACTATGGTCCTCCGGAGCAAGCAGCCTCTATCCATGTGACTGCAGGGGAGATCCATGCTGACGGTGCTGCTGGAGGCCCGGCACGAGCCCTGGTCTTCTCCACCAAGGTTGTGGATGGCCAAGCAGCCATTGTAGCCAAGGGAGAGAGGCTTGGGGAAGCTTCATGCAGTTTTGTGGTTGAAGGGACTGTGAAGGCAGAAGGGCCTTTGAATGTGGAGGTAATTAATAAAATGGGACATAATTATCATATAGCACCATTTAGCCCCATACTAATCAAACAATTCAACTAGAAATAAGATAGGTATATATTTTATATAAAACAGATAAAACAATTTATTGGTAATGTTTTACAATTACATGTCATTCATTTAAATATAACTTATATAATTATTTCACATAATTCCTACCATTTATATTTAGGTAGGACTTCTTGTAAATAGAAAAAAACTTGTCAATAGTATAAAAAGTTTGTTGAACGAGCCACTTCTTCAGTTTAATTTTAAATACGCTATCACTTAAGTTATTAGTGATATCAGTCGGGAGGCAGTTGTACACCTCCGGACCTTTAACATGTGTGGAGTTCCCGGCGCGAATGATATACTTGTATATATTTTTTGTTACCACTTACTATAGTACAACAAGGATTGAGAATACGAGTGCCACTTGTATAGATAATTTTTTAGTTAACTTTGAATCATATAAAAGTTTTGTAATAAATCACAAATTTGCAGATCACAAAACAATTAAATTAGTAATTAATTACTGTGTAACTAGTGCTGATAACTCTGGTAAACCAATTCGTTTAACAAGATGTATATCAGAAAACAATAAAAACTACTTTCATTATCTTGTACAAAATGATTACGATCAATTAATTACTCGGATTAAAAGTACTGTAGATACAAATTCAAAAATGAAAATTCTGCAAGATGCTATAAAATATTATTATGACATTGCATTTCCCAAAAAAAAGAATTATTTTAGCCGAAATCCAAAAAAATGGACAACACAAGGTATACAGGTATCAAAAAATAATCTAGCCAACATGGAAATACAGCAAGAATCCCAACCCTGCAAGAAAAGACTCGCCAAGATATATAAGAAAATATAAGAAGGTATAAAAGAAAGTATTTTTGGCTTCTAAAAATTTACTATATAGATACAGAATCAAGAAATCAAATAATAAAATAAAAGAAACATGGAAAATCATAAATGAACAAATAAAATTTAATAAGAAACAGAACAACAACAAGAAAGGGATAAATAAGATTGTGACAGAAACTGGTGAAGAAATAACAGATCACGAAGACATAGCAAATGCTTTTAACAATTTTTTTGTAAATATTGCTAAGAAGTTAACTTGCAATACTAACATAGACGCTAATAAATGCTTAGAATATTTGAAATTGACACCAAAGACTATGGAAAAGATACATTTTGACTTAGTAGACGATAAAGAACTTTGGACGATTATAAAGAATATGAAACAAAAAACGACACCGGACTTTATTGACATGAATTCAAAAACGTTAAGGGAACTTTTACTGAATAATCACTTTTTATTAGGGCTATTAAAAGTGGTTATCAATGAGTGCCTCCTAAAGGGCATATTTCCAGATTGTCTTAAACCTGGCAAAGTTATACCCTTGCTCAAAAAGGAGACCCTACTGAAGTTGGCAACTATAGACCCGTGTGCATTCTACCCACTCTTTCAAAAATATTGGAATGTGTAATGAAAAAACGAATCATTTCTTATTTTGAACAAAATGATTTATTCACAAATTCACAATTTGGTTTTCGTCCGGGTCGTTCGACAGAGATGGCAATCAGGAAAGTTGTCTACTATATTCTTGAATCAATGGACCAAAGTAACAAATGTGCAAGCGTATATTGTGACCTATCAAAAGCTTTCGATTGTTTGAGACATGATATATTATTAATTAAATTAGAATATTATGGATTCCAAAGACATGAATTGAATTTAATGCGAACATACTTAGACAAACGAGAACAAGTCGTATCTATCAATGACAAAACATCTTCAAAGAAAGTTATGGACATAGGAGTGCCACAGGGTTCAATATTGGGCCCTGTGCTGTTTCTCATTTATATAAATGACCTAGTAAATGTGTTACCTGATTGGACATACGTAAGTCATTTCGCCGACGACACTCATGTGATAAGAGATAAAAATAGAGACAGACTAGAAATAAAAATAAATGAAGCCATGGATATTCTAAAAAGCTGGTTTAGCGCAAACGGTATTATACTTAATGAAGAAAAGACTGTTATTATGAGATACAAATCAAGGAAAAACAAAGGAGATACAAACTTAAAAGAAAATGTATTCCTGGGATATTCGATAGACTATACAGTAACTCATAATTCTCATATCTTAAAGCTATGTAAGAAGATAGGAAGCGCCAGTTATGCACTTTACAAGTTGCGGCCTCTGTTAGACAAGTCGGCTATGTTGTCTGTATACTACGCACACATACATTCCCGCCTAAGGTATGCTATCACAGTCTGGGGTAATGGGGCTGATATACAGAGGGTACTCAGAGCACAAAAACGAGCGTTAAGAAACATGTTCGGGCTGAAAAAGCGAGCATCAGTAAGGGAACATTTTAAGGAAAATAAAATTATGACAGTAATATCGATGTATATATATAATTGTCTTCTAGAAATTCATGATGAAAGAGAAGTATGGAGAAAAGAAAAGAATTACACATTGAGGAAACCTGCCAGTTTAAAGAAACCCAATAATAGATTAGTCAAAACAAAGAAACGGTATATTTCACAAGATTTGCATGTATAACAAATTGCCACACAGTATCGCAAACCTACCATATAATGCTTTTAAGAGGAGGTTAAAACATTTTTTTGAGATACACCCATTTTACAAAACAAAACGAATTTATGACTAGTGCCTTAACTGAATCTTCATTTTTGATAAAAAAACATTAATCTTTGTTTGATATACCTACCTAGTTTTATTTTGTATAATTTAATTAAATCTAAGAAATGAAATTATTTGTAAATTGACTTGCCCTGTACGGTGCGATGCCGTGAGGTAAATAAAAATATGATTTATGATATGATTAGTACCTAGAGCGAGAAACTAGAGTGAATTATAACTTACTCTAGAGATATAGGTACATAACATAAGTATTTTTGTCTCTGTACACTGTAATACTGTTATTTCTTTGACTCTAGTTTGTCGGTCAGATAGCTAATGCAAATTTAAAGAGAGAAAGAAAACATTTATTGTGGCAGATTTAACAGACAAACACACAAACAAAGCCAGTTCTTTTCCTTCTACTCGTCTACGTAATATTTACCTATATTTAAAGGAATTATTTTCCCATCAAACTTTGTGTTTAGTTTCCATGCCTCATGTTCCAAAAATAGATGGTATTTCATAACAATGTCAAGGTCTCGCCTGAACCAAGCTCATTACTATTGATTAGTGCCGGCTTGGATTCATTGCTAGGTCAAATATGTTAGCTATTCTAAATGTAGCCCATTTTAAAACTTTTAATGATAGATAGTATTTGTATGAATGTTATTCAAATTAAAGTAGTCATATAGTAAGTATTGTGTATAAAAATAATAAAATAACTAAAAATCAGAGAAAAGTGGCTTTGTCTAAAGTTCTAAACTAACTAATTGTAACATTTTTTAAAGACCAAACAAAATTATAAATTATGTACTAAGTAAATAACTATAAAACTTCTGCTACTGTGATATAAAGTCAATAGTTGCTTATACAAGATATACAAAATATTGATAGTAAATATTATTGTTTATAGCAATAAACCTAATATTTACTATCAATAACATAAAAAAATATAATTGAATGGAAATTTGCCCGAACACAAGCACCTCAGAGTAATGCTGACAGCATTTTGTCTCTTTCTTCAACATTGACAGTTAAAATCGAACTATTTCTACATTACAGAAAATCCATGCAGCAGTATGCAATGTGACGGTGACATTCCAAGATGAGTTGTACCAGTTCTTGCAGAAGCACAAAAAGCGGAGACCAGCTCACACACAGGTCCCGAGCAATGATGATCACATGAGCACCTTGGTGCAGAGACTGTCTCCTGTTATACCTAAGGTCTGGTGAGATAATAATCTTCCTTTTTCTTATTGAATAGAGTGAGATTGTGGCAACTATCACTCTGGTGTTGGTAGTTTATCAGGCTGACCTAAAAAGGCCACTGACATGGCTTAACAACTGCCATACTGCTCTGTTAGCTTAGTTGGTAGTGGCTCTGCCTTCTAATCTAGGGGTGTGGGTTCGATTCTGGCATGACATAAGTAATTATGAATATTAAAATTTGTAATTAAGTACTTGTATTGAGTCTGGTTGTTTCTATATATAATAAGTATTTATGTACAAAAAAAAGTATATATGTATTATATCCGCTATCTAGTATCGTATCCATGATACAAGCGTAAGCTTAGGATGGGGCTAGATGGCGCTGTATGATATGTCCTAAAATATTTATTTATTTACAAGACAAACAGCCAAGACCTACAATTAACGTGTCATCTGACCAACGAAAGCGCCCAAAATAGAATGCCATTCTTTGGTGGATGGATGATCCAAGGATGATGCTTAATGTATGAATGTGACAGCAATACTCTGCTCTTTGATATTGTTCCTTGATTTTTGCGCCATAGCGACAGATATACTTTATTCAATTCTTATTTCTTGATTACGTTATTTTATCTACACTAATGTTGTAACATTCTACTTATGTTTCCAATACTTGACTTAATACTACTAATTACTACTGTTATAGCGCAGACAACAAAACACTCAATTTAAGCAATTTCACATGATGGTATAATATCCACATCGATATCGTAATATCTCATTATAACCAATCAGGTTGATCGCGTTTTATTGATGCGCGCAGCTGCGCTCTCATTGGTTAGATTTTAATGGCAGCAAAATCACTGTGACAATACACGTACGCGTGAATTTAATTTAATAAATTAAAAGTTAAAAATGGATAGCGACGATGATATTTGTACGCCTCCGGATATTCTAGAATTGGCAACAAAAGTAACTCACAATCTTTTGCCAGAAAAATCTAGAAAATTATATGAAAATAAACTATTGTCAGCTTTTACTCTTGTTGTTTGATTAATTGCATTAGTGAAGATAAAGTAGTGTATGCAACTGCATATAACACTGTATTAAAACACTCGTTACTATTATGAAACGAGCGCAGCGAGTTTCATAAACTCACACTCGTGTTTTTATACCCTTCATTATATTTCGTAAATTTCATGCTTCAGATATAATAAACATGGTAGTACTTTTATCCTACAGGCAACATTTGCACGAATTTAGAGACTGGATTTGACTATAGTCAATACAAGTAAAATAAAGTCCTTCTAACTTCACTTGGAAGCCATCTTGGTATCCATCTTGGCTGTCGACCTCATTCTTTTTTCGTGCACGGCAACCAACGCTCGCGTCAAGCGCCTAAGCACAACTTCAAAATTTAAATAAAATATATTCATAATTATTTTTTAAAAGTCGCAAGTTTCAACGGATTCAACATTTTGGAATAAAATTCGTACATTTTTAAATCGTCATGAGATGCCGAAGATAATCTGGGTGAGTCGAAATAATTTCGTATACCGTTCTACCTTCCTGCAAAAAATGTTACCGACATTTCGAAAGAAAATTGTGCTCAAGTTTTTAAGTGATATAATACTCCCATACCGGGATATAAGGAAATTTGTAAAATCATAAGCTATAACGGATTGAAGAATTTGGAATGAAATTCGTTAATTTTTAAATCGCAAGTTACAATGGACTCAACGTTTTGGAATTTATTTGTGCATTCGTAATGCGATACCGAAGATAATCTGGGTGAGTCGAAATATTTTCGTATATACCTGCAATTTTTTTTACTGACTTTTCGAAAGAAAATTGTGCTCAAGCTTTTAAGTGATATAACACTCCCATGCCGGGATCAAAGCAGATAACCTTCGGTATCTTCTCTTCGAGAGCGCTGCACTCCCGTGCCGGGACCAAAGTGCAAGAACCTTCGGGGTTTCTTTCTTCGAGCGCTGCACTCCCGTGCTGGGACCAAAGTGCAAGAACCTTCGGGGTTCTTTCTTCAAGCGCTGCACTCCCGTGCCGGGACCAAAGTGCAAGAACCTTCGGGGTTCTTTCTTCGAGCGCTGCACTCCCGTGCCGGGGCCAAAGTGCAAGAACCTTCGGGATTCTTTCTTCAAGCGCTGCACTCCCGTGCCGGGACCAAAGTGATTGATTTATTGATACTTTATTGGACACAAAAAAACATAATACACAAACAGAAAAGAAAATTAATTAAAACTAATGCCACAAATGGCGGCCTTATCGCTAAAAGCGATCTCTTCCAGGCAACCGTAGGATGGAGAGGAAAATATATAAAAAACAGACTAGACGGGGTGTACAATAACGATTACATGAAATTTGACTATAAAATCTTAAACAATAAACATAAACATTTAAAATTATACACTATTCTAACCCATACTTATACTACAGAAATAACTACTATAAACTTACATATAAATAAGTATAATATACTATAAACTTACATACAAATAAATACAATATATATAATATAAATATAAGTATAAGTATAAGTATAAGTATAAGTATAAGTATAAGTATAAGTATAAGTATAAGTATAAGTATAAGTATAAGTATAAGTATAAGTATAAATATACATATAAATATAAATATAAATATAAATATAAATATAAATATAAATATAAATATAAATATAAATATAAATATAAATATAAATATAAATATAAATATAAATATAAATATAAATATGTGGGGACGGCGGAGCATCTTCGTTATCCATAATAGTAATTCTACCGGCTGGGCATGGATATTCGGGCATGGAGAAATAAAACGTAGCACTTCAACTTATTGATGGTATATTACAATTTGTTCGAGGTTAAACTATGAAATACAACTGTAGGAAGATTGTCTGATAACTAATTACACTAATTCGGTCGACACTCCAACCAACACGTAACGCCACAACGCGATGCGAACCGATTGCCGTCCCAAGTAAGAATGGCGGTCTCTCGCACGGCACTAGCGCTGGTTGTTGCGTCAGAGCAGGACCCCGAAGTTAGTCTCAAGTCAATGTCAGCCGTTATTGACAGTGACACAAACATTATAACACATTTCGAACATTGTGACAGCTGACAGTGACATTGAAACCAACTCGCCTACTCTCCGAATCAAACATTAAGATCAACTTAAACACTCTTCGAATCAAACGCGCCGACACGGCCAGACTGACATTCGCACGTCCTCGTGCGATCCGTTTTCTCTAGCAGCAGATGACCTGGAATTAAAGAAAAGACACAACTGGGATCACAAATGTCATTTCGCTCGTCTATCCTGACAATTTCGAAAGATATCATTCAGTACACGCACATATTATCAGTATCTACATTTGGCTTCGAGAAATTGAGATCACGTCAAGATGTTGTTTCAACTAAGTTAATTATCACACAAAACTTCACTATTCGACCTCGTGCGAATATGACCGTACCGCTGCAGGGTGCCCCCACCACCAAGATCGCCACTCACCGGCAACGACAAGGAAGCACCGGACAGCCCTGCAGCTGCAGCTCCACCCCAAGACACTATTCGACATCGTGCGAATATTATCATAACGCTGCAGGGTGCCCCCACTACCAAGATCGCCACTCTCAGGTAACGACAAGGGAGCACCGGACAGCCCTGCAGTCGGAGCACCTCTCTACGACAATATTTGACATCATGCAAATATCGCCAAATCTCTAGCTTCTACCCGACGGCATCTCATACGACGTGACGTTATCTCATCTGACGTGAAACCAACTAACTCTTAAGCAATGGTGTTGAATGATACGTAACAAAGTCACATCTCAAAATTAAATCTCTAATTCACTTCCCAATGCTGAGAGGGTCGCCGAGGTGGCGCTCATTGTGTGCGAACTAGCAACCAAATCGTATCATCGTCTGATGAAACCTCCTCATTACTTTAACTTTGACCCGCCGTCTCGGCCTCCTCCTCCTCATCGTCAACATAATTAATCAAAAGGTATCTACCTACTTCTATTAAGCCGTCAAGACTCCTGGGCACTATGCCCAGATTTTCGTGAACATCTTTATGAATCTGATTTTAACTATCTATCTTTTCAAAACGTGGGTACCTGTGCTGTATTACTATGCCTTCTATTCTAATCCTTTCGCAGTACCCAGAAATTGATTGACTGTTTTACTATTCACTAATGAGTAACCAAAAGGAAACGAGCTCACCGGGAGTATGGTCAAAGTGTCTCGGGCAGACTATGTACGCTCCAAACCACGCCGACAGCATCCCTGCTCTGGCGGTGCTGATCAGCAAGAAGGCGGCACCACTTGCTACTGGCTGGGTGCGAGGAGTGACAACAGCATCCTGAAAACAGAAACGGATACGCGCCAGTACTGAGGCATCTAATATGGGCCATTTAAACAGGGATGATTTCAGCTTCAGTTTCATTTTATTTGCACAGTATATATCTTGAAATTCAATCTCTAACGGACACGACTCCCAGAAAAGCTGGACTGTTAACAGAAAAATCTCAACAAATCCTGTCAAGACCTGATTTTACTGAAATATCTTGCGTAAAATAGGAAAAGACTACTAAGTTAAAACTATGACAATGTTAATTTTGATTGAATCTAGAATTTCAATTAAATTTCACAGTGCACAGCTGACCTATTATGTGGCATAAATGAACTCAAACTTATTTAGCACGGCAAAATCATAAAATAGCTACGCACTAACAGTTATCAGCAGATTGGCAATAAATTTTCTACAAAAAAATACAATACTTAATCGTACCGCAACATTTATAGTGCTGTATGCTCGTATTAACTGGTATGGTTCTTCTCAATAACGCCTTTTAATCATTTATAACAAATTGCAACCAAATCTTACTTCGACAAAAGAGCATTCAACACCAGAAACGTAATGAATTTAAACAATATCACCTTTGATATCCGATGAAGTTGCACGCTGCACTCAGTCAGCACTCGACCCTGGCTGCGCTCGCCCGGCCGCGTGATACCACTGCTGCTTCATGTGCCGTGGTCGCCCGGCTGCATGCCACCACTGCTGCTCCATGGGCCGCGGCAGCTCGACCGCGTGCTACCACCGCTGCTCCATGTGCTGCCCGGAGCGCACGCCACTGCAGCGGCATCGCGCATCACTGCCACGTGGCATGAGTCTGCTGCAGGCGCTGCTCTTGTACTCCCTCACGATGCGGTCCATATCTTGTAATCTTCTTGCTTGTCAATATTTTTTGTCGTTTCTTTCGTAGTCTTTCTTGTACGACATTTCCAATTAGAAGATATAAAATTCCTACCAAATCCGAACAGCAAATCTTGTCTTTCAATTCACAGCACACATATTCGTAAATTTCAACGCAATTATGAAATCGCTTTATGGTCTTCTCTGGTCCGAGGATTATCGTTGCCGCATTGATAAGTTTCAGTAAAACTCAAATCCCAACTGCTTTTTATCTTTCACACGTTTTTGTTCATTGACACGAAGAATTGATAATGTTCGTGGGTCTGATTTTCACGTAGGCAGAACATGCATGGCTCCCATTGTGTTTCTCGGCGATCAATTATTTCTCCATTTTGCCATCATCCCACTTCTGATGTGGGGACAGCGGAGCATCTTCGTTATCCATAATAGTAATTCTACCGGCTGGGCATGGATATTCGGGCATGGAGAAATAAAACGTAGCACTTCAACTTATTGATGGTATATTACAATTTGTTCGAGGTTAAACTATGAAATACAACTGTAGGAAGATTGTCTGATAACTAATTACACTAATTCGGTCGACACTCCAACCAACACGTAACGCCACAACGCGATGCGAACCGATTGCCGTCCCAAGTAAGAATGGCGGTCTCTCGCACGGCACTAGCGCTGGTTGTTGCGTCAGAGCAGGACCCCGAAGTTAGTCTCAAGTCAATGTCAGCCGTTATTGACAGTGACACAAACATTATAACACATTTCGAACATTGTGACAGCTGACAGTGACATTGAAACCAACTCGCCTACTCTCCGAATCAAACATTAAGATCAACTTAAACACTCTTCGAATCAAACGCGCCGACAAATATAAATATAAATATAAATATAAATATAAATATAAATATAAATATAAATATAAATATAAATATAAATATAAATATAAATATAAATATAAATATAAATATAAATATAAATATAAATATAAATATAAATATAAATATAAATATAAATATAAATATAAATATAAATATAAATATAAATATAAATATAAATATAAATATAAATATAAATATAAATATAAATATAAATATAAATATAAATATAAATATAAATATAAATATAAATATAAATATAAATTCATAGACATACATAAACTAATAAGCAGCAGTATAGCAGCATACCAGTTCTTTACTTGGCTTTTAAAAGATTCCAGTGACGGGGCCTTCTTAATGCTAAGAGGTAGCTCATTCCAGAGGCAAACAGCTTGCACAGCAAATGAGCGCCCAAAGAAGGATGGCGAGTTAAATTTAGGGTGAGATAAAGTTAGCATTTCCGACGACCGAAGATTACGAGCGTGGGTGTCATGTACATATTTTAATCGACATTTTAAATAGCTGGGAGTTGTAGGATTGAATAAAACATTATAAAGAAGAGACAAGACATGTGCATTCCGGCGAAGGCGAATTGGCAGCCACTTGAGCTTAAGGCGATACTGAGATACGTGGTCATATTTTCTCAAGCCAAATATGAACCTAATGCAGTAATTTTGGAGCCGCTCAAGTTTTCCTAACTGGTGTTCTCGCAGAAACCAAAGTGCAAGAACCTTCGGGGTTCTTTCTTCGAGCGCTGCACTCCCATGCCGGGGCTAAAGTGCAAGAACCTTCAGGGTTCTCTCTTCGAGCACTCCACTCTTATATCTTCGCATGAAACTTACTCACACTACTAACATGAGTATGAAATAGTTAATGTAATTGGTTGCGACCGTTTTAATTATTATTAAATAAATACTCATATAATATTGATCGAACTTCACTTTGTAAGTCCGTTTAGTCATATATTATATGACAGTTGCATAAACTACTATTATATCTTGATATATGTATTTCTTTTTTCAGATATTCAGTCTAAAGATAGACCCAACGCGATTTGGCTGTTACGATAAAACATCTAGCACAGGATTTGAGATGTCCTTTCACAGTATTCAAGTAAGTGGTTTATTGAAAACTTACTTTAGTCCTTTATTAATTGAAGAAGAACAATAATTACCTCTCCTTATATTTCATTAATATCAGAATATGTTGCGTTTTTTATGCAATTTTCCAACCAACCATCTTTTCCAATCATTTAGTTAGGAAATGATAAAAGTAATGTGTTTGTAATTCAAGGTGAATTCACAATATTATTTAACTCACAGCGTCATCTATCGCCACCACCAAGTAACTGTTTCATCGCAGGTGAACTCCAGATTCAGCGCGGCGTCAGTACACATGGACAGCACCGGCCGGCCCGTGGCAGCACTGCCGCAGGTGTACGTGGCCTTCCAGATGGACCAGTTTCAGTTCGCAGGAGACAACGAGCGACTGCTGTTCCTTGACAAACTCAAACTGGACGCTAAGGTATTAAATTTAGTTGTAATAACCGGCTTGCACTTACGTCACAAAATATGTCGAAAATGTATAAGGTATTAGAAATAAATTATGGGTCAGTTTGGGATAATTTTCAAATAATATATATTGTGTTTTTACGCCATTGATACACTAAAGTACATTAGTGTAATCTGCTATAATAATTATGTTTGACGTTGGCTAATTCGTGTGTTTATATCGATTGATTATTATGAACTGAATTTCATGCCATATAATTTATAAATAGATTTTTATAAATTAATAATAATTATTTTCTGTTGCAGCTGGAAAAGGGCGTCCTCAACCTGTACCTAATAATCAGTACATTGAATATATTATACACACACAGCAGAGTCATCAAATGGTACAAATCTTTTAAGGAGAAGTCGAAGAAGTCACGAGCATTACAAATCAAAGATCTCAATAAAGGTAAGTGCAAGTAACAGAAATGGTAACTCAAGGCCCATGTATAAACAAACATATGTCAAACATATCTCTTAAACTTAGAACTTATTGTTGTGCTTGTTGTGATAATATGACTTTGATGTCTAACTATAAAAAATCTTTATTTTTGACGCTACTGTGACAGCACAGTACTGTGTAAAAATTTACACAGGAAAATTTTTGTGGTTTTATCAAAACGAGACTAATCGAAGAACTAGGTGGTCAAATGTCAGTTCTTTTTGTTACTGCACTTCTTGTTACATTAGGTTTTATAGTAATGACTCGAAACAAATTATCGTCAATTCTGACTCTAATTATCGTCAAGTTAAAAACTTTAAAGTTCTTCATTCACAATTTATAAGTAGATTTTTTAGTAACATGCAGTCGCCAATGCGTTATTTCCATACAAATTGTTGTATAGTAAGACTCAAAAACTCGCCAAAACCATACAAAAGATCTCGCCTATAGAAAACTAAAGGCAGTGGTTTTGTGAGTTTTGAAAAATGAGAGAATCAGTTCATTCAGCTCCGCTGCACACTTTTCAAAATGAATACGATACAAGACCGACAGACTGGCCACCTTGCGGCGATGTTCCAAACTTTGGAGTTTTGCCTTTTAAAAAAAGGTTAGTAGGTAAAACTTTTACCTACCTACTAACATTTTTTTTTTCTCTTTTTAGAGATCTTTGTTTAGAAGTCAACAATTGAGATATTAACCTTCCCTCTATAATATACATATTACATGCAATGTCCCCCAGTCCCCTCCAGCCCCCCCGCGTGGGTGGCGCGCGTGTTCTCCGCGTGTGTGGTGCAGGGCTGCGCAGAGCTGCGCGCGGTGTGCGTGCACGCGCGCCTGCCGCAAGCGCGCGCCGCCGCCGCGGGCTGCGCCGGGGTCAAGGTCAAACTGGACCAGCTGCTCGATACTAGAGGTCAGTATCACCTGGAACTCGATTGGGTTACTGAAAGATAGTTGGGTAACTGGGCCCGAGATACTGGAAGTCTGTTGTCCAGCTGATTTAAGAGATCATAGTTAGTCAAGTAAGAGATCAGGTGCTGCGCAGGAGGACAATTGGCCACTAGAATACAGTTAGCCAAGTGGACACTCGTGATTAGTTGGTCAACTAAATTCTAAAAGTCAATTCAGCAAATTCTTGACTTGCAGCAAGGATTTTGATCACAATAAACATTTGATAATAGATCGAATTTCAATTAACTTAAGGATGCATTGGAGCAAATACGACACTACGAACACATGTGGAAAATTAACAGATAAATTTCGTAAGTAAAAATAAAATCTATAAATAGTTCTCCCTCTTATTAAAAATTTTATGTACCAGAAAAGTTACCTAAATGTAACCTTATTTCAAGACACTCTTCTTATTTACTTTGTTTCGCATATTCTCAGAAGACGCATACCGTTCCGAAGTGGCCCGCATGGTGGTTGGGTCCCGGCACTGGAGCGCGGAGCTCCTCGTGGACGGGGGCTGGGCGGCGGCCGGAGGCGCAGCCCTGGGGACCAGGGAAGCGCCGCCGCGGAGACACCACTCGTGGGGGTCGGCGCTACTGGCCGTCGCACTGGTCAAGTGGGGCTCGCATCCGCCTAGAGACTCCAAGGTGAAAAACAATTTTGTAAAAATAACGATAGATGTTTTTACAAAAAACTACATTAGATGCGGTGACTCTGCAACAGTTTATGAAAATATGAAGCTAACTATAAATATGTGTTCGTAAATACTGAATTCCAGGATATGTAGCAGTGTTGGCTGTAGACATTTTGCAAGTTGTCTAGTTTATAAACTACCTTCTTTTTCTACACTATCAGAAAGAATGTAATGTAATTATTTTATACGTGTAATTATTGAGATAGCTATGCAGCAGCAATGCTTAGCAGCGAGTGAGCTGTGATGAACCGCGAACTAACATTTACCTCGTAAACTTAAAATAATGATAAAAAAGAAAATATTTTTTTAACTTGGGTATACTATTTTACAGGTAGAAGCAATGATGGACTGCCTCCGCCTGGAATGGAGCCCCATAATGGCGGAGACCGTCCTCTCCCTGTACGACTGCCTCCTCGACTACCTCCCCCCGCACCGCGCCTCCCCCCCGCCCGCGCCAGACTCCCCCCCTCCTTACAACAACAATATCTCAGTGAATGTAGCTCTGTCTCACATCAACCTGTTTCTGATTGTGAGCGAGACGATGTGTCTCATGACAAGGATAGATGCAGTCACGTTGGAGAAGACGGTGCATAAGGCGGGGGCCGTCGTGTCGGGGTTCAAGGTGGTCGATATGGTGCCTTATAAGGGTGAGTGGATTGTTTATAACTGATTTATCTGTTTTTTATTGAAAAATATTTTAAACATGCATAAGGAATTTGGAGCGCGAAAATTAAGTCATAATCAATAAAATCAAAAGTGTGTACGTGGCTATTGCGGCCTAGGGTGTAACACGCTTACCTAGAAGGTATCTCATCATCATCATCACCAGCCTACAGTGGTCTACTTCTGGACATAGGCCTCTCCCAAGGCACGCCACTCAACCCGATTTTGTGAAAACTGAAAAATGGTACTCAATAGGTTCCTTCTTCAGTTTTCACAAAATCTCTTAATTACAATGTTACGGCAGCATAAACAAGTACAAACTTGAGACTTACTTTGTTCATTAAATTTGTTGCAGGTAACATGCATTGCCAGCGTTCAGACGAGATTCCCACCACATTCTTCCACGTGAAACTGGCGAGAATCGAACAAGTACCCTCAAAGGAAAAACACTCCGCATTACTAGACTTTCAATTCTTAGAAAGCGTCGACTTCGAATGGAGTGCCAACTTACATCTTAAAATACTAACATTCATCAGAGCTTTGAAAGGATTTAGACACGAGTTGAAGGAGAGGAAGGGAGATGAAGATAGTGGAGTTAGAGAAAAGAAAGGGAGGGCACTAGATTGGAGAGTCACGTTCAAGAGTGACACAAATCTGTTGCTGATATTGTCGGAGGAAAATACTATGATATTTGGGACTGGTAAGCGAAAAAAATACATAATAAACGTTTGGAGATACTAAGAATTGATAACAGTACACGTTCCAACAATTTATAGATTTTTTTGTATGTTTATGTGTGTCTCTGTTTATTTAAACGCTCATCACGCAAAAACGGCTGAACGGATCTCCATGATTTAAGATATGTATGTAGGTAGCATGTGAAGTGTCATGGGCTAATTTTTATCCCAAAATATAACGAACTAAGCCGCGCGCGTCCACTAGTATTGAATAATTCTTTATTACGATAGGTTTCCTTAACTTCCGTAAGCGATTCTTAATTCAATCATTAATCAAAAGCTAGCGGCATATGAAGCTTTTGACTTTTAGTTGCAGTTGCCATTTAAGAGTTTTAACGTTTTTTGTACTTTAGATTTATTCACTTTAGTTTATTCATTATATTTGGATCTGATTTGTTTAACTTCACAATAATTCCTTTCAGACGACATGACAGTGTCCTACGACCACGAGGCCGGTCTCTCCATCCTGTGGAGCAAGCTGGCCATGATCCTCAACGGTGCGGAGGTGCTGACAGTACTGGGGTACAATCAGCAGCGAGCCACCGACGACCCCGAGGTGCGCGTCGAGAGACGGGCCAATGAGAGGTTCCAGTTACTGTGGAATAAGTTGTGGTGAGTTTATTGTGTTGCTGACTGTACATATTAGCTGTATGGACAGGAAACATCTTTAGACGATTCGAAAATAAAGATTCTATTTCCTTTGTTTTAAGCTTCCCTATTCAATAGAATATATTATTACTATATTCGAGAGAACTCCTCTAACGAATTGATTCTGCGAGGAAGTCACGACGCTCAGTCATGAGGAAATACGACTCACAGAGAGAGAGAGAGAAGTTTCCCTATCACAATTAAATTCATCTTCAAATACTATTCTTGAATTCTTTTCCATGTGTCAAGCATCTATTTACAAGTCAGATTTGTCATGGTTAAAATTTAACAGAGTTAACCATAAGCAGTATATTAAATGCTTTTAATCTTAAATTAAATAAAACAACACCACTGGGCAGAACAAGTCTTTCAATAATAAAATAGATAAATAAATATTCTGGAATATTTCACACAGCGCCATCGACAATAAAGCTCATTTCATTTTTTTTTTCATTTCATTAACGCTCATTTTATTTCAATAATTCTTTCACCGTAGGGCAGTAAACGTGGACTCGGTCCGCGTTGTATTCCCATACAAGCATCGCTTCGCGGAGGCGGTGCAGGGTGACTTCGTGTCCCTCTTCAAGTGGATCAAGATGGTGCACGGCATCAAGAAAAAACCGTTCACGGCTGAAAGTCCACTGCCCAGTGATCTACATATTAAGGTAAATTTAACTTTATGATGAAGGAATAGGAGTGAATTTTGTATGACAATTTGTTAAGTACATGTTATGTTTCAATTAATACATTGTTTTTTAGTGTAATAGGGACAAAATTAGCTTCGGTCACTCACAGGATCCTATATTATCACTTTACCAAAAAAATAGCGATCATTCGTTGCTCCGCTGCGGCAAAAGGAACAAACAGACCGATAAACACACTTTTATTTTGAACTGTTTTGTCATAATCATATTTTTGCTGATTTTGAAATGGTTTAGTGAAAACATCAAGAACTAAGTTATTAAGTATAACTTTTATGTTGAAAAACAAATGTATTGTAATTGCAGATAGAAGAGTTCGTGATAGAGATGAGCGACGACCCGTTCGAGGTGAAGCTGCGAGACAACTACGAGCTGCTAGAGGACGAATACAAGGAGAGCCAGAAACGGAGGACCATGCTCGACGCTAAGGTAGGGTTACTTTCAGCAGGTGAGGTTGATGGAATGGACAAAGAAACAATTCACACTACCATTTAGATTTTAACTACATGACCCTGTGTTGTATTGTAAGCATAGGTTCATGCTGCGTTTTGAATTTAAGTCCATTTCTAGGAAGAGGTGTTCTTCCCTAGATGATAATTGAAAATCTATGTGTACATATTTTAAATTTGAGTGTTTCCTGTTTTATGGACCATGAAAAAAAATGTAAGTAGATGTAAATGCTGTTAAAATTAGCTAGCGTGATGATTTCGATTCTAAGGATGCAATTTGATGTTTCTTGTGATACCTCGTTTATTTTGTACTTATGGTTATATAGTAAGCGCTATCTACTCGTATGCAGTATTGCCATGGTGCTACAATTAATTCCAGGTGCAAGAGCTGTGCAAGCCGCACCTGTTCCTCCCGGCCGGCAAGGTGGAGGAGCTGTACGCGGCGCTGCGGCAGAAGGACGCGCAGATCTACGTGCAGCGCTGCGCCGCCGCGCCGCCGCCGCGCACCCGCCTCGTGGCGTGCTGCCTGGCGCGCCTGCGCCTGCTGGCGCTGGCCGACCCGGCGCTGCACGGCGCGCACCGCGCGCACACCGTGCTGCGGGAGGTGGACCCGGACAGGTGAGCTAGCACGCACCCGCCTCGTGGCGTGCTGCCTGGCGCGCCTGCGCCAGCTGGCGCTGGCCGACCCGGTGCTGCACGGCGCGCACCGCGCGCACTCCGTGCTGCGGGAGGTGGACCCGGACAGGTGAGCTAGCACGCACCCGCCTCGTGGCGTGCTGCCTGGCGCGCCTGCGCCTGCTGGCGCTGGCCGACCCGATGCAGCACGGCGCGCACTGCGCGCACACCGTGCTGCGGGAGGTGGACCCGGACAGGTGAGCTAGCACGCACCCGCCTCGTGGCGTGCTGCCTGGCGCGCCTGTGCCTGCTGGCGCTGGCCGACCCCGCGCTGCACGGCGCGCACCGCGCGCACACCGTGCTGCGGGAGGTGGAACCGGACAGGTGAGATAGCACTAGTCTAAACAAGAGGCTTCTGGAACATGAACATGAACATAGGTACCGCACCCAGCCAGGACAAGCCTGCTCCGGTCAAACCGGCATACCGGGGGGCACGAGGTTGTGGAGCGTGGTTTTGTGCTAACGCTCCGGGATGGTAGTCGACCGGCTATGCAGCCAGACGCCGATTTGGAGAAGGTTGTTATTAAGGATAGGGATAAGCGTTAGTAAAAAATGGTGTTCGTTGATTATTGAGTTGACCCATCTTGGGGTTTGTTAGTGTTTGGCTTTGCAAGCACTATCTTAATACGTTCGCTGTGTAATGTTGGTCCTATTGTGAGTAATCATAACCGCGTCGGGTGTAGTAGGTGGATCTTCAATGTGGGTCGAATAGATCCTATGTCGCTAAGGGATTGTTCTTGTGTCATCTGACGGCCTTTCCTGGGGTATGGTTGGTGCCTGCCTGTTGGTATGTCGTTCTGTTTCCTCATCAGATTCGCTGTCGGTTTCTGCAATCTTATAGATCTCCCTGGCAGCTCTTATAAAGTCTTCTTTGTTTTTCGCCATGTCCAGTCAGATGTTTTCCTGGGGTACATATCATGAGATAAAGAATCCTTCCACGTATAGTTAGGTCTACCAACTTTAAGATCTTCCGTTGCTTCGATCTCTTGCAAACGGCGCCGGCACTCTTTAAGTGTATTTCTAGCCTCTATATCTTGAGGGTGATGCTTTTAATGGAACTTAGCCTTCTGTAGGTTTGTAATTGCCTCTTCTCTAGCCTTAGAGTACCTTCTTTCATGATTGATAGTCTTATTGGCCGCCATCTTCATGACGTTTGTTATCACTTCCCACGATTGCGGCTCTTTTCGGTTTTCGCCGTTCCTGCTCTTTTTGGTTTCCTCTAATAAAGTTTCTTGATTTTTTTTCTCGTTTGGTGTTAATTTGAAGCAACTCGTAGTTTAGGGTTTTGTAGTCAAACTCGTTCGCAACGTTGGCCCTGGTTAGTCTTATTGGAGGTCTCGTAGAGTCCCTATTGGCATTTAACGTGAGGGCAGGGCGACCTAACTTTGAGCAAAAACGCGCCACGCGTCAAATCAAAATACGTTCGCAGCGTACGTTCGTAACCTACGCGCAAGCCAAATTGATATTTAACGTTTCGATTTACGGTTCATATTTCACTGCATACAGTTCGAGTCTCTCAAAGTTATCATGGTTGCCATTAGGAATGTAGATTTAGTACAATAATAAAATTGTATTATTTTAGTGTTTATACTTAATCATCAGTGAATTATATTTCGATAAATTAATACTTTATCAGTAATTATTTTTTATGTGTTATTATAACAAAGTATGTATTTACAATTTTTTTTCTAAAATGTTTACTAAATTAATCCTGTTTTTCTCGAATTCAACTATAAATTGCTTATTAAAGTAGCTAGATATAGTTACCTATTGATACATTACAAACAAATTTTTCATACTTTGTGGAGTGATGTGCCGTTTGACCCACGGCTGTCGATCGTACTTTACTGTGCCCTCCGCTCGCTGCGTGTTCGGAACAGGGAGATAGGTTTCTGTTGTATTATTTATTCTGTGGTGAGGGGCTTCAGGTTTCCCCATATGATTCTATGGTCAGATAGGATTGTTTTCAACACCTTTGATGTAATTAAAAATCTGGTTGTTTTTGGCATCTGTTATTATATGGTGTATTTGCGATGTTTTGTTTCCCGACGTCCAAGTCAGTTTACAGCTGCGCCGGCCGAATGATGTGTCCAATCGGAGATTTTCCCGTTTCGTTACTTGTTTGGTGTGGGAGATTTTTGCCTCTTTGATTTTTATCGCGAAGTTCATGTGTATCTGTGAGTCCTATGTGGGCGTTGAAGTCACCTAGTATGATTGTCATTGAGTTTCTTGGTTTATTCTTGGTCAGTTGTAGTAGCCGAGTCGCGTCGTTTGCTGCTGATGACGTTGAATTGGACCTGTGCGTTGTAGTAATGAATAGAGAGGCTCCACTGCTTGTATCTATTGAAGCAACCATATTGTTTGTGTTTGCTTTAGTCCAGTTCAGCCTTAGGCCGCTGCTTTTTCTTATGAGAATAGCTTGGCCTCTTCTGTTGTTGTTTCCGCTTAGGTGCCACGTATAGTGACTAGATTCGTAGGTCCCGGATTTTAAGTGAGTTTCCTGTAGGCAGGCAATATGGATAGATTTTCCGTCTAGAAACTCGTCAATCTCTCGTTTTTTAGTCAACGTTGCGGCGCCTCTAACATTCCATGTGGCAATGTTTATGTTTTCATTTACTGCCTGTTTTTGTTGTTTGGTGTGGCCTGGGGCGGGCAAGTCTGTATCCGGACTCATCTGGTATTCTCCTCTGGGGTGCTAGTTCCAAGAGTTAGACTAAGGTCATTTTGCGTGGTGCTTGTACTTATTACTCCTAGGTGCTTTTCAAAGCAATCAAAGTGGTTCCCCGTAATTATTAGACCTATGCTACCTGCGGTGTCGTTTGGTGTCTTAGGAGAGAAACATACTGTTTCTTGTAGCGGGGTTTTTTGAGAGATTTTGACGTTAATACTATAATATTCCGCTGCCGCTATAAGTATGTCTGTGCCGCCCCATGTGCCATCTTGGTATTGTGATAGAATGTAGTTCCTGATTTGTTCGCTTTGTGCTGAACTATCTAGATTACTTCTGATCGCTAGGTACATTTGTGGATCGTTTTGGTTTTCCTCAACGTGGCGTACGAGGTCTCGTCGAATGTGTTGGTGGTCAAAGGTTAGGCCGTACAAGTCGTTAATTTGGTGGGCTATAAGCGCGATACAAGCAGTTGCCGTCTCCTGGTATTTTTACGATAGGGTCCCTTTTTTCATATCGGCTTTGTGCCTTACCGTGGCGGTATCGCAGAGGACGGGTTGTCGTGGCTAGCTCGTGATATCTTTCAGGTATGCGCGTGCTTTAGGCTGTGAAGGAAGCTATATACTATGTATTACTTATTAGTTAACTGGTATATCATGCACTATACTAGTTCCCTTTTGCCTTTAACGGAAAAGGGGAGTAAGTAGCACTCGAGTGAGTACTTGGGTCTTGTCTAACAACTCTAAGTACGAGTCATTCGCTAGGTGTATGTTAGGATACTTGCACTTAATACCTGCTGTTTATTTGGAATAAGTCTATTAATTACGCTTTATGTGTGTTATGTGTATAAAACGAACGTCTGGGCTTTATTGTACGTAGAAAAAATGACTACAATTAGAAGTAAATTTTGAGCTATGTTTAACAAAGGATGACCCACCCGACAATAGAGCCTCGCAGCTGTGGCGGAAATTAGCAGATGATTTTAAGAAGGGTTTTTTTTTTTGGTTGTATTGTTAATGGTCTGATTTATTGCTTAGTTTTACGCGTCGGTATTTGTTTTGGGAATGGATAGCGTAATATTTCACGCGCCTTTTTAAAATCTTAAGTTATTGTCCAAACGGGCCTGCAGATGTGTGTAGTTTTTACTCGTATTTTAGGCTTTTGTGTTTGCCTTGGGAAAGTAGATTGTCTGTGTTTTCGCATACGTTACGAGTAATTACGTCCGTGGTATGAGATCGTGTAATCTAGTCTACCCTTGTAAATTAGCAGGTTTTTACTGCAGTTTGTGTAAATATGTATTTTGAAATCGGATAAGCTAGTTACGCGTAGGTTTGATCTGTAACCGATGTGACCGTACGGTGTTGGTTGCTGGTATGGGCTGCTTGAAAACAGACTTGTCCCTCGTGGCAGACGTCTAGACAATATTCTAGGATATTGAGGAAGGAGAGACCGAAGAAAAGGGGTTTAGACCACGTGTGGCTAATATGGAACAAGCTCACCGAGTTTTCCTTTTGTTGGAGTGGGTTTCCCCGCGCTGGGCGCTGGTACCGCTGTTACCGGTGGCCTCTGGTGGCGGGTCACGTACACTGGTTGTCACTCACTGATACATGTAAAGATTATAAACACGCGTTGCACGGCACTTGATTATAGTCACTTTTCGCGGGGCCAGGGAATTTACCTAAGCTAGAAACCGTCAAGCTTTGCTCGCAGCCATTGCGCTAGCCGCTGGCAGATGTTGTGCCTATTGTTTACTGGATCAATTGTATTGACGAGGCTCTATTGACCGTTCCCGAAAGCGACCGCTCGTCACGGCATCCAAGACGAGACTCTAGTCTAAACAAGAGGCTTCTGGGGCGAAAAATTCTCTACAAAACAACATTTTTTTATTAATAACATCTGTAAACTGCAATACAGGTTACAAGTAAGGTCATAATTTAAATATTAAAACACACCCAAGGTTCTCGTGACTGATTTAAAGTTCATGCTCAATGCAAACTAATTTAAGATACTTTACTTCATTTTTACTAGAAAATACATTATATTTAATTCAGGCAGCAGCAGTCTAGCTACCCATAAAAATATTAAACCAATAAAAAAAACTGTAGGTACCTACATACTTCAATAAATCAGTTGTTGTCTGCACTGACGTGTTTCACTTACATCACAACATGATGAAAGCAGTGTGATACGGACCCACGGCCTTTCGGACTGGTGACTAAAACCTGCACTTACTTCATTCCACCCATTCCTATTTGTACAGTCCGTGGCCCGAGGACGGGCTGGAGTTCTCGACCCTCTGGTGCCGCGGCGTGAGCGCGTCGTGCGACACGTGGCAGCTCATGCTGCGAGACTTCCCGCAGCCGCTGCTCAGCATGACGGCCGTGCGCCTGTGGGGGACCCTGGCCGCCGGGGAGGAGGCCCCGCCGCCCAGAGGTAATAGCACCACCAGGAAGTATCTAGTAACCTTGTCCGAACACATGATTAAGAAAACCCTTGTGTGACTTTCCATCGATATTGAATCCGCACATTTGTACATTTCGTATCGGGTAAGCACGCTCCATCTTAGACCATAGCCCTTGCTCGCTATCAGGCAAAATATAGGTAAATAAAATAAATAATAAAAAAACACATTTTATCTAAATGTTTTTTCCCTAATTTATCTATCATCTTTCCTCCCCAGCGGTCCGCACGGTGGTGATCGATCAGGGCGCTCCGTGGGGCCGCGTGGAGCTGGAGCGCAGTATGATGCCGCTGAAGTGGTACTACGACCTGTGCTGCGAGATGCACACCTACAGCTACGCCTTCGGGCCCTGCTGGGAGCCCGTCATCGCGCACTGCAACCTGTGTACGTAGATATACATCATTAACAGGAGTTTTCTGAGCAGGCAAACAAAGACTTCAAAAAATACAAAAAGCAAAATCATTGAAAGAAAAAAAAACGAGACCATCGAGTGTGTAAGAGTGTTTTTTCTGTGAGTTTCTTCTAATCTCAGCAGGGCTAGCACGGCACAGGTACTAATAGTCTTTCCACCATTTTATCCACCTGTCACCATACACCAAGTGAAAAATTTACATCGAACAACTTTAGGTATAGTTTTTTTCTTCCTGGGATAAATGATGATAAATCTTCGATTTTTTTTATGGAACCATAAATTTACATAAAACTTTGACCAAAACACATGTGTCATAAAAACAGTCCGATCTAGTCCTATCACAATAAACCACTCGATACCTCAAGGCTCAGTGCTCGGATGCATATTGTTTTTAATTTATATAAACGACCTCCCAAAAGTAATAAATGAATTTTGTGTACTATTCGCTGATGACATTTCCATATTGACATCTTGTAAGAATAATAATAATTTGAATATTAAACTAACTGACATTTTTAAAATAATTATTGACTGGCTAAACGATCACAATCTTGAAATCAATCTCAACAAAACAAAATTAATGCAGTTTCGACCACACCAAAAAAAACCTCTTGACATAAATTTTACTTATAATAATAAAAATTTACAATGTGTAGACGCGGCTACGCTCTTAGGCCTAGAAATTGATATGCATGTAAACTGGAAATGCCATATACAGAAGATCAATTCTAAACTTTCTAGTTTCATATATGCATTTGCAGAATTACGCCACGTAACAGACGAGCCCACAGCATTAACGGCTTACTACGCGTACGCATACTCCTGGATCAGGTACGGGATCATATTATGGGGCAATAGCACAGATGTAGAAAATATATTCGTGAAACAAAAGAAAATAATCCGCATCCTCGCTAACATTAAAGCTCCTAACATATCTCAACATCACTTCCACGAACAATACTTTAGAAAATATAAATTACTTACTGTGACAGGTATATATATCCTAGAACTTTGTAATTTTTTAAAAAAATACCCAGATTTTTTTACCAAAGCAAATCAAAATCGCCATTATCCCCTAAGAACCAAATATGCCAATAAATTAAAAATAAAAAAATGTTGCCTCAAAATCAAAGCTCGGGCCCAACTGCAATGGCCATAACAACATTTAATAAACTCCCGACTTATCTATAAAGCATTGAAAAAGTTAACTTATTTGAGAAAACACTTAAAAATTTATTAATACATAAATGTTATTACTCTGTTGACGAATTTATAAAAGATGAAAACTTAAATGACGACTATCTATACAAATACAATATAATAAATAAACAAATAGACCGGCCCGCACCGAACCAAAATACATTGCAAACACCCAATTAGGGTATATTGTGTTTCTCTGACTTCGATACCTTAGCATAAGATCTGCTCACCATTAATGTATCTTTATGTATAACACAATTATGCAATAAATGCTTTGACTTTGACTTTGACTTTGACTACATACCCATATCTTGAAATTTTACCCAATATAGGTATTATAAATAATATTCTACCTCCACAGCATTCGACCAAGTATCCCGTCCGTCCCTGGACCCGTCCGCCCCCCTGGCGTGGTGGGACAAGGTCCGCCTGCTGTTCCACGGCCGCCTCACGCTGCACTGCGCCAAGTTCACCTGCCTGCTGCACGTGTCACTGGATCCATATAATACTACTGAGGAAATGGAGCTCACTTGGAGCGACCTGGTGCTGGACTGGACTAATGGTGAGTTGTGATAAAGTTTAAACTCTTTGCTGACTGAACTCTTGAGTGACAAAGGTCTGACTTTCTAAGTAGGGTTTGTCCGAACTTCCAGGTAGAGCTGATCTAAGCAGCATTGTTATTTCTTTTAGCTAAACTGAAATCTTCTTCTTCTTCAGCCTTTTCGCATCCACTCTTGGATAAAGGCCTTTCCCAATTGCTTCCATGATGCACGATCTTCTGCCTTAGCCATCCAATCACGGCCCACAAGCCAAACTGAAATATGTAGATGAACATTTTATTCAATTCAAATATGTTTATTGGATTCAGAAAACTTACAGCTAGGTACTATTTATAAATACATATAAAAAAAACAACATATTATTACTAAACATATTCATAAAATAGAGAAACTTATCATATCAGGTGTATAAAGTGCTTAGTTCTTAACTATGTTGTACAAAATTAAGCGATGGTTTATTGCGACACAAAACAAAATCTGATTATCCCATAGCTATGTCCTGTATTACTCAAACCATTATTTATTATGACACCCCCGACAATGGTAATTCTGTAGAAACATCATTTTTCAAGTCCAAACACTATTGTAGCATGTATAGGTATACCTACATTATTAATGTTGTATCAAATTTCACAGGTTAATATACTCATTTCCACCGGTAGTCTTAGTTTGTCTATTATTAAAAAAACATATATCCTTTGAAACATCTAATTTACATATTATTATATCCACAGGTAAACTAGGCTTCCTAGGCTCCCTGGACGTGTTCGTCCGCACGGCGAGCAAGTACGACGACTGCCGCGTGCTGCACGTGCCCGCACTGCGGCTGTCCGTCAAGCTGGGCTGGCAGTGCGTGGCCGACCCCCGGGACCACCACGCGGTGGCGCCGTGCGCGCCGGGGAGACTGCCCGAGTACTCCAGCAACCAGGTAATATGGACTTTGTTATTTGGACGTTAGAGGTCAATTTATAGTGCAACCTTTGGAAAGTCATTTTGATTGCAAGTGAACTGGCAAATAAACTGTCGATTGCAAAAGTTTTACATACCTCATCTTACACTAAATCTTTATTGTACTATATCTTAGAGTACAGCGATGCTTAACGTCTGGCGGACTGTAGTCAGACGTAAGTTTATTCTGGGTTACAAAAATCACAATCACACGTACAGTTGAATCACAGCAAAGCTAGAAAAATAATGCTGCTTTAACCCCCATGTTCCAACTGCAACGACTATCCAATTACATACGATTCAGGGTTTTACTTTTTATGTAGATATTTTAGCTCATTCTAAAATTTCTTGATTACAGGAACACGACTCGTACAGAGCCTTCCGTTCTCAAGGGTTAGACATCCACATGAGTATGGAGACCAGACCTAACGAGAAAGAAGGGCATGGACCTATACTGCTGCTTTACGGAAGTACGCTCAGGTAAATTATTATATTATATATTTAATTATGTTTCTATTGGAGTATTTCATATCTTGTTTGCCAAAAAGTAGCGGCATCACTTCTGAACCCGTTTTAAAAACAGATAAATGCGGAATAAACGGTCAAATGTGTAGTCTTTTTTCACAAAGTGAAAGTCCAAAAAACGATTTCCTTGATTTGTTCCAGATGGTTTGAAAGTCTAAAACTAATCTTGTCCGGCATAACCCGGCCGACGCGTCGCGGCCGCATCTTCTGCAACGTGCGTCCTCGCAAGCCACAGCTGTCCCGCCACTACCGCACTGTGAATGTCTCGCTCACGCTACATAACCTGCAGGTATGCTTGTCATGCTATTATTTTAGAAACTAAGTTTAAGAAAAAAAAATAGAATTATTTTTGACTTCATTTTCTATGATGCACATAAGTACCACTGTAGGCTTAAATGTTGCCTCAAAGAATTTTATACTTCCATCTTATGAGGATGAATTGCTTACTATTTGAATCTGGCAACTAACCCAAATTCAACTTTGAGGATTGTAATATGTTTGATATTTTTTTCTAAGTTTGTGATTCAGAAAGCTATCAAATATTAGACAGTCCTAAAATAGTAAATAAAACATTTAGTAAATTTAAAAACTTTGCCGGTGCGGCAAGCATGATGAAATAATTTAAACACTGGTAATACTGATAGGTATAAAAAAGTATATTGTGACCTTTAATTAGATTACCATTCTAACTTACATATATACTTAATACTACGTGTAGTACGTGCTACTATTCAAACAGCATCTTATCTTCATATGCAGATAGATCACAAATGCAGATAAGAAGATGTCGCCTTATGCTCCTGGCACAATAACCACCTTGAAAGAAGTCGGCTATTAAAAGTGTAGTAGTACTCCCAAGTGTAACTCCCACCATCCGCAGGTGTTCTACTGGTCGTCCTCATCTCTCCAGCGCGGTATAGAGATGCTGGGCGTGCGCGTCACGTGCTGCTCCAAGCACCAGCTGTCCCTGGTGGCCGCGTGCGACGGGCTGGTGCGGCGGCCGCGCGCCTGCTGGGCCACCGTCTACATGAACTGCGACCTCAACGACGCGGAGATCTGGCTCAAGACGCTCGCCGCCACTAGCGAGTACAGGGACAAGGAGAAGGAGCGGGAGGATGAGGATGTAAGTTGTTTTTCCAAGAAAAAAAAGAACTTTCAGAAGACTTGATAACCTCCTTTTTTTAAGTCGGTTAATTATGTTCTCAAAAGTCCACTCGAAATAAGTTGAAGTTACCTTTGTAGTTTGACACACGAAACGAAATGTATTATTTGTAAACAAAAGCTTTCATTTTATTAGCTCACTACACAACTAGTCGAAGGTCATAGTTGCGTTTTCTAGAAATAAATATGAAATCGTTATCACGACTATTTTTTTCTTTTTCCTTGCTGAATGTTTATAATGTTCCATTTCCAGCCGTCCTCCCTCCCCGGCGAGAGCATCCCCCCCGGCACGGCGATGGAGAAGTGCTACTGCCTGTCCGTGCGGCGCGTGTCGTACGGGCGCGACTCTGCGGGCGGCGGCGCGAGCACGCCCACGCACCGCCTCGCCGTGCACGACCTGCGCGGCGCCTGGACCAAGCTCAACCGCGACCTGGCCTTCGCACTCATCGACACCTACATCAAGAATCAAGTCAGTAGATTGTAGAAGAACAATTACAGAGTAGAAATTTCAAAAAAACAACATCTACTCAGCGTTATTCAGGTGTCGCAACGGAAACTATTACTTTGTGTGACACACTGTCTACTGACGATACTATAAGCTACAGCATATAGAAGTGCTACTTTGTCAAAGAACAATTTCAGAGAAAAAAAAAAAAAAAAACTCGCGCCAGTCGCCAGCGCCATCTAGATTTAAAATTGATACTACTAGGTTTATCACTAAATATATTATACGACCTACATATGTATATCTAGCACACTCAATACATTATCCAATCTGCGACATTTTCTCCTTTATTTTTTAAATTGTAAGATGAAGCCATTATCGATTTATAGTGGCATTAACTGCGCATTTAAATTAGATCCTGCTTTGTTTCAGCAATTGAAGAAGAATCTGTCGACAAAAGCGTTGAAAGAAGAGGAGCAGCCAGCCTCATCTCCCAAACACAACCGAGAGGCTGAGGTGATGTCACCACCACCTGCCTCACAGGTAATCATATAAAATCAAAGCTTTTATACTCGTGGCCAAAAAAATGTATAAAAACCGAACAAAAATACTTTAAACAAGGATTGTTTTAGAAGTAAGAGGCTTCGTTTCTCATCTTTTATCAAATTCTAATTTGTGTCCCTAATGTAGTGAGGTGGTTTACGGCGTTTAAAATCGTCTATTTGCGAAATGAATAAAATCCGACTGTTGTAATGCCCTTATTTTTCCCGCCAGTCATCAAGCAGCGTGGCCAACACGTCAGGTGGCGGCATGCTGGCGGCGCTTGTAGCGGAGGCGGGGGGCGAAGCACCCGTGGTGTTCAGCGACGAGCTCAGCGGGGCGGAGGCCGACGCGGCGCCGCACCACCCGCATCCGCGACAGCTGCTCGATGATGATAACTCACACCTTGCTACACTCAGTCAGTATACCTTTGCCTGGTATAAAAACTGAACATAGTTTTTTTGTAATCTGTTTGTGTACAAACGGAGAGTTCTGAGGAATGAATGGCTTTTTTATTTTTACTTTTAGAAGTTTACTCCCTCGAACTTAATTACAAACATTTCCAAAGCGCCCGTAGCTCAGGTATTCACTTGTGGTTACCAACGTTAAGTACGTTAAATAATTTCGACGCAGTCAGTCTTTCGGTGATCAAAAATGGTATTCCACTTTTCAAATTGTAGTTCCCGGCTGTTTCCCGTGTATGCAGCAGTCCTTATACCACGTCAGTGGTCTATAAGTCGTTTAGAAAACTGTCCAGAGTTGACCACTTTCGTCCAACCTTACTTATTTACGTATATGTTATTGTTGCAGTCGTTAAGTTAAATAGCTGAATAAAGAAATGGCTTTTTTACATTACTTTACTTTAACTTGCTGTTGCAGTCGAGCTAGTAAATTCGCAAGTAGTCCTCAAAGGCTGCGAGACCCGCGGCTACGTGATCCTGTGCGCGGCGCGCGCGTGCGTGCGGCAGCGCGTGCGCCGCGCGCCGCCCGCTGCCGCCTGGTCCGGCGAGCTCAGCGCCATGCAGTACTACGCCACCGTCAGCGCCGCCGACAGAGACCAGCTCGATGGTAACTCATTTTACATATTTCCTTCAAAAATGGTCTAGTATTGGCAAATATCTGTTTCTTCCATTTTGGAGATTACTCGGAACTCTCACTTCAATCTGAACCTTACGCCAACGAGTGTTTCTAGCGGCCGATTTGTGAGATTTGCTGCATGAGCACATGCACATTATATTATCATCGTTCGCGTAGATCAATAGAAAAAATGCGGCACTGTTTTTTCTATGATAAAATCCCAATTTTTTTAGTGAGCTATGCGCATGTGACAATCTATTACCCTCCATTTTCTCTATATCCGCTCTACCGCATCGTAAAGCATGCATTTACCTTTAACTTTATATGAACTCTATCAACTAGTACCAACTTGTCTATAACCCCCAGAGAACATCCAGTGGGTGTGCGTGGAAGAGATCGAGGAGCGCAGCGGCGGCGCGGAGATCAGCACGCTGCCCGACGTGCCGCGCCTGGTGGGCAGCGGGCACTCCGCCGGGGGTGTCATCGGCCGCACCGTGGGGCCCAGCCAGGACCCGGGCTTGGCACAGGTATTGCCTTCATTATCTACTATGCTCTGTAAACATGGCAGAATTTTTTTAACGCGAAATAGGCTTAGTTTTGATGTTTTTTTGTTATACCTGATTTTAAACGCCACTATCGTCTAAAGTCTTCTAGCCTAACAATTATTTTATTACGCTAGATTTGAAGACGCCTGAATTATTTTGATTCTCTGGGAAACAGTATATACACTGAATTTTTTGTAATATTTGCAAAACTGTTTCAGTCCTCAACTGCAATATATTCAAATTTCTCATGCAAGCGAGTTTACATTGTAGCCTGCATAGTGACTTTTAAGAATATCCAACATGTGTTATGTATGTTATAAACTTTACTATCCGACTTCAAAAAAAGGACGTTCTCTATTCCTTAAAATGTTTTTTTTCCTGTCCACAGCTCCAACGCATAGTATCCCGGTGCGCGTGCGAGTTCTACTACCTCTCGCAGGAGGAGGTGGGCGGGGGCGGCGCGGGGGAGGAGTGGGCGGGGCCCTACGACTCCTTCACTCTCATGCATCACGACCTGGATGTGTGTACCAACTCATTGCAGGTCTGTAGTAGTAGTAGTGTATTTCTTCCTTTGTAAGGGTACTCGCCTCAGGCCTTAGGCCTCTTGCGAGGGCTGGACGCCAGGGTACACTGACCCTGGGGAATTTCGACGGTCGGCGTTGTTCGACGCGTCGACGCCGAGTCGCTCAGTCCGCGCGGCGTACCAGCAGCGGCGGCGTTGCTCCACGTGGACGACGTCGAGTCGCCAGTCCGCGGGGCGCACCAGCAGCGGCGGCGTTGCTCGAAGTGGTGTGGTGATGTGTGGCGATGTGCCGATGGCGATGTGCCTGTCGCTGCGGCGCTTTCCTATAACGCCGGGACGACAGGCTGTAGTTCCTGGAGTGATGCAGGCGCGTCGACCTCCCGCTCGGGAGCAGCAGCACGCGGCGCACGCACCCTCACGGGAGGGAGCGGCCTGCGCAGGTCTGTATTATATTTAGATAACCTTTTAAGTGTTTCTACTACCTAATTTCAACAGCCGCCATGATGAATCGCGACCAACTCGATTTACAAGAACCAATGAGGATGTCATGAACAAAATTGGATGCAGCGGGCAAAATGGATTGGTAGATAGCTGCAATATTATTAAGCGGCTAAGGGACAATGCTCACAATAGCATTCTTAAATAATTACTTACTGATTATATACCTTTTGTGGTCTGTGTTCATATTTACTACATCAAATTTGTTAAACAACAACAACACCACAAAATGTATTACATTGAAAAATTAACGAAAGTACATAATATATTAAGTCGCATTAAACCTAGCCATTGTCTCTTGCTACGCCCCAGTGCCTCGGGGCACATGTATTTTTTTGGAAAATTGTATGTGCCCCAAGCTAGTATGAATAAATTAATAAAAATGCAGGAAATTATAAATAAATTTAGCAACCAATCTGATATGTTTTCTTGCAGTACGCAATGCTGCTAGACGTGATAAACAACGTAGTGCTGCACGTGGAGCCCGAGCGCCGCCGTACCCTGGAGCGCCGCGCCAGGATGCGGTTCCAGCTGCAGCTGCACCAGGACCAGGACCCCAGGCAGCTCATACACAAGCTGCAGACGCAGGTACTAATATGTTACTGGTTGATACCGTGGGGCGCCACTATCTTCTTTATAAATCTTTGGAATTTTACTCAAAAATCGTTCTAAGTAAGAATAAAGTGAGAATGGGATAAATATAATGGAAAATGGAGTGAAACTTTATGAAAGATTATTTGGGTTGGAGTTACAAAAGTAAAAAGCATAATAGTTTCAAAACCACTTTCAAACATTTCATGAAAACATATCGCATTGTGGTTGTGATTATTATGATAAAACAGTAACGATACTTCGAAAAAAATATCAAAACTAAGTTGGATAACTTAATTTCGAGATTTTAGTATTGCAAAAAAATTCTCTCCGGCGGGGAATCGAACCCCGGTCTCCCGCGTGACAGGCGGGGATACTTACCACTATACTACCGAAGATATGTTTGTAGCGTGCAAAATATTCTAACATGTCACCTGTGTACATTGAGTGACGTCTTCAAAGCAATGAATGATTCAATAGTGATTCACTTCTTGATTTGTGTAACTTGTTTGAAGATTATTATAAATTGTGATGACGAAAGTAATTAATGTTATTTACTATGATAGGTATTATTGGATATTAAATTCCTGAGAAATTAGTTTTTATTTGGATTTTAATAATAATTGTTTGTTTTATTTCTTAGGTGCGGGAATCTCTGGCCAAGCTTCGTCGCCTAGAGAAGGAGTATTATCTCAAGAACCGATCTATTACCGACAACGATCCTACTGCTATAGCTGAACTGAAGAGCTTGGATGATCAAGTAATATTTTGCTGAAAATGTACTTACATAATATTCTAGGGATATGAAGTGGTTATTTTTTGAATATTTTTATTCTGGTAGGTAGTTTTAAAGCTAGAAGGAGACGGAGTCAGACACTGTCACACTTTCAAAGTGCTAAACTTTGAAAGTGTTTTTGGAACAACAGACTTAAAAAATGGTTTATGAACATCAACGTTATTTCGTATGAAAACCTAACAGGTATAGGTGTGGAGTGTTGAGGTTGCCAAAAACCTTCACTTATAATTTGAGATTATTCGCCAGACTAATGTTTCTAGATTGTAATTTTTCATTTTTTTTCCTCAAATAAAGTTGAACTTTAACACGATGTTAATAATATCTGAAGCGGCTTGAGTAAACGGAGTATCAGAATAAAGGTTGAACATGATAATGATGTAATTAAATACAGGTGAACGAGTGCAAAGAGAGCGTGTGGTCCCTGGGCGAGGAGCTAGACGCCATGGTGCGCGCGTGGCGCTCCGCGCGGCGCGCGCCAGCCACCCTCAGGGCGTCTACCGCACCGCCGCACCGGCACAACGACATCTGCTTCAAGAGCGCGCGCTGGAGACTCACAGACGCGGACGGACAGCTCGGCATCGCTGACCTGCTGCTCACTAACTTCCTGTAACTAGATGTAGAATTTTATTTTAATAAATAAGTTAAAACACAATCGACATCAACAACTTCTTGGTTTCACTTTAAAAGCCATGGTCCGAGCCATTTGAGCTTCGTTGATCTTCTGTTATTTTTCTTTCTTTTTATAAGATTTTTCGTCAGATGTTGGTTCTTTAAATTAAAATCTAGAATTCTTCTATACAAGCGACAACATTTCAGACTACACTGATGCAAAGCGTCACGCGGATATTAGACAAATTTTAGCTTATTCTTGTTTAGAAACTAAAAACATATTAAATTGTTCCAGGTATACGAAAACTTCTCGTTCCGACGACTCTGTGGAACATCAACTCGAAGTGGGATACGTCCGAGTTACCAACTTACTGCCCAATGAACCCTTTCCAGAGGTACCTAATTTTGCATAAAAAATAATTAAAGAAAGTACAATCTTTGCTGAAAACTGTAAATAATGTTATTGAGTACTTACTCTACCCTCTGAACGCTGATATGATAGAATAAAAATGTACCTCCAGTTTTCTGATAGCTGTTAGGGAATATGAATATTACTATGTTTACGTTGAGTTGCATTGCAAGTACCGAAGTGTCGAACACAGCGCTTTGCCTCTAAGTTTATTGTAAGGACGGCAAAGCTTTGGAACACTTTACCAGAAGCTGTGTTTCTTGCAAAATCCAGGTGTTTTCAAATCTAGAGTTAATAGGTATCTTCTAGGTAAACGTGCTACACCCTAGGCTGCAGCAATGCTTAACATCAGGCAGGCTGTAGTCAAACATAAACCTCTCCCTCGTAAAAAAAAAATATTATCTCGCATACGTGTTTTCAATACTTACTTTTAATACACTATTTCCTTCCTATCGCAGGTGCTGGCCCCGCAGGCCCCGTCGGGGCGCGCGCCGCTGGCTCGGCGCGCCGCGCTGCGCGTGTTCTGCCGCGACCGCCCACCGGTGGGGGGCATCGCCGTCAAGGAGCACTTCGAGGTCAACATCGTGCCCATACGGATAGGTCAGTACTTATACTAATACTCCTCCTCCATGAGTCGTATTCCTCATCACTGAAGATCGCGACTCTTCCACAGAATGTAATGTAAATGTAAGTTTAGTTATTTAAGACTTTCGTATTATATTTTTGCATGCCGAAAGGTGGAATATGGAGACACTTCAAACCAAACAAACGCTGACTATCTGTAATTACCCATGTTCGCAAATAAACTATTTGATTTGATAAGAACTGATGCATTGAGGAAGTTCATCTTAGTGGACAATTCATTCCCCAATTGTTAACCAAACTCTCCTATACTTGACCAACACTTGCAGTCCTAGCGCTACGTCTATTTAGTTGACGAAAACTGCTGAAATTTAAACTGTATCGTGCAGAGCACCGTTGTGCGACTGGTTACAGTTTTTAAATTACAAGAAAGACAAGACATTACAAGAAAATTAGCCAAATTCAATTTAAGTGTCAGGTCAGTAGGCCATATTTATAGTTAGGTACAAGAAAATCTACAGGTAACAACTAACAGTAAAGCGTGATGCATCACATTGAATCACTGCAGTTTGTGTTGCACGTGCAGAAAGACACGTTTAATACGTGCTTCTACGATAAACTTACCTCAGGAAGATTCTGACTCACAATGTCAAAACAATATCTGCACTCTATGTTACTTATTACCTTGTGCTTATATTTTATACAAATACCTGCATATTAAACAATTATTTTCTTATTATCTAGATTTTGCGTTTATCCTTTTCAGTCATGGTTGTCAGGATCAGTATATTTCTTCTTCCTCAACCTATTTAATTTTATCTAACTCCCTGCCTGGCTCTCTGTTCCCCACGCACTATGATCCAGCGATCTTCAAAGCGGGAGTGAATCGGTTCTTATCGGGTAAGCACGCTCCATCTTAGGCCATAGCCTTACTTGATATCAGGTAAACTATGGTCAAGTGCGAACCCGTTCAAGTTAAAAAAAAAATCTGTAGCGAAGAAACAATTTAATAACGTATTTGTCTACAAGCATATATACACCATATATCACTACTAAAGTATCCTTCCATGAATGAAAGTAGTACCCAAAAGACAATACAATGTAATTAAACATAAAGACAGTACCAATTCAAAAATAAAACATGCTTCACGAATACATACAGTCCTTATCTTAGAAACTACTAAGAAACAATAGATGTACCTAAATCGTTCCTTGGGAAATTTATCTTAGTATTGACTTTAGTTCTTTCCTTTAGCAATATAACTCTAAACTACATCGACCTTGTATCATTTACTTGTATAAAATTGTCGTCAGAGCCTTGAATGAGTAAACATAAACAATAACAGATGGTTGCTTTAATTTATAATTAGGTCATATTCCATGCAATACCGCAATTCATTCACGTTGAGGAATAATTTTACAAACGTCAATACGTTATCCTTGACCTACATTGACAAGCGTTTTGCTTCGACTTTCATCGTGCGACCAACCAAACTGTGGAACTCCTTGCCCGAATCTCTATTCCCCTTAAACTATAATTTGTCGGTCTTCAAGTCGAGAGTAAACCGGTTTCTTCTAGGCAAGCGCGCTAGATCGTAGATTATTGCTACTACGTTGCTTATCATCAGGCAAGTTGTAGTCAAGCGTGAGCCTATTTCATGTAAAAAAAAACCTTGTATTTCTGTATAAGTTTGTATAGTTGAACCAAAAATACATCTTAAAAAATACCTGAAAATGACCTTTCGTTGCAAGTTGTAAAAAGGTTTTATGAGGTCACACTGAGTCATTGTTTTCTTAAAATAGTCGGACTTTATGTCCTGACCCACATGTGATATTTTTAAGTCGGGAAGTTATAAAGAACTTTACGATCTTGTATGTACGAACTTCACAGATACCTAGTGGATTTTTTAGAAATCTTTTGAGTAATCTATGTACCCTAACACATAGGTATGTACAAATGTACATATATGAAGTATGAAGTCTTAAGGCAGCGCGTTGTTTAGGCATATAGATAAATTTTATTAATTAATCTATTTTTACCGTAACAGTATTTGTCAATGCAGCTACACTCCACCTTGGCCCACATTGTCGTTTGTGGGCTTGTCGCTTCAGGTGACTCGCGAGTCAAATCTCTGAATGTACAGTGTAAAAAAACTAGATTCCATAACGGAAATATAGAGTTTGACTCGATCTATAATTTAGATCCTCAAATTTTGAGAGAAGTTAACCAAAATATATTGTTATACCAGCAAAGAATATAGTATTACTGTCACGTATGAACCAATGTTTGAGTTTGAACATGGTCTGTTCAAATATCCTAGAACGCGCATATAAATGAAGCACCAGCGAATTCACTGCAACTGCGTAAACACGCGCACAGCAAGTGAAGTGGTGAAAACACACTCACTAATGTTTACCAAGAGATAGTTTTACGAACATGTATCATTGCAACCATTGTAAATCTTCTCTCCCTTGAGTTGTTTATCTCATTAATGAGGGTTATGACTTCCCCGCAAAATTTATTAATAGCGGGAGTTTTTTTGGACAAATACGCTACAGATGGGCGCCCAGGTCCATCCAAGGGAATATCCACATTTTTTGTGGTCCTCAAATATGTTCGGTCCAAATATTGGTGATTTGTAAATCTGGAAAAAGTAAATGATTTTGTTATTTTGAACTTTGTAAAAATATCAATACTATTTATATATATGAGGATAAAGTTGCAAAAAAAAAACAACGCATGAAAAGCTTATTGTCAACCTTGGTGGAAGTTTAATACAAGTTAAGGTCACCCACAGAATGAGTAAGTGACCATCTGTCTGCAGCAAAACATAAACACAATCGCAATCCAAGGGCTGCAGTGACGCTCGTAAAATTATTCCGAAATATTGAAGAATTAATGGAATTATTACAATTGATTCATAGTAACTTTGATTGTGTACTTTGAAGCTTTTTAACTAAGAAAATATCCTTATATTCATTCGTGCATAATCAGGATATCATATTATTTTTTCCCCCGTCGGCCCACGAATTTATCTTTGAAATACCATTTCAACCATTTGGTTTTCAAGAAAGATCTAACTTATCCATTAACACACCTAGAAAGCTAGAAAAACCTAGAAAAACATTTTATAAGATTAGTGTGTAAGACTCATTTAATTTTTAGACACCTCGTCTACCTTTTTACTTGCCCCCTGAACCCTGCCAGATTGTACCTGGAAGAGATCGCTTTGAGCGTTGAAGTCGCCAATTAGGACACTAATTTTAAGTTTTGTTTGTTTAATTGGGTTTTTCCTGTTTGTTGGTGTCTCAGAATACAGAAAGAATTCTGAGGTTGGTGTTTATAATAAAGTGTTTTCTAAGTTTGTAGTTCTTAGTACAGATAATACCTTTAGTAAATGTGTTAGTAAGTGAACGCTGCGGCATCAATGGCGGCCGCTATTGACGCTCGCTTCCGTTCATAATTTTATTGTACTAAGAATATGTGTCAAAACGGTACTACATGATGTCATTGTAACGTGTATAATGTTCATCTATCTAGTTTCTAGTAGGCGAGTATTAAAATATCATTGTGATAAGTCTCAGCTACCAGTCTTGGAAGATATATTTTTTTGACCATTGAAACTATTTGCCAATCGAAGGGTCTTCAAAACTAAAGTAAATAGAAAAGATGCTTGAAAATTAAGTAAACAACATTCATTGATAGTGTATTTATCAATGTTTTCATAAACATACGTGAAAACATTGATAAATACAATACGTGTATTGATAAGGTAACATGATTGGTTTCTTATTAGCTATAACGTCGATATCACAGCAAATATTCGCCATTCGATTAAAAAATTTGCAACTACTTTCATATCTTCGGTAGTATAGTGGTAAGTATCCCCGCCTGTCACGCGGGAGACCGGGGTTCGATTCCCCGCCGGAGAGAATCTTTTTGTGTTTTGCAAATGTGAAAGTAGGCGATTCCTCTCGCTTAAAAATTGCTAAAGATTCTATATAGTCAAACATTTGTTGATTGACATTGATTTTGTATTTTTTCATAGAGGCATATTTTTTTACATAATTATATGCTCAAGGTTTCGAATAAATCATATCGGCTCGCTCACATATTTTCTTACGAATAACAAAATAATATCTCCAATCTCCAACTATTGACACCCTTAGCAAACACTCATTTAAAGTTATTGTCTAAACACTCAAGTTGCCGCTTCTTCTTAAACTTTAATTTGTTCTACGGACTAACTTCTAACTTTTCAATAAATATATATTGTATGGTTTCGTCCAGGTCTAACCAAGAAGTTCTTCAATACTATGCTCAAGTTCTGCTTCCCGGAGCGCGACCCGGACACCATGGAGGAGGGTGAGGACGAGGAGGGCACCCTGCGGGGCGGAGCCTCCTCCAGCCTGGTCTCCACCGGCTCCAAGAAGATGAAGAGGAAGAACAAGGACTCCAACTCAAACTTCTACGTGAAGAGAGACAAGAGGGATAAGGATGATGTTGAGAAAATGAAAGTAAGTACTGTGTATGTTTGTTAATGTGTCGTCTGTAAATTTGTTTTATGTTTGAGCAAGTGTTCAATCGTGGGCGATTGATTCATAAAATTGAGTCACAGAACCCAGTATACGTACTCGTTAAAAGGTTATGTTAAAAGGTGGTTAATAGTCCAGTCATTATAGTAAGTTCACCCCGAAATTGGAGATAACCATCTGGTAAGTCTGTAAATAGTTGTATATTGACACCCTAAAAGTTGTCTCAAAACCTACATATGGTAGGGTGTGCGCGACTATTAAATTTCTAGGTTCAAAGGTCACGAAAATCGGTTTTTTGTAAATATCTCATTCCCTATGGGTTTTTTGCAATTTGTATATAGGTATGATCAATATTGTAGAATACAAAATTCTCTACAAATTTTGATATTCTCTTCTCTGCTGCTCCCATTGAGCATTGGACCTCTTACGTTCTTACTGTAGTCTAAATATACGTCAAATACAACGATTATTTTGAAACTGTAATGCCTTTGTAAACCGCGCGCTCTCCGCCCTCTACATCGAAAAAGGTTCACCGTTTAAAAAAAATATATCAAAATATGTAGAGAATTTTGTATTCTACAATATTGATCATATATACAAATAGAAAAAAACCCATAGGGAATGAGATATTTACAAAAAACCGATTTTTGTGACCTTTGAACCTTGATTTAATAGTCGCACACACCCTACCATATGTAGGTTTTGAGACAACTTTTAGGGTGTCAATATACAAGTATTTACAGACTTACAGCTGGGTATCTCGAATTCCGAGATTCTTACCAAATTTAAGCTAAAACGACTGGACTATAACGGATTGAGTTTTTTTGCTTTTTTTTGTGAAGAACGAAAAATTACGTTCGCTGTGCGGAGCTGACATCGGCTTTAAGCGCCTAATTATCATCATCATTTTATTAATTTACTAGCTGACTCGACAGACTTCGTACTGTCCGTTGACTCTTTTACTCTTTAGTTAGTTAAAAAACGTTTGTATGGAAAAAAAAGGGCGGTTTTTAGGGTTTTTCCGGCATTTTTTCGAATTTTTCTCTCTTTCTCTTCTCTTTCTCTCAGTAAAAACCATCCTTGAACCTCAACGAATATTAAAAAAAAGAATTGGCCAAATCGGTCCAGGCGTTGTTGAGTTATGCGCTTACTCTTACTTACAAACTCTTACTTATAAAAAGAGTACATTTTGCGATTTATTTTTTATATATAAGAAGATTATTAGTATGATTTACATTTTGAAACCGATTGATTAAGATTTATTGGTATTTATACTCCAATACTAAATTCGTTGTAGAACTATTGATTGACTGTAATCTACCATTTCCTTACGCAGGAGCGAGCCGAAAAAAACAAGCTGTTCATCTACATCAAGATCCCGGAGGTGCCGGTCCGGCTGTCGTACAAAGGCAGCAAAGAGAAGAACCTGGAGGACGTGCGCGACCTGCCGCTGGTGCTGCCCACGCTGGAGTACCACAACGTCACCTGGACCTGGCTCGACCTGCTGCTGGCCACCAAGAGCGACACCAGGAGGTACACACTCCACTTTTTATTTAGTTTATATCCTTGTTCACTAATATATTGCTTTTGCGTGAAAGAGAAGGAAATGTAGGACAGTCGTCAGTTGTCATTTGAGTCACTCGCTACGCTTAAAATTCTAACATTAAATCACTCGTTTCGCTCGGGACTGTTTTTATATCTGATATGCACTTGCAGACGCATATTGGTCTTTTGATTCACAAATAACTTCTTCATCTCGTAACCGACGGCGGTAACTTCCGTTGTTGCTAAAACTAGTCTAATAGAGAGAGTTGGTATAACGTTAAAAATGATCGGTATCTTGCGCTGTATATTATGGGAAGAATATTTAATACCTTAGTAATAGGTCTTTACCTATGAAATTGCCGATTTGTATGACGAAATTGAGAAAAATGATATTTCCATACAAACATTAAAAATGTTTGTATGGAAATGTCTGAACAGATTTAGATGCAATTGATAACTATAGTTATTAAATGGAAAAAAAGCTATGCACTGCGTATATCAATTTCTCAAGAACAGAGTAGGTATATGATAAAAATATACCTAGTTAAAGTAGGGAAACCGACGACACATTGAAAGAGGTGTTTTCAATGACTTCCCTATAAGTAATATGCACTAGTAATACATTTTTTTATCTAAAAGGTACATAATTCAACAATTAATACAATAAAAATTGTATTTGGAAAAAATATAGCTGTACGTAAAAGTTACAAACAGATTAAAATGTAAGAAAAAAACGGCAATTTCTTAGGTAAAGACCTATTATTTATTAGTATCTAGTAACTACGATACAAGCGTTAGCTGGGGCTAGATGGCGCTGTGTGATATGTCCTAAAATATGAATTATTTTATCATTAATTAAATTTGTTTGTCCCCCCAGGGTGATAGTGTCGCAGGCCATCCGGCAGAAGCTGCAGCTGCACCGGCGAGCCGCCGCCGCGCCCGAGCCGCTCGAGGAGGACAAGGCGCGCCTGCTGCTCGGCGAGAGGACCGTGAGTTACACTGTGTTACCTACTTTACACATAGTAACACATGTCTATATGTATTGAGAAAATTAAAGATGAGAAATGATAAGAAAATAATGTTGACCCCTTTTGAATTCATTGTGAATTCAAGATTAGGCGAGTCAGTTTCTAGCGATTCCAACATTTTACGGTACGATCATTGAACTACGTGAGCTCTAGCTCACTAGCTCTAAGACAGCTTGGAAAAATCACGATATTTAAATTGGCCACTCTCATGCCATAAGCAGCCGTACATTTTTTTATTACAATTATCATGTTGTAAAGCAAACGTTCAGAAACTTTAGAACAGAAGTCAATTTGAAATGAATTCTGCTAAAGACGATTCATGAGTAGGTTTGTTTGATATATGTTTCACCTCCCCAGGTGCCGGTAGAGAACAAATCTCAGAAGAAGAACACACCCAGTGTGTTCAAGTTTTCCAAATCATAGAGTGGGAACACGAGCGTGTGAGTATAGCACGTGTTTGTATGTTTATGTAGCATTTACTTGAAGCCCAGAAACTGACGTCCTATTATAAAAATTGGTAGGATTCGATTTGTAAATACAAATAAAAATATAACATTCATTGCTCGAGTAATTGGTCGATTTTATTTACCACGTTGATCTTCTTTTCTTTATTAATATTATACATGTAAATGTATACTAGTACCAATAAAAACAATGAAAACCAAGTTTTTGACGAGTGATTTGTTAAGTAATTTTATTCGAAAAAAAAAAAACTGGTGCATTTATATAATAGCAGAAAAGGTGTCAGATTCTGGTGCTTGTAAACCGAACCAAAACTAGACTGCTAGAGATTATGACTAGTAGTCCTTATAGCGTTGTGATTTGTATACATGCAAGTTATATACATAAGTTAATATGTACATATATTATGTACTATGTTTTACTTGGTTCAAAGTATCGTATTAAGTTTTAATAATTAAATTGTAAAGACATTTTTTTAATTGAGGTTTTTAATTGCGTTTAGAAATTTTGGGTAATAAATGAGAGATAGCAGTGGGTTTCTGGTGACGCTAATGCATTATGGATTTTTAAAGCTTTTTTTAAAAATCCTAGGACAATGAGTTTCTTATTATTAATTTTTGTAGATGAGGTATGGATGAGGCTACCTAGTGTATTAAGTAGGTATTATTTTCACAGATTTTTATACGATATTAATTGCTTTTTTAATTATTAATATTATACATGTAAATGTATACTAGTACCAATAAAAACAATGAAAACCAAGTTTTTGACGAGTGATTTGTTAAGTAATTTTATTCGAAAAAAAAAAACTGGTGCATTTATATAATAGCAGAAAAGGTGTCAGATTCTGGTGCTTGTAAACCGAACCAAAACTAGACTGCTAGAGATTATGACTAGTAGTCCTTATAGCGTTGTGATTTGTATACATGCAAGTTATATACATAAGTTAATATGTACATATATTATGTACTATGTTTTACTTGGTTCAAAGTATCGTATTAAGTTTTAATAATTAAATTGTAAAGACATTTTTTTAATTGAGGTTTTTAATTGCGTTTAGAAATTTTGGGTAATAAATGAGAGATAGCAGTGGGTTTCTGGTGACGCTAATGCATTATGGATTTTTAAAGCTTTTTTTAAAAATCCTAGGACAATGAGTTTCTTATTATTAATTTTTGTAGATGAGGTATGGATGAGGCTACCTAGTGTATTAAGTAGGTATTATTTTCACAGATTTTTATACGATATTAATTGCTTTTTTAATCAAGGTAAGAAACTGTAAAATAACATTATGTCTATTGTGTAATCAGAGATTTAAATGTTTTCACGAAATCTTTTAAAATTGTATTATTATAAACGGTGTGCAATATTATAATTATATAAGTTTACATAATATGTAACTGCATAAAGCTTATATGTATGTGTATAATTGTTAAAATAAAGTAAATAATAATATATATAAATATAAATGTATGTCAATTGTAATAGATTCCGATTATAAAGCCAAAGTAGGATAAGATATTTATATAACGAAAAAAGACTTTTAAAAAGACGTGTCTGTATCTGGTATGGATAACTTCTTACTATATTTATTTTAATTGTTCTTCTATATCTACAAGATTTTATGTGTCTCATACAGTATTAAAAAAAAAACGAAAAAACTTTTTGAAAATAAGTTTTCACGGTACATAAAAGAAAGTTGCGAAATATCGGTTCATTATGACTTCGCCTTTAAATATTATAAAGGCGTAAGTGTATGAGCAGCTATGTACTATGAATTTCGTTATTTCTTCGCGCTCAAATGGATGAATCGATTTAAATAAAATCTTCTAAAATAAAAGAAGAACGACTTTCTCTTTTATCTATCAATTGTTTCTTCTATGTGACGAGGGCATGTTTAATTTACTAGAGATGGCTTGCTCTATTTTTCTCGTGATTTTATGATCATATTTTATTAAAAGCTTCATAAATAAGCACAAATGATATTGCTGTGATGGGCAGTGTTGCCTGTTTGTATGTAAGCGAAATTTTGTAATTCCTGCTATTTTTGTAAGTGCAATTATTATGGAATATGTATTGTATAAACCAGTATTGAATCGATCTGTTTATTAAATGTTATATTGTCTATATTATTGTGGTTTAATTTCAATTAATTCTGGCAGTGAACTCTGTAAAAGATTGTGATAAGTACAAATTTTAGTATCGGAAAGATTTTTAATGAAATAAAAAAATATTTTTGTGGAATTTGCTCTAACCATTCTATTATGTTTACAATTGGCAAAATGTAAAGTTAAACTTGCAGAATTGTGCTTTTTATCTTTTTTCTGTTTTAGCTATTTGAACTTCGCTTTTTAAATAACAATTGTAAAAAAATACAACAAGATGGAGTGAGTAATGCTCTCTATTTCCACATTGTCAGTAAACACACGTAAATACCGTCTCTAAGCGGCCCAATTCCAATTGCTCAATGGTAGTAACGCACAAAAATACCGTCCCGTTGCAAAACACTACTCATCCCGCCGCAGAATATGAAAGAGTTGGGAAAAACTACAAGAAAAGCGAGGTATAGAAAAGCGCGCGTTTCCCGGCGTTATTTCCACGGGGTTACCTCAGCGCGGCCTTGCTGTCAGTCTGCGCTCAGCCGTGCGACGGGACGCGCGTGCCGATCGCTCGCACACGAATACGATCGTAAAAAGTTTCGAACGAATCATGAGGACGAATTTCCTATTATGTAATTAATTTTAACATTCAGTGTTTGAATTTTACTAGTTTTTTTGTACAAGTGACGATGTCTCTGTTAGTGCTAGTGGTGCTGCTGGCCCCCGCCCTCCCCGCCCTGGGGTTCAATGTGGACATCCCCTCGCGAGTGGTGTACCGCGGGAACGCCAACTCTATGTTCGGATTTACTGTGCAGGCGCATGTTGATGGAAACCGGAAAATGTGAGTGTTGGTTTCATGATTATATTAATTTTACAGGATACGATTTGCTACTTGTCATTATTTCTACATTTTTTATCCTCTATAGTTTTTGTACACTTATTTAATGTATGTAAATACGATATTTTTGGTTACTTTATTAAACTATTTACTTCATTCAAGATTCGTTTGAATGAAATAACAAGTTTGAGTTCTCTGGCAAATGAAATAACCTTCAATAGTCGTTTAAATATTTATCGACGGCGCCGCGGCGCCCGCGCATTCGCTCTAGCGTCATTTTAAATGCCAATATAACGCTAGTTTTAAAAGCAAAAACCCGCTGATGTTTGCCAAAAATATACTCTTAGTCATAACAAATGACCTACTCCGAGACTAACATAACATTATTTATTAGACGTGAGCTCAGGTAGTCGAATTTCTTGCGAACTCTAGATAAGTGGATATCTAATTTCCTTGCACTGATTAGCTACACAATAACATTACTAAGTAGTTACTTTATTCACATATGAGTGAGTATATATTTCTATGAATGTGTAAGTAGTGTATAATACAGCGATTACCTCAGTTTGTTACTTATGACAGAGTCTCGGAAGGTTGTCTACATATCGACTCAAGATCGCGATGACATCATCTGCGCCGCCCGATTTTAGCGGCCAATATACTGTGAAGTATACCTACCTTGTGTATAGTATAACACATCGTTGTGTGGGCTATAAAGTATGATTTCAGTTTGTTTGAGTCAGATTCGAATTTGTACGTTAATACGTAGGTTTTTATTTTTTTAGTTCAAGCGTCGAAGCAGCAGAAATTGCACAGAAATAGAGTTTTAAGAAGGGTGTAGGTAAACTATCTTATTTACTTATTTTTAAAGTGTAAATTCTTCAACCAATTTATCTGTTATTTTAAATTAAACTTGTATTGGAAAATGATTGAATATAATCACGACCGGCAGGATTCGAACCTGCGTATTTCTATTTGTTATTTGTTGTGTTTAATTTTTTGTCAAATGAAAAACAAAACTGTATAAATTTAATCTATCAGCAAGTATCATTTAACAAACACAGGCTCACTGTACTCTACAGTCGTCAGTAAATAAACTGATTGTCTTTACCAGCCTTGAGTGGACTTCTTAATTGTGATGAATAAGACAGGTCTAAGTGCGCTACCTTGTAGGACACCACATACTCTGTATCTTTATGACCGATCGTTGAAACTAAGAAGGCTAATATTGTTAGAGTGCAAACTTTACTGCTTTATTATCTCAGTGGTCTGCATAAAAATTGATATAATGAGGAGTTTATTGTATACAGTAATATCTACTTACATAGTTTTACGCTGAATGTTTAAAAAGTTGGTTAGTTACTAGAGCTTGAATATTTTTTGATCTATGCAGTCATTTTACACATTCATCAAAGCAATGGACCAAATAGATTCATACGTCATGTCACTATGAGCAGCGTCTGTGAGCGCTTAGAAACCCCAGTCGCATCTTTTTTGTTTATCTCTGTTCACAGCTCCCATTGTTGACTTTGAACTTGGCTGCATTATCTGCTACCCCCGCCCATAGACAATACAACGCAAATTTTAATTTGACGGACCGGAAACGGCACGACACATGCGCAACACATGCGCGGGCGCACATCAGAGCCCTTTTTATTTAACTTTTTACTCCGCTTTTTTCGTCCGCACGGTTATTTTAGTCAGCAGGGTGCGATCCCGCTTTCCGGTTGATTTATGGAGTCTTATGCGCTTACATGTAAAGTTGTAAGCCTTTTTTTGATGTTGCATGTGTCATTAGAGCGAGGCTAACAAGTGGCTCTTTATCCGCCAGTAAATGGTACAGATAAGTAATGACTTCGGACGGCCGACCGGCGCGGGCGCATCTGCGGTCGCAGCTTTTTATTGATTTATTGATTGACGCTTGTTGAAACGTTTCGATGGCTATTCGATGATGTTGATCGATGGCTCTGGGAAAAGTGATTCTGTGATTTATCTTTCCACATCTGTGGGAGTTTAATAACAGAAAGTTCTGTCCAGCAGGTGTTTGGAAATAAACATTTATTTATTTGGGACGAGAACATACCTTGGTCAAAATTAAGAGACCAATAAAAATCATAATCAACAAACATGCAAAGCATACAGTCACCTGCCTCCTAAATACAAAGACAAGTACACGACAAGAGCCCAATAAGGTTGTCACCGGAATTCCTCCCAAGTGGCGTAGGCGCGCTGGCTGCCGGTGGCGATAAAACATTCCTAAGAAGCAGCTTAACTGTCTTCAAAGTTAAGTATTTGAGATAAACACGAGCATCATACATACAGACGTTTTTCTTCAAAATGTTCCTATTATCGAGAACGATGCGTTGAAGAGACGCCTGCAATGGACGCGGATAACCTCTGACCGCCGGCTATCGTGGCTTACTCCAAAATGGTATTTTTAGATAGACTCCGGAGATTATTCTGAGTGTTGCGTTCTATGAATTGTTTTGCTTTTTACTTTCTCCCATTTATCTATAAAAGTATACATAAATCCCTGTTATTTACACATGGATTGAATAGAACAAATATTTTTAAAGACGAGTGTTAACAGAAACGAATTCCAAAATAGACTTTAGATAGTTAATTACCAACCCTTTCTGTGTCATCGTCGTTAAAAAAATTAATGGCATTTTAATTAGGTAACTTTTTAATGTAATGAGAGCTCGTAAAAATAAATTTAGAATCGTACAATGTTGAACAATAGAGTAATACGACGATAGTACTTTTCTTTTTTTTTTCAAAAAAGTCTATATCTAGTTAATAGTTGTATGATAAATGTAAGTCGTACAATAAATGTTTGAAGGCAGTTAGCACTCTGGAATGACTTCATAAGTCAGAGATGTGGAATTAACACTGGTATAAAGCTGACTAATGAGAGCAACCATTCCAAACACGCGATCTGCAGGGCTTTATACTAGAGCAAATATAATTATAACGTACCTTACCCACGTTAAATCTTAATATTTCGATGTCAATAAGTTTTAAATATCTGATTAGTACTTACCTATTCTTCCATTACTTAGTAGTTGTTTAATTTGTATGTAACTAAAGTAAATACCTAAACTAAACATAGAACTACTATGTAGGTAATTTGCCCGTAGATACCCTGTAATTAGGATTGCTTTTAAAACAGAATACGTAACAGTTCTCATTTGATAAACATTCACACGGCTTAGAATAACACCATCCTATTTACGAATACAGTATATACTCAAATAACTCGTTTCTATGTATAATAAGTATGTATGTATGTATACAAAAGAAAATTATGTATGTATTATATCCGTTATCTAGTACCCATGATACAAGCTTAAGCTTAGTATGGGGCTAGATGGCGCTGTGTGATAAGTCCTGATATTATTTATTTATACTAATACTACTATTAACTATATTGTTTATCAAACTGCAACTTGCACTGTGTTGTCGCTTCATTTGTATCAATTCCCCGGAGTTGCTGAGTCGTGGTAGTTCGATCCAATGCTGATGCAATTGGATAATTGAGCCCTCAGCCTACCCCAACATTGCCCTACGCACGCATGCTTGAGTGTTTGATACAAAACTATTGAGAATATCATTATTCACTATTGTTTTTTATGCTTGTCAAAAGAACTCAATTACAGGTCACTACTAAAACTACAAATTGAGCATAACTACCTGGCAACATATTTTGATTAGTATTGTTATTACTGTTATGTTTTAATATAAAAGTTATGCATTTCACTCGAAACTTTGAGATGCATACCTACCTAGAACCTAGAATGTTTATTACACGGTCGTACAACCCCTAAAGATACCCCTGATAACGTTCACACAACAGATAATACCACAAATAACACCCTAGGGTCGAGATCCGATCGGTGAGCCACAAAACACTGCTACCAGTTTTTTGTTAATCGTGTTTTGGGTCGACGCGTATCGGAGTTTATTTGTACAAAAAAGAATAGGTACATAGATAGGATTGGGGCTATTGAGTACTTTTAGTTCACATTGACTTTGTTTTGAATGTGGTTTATTATCCTTTCAGTTAAAAATAGGGTATTGATAAAAGGTTTTTTTTGCAAAGGGAGTTTGTTAGTTATTTAAGTACAGAGATACGTCGGTTTTATATGAATTAATCCTAACCATTTTAAAAAAATAATACAATCGAATAATTATAGGCTTTAAAGTGCAGATAATGCCTCGATTAGTATTAGCATGGGCAACATTAGCACTTGAAAGTAAAGCACGTCTCTTGCGGTGAAGCCAGCAGTAAGTAGTGGATTGCCACAGGATCCTTGCCAAGATCTCTGCTTGTGATTCCGGTCGCGGTCGCGCAAGAATTCCCGCCACCTGCGGGAGTGTAAGCTCGCCTTTACGAATAATAATTAGGCAATGCCCTTTTATGACATTTACGGATGTTTTAATACTGTTGTTTTGTGTGCCAATCTTTGTTTGATTATTTGTTTTTATGTAGGTTTTTGCATATCAGAAACAGCTAAAAATTCTGAATTTTACTGAAATAAATGTATAGTGTACCGCAAGGAAGTAGCCCGGGGTCAACGATATTAATAATTTACATCACCTACCACTTTCTACGGACTAAAAGAATATTATTCTAACACGGTTTCCACAGCTGTATTAGCTACATACACCTCTTTAGCGCTTTCTTGACACAGAGCAGATATTTTAATAACCCAGTTATTTGGAAGATGTTGGATGCGCGGGCGCATATCCGTGACCTGGTTATTGGTAGGTATGAGCATGGCGCCGGTCGACCTCCGCTTGGTTTACGTATGCTATTGTTGGGTCGAATGTGGAGACGATTAGTGATATTTTGCAATCGAATCGATCGCACTCACCTCATTTACAGTTTACACACATAATTTTAAACGACTTTCTTGCTTTAACATAGTCTTTAAATTGATATGTGTGTCTTCTACTAACTTCAGCTGATTTTATAATGGTAACTTAGTAAGCTTGGTATTGTTATTAACTAGAACAAACACACATACAATCAACACATGCACTATACCATTCATACAATCATACACTTCTCAAAAACATACAATCCAAACAGCCATAACCATATCCTAACTTCATACAAGCATCCCGCTCTTTTACCTGTAAAATTATTACCTCAAAGACCACCTGTTAGCTGTAAATTGTGTACCTAATACTTATTGAAACTCTGCATAATGCACTAGTGAATGTATGTAATATACCTACCTACTGCAATTATTTCTACACTACCTCCCATAAAACTAAATTGTAATTAATACTACTAACATTATGTATTGTTAAAAAACATGTAGTACATGAAAGCGCGCTAATCTGTTATTAGAAAAACAAATGTAAGGATGCCCAAGATACAGGCTTAAGCCTAGTTTGGGGTCCACTATTATTGCACTCTGCGCGTGATATGTAAATTCAACATAACTTTATAGTCACAATGCTATAGTTAGTAATCAACGCTGCATGCTATTGTATACTTATTTCCTAAACTTTCCTATCTACTTTAACTATAATCAGACACAAACTCAACCCCAAGAAATTGGCTTAGCTCGGCCAGTAATAATCGTCATCATCATCATTAGTCAGCATATCCCCATGTATACAGACCCTAAGGTTTGCTTTTATAACAGTCATATAGCGAGGCGGAACTCTTTCCGAGATTGTTTCTTTTGGGTGCCATGTTTTGCAGTTACCATAAAACATGGCTGTCCATGCTTCTATTTTTCTTGATGGAGCGTATATGGAGTGACGTTGCTATGTCACTAACTAGATGGCGCTGCACTCTCTTAAAACACACAAAAGTAACTAGCGCTAAGTAAATTTCTTCGTCAACTTGTATTTGCTATGATTAGTAACATTGGTTTCAAATGACGTAGTCAAGTAAATAATTATAGGTATTTGATTTGTTCGGAAACATTTTTGAAAGACTTCACCTTCTAGTCTGTTCGAAGCATTACTAGTAATAGAATGATACGGCACTTGAACTGGATTATAATAATAATGGTAATATCACAGAGTACGACCGTATAATAAAATACGTACTAGATCACAGCAAACATTCACATTCATACATTCTCTAGATTTATGTACATATATCATTTTTGTTATCTACGCATTTGCACCACAAAAATTACGTGAAACCATGTGCAGTTACTTAATTTTAATAATTTATAAAAATAAACTAAATATGGTGTCGCCAATTTGTCGTAATTTTGCCATTAACTTGTAAGTAATAATGAGCATGCTGAAACAAAAACTCGAGTTTTTCCTACAATACTAACTAGATGGCGCTGTTCTCTCTTAAAACACACAAATTCTGCTGGCTCTGAGTAAATTTTTTCGTTCACTTGAATTGTGGACGTTATATAAATAAACGAATATTTTAATTTAACAATATATTAATTTTTGTAAGGCGTACTTTTAATAGTAAAGCAAAGCACACAGCAGTTGATAATTAAAGTATTTGAAAATTTTAATTCAAACGGTAATATCACAGAATACAGAGAACGTAATATGTAGTATTCTTAGGACTAGGTCACATTATCTAGATATATAAATGTCATTCGTTATCTACGCATTTGCACCATAAAATTAAGTGAAACCATGCGCGGTTAATTTTAATAGTTCACAAAAATAAAAACTGCAATAGGTAAATATTTATTTATTTCTAATAGATTCAAACAAAATGCAGGCTAAAAGATTTCTTAAACAAATAAAATTGTGACGCATAAGACGGTACTAAACCTACAGGTTAATTAAGTCCGTACTCAATACGCATGTTCGATTCTGAGAGTTTTACATTATATTATATTTTTTATATGGTATCGTAATTGTGCTACTTTCTTTCGTAATGGTCCTAAAATGTACTTATTTTTAATAAACTTTGTTTTAAAGTGTTTTAAAGATTTTAAAGAATACTTTTCCAGATTTCGGCCAATTATTTTACTTGTTTTTATAATGATTTCATGATTAATATACTTATGAACTAATTTGATACTTTTGTTTCTCTGATGACATTTCAGCCAATACCAATTTAGCTGTCTACTTAGCGTTAAGTGGCTTTGCAAATGACCAGCGTCTGGTCCAAATTGGCAGTTTAAAGTTAATAATAATTGTGGTCTCGTTCCAGCAGACATTACGTTAATTGCGATATGAATGTGAACTTTATAATTGCAATGGCCTTGGCGGGTTTAGGAGAATTTAAACGATATTATTTGTATGGTAATGAAGCTGCACAGTGATAAATATTACATACAGAATGTAATTTAAATTTGACTGACAAAAAATGGTAGAATAACCTACTATATCTCTTCAAGACATTGAGTTGAACAGTCCGTTTAAAATTTAAGTTTCTCACATTTGTTATTTTATCCTGATTTAGTTTCTATTATTTTTTTATAATTAAGTATACGTTCATTTGTTTTCATGGAAAATGAAGCAGCTTCAGTCATCTGTGTCAGTGTTTTTATTCTTTCTTTATTTCCATACATTGCTGATGGTTCCACGAAAGTCTTAGTAACGTCCCAGTATTGCTCTCCTTGACCTGAAATGCGCGCGCGCAGTGTCACAGTATACAACATAGTATGTAAAGGAAATTGACGTAGAATATTATGATGTAAGTATGTATTTATTATATATATACAATGTTTTTTTATACTAGAAAGGATAGAGCAAGGTGATCCATCATTTTTTTTAAATATTCAAGATTTGCATAATTAAGTGCAACTTGTAATTAAAAGCCTGAATATCGTTAAAGACATTCACTGAGTAGGTATGTAGTTAAATTATCATTATTAACGCGTATTAAAGCGTTAATAATGATAATTTAACTACAATAATTATGCTAAGCTAATGTATAAAAAAAAAGCACCTTTGTAGATTATGCCAGGAAAACCTGACAAAATTTACAAATATCAAAATTAAAGGTTTTCTACAGATTTAATGTAATATTTTGTTTAATAGAATTACAGCTGGGTTGGGCGGCATTTGGAAAACTTCGTCAGGTTTTCTCGTCCTCCATACCGCAAAGCCTAAAGACGAAAGTCTTCAATCAGTGCGTCCTACCAGTAATGACTTACGCTGCTGAGACGTGGACACTAACAGCAGGATTGGCTCACCGTTTCAAAGTTGCTCAGCGTGCTATGGAAAGGGCTATGCTTGGAGTTTCTCTTAGGGATCGTATCCGAAACGAAGTAATTCGGCAGAGAACAAAAGTCACCGACATAGCTCAACGCATAAGCACGCTGAAGTGGCAATGGGCCGGTCATATTTGTCGCAGAACCGACAACCGATGGGGTAGGCGAGTTCTGGAGTGGAGACCGCGGCTCGGCAAGCGTAGTGTAGGGCGCCCTGCCACAAGGTGGAGCGAGGACATCATGAAGATAGCAGGGAACAGGTGGAGACGAGAAGCACAAAGTCGGGCTGAGTGGCGTGCCTAGGGAGAGGCCTATGTCCAGAAGTGGACGACCGTGGGCTGATGATGAGGATGATGAATAGAATTACACATAAAATAGAAATCAGAATCATCGAAAACGTCGTAACTTTCCCTCGAACAATTTAAAACAATATAACTAACTATACAAACGATATAAAAACAATAAAGCCCAAGATATCGTAACGATAGCATAAAAATAAGTTTGGCTGCTTTCTTACAATAACATTTACGCGGTATTTCTGAGATACCGATGCTATCTACACATTTTAATTGATTAATCAGTGCCGACGAAACGTCTCTTTTAATTAACACATCGATCGGCAACATCGATTAATTTTATTCGAATGATTTTCATTAAAATGCCAAATGTCAGGTAGAGCCACTTTTCCTTTAGCTCCAATTTATCAATGAGTGATTAATTCTTTTGCAATATTGCTCTGATTTCGATATTTTTACTTTCACTAAATGATATTGCAGTGTTTAAAGGGTAAGATTGCATTTGATCGTTATTTTCCGAAAAAGGAGCGGCTTGTTGTAACTGTCGTAGGTTGGAGCCGATAATGCTTGTTCATAAATGTCAAAAGGCCCGCCGGGACCTACTTCAATAGACACCTATCTAAAGAAAATCGGGCTAACAGGCAATATTACAGATATGTGAGATTTTGGATGGTCTAGTTTTTGTCTGTGTGATAAAAACATTAATTGCAAAAAATCTCTATTAAATCATGGTCTAGCACAATTCCCTCTCATAATAAACATTTCGTGTTGCAATCTCTGTGCGATCACATCATATTTCCGCGGATAGTTATAAAATTAGACATTAGCAATGTTTGCGTTATGTCATCTCGGAGGTTGTCCAATGGCACGGCCGTGAGTCAAGGCGGCGCAGGCGCAGGTGAACCCGTCTTGATACAGGGTTATAGCATAATATGTTTGATAGCTTTCATTTCCATTATACGTTAGATAATAATTTTGTCATTTGTATTCTCTTTACAATCTCCGCGTAAAGAGAAGACAACTGTCAAAATTATCATATTGGACAAAGCTTGGAAAGTTTATAAAAGCTGGTTTAGTATAGATATCAATATCATTATTGTTTTCGGAAATTCGCAAAAAGATTTGCTTCTTCATACATTTTTTATTATTTACAAATATTAACTTTTAGCATGGAATAGCTTTTAAATTATCCGTTGTTAAGTATTTTTGGATGTTAGGTATATAATAAGGTTGATCATCAGTTACGAGTAACCCTATATACAAACATACATACCTAGATAGTATTATGCATAGATAATATGTCAGTTTTAGCTCCAGATGTTGTAATAAGTCACTCTCACAATGTTATGTCACTCCTGGCTGCGATTGTAAACTTTGTCTACAATTGTAAACTAGTGTAACACCTGTCCTTAGATTGCCCCGCGCGTCTAAGTACCTTATAGAGTTGTAATGATGTCATCTAGAAAACAGGTATTAGGTACATTCAATAAATCCTTCGCTTAGTTAAATAGTATATTCCTTGCTTTAAAATCTTGTTTGCCTGATTTTACGATTGTTTGCTACTTATGTTAATAGCTACAGTTTTTATTTGAAGCTACTCGCACACAACTCTCAATGTTATGTGACAAGACGATGGTATCGCATAACATCGAGAGTTTTTGAACTACACATAAAGAATAACACAAAAAGCCGGCGCAAAACGGTATTCGTTTAAAAGTTACCATAAGACCATATCGTCCGTGAGAAACGAACCTAAACCGCTTACTTTCCCAACATTTCCTCTGTTGATAAATTGCAGTATTATCAATGCGCGTACTAAATCACTTAGCAACATGGTCTCTCGGCCGCCATTTAAATAGGCTCCCAACAGTGGACAGAATTGACAAACGAGTACATTATCTGCTCACATCCAAACACTATCCGCGGCCTAGATCCCACACAATAAATTATTTCTTACAAGAAAACTTGAAAGCGACACCGCCGGATGCGATTTAGATGCGCTTCGGATTGGAGCTTTATAAGAACTTGAGAAGCTCTTTTCTAAACGGATGTTTTTCCAAGGTGATGCCAACTGCGTTATGTTTTATGTATTTGTCGCCCGTGCTGTTAGTACTCATAAGATATTGTACGAGAATATCTAGGTACTTGATTTAAATATATTATATCATCATAATTACATAAAAAGCGTAAATAAAATGTTATTTAAATCGAAAACTAAAGGTATTCATTTATAACTCTCAGTAGCTAAACAATACATTTCTATTATTATTTTTACCATGTGTCCATGCCTAAATAATTGTATAATGTGAGTGCAGTGTGTCGGTCAGAGACCGCGGCGGCAGATGTAGCACCATACAGTTAGTATGCGCGCGCGCATGCAGCCCGGAAGCGCGCCTGCGCCGGAAGTCACGGGAAATTGTCACTTAATTGATATTTAAATGCGATAGCGTCTTAGTACCAACTGTGTTAATTAATAAGTACTTAATGGGATAGCGGATAATTAGAAACATTGTTAATGAAAGTTTTATTATTTCATTACGTGAATACGTAGTATGACTGTAATTGACACATTTATCGACATAGGTAAAATTTGTTGTATCTTAGCGCATGAGCAATCTATGGAATGTTGTCATATGTTTGTAAGCCCCTCGTACAAATATAGTTGCAGTATAATATAATTACTGGATGCAGATTTCTTCATTCATTCCTTCAAAATCTTCTTAAAGGTAAACAGTTTAAAAATCAAGTTCTCTATGTTAGAATCCACATTGTTAAGCCATTTATTTATTTTAATAGATATATAGCTATCAAGTAGGATATGCAAACAGATTATCGCTAGTTCAGGACCCGCGGTACAATTCAATTACAAGTTCAATGTTTAGTGATAACTTATCGTAATGTTTACTTTAATACGTTTTATTTATTTAGTTTCTACTTGGATTAATCTAATTGGATTTGTTATAAGTTTAATTAACCATTAACATGTCAATTTGTCGATTTTGGTTTGCTAGTATTTTGGCATTTTTTTACATAAGATAGGCTCACGCATGACTACAACTTGCCTGATGTTAAGCTACGTTATAATCTACGACCTAGCGTACTTGCCTAAAAGAAACCGGTTTACCTACTCTCTGCCATGATCATACTAGGGCGTTCGATAAAGGTTAAGAGTCTAATTTTGTGAAATAATATTTGTCAACAAAAAAACTTCAATTTTCTTCATTTCTTACATCACCCCCCCCCCCCCTCACTTCCCATTTCCGAGACAGTTAAGTAAATTATTTCCTCTGTTAACCAACATATATTATTGAAAAAAAAAATATTGTTTAAATGTACATAGATATAGTAATTTGCAATCCAGAAGGAAGAGCGCGTTCCCCACGACACAGGGGTACCTAGTGTGGGGAACATAGAACACATCATTTGTAACCAATCCTAACATAGTAATGTAAATATAGTACTAACAAACAAATGTTGTAAATTAGCTATAAGGTTTTTGATTCTAAATAAATATTATTATTATATTATATTTACGTATTATGATACTAAGCTATGTATGTATCACTAGTTCGGGTGTCATTCTACATGAGCTGGTGGTAGAATGCATTACTGTAGAGTAATTTAATGTAACAACAAAGTGATCTAGGTCGGCTATAGGTATCCAGTCATCAAGTTACGTGTAGATATACATTTGATTCACGACCAACATACCTACCAGCACATTATGCATGATTCACCACGTTGCGACATACAGTGAGAGGGCAGGTGAGTAGATACCTACTGAGTGGCTCACTGTCACGCGACAGCCAGGGAAATACTATGACGAAGCAGTCGATAAGAGAGGGGTGTATATTCGATTTAACAAAAACATTTTTAGGGAGTTGAAATGTTGTGAGATGGTTTTGCACTCTCTCTACATAACAATTTACGAAAAACTTAGAATTTTATGAAATACGTGAGTTAATATTATACACATACTGGTTTGTCTAGAATATGGCTATGATAATAGGCTAAGGAATAGTTTCAGATGTCTTGTGTATTCAAATTTATACAGATTTAAGATTTAACTTAGATATAGACGAGATTCTACACAAGAGAAGAATTATTAAACACACACTCCTCTCAAATTTCTCAATGACTTTAACACAAACTCAAAACCAGTCTATTAATGAAGCCAATTCATAGGCATTTTAATTTATACCTGCCAATATTTGTGCCGTAAAAATGAATTCATCACCTCTCTCGAAGGCCTGACACCATATGGCTCGTAGGACGCGCGTGGGCAGCCATTCAGGACCACAGACACATTAGCAGTTACTAAAGCTTTGTAACCATAGATTCATTGCTAGTTACTAGCCTGATGGCCATAGATTACGTATCAGTTAGTTCTGTCAATGCCACAGGTTACCTAGCAGTTAGTAGGTAAGTAAAGACCACAGATAATCCAATGGTTAGTAAGTGCTGACGTCACAGCCCATTCACTGCCTCCTAAGGCCCGAGGCTGTCGCACGACACTGCACTTATATGGCGCTTGGACGTAGAAAAAAGTCGTAGGCATTTATTTGGCGGCTATAAAAAGTCGCCATCTTGGCATTTAGGACAGCGGTAGGTGCAATACAGCTGGGAAAATAATTTGTTTTGAATACTTACAACACGTATCTAGGTACGAAGCTGGTAATCACAATCCAGAAAGAGTCATAGAGCTTACTATTTTACATTCCCTATATAGGCTGCCTTCGGATATATTTATATGCAGCTGACGTATGAGAACATCAATCATTATTTCCTAAGCATTTGGACATATAGTCTATAAGAACTCCTTAGCCTTATTTTTTGTTGGCGAGGGCGAAATCTTCAGAAAGATACCCGACCACAATGGGGTGCAGTCGAGTTATGTAGGATTTTACCCACTAAAAGCCCCCCTGTGGCCAGCCTCATTGTCGTGTGAAGAAGAGCTCCGGGTACTCCGGTGGGAACTCGCCGTAGCCCCTCTAACACGTTATATTGCCTAACCTTTACCTAGGTTACCTAGGTACTTACAGTGAGACGTACAGTAATCGCTCATTGCTATAAGTACTCAAAGCCTTCATCACTTCTCCAAGAACGTGACTTCCACAGCCTGATTCACTTCACACCTACAGACACGTTCCGAGAACTTCTCATACTTTTGGCTACTCGGCGACATGACGCGGACTGATGCGTCAATTGTTTTAACAAGCGATTATTGAAAGTGACGAGTTTACATTAAAGTGACGAGTTTCCTAATATAGATCATGGTAGGTCTCATGATATGACATTAAATATATTTGGAATTGCTGGTTTCCGTCTAATCGAAAGCACCGAACATATAATAATACCTACTGCTCCGTTTCAAAACTAATATTTCTCGCTTGGTTTGTAGAAAAACACTTTATTTTGCATCAATTACACTGTCACCAAGAAATTCTGAATGAGTTGTCTCTATCTTTAGGGACATGATTTGAACATTTTCACGACAAACGCTGTCGAGATCCTAGTGGAGTATATACCTATACAGAGTAAAGATATGTATGTAGTGGTAACACACACCCAAAGAAAACCATCAGAACATTTGCCATGATGGGATCTCATCGGCTATCATTCCCCTAATCCACCATGCAGCGTGGCGAAACACCATAAAGTTCTTGACGAGCTTATCCACGCTCTGGTCGGCCGCGCTGCGCCCACGCATGACGTCACGCCATCTGGCCGCGTGTAAACACCGCCTTAGCACCTACGGTGGTATTGTCTGATGTGCAATACGCCATAGTCTAATTTAAATCTTATTAGAATTCAATGGGATATCCGGTTTAGAATTGGGAGAAAAAAACTTGGCGATTTCACTGAGATCCCCAGCAAAGCAAAGTACGCCAGAATGCGGAAAACACATATGATAAGAAGAAAATGAAATCTCACTATTGTACTGTATATTAGAGTAAGCAAAAAACCTACATTTTTAATCGACTTTAATTAAAAGAGAATGTTCTCAATTGAACCGAACATTATTTTATTAAATGTGTTAGAGTATTAACATAATAGTTACTTTTGCACGTGTGTGTAGGACTAGGTATACTACGTATACGCTACTGTGCCGGTGGTCTGTCCGTCTGCCCGTCACGTAACCCGAGCTGGCGCGTGTCATCTGACACTGACAGATTCGCGACCGTTGGCCCTCAACTTGACCATTTGAAGAAGTGTTTACTGTATTTAGTAGTTAAGATTAAGAAGAATTTGTAATTATTGTTTGAAACAATGTAGGTGGAGACGTCTTGTGCTATTGTTCCTAGTTAAACGTAGCTTTTGTGATACCTAAATATCTCTAATATTAAAAAATTCTAAGATCTAATCTGTTTCTAAAAATCCAATACTTACACAAGTTAGTTCAACCTTTCTAGTGTGTTATAAACGTTATATATTTCACACAATTGAATTGGATGCATTCGATCATTATATTTTTTTGTTATTCATATAACCGCAGAAAGGGAGAACAAATTGCTGAATGACAGTGTATAATATACAGAGTGTGTTGAACGTTCATTCTGACATTGGCTTAAAAATAAAAAGCTGGTATCAGTCCTGGATCCCGGCAGCATCCTATCTCCGCTGATACTGCATCGAAGGTCACTGACCTCTTATCTGCTGCCGGATTATACGACTAAATGAACCTGATTCATTCTGAATAGCTTAGATTTTGTTTACACTGATAAGGGAGGGAGACACTTTATCTAATGATAATGTGGTGATTTAGTAGGGGTTTAGATTGGAATTTTTATAATGACTTTGCTTTTAATGATTACTTAAGTACATGCGGTGTACATGTACTTAAGTAATTAATTAGTAATATATATCAATGGCAATTTAATTTAAAATGAGTAAGTATAGTCACCACCTAAATTTCAAAAGATGCCGGCGCGAAAATCCACTCTACAACGGAAGCGAAAATTAATAGGTACAACCTACAACAGTAACTATACTTTTGCTATAGTACAAGTAGATACTCTGGACACCTGGATTATAACTTATAACGATATTAAAACAACATTTATTCATATATCTAGAAAATTAAGAATATCTTCTTATTAAATTTTTTTTTTTTTTTATCAATATAAGATAAAAACTTCAAATAAGCCTACCAAACTACAATTACGCTACAAAATCTGCCACTACGTGATATCAGCTTCACCCTACAAATTACTCCACATACGAGTAAAATAGAAAGTGTTTCCCACAAGAAGACAACCGCAGTCTGTTCGTGGTGCTAAATACGACATGTCGGGGAAAGGTGCAAATGTGCAGTAACGGCTTGTTAACTAACTTTAGTTAGTTAGACATCATTACTCGGGTTATGGAGGTACATTACAACTGTACTTACCTTCGTTATATGTGTATAAATACCTTAGTAAGTGCTTGTATAATTATTGTATAGCCATGTAGTATTGTGAGCAACACACTGGTGGTAGGCCTCGGCCGTGGTTAGTGACCACCCACCGGACTAAGTCGCGTCGCCAAACGGCCTAGTCGTGTTCCGGCGCGTGGTCCGGTGACACCGTTTGAAGAGGTGGGTCGGGGTAGTTGCTTCGTTGGCGCTTATGGCCGTAATGGACACGTACGCTTTGACTGTACTGGGTAGCTAGTTCTGGAGGTAAGCGGGATCCGTGGCACGGTTCTCCGCTGGCCGACCGCAGTTAGTAGGGGACCCAAGTAATGAGTTAGCCGCTCATGAAAGGCTGTCCCGCCAACTCGCGAAAAATCCCGGGGATGCGCCAACGTGCCGGTTGGCGACATCCCTGGGGGGGCACGGGCGTCCCCGATGCCTCTAAACTAATTCCCCAAAGGTGCCGTCTTACGCTACGTGTCTACTGGTCTGCGAATTGCGAAACCTCACCCCACTGCCACTTCTTCGCCGTTCACTCTCGAAAATGATCTAGGTACGCCAGGAGCCTAGTATATTGGCAGGCTCCTGGCGTACCTAGAGTCTAATGACCTCCTCAGTGACCGGCAATTTGGCTTCCGCCGGAACCGGTCCACTGGGGATCTTCTAGTGTACGCCACACACATCTGGAGTGAGGCTATTGAGAAATACGGGGAAGCCCTGGCAGTTTCTCTAGATATTTCTAAAGCCTTCGACAGGGTTTGGCATGACGGCCTCATCAGCAAGCTTTCATCGTTTGGACTGCCTGCTGGGTTTTGCGTGTGGATATCGGATTTCCTGAGGGATAGATCTATTCGGGTAGTTGTTGATGGCTGCTCGTCTGATCTAATGGCGATTAATGCCGGAGTACCCCAGGGATCAGTGCTTTCTGCAACACTTTTTTTGCTGCATATTAATGATCTGTTAAAGCCTGGTATTTTTGGGTATGCAGACGACAGCACTGTTGTAGAGAGCTATATGTCCACCGCTAAAGCTAGTGCGGCCGAGATCCAGTCTTGCAGAGAAGCCATGATTGAACGCTTAAACTTTTCCCTCATGGCAGTCTCCGATTGGGGCGATGCCAATCTGGTCAAGTTTAATGCCTCAAAAACACAAGCGTGTCTTTTCTCTGCAAAGAAGAGGCCATTTGTAATGGCGCCTTCTTTCCGAAATGTAACCGTGCCCATCACCGACCATCTAGAGTTGCTAGGTGTCACTTTGACTCCGACCCTCAACTTTGGCTCCTATATTGAGTCTAAAGCTCAACTTGCAGCCAAGAAGCTGGGTATCCTCTCCAAGGTGCGTCGATATTTCACTCCGGAGCAGCTGCTGACCTTGTATCAAGCGCAAGTTCGGTCGTGTATGGAGTATTGTTCGCACCTTTGGGATGGATCTGCCAAGTACCAGCTTGAGGCGATAGAGTTAATTGAGAAGCGGGCTAAAAAACTCATCGCGAAAGATTCACTCTGTAGCTCAAAATTACAAAGCCTTGAGCACCGCCGTAAGGTGGCCAGTCTTTCGGTTTTTTACAGGTTGCATTTCGGAGAGTGTGCGGAGGAATTGCATAATATAATTCCTGCAGCCCCATTTTACCATCGTACGAGTAGAGGTACGGCAAGAAGGCACCGTTATACAGTTGAGGTTCCAAAGACTCGCACCAAGCGGTTTGCTTCGACTTTTATCGTGCGAACAGCCAAACTGTGGAACTCCTTGCCCGAATCTCTATTCCCCTTGAACTATAATTTGTCGGTCTTCAAGTCGAGAGTAAACCGGTTTCTTCTAGGCAAGCGCGCTAGATCGTAGATTATAACGTTGCTTAACATCAGGCAAGTTGTAGTCAAGCGTGAGCCTATCTAATGTAAAAAAAAAAAAAATGTATTCGTGTTTAATTTCTAGTCGCAAAATAAATAATTTTCATTTTAGTTTTGTATTTTCGGTATCATACTAGTATTGCTTATATTTTACTGTCACTTTTGTACCTTCAAGAGGTGGATTGGGTAAATTATATGTCCGGTGTGTACATTTTGTGTTCACTACGAATTTCGATGTAAAATGAAATCACTTTGACAAAATAGAAATTTTTCTGTCTTTATTGCTTGTGTTTTGCGTACTCAAACGTAGAAGCGTAGGTATACTATAATATGGCGTCTCTCATTGAGTAAGTTCATAGACTATTACAGAGCTGTGATATGGAGCCGATAACGTACCTAATGGTCTGAAATAGCCGCGGATCGGTGCCGAGGTGAGCAGTTTATTGGTGTGATGGTAAGTACGCCCACTCGCCCGTCTGCTGCACCTGGCATCAATGAGTAAACTGGTTTGGTCTACAAATATAATACCTACGAGTATTTATGTAACAAGTTTAATGTATATTGTGCCTTACTGGTTGTGTAAAAGATTTTGAAAAATGTAGAAGCTGTCATGAAAAATTAATGGCTTTTGAAATGAAATGAAAATAAAATTATTTATTTTGTTACAAGAAATTACATACGAACACATTCAGAATGTAAGACAAACACATTTTGCACATACACAATTTCCTGTCACAAGCCGGCCTCAACTCAGCATGTGCTGACTGCGAACAGTCAGCGCTTTTGGAACTGAAACATGTAAAAGTTACATATTATAAAGTCAAAAATAAAATAAACTATAACATTATTGTTTCACTCGGGTGTCTGATAATAACAAACAATACATAAGTACAAAACATATATACAGCTCACGCATAGATAAATGAATTTTCTTTTTTTAGGCGTTACAAATCCATACAACACTAAATAACATCTAATTAATATTAATGTACTTTGAGTATAACGTAAAGAAAATATCTATATTTGAACTGTTTCCGTCCGCAGTAGAGTTCACGGAGGGCGTTTCCTTCGTGAGGTGCACGATATGGAAATATTACTCCTTGGAGATAATAATAGCTACAAGGCCTCTTTCTCTTTGCTCAGATTGTACTTTGCTTCTTATTTTTATACCTAAGCTAGCATTTCAGCTTGTCAAGGGCTCTAGTACACAAAAAATGGTTTTAATTTTACCAACACAAAGATTTTTAGTTACATATATGCAAATATTGAGCATTGGTTTGCCTTTTATAGAATAGAATTTAGAATAGAATTTATTTATTTCTTACCTTATAATACTGAACTCAGCTGATTATATTACAATAACTACCATAAAACGCATTTTTAATTTTAAACTTAATTATGATTGATTCAATTTATTTCTTTTTCTGTGACGTGTATCAAATATCGGATATGAATAAACGACTATGACTATTGACTATTTTATTAACATTAAGTGCACAATGAATTTCATTTTAACAAAAGCTTAACTTGAGATGCCTTTATTAGCAATTATGTGGGAATTACAAGTGGATAAGAGGGCTAACAGAACAGATATACTATTGGCTTCCTCCGTATCCTGCTATATTTAGCGCCGACCGTTGAGATGATTTGTTAAAGAACTACCAATGAGAGAATTAACGCACTAACACTTCAACTTACTTTGAAACTTAAATAAGCTTCTCTGTGAAGTTGATTGTTGATTGCTTTGATATTGAGGTGGGAAAAGTAGTTTATTTTTAGTTGAGATTTCCAAAGAGGTGAGAAATATTTGTACAAGACACTGAACTGCGTTTAATTTGGAATACGTTTAGGAATTTAAACCAATGAAGAACTCCCTAGAAATTTTGTAAAATTTGCTTGGTTGTTGATATAACTTGAAAACACTAGGTATCGGAGTTTTCATACTAACTTACTTGCTGATAACGACTAAATTTGACAAGAGCCCTTTACACATTAGTATGCTAAAGTAACATTGCTTTTTCATACTTAATACATATTGCACTTACTTGACGCGCTTATATTTCTTAGAAGTATAGGTTCGCGATTGAAGACAGCTCACTTGAACAATTTTGCAGCTAAGGGTGTACTTAAATGTAACACGTTTACATATACATTTCCTATTTATTCTATATTTTAAAACCACTGGATCACTCATTAGTACATCATAATAACTGTACAAGATATCTGAAGACAAGAAAAGAAGCCATATGTCCTACTACCTGATCCATAAAAGTCCCCCGGGAGTAATCTAAATGCGTAATCAGTCCGGGACCGGTCTACGGACGTTGTGAAGGGTCTCGGGGCACGTGCGGGACCGGCGCACGCGCACGGCAGGTAGGGGTGTGATAAAAAAATATTTTTATTCGAAACAGTTAAAATGTTTTACAGTGTTAGCTTAATCTATGACCATGATGATGATAGGTGTTATATTTTTCGAGAAGATAAGGAAATGTGGTCGACATTCACACCTACATCTAAAAATGTCAATAATTAAACAGCAGTTTTCTTCTAAATATATAAAAGGCTGTTTTATTTAATTTGTTATAATCCGTATTTTCTTTTTCTTATCAGTTTTGTGTGAATAACATAGATGATCAAATATTGGTGGGAAAACTATGAAGAAGTCTGTATACGAAGTTAAAAAAAACTGAAACATTTTAATGCTTACTTTGAGGCTTTATTTTAATCAAAGTATGATAAAAGCGAGCATTAGAGACCTGTTATCTCAATACAGTATACTTCTATCAGTGCATCAAGGAAGTGTCCCCGGAAGCCCCGGCGGCAGCCCTACTCTCTCGGACAGGTGGCGAGCGATATTCTCTACATGAACTCCGCACCTCCACACTAGGTAGTTCCTTCACTATATTAATTTATACAGGGTTTGCTTATAATATTGTAAAAAGTATTATTTGAACATTTCTACTAGGTATTTTAATTAAAACAGTTTTGATTACGCATTAATTGTTTTGGTATTAGTTGTATAGGTTATTTTTTTTCAAGATTTTTTTTGTAATATGTATGGTGTTGTGTTTGAAACGTCACAAAAGTACATACATTTTAATAATTGTATACTATAACTAAACTGATGATGACTGACGTGTTTAGGTCAATGCAATAAAATACCTACTCCTGAAGGCATATTTTGGTGTTCCAAATAAGTTGGCCATGGAAGCTGGGAACCATAAAATGTTTAGTGTTCCAAGAACCTCCTTCGTCTGAACCAAACCCTTCATTATTTCTGCCCTTGGCTGCCCTACAGACAGACTTCTTAAATCTTTTCTGAAGAAATCTCTAGTTTCACTTTCATTTCTTGTTTTTGTTTCATTTTCTGTTATTTTGTTACTAATCTATTTTGTTACTATTAGGTATATTAGGATTTTTTAATGTTTCGACGACTTATTCTTTTAAAATATCTCCATAAGTTTTTTCTACATAAAGTGTCTTACATCTAGGAAGACGGATTTATATTAGATACTACTAACGTTGAAATTACTAGTAGGAACTCATATATACAGTCAGTTCATTATACACGTATGTATATCGCTTAATTTAGTAACTATTAAAATTCTAAAACATGTTAAAACACCCTGCTCCCCATATAACACGTGCTAGGCTATTTATGTTCTGATGATGGTTTATGAAAGCGGCGAGGTGATGATATTTCGGGAGCAACATGCCCTCACGTTGGCAACTAACCATATAGTATAGTAACTATCTACTACCTTGCTTGAATTTCCTCATTACCCGAATCAAAATTATCTCTCTATATAGTAAAAGATTACGGTATTACCTGAGTTTTAATATTTTAATGCATAAAATTTACCATGATATTTTTATTAGAGCACTTACAACCATGGAATAATTCAGCAAAACAGTTTTTTATATATCTGAAAATGATTTTAAAAAAGTTAGGTAAAACAATGACATGTGTGGTACCTACTGTATTGAGAACATCTAAGTAAATCTTGTGAAATATCAAAACCTCACTAATCAATTTTGAAATTGAAATCCCAAAACTTAACAAAACACCTGTGTCTACTTTATTAAGTTACAATACCCACTTAAATCCTCAAATATTGAGGCCGTTTCGTTATAATCCCCATTTCTCACTATTTTACGGCCATAACTTGGTCCAAACTTGACGTGGTGATAAATAATTCCAACTTCATAATTTATACTTATGCTAATAACATAATAACATTATTTCCGTCGTGAAACAGGTGGTGAATTGTGAGAGCGTGTATCTAATCTCCGTGAAATAGGCGGTTAATGGAGCCCGTTACTCTGCCTTATTCAGCTGAGATAGCATGTATCTATATATATATTTATAATACCTGATGTTCTATCTAGGGATCCTAGATCATAATTTGAAATTATGGAATGAAGTAAGGCTTCAACACTGAGGGATTATAGGCATGGAGCCCTTACATAATCCTTTCCAATAATGTGTTTTTGGTCTTGCTTATTTTTTTATATTTTTATCTACTAACTTTTTGTTTCATCTTTTTGTCATCTTTTCAACATTTTATAGAAGGATACCTAATACTAATTCGTAAAAATATTTCAAGGCATAAAAATAGCGTTCCCGAGTTGTTAGAGTTACGTGGAGTTACTCTTTGATTTATTAACCGACTTCCAAAAAAAGGAGGTTCTCAAGTCTTCAAAAGGTTTTTTCTTTTTAGCTATCAAAAGAAATTTCAAAGAACAAAACCTTAAAAATAACAATCACTATATTATCACAGTTATCACCATAACTCACCCAGCTCCACAAATCAATCCTATCTAATCACCACATCATTACAATCACCACATCTGCAAGTATAGTGCTATATGATCTTCGAATGAGGGCCATAAAGGCAGGAACACACCGCCCGCGGCCGGTGGTCCGGCAGCAACAATAAACAACTGGCCTTATGGCTGGTGACGCCGTAAATCTCATCATTATCTGCTTAGCTTACACACTACACTGGCGCAAGGCATAGATGTACTTTAAAAGTAATTAAGGAATCAGACGAATAAGACACGTGATTTGTTATTGCTAGGTTTGCACTTGTAATTTTTTTAAATACGTTTGGTAAACACGTTTAACTACAGTGATTCGCCGGATTTTTGTGTTATATTTTTTCTCCTGGGAGATCCTGGAGATCACCTCAAAGATCTAGTCCTAAATCTGGGCATACAGCAGACATATTAATTATATGTACATCCATATCTCGCGGTGATAAGTACAGTTGACTGTTAATCAAGAGATAATGGGATATAAGAAGCGGTGAGGAGCTCTCAGTACAATGACACATTATTATAATTATTCATGAGGTGGTTATTTTTATCCTAAACTAGCTGACCCGGCGAACTCTGTTCCGCCTTAGTGGCAATAAATAAGCAGATTTTTGATTTTATTCAATTTAATTCAATTTAAAAAAGGGATAAAAAGTATCCTATGGCCGTCTCCTGGTTCTAAGCTACCTCCCCACCAATTTTCAGCTAAATCCGTTCAGCCGTTCTTGAGTTATAAATGGTGTAACTAACGCCACTTTTTATATTATACATATATGAATATGTCTTATGTTATCTCTACGGACCTCCAAGATACAGGTTTTGGCTTAGTTTGGGGTCCAATGAAAACATGTAAATAGTAAGCCTTAGTATTTAATCAATTTCCTCTTGAATTATTTCACTTTATTGTTAGAAATGAAAATTGAATAGTACTTACTTTTATCTTTTGTTATTAAAAAAAATATGTAAAGATTTCACTAATAGGTACTTCAACTGTCAGTACTGAAACATATGACCTTTTCTCGTTTTCGTTTATAGGTAAGAAGTTGTGCCCATTACTTTATTAGAACAAAATGCTAATTTATTTATAAAAAAAAACATTTTACCTATTTTACCAAGAAAATTATACAGTCTGTGAAACTGAAGTAACCCCTATTAATGAAATAGATATAAACTGATTATTAAGTGGATAATCACCGAGTTGATTTCGTCCGGGATAAGGTTCTAATGAAGGCTTTCGCGGTGTTCTGGCGTGTTTAGAAGCCTCGCTTGTAATAACTCTTCTACTTTATCTAGCAGACAAGCTTAATTAGCTTGCAAGTTTGAAGGAAGCTCTTGAGAAACTGTGGTGCGGGAGAAAAGCTTAAATCATTTATTAATTCTTATATATATTAATTTCTGCACCTTTGTACATTAAATTTGTGGAGTTTAGATTGTAAACAAATTTAGTTAATAAGCAAGAGTGGGAATGTTTGACTACTTTTTCTTTGCGCTCAATCAGCTCAATTGATTTGGTTGAAATTTCATTTCCTTAGATTCTAAAACCAAGATATAGGTAAATCTTTATCACACAAATTAACATGGGTTTATATAAGGAGACATGTACCTCCTCGTAGATTCGTCCAAAATGAGTCAAAACCACAACAGCCATTTGCTAGTTACCTAGTTAGCAATAAGGAAGCCATTTAGGCAACAAGCACTAGTAGCTAGCGTCCATTCAAGTAATGGTCCTAAATGCTGAGAAGCTACGAGCCTTAGGTCCTTATGTTCTTAGGTCAGAGGTTAATTGTTGTCTAATCCTTTATAGCAGTCTGATGGTGATAGGTAATGTGATGAAGATTTCCAATTTACATGCGTAATTAATATTTATTTTATGATTTCTTACTATCAGACGAATCACGAAATCAAGTGAAAACTAGTATATTAAATTGCACGAACACAGTCACATCATAAACATTAGGCCACCCAAAATTAACTCTCCTGAAAATGAAGATCTGTAATATCCTAGAACTATATTTAGCCTAGTCTAGATGGCCTAGGCTATATAAAGTCTATCCTGAGTTTGCGTGTTGGCTGCAATCTTCCCATTGAGACAATCTGCTGATATCGCGCAGGGGGCGGGGGCGGGGGCGGGGGCGGGCTTGCTTGGGGACATGCTGGGTCATGTGTGCGAGCAGATTCATATACTTGAGAGTATGTTCCTTAAAGAAGTAGACAATGTCATATTATTGCTAGTCCTAGTTTGTATATTTTACTAGTTTTTCGTTTGACTACACCCGCCTGCTGGGTTTGCTGCAGCCTAGGGTGTATACTCGTATGTTCGCTGTCTATATGTATAAGATGACATACAGAGGTTTGTGAAGTAAAATTATATTCCATTAGATACTACTAAATGATTAAATTTAACTATGCTACTAATTGATTTTTTATTACTTCATGTCATGTTTTAGATAAAAAAAATTGAATTGAATAAAATACTATCCAGCATTCATACATAAACTGACTCCATCTGCAGCTTACCTTGAGTCCTGTTTAAATTAAATCACTTGCCTAGATGGCGCCCACTTGCACCAATTGTCGCCATTGCAGTAAATATGCCCACATTATGCTGTTACTCCATCACATCAGCACACGTAGGACGTGAGTAGTACACTCAACACATCGTTGTTACATACAGGGTAATATGTCACGTGGCAAATAAAAAAAAACCTTTTGCATTATATATGACAAATTTCAATTTCACGTTTTACTATTGTATTTTACTATTATCTATAATGAATTGCACTGAGTTTATTGTTATAAACATCACCATCATAAAAGACTCTCTAATAAAACAATCTACAATAAAATAGTTTCTTTCCCACTGCTAATAAACATACACGTATTTTGAATTCGGAATTGGGAACAATCAGAGGAAACAATGGCGGCATGCGCGGGCGCAGTGTCACATTCACATGTATGTTGCGCAACACTTGATTTTCGGTTACAAATGCAAATGATGTAGAAAGTAACGGTGTGGGTGTTTTATTAGGACCTCCGAGAAGTGAACGATTTGCGCAGGCGGCGACAACAGCGCTACTGGTTTTACACTACGAGGTATACTGAGAATTCAGATTGTAACTGAAATGTTTGTAAGGTTTTGTTTTTCGGTAGCGGTTTGAGTCAAGCTTTGACAACGATCACTGCGGATAAGTTCTGCAAACAATTGACGTTACTGGCATAGATGAACAAAGATGTGGATGGGGATGATAATCTTATTTTAACTTTTTTTTTTACATTATATGCTTACGCTTGACTACAACTTGCCTGATGGTAAGCAACGTTATAGTCTACGATGTAGCGCGCTTGCCTAGAAGAAACCGGTTACGGTTACCGGAACTTAAAATAAAGTTATTTAAACATTTGGACAACGAAACATTGTTTGTATTCATTTGGTTTTCTTACTCCATCTAGTTTCTAGGCGATATCGAACTGTATTAGAAAATCTTTTCAATCTGTTTCTTTGAACTAATATTTCTCACCCCTTTAGGTAAAGAAATCCTTTTAGCCAGTTAAATGGTGTTCAGATTACTGTCACCCGAGCAGGGTTCAAAGGAAGCCAGGCAAAGGGCTTGAGGACGATTAGTAACCGCAGACGACTATATTCACTCATCGAGTTGTAAGTCTGTTGAGTGCTTGTGTATTTATTTGTATAGAAAACTACGCACGAATTAATTAGAAAGATTTTTTTTCTTGGCAATGACGCGTATTACTTAAGAGACTATATATAATACTAGCTGTGCCTGCGACTTCGTCCGCATGGAATAGTTATTTTGGGCATTAATTCTTTGAATTTTGAACCGTTTTCGCAGCGAACGCAAGAGAGCCCTCAAAGATGAATAATTTTCCCCGTTTTTTTCCACATTTTCCATTGTTTCTTCGCTCCTATTAGTTGCAGCGTGATGTTATATAACCTAAAACCTTCATCGATAAATGATCTATTCAACACAAAAATAATTTTTCAATTCGCACCAGTAGTTCCTGAGATTAGCGCGTTCAAAGAAACAAACAAACAACTTTATAATATTAGTATAGATAATTTCATACTGGATTGTAAGACCAAAATAGTGTGAGTTAGGGAGATGTTTTGTTATTATTACCCGATCACGGCTAAGCAAAATAACTTTAATGATTTTGAACATTTAATTTAAAAAAATTTATCACTATAATCAATACCCTTTTTACCCCGTTGATGCGTGTTCTCAATTTTAGGTTCGTTTATTTTGGTCTGATAATAAAAAAAAAATTCACTCTAAAGTAGGTATGGGTACGATCAGTCAATAAGTAATTTCAAAAAGTCTGCGCAAGCAAGGCAAGTGCAATAAAGGTATCAGGGGTCATTCAACTGACTGACTAATGTCGCGAAATGCTAAATTAGTAGTTGTTTGTATTCGTTTTACGATGAAATTAGTGTACGAGTCATACCCTTTCAAAGGAAAAATAGAATTCTAAAATAGTCTGTGATTTGTTTCACTATTCTTACAAAAGTTTTGAGGAAAAGTAACCAAAATTTCACAATAATGGGTTAACTAACTACTTATTATTGACAAATTAAATTTTATGATTATTTGTCTATAGTTTACTTTTTAATTTTGAAAATTATATTAGATACTAAACTTTTGTTACCAACAATTAAAAAGTAAAGGTAATAATAACCCAAAGAAAAAACTACATAAACATATTAACATTCTTAATTAAATCGTAAAATTATGCCCTTTTACCATCATTGGTTATTTAATTAACATGTAAAACGATTGCTTTCCATGAATTATTCAAATAGAGCCGCTATTTACCTAATATGCCACTTTTCTCGTAATCTCCTGCGCACGCGCATTGGACCTAGTTCAATAGATTTGAATCCAATTTCAATAAAATAGATGTAATAAATCGGTTTCGGATTGCAAATTGCTGAATTGATCTAGATTAAGTAGGAATACTAGATTTTATTAGACTAATGGTGACCGTTTTAGGCTAAAAATGTTAACATCTCATTAGGTTTAGGTGAGGCTGTGTTAAATTAACGATACCTAAAAAACAAGGCGCTTTATACAAGTTTGTGTAAAAACACTAATCTTACCTGTATATTAATTAATGTACATATTTTACTTGAACTCATAGATTAACGTGTGAAATATGATAACTAACCGAAATAACCTAAAAATAACCGAATTCCAAAAAAAGGAAATTATCAAGTCTTCTGACAGTTTTTTTTATTTTTTTGTGGGGATGTTTACGCGATTACTCCGTTGTTTATCAACCGATTTCAAAATTTATTTTTTAATTCGATGAGGTTAATTTCCAAGATGGTCCCATAAAAATTGTTTTTCATTCGGCTCAGTACTTATTGAGAAAAAACTAATAAACCAACAAATTGATAATGTTTATGCAAACCAATTTCACCCATATTTCCAAAACTACTAGTTGGATTTTGATACAGTTTTCTGTAATATGTTGAGGTTTAATGGGTGCATATTTTTAGCTATGTATTACGATGACAACTCACCAGGGGGCGCTGCTGTATACACTATATCTTCTGAATTATCAGCCCGATTTTGATGCGGTTTTCTCTGATAGGCTTGATTTGCTTAGGAAATGAATTTATGTTGTAGTTTTTTTATAGGCTTAGATTTGTTCAGTAACGTGACAGTAGAGTTGAAGTCGGTTTTTGCTTTTGTTTAAAATAATTATTTATAGGTTCTGTTTGTCATAGTGAGGCAGTTATTAAGCTATGTCAGATCTCCAAGAGTGGTTTAAAAACTCTCGACACCAGAGACCACACCCATACGAACTTACTTTTTTTATACAAGTTTCGTCACACCACATTTACATACCTAGATAACATCACCACTGTATGGCATTTCCATTGCACAAGGCAGTGCATCGCGAGTCTCAGTAATGTAGGTTATATAGGGCACCTGTCGGCGCTGTATTGTACCTACATAGTATATACCTACTGAGATAGCTGTCGACACGCCCCAACAATGTGAGGTTTACAACACTTGAGGTAAAGCTAGAGAGATCTTGGGATGTAGAGCTTTATTTATTAAGACCAATTAAATAAATTCTTTACGGGATCTTTGCACATGCACTCTAAAAAGAAGGCAATTTAGCTAGGTAACTTTTTTACCATTTCACCAGGTATTTTTCTCGCTAAATACATTTAAATACCGTTTTATTGTTGTTGTTCATTGTTTCAATAGGCGTTAATTTATCAAATTTCACTTTCATATGCATTTAAAAACATATGAAACATTCCGACAAAAAAATCCTTGTGGAGCGCAACAAACCATATGCAATGTTAGGCGCCTTTCCTACTTTCTTTTCATAAGGTCACCTCTACAAATCGTATGAAATTACTGATGCCTACCTTACATTACCCACCAACATACCTCCTCATACGGGTCCCGCGGCGCAGGCGCTCGCGGTCCGATTGCGATGCAAATCGCGCATGCGCCGACAACGGTAACCGCAGCAATCCTGCGCACTACAACATGTAGTCATCTCGTCCTGAATACGGAATGAGGCTGAAACTCTCCGACAGAAGAGATATATTAGATATGTTCACCTTTGCACTAAGCTGGCTCTGAGGTATGATGTTGCTGAAACCCTTTGTAAATCGTAAGAAAACTAACAATAACAAGTGATATGGTAATTCCTGAGATACTTGACTGGCTGTCAGACGGTTCAAGCACTTGGACTAATGTTTTTTTTTATGTTGTAGTAGTACTTATATATATGTACATACATATATTTAGTTTTTTACCTCAGTTTGTAAATAAAAGCATACAAGCCATGACCTCATATTATAATCTTGAATTATTTGTGTAGTTTACGCAGCAAGTAAGTAGTAAAACGTTCGAATTCATTGCACTATACCTCTAGACGTCCTTACTCCGCCATCAATGAGTCGATGTCGTGCGTTACTCCATCTACTTGGAAACGGCGAAACCAATTAACAAACAGCTTATCCAACTATTGACTATGACTCACTTCCACGTTAATTTTCACAGTTCGCGTCTCCGATGTGTCAGCTATAAATAATTATTACATCATATTTTTTTTATTATTGGACTGTTTCCAAAGTTACTTCCGGCTAAAACCTTTATTCATCAGGCAGGACACAGAGCTTAAAGTTATTCAATAAGTTACTTTTACTGGAATGTGTGGATTATTTGTTCAAACCATTGCTTCGAACATTTTGTAGTTCTTATTTTCTTAAATCTTTTACATTTATGCAGCCAGGTAAGTAGGCTATGCAAGCGAGAGTGTTATCAGTTATCAGGCTTTATAGCGTAATGTTTGCGTCCAGATACAGCCTGCGGAGATTGCATCACGAGAACAATGCGTGATAATATGCGTTCAACTTGTATTTGAATACTGCGTGATAGCATCTTGGTATTTAGATTTGAGGACCGGTATAAATAAATGATAGAATCTTTGTAAGTTATATTGTGACTATGTACGTGTCTGCTCAATTCATAAAAGTGACCGGTAGTTTGTAAGTTGGTTGTAGGTCTTTATATATCTTATTTTTTCCTGATTTTTAGATGGCTGTATAAGTATAAGTCATTCTTGCTTGATCAGTGGATATAAGAACAGTGTAGTGTAAACTGAAAAATGAGAAAAATAATAATCGTTCATAAGGTTTATTTAGAAGCTAGAAAGAATTTCAAAAAAAGTATTTTAACCATGAATTTGCCTGTGGCGACCACTGATCAAAAACCAATCAAATCGACATACCTTCACATAGACAGGTCAGGCCTAAATAAGTGCAGTGCATTGTCCAGCGCTCAGCCATCATAATTGCTGTGGTATCACCGATGCCATCGCCATTGTGGCAGACAATGCTGGCTGATTGCGGTCATGCATTGCGTCAATGGAACTTCACTGATGAAGATATATTTAATTTAGGTTTGTACGAGTATGATTGGAACCCGCTAAGCGACCGGAGACAGACTGCATGAGGTGTGCTGAAATCACTCAATGATCAATAGTAATCGATACAAAATTTTTCTTGGTATCTAAATGGATAATCGTGTAGTTTTAAGTCATAAAATACCGCCTCTAAACACTACTTAGTTTAATTTGACATTGTTCAAGTAATGTACGGCGCTTCAAACTGTTCATATGTATGACTTCATCATTTTAACCATCACCGGCTATATACAAATTTAGTGGTGACTAGAACTAGGTGCTAAACTCGTATCTCAATTTAGTTTGATTAGCAAGTCTATGACTATGAGACGGTTGTTAAAATGATAGAGCAGGCGAATATGACGATTTAATGTTATACCTACTGCTGCGCCCAGTTGTATTACTCAAAGGATTAATAATTAGACATAATATTGTACATAATATACTATCAAGGGTGATTAGATACAAATAACTATAACTAACAAGTTTTTTTAGGGCACCAAAGTGCCCTAAAAACTCTGGTCCATTCTGTCAAGATTCTACTAAACCATAATAGTCCATCTTGGTCATAATTTTCTTTTTATGTAATGATACAAAAGTAAATATTATCAGAAAGCACAAACTATGTTTTACTATTCATATATTCTACCTATAAGGTAGAAGAGTGAAAACATCTTCCAATTTAAAGCGTAGAAAGATAACCACTCCCGGACGTCCTCAATATCACAAATCGCCTCACAACACTGTCTTTACAAAGTTGGAAATAAACAAGTTTTTACTTTGTTTCCCCTGTTATAGTGTAAAACCATAAAACCGGCATTTCCCCCATGGAAGGAAGGCGAGGGTGCGCCCTGGACAATCGACCACTGACTGATTATACGGTGCGGCGTTTTTGTAGGCACTTTGTTGCTGAATATTGTTTGTGTTTGTATCTATGTGGAAGAGTGTGTTGTTTTGACGGAGCAGTGTTTTTGTTAAGAAGCAGATACCTAAATCAAAACAAAATGGTAGCAGCAACAACAGATATTAATTTTGTCTTTTCCTAAGCAATTTTGTATCACAATCATAACAGGCGTCGTCCATTTGGTGGGTTAACTCATTGAGTGAACTAGTTTCAAAGAGAGCAAAACATTTATATTTTTATTTGACAACAAGTTGAAACTTCGTCTCATTTACGACAACTTGCTGGTAACCTAATAGATTATATTAATTATGTCAAGTCCCCTAATTATGAAAGTAATTTTATGTCTCATCCAATGTCGTAGGTTCAATTACTTGTAAAAATAAATAAATTGTATATTTAACCGATTACGTTTTGGTTTCAAAAGTAAACATAAATGAAAGGGTTATATTTTTTGGTGTCTAAGGTTAGTTATTACGAAGATTATAAAAGAGTTGCTCACGTCAGGTGTCCGGCCAGCTGCACTGACTCACCTGCGCCGGCGCAGACACTGACGGAGGCTAATCTTGTGCCAAATCACAGCTGATACCCACTTGTTGCTTGCGGGTTACGAGCATTGTAATCGTAATGTTTGTTTATTTTATGTGGATGCATTGCTAGGGGCTGGTTTCTGTTGCACAGTTTTCATCTAGTTCACAAGCAAGAGTCTTACAAATAACTTGTGTCTCTAAAATGTATGCAAAATAAATTAAATGAAAATTTTGCTGAAACAACTAAATTCAAACAGCTACAATTGCATGTTATATGCTGCTTTACTTACAATCTCTATATATCACAAAGTTCTATTTATTTTGAAAAAACAATACAAGCACTATATAAATTGGCCAATCACGGCTCATCTGAAGTAGCAGTTTTGTTTTTGATAAAAGCATGGTTATACTACATACATATATCACATTTTGTAGATAAGAAAAGTGTAAAATATGAATAGAGTAAGTGTAAATGTAATGGTCTCACAAACTCTCAGGTCGGATGCGGAGACGTTGACGAGTTATTTCTGTCGCCGGAAAGGGGGCTATTTGTAGCACACCTCTATACCTACCTAGTTGTAGATATAGTGTACGTATAATATACTCTGACGGGAACTTTGAACTTGATGCTGGTGAGAATGATGATCGAGTACTATCTAATTAATTACAAGATGTTAATTTGTTTGTGAAGTTTCAAATTTGGTTTAACAAAATCAAATTGCTTCGTTTGTCTTTGTATGCCTTTTGATAGAATAGTAGGTAATGTAGATTATTTTGTTAATATTATTATTAAATAATACAAGCTTTTACGATCATATAAGTCTGTGAGAATAAGAAGAATAAATTTAAAGCAAGAGGTTGTCTCTCTTGTCTTATGAATTTTGTGACGTCTTCCAATTCAATCTCGTAATTCAGTTACAGTCCGAAGTAGAAAGTGCCTCAAATTTCCTTGCAAGTTTCAGTCCTCCCGCACCCAACATTTCGCTTTCAAAGTAAACAGAGTGTGAGTCACTCGTATAGGAATACGATTGGCGAGAGTCGTCGGCGGGGATTGAACCCGCGCTATTTGCGTGCTGGCGCGGCGCCAGGGCCGTCGTGTGACCTGCTTCTATGGTGGCTGCGGTCTGGACTATGGGGTTAGGGGCTCCAGAGACAGATAGCATGACACATTTTGAATGTTAATCGATTTCTTCTAAACAAGCACGCTAGATAGGCGTAGGCTGCAATGTTGCTTCACCTAAGGGTAGTTGTGTAGTCAAGACACTTTTCCTCTATTTCTTAGCACTAGCTGCTAAAGCACAGGATTATTCTAGCGTAAGAACAATAGTCAGCAGTCAGAAAATAACTCATAACCTTACTTGTCACATCTAAGTTAGCATTTTAGGTATTATTTTCTCTCTTTTCTGTCATATTTTTTCATAATTGAGGATCTTGACAATTACTTCACTAGAGGAGTTCTCTTAAGCATATATTTTTTGGTGAGCGCTCATGTCCTTCTGGATATTATTTGTAATAGTCCCAATTGAACATTTAGCATGTATATGAGTTTAATATCTAATCATCCTCCTTTCCTCTCCCCCAGGATCCTGATAGGCGCTCCCGAGGACGACCCCCCGACGCGGTTCTACAACGTGTCCCGCCCGGGCGCCGTGTACACGTGTGCCCCGGGCTACCGGGACTACGCCGCCGAGGAGCGCGGCCTGGCGCCGCTCAGGCACTGCCAAGAGATGATCTTTGATAAGAACCAGGGTGAGTACCAACAGAATTAGTAATAGAGGATGAAAGCAGCTTCACTCGCGTAGAGTCAGGATAATAAGTAAGAGCGTACCAAAAACCGTGTAGCTCCGTTGCAGTGGAAATGCAAAACAAACACAATTAAGTGTTCATAAATAATGGTTTGATCATGTGGAGTAATCTACGTAACTTGACTTTACTATTAGTCAGTCTGTCCATTTATTAAACTAAATGGTGATCTCAAGCAAACGCTGTTAAGGTACGGGCTAATCAAACTCGAAAACAGTGTTAAATCCAAATGAATGAATATTCATTCATTTACTTTCAGGAAGGCTGTAGTCAAACTTTAGCCTATTTCGTAATTAAAATAGGAAGGCCTATCCTAAATTAATTTACTATTTAATCAAATGATTATACTAACTATATCACAGAATATAATACAACCTTTATGAAGATTTTGCATTACCAACGGATTCCTTTCTAAACCATCAAACATTACTCGCAGCTCTCTCCCACAGAATTGATTAGAACAATCACATCAATATGTCAGCTGCTGACTGCGCCAGTAAATAACCGCGCATGAGCATTCCATCTACGAATGCATAACATAATGCTAAACGGCCGGTAAATAACGTTATTAATAACCTTTCTACTGAGACTGATAAGGATATATTGCGAGCTCACGCATTGTGTTGCGTAATTAATGTCTCTTGTAGCATTGGGACTGTTTTAATCTGGAGTGCAAAATAATTCAATTTTAAATTTGCTTCAGTGGAATTCAGTGTCTAATTTGTTGTAGTTTTCAGTTCATAACATAGGCACTGCATTAATACTTAACTGAGATCACATACATTTCGATGTAGTTTTTTCCTTACATAGGAAAGGAAACAACTTGAAGAACACTTGTGCAAAGCAGAAGTGTTCGGCACTTTCTTGAATACGAACAAGCCTTAATAACAATACTTTAACGACCTTCGTAATTTCCCTCGTTAATTGATAAAGGAAATGTTTTGTCACGTACCTTGAGTTTACGAGTGCAAGCAACTTAGGTATTGCAATGAAACACATTGCAGTAGTAAGAAATGCCGCGGTAGTGATATATTTTACGACTGACGTTAAAATTGTAGCTATCTATCAAAAGCTGTAAGTTATTCTGCGAGTGTGCCTCCGGAATTGATGAATTGCTGCTGTATTGATAAGTAAAGTTTATTTCCTTTTATATCAGAAACTATTATTTCTTGCTTCCGTTTTTCTCTGATAGTGAGAATTTATACCATTTGGAAAGACTTTCTCTTCTAGATCCTGTACAATAACAGACATAAATATACTAAATTGGTGAACACGAATGCTTTGACAAATATTTAGTACAAGTATCTCTAAACCTATGAAATTAGATTATACGCAATTTTTTAATACTACAAGAGTGTATCTACTATAACTAAAGAGCTCTTAGTCCTGCTGGTCAGAACATGTGTGTCATTAATCTACATGACATGAACCACTCCATCCTACTGTCCTAAGAGACAGTACTTAGTAGATATCACACACTTTGTATGAATTATACTGGGCTATAGGTAATTATAATCACAAGTACAGTCGAGCCTTTTCGATGCTTCAGGGACACCAAAGTTAACTATTTCGCGTTTGGAATAGTCTCTGTCTCAATCACAATATATTAGCTGAATTTGATTACCACTGGGTTTTAGTTTTGGCTAAATGCCTTGTGCTTACAATAGCTCTGTATACTAGTAGACTCCACACACTGCGCAAGACAGTAGCATAAATCAGATGCGCGTGCGCAGCTCGGAGCATTTTCTCCGCCACTATCAATTACGTTGAGAAAGGACGCGACGTAAACAGAACCCTGATGTAACTTCGTATGCAAATTGTTACAAAATTTGGGATTTTCGATGCATTTTGAGGCTAATTTATTACATCCTCCCCAAAACACCTTCGGGGCAAAAGTATGCGCATTCCGGTCCAAAAATCTCATTCAGATGAGCCGAAAATAAAGCAAAGTTTGGGATTACTTTGTAACAATGAGTCATGAATCACGAGATCCTCGACCCCGGGGCATTCCTCTACAACTGAATAAAGAGGGAAGCTTGTATGGTATCTGGAAGTTGCCGCAGTAATTTCCTGTCTTGTTGTTTTGCATTCGAAACCGCAGGTTGAATTTTATACAATCTTTTTTATTCTTCTCTGTGCTAAATTGCTACTATTGATGACGATGTTTAGCATATTCCGAGTATAAACTGATTAAAATAAATAATAATAAATAAATAAATATTCCGGGACATTGCACACAGCGCCATCTAGCCCCACACTAAGCAAACGCTTGTGTCGTGGGTACTAGGTAACGGATATAATACTTATATACTTTTATTTTGTAAATACATACTTATTATACATACAAACGACCAGACTCAACACAAGTAATTATAAATTTTTAAAATGCATAAATACTTGTGTCACTCGGGAATCGAACCCGCAACCCATAGATTAGAAGGCAGAGCCACTACCAACTAAGCTAACAGGCCAGTCGATTGTTGATCGATTTATAATAGGAATAGAGCGAGGTGAGAGCTAACGCCGACTTAATCCAACGACCATCAAGCTTAACTAGATGCATCTAATCTAACATTCACCAGCGTCGGTGGTCTTAACCCTTGCGCGCTTGCGCATGACAATCAATTCATTTCACAATGAAATCTATTACATATTCCAAGATCGTAACTGCTAACACTAGCAAAAAAATTGCACAAATAGTGTGTCTATAATAATGTCTGTCCATAGATAGAAGTAACAGGAAGACGAGTAAGTGCAGGACTGCGCGTGAGTCGGTTCCAGAGCCAAATCAGCCACAATCGACGGATGTAGCGAGTCTAACCCATCGGCACATACGTATGCGAATAGTGATTGATGTAGACGAAGTAAGTTCGCATGTGCCTACAACAATGTGTAAAAAAAAGTGTTGAAAACTTAACCAGACTTCGAAGAACAAATAGAATCTCAAGTAGGTGGAATTATAATGTTGACGTATTTGCGTCGGAGATTAAAAGTTTGTCAATCAACTTTTTATAGCCCAGACGGTTTTTGCACTCTTTATAATGTCATTAATCTCTCGACTCCCGCAAGGAAATAAGCCGAATCAAAGCATTCAAGCTCGAATTAATTATCCCTAATCCAGTAAGCTTCAAAAATTCAATTTGGAAAGGTCTTGGTTACGTGGTGCTCGGGGGCATTATATTTCACTCGCGCCGCCATGCCCCGGTATATCGAGTCGATAAATAACATCTTCGGTTTCACTTTCGTTGCCGAACTACGATTCTCTGGTTTTAAATCCGTTATGACCTCATTTACAGTAGTGTGGATTTTGTTTCTCTATTGGGATTGGGTCCTAGCTTTTATTAACGCGTTATAAAGTTGCGGTGAAATAATCTTACGATTTTGTTATGCTTCTATCCTTCCGGTCAAAGAGCTGAAATCTTGCACCTGGTCATTTTCGTACATCATAACCCTTATCATCTCTGACTCAGATTGAAAACTCTGTGACCCATTTGTCTTTCCCATTTACCAATATCCTGATACCTATGAGTATGTGTGACCTCACCGTCCACTTTCCCTGCTAATCGCCTGTAATTCGATCTGTTAATTTCTGTAAGCGGTTACGACACTACTTCACTGGAGACTGGATCAGTTGTTGAGGTCAGGAGAAAATGTTGGAAAGTAAAATTGGAGAAGGAAAAAGTACTTGATTGAAAGAAGCATTTGCTTTAGGTATATTCAGAAAATTTTAGGATTTGTGGGTAGTATAATATTAACTTACAATCAGGAGGCTCATCTGCTTATTTATCGAAATGTTAACAGAGGAACTAGTAACTAATATCTATACCTAAGTAATATTTTAAGTGAGATTTCTTTAAATCAAATTCTCATGAAGATAACGTTCTGTTAGTCTAGTAGCGTAGTGACTTATCCGAACCTTAATCACCTGCGTATTTTTGTGGCAGAAGTAGGTCTGTGGGCTGCGCGTGGGCACGCGTGGGCGGGACCTGCGCCGGCGCACCCGACACATCCACCAGACCAAACCATATGATAAAATATCTAAAGACTATTTTTCGTCACTTTCAAAGATTATTTAATTGTAACAAAACAAAACACCATCTTGAAGCGATCATGCGCTTCTTTAAAAATAACCAGTGTTTTGACAATGTCATTTTTTACCTTTGGAGATATGTAGTTTATGGTTCTCAAAGATATATGGATTATGGCATATGTTCCCAACATATGTGTTTCTATTTCTTCAATTATAATAAATATAATAATTACAATTTTAAGGTTTACATTCGTTTGTAAAGAAGTACGACTTTTCCATTCATGTGCACTTATCCGTTTCCTATTTGGCTCTAATCCACTTGCCCATGCAGTCAAGTCACCATAAAATTCAAATTCAAATCGCGAGGCATTAAGATGCCATGTAAATTAGTGAGAGCTTGTTCAAACAATCGGACGGCGAGGAATCGACCAATTACTTCTAATTGCAACCCTTGAGAGGGAACAAGCCGACAAACATGGCTTATTAGAGCTGAAGATAAGACTAGTATGTGGAGATTTACAGTAATGCAGGAGTGGAAGGGAATTAGGAGGTAGAGGATGTGAGAAGTTGGATGTTACGTTAGTTACAGGTTTGTTTTCTGAATGGATAGAGAGGTAGGAGATAAAAGTGTGTAGGTCTTTTTGGCTAATACCACTAGGAAAAATATAACTTTGTGGTGAACTGTATTTATTTAGAAAATATATTGATCGCGGTTGCTACGAGAATATATAGTAACCAAGTTTGCATCTTGGTTACTATATTGAAACAAATATCATATGAATCGCTTTAGTGTATCTCGTGAAAAAGTGAAGAAAAGCTGTTTTCAGACATACCTACATGTCCTACATATACATAATATAATATCATAGTAACGCAAAATGTACTAGAACACCATACAGTATGTAGTCATAGTAGACTATAGGTACACTATACATAAACATTCACCTAACTTTGTTTACTATTTCTCATTTACGACTAAACCTGAGACCATTGTTCTAGTTCTTGATACCACATTACGATCAACTTCCCGTAATAACATACGTTACACAACTTGGCGGCGACTTCAGACAACACTCTGCTTTCCTGCCCTTATCAGCGCTCTCTTGACTCTTATCATTCCCTTATCAACTCGTAGCGAGATGAAATAAAGCCGGCAAATATTTAATTGGCATAATTAAAAATTGGGGTGCCTTTGATTGCGTTTGTTCTTTTGCTGTTATTTTACATTGACAACGATAAAAAAATGGTTTTCCTGTTATGTTGTTATATTTTAATACATTACACCGTCTAAAATTTTGATGTTGTATACAGGAAGTTTTTCAAGTATGAGCTCTAAAATTGAACAAAATAGTACAAAAAATAAACGATATGAGTAGCTGTAAGAAACACTGTAGAGTATTTTGTAACATGGCATCTTCAGTAAGTTGAACAAAGACAGGCATCTGTAAAACAACACAGTGAGCGAAGTACCTGCAGATAAATCTGCCTCCACGTGACCGAATAAAGCATGTGTGTGCAGGGATGTAACCAGGTCAAACAGGAAAGAAACAAATAAAACATTTATCATAAAAGACATAGTCAGCAAAGACGCACTAAGCGTTTTGCTTCCACTTTTATAGTGCTATATTGTGGAACTCCCTGCCTGACTCCTTGTTCCACGCGAAATGGCGTGAAGGTGAATCCACGGCTCACATCACTCTGGCTGTGGCCAAGAAGCTCGGTGTGTCTCTCGAGGAGCGCGACGTGGTGAGTGTGCGGCGCGTTGGCGCGCGGCGTGAGTTCGGCGGCGCGGCTGGCGGCGCCAGCGGCGGCTCCCCGGCCGGCGCGGCGCGGCCTCGACCTATTGCGGTCAGCTTCGCGCGACGTGCTCCGCGTGACGATATGCTCAGGAGCGCCCGAGTACGCCGAGGACTCACGACGGAGCACCTGGGCCTCCCGCCGCACGAGCCTGCGCGCATCTTCGTCAACGAGCGGCTCACTAAGGGCAACCGGACACTTCTGGGCAGGACGAGGGAGGCTGCCAAGATGCACAAATGGGCCTTCGTGTGGACCAGGGACGGCCAGGTATACGTAAGGCGCGACAAGACTTCTGCCACGCACCGTATATACAGTGCAGAAGATATAAAAAAATGGTTTCCTTAACTTAATTCTATCTAAAACTCACATCTTCAATCCCTACTTAAACCTTCCAACTATTTTATTTAATGTAAAACTAAAAAAACAGTTCTTTTTAATCATAATAACATCAATTACAATACTCTTCCTATACTTACCTTCAACAATGTATTCTTTTGTCTTAGTTTGGATAACTATATTTGCAAACTCCAGGTTATGTTATAATAATAAATTAAGTTCCCACTATATCATAATGAGTACATTTTACCTGATGTTCTACCTAAACCATATAATTTGTGTAAAACTACAGATGCTAAATATCAGTTGGCCAACACCTGTATCAGATTATCTCACAGCTATGTTTATTTGTACATGTCAATATCATTCCAAGATAATATTCATTATGATATATCTTGTTTCTTCTTTACACATTTATAAAACTGACTTAATTCTTAAGTTATTTATAATTTTTCACATGAATCTGAGAGTATCAAGCTATAACACTTATTCAGCAAGTTGTATTTGTTTAACATACAGACATTGCATATTGAAAATTCTAACCTTTGATATTACAACAAAACATGATATTTTTGTGTTAATGTTTCTTAATTATTACCATAACTTAGTATTGAATATAACTCATATATTACCACTATTCTTTTATAAAATGTATTTAATATTACTAAAACGCTATAGCTTTGTGTATTGTGACCCTATGTTTTCCAGTGTTAAACAGTATGTATGTTTTCTTCTCATTAAATACCAATATTCTTATATTCTCTCATATGTTTACATATACAACAATGGGTAATAATAGTAAATATTTAAAAGTTGGACTCTTTAATGCTGGATCATTAGGTACTAACCATGATGATTTTATAGCTGCTATGCAAAGGTTTTCTGTTGACTTGTTAGCTGTAAATGAAACCTGGCTGAGAGCTGGGCAGGGCGGGTGCGCGCCCGTCGTGCCTGGCTACCGGCTGCGGCACGTGCCCCGCCCCAAGGACGTGCGCAAGGGCCGCGGCGGGGGCGTAGGCTTCTACGTCAAGCGAGGTATCAATGTTCGTTTATGCTCTCACCCAGAGGCAACCAATGTTGAGCAAATGTGGGTCAGACTTACTGTGAACACATCCAAAGTTATTATCGGCACAGCTTATCGTGCTCAGTGGGTAGATGCAGATGAGTTTTTCGACGCATTAACTGAATCTATTGCATCTTTTTCTTTTTGTGATAATTTAATATTAATGGGAGATTTCAATGTTAAAAATATATCCTTGCGACCTTCAAAGCGAGAGTGAATCGGTTCTTACTGGGTAAGCACGTTCCATCCTAGACCGTAATGATTGCTTACCATCAGGCGAATTACGGACAAGCGAAAACCCATTTCATGTAAAAATAAAAAATAAAAAAGACGCACGCTATGCGTTCCCTGACATTTTAAGCGACCTTTATCCTAATTTTCCAGATCGTGAACAACTCAAAGAATAGCATTACATATATAAAATAAACTATTTTGAAACAATGTTCTTTTAAGAAGTTATAACTTATCAATTGAATCTAATTGATTAGCTGTTGATTTGTCAAATTCATGGTCATATCACTTATAAAATTTTCACTTGCTTTCCATTAGTCATCCGCCCATTTTCTTTGGTCCTGAAGTGGCTCCCTGACCGTGAGAAGTGGCGGGTGTTCCGGTGGTCGTGCGCACGATCCCGCGACATGTCCCGCGATGCATCCGTGCACTATCCTCCATCTGTATCACGCCAAATAGAAGCTGTATGTGCGCACGCGCAAGCAGCGAGTCATGTGGAAACTTCACTTTACCCATTTCTCAAAATTAGACGTGTACATTTTATACGAATTGTTCGCAAATTAATAAAATGTTGTCCCGGTGAGAATCTTACTTGTCACTGTTATTTTTTTTAATATTATTTCATTGTGGGGCAGAAAAGTATAATGATTTCAGGCCGGCCAAAAATTCCTAGTTTAATTAAATCAACAGGCTGTGCTGGTTGTGCCGGTGATGAAGACCACGGGAAGATGGTAATGAAGAGACAATTGTCATCTCTTTTTCGTGCTTTCGTGTTAATCTACTTTAATCTACCACTGATCTCCAGCTAAAACATCTTAATAGGCAAAGTAGACATCTTATAAGTCTTAACCAATATCAATAAACCGAACAAGTCAGCGGCGTTTAGTGTAAATGGTTTAACATAGTGCAGTGGGCGCCAATGTCGGGCGTGGGTTCGATCTCCAAATGGAAACGACAATACGCCTATAAAGTTAGGTAACTTGTCTCGTTTTGTAATTGGGAACAGTTATCGCCCTTTCAATGCCAAATGCTTTCTACCGAACCTTTGTACTTTTGCTTTTACTTTGTTATGTGACGTGTGGGTTGAATTTATTTAGTTTATGTTTCAAGTAACATAATGCATTGCAACAGAACTTATAGGAAACAGTATTTAGTCACGATATTTATTAATTTTCAAACACACCCTCTCACATAAAACCAAAATATATCGTTAGACTGCACCCGCACCGTCACAAGTAAGAGTAACAAAAATCTATAAATAAAAAAGTGAAATAAGTAAACAGTTTAATGTACCATATTTAAGTGAAAAATTTAAAACAATCCTATCAGTAACGATCAGAAAATTGTACATTCATTTCACTTACTTGAACGATATGAACGCTACTCTAAAATACTTTATATCTACATATACGTTATATCTATGATGTGCGAGTATAGAATAGAATAGAATATAACTTTAAAGTTAATTACAAACAGAAATAAACATACACAAATTAAAGTGTTGCACATTGGGCGGCTTTATCGCCTTAGGCGATTTCTTCCAGGCAACCTTTTGGATGGACATAACTTACAATTGTAAACAGGCGGCGTACAATATATATCTTATTTATATTATTAAATTAATTGAAAGATACAATACACACTCAATCTATACACATATACTATTAATAATACACATACTCAATACAACTAATAAACATTATACAAACACTACCTACATTACACAATACTTATATATGCTATAATGACGTTAAATAATGTTGATATATCATATTTTGGAAAATGTTTAGTGACTTAGCCTGCCTTATGGGCAGGGGCAACGCGTTCCACAGAAGGGTGGCTTGGATGGTAAAAGAATGGGAGTAAAGGAGGTTGGAGTGTTCTGAAGTAGAAGGAATTTCGAGCATAAGGATATAAGGTATAAGGCATAAGGTATAGTGGAAAACTATATAAAAGTTTCAACTTAACTGTCCATTGCCTAAAACTACATCTGGCTATATTCTCATGATTCACCATCACTCGCCCACGTGACAACAATCACTTGTTGACACTACGCGTCCAACTCTGTTTGTCTGTTCGTCCATCGGCAAATTAGCCGACAAGTATACAGACTGGCTATGTATGGGCAGATGTTGAACTCTTTATTAATTTTGTGAAATATTGTGACAGTTTTTTTTATCCAACGAAATTATTGTGGTCAAGACTTGCAACTGTTCAAAAACAGTACGGATTTTGGATAAGACACTAAGCATTATTCATTAGTCATCTTGATTGTGGATACATATATAGAAATATTCATGATCGTAACCATAATAAAATTTTTGGTCAAGCCAATTTACTTACTTGAGAAATACTTACTTTTACAAACCTATGGTCAGAAGTATTTCGTGGGTAAATTTTATCTCCTCCTGCTCATTACATTCCTCAATACTGAGAGTCGTGACTCTATATTCTATAGCATAGACTAAAAATAGTCTGTCGTTTATTTATCTGTAAATTCATGAAGGTGGAGTGAATGAGCGATTTCCGGTAGGATTCCAGTTTTCTACCAGAATTTCCGGACAGACAAGTGGCCACGCTCCGCTTGTGTTTGAAGATGGCCATCGATAACTCGGGAGTGGGTGGTTCCGCAACACTCTGCTAGCACTCCCTCAAATTATTCTTAAATCTTGTAAATAAAAGAAATGCAAAAAATATATATAAAAAATAAAACAAAATCCTCATCGTCCTCATCGAATAAAAAAGAACTTTTGAAATCGGTTCATAAATAATAGAGTAATCGCGTAACACACCCACAAAAAAAACCTTTCAGAAGACTTAATAACCTCCTACACCTACTAAAAAGAGGTTATTAAAGTCTTCTGAAAGGTTTTTTTATACCTCTTTAGTTGGCCACTATGACTACCTCCTAATTTTGTCAGCCTCATAGGTTTATTCCTGTTTATCCCCAGCTGTCCACAGAGAAAATAAATTCTAGATATACGTAGCTTATGAACAACATTTTTTGTATGAAATTTTGATAACATACATATAAGTTTAAGTTATCAAATTTAATTACTATTTTTGGTTAGGGTATTAGAGAAGTACATGAATAGACACAAATTAGCGTTCTTATTGATAAACATAATACTTAAAATACGATAAAAAAAACTCTTTCGAATGTTTGCCCAGTCCAGGCCACACCAACGACCCACTCAGCAAACCTCACATTTCTGGTAATAAAATATCAATCGCTAGTTAACAGCCTCGTTGGGGTCTGGTAGACCACATGGCTGATTGCAGTCGTAAACCCGGACTGATAGAGTTGCAGTGGTCTCGGAGACCGCAAGTCTATGACGAAATGGCTTGGATAATTGAGAGTAGGTTAAAGTAGTAGTGACTGACGCTATATAATGCTATTTTGTACCTATTTAGAGCGAAAGTTATTAAATTGTTTTAATAAACGTTAAAATAATTTCAAATAAATTCATAATAGTAGTTTATGCAACTGTCATATAATGAAGTTACTATACACTCGTTACTATTATGAAACTCGCTGCGCTCGTTTCATAAACTCACACTCGTGTTTTAATACCCGTGTTATATGCAGTTGCATACACTACTTTATCTTCACTAATGCATTGATAATTTATTAAATTAAATTCACGCGTACGTGTATTGTCACAGTGATTTTGCCGCCATTAAAATCTAACCAACGAGAGTGCAGCGCGACCAACCTGATTGGCCCTGCAATCAGGTTGGTCACGCTTTTCCGATTTTATAATGAGCTATTACGATATCGATGTGGATATTATACCATCATGTGAAATTGCTTAAATTGAGTGTTTTGTTGTCTGTGCTATAACAGTAGTAATTATAAGTCAAGTATTGGAAACATAAGTAGAATGTTACAACATTAGTGTAGATAAAACTATTTAAGTAAGTAAGCCTCTGTTCGTCATTATTGTATCATCATCATCTGACGATGGATGTCATAACATCCGAAACGCGTAAACGATTTACGCGATTTACACGCGAGTGAAAACCGTTTAGTTAATCTCTTGTATCATCAGTCTCATGTTGTAGATAAGTTTTGTCTTTAGTTTTACCAACTAAAGACTTAAATCTGTCTATTGAACATTATTAAATACTGTTAAAGTAAAGTAGGATTCATCATAACAGCTTTTTAGTAACTAATGACTCACATTATTTTAAGTTATTCTTACGATTAGCATTGTATATCAAACTTTACCAATTGTCCATGATGTCTTGTCTAAGCACTTATCGATCTATACGTTCTACAACCTACTTACACTAAACACCTCAATTATAACAACCAACACCACGTATTTTATAATATATATATTTTTGTATATTATATCTGTGTATGGACGTCATGACATGTATTTTATCTAGCAATACAATTGAACAAAATATACACTAACCTATCATAATCATACATATATATTATATAGCCATAACTAGATACTTACAATATTACAAAATATTTACCATATCTATTTACATCAAATTACAAACACTCACATATTGCAATATATTTACTTTTTATTTATATGCATATAAATACTATACCACCTACATACATAATATACTCACATTTTCATTACTATACTTTTAGATAACAATATCAGGCAACTCTGGCAAAACAGCTGTACTCGATGCCAAAATGGTAAAAAAAAAATGTCTATACCTTCATTCCGTTCCGCATCTGTTCATTTTTTTATCTTTCTTGTTTTGTTTTGAATTTCTCTGTCTTTTGTAAAGTTTTTTTTTGTGCGTTTTAATTTAAGTGTTAAGAAGCCCCTTCTCAACCCTTATGGTTGTGTTCTGTGTACAAACTGTTTTTGCTAACCATTTGTGACATATGTGGCGGTACAGAATACATAACCATACATACCTCAAGTAAGTGCTATGTTGTGTCCAACCAAAATAAGAAAAACTGGATACCTCAACACAGGAATAGACCTAGTGTGATATCCAGGGTTCGCCTATCTGTATACAGTAGGTAATACACAAAGCCCTAGTTTATACAATACCATGTACTTAATAACCTAGACAGGTACGCACAGTTCAGCTGAGCTGGTAGAAGCAGGGGTTCCAAAAATGAAACATTTTTATATGAACCAAGGACGTTTATTCGCCTACATGGCTACGCTAATACTCACTTACAAAACAATACTTAAAACTAAACTTAGTTACAATACTACCTGCGTACAAAAAAGGGACAGCGTGCACATGTGTGGGTTGGGAACGGACCGCGCGGCAGGACATTGGAGCCGTCTCCAGTGTTGATAAAAAACATTGGTTATTGCAGATGGCAGGACATAACTCCTCCGTCCATAAGAATGAAATTTTACGATGATGAGTTAATCAGAGGAAAATTACATTAACATATTTTTTAAATGTCCCTTAAATAGATATCTGTGTTATAATGTGTTCCGTTTCAACAATTATAATAAAAAATCAGTTTCACATAATATTTGAATAGCAAAATGGGTTTTATACAATTTAACAGAATAATACAAATATTAGTTACACAGAACTAAAAGGCCATGAATAGAAATATTACACAATGACATGTATATAAACCAATATTTTTCCTTAATAGCTTTAGAAACAATAAAAATCATTTAAATCTGTCTACACAAAGTGTTACACCACATTAACAAAGAAAGACTATAAAAGATGACAGTAAAGTAAAACATTTAAATTAGAAATTAGTGAAAACGCACAGGGTTGTATCAATATATAAAAAAAACGAACTCAATTAAAATTGACTATAACATTGAGACAAAATATTTGATTCAAATCAATTAATGTGATATTCCATAGTTATACCTAATTGAAATGAATTATGTTTTAAAATTACATGATAATTAAGATGTGGCAAATTAAATATTTTTATGATTAATTCAGAAATTGAATATCTACTATAAATGGTATATGTGTTAACAGATAGCGGCGGGATTATAACATTATTTGTTACAACTTGTTATCAATTTCATAGTTTCACTTCGGTGGTTGCAATGAATAAATCAACTGATAAAAACTTAATTTTTTTGCATATGAAACATTGTTACCGCAAGAGCACTTATAATTTATTGGTATTACTTAAACGATTTTAATAGAATTACACATAAAGTTAAATTATACAAAGTTTTACATATAGGAATGTTTTACAAGTATGATGTTAGATGAATATGAGGTGACCTGTTATTATAAACAAAAGTTAGTACAATGTATATAAAATATTTCAATGCAAATGTAAAAATAATTAGAGCAAGTGGAGCAGTCTATAATTTATAAACAGGTTTGGGCAGATTTTACATAAGTTACTTGTTAGAAACTGCATTTCAACATTTTATGGGGCAATTTTATAGAACAACACATGACAACACATGGTTTTTTTTACATGAATATGCAAATAAACACATAGGCAATGCAATTACGAAGAAAATTAAATAGTTAAACTAAATTTACATTTTAAATTTTAGAAAACGAACACAAAAACCTGTTATAATTGTCCATTGTCTGTTCTGCATTTTTTTTCTCTTATGTAACGTTGTTTCTCTTATGTTTAATCACTCCAGTAACGCTATCACAAATACGTTTTTAAAGTACGGCACTGATTGGAATTTCACTGTTGTAGATTAAATATTTCACTAGTTTTAATTTAACGGCTTGCACAAACACTTTTATGTAGGGCAGTTTCAACCGCCACCAGAGCTGGAACTTATTTGATGTATCAGGAGACATCATGAAGGCGATAGGCAGAGTTACCTGCATCACTTTGAGGATAGGATTGGATAGGTTTTTGGAACATAAACTGTTTTACGTATGGGACAACCATCTAGTAATTGAAATGATCTCAACTTGACAGAAATACTGATATTATTAACTTAAAACAGTAGTATGTAACTAAATTGATACCTAACACACAAAATTACATTATACACATTATAACTTCACTAAGGTGGCTAGATTTTGTAGCCTCATCTAATGCTAGAGCTTAATTCTACTTAGCTAAGTCGCTATTGACTCCGCCGATTTCTAGTGCAGAGTGCAGCGACAACTTGTTAGCAAGCGATGCTTGTCTCACTCCCAAGTTACCTAGTCTAAACTTACCTAAGTCACTATGCATCCCGCCGATTTTTGTGCAGTTATGCAGTGACAACTTGTAAGCAAGCGATGCTTGTCTCACTCCCAAGTTACCTAGTCCTACTTACCTAAGTCACTATGCATCCCGCCGATTTTTGTGCAGTATGCAGTGACAACTTGTAACACGAGCGATGCTAGTCTCAGTTACAAGCTCCCTAGCCTAAGATCTATCTAAGTCGCTATTGATTCTGCCGATTCTAGTGCAGAATGCAGCGACAACTCGTAAGCGAGCGATGTTTGTCCCACTTACAAAGTTCGCGGAATAGGTAGGAGGTCATGGGATTAGTGATGGGTACTACTCACATGCCGTCGCAAACCCTCCATGAGTATAGCTGCCGGCGCCGTCCTCTGCTCCAACCTCGAACCAGTTTCTTCTACAGCTGCACACGCGTCCAGGAGTCGTATTTGTTTGGTTCGCGGATTCAGGTTCCAGAACTTCGTGACATACACCGGCTGATGATGTCACTAAAGAAGTCTGGACTTCCTTTTATCCGCACCGGCTGCGCCAGACAGGTACGCACGGTTCAGCTGAGCTGGTAGAAGCAGGGGTTCCAAAAATGAAACATTTTTATATGAACCAAGGACGTTTATTCGCCTACATGGCTACGCTAATACTCACTTACAAAACAATACTTAAAACTAAACTTAGTTACAATACTACCTGCGTACAAAAAAGGGACAGCGTGCACATGTGTGGGTTGGGAACGGACCGCGCGGCAGGACATTGGAGCCGTCTCCAGTGTTGATAAAAAACATTGGTTATTGCAGATGGCAGGACATAACTACCTATCTTACTGTAAACACCTTAAATGTCAAAATAAATGCTTTTATTATTATTATTATTATTAAAGTGTAAAGTGGCATTCCATTTTGGGTGCTTCCGTGGGTCGGATGACACGTTAAATTGTAGGTCTCGGCTGTTTGTCTAGTACGGCAGTCGTTAAGCCATGTCAGAGGCCCTTAGGGCGGCTTGATAAACTCTCGACACCAGAGTTTGCCACTCTCATTCGATAAGAAAAAAAGATACTGTTAATTTGTCATGAATATTATTGAAATCATTTAACGTCAGAATTCCCATAACAGACATGTTTTTCACACGAAAAGAAGAAGAGTGTTCTTAATAAAAGAATAAAAAAAACTATCCGACATATTACTCCTACCTACATAACATTCGTGTATAGTATCCACATAGTATAAATACCTACGGAATGTCTTCATCACACTATCTCAGAGCATACCAACTAGAGCCTACGCAAGCAGAATTTGAATAAATAGTTGAAACAAGTTTTGCCAAACATTCGCGGAAACCGGTTCTATGTTTGTTAGTGTCGCCGTTTCCTAAAACTGACAATGTGTGGGATTCGTAGGTATGTTCAACGGATATCTTGGGTTTTTTTTGTAATATTTTACAAACTAAGTAATGATACCCAAGAGTAAGCGAATAGTACGCCTTATTGCCATATGTAAATAAATAGTGATAGTGATATATAGTGATTTTTATTTTCAGATGAGATTGGTTTGATACTTAGGTATTTTTTTTATATTTTATAATTGAGGTTGTAAATGTGCTGACTGACCACTTTATGGTAAGCAGTCACTCAGTCGTCTGTGGTAATTTGCAATGTGCCGTTCGGAAAGGTGTTTGAGATTAATCTTTTGATATACATATTATATCTACTAATATGATATGATCTCATGTCGAGATATATCTTAGTACAGTTTTAGTCAAACTATTGGGAAATCATAAATAAATAACGCAATATTATCTTCAAGTAGTCACTTCAACAGCAAATCAAATAAGTATTGAATGAAACTTGATCCCTCGGAAGTGGTGTCGGATCTCCTTAGCTGAATTAGCTGATGATTTCACTTCATATTTGAACCGTTTCGATTTCGTCGTTAACAATAAGTAAACAAAGGATTTTATTTACTTTGCTGTGACAATACGTATATAAGCACATTGTAAGATTTCAGACCGCTTAATTCTATGTAAGACCGTTGATAATGTACAACCAAAAGATGCCTAAATTGTGTGAGATAACTATACGAAAAGAAATACATTAATCTCTCCAACATTAGCCAAAGTAGTAAGTAAGAACACTGTACCTTTACATGGCTTCAGTGTCTTCTGAAAAGGGGTCAATTACTAGATACAAATAGAACCACATCTAGCTAAAAGGTTACTCCATTTTACGACTGAAACTGAGTGGAATGATGGTTTGTAAGCAGTTTATAGTCGCGTCAGTCATCGCCGAGTTCTATCAAGCAGTTTCAGGCCGCCATATATTTGTATCAGCGCGCGCGCAGGGTCAACGACCTCCACACATGGCGGTTTACAAATGCACGTTTTGTTTGTGCAAACTGTTTTTAAAACGTTTTTCTGCATGATTTTAATTGGCAGATTTATATTTTTACATGTACATATATTGAAACTCATACGGCACTCTCTGATTAACTTTATTATTTTACAATGAAAACATTCTCAAACTTTCCATACAATTTCGCTCTAAGCTACTTTTTTAGAGCACACGATGTTTACACTTGTAAGTGCCACAAATTGATTGTAAAGAGGTTTCATGCGAGTCATTAATAAGAATCTATTAAGGTCCGTAATGAAGAGTCATCAATCTGGTCCAGTTTCAATGAGCCTTGTGTTCTTAGGCCACAGTGGCAAACGACAGTAAGATGTCATTTGATTTACTAAGTTTAATATTTCACTAAAAGTTCTTAGAAAATGTGTCATCTAATTCTAAGTAGTGGTTAATATTTCGATTTGCCAGAGTGCTTCAACATGTAAGACATATATTTCGCAGACTTTAAAAAACAAATTTGACATCTACGTAGCTCGCAAATAAAAACCAATTCTGGTAGTACCTTTCAGCTTCTGAACATCTTACAAAACGATCAAATGACGTACAAACCTCAACTTTTCCTCTAATTTTACCTACTTCACCTCCTATGTTCCCAAGTCCGAACTCCAATTTGGCGTGTTCAGGCCCACTTGTCGCCAATTGCCCCGTCTCGTGGACATTGCTTGATTGATCCAACGCTTCCTCGAGTGGAGTGGTCTGCGGGACCCTTATTCAATTGTTTATTGATTGTTTGACGTTATTAGATATATTGTTTGGAACATTTTTTGTTGGCTCGCAGATCAATCAGATAGACTGTCAAAGAAATGTGCTTTTAATACTACGCAATATAATTTGTAAAGACCATATGGCATCGCATTAATTAGTGGAAATAATAGATGACTTTTTTGGAATACTATTATAAGTCATACATATAATCAACTTCGTTTTAAATTAATTAGAAAATAAAAATGACAAAACTGCATTATTTAGGAAAATATATTTCGCTACATCAGCTTTTCTAAGCACTAACCCAATCATTTAACAATAAGCAAGAACATTAAAAAATGTTATTATTAAGGTTTCTTCATACAGTGTTCTGAAATGGCACTCGACCAGCTCATGCATCATACGATCCCGTTGGCTCCACCCCCTGTTTGTTTTCTCAATGTAAAAGCCTCCATAAATGCTACCTCGGGATTTTATCGTCTGGACCTTTTAACGTCAAGCCTTATACGCAGCTGGACAATCGGAAATGTATTCGAAATTACAGTCATCGAGGAGAAATGACAAATGGGATTATTAATAGCATATCAATGTGTATAAGGCTGAGGACACAAGGCATGAGACTTGTGATACAATCGTCGACATCGATACCTTAGAGTAACTAATCTTTTACCTGCATTATGTAATGGGTTTCAGTTCAGTTTGACAATAACATAGTTAAATTATACTTTAGAGAAATATATTGTGTTTCTCCGCTGCGACAAAACACTATATATAATTCTCCAGAGTTTCATTTACAATGTATTTCCGCAAAGTAACGCCTGATTCAATATCTTAGAACACAGTTAGATATCTTTTACGTATTTTATAAGAAGAAATTAATAATTGTGAAAATATTTTACACTGAAACTGAAACGTAAAAAGAATATTTTAAAGAATTTGATATGTCAATTAAAGTATGAAAGTTTCACAAAACTCAATCTACGGTAACGGTGGATTTCTCGCAACCCTATCATACTTTCCGTTGTCCAGTGAGCACTCAGCACCAGCAGTAAAGCTGTCGTGTGGTCCACAATTATTAGTTTGCATTAAGACATAAAGCCAGCGTCTCCTTAACTGTTATGGCATAATAAAGCCACGACAGATATGGAGTCTAATTTGATTGGGCGATGGCTGCGGCGTTATCCGATTTCACAAAATTGATGGTTAAGAGGAAGCCTCAATGAACTGGGGTTTTTTGTCTCGAAGATTGACGTCTTAATCATTAGGGCCGCTGTTGTTTGGACAGATTTTATGGTCGGATGGAGGTAGATGCGGTGTCGCGTCTCAATCATGGTGTTTCGGGAAATTGATTGACACGCACGAACCTATACGGATATTTTGCCATACAATGTGCCATATAATATAAGACTGTTTGGAAAAATCAGGCCCGTTTTGTACTGAATTTCGCCAAATAAATTTCAAAACATTTTTTTTTACATGAGATAGGCTCACGCTTGACTACAACTTGCCTGATAATCTACGATCTAGCGCGCTTGCCTTGAAGACCGATAAACTATAGTTAATTAAACATCATCATGTTTTTTTAAAGTTTTTAACCATAAAACAATTTTACTCTGGGTAAAACACACTCATCGTAACTAAGCACTAGTTCCTGATATTGAAGATAAAAATTGATAAATCATCAAAAAAAATTAATAACTCCATATTACTTTAATTAAGATAATGCTATACGAGCATCAAGTACAATAATATATGCAGATGTATGCGTCCCAGTGTTTACATAGCGTGATTCCCGACACGTGACACTGAATTAAAAAAAATACCTTTATTCCCTCAGTCCCCTGTACCTACTACATATCCCCTCATAACAATAACATCAGGATATTCACGCGACCGTAAAATAGCTCAAAGCGTCCCGGTTCAGTGAACATGGATATATTTTAATTCATATTTCTTGTTTTTGTTGGAACATCTAAAATTTAATTTTTAGCAGTTTTTTTTTAATTAGACTTTATTTACAATAATAAAATATAAAAACAAGGGAAAAAAGAATATAAATGCTGGCCTTTTTCTGGCTCAACGTATCAGCATTGCCATCCAGCGTGGTTATGCGGCCAGTATGCTGGGCACGCTGCCCTCTGGTAGTGGGCTGGAGCACTTAGATTATCTTTAGGCTTTTCTAAAGATTTTCTAAGTGCCCCTTTTTTGTATTAGTTAGAAGTAGTATGTTTAGTTTTTCTTCTCTTGTTTTTATATTTTTTAATCAGTTGAATTTGGCTAGCTTTGAAGGTTGGCAATTAGCTTTAGTGATCGTATTCTACACGAATAAATTTTACTTTGTAGAATGTTGGCCTTGCAAGTAAATTTTATATTTGCCAGGCTTTTTACTTTTATTGATTTTTTTGCACAAAATCTATATATATAAAACTCAAAGGTGACTGACTGATTGACTGACTGATATAGTGATCTATCAACGCACAGCCCAAACCACCGGACGGATCGGGCTGAAATTTGGCATGCAGGTAGATGTTATGACGTAGGCTTCCGCTAAGAAAGGAATTTTGGATCTGCCACTTTTAAAGGGGTGAAATAGGGGATGCAAGTTTTACTTCTAAATGCGAGCGAAGGCGCGAGCACCCACTAGTGTAGTAATAAATCAACGAAAACAAAACTATTCATAGTTTTTTTTTAGTTTTTTTTCTGTAGAATGTAGTTTATTACCGTATTGTAATACTGAGGGCGTCACCCTTCCGCACTGCATCTGACATTCATTGAAGGAAATTATAAATAACAATAATTTATTGCATTCATTAATAGATATTAATTGAACATTTATGCGGTGGGTAGACAGCTGAACAATATTGCTTTAATTAAAATTGGATAATTTATAGGTACAACCGATAAGCTAAAGGGAATACATATTATTATGTTTGCAAATAGGTAAATGCTTAATTCACGGAAAATATTGTTTTCCTATACTTTATAATTGGAGCGACTTTATTAATACTTTTCTAATTAATAAATCATGAGAAATAAATGTTATTGTAATTAAATGTCATATTAAAGAAAATATATATTTTCCTATTACATATACATAAAAATAACTCTAAATTCTAAGTAATATAAACTAACATAAGCATTGAAATAACTTACCAAATATAGAAACTCTGTTTGCAATACGGTTAAGTAAAATAAAAGCTTTTTTATTTATTTATTTTATTATTACATATACTTACATAAAGTAAGTGCGTAAGTGCTAGCCGGTTAATACAACTAAATTTAATCATGCCTTACGGGAACTATAATACAGTGGTATACTTACATACATTATAATTGGAGCAATTTGTATTAATATTTTGCAGTCTATAAGTATTATAATATTAAAAAAACCGAAATCATTTTCTGTGGTGAGTGGTAAAATCATGGTCACAGTACAATAAAACGCCATATTGTCTAGGGCCAGTTTCCACGCAACCAGTCGCGGTCAAGTGGCGACACTCCGTGTACGATGCCACTAATGTTTGCTGTGTAATCGAGATTGTGTACATTTATTGTGAGGAACTGGATTCAGTTGGTCGTTAGCTCTTTTCACGGTATTGGGGTTCTAGGAAATAGTTTGGTCAACCTTGCTTGACCATAATTAGGCAGTTTTTGTTAGTGTGCTAAATAAAGTAATATTTTGCTGATTGTATTTGGTTTATATGGTCTTGTTACGATAACTATTGTTAACCTCTTTGGCTTACATATCTTAAAAAAACCTTTTGTAATGCGTTTGCCTATGCGTTATGGAGTGATGTAATAATAGAAAAAAATAAAGACCTATACGACGAAATATATTATTTTACATTTACATAATATACATTTATGAAAAAAATAAAAAATTAAATGTTTAATTTCTTGTGTTGAGTCTGGTTGTTTGTATGTATAATAAGTATGTATTTACAAAAGAAAAGTAGGTATATAAGTATTATATCCGTTATCTAGTACCCACGACAAAAGCGTTTGCTTAGTGTGGGGCTAGATGGCGCTGTGTGCAATGTCCCGAAATATTTATTTATTTATTTTTATTTATTTATTTAAAAGTAATGTGCAACCACTATGAAGATTAATTCCTTACCTCACAGATGCCTAACAAGACAAAAAACGAAACTACGACGTCGAAACAAATTAGTGAGTGTTGTCCATTACACACCCATTAACCAAGCTCCTAATGTGGAACCAGATTAATAATAGAAAAAAAAACCTGTCTCTGATATGGTAGCGATTACTAAGAGGGACTGGGGGCTGGGGCATAGTTTGAAAGTGGGTTATACATAGTTAATTTTTCTTTAATAAATGTTTTCCTTTCAGACATAGATCTTGGAACCTAGCCCATGACTTTTATTTGTAACTAGCTGTGCCTGCGACTTCGTCCGTGTGGAATAGTTATTTTGGGCATTAATTCTTTCATACATATTTTTTTGATATCTTGAACTATTTTCGCAGCGCACGCAACGGAAGCACTGAGAGATGAATAATTTTCCCCGTCTTTTCCACATTTTCCATTGTTTCTTCGCTCCTTTTAATTGAAGCGTGATGTTATATAGGCTTAAGCCTTCCTCGATATATGGTCTATCCAACACAAAAAGATTTTTTCAATTCGCACCAGTAGTTCCTGAGATTAGCGCGTTCAGACAAACAAACTCTTCAGCTTTATAATATTAGTATATAGATTTAATAAAAAAAACTTAGTTCTTGTTAACTCTATTCCAATTTTGGGGCTGTCTCCCGGTCACCTTCCTTTATATTGCTTATTTTTCAAAGCTCTTAATAACTAAATAAATCCTCAGATGTTGTCAACTCTGGAAAAAACATGAAATTATACAGCAGCTTGACAACATGCAGAGGGACACACTTACCACCATTCTTAATGCTCCATTTGATGACCGTAGCTGGCTTCAAGCTTCATTGCCCATTAGGTTTGGTGGTTTGGGCATACGCAGAATTTCGTCAGTAGCTTTGCCGGCTTTTTTGTCATCTACATATAGCGTTCAAAATTTAGTAAAATCAATTCTTTCCCCGTCATTTCAAAACGTACCCATCACTTTTTCTGTCCCTGCATTGCAAGCCTGGAAAGATGCCTGCCCTTCGGAAGAACTGCCCAAAGTCCCTACCTGTCAGCGCCTGTGGGACGGTCCGCTCTGCTCCTTAGAATACCAGAATTTGGTAAATACGGCAACATCTACCGCAGAGCGGGCTCGCCTTCTGGCTGTGGCTCGATGGGAATCGGGTCTTTGGCTTCATGCAATCCCATCGCGTAATTTAGGAACACTTCTTGATAACAATAGTTTTTCTGTAGGCGTATCCCTAAGAGTTGGTGTCGCTTGCCAGGTCCCACATCGTTGCATGTGTGGTGACAATGTTGACCGGTTCGGCCACCACGGACTGTCATGTCAGAAGAGTGTAGGGCGTTTACCGCGTCATGCAAGTTTAAATGAAGTTATCCGTCGGGCTTTTGTCAGTGCTGGCTGTAGGTAACTCCACATTTATTTATCACTATGTAATATATTTTACTATATATATTTTATTCTTAACATTTTCACATATTAAATATTTATTTCTATATTTATTTACATAGTATATCAACACTCCACATTCATTACTCACTTACATTCCACAAACATTCATACATCACACTAAACTTAATAAATATTATTTACACAAGCATAGCCGCGAGACAACACTGGTATAACCATCGCTATTGTTCTCGCGGCTGTGTCGCGGAGATACCGAGCTCGAAACCGGTTTCGACGCGGGCGCCGGCCAGCGGCCGCCGCGCCCGCCGCCCGGCCACCAGTGCCTTACAGATCGTTCCGACGCACACTCGCGCTGCCTTCACATTTCACATTCCGTATCGTTCTCTCTCGCCATTTCATATTTGTGTTTAATTGTTCTCATACGCCGTCACACACACCAGTCACTAAACTGGTGACCTCTCAATTTGAACCTGCCACGCGGAGCAAAACACACGCGGCGAGACAACTGAAACCTGGAATTTGAACTTCACTCCATCATCATCATCCGAGTTAAGTACCATTTGGAAAGGAATGTGATTGATTGCCCATTAACTACCTGCATTTCGACGGAGACATCATTTTAAATTTAACAAAAAATACATATATACAAAAAAAATGTCTTGTCTGTCATCCGACAATAACTTGGCTGGGCCCAACATTCCGGAAGATTTCTGGCGGAGAATTTGGAGCAGCAGCATCGCATCTCAAACTGCGCTGCCACACGACGCGTTTGCTGACCATGAGCACAACAATGCCGTATCGACGCCAGCTGACCACCACGTTGCCGCATCATCATCATCGCGGATAGACGTCAGTCCTTCTTCAGAATCATCGACCATCGACCTGTTGCTGAGTCAAGTGACGCAGCTCACGCAAATAGTAGATGCCTTAACTTTGAAGCAATCATCATCATCAGCAGCACGATCCCGACCTACCAACCGACGAGATGCTTCGCATCGCAGCCGCAGCCCCTCGCACAGCTCACACCGATCCGCTTCGAGCTACAGAAGGTACCCCATCTGCTGGTACCACTCACAGTTTGAAGACAAGACCGAAAAATGCACGAAACCATGTGACTACGCGAAGACTTCGGGAAACGCGAGGGGCGGTCAGTAGCTGCGACGGACGACTGCCCAGGAGAATCTCGTCGCCTATTCATCCTTGATGTCAGAATCAGGATCTCTTTTCTCATCGACTCCGGGAGCGACGTTTGCGTCTACCCGGTGTCTGAGCTCAAAGAAAAGCGAAAAAAGACACCATTCCAACTCTGTGCCGCAAATGGGTCGGCTATTGACACCTATGGCCACCTACAGCTGTGTCTCAACCTGGGCCTCCGCCGAGACTTCAAATGGCGCTTCATCGTCGCTGACGTCACCAAGGCGATCATCGGCGCCGACTTCCTGGCGCACTACCGTCTTCTGGTGGACCTCGGCGGGAAGAAGTTGCTCGACGGAACAACCAGCCTCAGCGCAGCAGCATCAGTGTATAATAGTAACGATGTAATGAGTGTAAAGGTACCGAATGGCGGTGATACTGTGTATCACAAGATCTTGTCTGAGTTCCCGGATATAACACGCCCTTCAGGCATACCCGGTTCTCCAAAACACAACACTACACACCACATTCGCACTACACCTGGGCCTCCCATATCATGCTCACCCAGACGACTCGCTCCTGACAAACTAAAAATTGCCAAACAAGAGTTTGAGGACATGCTAGCCAACGGAACCGCACGACCGTCCGACAGCCCTTGGTCCTCTCCACTTCACCTGGTAAGTAAAAAAGACAATGGTTGGCGACCTTGTGGCGATTACCGCCTGCTCAACGCCCGAACGATCCCAGACCAGTACCCGATTCGTCACATCCATGATTTTGCGCACAGCCTATCTGGATGCAAGGTATTTTCTGTCATAGACTTGGTAAAAGCCTACCATCAGATCCCAGTCCAGGAAGAAGACATCCCAAAAACGGCCATCACCACCCCGTTTGGTTTGTATGAGTTCCCCTACATGACCTTTGGTCTCAGGAACGCAGGCCAAACCTTTCAGAGGTTTGTCGACGAGCTTACCCGTGGCCTAGATTTCTGTTACCCATACCTTGACGACTTCCTAGTCTTCTCAAAGTCGCCAAGCCAGCACGAAGACCACCTGCGCCAACTCTTCGAACGCATGCGCGAGTATGGCGTACTGGTGAATACTGCCAAGTGCGTCTTCGGAAAACCTGCGGTAACGTTTCTAGGCTACCAAATCTCGGAAGAAGGCACCAAACCTCTGGACAGCAAGGTAAAGGCAATCTCTGAGTTCCCTGCACCAAAAACTGTTCGAGAACTCAGACGCTTCCTGGGCATGGTGAATTTCTATAGGCGCTTTTTACTCAAAGCCGCTCAAATTCAGGCACCACTTAATGCTTTGCTCACAGGCTCTGTCAAAGCCTCCCACCCCGTGACACTAGAGGGAGACGCTTTACGCGCATTCGAGGCCTGCAAACAGAATCTCTGTGACGCAGCATTATTGGCCCACCCTGATCCTGAGTCCAAACTTGGACTTGTCACTGACGCCTCCGACACCGCAATAGGCGCAGTACTTCAGCAGCTCAAAGATGGACACTGGCAGCCGCTAGCATTTTTCTCACGCAAGTTGAGCCCATCACAGAGTAAATACTCTCCATACGATCGGGAGCTCCTTGCCATTTACGAGAGTATCAAATACTTCCGGCACATGCTAGAAGCCACTCACTTCACAATCTATACTGACCACAAGCCTCTCTGTTATGCTTTCCATCAGCGGAAAAGTAACTGTTCGCCTCGGCAGTATAGACACCTCGACTTCATCTCTCAGTTCACCACCGACATAGTGCATATCGCAGGTAAGGACAACTTAGTTGCCGATACTTTGTCGCGCATTGACGAACTCGAGAAACCAGTCGATCTAGAAGTGATGGCCCAACTGCAGACCAGTGATCCAGACCTTTCTGCTCATCTCGCAGGTGAAACAGCACTTCGCCTGGTCAAAACGGACATTCCTGGAAGTCGTGCATCCTTGTACTGCGACGTCAGTACAGCGACACCCAGGCCATTCGTCCCACAACAACTTCGCCAGCAAGTCTTCAATAGCTTGCACTCGCTCAGTCATCCCGGTCCAAACGCCTCAGCCAAGCTCGTTGCCCAACGTTTTGTTTGGCCACTGATGAGGAAAAACTGCCGCGACTGGGCTAAGGCGTGTTTGACTTGCCAACGCTCGAAGGTAACCAGACACGTCGCCTCACCAATTGGTACGCACGACTTACCTTCAGCGCGTTTCAAACACGTCCACATAGACCTCATCGGCCCACTTCCTCCTGCTGGAAATTATCGGTATTGCCTCACAGCCATTGATCGCTTCACGCGATGGCCTGAAGTAGTACCAATCACCGATATTTCCGCCGAAACAGTGGCCAAAGCATTCATATCCTGCTGGGTGTCTCGATATGGTTGTCCTGTTGAGATCGTTACTGATCGAGGTGGACAATTCCAATCTGCACTGTTCGAACAGCTGTCCAAATTTATAGGTTTCGATCACCGCAAAACGACAGCATACCACCCGCAGTGCAACAGCTTAGTCGAGCGTTTTCACCGGCAGCTCAAAGCAGCCATCACATGCCACGCAGATGCTAACTGGATCGAGTCACTCCCACTCGTCCTCCTCGGCATCCGCAGTGCCATCAAAGAAGATCTCCAAGCATCTTCAGCCGAGCTTATGTACGGTGAGCCTCTTCGTCTGCCTGGCGAGTTTTTCACTACCAAAGTAGGCAACCACACCACCGATATAGCCGACTTCTCAGCTCGGATGAGATCTTTCGCTGAAGTGGTCAAACCTGTACCCCCACAGCACCATTCTGCCTCTCGTCGCTCCTTTGTATTCAAGGATCTAGCCACATGTGAGTATGTATTCCTAAGGGAAGAAATACTCCGCGGCGCACTTCAACCGGCCTACACTGGCCCATACAAAGTTCTTCGACGAGGAGGCAAAACTTACAAAATACTGGTAAGGAACTCAGAGCAGACTGTATCTATTGACCGCCTCAAGCCGGCCTACACATTGTCTGACACCACTCCTACCCAAACTCCTACTCCTACCCCAACTCCCACTCCTCCAACACCAACCCAGGATACCGCTCCTACACTTCCTGTTCGGACCACTCGCTCCGGACGGCGCGTACGGTTCCCGGATTTTTATCGCCCTTAGCCGGTCTCTGGAGGGGAGTGATGTAGGTAACTCCACATTTATTTATCACTATGTAATATATTTTACTATATATATTTTATTCTTAACATTTTCACATATTAAATATTTATTTCTATATTTATTTACATAGTATATCAACACTCCACATTCATTACTCACTTACATTCCACAAACATTCATACATCACACTAAACTTAATAAATATTATTTACACAAGCATAGCCGCGAGACAACACTGGTATAACCATCGCTATTGTTCTCGCGGCTGTGTCGCGGAGATACCGAGCTCGAAACCGGTTTCGACGCGGGCGCCGGCCAGCGGCCGCCGCGCCCGCCGCCCGGCCACCAGTGCCACACGGATCGTTCCGACGCACACTCGCGCTGCCTTCACATTTCGCATTCTGTATTTCTCGCCTTTGTAATTGTGTTTTCTTGTTGATTATTAACTGTGGAGATTTAAATAGACTTTGGATTTATGGAATCTGGTGTTTACTTTCTTCATCATACACCAACACCACACACCAAGTCACTAAACTGGCGTCCCATCGGTCTTAGAACCCAGTGGTTTGATGCGCGACGACGGTAAAAGACCTGACGGTATGACCCTAATTCCCTGGAAGATGGGGCGGCCATTAGTGTGGGATGCTACTTGTGTGGACACTATGGCACCGTCTCACCTTCCTTCCACCTGTGCTCAGGCTGGCGCCGCGGCCACCCAAGCCGAGAACCTCAAACGGAATAAATATTCAAAACTCGATCGCGTTTATATGTTTGTGCCGTTTGCGGTGGAGACATTGGGGCCATGGGGTCCAGCTGCGTTGGATTTGTATCGGGAGCTGGCCAAGCGTTTGGTGGAAGTGACAGGTCTCCAGAATGCTGGCTGCTACTTTGCTCAAAAGGTGAGCATTGCCATACAACGCGGAAATGCCGCCAGCATTTTGGGGACCTTCCCTTCTAGTACGGGCATTTTAGATTAAGTATTTTAGTTTTAGATGTAGTTTAAGTTTTTATTGTATATTTTAATTTTGTGTTGTTTTAATAAAAAAGTGATCCTTCACTAAATAAAGCAATGCAATTTTGCAGATGGTAATTTAACAAAACCATAAAACCATTTTGCCATCAATTATCATAATTATAAATCTTATCTCCATCACTAGTTCCACAGCACCACAAGCAATGCCAATACATACAATTCCTCCATTAAATCATAGTTGTAATCTGAGAAACAATCGCAGCTAATGGCCACGTGCGTTGTTTTATTAATTGGAGCTGTCAAAATTAACTTCTGCTACAGTTAGGGACTGATATATGTTCTTATGTTGTACTTACTGGTCGTAGAATAAACAGCACTTAGATTCAAGTGTGTCACATGCGGTGCTCTACGGATTTACTTGTTATAATATTAAACTATTTGAAAAGACTGTTTGTTAATTTGTTGGTTTGTTTGTTTTCACGCCGCAACAGAGAAGCAGATCATCGTTTTTTATCGTACAAATATGGCATGAAAGAGGATAAGTTATTACAATTTCTAGACTTACCTACTCCATACCAAAATACTTATAAATCGACCCAACTGTTGTTACAGCTGTCAATAAAAATGTGTTTTCTTAGATGTGTGCGTGTGTGTCTGTGTGTGTAGTTCAGACAATAAAGACGACAAATGTTTTATACTGTAAATTAGTATTACATACATATATACCTATTCACAAACTCTTTCACAAAATTGTATCAGTGTGTTTGTGTCAGTGTAGTGGTTAAAGAGACACGCCCTTGGATTTGATTGATGAGTCTATTGTTGTGAAGTGGCAGCCGTGCCGCGGTTTCTGAAAAATGGACCAACGAACGAAAGTACTCGAAATTAGTACAGCGTTGCACCGTTTTTGCTATCAGTCTTAATTAGAAGTCATAAATAGCATTAAAGTTTCGAAGTAATGTATGGTAAAGTCAAACATTGCATAGACGTCAAAAAAGAAACACTAGTTTTCTTAGTTTGCCGAAAATAATCAGCTGTTGAGCTCCATTCAACGGGATTATTCGTTTGCGAGCTTGTGATTAATTTAAATGATTGATTTACTTACCAGAACTATCAATATTTCATATCATTTTTATGATAAATCCTACTTACAGAAGTAAGCATACATCAGAGTACTCATATGTAGGTAAGAATATAGAGAAGAACTTTTTCATTAAAGTTTGAAATTCATAAAGGCCAGTCTGCACAGAACCTGGTCCCAACGAGCAATTCATCATCTTTGTGAACCGTTTGCGAAATTCAATCCGACGGCCGAAGACGAATGTTGCCAGTCCGAATAAAGTTATTACCGTCCATCTTTCTTGTAGCGCTGAAAATGGCAACATTATGACCTTATTCGGTGGCGTAATAATCGTTATTTATATGATATAATGATGGAGATTTAATGCTGATAAACTTGGTAAATGTTTTTGCTGCGGGTGATTTTTGGGGGATCTGATGTTTGTAAGATAAATGTCACACCTGGTTCCAAAATATACACAAAGATTTAATTGCTAGAAAGTATATTTGTTTTAGTAAACTAGTACCCATCTATGTGGAAAAGTTGTGCAAATCACCGAATAACAAAAAGATTTTACACTAGGAGTTAATATTTATTGACCTATCATCACAATCGATTAATTACATCTCCTGGCGATAATGCTTAATACAATTTATATGTCAAATTTATTAGGTCTTGAATATGATGTAACTCGTATAGGCCATGGTGGAGAGTGGTCAGAATTTATTACAGTACTTCATCTTCCGCCAAAGCTTTCAATCCATCATTGCAACTTCTATCTCTGAGAGCTTTCTCACTATTATGAATACGTATTTACTTAATTGACACCTCGATGCTTGGTTATATCAATCGTTATATAAACGTTTTGCTAATGCGATGTCTTTCTTTCATTCCAGCGAACAAGCAGGACAAGCACGGGAACCAAGTAGACCAGAAGACCAACCAGTGGTTCGGAGCCACCCTCGCCAGCACCGGCAGGAATGGACCCATCGTGGTGAGTACACTTTTATATTGCATGTTCTACAGATTTAAACTCAGATGAAAGCCTTGATTTCTAGATTAGTATTTGCTCACTCCACATATTTTCTGAGATATGGCATCATGACAATAATAAAATTCTAATAAATTCAATATGCAATAGTAAGGAATAATGATGTAACGTAATATCACCTCTCTATTCTATCTGTTGTCAACTTTTGTATGTATATGTATATTGTTGTGTCATGTGTGTCGAAATAAATGCTTTGAATTTGAATTTGAAAGATTTTCGGTTTTTCTCATCTTTTTCAAACCATGTTTCTTAGTATATGAGGGCCTAGATCATCAGACCATCGTGAAATTATTACGGTTTCCGCCCAATTGAGGCTTTAATAACATTAAAACTTCTCAGACCAACAATATCCTGCTTCTTGTTACTTATCTACACTTATCTATTGGCCTTTTAATGAAGTGTCTACCATGAAGTTCACAACAAGTTCCGAAGTACATGTTCCTTTGTTCCTCCACATAATAGATGTACAGTATGTCTGAAACAGTGACCTATAAAGTTGATGTCTTGGCCCACCCTTCCGGCTGCGCCTTCCGCGCTAATGTCATTGTGATGTTGAGGACAGCTCAGCTACTCAAGGGAACGGTCTCAGATGCTAGGCATCATTATGAACTTTAATTAAGCTTTAGTTGGCCTCTCTATCTTAATTTGATGAGGATATGGAACAGTTTTTATTGATAACCGTATTTCTATTGTTTTTTTTTTTTTTTTTTTTTTTTTTTTTTTTTTTTACGTGTGATAGGTTTACGTTTGACTACAGCCTGCCTGATGTTAAGCATTGCTGCAGCCTAGGGTGTAACACGTTTACCTAGAAGATACCTATTAACTCTAGATTTGAAAACCCCTGGATTGTAGTTCGCAGGAAACACAGCATATTGTTGGATCTTCGTAAAATTTTCTCACTTCTGTGGGTTTCTTTACAAAGGTTTATGTATGTCTATGCCAGATATTTGTAAAGCTAAGAGAATATTGGTAAGCGGCTCGCAGTTAGATGTGTTATTACTGTATAGTTAGTTCCTAGATATGTGTGCGTGTGCAGGTAACTAGAAATGCATCTACCTACACTTTACAGGTATTGTTTTATTTCCAATCTCTTTACAATCCCATTAAACTCTTAATTAGTTCTTCAAACATGATTTTACGAGCAGTGTCAGTCCTACCCCCACCTGCAACCCCAGAGGCCTTGGGCCTTTCATTAGGTCAGGGGGCCTTTTATGGCCCGAGCCATTTATGACCAGACTATCTAGGGGAATGGGGTGACCCGATTTGGGTCACCCTGTTAGATAGCGATTTGCCTATACCTATGTCTGGATTGCTAGGCAAGGGTAAACATTAAAGCGAAAAGGTCAGGTCATGTAGAGTAGAGTAAGGTTAGTGAGTTTTTTGCATATCAGACCTACAAAAACTATTTTTGGAAGCTTTGACTATTACCACAATATAGTAATTAATACTATTACTATGTGTTGTATTATGTATGTGTTACTTGCGGCGTTATTTATAGTACATTGTATTACATCGATCGTCGATTACTCGCGCCGATGTGAATTCTTTTTTTTTTTTTTTTTTTTTTTTTTTTTATAAAAAAAAAGTGGCAAAAAGGCAGACGATCTGCCTGATGGTAAGCAATCATCGTCGCCTATGGACACTTGCAACTCCAGAGGTGCTGCAGGACTTTGCCAGCTTAGAGAGGTGTTTGTGAATACCCTTTTTAAATCTCCCCATATTGTAGCTCCGTGGAAAGACCTCAGGGGGAAGATCGTTCCACATCTTGCAAGTTCGCGGAAGAAACGAGCGCATGAAACGGACTGTGTGGGAGCTCCAATTTTGCAAGATGTGAGGATGAGCTCTTTCACGGTGCCGAGCAGTCCGGTGATGAAAATGATTTGCCGGAATTAAATTAAAAAGCTCTTTAGAACACTCCCCAAAAAAGAGCCTATAAAAGATACAGAGGGATCCCACATCCCTACGGAGACTCAACGGCTCCAACTTTTTTGTCAGCTTGGGATCATGGACAATTCGGACGGCTCTCCGCTGCATAGAATCTAGGGGATCTAGTTGATATTTCGGTGCACCATTCCACAAGTGCGAACAGTACTCCACGTGAGGGCGCACTTGTGCTTTATAAAGTAGAAGCCGTTGACCCGACGTGAAGTAACGTTTCGCCTTGTTAAGTACACCGAGTTTTTTAGAGGCTAATTTTGCCTTAGCCTCGATGTGTCCCCTAAATTGGACCTCGCTCGATATATCCATCCCAAGGATTTCCAAGTTCTTGGATACCGTGAGGGAAACACCTTGAAAACGTGGCGCTACAACAAAAGGTGTTTTCTTAGCGGTGAATGCACACACTTGTGTCTTAGATGGGTTAAAATTGACTAAGTTTATATCACCCCAGTGAGAGACTTTCTCCAGGGATGACTCAATGTCAGACACAAGCTTGCATCTGCTCTCTTCAACCTCTGAGCGCTTGTGGTTTACACGTCCACGGTAACACGAATTCACTCGCGTCTCGATTTCCGAGCGTATTTTATTTTTTCCAGCATTCCATATTTGAAATCAGTCAACGCGCGCGTTCGCCGAAGACGCGGCTCGTTCAGAAACGTGAAACTTTTTGCCATTTCTACTTATGGAGTTGGAATTTTTATTTCGGAATGCCGAATTAGTGCAAAAAGTGGACTCTCCCAGGCGGGGCTGTTGTCGCAGCAATTTGTTTAGGTATTTTGTTCCATTTGCACTCGGGACAGGCGTGCGAGGAATTTATTATCGTTGCTCAACCACAGGCTGTTGGCGACGACTTCGATCGCCATTCATTGCGATTTTATTGAGCAGTTTTCGATCGTAATTATTGACAAATTACGAACATAAAAGTCTTAAACGCATAAACATAAGTATCAAGACTTTCAGTTCGACCGAATTTTAAGTGTCTGTAAACGATTTTTCTTCTAAGTAAACAGTAGCTAAGTAAATGCACGATGGCGCCATCTTATCTGTATCAAGTCCATCGATGTTTTTGCACGAATTAATTATCGCAATGTAAGGCTGTAAACGTTTAGTGCATTGCAATTACAATTATTGTAGTCACGTTGAATATTGAACTCGAGTGTTTTTATTAGCCATGCAATGGGAATGAATTGCGGTTTAAACGCTTAGCAGGGATGCTACTTTTTGCACACAAATGATTCTTACACATTTGCACATTAGTTTCTTTAGGAAAAACTAATTATAAATGTAAAGCTTAGAAGCAAGTGCTTTTATTTTATAAAGTATTTTTTCTCAGTCAATTGTAGTAAGCAAGTTTTCTTCATAATTTGTTTTGACCATAAAAATAATAAGAAATTCAGGATGAGTTCTCGTTCATGTATTGAAACGTCTAGTCTTCGAAGTGGGCTACTATTTAATGCAAATTATACGCACAAATTGCGTATGCACTTCCTATATTCTAAACATCCTTTAAGTAAGTAGTTTATTATAATTGCAAATGGCTATCGGGGGATATATCGCGAGATACGCCGCGATACACGGCTTGCATCTCGGCAGAGTATCTTGACGCTTGACGTGCGTCTAGGTACGAGCGCGCATACGCTTACCTATGCAAAGATTTGAGCAAATTGTAGAGGGGATAAGTAAAATGGTACCCAAGGAAATGAAAGATTATGTATTTTATTTTATTGGTCTTGACTAAAGGTGGAAAAACCTTAGTTGTTCTATTACATACTATCCGTTTGGATCGAATGTATGTTTATCTTGATTCCTTTCCTTTCAAAGTTTCAAACCTACGAAAACATTTCCTAGTTCAAAAAAAAAAACGCGACGACCGAGACATTTTCCAAGCAACACATTCCATTATTTACGTACGTTCAATTATTTATTAAAATCCGATTAAAAATCCTATTGCTCCTATCATAATCATAACTTGTGCCGCAAATGGTTTGTCCAACAAAAACGTTTACAAATTAAGCTTATCGACGAAAGCCATATCTATCACCGTCGAGTCCCCTTCGGCATCGATATCCTGATCAGTATGTCTCATCTGTTTTTCTCCATGATCTATGACGAGTCTCTGTATATGGTGGTACCAGCGATTGATGGGAAGATATCCCGCAGTCTAGGGATATTTTATTCTGCATTGTTTAAGGGCTTATGGTGCATATTTATTACCTAATAAGATGCAGAGGAGCTTGCATTTTACTGCTAGGGAATGTTCGAGCTAACGCTGGAGGAAGCGTGGCAAATCATCGGCTAGGTTTGCTGGACAGGAAAATATTTATGCACAGCCTTACGGAAAATACATAAATTGAAAAGGATTTTTTCTGTACGATAAATTATTTTTTGTAAAAGAAATGTCAACATAAAAGATAGACAAGACCTCGATGGGGGATGAGACAATCTTTATTTAAATACATAGATTTTGTTGAGATCCTCTATTTAAAAAAAAACCATGTAGGTATAATTTAAATGTATTCGAGATAAATTGTTGATGTATTTATCAGAAATTCAACTGGGTTACAAGTCAAATTGCCCAAATCTGGACAGTATCTTAACTTTTTTTCCAACTCTCCCTTTCTCTCGTCAAGACATTGCAATATTAATTCAGCCAACTTAATTGCTCCCAATTAATAGCGGGTATAATTTGGCAACAGCCTGTGAAAGGTAACAAATTGTCCGGTGATTTGTCAGCGCGTTGTTTTTGCCCCGGAAAAATATGGCCGCCGGGTGACAGCGACACGGGTCCTATATGGCCCGTATTTGGCCCGCATGGTCCCATATATGACCTGCGACTTTTATTGTCTGCTCTCGCGGACCTTTCTTCTGTTTGCGGCGAATTTTTGGCGCGTTTTGTTGAGAGCCGCGCGTGGTAGCGTTTAAGAGCATAATTTGGTAGTGAAATTGCAGCTTTTTGTCGACAAAAGAGTTTCATTATGGAAATATTTATAAATGTCAACGTGGTCGTTTTGAAAAATTCATATGAGTCAATTCAAGAAGAAATTTGTATGGTTTTAATTTGTAATTTACTAACTAAGTATATTCTTTACTTGACGTATACATAGCGTGCCTTATGAAAACTTACATAACCTTCATCAACACAAGACCACCAAAACCGGGAATGAAGATCGATGTAGAAAACAATTAAGAGGGCGAGTTAATCACAGGTCTCGGGAGATAGCCCGGGGGAGAGAGGGAAAGGGGGAGAAGTACCCCTGTTCATTAATATGGCCGGTAGAGGGCTCTATACATTAATATCACGGCACTTAACTCACCATTACGACCCAGGACGAGGTATTTGGGATCAGTCACGCACGAGCTATGATCCTTCCAAAATATTTGAGAACGAGTTCTTTAATAAAAACTGATGGTAGTGTTCCGTATACATTTTTTTTATTTTTGTAGTTAACTTCTAACTAGTTCAGAGTAATACAATTGTTAACAATAAATAAATAAATAAATATTCCGGGACATTGCACACAGCGCCATCTAGCCCCACACTAAGCAAACGCTTGTGTCGTGGTATAGGTAACGGATATAATACTTATATACTTTTCTTTTGTAAATACATACTTATTATACATACAAACGATCAGACTCAACACAAGTAATTATAAATTTTTAAAATGCATAAATACTTGTGTCATGCGGGAATCGAACCCGCAACCCCTAGATTAGAAGGCAGAGCCACTACCAACTAAGCTAACAGGCCAGTCAACATTATTATATTAAAATCCAAAGATACTCGATGTAGTTTGAACTTTAAAATATGTATGTATTTGCGATTTTTTTATCAATTTTGATGTTTTTTTTATTATTTGGAATAAAAAACAAATTGTTATTTATATTGTAATGACATATAATTCTGACAAATTATTGAACATGAACATGAACATAGGTACCGCACCCAGCCAGGACAAGCCTGCTCCGGTCAAACCGGCATACCGGGGGGCACGAGGTTGTGGAGCGTGGTTTTGTGCTAACGCTCCGGGATGGTAGTCGACCGGCTATGCAGCCAGACGCCGATTTGGAGAAGGTTGTTATTAAGGATAGGGATAAGCGTTAGTAAAAAATGGTGTTCGTTGATTATTGATATGACCCATCTTGGGGTTTGTTAGTGTTTGGCTTTGCAAGCACTATCTTAATACGTTCGCTGTGTAATGTTGGTCCTATTGTGTGTAATCATAACCACGTCGGGTGTAGTAGGTGGATCTTAAATGTGGGTCGAATAGATCCTATGTCGCTAAGGGATTGTTCTTGTGTCATCTGACGGCCTTTCCTGGGGTATGGTTGGTGCCTGCCTGTTGGTATGTCGTTCTGTTTCCTCATCAGATTCGCTGTCGGTTTCTGCCATCTTATAGATCTCCCTGGCAGCTCTTATAAAGTCTCCTTTGTTTTTCGCCATGTCCTGCCAGTCAGATGTTTTCCTGGGGTCCATATCATGAGATAAAGAATCCTTCCACGTATAGTTAGGTCTACCAACTTTAAGATCTTCCGTTGCTTCGATCTCTTGCAAACGGCGCCGGCACTCTTTAAGTGTATTTCTAGCCTCTATATCTTGAGGGTGATGCTTATAATGGAACTTCGCCTTCTGTAGGTTTGTAATTGCCTCTTCTCTAGCCTTAGAGTACCTTCTTTCATGTTTGATAGTCTTATTGGCCGCCATCTTCATGACGTTTGTTATCCCTTCCGGTTTTCGCCGTTCCTGCTCTTTTTGGTTTCCTCTAATAAAGTTTCTTGGTTTTTTTTTTTTTTTCGCGTGGTGTTACTTTGAAGCATCTCGTAGTTTAGGGTTTTGTAGTCAAACTCGTTCGCAACGTTGGCCCTGGTTAGTCTTATTGGAGGTCTCGTAGAGTCCCTATTGGAATATAACGTGAGGGCAGGGCGACCTAACTTTGAACAAAAACGCGCCACGCTATCAAAATACGTTCGCAGCGTACGTTCGTAACCTACGCGCAAGCCAAATTGATATTTAACGTTTCGATTTACGGTTCATATTTCACTGCATACAGTTCGAGTCTCTCAAAGTTATCATGGTTGCCATTAGGAATGTAGATTTAGTACGATAATAAAATTGTATTATTTTAGTGTTTATACTTAATCATCAGTGAATTATATTTTGATATATTAATACTTTATCAGTAATTATTTTTATGTGTTATTATAACAAAGTATGTATTAACAATTTTTTTTTTCTAAAATGTTTACTAATTAATCCTGTTTTTCTCGAATTCAACTATAAATTGCTTATTTAAGTAGCTAGATATACCTATTGATACAATACAAACAAATTTTTCATACTTTGGGGAGTGATGTGCCGTTTGACCCACGACTGTCGATCGTACTTTACTGTGCCCTCCGCTCGCTGCGTGTTCGGAACAGGGAGATAGGTTTCTGTTGTATTATTTATTCTGTGGTGAGGGGCTTCAGGTTTCCCCATATGATTCTATGGTCAGATAGGATTGTTTTTTCACCTTTGATGTAATTAAAAATCTGGTTGTTTTTGGCATCTGTCATTATATGGTATATTTGCGATGTTTTGTTTCCCAACGTCCAAGTCAGTTTACAGCTGCGCCGGCCGAATGATGTGTCCAATCGGAGATTTTCCCGTTTCGTTACTTGTTTGGTGTGGGAGATTTTTGCCTCTTTGATTTTTATCGCGAAGTTCATGTGTATCTGTGAGTCCTATGTGGGCGTTGAAGTCACCTAGTATGATTGTTATTGAGTTTCTTGGTTTGTTCTTGGTCAGTTGTAGTAGCCGAGTCGCGTCGTTTGCTGCTGGTGACGTTGAATTGGACCTGTGCGTTGTAGTAATGAATAGAGAGGCTCCACTGCTTGTATCTATTGAAGCAACCATATTGTTTGTGTTTGCTTTAGTCCAGTTCAGCCTAAGGCCGCTGCTTTTTCTTATGAGTTGTTGTATTCTGCTGTTGTTTCCGCTTAGGTGCCACGTATAGTGACTAGATTCGTAGGTCCCGGATTTTAAGTGAGTTTCCTGTAGGCAGGCAATATGGATAGATTTTCCGTCTAGAAACTCTAACATTCCATGTGGCAATGTTTATGTTTTTATTTACTACCTGTTTTTGTTGTTTGGTGTGGCCTGGGGCGGGCAAGTATGTATCCGGACTCATCTGGTATTCTCCTCTGGGGTGCTGGTTCCAAGACTAAGGTCATTTTGCGTGGTGCTTGTACTTATTACTCCTAGGTGATTTTCAAAGCAATCAAAGTGGTTCCCCGTAATTATTAGACCTATGCTACCTGCGGTGTCGTTTGGTGCCTTAGGAGAGAAACATACTGTTTCTTGTAGCGGGGTTTTTTGAGAGATTTTGACGTTAATACTATAATATTCCGCTGCCGCTATAAGTATGTCTGTGCCGCCCCATATGCCATCTTGGTATTGTGATAGAATGTAGTTCCTGATTTGTTCGCTTTGTGCTGAACTATCTAGATTACTTCTGATCGCTAGGTACATTTGTGGATCGTTTTGGTTTTCCTCAACGTGGCGTGCGAGGTCTCGTCGAATGTGTTGGTGGTCAAAGGTTAGGCCATACAAGTCGTTAATTTGGTGGGCTATAAGCGCGATACAAGCAGTTGCCGTCTCCTGGTATTTTTACGATAGGGTCCCTATTTCCATATCGGCTTTGTGCCTTACCGTGGCGGTATCGCAGAGGACGGGTTGTCGTGGCTAGCAGGTGATATCTTTCAGGTATGCGCGTGCTTGAGGCTGTGAAGGAAGCTTATATAGGTACTATGTATTACTTATTAGTTAACTGGTATATCATGCACTATACTAGTTCCCTTTTATCTTTAACGGAAAAGGGGAGTAAGTAGCACTCGAGTGAGTACTTGGGTCTCGTCTAACAACTCTAAGTACTTGCACTTAATACCTGCTGTTTATTTGGAATAAGTCTATTAATTACGCTTTATGTACTAGTGTGTTATGTGTATAAAACAAACGTCTGGGCTTTATTGTACGTAGAAAAAATGACTACAATTAGAAGCAAATTTTGAGCTATGTTTAACAAAGGATGACCTACCCGACAATAGAGCCTCCCAGCTGTGGCGGAAATTAGCAGATGATTTTAAGAAGGGTTTTTTTTGGTTGTATTGTTAATGGTCTGATTTATTGCTTAGTTTTACGACTCGGTATTTGTTTTGGGAATGGATAGCGTAATATTTCACGCGCCTTTTTAAAATCTTAAGATATTGTCCAAACGGGCCTGCAGATGTGTGTAGTTTTTACTCGTATTTAGGCTTTTGTGTTTGCCTTGGGAAAGTAGATTGTCTGTGTTTTCGCATACGTTACGAGTAATTACGTCCGTGGTATGAGATCGCGTAATCTAGTATACCCTTGTAAATTTAGCAGGTTTTTACTGCAGTTTGTGTAAATATGTATTTTGAAATCGGATAAGCTAGTTACGCGTAGGTTTGATCTATAAGTAACCGATGTGACCGTACGGTGTTGGTTGCTGGTATGGGCTGCTTGAAAACAGACTTGTCCCTCGTGGCAGACGTCTAGACAATATCCTAGGATATTGAGGAAGGAGAGACCGAAGAAAAGGGGTTTAGACCACGTGTGGCTAATATGGAACAAGCTCACCGAGTTTTCCTTTTGTTGGAGTGGGTTTCCCCGCGCTGGGCGCTGGTACCGGTGGCCTCTGATGACGGGTCACGTACACTGGTTGTCACTCACTGATACATGTAAAGATTATAAACACGCGTTGCACGGCACTTGATTATAGTCACTTTTCGCGGGGCCAGGGAATTGATTTGCTCGCAGCCATTGCGCTAGCCGCTGGCAGATGTTGTGCCTATTGTTTACTGGATCAATTGTATTGACGAGGCTCTATTGACCGTTCCCGAAAGCGACCGCTCGTCACGGCGTCCAAGACGAGACTCTGACATATAATTCTGACAAATTATTAATACAAAAGTTTATCTGTTTATCTGAGAAGTTGATGATCTATATTTGATCCACGTTTTTCTCGAACGTGGAAGGATCCCCAAAACTAATAAAAGCTGGAGTTCATTTCATTAAGAACCATTCATTATTTTATAACGAAATAATTTCATGCTTGATTTAGCGACCTTTGTGTTTTGTGATGGGTTATTCTTACAACAAAATGTAAGTAAATCAAAAAAGTGATCTCTTTGTTGTTTTGTTACGTATTTTTCACAGATTTCTCAGTCTTAAGTCCCAGTTATTCAAATTATAATATGGCTACATCCTTATTTATTTAGCTCTATCTACTACTACGATCACTTGAAAACTTTAATAAAAAAGGTCCTCACTAATGGTCCGGCCACACTTTAAATCTTAATTACTCGAGGCCATATCTGACCACACCATATCTGACCAAGGTCATATCTGGCCATCTATCGATGGATCTCGCCACGGTGCGTCGGCGCTCTTAGCCCGATACCTGATCTGATATCAGCTATCATCACATCTAAGTTGATATTAAGTAGAGAGTGAGTACTGCTAAGTATTCTGTGACGGCTGTGATTGGTCATCGCGTCTAAAGGTTAATGGATTAGTGTGACAATATTTACAATATTTTTATTTAAGATATTTCTAACTATTTTACTAAGCAAGCATTATGTGCGATACTATTGATGAATATACATAGTTAGGTGATGTTTGATGATTTTTAGAAATGAGATTTTAAATAGTGTTATTGAGAAACATTACACGGGTTCAAGTTGACCTTTGTAGGTAGACCGCGTTAAACTTTATAATTTTTAAAACATGTTACCAAAGTTGATAACCTAAAGATCATTTCAGTAACTATTAAAGGCTTTTAGAACTTTAGGAAGTACTGTTCATGCTCCAATATTAGTTAATACTACCTGAAAGACATTAGCAAAGCTCATTCCAGCGAAGCTCCAAAGCTGTCGTAAACTTCAAAGGTTGCTCTGACATTTCAATAACATAATAATCATCGCGCGCTAAAATGTTTATGGATTATTTCGCGGAGCAAATAAAGGTAGGCCTGCATTATGAGGGGAGGCATCATGGACTTTTACATAGTCACCACTTGGACATGGTTATTAAAAAAAGGTCTACGAAAGCTCTTCTATCAGCTTAGAAGTTCTTAGTATTGGTTCTTTAATATGTATGTATTTAGAGATTTAATTGCTCTCTGTCAAACAAGTCTATTTTCCACAGTTTAATAAGCAACAGAAATGTAGAAACATAGAATCGTCATTAATATAATTTAAAAAAAATACGTAATAAGGTAACATTATTAGTGAGTTAAGAATTTGATTCTCATAATTTTACCTTTGAATGCTTACATAGTGTACGTATATGTGAACCTAATTACATCTTACTCGTATACATTACATTTTACTTTAATACTATGAATTTAATCTATTGTAATCCTGCCTCTATCCAACTTCACTCCTCGTGGTGAGTTCGTGAGCCTCAGTCCTCAGACAGTATCGACATTATAAATAGCGAATGAGAACCACATTTCCTGTCGCGATGCAAGCCATTACATTTCAACCGATCACCGGGTATTTCTAGCAGAATGATCTTTGTATTTTAGACACAGATTTTATCAGAATTACTCAATGGTGATGTATTAGTACTATTTACAACGTTTACAATGTTTACATCACGTATTTGAACATTGAATCTCTTGACTGTTCCCACAATTAACTTTTAATTTACATAATTATTTCTGATAACATTAATATGATCACAATTAGATAGTGGCTTCATAATAACTAATTAACCTCTATATATATGAAAAAATATAGGTAAAGTTACTAATTTAATACTAATTAATTAATTATACTTATATCGACGTGTGTAAAGGTAACAGTCTGAATCCCTTGCCGCCTTCTACAAAAAATGAAGAACAACTTACACAGGCCTTCTAACAAAGCTCTATCGAAGTGAATAATAAATAGTTTATTGTCTTCCTCTTTCTAGTAGAAAGTACGTTTATAGTCTGGTCAATATATCAGCAGATAGGCACAGAGGGCCATGTGTGGATGGCAAATAGCCAACAAATAGCCGACCAGAGAGGAAATGCCGCCAGCTACGGTGCAGATGTGTTGCCATCTCTCGACTACTTGCTCGTTTTGTATTCGCATGGGGTTTTGTTTCATCCTTATGTGACTAACAGAATAAAATATATTACTAAGAGAACAGTTCGTGTTTGAGCTCTGATGAAATTGATAAAACTTTTAATACCTATTTGACAGATATATTTAGTTAAAACATAAGCATTTTATATTATGTTTTTGTACATATAAAATCCTACAAAATAATATTTATTTACCCAAATAGTAAGTACAAAAATCTATTATACCTACCTTTGAGTATAATATAGTATTTGTTAGTAGTGGTCAACCGTGAGCCTATCTAAAAAAAATGTTTTTTGTGATCAATACCTGAGCCAATATTTGCTTCAATCTAAGATACTTAAACTTAAATGACTCTTGGTCAAACTTTAAATGACTCTTTATCTTTATTTTATTCGACAAGGTCTACGATCTTCGGTCTTAAAACGATATCAAAACACGAGTCTGAATTTAACGACACAATAAAGTAAACGGTCTATTTGCCCTTTCCTTCCCTTAATGCTATAAACCTTCGTATTCAAATAGTGATTGTCTGCGGCTCGCAGTTTGTCCCACTGTCCCATACAACTCGCAATACATACAGGGTGAAGATACTTTATTGTTTACAAGTATGGCTTAGCTTATAGGGGAAATAGTTCAGTGCAGAAGTTTTTTAAGCATAGTATAGACTGTATTGTACAAAAAAAGAGTAGGTATCAAACTATTTTAGTCATTTGCTAAGCTTAAAGGTAAATATATTGCAAACGAAAAGTTGTAAACTAATAATATTTGAAGTCCATTTATCTGATAAACATGTTGCTGTACACATGAATATTACTTGATTGTTCTTAGCAAAATTTATTAATTTTGGAAGTTTTTTCAAGACACCCTATGTATTTCGACGTTTCTCCCAAGTTACTAAATAGCCTTATACCATGGCTCCTTTATGGGCTTTTGTGTGGAGTTTATTCTCATTGCTAGTGCACTATAGTGTAGAGTACAACGACATGTTGACAGATGCACCATTCATTGTGAATAATGCCTCTATGATTTATGGTGGAACTTGCAGAATTTGGGTCATGGGACAATAGGAAATGGTTACTGTTGAAACAAAAGACTAATCTTACCACAGCCTTGTCCACTTGTAAGAAATAAACATCGTATTCGTAGCAAATTATGTAGTCCTAAATGAGATATAAAAGTAACGTACAACAACTAACGAATGGCACAATACATCAAAACAAGCTTATGATGGTTCAAAACAAAATTTTAACTTCATTAAGGTGCGAAGTACAATGTTCCAATAATAGCTTTAAAAATAAATTAAAATCTATTGAATATTTCCCGGCGCAAGCTCACAAAAGCTTATTGTGCGCACGCGCCGCGGTCAGGGCTTCACGCGGACCGTTCATTTTACAACCACCTCGTGCACTATAATTTCAACTTTATGACCTGTTCTTAAAGCCTACAATTACGTGCCCGTTTTATAGTTTATTTTATAATCTAATGGTAAATGTTCTCCGACAGGGGGCGTGGTGTGGCGAAACATTATGTTTGTTGCTTTTGTTGACGCGTGTTTAGGAATTCTGGCTCGGGCACGTGGATGGAAATAGCTGGATTTTCTATTATGTATTTGCTTTATTAATATTTGTTATGAATTCACACTTCATCATATATTCATAGTCATAGCATTTATGTGCAAATTGTAAAGGTTTAACACTGAACAATGTCCCTGATAGGGTATGCAAATATGTACATATATGTCTGAGTAAGAACGGCTAGATTCATATCTCGATTAAAAAATTATCTCAATTATTCTACGATTATATTACATGTGTTATGTACATTATAGTCGTGTAGAGTTACATCATAAAGTCATATATCAATCACAATCTGTTATTAATTAGGACCTTATCATAATTCGCCAAAATTGCACCGATAACTTTGCAGTTCTTACAGCACATAACTCTGTCGTTTTGGAGCATACGAAACTTGATAAAACACATTCTCAACTTGCAATTTATGTTGTATTTTATTTTAAGAACTGGTGAATAAATCCATGAAACAGCATCATGCCTGGTACATTGACTGCGTACCACTCTTCCTTCTGCAGCCGCCTCCACCAATCATGGATCTTCACGAACTTCTTATCAATTCCCACGATACTGTTCAAGGAAGAAATCGTCGACACACACGATATATCCGCCAGTGTTACGTTATTCCCAGCCAGATACGGAGCTTTTTCCAAATACTTCTCTAAGAATCCATAAGCTTCCTTGATGTCTTCTATTTGTTCATCAGTGATGTGACGTTTCTTCACCAGGCTGTATATGACAGGCTTGAAACGTGGGAATAGGATCGAGGATTCAAAGTGTAATCGCTGGTCTATTCTAGCTTTTATTTTGTTGTCTTTAGGGTATAGAGTTGCATGCTCTTCTGTACCATATTCGGATACTAGATAGGTTATGATAGCATGACTGTCTGCTAAAACGAATCCGTTATCTTCGAGCAATGGAACTGTATGCAGCGGATTCTTTTCCATGTAATCTGGTTTATACTGTTCTCTCGCTGGTATATTGACTTCTTTGGTTTCCACTTTCAGTCCGAGGAGTTTAACCAGCATCAGTACTGCTCGCGCTGGAGGACTTACTGACGTTTGGTGGATTACTATCGGCATTCTGGTTATTTACAAACACCTTCGATTCAATCAACTTTTTGATTTTATTTTGTACGTTATCGTGGTTCGACAGCCGAATTATCACTGCGCTATCTGGTTTGCGATAGTAGTAGATAAATGTGTTTTCGGTTACATCATACTCGCGCATGCGCTATTTGTTTGACCTTGATTAATGACGTCAACTTCAGAAGTGCGCTGAAAAAATATAAATGAGCACATCGAGTTCAACTGTATTCAATAAGGAAGCTGTGTATCATAATGTACTGTAATAGTTGTAATTGCTATTACGTTTAGCCTAGTAACTAGAAGAGTTCATCTCAAAATTCTATAAAAGCAATAGGTATGTTATAAATATGCATCAAAAACTTTCATCAACTATATCATCGATTGTTATCATTCACTAAGTATATACCTCAATCCTAGTCTTCTATTCATTGAATACTAATGGCCTGCTGCGTATTGTGAAAAAGAAATTAAACGCCTGCATAAACCCGATCAGCAATTAGAAACTTCGATTCTTATCGGAAGTCATAACTAAGCTCCACCCAGACTCCACAAAATCAACACCAAATCTAGTAAGATACCAAATCTGCTGCGATAAATTGTGATAAATGGCTATATCCTATAAAAGCTTGCTAACAGACAGTTATTTATACGTGACCGTTTATCAAGCAATAACGGCATGCCCAAACAGAGTCGCGCAGTTAGAGTACGAGTAAAAACTCCAGCGATGTGGACCAGTAGGCCTAGTGGAGTTCTGGCTAACTCCAGATACAATAACGGGATTCAATTAGACGAGAGGGAGATAAAATGGGGACATAAAAATAAATAAAAAATCAGGTGTTAGTTGGTTCTAGGTTAGGTTAGTAAAGAATTATTAATTAATTTTAAAGTTCACTATTACTAAATGTATTATTGGGCACCCAAATTTGAGCGTAGGCCTAGTGAGGATATAGATTAGATAATAGTTGGTATAATAGAATTGGATAGCTGAAGGTTCTTACGCAGAAACTCCTATAAGATATTTAAATTCAATGTATGTAGAGTAGACGAACTTCTCTGTATTCTGTGACAAAAATCTTACTATATTAGAGATAACGGGTTTACGGTGGTGCTGTGCTATTCAAAATTGAGTGAGGTCTTGGTATTCGCTGTACTAAAACAGTGCAATTTGACATATCCTCAGTCCGAAATTAAAGTCAGTCAGTTGTAATCTTCAAAGTCAAAGTCAAAGATATTTATTGCGAAATATAGGTACAATTGATGGTAGTAAGATACATAGGAACTCTATACTTCCACCCATAAAGCGTGCAAATTACAATTAAAATAATAATTAATATTATTCATCCCGTTCAACAGCACTGAACTCAGTTTTATAGCTGGTAAAAACGACAACCGCACGCGCAAACATTTTATATCTACGATTACGTTTCTTCACAAATAAAGCCAATGTTCGAAATTCTTTTCGTTTAGCTTTGGAGATGACAACTGTGACAATATAACCCAAATTTCATTGATACAGACTACAATGTACACGTATGTACATATAATATTTACACCGGAAGTACCCACATTACAGTTACATATCTCCAGATGGCACGCGTCGTCGTGTCGCCGTGTCGTCTGTGGCCTACAATCATGTTATGAAAGTGCCACATAAATAGTCGCACAAAGAGACCGCTACCGCTGTAAAAGGCTAAACACCCGCTTGGATTATAACCTCTTGTTGCCAACGTTGTAACAGATTAATATGACACGTTTTTGGTCTAATATTTTGAATAAGTTACGAGTCCGTACATATTTTTTGTTAGACTGTTCTTAGGTTCAGTTAGTTTGTGGTTTTTTCTTCTTGTAAGTAATTTTGATACCATTTTTAAGTCTTAAAAATATTATACTTATCTTATTATAACAAATTAATTACTTATTTGCAACGCGCTGCGGTGTTACCTTCGTCAACACAGAACAAGAATAGCCTACATATTTATACATGGTCTAATTAAACAACTTCCGTACCATAATTTATCCAATATTTATCAGCCGTTTGAGCTGACGGTCTCGTCTTGGACGCCGTGACGAGCGGTCGCTTTCGGGAACGGTCAATAGAGCCTCGTAAATACAATTGATCCGTTAAACAATAGGCACAACATCTGCCAGCGGCTAGCACAATCGCTGCGAACAAAGCTTGACGGTCCCTAGCGTAGGTAAATTCTCTGGCCCGCGAAAAGTGCCTAACAACCAAGTGCCGTGCAACGCGTGTGTGTAATCTTTACATGTATCGTATCAGTGTGGGACAACCAGTGTAAGTGACCCGCGCCATTGGCACCAGAGGCCACCGATAACAGCAGTAACAACGCCCAGCGCGGGGTAACCCAATCCAGCAAAAGGAAAACTCGGTGAGCTTGTTCCATATTAGTCACACGCGGTCTAAACCCCTTTTCTCCTGTCTCTCCTACCTCAGCATCCTAGGATATTGACTAGACGTCTGCCACGAGGGACAAGTCCGTACTCAATCAGCCCACATCAGCAACCAACACCGTATATAGGGCGCCATATACTAAGTACTAAACCGATTGCATTAGCTAGACCTTACTATACCATTCCTAGCTCCACAAACAGTGCGGTTACTACTACCAGTTACGCTAAACTAACTTAGAATACGACATATCACTTAGATAACTAGAGCAAATAATGCCAGGTAGAATAAATTAGATTGTACCATAGCAAGTCCACCTACTCTCAACTACGTTAGATCACGCAAACCTCCAGTAATACTTCGTTGCTGCTATCCCCCCTAAATAAAATCTTTCGATCTGGCAAAGCTCAGACAATCTGGCCAAAACATCTTGACTTCAATTGGTCCTAAAAGCAATTTCTACCATCTCTAATTACTCTTTTAGGACTTAGGATCCCGACCTAGGGCATGCTAAATCCACCAGGATAGACTAGATTACGCGATCCCATACCACGGCTGTAATTACTCGTAACGAATGCGTAAACACTGGCTGTTGTAAGTAGATATAATATACATCGGGATTCCCTAAAATTTCCACGATAAATATATAGATAACTACTTACCCTACACTATCTAAAAAGCGGATAGGTTTTAAAGAAAGAAGAAAGAAAGAAAGAAAACATCTATTGTTTATTTATTTTACAGTTGTAGACTTTTGTAACAACAAAAGAACCCCCAGAAATAACCCACATACAAAAAAAAGTAGGTAAACCCCGCCATAAGACAATCTACTTTCCCAAAGCAAACAAAAAAGCCTAAATACGAATTATACTTAAATACAAAAAACTACGCACATCTGCAGGTCCGTTTGGACAATAACCTAAGACATAACTAAATAGAAATATTACTTAAACAACAGCTATTCATTCCCAAAACAAACACGAAACGTAAAACTAAACAATAAATTAGAACATTAACAATAGGCACAGCTTAAAACCACCCGCAAATTTCCGACACAGCTGCGAGGCACTATGGTCGGGTCCTGATCCCTTTTTTTATCTCAGTTTTGCTACGTAAAATAAAGCCCAGACGTTTATTTTATACACATAAAACACTTAGTACAAAAAGCGTAGGTTTTTCGTTGACTATAATCGTTGTAAAACCTGATAAATAGCTTGATATTTGATAAATAGTTGTAGTTCACCAGTACCGCTATAACCTACATGTATTTTTTTAGTACCAAAATAATGGTAGGTAGGTACGATTCCAAATAATTAGCCCTAACTCACCTGGACACCACGCTAGAACTAAAGTAACGAACTTCGCCTGCCGCCGGACGAAAGGGTTCGTTAAGATCCCATAGATAGCCTAGGGAAAAACAGCAGATACTAAGTGCAAGTATCCTAACATTCACCTAACAAATGCCCCGTACCTAGAGTTGATAGACGAGACCCAAGTACCCACTCGAGTACTAATTACTCCCCTTCTACGTTAAAGGCAAAGGGGAACTAGTATAGCGCATGATACACTAGTTTTATAATACAAATACGTACATAGTATATAAGCTTCCTTCACAGCCTCGCAACAAACCTCAACAAAAAGGATCACGCGCATACCAGAAAGATATCACGAGCTAGCCACGGCACCCCGTCGTTTGCGATACCATCACGGTAAGGCACAAAGCAGATATGGAAATAGGGAACTCTATCGTAAAAATACCAGGAGACGGCAACTGCTTGTATCGCGCTATAGCCCACCAAATTAACGATTTGTATGGCCTAACCTTCGACCACCAACACATTCGACGAGACCTCGCACGCCACGTAGAAGAAAACCAAAACGATCCACAAATGTACCTAGCGATCAGAAGTAATCTAGATAGCTCAGCACAAAGCGAACAAATCAGGAACTACATTCTATCACAATACCAAGATGGTACATGGGGCGGCACAGACATACTTATAGCGGCAGCGGAATATTATAGTATTAACGTGAAAATCTTTCAAAACAACCCGCTACAAGAAACAGTATGCTTCTCTCCTAAGGATCCAAACGATGCCGCAGGTAGCATAGGTCTAATATTTACGGGGAACCACTTTGATTGCTTTGAAAATCACCTAGGAGTAATAAGTACAAACACCACGCAAAATGACCTTAGTCTAACCCTTGGAACTAGCACCCCAGAGGAGATACCAGATGAGTCCGGATACCGACTTGCCCGCCCCAGGCCACACCAAAAAAACAAAAAACAGGTAGTAAATGAAAACATAAACATTGCCACATGGAATATTAGAGGCGCCGCAACGTTGACTAAAAAACGAGAGATCGACGAGTTTCTAGACGGAAAATCTATCCATATTGCCTGCCTACAGGAAACTCACTTAAAATCCGGGACCTACGAATCTAGTCACTATACGTGGCACCTAAGCGGAAACAACAACAAAAGAGGCCTAGCTATTCTCATAAGAAAAAACAGCGGCCTAAGGCTGAACTGGACTAAAGCAAACACAAACAATATGGTTGCTTCTATACATACAAGCAGTGGAGCCTCTCTATTCATTACTACAACGCACTGGTTCAATGCAACGTCATCAGCAGCAAACGACGCGACTCGGCTACTACAACTGACCAAGAACAAACCAGGGAACTCAATAACAATCATACTAGGTGACTTCAACGCCCACATAGGACTCACAGATACACACGAACTTCGCGATAAAAATCAAATAGGCAAAAATCTCTTACACCAAACAAGTAACGACAACGGAGACATCTTATTAGATCTAATTGCACGGGAAAATCTCCGATTGGACACATCATTCGGCCGGCGCAGCTGTAAAACGACTTGGACGTCGGGGAACAAAACGTCGAAAATAGACCACATAATGACAGATGCCAAAAACAACCAGATTTTTAATTACATCAAAGGCGAAAAAACTATCCTATCTGACCACAGAATCATATGGGGAAACGTAAAGCCCCTCACATTAAATTCCAATAGGGACTCTACGAGACCTCCAATAAGACTAGCCAGGGCCAACGTTGCGAACGAGTTTGACTACAAAACCCTAAACTACGAGATGCTTCAAAGTACCACCACTCGAGAAAAATACCAAGAAACTTTATCAGAGGAAACCAAAAAGAGCAGGAACTGCGAAAACCGAAAAGAGCCGCTATCGTGGGAAGTGATAACAAACGTCATGAAGATGGCGGCCAATAAGACTATCAAATATGAAAGAAGGTACTCTAAGGCTAGAGAAGAAGCAATTACAAACCTACAGAAGGCGAAGTTCCATTATAAGCATCATCCTCAAGATATAGAGGCTAGAAATACACTTAAAGAGTGCCGGCGCCGTTTGCAAGAGACCGAAGCAACGGAAGACCAACAAGAATGCCGCAGTTTTTTCAGCGGTCTAGCAAAAACACACCCATCAAAAAGGATGAGGATCACCTATGACTTCTATAGAAGGCACAAACAGAAGGAAAGAAGACGGGTCAAAAACACATTCATTCCGATTTCCAAGTGGGAAAAAGAACTTGACCTTACAGAGGGGTCGTTTACTGACGTACTGAGCGATGAAGACCCGACAGATCTAGGGCAAGAGCCCACACAAAGCAAACACGCACGAAATTAAATGCGAAATATTAGCCCACATAAACATGGCCTGGACTAAAAATGTCCTACCGGCTACCTGGACACAGTCAATACAAGTGCCCCTACCAAAAAAGGCTAATCCGAAGACGGTCGATGACTATAGACGAATCTCTATTTGCACCACCGGCTATAGGATATACGCTAACTTCCTACTAGGTAGATTAGACACCGTTACAAAAAAACTTGGAAACTATCAAGCTGCGTTCCTAAGCAACAGATCTACCGACGATCATATTTATTTATTTATTTATTTATTTATAACGGTACACATAACAGAATGAGTTCACATATAAGCCAAATACACATTCAAAACTGGTTTTGAACCAGAACAAGTTCCTCAGGTGAGTGTACACAGCTTGAACAATATGAATTTGATTATTATTTTCAAAAAGAGTATTTTTAGTATTTTTCACCTTAAGACGAGTTCTGGACGAAGAGTGGAAGGCGGGCGAAACAATGCGGGCGTCTTGTCAATTGACCTCGAAAAAGCGTTTGACACAGTGGACCTAAACGCCTTAAGAGACATTTTACTGTCTAGAACCAATAGGCGCTGACCAATCGTATAGTCAAGGCGGCAATGAACGAAGAGAGAGAGAGATGAATGAACGAGACTTTATAAGAGCTGCCAGGGAGATATATAAGATGGCAGAAACCGACAGCAAATCTGATGAGGAAACAGAACGACATACCAACAGGCAAGCACCAACCATACCCCAGAAAAGGCCGTCAGATGACACAAGAACACCCCCTTAGCGACATAGGATCTATTCGACCCACATTTAAGATCCACCTACTACTCCCGACGCGGTTATGATTACTCACAATAGGACCAACATTACACAGCGAACGTGTTAAGGTAGCTCTTGCAAAGCCACACACTAACAAACCCCAAGATGGGTCAACTCAATAATCAACGAACACCAACTTTTACTAACGCTTATCCCTACCCCTAATAACAACCTTCTCCAAATCGGCGTCTGGCTGCATAGCCGGTCGACTACCATCCCGGAGCGTTAGCACAAAACCACGCTCCAAAACCTTGTGCCCCCTGGTATGCCGGTTTGACCGGAGCAGGCTTGTCCTGGCTGGGTGTGGTACCTATGTTCATGTTCATGTATTTATCAGCCGTTTGAGCTTGAAAAAGTAATAAAACGCGCAAAATTATACACAAATTTTCACCATAATGCTATTGTGATAGGATTACATATTCACCAAACTGAGCGACACTACAGTAACTCAAAACCCTACCAGAGCTTCCACTACCACCAAGCCCTACACCCTACCTTTAGCCCTACATACTTCTATCCACATTTAGTCCCCGCCGGCTATTTCCAAGGAGGCTTAGTAGGTCGGCCGGGAGTGTCGGGACCTTAATCCGGCCTCCTTATAAAGCCTGGGACCGTTCAAAGCAACTGTCTTGTGAATGCTACTTTTTACTCCAATCTCCCTAAATAGAGCTAGTTTCACGAATCTAGAGGTCTGTGCCTGTTTATAGCCGGACTATTTCTACGATTGGTGATGTATGTGGATGCCGTTGGTATGCCGGTAGCTATTAGCGGTATCTTGAAGTACTGTATGCGATTCTATATTTTTTTTTACTTGGGATTGGTTTGCGTTTGACTACAGTGCGCCTGTGGAAATAAAATTTTCATATCAAATCGTATTCTACTATATAAAATTCAAATATATTGATTGTAAATTATCACATTCCACCAACAAATAACTATTCCAATAATATGTTGGAAGGGAATTGACAAATTAAGCTTTATTGATATTCTGAAAATAATATTACACAAATTGAAAATGGCAATCCAATTCAGTCTGGGTACCTACTGCAAGAGATTAAAACTAAAGTATCACTACAAAACTACTTTCCCGTATCAATATAATCGATTTTATAGCCTACTTCACCCATCCCTACCATCAAAGCAATGTAAATAGTTCATAAATCTGCCGCGAGTGGCGCGCCGTGTGAACACTGCCTTACATCGCATTCCACTTTAAACCGCGTGTAGACGGGGCCTTATCTGCGCCTGCGCCGATATTCCCACTTTCGCCATTATTCCGCCGAATTGAGTTATTGTTTCGTGAAAGTTGCATAGGAATTGGGTGAGCATTTTTTAAATGGTTTTTTTGTAAGTGTCAGAATGCGAAAGGTCGGTGTAATGTATGTAAATTGCTCGTTACGGGTCGTTACGGGTCATTACACATTGTTAAGTCCGTAAACGAATAATTACGCGTGTTTTATTTGGTTATTTAAGCAGTTTATGAGCTTACATGAAAATGCTACTACTATATTATTATTTGCATACTTATATGAATAACAATTGTTTAATTTGTCATTTTCCCTACTGGACTTGATGTCTTGTAATTAGTCGTATCACAGAAAAAAGACACAAGCAAAATAAAAAAAAACACTATTAAGTAGTTGCGAAAGATTATGTTTTTTTTATCTTTGGCTATTCAAAACCCTATGAAATAGAAGGCATAAATTGATAACGAAAATAATGTTGGTTTTATTGTTGAATAAATGTTTTTAAAAGTAAAGATTTATATACATCTAGCATTTACAATTTACCTTACATCTTGAGCATTTGGGCACTGTTAAGTTTCTTGTTCCCATAAAGCACTTACACAGTCGTAAGCCGAGAGTTAGCGAAGCAAACACGAGCGCGTGCGGAAATGTTTACATCCACTTAACACCGGCCGTGGCCTGTACAATGTACTTGTAGGATTGTAGCCTGTACTACAAGCTCTATGTTCAATTGTAGACTGTACTACATGCTTGCAGATTTATGTATCTGTTTGATAATGCTATAGTTGCTTGAAAATGTTAGTTGGGATTAATGGCATTGAAGGCAGTGTGTAACTTTTGGTCCAATGAAATTAATGGTAAAATTAGTTAGCAGTGGGTGGTAAAAATGTCTTCAATTTACTTTATTTCATCAGCCTCAAATTATTGTGTTTTAATTTTAGTGCAGTTTCGCTCAATTCATTTTTTTATTATTAACTCTTTCAATCACAGCAGTCTTTCAGCAAACCAGCTGAAATTAATTCAGTGCATGAAATAAATCCGATATACTCGAACACAAGCAAATCAATCTTTGTGCGACACACTAGGATTATTATCATCTTGTGTTGCGGTAAACTGCTCACTCACCTACCATTCCAATACAAATACGCTATAACATCTACAGTCCACAATACGATATGTCCGTGTGTCTGTCACGTGTTGTAAATCAAACAACAATGGAAAACCACTATATCCACACACGTTGGACATGTTTTACTCAAACTTTGATTTACTTTTATGAAGTCTCTAAACTTCTTTTGAATTTGGGACGGTTTGTCATGGCCTTATTTATGGGACGGACTTATAATAAAGGGCAGGTTCATTGTTTGAATGTCTTGGAAGGATTGGTTTTCTTTATTTGAAAAAATAAATATGTATACAAAGTTGAAGTAAGGAAATGTGCAGGAAATTAAGACTGTTTTTTTACGTGTTTGTCTACAACCCGCCTGATATTAAGCAAGAATTCATATAAATTTTTTCCTTAAAATAAGTCTTCCTCGCGTATGATAGTAAAATATATTCCTATCTTAATGATTCTTGAGCATAAAAGAACCACCATCTAAACGATTCTCTCTCTCATCAAATAGTTGATCCTTCAAGAATCTAAAGATCACTTTTTAGGTATTAAAATTATACCCAGAAAAGGTATACAAATTATACCCAGAACAAAAGTACAAAAGCTTTGATTTCCCAACATTCCTGTGCCCCGCGCTGGGCGACCTATTTCCCCACTGACAGTTATTTCCACCGACCATTCTGGAACTAGGGCAGAGTGCGTCTTGTCAATTGCTGGGCTTGTGTATGTGGAGGTGAGGTTACACTGGAAGCAGGCAAACTGCTGATTGTATGGGCTCAGAAACAAAAATATAGCTCGTATATCCTAATCTTAATGTATTCGTACTTTGTTGCTGATAATAAGGTTTAATCCAGTTAGTCTGAAACGCCCGTGAAACTAGCGTAATCACATGCAATTTACCAATGCTAAGCCATTTTCGATGTGGTATAAGCTTGGCATGTTTTTTATATCTAAAAAATCTTATAATTTTCTATAACAATTTACTTAATTTAGGCAAAATTTTCAAATTCAACATCATTTCTTTTTATATATTTATATTGTCCGAACTAGTTTCTCGTTTATCGGTGCGTGTGCGCCTCCCTTAATGCCGAAATGCTGTTCTGATTGGCAGCTGTGAGTTATTGCAATGGTTATTGGTTTTAGAGGTTTGATGCGCCTTTGATGGCTTGTTTAAAAGAAGAAATTGAACCAGTTTGGAACTTTGGATGCGTGTGGTGACGAAATGCTGATCGAATAAGAAAAAGAATAAACTAGAAAACAAATAAAAGAAAATAGGAACCAAGCACAGAACAAAGCCAATTACAAGTTTAGAAATTAACGCAAGCGACGTTTATCATGAGACATGAGACTTGTTACTGTAATTTTTATTTTTGGTTTTTAAATATACTGAAAATAACACAATAATAGACAGAGAAACTTCTAGTATAGTACTTACTAATGATGTCTATGACGTCAGAGATCGTAACATCAAGGAGTGGACAATCATTTGTGAGCAATATGTGTACATTAGCCCAAACAAATTAACGAGTTCAAGCAAAAAACCGGAATGAGTAAAAAATAAAACCAATCTTAAAACTCCTTTGTCTGATCCTAAGCAAACCGTGATTCATAAAGTATGACAAATGTGGTGAATCATTCACCTTTGCGGCTACACCAATAAACTCGGTAATTTATGAAACTCTACTAAGTAGTGGCCACTTGCTTTGATTTTCTACGCTCGTTTGTGATTGAGAAATCTGGAACATCTTGTAAATTGGAAATTATATTTATTAGGACATTGCCTAATAAATATAATTTCCAATTTACAAGATGTTCAATGATGTTCCCAGGAACTCTTTTGTGTTTTAATTAATAATTGTTTAAAGAAAAACAACTAGTAAAGGAAGAAAATTGTTTGTAGAAAGTAGATTACATGACTAAACAACTGCAAAATAAAATACCTATTACAAAAGATTATTTACAGAAAAGAAAAGCTCCCGAAAAGTACTAAATATAAATTTTATGTAAATTATGTCGGTTTCTAATAGATGCTACACAAAATAAATTCTACTAAACAAATGGTCATAGCTTACAACTTCAACATCAATTTTGCTTAAATCGTCCATTCAATAGCTTGAAAGTATTTCACCATCAAGTTATCATGTATGTAAGTAGACGTTATGTTATGTTTAACGATAACTTTAGCTTTGGAAGCTTTTTAAGTTAGTCATAAGTGAGAGGAGATGAGTCATGTGGAAAAAATGTGTTTAACTTTAGATATGGTCATCTGAAGTGTCATTGACTGACCCATCTTTATTTGTACTTAGCTCTTATTGTGCTTAATTGCTTTTGTAATTAGCGTTCTTATTGCGAAAACCGAATAATAGCAATAAAAAATAAAGCAATATCTAAAACCTCTGATATCTGAGACGGTAGTTGAAAAACTACAACTTGGAAACTTCTCGGCTGCGGACATCAGCAGGTGTCATCGCATGGGGCGTGCTGCAGCCAACAAGCCGCGGCCCATACTGTTCAAGCTCCGTGACGTGGCTCTGCGTGACCAGATCTGGTCTTCAAGGATGTGCCTCAAAGGTTCGAGGATCACTATCTCCGAATTTCTTACGAAGGCTAGACACGCCGTTTTCATGACTGCTTCTTCTTTTAAATGCCAATCGTAACAATTACAATTCTGTACAAATCACAAATCCTATCGTTTTTACGAAAGGATGTTATTTAAAAACTAAAATAACAATAAATATAACAAAAAAACAAATAGTAGTCTTGTGTGATGTCATGTCACCTCTCACCAGATGGCAGCATGTTTTCATTACAAGTTGAATTTAGAACCTATCCGAGTCAATGTAATTATACCCAACTAAAGCAGCGCACACGCATATGGCGCTGTTTTCTTTCCATTCCAAAAGCTCTAGGGGTGTTTAATTAAATTATTTGTATAATTAAAGGGTATTTTCTTTAGGGAGTAAATTGGAAACATCCTCGTGAACTAATGAAAGAATTTATTTAATTGGTTTTTGGGGCAAAACAGAAATAGCTCTACCTAGAAACAAAATAGTGACACCCGAGGTACTAACCCCGAATATTATCTATTATCGCACCATATTATATATGTACATACAACCAGGACTAAAATTCTTACTCGGAAAACTGTCGTTTCTATAATTATTATTATTATTTTCTATGGCAGCCCTAGCCATGGATCAAGGTGGCTTTAGCACGTGTCAGTTATGGCGTTACAGTCAGTTACAGTTAGTTTACGATGGTAACTCAAGTTCATTACAATATTTATATTTGGGCTATTTTCGGAACACCCAAACTGAACTTCCGCGGTTCTGTGAATTTCATGTGGAAGGCCAGCGATACGACGAACGACGATAACGATAAGTTTCTTGAAAAATAACTTGTAAGGCGTTTGTACATTTTTAACCGACTTAAAAAAAGGAGGTTATGAAGTCTTCCGAAAGTTTTTTTTGTGGATATGTTACGCGATTACGCCGTTACATATAAACCGATTTCAAAAATTATTTTTATGATACTATGAGACGGATAAACAGTAGATGTACTAAGTAATACACATACAAGTATACACTAACCAAAACAGAAATATTGTTGTTCTACTTTATCTAATTGTCCCTTGCAAAAAGAGACTTAAATATGTTAGTGAAGCGGTGTTGCTGTTCAAGATCTAAAAAAATCCGTTCAAGATATCTCGCAATCCGAAAAATAGAGAATTTGAGGTGAAAATATCACTTAACTGAAACTATTTCTAATCGCAAACATTAATTCAAAATCCTGGGTCACTTAAGCTATGTTTTTATTTAAATGGATAGATATGTATAGAAATGTTCTCCCCAAAAACAATTTCTTAATAATTTGCTAATACAACCTCCTTCTCGTTGTGTCCAGGCGTGTGCCCCCCGCTACGTGTCGTACGTGTCCGCCAAGCTGAACCTGCGCGACCCGGTGGGCACCTGCTTCGTGGCCAGGTCCTCCTCGCTGCAAGATGTCACCGAGTTCTCCCCTTGCAGGACTTGTAAGGATATATCTTGACTGTTTTAATACTACATATTAACTAACAGGAATCTGTTTGTACAATAATACGTACAAAATACAATTTAATCGAAGTTACGTTATGTTTTAAACAATATTAAAGTTATGAAAAGTGATGTCTAATTTTACCTCGCTGCAGTGGTGGTTTGATGGTTAGCTATAAAACTTTACCACCTGAAAAATCGTCTACTCATTTCGTGGAACAAGAGTGTCAGAACGTTACAACCAAAGAGTTTATACGAGTATTATATTGTAGAGGGATAACAACCGGGCTTATGTTAATATGCTTTAAAAGGCTTTCAATCCAAGCTGGAAAGCTTGGATTGAAAACCTTTTAAAGGGCACACAACTTCAAATATTAAAATGGCTCCTTTAATTTATAAATTCGCTTACAAACTGCAGTCTAACTGAAACTGCAGTCTGACTGGTAGTCCATTTGCTTTCTAGGACTCGCATTCTTCATAACAAAAAGTTGTTTGGTTTCTCTCCCAGAAGGACCAAAGTAGTTTCTCTCATTGTTTATAAACTCTTTGGTTATTTCCAACATTGCGGCGGTAAAAGCGCGCGAAAACCGCTCACTTCCGGCGGTAATGGCGCGGACGCGGGAAAATTGGCGTGACGCCCGCCAGGCCGCTCTAACAATGTGATTTACGACATGTTCCGTGTTAAATTATATTTTTAAAGTGTAACATTACTCTGCTGTTTTTAACCTAACGATTAGCTAAAAATAAACTAAATTTAATCGATATTGAGCTATTATAAACACTCATATTTATCATCGTTATCAGTGATTACCTAGTTGGCTTTGCGGTTTCTGTATGTCTATGTAAGAAGAAATTTGAAGCTTTTATTATTGGATTTATGGCCGAAAAATTACACAGAGATGATATACTTAATATATAGTTACTATTTGGTAGACTTGTTTATCAATAAAATGATTGTTTTAGTATTTCACACCGAGGATGAGGGTAAGTTTGTAGGATGTGACGTCACAGCACCGTAGCCATCTAGAAATAACCTCCACATAGATTTTATTCTGACCAGGATAAATATGTTAAAAATATTAATTAAATCAAGACTTATGTACATAATATTTGTCTTATCTACAATGTGTAGATATGAAATAGCTGTAACTACTTAGAATCTATTTACTTAATACCTGACTAACATTCTATCTGTTACCTTTTTCAGCAAGCTACGGGCAACGCAAAACTGGCGTCTGCCAGGCAGGATTCTCAGCAACTTTATCTAAGGTAAACTATAAGAAAAAATATTGAAAGAATGTATCCTTCGTTTAAGCTCACCTACATCTTGCAACTGTAAAGCTCCGCTAACTTACTTAATTTCGTCAACTTTACGGATTCATAAATATTACAGAGTTAAGGAAAAATCTTGTACAATTTTCACTTCAAACTCACTATGCTTTGCCATGTCTTTGCTTGTTACTATATAAACTTTTTTCTTACGAAAATATTCGCCGGTAGCTGCCCACTAAGGCAGGTATTATTCAATTCATTCATCATACGTAATTAATTTTCACTTACACAAAAACGATATTCTCCGAAAGCTTAAATACCACCGCATCGTCAATAATATTCGTAATTTAGTCAATTGAAAATGCAACATGAGGCCGCCATTTTGAATTCATCTCGCCAATTATGATTCGATACGAGTTATTACGCGGGAAATTATAACTGAATTTACGAAAAAGGAAAAACAGCTTCTGATGGGGACACTTTAGAAGGAATCTTTTGTTTATACTGAAATTAAACCTTTGAAATAAAAAGGTTACTATCTTAACTTGCTATAACATTCAGAAGAATAACATTTTGAAGTCGTATAAAAACACATCTTACGTAAGCGTGAGATAGGTGACAAAGTGAGTATGTATGTACGAATTAATGTAACCTTACCCCTATTTTTGATGCTAACTTGACCGGACTAGTATAAGAAAACAGTGCCAACATTTCAATAAGTAAATCCTTTTTACGGTCCAATAAACTTTTTGTCGCAAAAAAATGTTTTACTGGTCCACGTAAAGGCTCGTGATGCCACGATCGTGGGAATAGAGAACTAGTTGCCCACACCCCACACCCACGACTGGGTATCTGGCTATTGAATCTCGCGCGTGAGCCGCATGCGCCCAGCTTTATGAATTATTAAAAACTTTTATTGTTCGCGCGCAAAAAACAGAACAAAATGGCGCGCACGTATTCCTATTTCGAAAATAGTGATCGCGTTTTATTGCTGTTTTATTCTGTATCTTTATTTGGGACACAATTGAGGTTTTAATCTGAAGTAGAGTGGTTTTGCCATTTCTGTAGCGAATTGAAAACATGAAAAGGCGGCATTGTGTTGAGATTTATTTAATAGTGTACTTATGCGATATGATTTGTAGGGTATGGTAATGTTTTAAGTAGTACGGTGTAAACTTAATTTTTAACGTCATTGTTTATTATAAATAACTGTGAAGAAGGATCAAATAAAATCAAACGTATCAGACACCAGACCTAACGCCCAACTTTTTAGATATTATACATAATAGCATATTATTCCAATAACGACCACACAACGCACAATAAATTACACTTAGCATAGCAAGCTTTGTGTTTTGATGTTATCTTTCCTCGAATGAAGAACTTGATATTCCTCCTCTAAATCTCGAAATCTACACAAAATGTGCACGAACGTGATGTGCTTAATAAACACCATCAACACGACCTCTTTTAAACAACCATACGAACTTTTTAAACCAAAACTTTTTTTCTTAAAATTGGCGGGAAACATGTACATGAACCTTCTTAATTCGGGTTGTAAATAAAGAATACAATGTTCAAAAATAAATTCTTACTCCAAATTATCTTTACATTTTTTGCTGGTAGAAAATATATAAAGTAAAAGTAAATATGTAATACATTATTAAATATGTACAAAAGCAAAGAAACCAGAAAGTTCACGAAGTTTCCTAGATTCCAGCAGTAAACATGGTATTGGAACGCGTCCGAGAAAGGGCGCCATTTGCAGACAATGACGACGAATTCAAAATTCGAATTCCTCGCTTGCATCGTAATTCCAACTATTCGAATCGGAGATTTGTCCGCGAATTTTCCAGAACGTATTGAGACAACTTCGCGACAACTTCTTTGCTGTTTTTTGGTTAATATTTTGTGGAGGAAATATTATTATAATTTGTTTAAGTTTTGTCTACAGATCGTATAGATGGTAATTCTGTAATTCATTAGTACTTTGCTATTTTATCACACATCTATGACCACATCTTTTTTTGTAAATTCTATCTCATTCCTTCTGGTAGTAGGTATGCACTATCGTCGTTGCCATTCACCAAGCCAAGTCATTTCACCTGCCATGAGTCCAGTTTATGCAAATCTCACTTTGAACGCTCGCATAGATTTATGCGCCTTTTAATTGAATATTCAATAGCGTTTAGTGCGCTATTAACGCTTTCTGGTCACAAAGACCGCGTCCGCGCGGTCTTTGTGACCACTGAGACCCCTGCGCTCAGATTTAACTATTGCTGCTTTAAATATTGCACATGCTTACGAATAATCAGACGGAAATGCTTCAGAAGAGAACCAGGTAATTGATTATCTACATGTTAAATTTTAGTGCGCTCTAGCTTTCTATATGTACCTATAAGGAAGTCTTCAATAGCATTGTTTTCAGGTAGGTACTGGTACAGATAACAGATGAGTTGTTTACTCGTAGTTCAAAACCATATTTCACGTGATTCAGTTTACGCTGTTTTTCGATTATCATAATATTTAAAGCCACATAATATATTTTACTAGAAAGAAGTTTACACAGTAAATTACTCATCTATCTTTCTTAGATCTTTTTTCATAAAAATGTGACGTGTATTTTTTCTGCTCATCTTAAAATACTCATGTTATGTGACATGTTGACATGCACACATGCCGGCGCGGCTGACAGCGCCCCACGTGGCGCGGCGCGGGCGCCGGCGCGGCGCGGGATGCATCCGCGCTTGTCGCACTCTATAAGGCGCACGGCGCAATGCGCACGCGCATATTTATTCATTGCCCGCTTCCGATTCAATGCTAAGTTCCCTCGCTCATGCGATTTTAGGGCCGCGAACCTTTTAGGGCAATCTCGTACTTTTACAAGTTTTATAGCCTCCACCGTTTTTATTTACGCCGCTATTTTATGTTAAAACGGTGTTGAGATATTATTTTGTGCAACTATGTTGCGAATTAATGTTGCGCGTGTGTATTCAGCTGCTAATAATGACTGGTAAAATCACTATGAAGACCGGTCACGCTCTGCACTTCAAAATGATGATGCATTTACCTACTTGCAAATGCTACTAAGAACTCTACACATATGTGTACTATCAAAGCGTGCAATCTTGACTGTCATCAGGCCAGACAGTGCAGAGTGCCTGAAACTCTGAAACACATGTTCGCACGACCGACCCCTTGTGATAACATGCAAGCGGAGCGTGCTTATCTACCGCTTTCACACGAGGATGCCTGTCTGGCCTTTGTCAGTTTGTTTCTGGTGTGGGAACAGCTAAAGATAAAAAAGTCTTTCAGTATTTCAAAGTTTATATTCTGAAAACGTTGCCTTGTTGAGGGATGGGCGCTTAATAAACTTAATACCTCAGTTAATACATACGCAAGACAGACCTCAACAGCTCATTTGTAACTATTTCGGTTGACAAGATAAATTGACAGATTAAATGCATTTGTATCAATCCATGTACGTCCATAACGGTAATGCAATCATTTGCATTACCGTTATGGACGTACAAGCAAGCAAATCACTCTTCATGTCGCTTCAATCGTTTCAATCAACTAATTTCAGGCAATAACCACAGTATACAGTCTCAATAGCTTAACAGTAATAAAAAACCATTAAATATAACTTTAAGAGCGTTCTCTCAACCATTAAATATGATCGCTTAATCAGGAAGTGCATTCCCACACCATCGCGACCCCATAAAAGGATGGAAACGAGCGATACACGCACTTAACCCATGTTTTATCTGCCCATGCACTATTACAGATATCTATGGTCTATACTCCATAGTCCATACAAACCCTCTGCATTACCATAAGTGCCTCTACCATAAAAATGTGGGTATACCATGATAACTCTCGTAAACTGATATGGATAAACAACTGACGGGAACAGATTTTAAGGGCTTCTTAGATTTCCCTAAATGTGTTGTTTTTATGTCTGTAAAAGGACATAACGATCTATTTATAGTCCATTGCGTTTATTTTATAGGTTGTTGGGAAGTTACGGTTGCAAGATGAAGAAGTTTGTACCTACGATAAGAAAAGCTTTGTCAAATATTTTTGTGATTTGATTCTTTTTTAAATGGATTTTTGTTGTTTATTTCAGGATGGTGAAAGACTGTTCATGGGCGCCCCCGGAAGCTTTTACTGGCAAGGTATAAACATAATCTATGTATTTAATATTTAAAAATAATATTTTTTTCTACAAAGTATAAATCATGGTTGAATATATGTCCCAATCAGGTGGAAGGTGTATGTTGAGTGTGGTTTGCACAGATACATGGGAATGTTCCCCCTAGTGATAAAATGTCTAACAATCATCATCATCATTAGGTGTTTGGTTTGGATGATATGATAAGTAATAGGAATTGTCTCTAAACAAAATTGGGGGTATAGAATGTTGTTACTGTTAAATACTGATTATGCATAAAGGTTTTATTGCAAACGCAAATCGAGACAACCAGACACAGTAATAAATGAAAAGTGAAAAAAGTAAGTATGTTACTGACACAATTTATTTAATCCAAATCCACAGGGCGATCGTTTTCGATAGATGCAAACGAAAAGTTTTTCCACTTTATGCCGAAAATACCGGACGAAGGTAACCAAGAATCGTATCGCCGATTGACAACATTAACTTTTAACCAATAACCTAGCGAGAGGCTTACGAGCGCCTAATCCTCGAATAAACCATTACTTGCAGTGGTTTTAAATGCTCTTTCTAATCGTGGTCGAGTATAATCCCAATAAAACTGATACTAAACCCATTTTGCTTTCCGATCATGCCAAATTTTGCTAACCATTAATGTTTTGCTTTTTAAGCATCAAGACTAATGTTCTCAATGTCAACAATTTAACGAGCTACGACTAATTATATTATGATACGATATCTTCGAATACAAGACAAAACAAAAAGCATATAAAAAACAACAATGACTATTGGTGTGGATTATACTTGATCAACAGAAAGCACATTTAAAACAATGCTGCTTTGTAGAACTATACATGCCATGGATTCATAGACACCATGGTGCATGGTTCATTAGACAATCACTGACGTGTATAGTCGCAGAATCCATTAGCTTTCCTAAATCACGGTGTACAGATACGGTGGCATCGACCTCCGCAAGGATTTCACCAGATACCCATAAACTTGTCTTCTCTTGTTCGATACACTTTTAGTGACTTGTACCTTTAGAACATCCTAGATCTAGATGCATACGGTATAGACGTGCACGATATATTTACTATTTGTTCATATTCTCACATCCATTTTCACTTCTTGTGCTAACGTGTACGTGGACGATAATGCAATAGTTACAATGAAATGAAATGGAACACCTGTGTTGGTACATAACTAGTCTCCTTTGTTAAATTTAATCGATCAATGTAAATAGGAATGACACACCTTGTAGCCCCGTAGAAGGTAATATAAATATGGATTGGTCTAAATTTTATATCGCTTTAAACATTGTAACACGAAATTGTGCCCATGCTTTGACACTAATGAGAGAGATAATTTATTTCAGCTTTGAAGTTGTAACTTTCATGTGGTGATATTTTTAAACATCTCCAAATTGGTGTGGAGGAATATGATTTCATCGTTAACTATTCCAAGCTGGTCATTACTTATCCACTAGTGATTCGCCACTTCATGCAAACTTACATCGGTGCAAGCATTCATTCCGGCACTGGTCAAGAAATGCATAACTACTGATGCTTTAAACAACATCAGTCTCATTTGCCTTTGAACGCAAATCAGATGCTTTTCATCGATCTTACAATTTATTCTTTAGATTCTATAAATAACACTATATTTTTGTTTGGATGACTTAACTTTTATTGTTTGGTGTGTATTGTATCTTTAGCAATGTTATTTTAAAAGCAATACAGTAGAATATTTAGGTTCTGTAGGTATGTTACACTTTACAGCATCAATAAAGATTCTTTCTGTCTGTTTGTATTTATTATATCTATTCTAAAATTGTTAATAAAGTCATCCACACAAGAATAAAGTTTTAAATACCCATCCTATACAAACTAAATGTGTCAAACTTTCTAGGTCAGCTTATATCTCAGACGCTTAATGGCAAGCCAGCGTTGATTTCAACTCCCGAAGCCAGCGCCAAGTACGATGACTCGTACATGGGATATTCCATGACTGTTGGTGATTTCGCTGGAGAAGGCATCCAGAGTATCGCTGTTGGAGTGCCCAGAGGCGCTGATCTCAAAGGATTGGTAAGATAATCATATATTTTATAAAAGTCCTGAAACTGTCAAACGTTTCGTCAAAACTGAGTAGCTCAGGAGAATTCGCATTCGGCATCATTATTTCCCCAGCTACAAATTATGGACGTTCTCAATTAAAGACTTACTAACTATATGATATATGACATAGTTTTGATGGCGGAGTCGCTGCAAGAACTGGAAGAGATGCTGACCACCTTAGCTGATGCTTCACGGCGGATAGGTCTCGGAATGAACATTGAAAAAACTAAAGTTATGGTTAACCGAATAGCTTCTCCGGGACCTGTTGTAGTCAACGGTGTACCTCTCGAAGTTGTTGACGAATATATATACCTTGGGCAATTACTGCAGTTAGGTAGAAACAACTTCGAGGGTGAGATTGACAGAAGAATCAGGCTGGGCTGGGCAGCATTTGGCAAACTTCGCCATATCTTCTCCTCGTCTATCCCACAGAGCCTGAAGACGAAAGTCTTTGATCAGTGCGTCCTCCCAGTGCTGACCTACGGAGCCGAAACATGGACTCTGACAGTGAAGCGAATCCACCGATCGAAGTCACTCAGCGAGCTATGGAACGAGCTATGCTCGGGATTTCTTTGAGGGATAAAATCAGGAATGATGTTATCCGAAAAAGAACCAAGGTTACCGACATAGCCAGCAAAATCAGCAAACTGAAGTGGCAATGGGCTGGCCATGTTTGCAGAAGGACCGATAATCGGTGGAGTAAGCGGATCCTAGAGTGGAGACCGCGTGTCGGTACACGTAGTGTGGGAGGCCAATTGGCCAGATGGAGCGACGACCTGAGGAAGGTGGCTGGGAAGCACTGGATGCGTAAAGCAGGAGACCGTGCAGTGTGGCGATCATTGGGAGAGGCCTATGTCCAACAGTGGACGAATATAAGATAGGCTGATGATGAACTATATGATACATTTCTCTTTCGTTTACCATCAGGTGAAGTGCAGTCACGATAGGCATTCATGTAAAAAAACGTGTCTACTTAATTTTACTAAATGCGAGAACTTTAATTTCCAGGTGGTCCTCTACACGTGGGAGCTACAAATCATCAAGAACATCAGTGGCTCCCAGATAGGCGCTTACTTCGGCTACAGTTTAGCAGCCGGCGATATCGACGGAGACGGGGCCGAGGATGTTATTGTAGGAGCTCCCATGTTCACGAAACCCAAGAGTGATGGGTACGAGCATGGCAGGGTCTATATCATTTATCAGGGGAAGGAAAGGGTAAGGAGCATTGATTTTTATTGCTATATAAATTAGAATTGTCAATGTTTAGTACTACTACAATGAATGTTTAGTACTGTTAAGAAGTGAAACTGAAATGTGTAGAAATTTGATAAAATTCTTAACTGTTTCTATTTAAGGTATTAGGTACACATGTTAAAATTTATAGTGAACCTACTTACACTTTTTTATTTATAGATTACGTTTTATTTTTGTGATCACAACAGCGTTATATAACAATTACCAGCGTAAAAGGATAAATAATTAAACAAGTACTGCAAGTGGCGCCCCCAAACTTTCGACATGTTTCTGTTTAATCATGTACAGAAGTGAAATAAAAAGTTATGTTTTCTTTTCCAGAACTTCATCAAGTCCCATGCTCGCACTGGTGAAATATCTCAAGGCAGATTCGGACTGGCTCTGACATCGCTAGGAGATATCAACTATGATGGTTTCGGAGGTAAACAATCAGAACAATTTCTAAATAAGACTTCTTCGTTTATACCATAGATGAAGATCGCACAGAAACCTAGTTAATAGTATGCATATTACTCACATTTGAACCACAATCGTATAAAACATGATCAGACAATACTGTATTTGATTGTAATAACCATTACAGTACAAAAAAAACATTATTTTAATCGCCATTGACCACATTGCATCATACACAATTTTCCTAATTCCACTGTTTCCCTTCATTCCAGACATAGCAGTAGGCGCCCCCTACGGCGGTCCTCAAGGCCGAGGAGTTGTCTACATCTACCACGGCAGCGTCAACGGCATCCTGGAGAAGTACTCCCAGGCCATCACGGCGGAGGAGATCTCCCCCAACCTGCAGACCTTCGGGTTCGCGCTCTCAGGAGGCGTGGATCTGGATGATAACAACTATACTGATCTGGTCGTTGGCTCCTACAAGTCCGACAGTGTTGTGTTCTTGAAGTGAGTATTTTGAAAAGCTGTTACAAAGCTGTTGGTCTTTATATTGTAATAGTTGGAATGTTCTTTCCATTGATGTTTTCAAAGATTTATAGTAAACAATTTGCGCATACGCTTGTTCTTGTCTGACTTATTTTTATGGTATTCACTTCTTAATCATGGAAATTCATAATCGTCCATGACGGATCAGATGGTAGACTCAATATCTGCATGAGATTTATTTAATGCCGCTTTATGAGAAGAGATTTTTTGTGCCCTATCATTTTATAATTATTTCGTATCATAAGACTCTAATCTTCTCTCTTTTAATCTCCAGGTCCCGTCCCGTGGTGAAGGTGACCGCGGACGTGAAGTTCATGGGCGAATCCAAACTGATCTCGCTGGACGACCGCCGCTGTAAGCTCGCCAACGGCACCAGCGTCGCCTGCGCACATCTCAAGTTCTGCCTCTCGTATGATGGGATCAATGTCGACCAGCAGATTAGTAAGTATTGCTTGAGTTGGGAACGGCGTAACTAATAACACGATAAAAGGACCTTATGGTCAACTGGACATTAGGATATGGTAGCCAGTGGAAGAATCCAAGGACATGCTAACAAAAGAGGCAGATATTGTATCTGACGTTTAAATAAAAATACTGGAAAGATACCAGTAGCATTTTCTTCCAGAATTAGCTTTTCGCGAATGTTGCTGTAATTTTCATCTCAAAATCTAGACAACTAAGGTAATGAAAGGAAAACTAATATAAAATTATTATTAAAGAAAGTTTTGTTATTTCCTAATTTGTCAAAATTCTATAACTTAGTAAGTGTGTTATTTGCTTCCAAGCGGAGGGATATATCTGCTACTTCGGTGAGTCGAGTAGCGTCGGTATAATATTAACCTTGTTTCCAGAAAGTTCTTCGGAATCACCCCCATGTAGTGGTACCTATAGTTTGTGTAAAGCCACTTTGATGTTAGAACACTCAATGTTTGTTAGTGCACTTGTGTCATCATCATCATCCTCAACCTCACACGTCAAAGTTACTTCGCTTGGCTACTTCATTCCGAAAAGCAATCATTCTGTTGTGGCGCTACATAAATTTGTATCTTGATATGATTCTCAATTTTTCCCGAATAATATGATCAATCGATCAAGATCACGATCAATATTTATCAATTCGTTACTTGACGTCATTACACGAAATGTTTCAACTATGACTGTACTCAACATTAAAGATCCATCCTAGGCTACTTTACTTGTTATGTTGTTATTATTGTTGTTTCTCTTTTATGTATGGACCTATTTCAATGCTCGGAAAGTCTTTACTCAAAAAATTACGTGTTTAGGAGGAATAAAGTATAGTAACTTGCATTCCATACATTTAAATTATTTGTTGCTTTAATATTTCTTTTAGCCATCCTTGTAATAGCTATAATGGTTCTATTCTAGACTTCGCTGTGACCCTGGAGCTGGACTCCCGCCAGAAGACCACAAAGCGGCTGTTCCTGGCGGAGAGCCGCGAGACCACGTACAGCACGCACATCCTGCTGTCACGGAGGCAGGAAGAGTGCCAGGATGTCACCGTGTATTTGGACGTAAGTACTGCTGGTACATAACATAAAAACCACCAATAGCTATCTCGTATGAATACATGGTGATGGTGTAAACCTTACTGTCAATTCATGGGTTAAGAGTAAAAAATGGATCAAATTCAACATTATAATCGCAGATAAAAATAACACCGTAAAATTTAGCATTTTCTACTCAACAAAAATATTTGTGTCGTCTTTTGTTATGAAATTAATTCAAGGCGAAAGTCAAAATCAGTAATTTTTTTTCAAACTAGTCTATCTGCTATAGACTACACTTTGTGATATACCTAAGTTCGAACAAACAAACTCACTAACTAAGAAACCTATTTTCTAAAACAGAAGATTTCAATCGACAGTGTTATTAATGATACCATTAACACAACCTTTCCATAATTCCAGGAGGAGATCCGCGACAAGCTGACCCCGATCGAGGTGAAGATGACGTACGAGCTCATCACGCAGCCCTCCGGCGACGTGGTGCCCCCGGTGCTGGACCACACCGCCAGCATCTCGCACGCAGACTCGCTCAACATACAGAAGAACTGCGGGCCTGATAATATCTGTATACCGGATCTGAGGATGGCTGCTACTACGTAAGTTTGAATAGTTTAAGTTACATGAAAAAAATATTTGAAGATCACATGGCGTTTTGAGAACAGCTTTACACTTAAAATAGCATAAAAGTAGAAAAGTATTTAGGCTTTTTTAAAGAGCGTTAAACGGTTCTAAGAATTCGATAAAACGCAAATAAAAAATAAAAACAAAATAATAAATAAAACAAAGGATTAAACAGTGAATCTTAATTATTATTTCTATGTTTCCAGGCCAATAATAAACTACGTACTGGGCTCAGGCGAGAACGTCCACATAGACGTGAAAGTGGAGAACTCCGGAGAAGACGCGTTCGAAGCTGCGTACTACCTGCGCATACCACCAGGTGTCGCTTACAGCAAGATGGAGAGATTGGACGACAACCATGACACTCCCATCTACTGCTCCATTGTGAACAGGGATGCTAATGGCAACTCCAGTCTGAGGTGTGATATGGGCAACCCAATGGCTAGTGGACAGAAGGTAAAACTATGGTCTAATAAGATTTTTTACAAGTCATTTGACTTTAGGTTACACTGTATTTTTATATAGAAATAACGTGTTTTTTTAGTTTACAAAAGTACCTCAATGCTTTTATTTGTGAGACTTCTCTACAATATCGTTGATAGAAAATTACATGATTTTAAATGATCACACTTATGGGCATTATTATTAAATCTACACTTCTCCGAGACCAGCATTGTGACTAACACAAAATTTGCTACATTCCAGGTGAACTTCCGTGTCATAATGGAGGTAGACTCGCGCGTGACTGCGCTGACGTTTGCGATGGAAGCCAACTCAACCAACCCCGAGCGAGGCACCGACTATGACAACACACAGCAGATGAGCATCGGAGTAGTCGTGCAGGCACACCTCTCTATCATTGGGTGAGTGTACTGTCAGCTTCTAGTTGTCGCAGCATAATATCATCAACTAAAATACACTCTCGACTCAGGCAACTGGAACAATTGGTGTATTACGCGATACGATAGAAGAATAGGTAGAAACGAATCATCTTTAGTCTACTCCCTACTTAACTTATCAAATGCACGACTGTTGAATGAAAAAAGTAGACCATTTCATAGTCATTTTGGTGTCAAAACAGGCCATATAGACTGCCTGATTGGAATAGCTAGATACAGAATTTTTGAACCGTGTAATTAACTTATGTTTACTGCTGAGTTCACCAAATTTCGTTTTTTACTCTGATACCACAGGTTGCCCACTCTCATTCGAACTTGCTTACTATTTCTAAAAAAAAAGTATTGTGTCATCATGATCTTAATATCGATTATCCTCTCCCCCCAGCACCTCCGACCCCCCCGAGCTGCACTACAACGCGTCCCTGTACGAGAGCCACGACCTGAAGGACGACACCCGCATGGGCCCGCAGGTCATACACAAGTACAACATCAAGAACGAGGGACCCTTCACTGTGGACGAGGCGGAGGTCTACTTCATGTGGCCGTACCAGACACTTGATGGTAAGTCCTATTATCCATCATTCGATAAACAAATAACTACTTGTAACAGACAGCATCAGCCTCCATCCACCCACTTCTTGATATAGACCTTTCATACGGCACACTATTAGAACAGTTTCTTGTAATTCGTCTGTCATTTTAGTCTAGTAGTTTATTTAATCGATCATACCGCAAAAACGGCTGAACCGATCTTCATGATTTTTGGTATGTAGATAGTATGAGGTCCCGGAAGTGTCAAAGGCTACTTTTTATCCCAAAGTAATGCAAGTTAAGCCGCGGGCTTCCACTAGTAGATGTATAACATTTTGATTTGCTATGTTTCCAGGCGAGAACCTGATGTACATGGTGGTGCAGCCGCAGTGGCTCGGCGCGGCACGATGCGACGTGGCGAGACATGTCAACCCTGACAACTTGTTCGTGCAGAACCCATACGCATACATGCTTACTAAAGAGAAGGAAGGTACGTACTGACGATAAACTAATGTTTTTCTGCTAACACTGTAACACCTTAAATTTCATAAAAGTCCCGTCGCAGTAGAGATGTTGCCGTCATACTTGCACCACAGACAACATAGCAACAATATACTAGGTGCGAGTATATTATACATAAATAGATGTACTCGTATGTTCACTGGATTAGGTATCTCCCAAGTTTATACCATCATAACAGTATTATGAAAGTAATATTGTTTTTAACTAATCGATTTCTTTACAGCTATGCTGAGCAGTGACATGTACACGGAATCACAGATCTCTGGAGGCGGTGGCTACTACGGACAAAGTGAGTTCTTACAACTACCGCTTGCCTCATGTTATTTTATTTATAAAGAAATCTTCAATTGGTAACAACACCTTTCTCACGTTTTAGGTTCTTGGGAACAACAGTACACAAATACCAACGGCCAAACTGTGACACAGAGTGGTGGAAGCCAGTTTGGCTCCAGCCAAGGCAGCCAAGGCCACTTCAGCTCCAGTCAAGGATCCGGCACTCAATATCAATATGGAAGTCAGGGTGCCACTGGACAGTTCAGTGGAAGCCAAGGATCCAGTGGCCAGTTCAGTGGAAGCCAAGGATCTAGTGGACAATCCAGTCAAAGCCAGGGATCAGGCAGTCAGTTCAGTAGTAGCCAGGGCTCTGCTACTCAGTACGGTAGCCAAGGATCACTGTCTGGACAAGGTCAAGGGAGTGGACAAGCGTACGGCACTCACACATACAACAGGACCTGGACCAGCTCCGAAGAAGGTCTCACTGCGAAGGAACAGGAACAAATCAAGAAGAACCTGGAAGCTACTCTAGCTGCTGGAGGCAACAGAGGCCAATCTGGATACAGCCAAGGAACTTATAGCCAGAGTGGATATGGCTATGGACAAGGACAGGTGGTCCCGGGAGGTCAGGTCGTGAGGGTGAAGAACCGCACCATCATATATGATGCCAACCACAACATCATCTCACAAACCGAATCTAGCACCGAATATGGCTCGCTGGGACACGAGGGTGAACAAGGAAGTTCTTTCAGCACGTAAGTTGTAATAAAAATCGTGTTAATTTTTTTAAATTTTTATTACGTACTTTTTTATGTAATCTTATTAAAAAAAGGATGATATGGCTTGGCAACAGTGATACATGTACGTTTTGTTTTGCCAGAAATCTTAGGTAACTGAATATTATGAGTCTTCTGACCTCGTGGTAGCCGTTAGGCGATGTTAAAAGGATAAGTCAATGTGACATTTACGATTTGTAAAAATTGAGTAGGTATTCGTTACTTATTTAAAAGTTTTTTTTTTCTAAACCATTTCCTAATGTTTCAGGTACGGCCAAGGCGGCTACAGTCAAGGTTCAGGCCAATCTTATTCCGGCGGCAGTGCCCAAGGTTCCCAAAGCAGCTACGGCAGTGGCTATTCCCAAGGCAATAACCAATACGGGTCATCCCAGGGCTCGCAAGGCCAAGGCTTCGTTCATGGCAACTGGGCAACCACTGAGACTGTCAACTCTGATGTCATGAAAGCAGGATCAGCAACTTTCCGTGGAGCCGGAACAGTGACCGTCGTCGGAGATGAAGAGGAAGATAAACTCGAAGGTTTCGGCTCATACGCCGCTCATAACCCCAACAACGAGTTCCGATATGGAGTTGCCGATGTTACTGGGAGTGGAGGATCCAGCAGCAGTCGTGGATCTGGAAGCTATCAGTCTGGAGGAGCTCAAGATGGTAGCGGCAGCTACCAATCTGGTGAAGGAGGCTTCCAGGCCGGAGGAAGTGGATACCAAGCTGGAGGAGGGAGTCATCAATCAGGTGGTGGAGGTTACCAGAGCAGCGGTGGTTCTTGGAGCAGTCGCTCTGGAAACTCTGGAGGATATTCTTACTCCTCACAATCAGGTAAATTAGAGCCATCAAAACGGCCTTCTTTTACTCAAATAGGTGAGATTATAAAGCTTGTATTCCTTTTGTTATAGGTGGTCAAACGTCATACAGCTCTCAGTCGGGTGGCTATAACTCAGCGACGGAAAGGCGAGAAAATACCAGAAGGAAACGTGAAGATCAGGTATTAATTTATATGAAGTGAAAATTTTATTCGACTTTATTGAAGTTCTCGATTTACTCTTAATCAGAAAACATTAACTTATTACACTAAATATTATCGTTTTTCATGCATAGTATTTCATTCTGTGACTCTTGAAGGACAGAAATTATGCTATCTTGACTAATTCTCTGATGTCGTGTTTCCAGGTGGACAAGCAGCTGAAGGACATCCTGGAGAAGTGCCAGGCGAAGTACAAGTGCGAGGTGATGCGCTGCTCCCTCGGGCGCATGCTGCGCGGACAGGAGGCCTGGTTCGCGCTGCGCTCCCGGATCAACGCCACCGTGCTCAATGAGGTATCTTTTTTTTCTTCTTCCTTTCTTTACTAATTCCCAATGAGAATTGTATAAACATAGTTAACAATTTTAGTCGTTTCAAAGTCAGTAACATATCAACAGGCCCCCACGGTCTGTGAGAATACTAACAAATCACTAACATACCTAAAACGTATGTGATACCTACATGCTAGAACTGATGCAGGAAACCTGTTTACACCAGATTTCAAAACTATCATTCGCAGAGAATTGTGTACCATAACGTTTAAACGTACCATATCTTGTTTAAACCCCAATACTCACTTCATTAATTTACCATTTCTTACTCTCCAGATCTCGAAAGACCGCGCCGTGATCCTGTCCACCCTGGCCACGACGCGCGTGTCTCGCCTGCCCATGGTGGGCCGCCCGAGCGACCCTTCGTGGCGCACAGCGGAGGCACAGACTGTCATCACTCCTCAACTGGAAGCGTTGGAGAACGGATCCATCCCACTCTGGGTCATTATATTAGCTGCTGTGGTCGGCGCGCTGCTGTTGCTGCTGCTCATCCTTGCTCTGTGGAAAGTGAGTACCTAACTATTGTTAATTTTAGATAAAAATATATGGTAATAGATAGTTTTGACCATACTAAGGGTCAAATACGGCTCAAAAAGGAGGTTTGTTTTCTAAATATACTTTGTTGTCCCCAGTGCGGATTCTTCAAGCGCAACCGTCCCTCAGACCACGCCGAGCGCCAGCCGCTGAACGGGCGCGACGAACATCTCTGATATTCGACCGACTTGGGCCTCACTAGCGACACGGGGGACACAAGCGACCCCGGGGGGACCAGCCCCCGGGGGACCTCACCCCGGGGGACCAGCGACGGCTCTTCCAGCGACTCCTCCACAGATGCAGCTAGTGACGTCACCAGCAGGGACTCTACCAGCATCGACCGGTACTGACGTCACTTTACTGTTGATCACTCTTAAAATTCGAAACAACAGTTCAATTTGTACACGCTGTCATTGGCTTAAAATTTGTAAATCCACTAATGAGAGCGCGTGAAATTCCTTTGTAAATTGATCATCATTCTAGAAATAGGTGGTAACAGTCGTACAAGCTTCAGTTTTCTTGCTGTGGGGATTATGTTGCTGGCGTCAGCACTTTTAGACCAATGACGTAACGAATATTGCTGGAACAATGTTACATTTTTTTATTTGCAAAATTGTGCAGCCGCATAAATTTAATTTTTATTTGTAGCAATAAAGTGCTGACGAAGCCTAGGGGTTATAGGGTAGGTTAATTGGTTTAGCACTAAATTTTATTGGTTTTTACCAGTAAAATCCAATGAAGTTTGATGCTAAAAGAGACGTAGGTGCCTTAGATAGAACACAAATAATATGGTTAGCCATTTCACATTATTCGTAAATATGTATATGAAAAATAGTGCCTCATGAGTCATATATCAAGTAACAAATTTAGAAAGAAAGTAGATTCCTTTCAATGTTTTTGATATAAAAAATATTGTAAGGTATAAAAAAAAACCGAAAGTGTAAATTATTAGTGTAACATCGTTCATAACGACTAGTCACGTTATAATAAAATCATTGTGGTGCGCCATATTAGGAGTTAAGGAAAAAAATATAAAAAAAGAAATATTTCGCCTGAGTTTAGAACAATTTACAAATATTAGAAAAAAACATTTGATAGTATTTCTTCACACCGCCTGTAAAAAATAAAACTAATACGTTTTATACTTTTAACTAATACGTGTTTGCTCTTGGCAATAGTTTGCATGATGGTAAGCAATAGCTATGGTCTATGGATGGAGCGTGCTTACCCGATAAGTACCGATTTGCTCTCGCTTTGAAGATCGCTGGATTATAGTGCGTGGGGAACAAGAAGTACCTACTTACCTTACATATTTGATTGAATAGAAATAATTATATTGAATCTATTAGATAGCTTTTATTTTTCTTTTATTTGTTCTAAACTCTGGCCGTCTTATTACAAAACGCGGTTTAAATTATTAGTCCAGGACTTTGAAAATAAAAAGTGGGTTCTTGTTGTTCAGACATCACATACAAGCAATCAAAATGTCAACAAAAATTGGAACTTTGATTTAGCGTTGGTACATTTTGACAGTTTGATAATTATGACAGAAGACAGACAATTTTCGAACAACTAAAACGGACTTAGTCCAGGCTTATATTTAAACCAAGTTTTGTAATAAGGCCCTGGTTGTATGGAATGTAGAATGAAATCTCGAAGTGTGATAATGTAATAAGCGTGTCTGTATGAAACTTGTTGAGAAATGTGATCTAAGTAATATTAAATTAATTAATTAAATAGGAATATCTATTAATAACATAAGAATAAATGGACGCGATTGTGTGCACTAATTTAAAAAGCTTATTATTTTAGAAGGCATTATTTTAATTAATAAAAATCATTTATATCCGTCCTTTATTTTGAAGATGAATAAATTTTCATACATGCAAATAATTAAACCATAAAAAATATCATTTTACCTAGTTTATACAAATAAAATCGCTTTTATCAAATTATATGAAAAAAAAAACAAAATTAATGCACCATTGAGTATAAATGGAAACCAATATTAACTATTGAAGCAATAAATATAAGCATATCTGAAGTGCCTTTAAATGTAGAAGTTTGTCGCAGCTTTACCCATATAAATGTGCTATTTATATATTACATATAAACTATTATAATTATAAAAGAGCAATAACGTGCCTTCTAAAACTGCCAGTTACTAAATAAAATGTAAATAATTTTAAGTAATAACATTTAGCGCTCAGGAGTCAAAAAGCAAATAGTAGGTACCTACATAATTTATTACATAAAACAGAAGTATATAAAATGCATCTTTTTTAATATTTTTATGGAAAGACCTGAATCTATACTAATATTATAAAGCTGAAGAGTTTGTTTGTATGTTTGTTTGTTTGTTTGTTTGAACGCGCTAATCTCAGGAACTACTGGTGCGAATTGAAAAATTCTTTTTGTGTTGGATAGACCAGTTATCAAGGAAGGCTTTAGGTTATATAACATCACGCTGCAACTAATAGGAGCGAGGAAACAATAGAAAATGTGGAAAAAACGGGGAAAATTATTCATCTTTGAGGGCTTCCGTTGATTAGTGGAGGGATTATTTCTCTTGAAATGATCTAACAAAATGTTATCAACAGTATATGTCTATGTTTTAAGGTTAACTCACTAGAACCGTTTTTATGGTAATAACTATTCCACGCGGACGAAGTCGCGCGCATCAGCTAGTAATGGATAAATGTATAAATACATTCGTGTATTTTTATTTAAAAATATAAGAGCTTCTGCTTTTTGACTTCTGAATAAATAGTATTTAAAAAAAATCGTAGACGGCGATATTGTTTTCACGAAACGGAATTAATTGTAGAGTTACCTAATTATATAAAGATTGTTTCATCTTTTCCTTCATCTCGTTATACTGGACTACTGGCAACTAGTGAGTGGCCCGCTGTTGATAGCTTTTATATAAAAAAACCTCTCAGAATAAGTATCTTATCTCTATTCTTTTTGCAAATCCACTAAAACAAAGCCACATAAAAGATGATAACCCAAAATGTATGCTGACTTCCATGTTTTCTCTGAATATGCAAATAAATGTAAAGCAAAAGTTTGAAGTATAAAAGCCTCTTCGCAAGGTTGTCCGTTAATCATCAGTAGTCCTGTATAGTTTCAGAGCTCGCAGGATGACAGCCAAGTGTTTGTGAAATCTCATTCTGTACTTAACTTAAACTTAAGTCCAAATCACATGAAACTGTCTCCTGCAAGCCTGATATCTTTTATCCATATTTCGTGAAGTAATGTCAAACATAATTAAGTACATTTAATTGTTACATTTTGTAATTATTTTTAGTTATTTATTTTACAAAATATTACTAAGTCTATCGCTTCTACTTATTAATTAGTAATTTAAACTAAAACTCTATTAGATGCCATACGATTTAATTAATGGTTATTATTTTGTTTGGTTGTTTTTCTCTCGGTAATAATTATTGCATTTACCAAAAAGAACTTGTAATAAAATTGTTTTTTAATTTATTTACTCTTTTATTTTTTAAGGTCCTTTTACTCTTGACATTAGGAACTCCATGACTCCCGGCAGAATCAATTAATTGGCCTAATTTATGTCTCTTCGGCTCATCACATATTGTGATGACCGCTTAAATCCATGAGTTGATCCATATAGATTAACTCTTTACTGTTGACACATATTAAAAAAACAGTACATAAAACAAATTGCATCTTAACTAGTGCCACAAGCGGCGGCCTTATCGCTGAAAGCGATCTTTTCCAGGCAACCTTCAGCTGGAGAGAAATAAGCAAAAAGAAAAAAGAAGAATGAGGTGTACAACAAAAAGGAAATAAGAAATTTTACTAATATTTATATATACTTATAAATACACAATACACATACACTGCCGGTCAAAAGTTTGAGACCACTTATGAAAACTTTAGTAATATCAGTAATTTTTCTACGAAATATAGGTGATAAAAAAAATCTTTATATTACTGCGATAGGTATTTTAATAAACACAATTACTTGTCAACCTTAATTATACATATTTTACGAGAGGATAAGGGATACTGTTCTTGGTTTCGTGTTTGTGTTAATTAGTACTGTTCGCTCTATAAATAACTTTTTGCAGCAATAAATCAATAAGATTAATGCTGTAAATAAACGGCGCCAACAACGCTGCTCTATCTTATTTCATTTCGAGTTTAAGATCGGTCGAAACTCAAGACATTTGGGAGACGCCGACTTAGATTTACGAATCTGCAATCAGGTACCGTCTACAAAATAAGTAGCTTGTGATTACAGTGCACTCTATAAATAGTATACGATTATAAGTAAAGTTTCGTAAAGTATCTTTTTCGTAAAGCATTTTAGCGGATATTTAGTAATATAGAAATAATTCTATAATACAGAATATTATCAACATCCACGATTACACATACAAATACACTTAGATCTTGGATTGACGCACAAAACTCTCATGACTTTATACCTACTTATGTTTGAAATCTGTTAGAAATGTTACGGGATAGGGGGCTGTTTTTAAGGAAAAACAGAATGCCTTAATTTATTGCCTTTAATTCGACGATGTTTTCACACACAAGTACGTAGAGTACTACGAAAAACACTAAGCACACACGTTCACTACACAGTACTTCACTTAGCACTTTCACATTCGTAATATCGCTTCGGTATCGCTTGACTGTTCGCTTCGATCGCTTGATTGAAACTGTCCTCTGGCCCGAGCTGCGCCCGTTTATATATCGGTAAGAAACTTCTCGAATGCTTTTGTATTACTTGGATCAAAACACAACCATAAAACCATTGTTATGCAAATTAGTTTCTTTTGTGTTACACTTAACAATGATGAATGTCGAACAATCTGGAACGCAATTAAAATGAGGTAAACAACTTGTTTACGTGTATGTGTACGCGCAGGTAGCTGACGGTGGTAACGTGAACCTTCCAGAAAGGTCGCGGCGCAACACTACCCTCTCCTTAGACGTGCTCGTCCCGAGCACCATTGTCTTCATGGTATCTCGCCAGCCGGTGAACGATCTTAGGTCCACCTCGCTAACCCTTCTGTACCCGGAATGTGATGTCGTTGATCTTGGTCACCACACTATACGGTCCATCCCATTTAGCTTGCAATTTCGGTCGTAACGAGTTTTCATTTTCTCAGACGATTGTCGGCCAGAGTCTCGAATTTGTTCATTGATGTCATTTATCTTGCTCCGAATATGCGAGCCTTTCACTGACGCACAACTGGTACAATTTTTAACCCATTCTTCCACATCGTCTCTGCAGTTGATCCAGTAAAATCGTTCTCGTATTTTCAACAGGGTCCTTTTCACCCCAAGATGTCCTCCTGAGTATCCTTCATGGTAAAGTCGCAAGATGTCAGGCACTTTCACTTTGGGAACAATCATTTGTAGATGGCAGTGATATCCACGAGCGTTTTCCCATTTTCGGCACAATACATCTTGGTGAATAACGAGACTGTTCCATTGTGTCCATAAGCCCTGTGTCACTACGCTCATTCCAGCAACGTCACTCCATGTCGGTTGAGTGGCTCCGGATTCCATCCAGTTTAGAATTGGTTTGATGTCAGCGTCCTCTTGCTGCGCTGCCTGGATCGTCTCCTTCCAATCGTCGCTGAGGTCTTTCTGCAGCATTCCAACTGGTACGGTCTCCTTTGTCTCCTCCTCATATGGTTGATCTTCCTCAGATGGTCTCTTCGCAACGGCGTCCGCATTTCCCTCCTTCGCTTGCGAGCTCGATGTAACCAAGACCTTCGGGACTTTATCAGAACCTGCCAGCCCTTGCTCCATAATCCTGGTGCTCACTTGTTCCTCTGTCACTGGTTTACGCCACGATCCATCACGCTCCATCCGTACATCTGGAATTTGATTCGACTTGGGGCAATTGCGGCTCAAATGTCCCCTAACCTGGCAATGGTAGCATTTGGGAGCTCCTCTATTGTAATACGTCGGCGAATACTTGGGAACTCCTCGATTGTAGTACGTCGGCGTTGTCACTTTCAATTCCCTCATGTGCTCAAAGCGATGGTCCTTTCGTACAGCCTCAACCTCCAGCGCATGTACCAGGGCATTCTTCAAGGTCTGGTGGTGCCCAAGTGTCACGATAGATTTCACTTCTGGATCTCGAATACCACCGATAAACTCCTGTACCAGAAGTGTATCCACCAGCTCTGGCACGGACTGGTAGGCCTTGCGCACTATCTTCTCGATTTCTAGAGCCCACTCCTGCAGGGTCTCTTCGCGCCGTTGTACTCGATCCTTTAGCTGAGCACGGTATACGTGTTCCAGATGCGCATCACCGTAACGACGCTCCAGTGCCTCGAGAAGAGTGTCATAAGTAACGTCTTCGCCCAGAACTTCCAGAACTGACAGGGCCTGGTCACGAAGGCCTACTATAAGTGCAGTCATTGCTTGCTCTTTGTTCCAGCCGTTGGCTCTCACTATGGCGTCGAATTGTATCTTGTAAGCGGCCCAAGATGACATCCCGTCGAATGGGGTGATCTTGAAGCCACTGGGCGCTGAGACAGGAGCAGCAGCACAGATTGATCCCTTTTCAGTTTTGATAACCTGAAGCGACCGTTGAACGTTTGCAATCTGCAGCTCTGTCTCGTTCAACCTCTCTTCGTGTTGGTCCAACTTCAGGTTTATCTTCTTCAGGTCCTTTCCCAGCAGCTCCTGTATTTCTTCTAAGTGTCTAGCTTGTTCTTCTTGACGTCTTGTTTGTTCTTCTTGCTGCTGCGCTTGTTCCGCCCGAATCGACTGCAGCATACTCTCCTGGCGTTTTGCTTGTTCTTCTAGCTGTTGAGTTTGTTCTGCTCGAATTGATTGCAGCATGCTCTCCTGGCGTTTTGCTTGTTCTTCTTGGCGTTTTGCTTGCTCTTCTTGGCGTTTTGCTTGCTCTTCTTGGCGTTTTGCTTGCTCTGCCAGCATATTCATCAGTAGGGACAAGTCCATGGGAGCAGATGCAGCAGGGCGGGCAGGCGAAGTCTCAGTTGCGCTCTCTGACGAAGGCTCACCCATCTCTTCGGCAGGCAGATCACGCCTGCTGTCCATGCTCTCGCGGCGGCGTGCCTGCTCCTCCGTCCGACGAGCTTCTTCCCGACGCTGGTTCCTGGTGCGCACCGAGTCGTCATCCAAAGGCAAGAGAGGCATTTTGCTTCCTTATCCCACTTCTGACACCAAATGTTACGGGATAGGGGGCTGTTTTTAAGGAAAAACAGAATGCCTTAATTTATTGCCTTTAATTCGACGATGTTTTCACACACAAGTACGTAGAGTACTACGAAAAACACTAAGCACACACGTTCACTACACAGTACTTCACTTAGCACTTTCACATTCGTAATATCGCTTCGGTATCGCTTGACTGTTCGCTTCGATCGCTTGATTGAAACTGTCCTCTGGCCCGAGCTGCGCCCGTTTATATATCGGTAAGAAACTTCTCGAATGCTTTTGTATTACTTGGATCAAAACACAACCATAAAACCATTGTTATGCAAATTAGTTTCTTTTGTGTTACACTTAACAATGATGAATGTCGAACAATCTGGAACGCAATTAAAATGAGGTAAACAACTTGTTTACGTGTATGTGTACGCGCAGGTAGCTGACGGTGGTAACGTGAACCTTCCAGAAAGGTCGCGGCGCAACAGAAAGGTATATTCTGAAGAATGCAGTAATGTGCAGGTGTGCGTGTGTGTGTGTGTGTGTGTGTGTGTGTGTGTGTGTATTCTTAGTAATTCTGAGTAAGAACCACAAATATAACAAATAATAATAATATGAAGTTGGGTTGGGAACGGCGAAGCCAGATATTAAGTAGATACCTGTTCTAGTTACCTACCTAGATCTAGTATATAATTGATTTTATGTATTTCTCTGCTAACCGTACATAAGTTGGTTTAATTTAATCTGTTGGCGAGCGATCCAGTTTATCTTGCGTCCAATTTAAAGCGGTCGCAGCCTGATGGCCGCGTGTTGTGGGTACTGGGAAACAATGCCGGACTCCATGAGATCTATGGAGTAGCAAGGAAACTTGGAGTATGGGCTGTTATTTGTTTCATTAACATATAGGTAGAACGTGGTTTTGAAATAATTGAGCGAGCGTGACAAGAGTATACGGATGTCATGCAAAATATTTATTTATTTAATTAATTTACAAGTTGTCCAACGGACACAGACACACAATAGCAAATAATGATATAAACAAAAATCCAATTAAAGGACAACACGGGTAACAACACAATATACATATATAAACTATGAACACAAAAACACTACACCTACATCAACAACACAAATACTCACAAACCCACACTTAACTTACTTAAAACAGTTAAACCGGTTTAATTAGGGGAGATGTGCTTAAGATGACATAGTCAGATAAGATGACACACTAGCAATATCGATTTAAATATTCGCGCTATAGGTGTACCTGCAATGTTTTAGAGACGGTCCGCAGGTGTCGCTAGTGTTGCAGTTCAATATGGTGGACAGGATCGCACATTGCGCATGTAGCAATTTTTTTTGTGAATTAGTGAACAAAAAAAGATTGATGACGTTCTGGTTTTGTTGGGAAATTACTCGTAAGGTAAGAATTATCCAGTTGAACTATTTTTTTATGAAATCTATCATTATATTATGACCAAAATATTGATACAAGCATATTCTAACCTAAAAATTGTTTTTACGACAATTTAATTACATTTGCATTCACTATTGGGTAAGATGACATACCAGACGTGGGTGTAAGATGGCATACCATGTCATCTTACCCTTATACAATAGGATTTTGTCTGTTCCTCTCCACAGAAATACGGCAACTGAGTTGTGAACAGAACTATTTACAACGAATAATGGCAATCAGAAAATCAAAATATATCCAAATCAGAATACATTTTATTTCTATTCTATTCCTACTTACCTTAGACCTATCAAATTCGTTTTTTTTGCTTTCTTTACAGGATGCCCGGCAATTACAAACATACCTCGACACGGAAGAGCTGGTCACAAGAAGACATGGCTAAGGCTATAGAAGCTGTAAAGGAGAATAAGATGGGTTGGCTTTTAGCATCTAAATATTTTAATGTGCCACAAGCAACACTACGTCGCCATTATTATAGTACTCCAGAAAACCTTGGTCGTTTTAAACCGACCTTCAGCGCAGATATGTCTAAGATGGCATACTATGTCATCTTAGGCCATTGATATGTCATCTTACACTCGTCGACCTAAGTGCGATTTTTAATTGTTTTTTGATTTTATGTTATGTTTGTTGTACTTAAACTGAAGCAATTCCAATGTTTATGAAACGTTTATGAATATACGCTAGATTCTGATCTCACATGACTTCATTTATTTGAAATATTTATCCTGAAAGAAAAAGTATGTCATCTTAAGCACAATTCCCCTATATACCTACATTGTATGATTTCAGAAGTTTAAAAGTGGTTGCCCGCAGCTACGCCCGTGCTGTGTTAGGGTAAAAATTAGATGGCTTGTTATATTCTTGTGACCATAAGTTGGAAATATATTTTTTCAGTAAAAAACACAAAATTAACTTTAACGCCTACAGGAATAAGTGAGCAACCGGTTAAAAGATAAGTTCAAAGGCAATAATTGGAGTTATATTCTACTGAATCACGCACACCTAAAAGGCGTTATAACTCATTTCAGTGCGCAGGGTAGCAATAAAACAACAACATTACTTCTCGGAAATCCGCAATCTCCGCAACTTGATATACGTGAAGTAAAGGGAAGATAATTAGCTCGGAACATAAAGGGACTATGCTGCAAGGACCCAAACATCTACTGTTTAAGAAACAATTACTGATTTCACAGTAGACACAACATACAGGGTAACCTATACATAAAAACAGCTCCACAACACGATACTAAATGTGTAAAATAATTAACAACAGTTATGAGTTCATGAAGCAATATGAATGCATTTATTACAGAAATCGTACCAGAGATTTCAATTGCATTCTTGTCGAATTCTATTTACGTAAGAGTTTGTTACCTTAGCTTTTGTAAATGTAATTAATTATGTATTATAGGAATGCTCTAGGCGACAGACAACAGGCGGACTCACTGGTGTAATTATAGTAACTTAGCTACAAACAATTTGTGGGTCCATGTTCTGCAGTGTGAAGAATCTACAACAAATAAACACAAACTGGCAATGAAGCTACATCATCGAATTACCTCGATTGCCAGCCAGTTACCACAAGAGGGAGATTAACCCCTTGGGGAGTAATGTCGAGCTGTAGACGAGGCCAAATAAGATTGTGTTGCGGCCACGTGATTCATGTTTATGGGAAGTGGTTGGACATTTACATAAGTGTACTATTTGACTAGATAGTCAAGACTGGGGTTTAAAAGCGGTTATTAAGTCCCGCTCGCACATTGCATAACAACTCATAAGACGTTTACATATAATTGCAATCGGTTTATTCCATAAACACATTTAAGTATCTTTGCGCCAGTGGGCCTTAGAATATTTTATAATATAGGTATCTGATGTTTCATTCTTAAAGATTTGTTTTCGATAAATTAAATCTATCAAAAAGATGGCAAACGGTCACACGATCGACTGGGCTTTAGTTTTTTATCTGCTGGAGAATTCCTATCAACTTATCGCCGAAAATATTGTTTTATTGTTTCTGAAAGAAAATAGACATTTAAATCCTAAAAACATTTACTCCATTTGATCTATAATCGACACAATTTAACACAAACTCTTTAAAAACCGTGGCTCCATTTAAATAAATCAGGCTCGAGTCCGTCAATCACGCACACGTGATCATAAAGTTGTCCATCCACCCTCAAGGCGTCTAAATATAAGGTGATATAAGGTAGCTCTTATCTAGACCCCTCGCAAGATCTGCGAGCAACTGATGGCAGCATTTCTACAACTTTTTGACTTCCAAGTTCCTTCTAGTCCCCATCCCAATCTGATTTTTCTAGTTTCAAATTTACCTGCGAGCAGTACAGGTAGAATTTTTGTAGTCTCTACCGGCGGTACCATCGCCCCCCGGTACCGCTGGTGGCATAAAGTTGTCACACGCGGCGCCTGAGGAGACACGAAGAGGTCGTAAATCATAGCCATATTGGAACATGGCATGATATGGTACGGCCATGTGGAGAATAATATGGGACATTACAATGAGTCACGTATTAACTGTGTTGTTTTGTTTTTCATCCAGTCCTTCAGTTTTAGCTAATGCCTATTCTGCGTGATAAATTATCTGTACAGTTCAATGTTTTATTATTTTTCACTTCGACTTTATTGAAGCTGTCATAAAATAAGAGGTATAGATACTTTGGTAATTGGTAATTATTTCCTCTCAATCATTTACCTATCAATAGTAGGTATACACATCACATCAATATTATCACGTCTTATATTAAAAGTTACTCGTATTAATTGTTGACCCTTTCAAATATTTCTTTAGTAACAAACACAGAATACATTTGCTCCAGCAAACCTTCAATGATCCCGATTAGAACTTTCTTTCTGTCTGTCGTTTCTCTTTCTAATCCAATGACATGTTTAGTGACTGACCAAACTTTGTAGGCTTCTTCTCCTATTACATTAACTACTTCTGACACTTTGTCTGCAATACCATCATCTATAAAACTACAATGAGTTTCTGCAAGAACTAAAAGTAACACAGTCACTTTATTCACTGGAAGTTTCATTTCTTTTACGATATATTTTTCTTATCGAAAAAATATTATCGTGTACCGATTTAGTCTACGTCATTAACGGTGCTTAATATTGTTAACGTAATTATTTTACGAAGAGTTTTATTAATCACGAAATGTTGTATTGGATTATATATGTCATAAAATACCATGTTTATTTTCGATTTCTTACTTATTGTGCAACATATCCAATTTCAATAAGTTGTAATACTTAAACGGAATAAGAGCGCTGTAAAAAGTTACAATATTTTCGATTAACGTTTAACAAAAACATGTTACACTTGCCATGCTGTTTTTTTTATCATATTTTTAAATTAGTTAGGTACTCTTACTTTATCATCAAACACATAAATATCTTTTAATTACTTCATTATCTTGTACTCGAGTTTCTGTAGTACTAGTCATATTATTTTTAGTATTATGTACAAACATCCTTAAATTATTGATAGTATCTTGAAATGCTTGTCCGCGAACTTTCCTTGTTCCGTTTTTATAGAACAGCTTACTCAAAGTATCTTGTATGGGTTTTTCTTTCTCATTAAAAGGGATCTCATTGAATTCAATAAACGGTTGGGATAAATTTAAAAATTCTTGCCTTAGTTCTGCTTTTTTCCCACCTATTTGGCTGAAAACGTTTCCAACGCTGCCTGTATTATCTGCTCCTTTTTTAACAGTTAATATTACGTTTGTAATACTAGCCATAGCTTCCTTAGGTATAATGGAGGAGAACGCTTGGTGCAGCAATCCACCGACAAAACCTCTCTTTTGGTCTGCAGGTTTGTTGTCTGGTTCTGTTTTCATTCCAGCAATGCGTTTGCTAATTGACATGATATTTTTGAAATCTTGCATCAGTCCTTTTGTTGCTTCCATCACTTTATCAACAACGCCATCTATTGCACCACATTGAGTTTCAACAACGACAAATAGTAACACAGTCACTTTAGTCACTGAAATCTTCATATCGAGAATGAAAAAAATCTTCTCAATGTTTTTTAATGGCTTTATAACTTTAACTTGTTTTGCCTATTTACTTCTTGATAATGCAATAATTTTATTGCTTTTATACAATCTAATATGTATGTAAATGTATATAATAGGTAATTGTTCGTACAGTACCTATTTATTCACGTCGCGAAATATTTTTCTATCGATTGAGTTATAAGTAAGAACAAACTACCAACTGAAAAAAGCCCTAATTAATCTCTAAAGCCCGTGTTTTAAAAAAAACTTATCGTAAAATAACGAATAATTCACAACGAACAATCCCTTATCAATCACTTATGTAATAATAATTATCAAGAATATGTAACTAAACTCGTTTGGTAGTTTTTTTTTGTAAAACATATTATTATGCATTGTACTTATAAACTATACCTAACTGTTGACTGTACGATATGCGTGAATAAAAAACGCAGTAAAAGTTAGCAAATATTGGTTTAATGACGCAAAAAACAAATTATACGTTGTTTTTTTTATAATTTCTTATATCTAAACTCAGGACGTAAGCTTATTATAGCATCATCAACTGCTTCCATATCTTTTTGTTGTGTATTGTTTTAATTATGATTGTGTTTTACACTGTCTTGAAGTAACTTGTTTTTCTTAGCTGTTGAATCTGCTTTATCAGTTATATTACTTTGAACAGTCTCAGTATTGTCTTCGACGTCCACATTTAGTGTTCTTACATCTATCAGTCCTTCTCCATCATAAGCTGGATTTTCTGTACTACCTGTTATATTCATTCTGATATCATTCAATGTCTTTCTTAAATTGTCAACAACTTCTTGAAATGCTTTCCCGTGAGTTTTCCTTGTTCCATTTCCGAAGAACAGTTTATTTAAAGTTTTCTGTATGAGTTTTTCTTGCTCACTCGGAGGTTGGGGAGGACTTGGGTTTTCTCCCCCTAAAATGGTTCCTTTTAGTTTTCGCAGCCGTTCTTTCATTCCTTTGTATATGTTTCCAAAAACACCAGCATCGCTGGCGCCTTCTTCAGTATTCCACAAATATTTTTTAGCGTCATGCATTTTTTCTTTGGTTGTATGTAGTAATCCACCGATAAGACCTCTCTTTTCTTCTTCAGGTCTATTATCAGTTTCTGTTTCTCTTCCGACGATGCTTTTGCTGTAAGACCAGACGTTTTTAACGTCTTGTCCAAGCGCATTTGTTGTATCTTTCACTTTTCCATACATGTCATCGATTAAACCACACTGAGTTTCTACTAAAAGAACTAATATTAGCACTGTAACTTTATGAACTGCATTATTCATTTTTAATTATGGATTTATGTTTTGTTTTAAAATAATTTCAATTAAAGAGCACTTTTCGGTGTTGTTATGGAATGTCACAAAGTCTTTGTTGTATTCTTATTTATAGAAATGGTTTATCAACAGTCTTGAACTTTTGACTCATGATTCATTTCAGATAGTGGCTGGTAAACAGAATAGGTAAACTTTGATTACTTACTATAGGTACAAGTTGTTATTCTCTACTACATTTTATATCATACAGAAGCGAAAGTAAGTCAGTTGGTTGGTCTGTGGTCCTAACTAAGAGTGACATCGGTTTTTATCTCGATACAAGCAAAGCTAGGCCATCACTAGTACTTATATAATTATTAAAGATTTATTGTCTGATTAAACATCGTTCAAAGGTCTTTACGACACCAACAATACTAACAACTGTATCATTCACGTCATTTATTTATATAAAAGCATAGTTTTATTGCTTTTTGTGTAGCCCTGACATCAAAAATGGCCGATAATAATATCGAGCACCTCATTTTGACGCAATATTCGCTCACACATCGTTATGGCTCCGCGGCACGTTGCCCAAATTCAATTCCGTTGGCTATTACACTACATACGGCCGATTGAATAGTTAAAATGACCTTTATTGACAAGTCTATAAAGTCGAGAATATTTTTTGTGTAGTAAATCTGGGATGTGCGTGGATAGGGTTGGTATCATAGAGGTGTTATTAAGAGCTCGTTTGGGATTCGCCTTGTGTTGTGTTTCGGGATGCTGGCTACATTGTTTCATGGCGTACGGTATTTGATTTTTAAAATTTGTACTAAATCGTAACCTAAAATTATACCCCTTGAGTCGATAATTATTTGTGCATTCGATTAAATAGTGATAGTATATTCGTTTGTGTTCATACAAACAAGATAATTTTAAGTAGCTAATACCCAGAATCAATTAACTATTAAATCTGGATGATATTAGAAAGTTAGAATGAAACATCTGGTCAAAACCAGCGCAATACAGGGAGTATTGGCGTAAGAGGAAAGAAGCCTATACCATGCAGTGGGTCCCTTTAGACTGATGATGATGATGATACCCAGAATCAACTCACGTTACTGTGATGTTTATTTGACGATCAATCAATTAAATGACTCTTATTTTTAAAGTTTAACCTACGGATCAACACAAACACTAATACTAGATTAACAAAGTTTGCACGACATAGTTTAATGTAAGTTATATACGGTTTACTCTACGTCTTCGTTAAAAAGTCAAGCAGACAATGGAGTCGCGTCCTTCATATAAAATTCAGATGTGGTTCCCGGCAGTGGCTCCACTTATTGTGTCAATATTCTACCGACGCCTCGACCACTGGTCCGCACACACAGAGTAAAATACTAACAGAGTAACAACTGAGCGTTACAATCTAGAAAAAAAAAACTACATTATAAAATTTGAAATAATCCAAGGGATTAGAATTATTAGATTGTTGACGTTGCGAGTTCCAGCAGTAATTGTAAATAACAGACATATTGGTTATCACTTGAATATCTAAGCTCGTAGCAGCATGCTACGTCGTAGCACCTTGTTCTAACCTATAAGTAGTATTAGGCGAATTACAGTCAAGTGCAAACCCATTTCAAGTAAAAAAAAAGTAACAAAAACACTTCAGGAATTTATATCCTTACTGTTAATCGACCCATTTAATTCACCTATTTGCGCTGTTAATGGCTAAATATATAAATACGTTACCACAGCTAGCGTGATTCTTTCAATTTGACGAATTAAGATTTTCTGCTTCATCTGATATATTTTGACCAATAAAAAAATGTGACATTCATTTGTCTGTCAATATTCTACTCAGGGTCCCAGAGGTCGGCCCGCAGCGAATTATGATCGCTTATTAAGACGGTTATTTAATAAAGCGGACGATCCAACCCGGGAGGCAGAAGGAATACTAATGCAGCTCTTTGTGAGAAAAATTAGCCACCTACGTGGTTTGCGCCTCGGAAGTTGGTAAAAAGCTCTTTTATTAATATACTTGGGTATTGCTGGATTGTCTGACAATTAACTTACCAGTTTTGGTTGCATGTCGTATATTCGAAAGTGCTTGTAGTCAATAGCGTAATTATCTATACTAATATTATAAAGCTGAAGAGTTTGTTTGTTTGTTTGAACGCGCTAATCTCAGGAACTACTGGTGCGAATTGAAAAATTCTTTTTGTGTTGAATAGACCATTTATCAAGAAAGGCTTAAGGCTATATAACATCACGCTGCAACTAATAGGAGCGAAGAAACAATGGAAAATTTGGAAAAAACGGGGAAAATTATACATCTTTTAGGGCTTCAGTTGCAGGCGTTGCGAAAACGGTTCAAGTCGTAGGTAACAGCTATAATTTATAAAACTGAAGAGGTTGTTTGCAAAAATAAATATGCCCAAAATAACTATTACACGCGGACGAAGTCGCGGGCACAGCTAGTCCTATATCTACCCGCCGCGAGGCAATATTGAGAGCTCATTTAATAAAAACCAGGGCAAAAACAGCTGTAGATAATGATGACGACGCTGTTCTTAATATTTATTGTAATTCTTTTGGTTTTATGTACGTGTCTAGGTACTTAAAACTAACATCAACATTACACAACATAGTTACATATTATGTAGTCCGATTATACTAATAAACTTACATGAGCAAGTATGATAATCACGCCCAGGCTAGTACCGAGTTTAGTCCCGAACTAGTTCGTCCCGAGTTCGAAGTAACTCGTTAGTTACAATCCGTCATAAGCATACTCAATGGAGACGTGAAACTTGCATGCATGAGGCTGGGCTTCATAAATACTTAATTATGTACATGCTTTGATGTACTCCTATACCTATATGTTTATGCGTTAAAAGAAAGATTTTTATTATATAGACCTTTTTTGTTAACTCTTCCGCCATCAAAATGGTTTTAAATGTCAATTCTATTATAAGGGAATAAATTAAAGTTACATAACAGTGGAAGTTGGTAAGTAAGAGGCATAAAAATCTTTGATGCATCTATTTAGTTATAGAATTTGACTTGATTTGATATGTACATAATAGTATAAATAATATATATTTATTTCATTTAAGTAGAATTAAGAAGAAGAAGAAAAATTTGAAGTCAAAATGTTTGTGGATTTAACATTGCTGAGAATTAAGAGAAAAAATATCTAATAATATAGATGGTCTTATTATATGTAATTATTTACCTTTTATTGCAATACATAAAATAGTAAATAGAACTTCAAAAATAGTATTCCAATTCACACTGACTTTACACACTTTACACACAAAAACTTTACACACAGAAAGTAGCGAACTAACATATAAAATTAGTAGTTAAGTTACACATATATAGGTAAGTACAAAGGAAGTATACAAGTTGCAACTCGTTAACATCAGGCAATAGGTTCCGGCGGCGGCGTGCGGCCGCTGTTTCACTTACAGTTTGTTTTCATATTAGAGACCCCTGGGGCGCGTTGGAATCCTAACAGACACGATGATAGATCAGAAATAGCTGAAAAAATAAAATGAACACTTTAGAACAAAAGTACTTAGATTCTCTTACATCAAAACGCTTATATTATAATAAATATTTTTTTGAATTGACTTAAGAGTACTAATTTAATGTATATCTTCTTATTCCGAAATGAGTATACATATGTACTCGTATGCACTTGCGATAGTACTGTTAGACCTGGACGAAAAGCCAAAATAAAGCGTTGAAATACACAAGAAAACTTAACTAATAACTAGTTAGGTACATAGAATGCAGTTTTTTTTACCATTATGATAACTAATCATTAATTCCTGCACCGATCATATCTACATGGTTAGAATCTGATGTAATTGCTTGTAATTGTCATAGCGCTAACTTTTCTTTATATTGATATGCAACGGATGATCCTTGTTTAGAATTTAGAATTTCGTAATAACAATGTATATTAAAATGCCTAATAAAAATGATGTGGGAGTGGATGCACTTGCGCTTCAGGCTCTTATGAGACCTACTGCAAGGTGCAAACACAACACAAGTACGTATAATTAAACTTTTTGTACCTTTAAGACATATTTATTGTAGCTAAGTACCTAGATGTAATATTGTTTTGGCCCAATATAAGCTTTTGTATTTGTACAGGTAACTATACAGATTATATATTTTTTTTACAAATGTTGTGTACGGAACTCTTTGTATAAAGCATTCACCTACGCCAAAAGAAAATTGCTAATGTTTTTCACTGCCGGCTGATTGCTTGGTAAAAAACCTTTCCCGATACTTGATGGTACAAAACGAGCAATCGATGCTGTTGTTCGATGTTCCTAGTAATTTGCACAGAGTAAATATACATTGGAAATTTTCTCGCTGTGTATTTTAAACTGAAAATTATGGGCGGTGTTTACCAAGATTTCGCTATATAGGTACAGACAGTTTACAGAAGTATGTATATTGCGTGACCATAATCTTACATAGTAAACTGCGGATATTCTGCATGTCTTTTTAATAGACATTCTTGAATAGGACAAACCTTTTTTCGCAGTCTTATCCTTAGCTTAATAGAAAATTAGCTAAAATTTAATCGCGACCGACAGTTGAATAAAAATAATGAGGCAGTGAAATTAGATAAAGAAAAAATCTTTAGGTATATTAGATAACGAAAAACCGGGTTGAGTACATATAAATATAATAGCTTTTAAGTTGAAAACAAGCCATAACTTATAATGCTATCTACTTTTAACAAAATATTCTTATCACCTAGTTTCAGAACATTTTCTTATATATTGGTAAACAAAATAAGGTTTAAATCGTGCTTTACCCGGGCCGGGTCGCACGCCGGGTGTTATCCCTTTACCAACTTGTTATCCCGACCGTATTTACTGGGCATCCCGCCGGGAATATTTTTACCAAATCCGGACACTATTTGAATATGATATTATTTCTGTATTATGACTATCACGACTTGATAATGGATAGTCAGTAGGGATCTTTAGTGCCTGTTGTAAAACAAACACGTCTGCATTTATCTAGAATTAAAATTTACACGTTTTACTCAAATTAAAAAATAGAATAATCCATATTATTCTTATAATCTTGAATAATTTAAATAATACGTTTTAAGGCTAATATACTATCAACGTGACACATAGATAAACACTGATTAGTTTATGTCTTGTTGATTTTCAGTTTCTAAATCGATGAGCCAGAAGGTCAATATTTTGTACAAACATATTAAGCAAAGTAATTAAACAAATAAATCAAATTCAATCCTTAATACTTTCTTTATAGAAATATTGTTTTATAACAATAAAGACAAAGCAAGCATTATGAAACAAAACAAATACCTCGAAATGATCCGCCTTTTGACTGGAATTCCTTTTACGATATAAGCCGGGAAGATAACGTTGCTCTTAAGCACCTAGAATAAGATGCCATCTTTACGATGGACCGATATAAGCGCCAATAAAATAAATTGGACAGCGCCGGCCTTTTATATGGCGAGTAGCAAGCGGCCAGCCACGGTGGGCCAGAGATGGAGGCTGAAACCGAAACGAAGCCTCAGAGCTGAAAATTACTGAAAACCGGAAAATAATGATGTCAGCGAAAGTTTTTTTTATATAATAAATAATCAATGAAGTCAAATAATAAGAAGTTTTGATAAAAGAATATGGCAATAAATATAACTAAGTTTTTGCCTATGAAAAGTTGTCATTATTTATGCAAAATTCGCAATTGTTGTATGAATGATTTTGTTACTTTTAGGTACTAGGTGACTGCAACGTTGTTTAGAAATTATCAGGCGGTACGGCGGCAGATAAACGCGAAATATCCTTATAACAATGTAAAAAAAGGTTTAAAGTTTTCGGCCTTAGCTATCTCTATCAAGCGCATCCCTAGTGCGAGGGTGCTATTTAGTCCGGACGCTATTTGTTGATATTCGTAGCTTATGATTGTCTTGTTCACTTTGTTCAGTATTGTCTGGGGTCAAACATTGTCTATGGGACTGTGTCTAGCTTTTGTTGTTTACAAATTAGCTCTCGTATGAAATTGCTAAGAGGAATCTTATCTGCTTTACTATTATATTGTAAAGACAGTATTAGACATTTTATTTGACAAAATATATTATTTAATTCACAATAAATTTATTATAGAAAGACTGTTTAATTTAGCAGCTTTATATGTAGGTATGCTATTTCTAAAGGTCGGTAGGTAAAGTACAGGTCTATTAGGAACGTTATTTCTAAGCAAAAGCACTTAAGACCTTTTTAGCCGTGTAAGCAATACAACAAATTTACTTCCCAAAAACATGAAAATGAAAGCCCAATTTCCATCCGCTAGTCAAAACTCGGTTAACTGTCAAAGGTGGCAGAAATGTGCTTTTTCCGTTGATTTTGCTCACGTAATCGCCTCTCAAAGGTTTCCAATCGACTCTCGGGAATCGCAGCGGGAATGTGTTTTTGATAAGTGTTTCGCACTTCTATCAGAGAGGCGTGTTTGCGTTGTACTTGGTTTGGTACTTCCGAGAAATGGTATTGATCAAAAGAAGCAGTTATGTTACCAAATATAGTACACAAAACTGTTATATATAAAGTTTGTTATAAGGATTCATACGTTATTGTATAACATATTTACGTCAAATAAACGAATTTTGTATTTCTTTGTATTTTTGTTATGACTGAGCTAATTACGTGATAAAGGCTGGTAGTCAACCTATCCCACGTAAAAAAAACACTGTAACCAAACTATTCTTGCATTCTTTAATAAAAAAAAACATTGAATACATTGGAATTGGAAGATTTGTAAGTCAGCTCTAATAAAAATAAATATCCCAGAACATTGAACACAACACCATCAGGCCCTATACTAAGCAAACGCTTAACAAGGGTATTGAGCATTACTTCGTTTTAAAAAAGGTCATTGTCTAATAGTAATGTAAAAGTATGAAAAATATCAAGAACAGAATTCTTGATATTTTTCATACTTCAATTGACAACAGAAGGTTTAAGATACATCTGACCACAGCTGATAATATAGCCTTATTACATACAAAAAAAAACACCAATCAGGACCTCAACACCAACCCAACCGTCCTGTCAAATGCTGTCCAATGGAAGCAAGCTAGCTCGCGGAGTCACCGACTGCGGGCGAGTGGCTTGATTTACGATATGCGAGCGCGAGTATTTGCATTTTGCTCAAGACGAGACCGTTTTAGTGAAGCCCAGGGATGGATTGAAGATAGTCCATAACGACATCCTAACTGGAGGTAAACTAAATGCAGAGATCATTACGAAACTTTCTTTATATTCTGTGTATATTTGTTCAGCTAGGCATTTGACTTTCAGGTCACCTGAAGTAAATGCTGTGATCGAAGGTAAAACTTACATGTACTGGAATGGAACTGTATAAATGTACTAGCTGGTGCCCGCGACTTCGTCCACGTAGAATAGTTATTACCATAAAAACGGTTCTAGTGAGTTAATCTTAGACATAGACATATACTGTTGCAGACATTTTGTTAAATCATTTCAAGAAGAATAATTCTTTGTGCATATTTTTTTGATATCTTGAACCGTTCTCGCAGCGCACGCAACGGAAGCCCTCAGAGATTAATAATTTTCCCCGTTTTCTCTACATTTTCTATTGTTTCTTCGCTCCTATTAGTTGCAGCGTGATGTTATATAGCCTAAAGCCTTCCTTGATAGCTGGTCTATCCAACACAAAAAGAATTTTTCAATTCGCACCAGTAGTTCCTAAGATTAGCGCGTTCAAACAAACAAACAAACTCTTCAGCTTTATAATATTAAGTATAGATAGTATATACAGTATAGATATAGCTTTGTATTCTAGAGTCATCAGCATCGTTATCTGTAGCTGTTATCTACCCACTGCTGGGTATTCTGGGTCCAACTGCTGGGTAGTTATCACATGTTCTACTTAGAACTAAAAACTGAGCTAATTACAACATTACGACAGGAAGATATTGTCTTATCGTTTGATGTAAGAAATAATTGGCCATTTCTATATACGGCTGGTAAGGCCTTAGACAAGAGAGAAATAATAACATAGAAAATTTCCAAAATATTTATTGAAAAACTTATAAAACAAATTTTACTAATTAAAAATAAAAACTTAACTAATTAATAACTAACTTATAAACTAAAACCTATAATAAACTTAAAACACCTATAAAAAAAGTATATCTGTCGGCAACGTTCCCAGCATGCTGGTGGCATTGGCACGTCGGATGGCAATGCTTATCCTTTGCGCCAGAATGCGCCAGCACGCTGGTCACGGAATATATTTTAATATAGAATATAATTTTCTATTATTATACAAGCTATTGTCCGCGGCTTTGCACGCATTATTATACATATAGCACTTCCTCTAGAAACACTCAATCTATTTAAAAACTGCATCAAAATCTGTTGTGTAATTTTAAAGCTAAGCATACTTGCTTCAGACTATGTAATAATGACATAGTTATTTTGTATCTAACAAAAATCTTATTGGGCAAAAGCATTTATGATGTTCCCTACTTCTTCCCGCTCCACCTGAGCGGGAAGAAGTAGGGAACATCGTCGTTTAACTGATGTATTTTTTATATTTACCTAATTACTTTGCAGTACGTCCCTGTGAATGAATCTCAAACCAAGAGGCTTCAAACCCGATATGGTACGTATGAAGTCTCTCATTTCGATCGAATGCGATTCGAGCAGATTACCTACTCGTACGTGCTTTTGTGAGTTTGCCGAGATGCTCGCTGGATGCGGCTCTCGCATTCATATTCTAAGTATAATATGAATTTGAAAGCTAAAAAGCAAATCTATATTTGAGACTATTTTAACCGACTTCCAAAAAAAGGAGGTTATCAAGTCTTCTCAAAGTTTTTTTTTGTTTCTTAACAGGTCGTCCGCCTTACATAAAAATATAGGAACAATTTATTATTTGATTTGTCTATTAAAATGTTGTTAACAGTGTCCTGTAAAACAAAATGATAAATATTTTAAACATTAAAATACACCTTGCATCAACTGTTCCACCCGTTGGTGAGCTGCCAAATACATTGTATCTCAGTATAAATGAGGTATAAATACTTCTCAATATCCCCAAACTTGTCAAAAAATGAATTCCTTAATTCCCCTTCCAATAAAAGAAAGGCAAAGAGGCTTACGACAGCTAAAAGCTTTCGGAACCAATATTTCTGATTAATGCAACCCCGTCTTCGAGAAAAATCCTTTACACTCACCCTTTCACATCTGCCAAGGGATTATAACCTTTAGTTTAAAGACTGTAAGGTAGTAAATTGATCAAGGAAGTTAGGGTTCCCACTCAAAACTTTTTCCTAATGAAAAATGTAAGTTGTCCTAAGTTTGGTGTCGAGAGGGTACTTAGCAAAGTATCGCATGTTGAATGACAAATGACCAGAGCTAAGTTAGAGGCTTAGCTTAGAGGGCTTCTGTTATTGTTGGATGGCCAACTTGAGAGATGTAGATAGGTAGTGGTTTGCTAAGTTTTGTATGGGACAGTGGAAGAAACTGTTGTTGTGGCTATTTTTTTCGTACAAGTAATGTTTGATATATACCTATATAGGTAAGCTGGTGGGGTAGAACGTAAAATATTTTGCGAGTTATACCAATGTTGAAAAATACAATAAGCAGCAATATTCAGCTTTAATAAGTATTGTCTTTTCCATTACAGTCTTTCACTGGTAAAAAATCCAAACATGCGATCATCCAAAATGTGATTGGTATAGCAAGACTTAAAACCTAAAGTGGCATTATACTAGAAATTCTTACGTCTAGATATCTATCTATTTTATTACGCATGGTTAGGTACTAATCACTCATAACTATTGTAGCTACTTATTGGCCAGTTTAGGTACCTAGGTACGTACCATCTCTGGTGTCGAGAATTTATCAAGCCACCCTAAGGGCTTCTGATATGACTTCACTATCTACTGCCGTACGTGACAGTAGGTACCTAGATTTATTTAAGTTGACATATTGTATGCTTACATACCTATTATTATGTTTGACATGATTTTAATAACAAAAATTTCATTATGTCATTAATAAAATTGACATTGTAATTTCTAAAATTTTATAAAAACTACTTAAATGTTATAAATTCAATTTGACGAGATATTGTAATTTGTGTAGCATATTTTATGATATTAGTACTTATACCTATGTTACAACTTTACATTATCAATAAAGATTCTTTATCTTTATCTTTATGTCACACAGCCAAGACCTACAATTAAACGTGTCATCCGACCCACGAAAGTGCCCAAAATAGATGTAGGTACCCTACGTACCAAACACAGAAGGGTTAAAATCACAACCGGACCCTAATTTACATAAACATCCAAATCTATATTGCTAAAAACAATAGAGTCCATTATCGGCGCTGACTCAGCCGACTCGATACTTCCATTAGACGAGACAATACTGATTCATGACCGCACTTTGCCTAATCATACTCGATAATAAGGGGAGAATTTGCACTAGATAAATTAGTAGGTGGATGAAATTGGAACTAAAATGTTCTGATAGATATTTTTACAACCATTCTATACTCTAGTATGTATAGCGGTATCTTTTCTTTAAATGTTTCACGCGAACTATTAACTACTTAAATGTAAATATGTGCTTACGATAATTGTCAAAAAACATTATATATAGTGTTCTACCCTATAGCGTCCCGGAATTAATTTTCCATAAAATAGCCCCTTAACAATACTGATGTAAAAGTGCTGCTACCACTTGCGTACAGTTTTCTTGTAGTGACTAGCGGTTAGTTAATCGGCTGTTATTGTGCTACGTAATTAATTAATCAATTACTAATGGTTTTGGTAGGTGTTGTGTTAAATTAGATTTCAAAGTGACCAAAGGTTTTGTTTTAGTGTGTGTGTGTGTGCGAAGTTATTTCAAATGCTTGTATTTATTATAGTTAGTCTGTTAGTTTTAAAGAATACATACACTATTACATTTTTTTATTTACAATGCAATGAAGTTACTAAAACAATAGGATTAATTTTTACTCATATTGGCCAGACTATGTATAGGTTTAATATGAATGAACCTACTCGCTAATCTAAATATATAAAACTCAAAGGTGACCGACTGACTGATATAGTGATCTATCAACGCACAGCCAAACGGCCAAACCACTGGACGGATTGGGCTGAAATTTGGAATGAAGGTAGATTTAAAGATCAGGCATCCGCTAAGAAAGGATTTTTGGGAATGCCACTTTTAAAGGGGTGAAATAGGGGATGCAAGTTTTACTTCTTAAAGCGAGCGAAGCCGAGAGCACCCACTAGTATATTTTATGAATGAACCTACTCGCTAACTGAGTATACTTATATTATGAATTATTTTGTATTATAGTATTTTGTATTATTAAAACAACATGTGTATAAAAATATAAACTTTATTTTTAATTCTACAACTGATATGTTAGTTTTAACTATTAACTAGTTACTTTCATATTCGTTCATTTACTTACAATAAAAATGCGATATTAATAAATCTAATTAAATGTATCAAACAATACTAAAATTATGAATTTATTTATTGAAAGTTAAACTTAACTTAATTGTTAACTGAGATAACATGTTTCTTTGTTCAAAACAATCACAATATAATTTTAAAACTAGGGTAACATTTAATTACCTAACACTAATAATTACATTTCATAAATTTCGAGGAAGTATTTAGTTAATTTAGTAAAGAACATAACTAAGCAAATTGTCAACGCCAAACTCAAACGCCAACAGAATTAAAAAAAACAATAGTTTTTTCAGTTGACTTGTTAATAATATTTATACGGAATTTAAAAGCAAATATTCTTTCCATCTTGCCTTTAGAAGGTAATATTTGATTTATTATGGAATTATATTATAACTAATTCCTATACGAGGAAAAAAATTAATTTAAAAATATGCTTACTATCAGGCGAAAATACCAGTTTAGTCAAGTGCTAAACCCATTCTTTGTACAAAAATAAAACAAATGTGACACAATGTTTGAAATAATCAAGTAACTTACGCAATTGGTTGTACTTAACTAAAGGATTTATCGTTTATTAAGAGATTCACTTAGCATGTTTTACAATGGAGGTCTAAAGGAAGGTGCAAGGTCTATAACTCATCCCTCCGCCTCTTGAGAGCCAGGTCCAGGTGCTGGAACCAGGTGGAGTACACCTTGAGGGGGTCTGGTGAGGAGTGACGGTGGAAGGAGACGGGGCGGTCGCGGGACAGCACCTCCCGGGCGTAGTCTTGAGGACGGGCCTGAGGATGGAGATATTGCTAGTTGAAATAGTTGAAGCTCATAATTTTTTGTGTTTATTTCATTGCAAAGTAGTGATAGTACTCTCGATCGGCAGGGTCAGATTCTGAATCATTCTGGTAATCCAGGACATTATATATACGGACTACGGTCGACTGACTGTCAGGCGTGGATCACACTCATTTCCATGCTTCTCGGACTAAGCTACCGATAGCGTACTTAGTTAAAAAACACATTACAATATTACTACAAATATTACAGTCTTCTTCTTCTTATCGAAGGAGAGTGGCCAACTCTGGTGTCGAGAGTTTATCAAACCGCCCGAAGGGCCTCAGACATGGCTTAACGACTGCCGTACTAGACAAACAGCCGGGACCTACAACTTAACGTGTCATCCGACCTACGGAAGCGCCCAAAATGGAATGCCACTTTTCGGTCATCCACCCAACAACTGAGCGCGTCGATCTTTGCTTAACATTGGTAATCGCATGCGATTGCCTCCGCTAGCTGAGCTGCGGGCGCTTTATTACCAGTATAATATCAGTTTTAAGTTATTGCATGTATATACCCATGTAATTTTGCAAATAAACGTTTTTATTATTATTATTATTATTATAGATATACTGATTATATTACCTGGTGGAAGAGAGGTAGGTGTGTGACCGGTACCCGCAGACTGTGCCTGGCGCAGGCTCCCAGCGTCATGTCGTCAGGCGCGGCTATGTCTGCGCAGGCGCACCGCGCCGCCACCTTGGCCGCGCCCACGCTGAATGCAGTGCCGCCGCCACCCGTGATGTAGTCGTAGCCTAAAAAAGTATTAAACTGTTATTTTATTATGGTAATTATTTACCAATTCTATTTTGATATAGTAAGATACATACTCGAACCTTTTATTGTAAATTATTTTCTATGACGAGGTATGATAATTGCCGACATTGTTTCTTATTTAGTTATTAATGAATAACATTAGCTACATCACGTACCACTTTTGACAAAGCCCCTTTACAGCTGCCTTATTATTAAAATGATTAGGTACTAATGTATAAAAATATTAATTATTGAATGTATAATCAACTTGACGCGTCGTTATGAACTATTTATTATTTTGTAAACCACTTGTAATGAAATATCACATAACTGACAATAAAAGAATCTGAATCTTAATAAAGAGCTAAAGCAATAAGCATGAAACGTGGTTTGAGTATTTGACTATTAGCGTCTTGGAAAAGCCTTTACTTAGCTATTAAAAACAAAGGTGTATGTGTATATCAATACTAACATTTATGGACAAGAGCATTAGGCTATAATTTCAACAGTCTCATTGTAAAATTGTAAAATGAAGATGTTTGAAAATTCAGTTGATTTTAACTAAATTACACAAAACACTACCATTTGCCCACCGTTGTGTTGAACTGACCTTTAGGCGCTGTCTCCCGTTTCCCGTATCCATACCCGTACCGCTCCCCGAGGATGGTGACGTCGTCGCCGCCGCGGTAGCAGCTCAGCACTTCGCACAGTCGCTGCACACTAGCAATAACAACAATAAAAGAATTATAATAAAAAAATTGAAGAAAACCCCCGTAACTGTAAGCATTCAATTACAACATCCATGAAAAAAATATAGATCTATCAGAAGCTAAGAAGCTATACTTAGACACATTGATCTACAAACGTACAAAATTATACAAACACATACCTAGAGAAACTTAAAAAATCGTATACTCTAGGAGAATTTTCGAGTCGCAGAACATTGGAAGTTGATGGTACCGATCTAGGTGATAAGCACTGTAAGATTCATCAGTAGGTACTCGTATAAAAATAACTAAATAATCAAGTTTTCAAAGCATACTACTCACCCGAGTATGGTATCGTCATCGGCGAGGAATATCCACTTAACTTTATGCATGCTGCTTGCTCGTCTGACGGCATCCTTCAGTATGAACATGGTCTTGGCGCAGTGACCGCTCTTAGTGTTCGGGATGCCCGTGTCTATCGACGGGACAGACGGATCTACGGACAGACATTATGTAGATAAATCTGTTTGTTGATTGTACAGAACCAAAGGGTAATACTCACTTATCACCATGGGAAATTGAAAATTACTTGATTTACAAGGCTATAATTTGGTACGTTTTAGAAACTGGAGCTGAGGTTTCGCCGGTTTGTAACCTTTAAAACTCAATCTCTAGCATGACTAAATATCTGACAACCACGTTGTATATTCAGCCATTGCCTAGTGTGTATGTGCCATGTAGTAATGAACTTCATATATTGTGAAAATCTTGCGTTTTACTAATTTTTGAAGTGCCAATTCTGACTGTTAAAAATAGCAGCTACAGTCCAAATTATAGAAACATCTCGATAGTTATCGCTGTATTAGCTTATTTAAATCGATGTTTACCTTCCGTATCACTATAGAACAGCAGATGCGAGACATGTCTCCCCCACGTCTTCCGGACGAGCTTGGCGCGCGTGTGATGGTTCCCGCGCCACGTCTTCACGGCGAACAGGACGGAGTCCTCCGGTATGGGGCTGCCCTGCCGACACTCTGGACTTTACTACAACAGTACTAACAAACAATTTACAAGGATACCTTAGTTGTTGGTTAGTGTTTAGGTACCACTAACACAAAACTTGTGCAACTTCTTATGCGAGTTTTAAAAACTAAAAAAGTGTGTACTTAAATAGATTTGCGGCAAGTAACACGGTTTCATATTAATAATTGATATTATAATTCTATTTTAAATACAAAAGGGCTGTCACCGAAATCTGCATCTATGTATGTAGTTTCGAAAACATATTAAATTGCAGGTCATGGCGCAGAACTATAGTAGGCATCTTGAGAGTAATTTAAGCCAGTGATTTCTCTGTTGTGTCATGAGTGTCATGCGTAAAATTTTACTATAATCGAATCGAGCTAGTCATGCTTAAAATTTAAGTGTTATCGAATCCAGAGAGAGAGTTGAAGCGCTAAGTCCAACTATCGAGTATATCCATAAGTTAGTTTATATAGTTTATCTATGTCCAGTTACTCACACAGGTGTCAAACTGGGCTGGGTAAGTGGCACAGTTCTCTCCAGACAAGATACAGAAGCTAAGGTCTGCTGTGAGGAGTGGTCCCGGTGCTGAAGCGTTGCCATACACCAGCTGGGCTAGCTCGAAGGCTGGGTCTATTGAGAAGTCTGCCTCGAGACGACGCTCGCCGCTTTGGATTTGAGCGTGTAACCTGGTGGAAAGAGAATAAAGTTGCTTATAGTTACTTATCAATTAATCAAACTCCGTCATATTCATATATGCATGTATAGAACTAGTGCAAAACGGTTATATCTATCTAAAAAAAACGCATATATGATATATATAGAAGATTAACTCATCGTATGGGACAAAGCAAGATATTTTTTTTATTTATTTATTTTTTTATTATTTTTTATGTTATAATATAACAATCTAAAACTGAGGCTGAGCGTTGGTGTGAGTATTATTTTCAATAACACAAAATCCCAAATTAAGGAAAGCTTGAAACCTCGCGAAAAATATAAAGAAAGATTGAAAAGTTTTGAGCAGAAAATTTTCACCGAGAGTGCGAGTGAAAAGTTTCTATACACCCCGACCTTTTATAAAACCACGGCCTCCATTAAAAAAACCACGAACATCGTCCGCGCATTTAATCACCATCAAACTCCTTATAATCGAGCCCAGTAAAAAGGTTCTACGCAATCTATTACCAAAAGGGACCACATTAACAAAGTGCTCTGTGCCTTGCTTTATTTCCTAAAACGAAGTGTTTTGTCAAAGTTTACTGATTACCTCGGTGTAGATTCGCGATAGGCAAGAATTCGGATATTCACTATCTATCAATATTTTTATATATGTGTCTGAAATTACTGAAAAAACTAATCAAACTACTTTTGTTTTTTTTACGTGTGGTAGGTTTACATTTGACTACAGCCTGCCTGATGTTAAGCATTGCTGCAGCCTAGGGTGTAACACGCTTACCTAGAAGATACCTATAAACTCTAGATTTGAAAACCCCTGGATTGTAGTTCGCAGGAAACACAGCTTCTGGTAAAGTGTTCCAGAGCTTTGCCGTCCGTACAATAAACGTATTTGTATAACGCAGTATGCAACTAAAATTATTTTTCGTTGCTATCTTAAGATCTAATCAATTAAATAAAATATGTAAAAAAGGCACATTAACTGATTGATACCATCATACGTAGAATAATAGTACTGTCTAGTAAGTCTAAGAAAAAATATAACAAAAAAAATTAAAAACTTTTTTTTTCTAGACTGATTTTTTTTAAGTATGTAAGTAATTTTATAATTTTGTTATGTTATCAATTTAATTATTGTCTATTTCAGTATCTATAAGTGGCCAGCCTGCTGTAGAACTTGTCACCGAAGTGTGTAATGTAGGCGATTCATCATCTTTATAAAAAGCTCGCAAATTAGCCAGCTTTTTTGGCAAGCTGCACAGCTGCGTGACAAGCTTTCTACTTTACAAAGCACCTGGCGCGATTAACTTCATAATTGTTGAGCTTTTTTAATTGTCGATAGACTTTAAGAGTCAAATTTGAGTTTTCACTGCTTGTCCACTGCAAATTTGATGTAAATTATTACTAGTTAGTATTAAGAAGTGAGAATTTGAGGTTTACGAACAACATATTACCAATCTCACATTGAGATACCTCAACATATATGTACATAACTAAGCCATGTTCTGGGAAATAATATCTAAAAGGTTTCAGATATTAAAAATGTGTATGTCTATCGCAGTAAAGAAAATAGTAACGAATTTTGAATGTGAGAGTGTAATGTAATCAAATTACAGTACCTATATCTACCTACTTATTTCTAAATAATTACTTGCTTTTAGAATTACATAGATATATTTTTTTCAAAACATATTCATATTCTAAAAGTTGGTATGTGTCTTGAAAATGCGTTCTTGTATCAAAAAATACATTTGTGTAGTCTGTCTTTACAATTGAATAAGACGAAAAATGATCAATTCTTACGTATGTATAAGTTCCATTCGCATAGCGAACCCGCTCGCGAAGTTGGGGTAGACGAAACCACCTTCCTCCTCCAACTCCTCGTAGACGGTGAAGTGGTGGATGATAGTCGGCTCGTCGTCGCTCAGCGGGTAGCCGACCCACATCGTGTCCTGGGAATAATAATTGCTTCTTTTTATATGAAGCAAAAGCTAATTTATATAGGAAATAACAAATAGAGATAAATAGCACTTACCAATGTGTAATAAATAATAAATAGTAATAACTACAAGTATTTTGGGCGCTTCCGTGGGTCGGATGACACGTTAATTTGTACGTCTCGGCTGTCTGTCTAGTACGGCAGTAGTTAAGCCATGTCAGGGGCCCTTAGGGCGGTTAGAAAACTCTCGACACCAGAGTTAGCCACTGTCATTCGATAAGAAGAAGAAGTATTGAAAATAATTCTAGTGATATCAAGTACCAAAAAGTATATAGACAGTCATAGGGTAGAAAATATGTACATTTAGCGTAATTGGCATTCGTATTATCGGCATATCTGACTTCGTCTGTTAGCTTTTTGATAACATTTATTGGCATCGTTTTATGTGATTTGCAACAGATGTTAGACAACGAATGCTTATGAGCTGGTGTGTTGTGTGCGATATTAAAATACAACCACTACTAATGGAGTATATTTTTCAACGATACACATCTATTTACCTCACTTGACAATAAGAGACATGTTACATGATCTGATAAAGTGTGATTATTTAAAGAGAAGAGACATGTTCATTCTCGTTTTAGTTCTTTTACAGATGTTTGCTGTCTTTCTTAAATACCTTTTGTTTGTCAGCAGCTCGCAGCGCTTCCAGCAGCTTGTGGCAGCGCACGGCTGTGTGTGCCTCCGTGAACAGCACCCACCGCACGTCGGTAGCGCCGTACTTGTCTATGAGGGGTGGTAGCAGGGGTATGATGGTCCACGCGCCAGCACCGGGGAAGTCTTCATGGGTCAGGTGGACGGTTGGGTACCTCTGGGAGAGAGGGAGTGTTAGAAACATGGTTTATGACACGCAATTTGATCTAGAGTATTTTTATTCTAATACACATATTTTACATTCTGCTGTTAACTAGCGATTTAATCAACTGATGTTACTCTGGCATTGATTACGACTCAACATTTATTTTTCTGATATGGCTTCTGCTGAGTCTGACTATCTGGTTGTATTATTTCAATGCTGAATTTAAAGTTCTAAAGTCTTTTTTAGTACCAAGAACTAGCGTTATGGGTCAAGTAGACTTTGGGACTACGTAAAGGTTTCTTACTAAATACATGATATAAGAGAACTTACATTTTCTATCTGCATCACTTGCGTCTCGATGCTCTGCTTGAGTCGCTTGGCCACGCTCGCGTGGTACGGCTCCGGCTGACTAACTACTGTGAACACTACGTTCCTAGAGTCTGGAACAAGAGAAAATTAATCAAAATTAGAAGGTAGATTACTACTTCTATTTAATGTGGAGTTTTGCTTAAAAATAATAATATTGACGAGTTAATACGATTGAATTTTCGTATAAAAGCCACTTTTTATGTAATTTGGTGTTTCAACAACATATATCCTTAAACATTCTCCAAACGTTTTTCTTCTATTTCGAACATTTCGTTCAAATTAGCAACTACGGAGCACGTCCATGAGGTATGGATATGCAATCAAATTATTCCAATTTATACATCTATAGTACGTGTATAAATTGAGCTATACTTAGTAACTTGGCAATAACTGAACCACAGGTTATCGACAAAACAGTCATCTATCAATCTCACATATCGGGCCTAACAATACACATGCCAATATTACCTACATTATATACAGGGCTACTCGTAAACTAGGGAACTTTTATGTGTAGCTATTTATTTATGGAGATATAAATAAAAACTTTAGTACTAAGAATCATCGTAATAATTAAGGAACCTATAATAAGGAATACAAGTAAAAATAAAATTATTTATGTTCACTGATGGTTTTTCATGATTTTCTTAAAATATAACTGGTATAAAATGAAACGACGGTGGGTTGACGATATAAGAAAAACCGCATGAAGCACTTGGATACAGTTCTGCGCCGGTCTACGCTGCTTCACAATGGACGGTAACAGGCTGATAATGATAATAAAATAAAAAAGATTTTATTAAAATTTCTTGCTAATCTTACCATCGCAAACTCAGGTTTTTACGTATGAATGTGTATTCCTATGTGATAAACTTGGTTGTTCCTAATTTACCGAGCCCACCGTGCATTAATACGATTCACCACTTCGTCTGTAACCATATAGGTACAGCGAGTGAATCACTCGCTATCGGCCGGTTACGCCATGTTTAGATCTATCGATCAACATCGCCATCACAACCTGCATGACATATCATGACTCACATCGGGGGTAACTACGAGTACGTTGCATATTATTATTTTAATATTACATTACCAATTTTAAACCAATTCAAAATAGTCATGTTTTCAATGAAAACTATATTTTGCAATAAATAAATACATAGCTATCATGATTTTATTATAAGTAAATCATCCCTAAGATCATCATCATCATCATCATTAAGATCAAAATACTATAATTCCACCCGATCGGGCATTTTTACTTGAAAAGCTAGATAAGCTAATCCTGCATTCTTAATTCTTAATAACCAGCTACGCTATTCAAAACAATACAATACAAACTCAATCTACATTTATTCTTTAGCAGGCAAAACAAAAATTGTTGCTATAAAACCTCAAACTGGGCACCAGCAACAAACAAAACCATGGTCAAAAAACAATTTAATTCGGTGCAACGTGGCTTTGTACAGAAAATAATTAAGGCATACAGAACCACCTCCCTGAACTCGGCGCTATTACTTGCTGGATTGCTTCCGCTAGACATACGAGTCCGAGAAGCAGCCTTACTTTATGTTACGAAGAAAGGACACTCCCAGCAAGTAATAGGAGATCGGGAAATCGAGACGCCAGTTGCCTACACCAACATACCGCATCCAGCCGAGCAAATGGTACTAACATTTGAATGTGTGATTAACACAGAAGCATTGGAGCAGACATTCACAGCGGACGGCATAAATATCTTCACCGACGGAAGTAAGATCGAGGGGAAAGTCGGAGCAGCTGTCACCATCCAACAAGGTCGCACTGAGATAAGTACCCGCAAACTCAAGCTCGACAATAGCTGTTCCGTCTACCAAGCAGAATTACTAGCCCTAGCAGAAGCCACAGATAAAGCCAGTAAAATTAAAACGAACAGCTGCAATATATATTGTGACTCGCGATCAGCTTTGGAAACTCTGACAAATGCAACTTCTCCCCATCCCCTCGCGGTAAGAATTAGAAATAATATCAAAGTGCTCGCTGACCAACGCACAATACTGAGATTATTTTGGATTAAGGCACATGCGGGGATGGTAGGGAACGAAAGAGCAGACGAGCTGGCGAAACATGCTGCGCTGCGACTTAGAGTGAGGCCTCACTACGATTGTTGTCCAGTATCGTTTGCAAAGCGAGAAATAAGGAAAGCGTCGCTCATCGAATGGAACGAACGCTATAAAAGCGAAAAACAGGGCTCGGTGACTAAAGCATTTTTTCCTGACGCGATTAGATCTTACCACGTAATAAAGAAGATAGAGCTGGACCACATCAAAGTGCAGCTTTTCACCGGACATGGAGGATTCCTGGCCTACCTGTACAAGTTCAAACGCAAGCCAAGTCCGGCCTGCGTTTGTGATCCTGATGTAGAAGAGAGCTCCCTGCACTTAATTACAGAATGTCCGGTGTACGGTAGATATAGATATGACACAGAAAATGAGCTAGACATAGATATTAAAGTATGTAATCTGCAAAACATTATGGAAAATAAACACATTAGGAATACATTTTTGGAATACTGTAAAAACATTGTAGTAAAAGTTGTAAATAAAAACAAATAGTAATTAAGATACGGTACAACTGCATAATTCAGTTTATGTAGTATGTGCCTATAAGTTTATGTTGTATGTATATAATTATAAGTAGGATTAATAAAGCATCCCCAGACTCCCATATTCCCTATCTGTGTATAGTTAAGATCGTCAATTTATTAAACACATGCATAGGACAAACAAAAGTAAGAAAGATGAAGGATGAAAGGAAAAATAGTATGAAGCGCGAAAGTGCGAGAAGCATAAAAGTGAGAAGTAGAATGAATGAGTCAGAAAATAAGGCCCCTGATATTGTCCGGGATCAGTACAATAAAAAAAAAAAAAAAAAAAAAAAAAACCTCAAACTAGCCTGGATATTTTGTTAACCCCAAACTTAGTATTACCGTCAAATCATGACTGATTACCTCACCCCCTCTTATGATGAGTCGGTTAACTATTCACCACATGACTTTGGACTTTACTCCAATACACATAAGAGCTATAGTTGGATAGTTAGTTTTCTTGTCAGGTAACTTGATAGTGCTTTAATGCTTTACCTAAATCCCAATCTCGGTTGCATTTTAACCCCTATCGTAAACTGCATAAACTTGACATTATGCAAGCAAATGGATCAGAATTTGCGAGTCAAGTATTTCAAGTAACCCAAGTCTTTATTACGTGGTGTTAGGGTTCAAAATGGCAGTTAAGTTAAGGCTTCGGTTAGCAATAGCATCAATCAAAGTTAAGGTTAGGTTTAGACTTCGTCGTATCTAGAAGTTAGGGGTTGGCATGTGAATTAGATTTAGGGGTTTAAGTCTAAGATGCATCGAACGTTATAACTAGAGTCTGTTTTGTGTTTATAGCCAGTTTATTAAGGTATGTTGGACACATCTATACTAATATTATAAAGCTGAAGAGTTTGTTTGTTTGTTTGAACGCGCTAATCTCAGGAACTACTGGTGCGATTTGAAAAAATCTTTTTATGTTGAATAGACCATTTATCGAGGAAGGCTTTAGGTTATATAACATCAAGCTGCAACTAAAAGGAGCGAATAAACAATGGAAAATGTGGAAAAAACGGGGAAAATTATTCATCTTTGAGGGCTTCCGTTACGTGTGCTGCGAAAACGGTTCAAAATTCAAGGAATTAATGCCCAATATATCTATACCACGCGGACGAAGTCGCATGCACAGCTAGTATAATAATATGAATTTTAACTATAAGCCATGAATGTAGCTGAGCGAAAATAAATAAGTTCGTACGAGAGTTGGTATCTCTGGCGTCAGAGTTTTCAAACCGCCATAAGAGCCTCTGAAAGAAATGTAAGGCCCGAATATGTATACATAGCTCTTCGAATGAAATTATTAGTAAAGTTTTTTTAAATGTATATTATTTAATTCAGTATAAATAAAACACCAAAAGGAAACTTCAAACTACTTAAACTGAACAAATCTATTTTTTCTTACTTCGTCACCAAATCCGAATTATATTTAGTGACGTTCATTTTGCTCCATATCATCAATCTCTCAAATCCGTGAAAAACAAAAAGATTTCGGGTTTCTTACACAAATTTAGGGCGATAAGATTTGGCGGTGCGATGTTAAGTTACAGGGCCGTTACTTTACAGGTTTCAGTGAGCTATGTGACTTGTATGAGTGGAAACCTCTTGATAGTTCGCCTAATAATAGGTCTTTACCTATGAAATTGCCGATTTTTTCTTACATTTTAATCTGTTTGTATCTTTTACGTACAGCTATATTTTTTCAAATACAGTTTTTGTATCAATTGTTGAATTATGTACCTTTTAGATAAAAAAAAATGTATTGTATAAAGTCATTGAAAACACCTCTCTCAATGTGTCGTCGGTTTCACTACTTTAACTAGGTATATTTTTATCATATACCTACTCTGTTTTTGAGAAATTTATATACGCAATGCATAGCTTTTTTTCCATATAACTATAGTTATCAATTGCATCTATATCTGTTCAGATATTTCCATACAAACATTTTTCTCAATTTCGTCATACAAATCGGCAATTTCATAGAATAGCTGATAATAATAGCTATTAGCTACATCATTTTTAATAACACTTTTCAATTAACGTAATTTTCCAAATTGAAGTTACTTAATTAAAAGTTTATCTATATTTTAGTGGTAGGTAACAGTATTACAAAGAGTTAAGTTGGCTTATAATATTTAAAGTTCAAATCTCAGAATAATTAATTAACTTTATTTTTGGCAAACAAACATCCTTCTACGCGAAGTATTTATGGCAGAAAAGAGTCATATTTCATCTCGGAACTTTTAACATCTTTCTGTCTGAAAGCTCATTAAAACAAACTTTTCTGCTAGTAAAATTAAAATGTGCATTAAAAAATTAGAATCATAAAGATTCAGCTTCTGTTCAGCTCTCAAAAATCTGAGCTTGGTTTTTCCCTAAAAGTAATAAATGAATAATCTACAAAAAATGTTATAAAATTCTGTAAAAAAATGTTTACACTATTTTTGAGGTGCCAAATATCTGAGTATTTCAGAGCCAATATAATTTCTTGTGTTAACCTTCTCTGAAAAAAACTTAAGCCAAACCATGTGTGTAAAAGAAAGCATTTGAATGCAAATAAAAAGCAAGCCCGCAATCTTCCTACATAATGCAAATTGGCAGATCACCTGCGACGCATTAAAATCACATTCGGCACTTTACGAGGCGCCGCGCCGCGCGCCGGGATATATGGCTAAGGTGAGACCGGGTACAAGCAGTAAGGGGATCGGGATATGCTTTTTTTTTTACATGACATAGGCTCACGCTTGACTACAACTTGCCTGATGCTAAGCAACGTTATAATCTACGATCTAGCGCGCTTGCCTAGAAGAAACCGGTTTACTCTCGACTTGAAGACCGACAAATTATAGTTCAAGGGGAAGAGTTCCACAGTTTGGCTCTAAAAGTTTGTTTGATAGGTATAACAGTTTCAAAGGAAGGTCGAAAACAAAGTTAGAGATCAAATGATTATAATAAAAATTATCAAATGAACGAAAACACATGTTTTAAATTATGCGTTGTGGTATTTATATATTTACTTGCGGCGCCCAGTAGTTTCACCCCCTTTAATCAAGGTAAAAAATAGCCTATGTTTTAATCCTTAATCTATTTAATAATCTACATACTGAATTTCGTCCAAAATCGTCCGGTTCAGCCGTTTAGGACTGTAGAAGTAACAAACACGCAGATACTTTCGTCTTTATATAGCACACTATTGGGTGCTCGCGGCTTCGCTCGCATTAAGAAGTAAAACTTGCTTTCCCTAATTTACCCCTTTAAAACTGGCATTTCCAAAAATCTTTTCATAGCGGATGCCTACGTCATAACATCTATCTTCATTTCAAATTTCAGCCCAATCCGTCCAGTGGTTTGGGCTGTGCGTTGATAGATCACTATATCAGTCAGTCAATCAGTCACCTTTGAGTTTTATATATATAGATAGATTGGCAATACAGGGAAAATTGTATATAAGCATTTTACCTGTTATTAGGGTATTATAAGAACTGTCTTTACTGCAATTATATAGCGTCCCAAGACACGCGGCCGGGGAAGCGTTAATGGCAGTTAGTAAGTCGAGCCTGCGAAATATTCGATAGCGTGACGTAGCAAGAGATAACGTAAACTCGGCTGAGCCCAGCTTTAGTAATCGTGGAGTTCTAGTAGGAGAGTTTAACACGGTTAGAGAAAACATGAACTTCACTTTAGTAAGACGTTTGTTTTAAACTATTTCCGTATTGTTTATTGTATTCTAGTCTATTGGACACGTTTCTATTTATTATGGACATACTCTTTTTTTTACAACGAATGGGTTTGCACTTGACCATAATTCGCCTGATGGTAAGCAATCATTACGGTCTAGGATGGAACGTGCTTACCCAGTCAGTAAGAACCGATCCACTCTCGCTTTACTCGTAGCTCACCCTGTTTCTGAATTTCAATGGATACAGTTAATCTTTAAACTATGTATTGCGTTCTCTTTTTATGGAGCCAAAAGTGTCGTAATAAAGTTTTTTTACGTAAGTATGTCAATCAGGCTATTCAGGTCGCCTGAAGAGATACATTACACACACACACACACACTCATAAGCGACTCTGTGGTCGAAGGTAGAATCTTCCCTAGAATAGAAGCTATCTAATAATAGATAATCCAAGCTTTTAAAGCGTGATGGATCTCGAGCCACTTCTACCTGTACGGTTACGATCACTATGAAAATATGCAGGTATTTTTACTTCGGTATTTTACGTTGAAAGTATTCAGGCACAAAAGCATTTTTAGGCCCAAACATGGCGGCATTGTAGCTGCGGGAATTTTCGAGCTCACTCAGAACGTACCTATCATGCCATGCATAGTTACTTTTTTATTTTTAAATGATGTATGTACATATGTACTACTTATATGTTTAATTTTTTATTTTTTTTTTTATTTTTGCAGGATATTTATTAAAATAATAAGAAACAATATTTACACATATTAACACTAATAGAACTAAAAAAGAGTATTTACATCTAAACTAAATTTAAACAATCTACATGTGGTATGGAGCCAAGAACGCTGGCTGCATTCCCACGCTGGATTGCTATAGAAATCCTTTGCGCAAGGAACCAGCCAGCGTTCTCGTTTCTCTTTAAAACAAAATTTAATAGGTGACAACGATCGCGCAAGGCTTCAAGCAGTGTCTCAACACGAATCTGGCCAATGGCTACATGCCCTCCCTTCTGCCAACCTCGGTACACTTTTCGACAATGGCAGTTTCAGAATCGCTATCGGCTTGCGAATTGGAGCTGCTATTGTCGAACAACACAGTTGCACATGTGGTAGCGATGTCGATAGGAAGGGCCTCCACGGACTTTCATGCCTTCGCAGTGCAGGCAGATTCTCCCGCCACGGCTCGCTGAATGATATAGTGAGACGGGCACTTGCCACTGTCAACGTACCATCGGTTCTTGAACCGATTGGCATGGTCCGTGACGATGGTAAGCGCCCCGATGGCCTCACACTGATTCCCTGGGAGCGGGGAAAAGCTCTTGTATGGGACGCAACTTGCGTCGATACACTAGCTCCTTCTCGCCTCAGTGGAACAGTACAAGCGGCAGGAGCCGCGGCGGACGCAGCAGAAGAAGCCAAGCGGCGAAAATATACATCATTATCGACTGATTAAGTATATTTTCGTACCGCTTGGCTTCGAAACTTTTGGTCTATGTTTAATTGTTTGAATTGTAAACTTCACTATCAGTATCTCTAATCATATTGGACACCTCAAAACTTTAATTTTATTCACTTACTTGTGAAGTCAAATTGTAAGGAGCCTAAAACTGGCTGGTAGGCTTAAGAATTATATATTAGAACAAGTAAAATTGTTCTTTTTGTCGCAAATGCCATACTACTAGATAAATAAGTAATTTGTTTACTACAAACAAATTCGTACGTTTACAGTTTGATCCTTTTATGATAAACCAGCTGATATTGTCCTTTAATAAAACGGATATTCTCTTAGAGTACAGATAAAACAGCTCTTGGCTTCAATTCATTATAGTAGGTACTTGAACTGAACAATATTTGTTCCGTCATAAAAGATTGGATACCGTTGCAATGTTTCCACCCGATGAGCTTTTTAATATTGAAAAGTATTTTATTATTGTAAAAGTTTTTCTGTTTTTTGATATAGTTGTATATATAGTCATAATTTTATCAATTTCGCGGAAAAGATCGCGACTAAAATCTTACAGTTAATAAATACGTATTATTTGCACGCTGTAATCGCATAAGGCACTTTTTTCGTAAATTGGCTATAACAACTCTAATAAAATTCTATTGGAAACAAGTGTTTAGAAAAAAAAATGCATGTCGAATTTTTACGAACTCCGTTTATTTTTGGCCTTTTGTACGAGTAAGTAGGTAATGCTTGTTTTTACAGCACCAAAAAAACGGTAGTTCAAAGCTCACATGAAAATGTGATTGGTATATGACATTCCATCACACATACACAGGGTTTCTAATAACTAACACATAACCTTTAAAAGTGGCTTAAATACATTAAAAAAAACTTTTGTGAAAAGAGTTTGGAAATTCGCGCAAAAGAAATTCGCACACATAATAAGAAAAGTTGAAGTTGATTTGATTTCAGTATTTTTATGATAATTTTATGATTTCTGTTCTAAATATTTGAATGTACCAACAAAAAAGAATCTATCTTTTGCTTGCAATACATTTTTATTTTGGAGTGATTTTTTAGTTTCCATAAGTTTATATTCGGCAAACTAACTACATTCGTACATTGAAGATACGAACATTGAACATATTAAAAATACATTATGGAGATATACGTCAAACTGATAACAGAACACGTTCCAAAAATTTATTTTCCACTACTATAGAATGTACATAGGATGCTATAGGTACATATACGAGTATATAACGCTTTGATTCAAACCTATTACAGAAACAAAGAGATTTTTCTATGCCGTGGGGGTGCGAAGGGTTCCAGCCATGTTCCGCAGCTGAGTGAGGCATCAATAATTCCCCGTCACAGCCGGGAGTTCCCCGAGGATGCCAGTCGAGGAAATCGACGTAGAATATGGATGGACTAGTTTAGTGCACCATTTTATCCACGAGCGGAGCCCTCTGAATAAAAAAAACTGATAGTGAAATGCTCACGCATTTATAGATATTTGTCTTCCAAAATAGATATACGAGGGTTTTTTTATGTATTTTACGGAATTACTTTACGCATTGTCAAGTATTTTTTATTATTCTTTTAAGTATGTCCTTTCTCAAAGATAGTGGTGCCATCATTCATTGGAATCGGTTTCGCTTTCTACTAAAAAAAAGTAGCTGTAATGACTACAGAAATAATTGAGTAACCTGGCGGAAATGGCACGCATCAAATAACTTTACTGAAATTTGCATTGAATTCAGATTTATTTTTAAACAAATATTATTGCGTAATGTATTGGCAAAGCCTGTCTTTTTACTGTAATGATGCGTGCTATGTCGACGCGTCGAAGCATCCTCTATTCCTGGGTCAGATCACGGCTGGTATCAATTTGTGCGAGCATTTATTTATACCTCGATCAGTGCCGCTAACTGGGGATTTGAACCTGGCCAGGGGCAGGGGATTGATTTGACGGTGATTAGGTGGTCAGATTTATTTATTTTTTGAATTACTGATGATGAAAGAACATGTACAGAATAAATACTTATGAAGCCTTCAAAATGAAGAAATTTATTTCAATAGTCAAGTGTGGTCCACGTTGCATAGGTTGAGTTAATAAGAGATCAGTTACGAGAAAAGTTCAAATTAACTGTTTTAATTGATTGCCGTGATTTCTAGCCGTCTGTCTCTTTACCACCCTAAAATGTAAAATCTGTCACGCGTCTGTCCAAACGCCTAACTATTTGATCAAGCAGTCTCAATTAGGAGACAATTGCCTGGAAGAGATCGCTTTTACCGCCATTTGTGGCATAAGATTTAAATTTTCTCTTGTTTGTGTTGTGTTCTATTTTATTTGTGTGTCCAATAAAAGCGTAAATCTATCTATCTATCTATCCATAAAAAACGCTGAAGTATATATGTTCGCCGATGACGTGGCAGCCCTAGTAACTGCCGAAAGTCTAGGTGCACTAAAACAAAACCTGTCCGATGTAGCGCAGCAACTACAAGAGTGGTTCGTAGCAAACGGGTTTGCACTAAACGTAGACAAAACTTGCTACATCCACTTCAACCTTGCTAACAAACCACAACATGACATGTCAGTCGGAGTAGGTGGCGCCACGCTGCAGCAAACACCATGTGTGAAGCTGCTAGGGTTCCATGTGGACCGCGCTTTGACATGGGAGCGCCACATAGACGCCGTGTGCGCGCGCCTCAGCACGGCATGCTACGCGCTGAGGCGGCTGGCGAGCTCCGCCCCGCGCGACGCCGTGCTCAGCTGCTACTTCGCCACCATACACTCCATCCTCACGTATGGAACAGAGCTGTGGGGTGATGCGGCTGAGTGCGAGCGGCCTCTTATACTACAAAAACGTGCCATCCGCTCTATCGTTGGAGCGAAGTGGAACACACCAGCGAGGGCCTACTTCGCTGAACTAAACATTCTGACGGTACCAGCCATATATGTGTATCAAATGTGTATGTATGTACATAAAAATAAAGAAAGCTTTAGTACCGCAGGACAATCACATCCCTACCAAACTAGGAACAGGGATAAGTTGGTACAACCCACACACTCACTGGTTAAGTCGTCGAAGTCGGTATATGTAGGAGGACCGACTTTATATAATCACTTGCCCGATAATATCAAGAATGCAGCTTCCTTCAATATATTCAAAACAAAATTGAAATTGTTACTTTTAAGTAACACTATCTACTCAGTAGATGAGTTTTTAAAATGTAAATATTAATTATACAAATTTATATAACATTGACTTGTAAATTGACATTTATTAATAAATTATTTGTATTTGTATTTGTATTTGTATCAATTTCATTCTAGTATAGATATGCTCCACCTCGGCCTACTGTGTCGCATATGATGACATGGTAGTCAAATGCCTGACTATCCAATGTAAAACAAGTTTATAACGATTTTATTGGCTAGTTTGCAAGGCAATATACACAAGTTTCCCATTCCAGAGTCTATATTTCACAGCCAGCAGTGGATTTGTGAGTATCATGTTGCAGTGCATTGTTTATCGCCTCGCCACCTGACTGATGGGCGACAGTGGCGCCGCTGGCTATATATCAACGAGGCTTACGGATATATCGAGACTATGTTTGGATCTATCTTTGCTGGATTCTAGGCGTTATGTTAGTTACTGTTTTACACGAGCTATTCTGTGTCTGGATTCGAGGTGTTGGAAAAGACTATGGTAGTTATTTTTATCATTGCTTTTGATTAAGAAATATATGATAGATTTTTTAATACTTTATTTTTTACATAGAATGAAGTAATAAAAAATAATGTTAAATGCATATCAAAACAAAAATCAAGATTTATATTTGTAGCAAAGTCTTACAAGTGGAATGTTAACTAATACCTAGTTATGTTAACCCAACTTTAGCAGAAGGTTAAGTTTAGTGTGATTTTTTTTATTTCTCCTTCTTGTGTAATAGGTATTTTAGGAAAGTGCGGGTTTATTTATATATATAAACAAAGTAATGACTAATATTTATTAAATAAAATCGTTTTTCAGTTTCAGCATACTCTCGTCACTCGATAAATCAATAGATGTCTGCACACATTAACCATCCAAGTAAAGATTGCAACCAGAACAAGACAAAGATAGATCAAGATAGATTCCCTCCGTCTCTCCGCCAGACTCATGTAGATCGGAAGAACACGACTTTAAAATACTTTTATCAGATCACAGTTTCCAGTTTCCGAATGCAAACAGGATCTTTACTTATACCAGGTTACTGGTAAAGCGGTGACTCGTATATATCTTTAAAATTGTTATTTTATCAAACAATGTACTAATATTTCAATCAGCAATCCCTATAAAGTTTTCAATGGTTAAATAAATAAAAATAAAACCTAGAGGTATTTGTTTAATGAGTAAAAGTACAGTAGATTCAGCCAGCGGGACCACAGGTCAAACCCCTATTTCATAAAGTTAAAAATAATTGACCACAATAAAATGGAAAGTTGCTACTTGGACCCAAAATGTTCTGAACACATATAAAATGAGATTATCAGGTTCTAGATGGTACCTAAAAGACTGATATATTAACGATGCGTAGTAACCCTGTACTATGCATCGTTTTTCTTCGAGATTTACTCTCGGATTCGATAGGATTTACTTTTGACAATGTTGCCGACGGAAAGCTATTCTCAGATTTAACATGTTTGTGTTCGAAAACAATGGTGTTTACGGTTAGAATTCAGATAAATACTATGCAATATTGGTACAAAGGCAACAACAACAACAACAAATTGTTAAGCCATGTCAGAGACCCTTAGAGGGCGGCTTGATAAACACTTGTTGTTACCAAATTTGATTATTAGTCATATTTATAAAAGATTATAAAGAGCGGATTAAACAACCAGCCTTCAAATAACTTATACTTATAAAAATAAAATAAAGAAGATTCTAAATCCAAAATCCAAAAAAGATTCCAAATCCTGTCCATCCAAAGATTGCCTGGAAGAAATCGCCTCAGGCGATAAGGCCGCTCAATGTGCATTAAATTAGTTTTTACATTTCTTTCATCGTGTAATTTTTTTGGTGTGCATTAAAGAAATATCTTATCTTATCTTACTCATTATTCAATTTCTCGAACAAGAAATACAATAGTATAAATTCCCTGAACAAATATACGTTAGCCTTATTATCTACTGCAGTAAATTTAACATTAGAAATGCAATAGCAGCTTTCAAGCAGCACTCGACGAGGTAATTGTGATATTCAGTAACCTGCTGGTCAAATATGACAGTAATTCAATGCATTTCTGTCTGATAAAAGTTTATGAGTACTACTAATTTATTCTGTAGTAAAACTAGGTTTAGTGTACAGCGTTTTATGTGACCTAGGTTTCTAGCAGGACCTAGCGACTGCCATACTTTGAAAAGTCATAACTTTACAGAAAAACTGTGAATGGTTTTTAGTGAAATAATCTCAAAAGACGAATCTATACCACGCAGTAATATAGTTAGCTTTTATTCAAATAAGCTCACGCAATATCTTATAAACTTGTTTGTACGAAGTGACGGATTATAATCATTTTTGGTAACCGGGTAGTATAGGGTTTTGAGAATCCCATAGACTAATTTAAATCCTCAAACACTCACTAGTTTGAACATAAATATTAGCTTACAACTTCTTCTTCATATCGAATGAGAGTGGCCAACTCTGGTGTCGAGAGTTTTCAAACCGCCCTGATGGTCTCTGACATGGCTTAACGACTGTCGTACTAGACAAACAGCCGGGACCTACAATTTAACGTGTCATCCGGCCAACGACAACTAAAAAGTGAACTAAAAAACTCAACGAATTTAAGACTAGTGCCTTAACGGAATCTTCATTTTTGATAAAAATTAATTAAACTTTGTTTGATATAGTTTTATTTTTGTATAATAGGTATAATTAAATCTAAGAAGTGAAATTATTTGTAAATTGACTTGCCCTGTACGGTGCGATGCCGTAAGGTAAATAAAAATATGATTTATGATTTATAAAAAGTTAAGTTAAGTTTACAACTGGGAAAATGTATTTCCTTTTGATAGCTATTGCGACTAAAGAAAAAAAAAAGGCTATAAAGGGAACGTACGTCGGCTTTGTATTATTAAACCAGTATTTACTATAGACATACTCGTAATGCCACCGGATAAATAGTAAATACTACAATTTTGCTGCAAGCTTGTTAATTTAGCGACGAACCGTTATCAAATTGAACCCGAGTTGGCCATACATGGTATACGCCAGTCCGCTCAAATGCTGATTAAATTTTAATCAAAAGCATTAGCTCGCTGATTAATCAATGGTAATCATTGGTAGACTAATTACTTACCGTTACTGTTATTGTGGTTTGGTGATGACTAGTTTTGACATTATATTATTTATATTCAATGTGCCAATATGAACAGTAATTAAATTAAAACATAAACGTGTCTGATATATAAATCAAGATATATTCATTATTTTGATCTGACTGCTCTGTTAGCTTAGTTGGTAGTGGCTCTGCCTTCTAATCTAGGGGTGCGGGTTCGATTCCCGCATAACACAAGTAATTATGCATAATAAAATTTGTTATTACTTGTGTTGAGTCTGGTCGTTTCTATGTATAATAAGTATGTATTTACAAAAAAAAAGTATATAAGTATTATATCAGTTATCTAGTACCCATGATACAAGCGTAAGCTTAGTATGGGGCTAGATGGTGTTGTGTGATACATCCTGAAATATTAAAAAAATATATATATTGTCCACGGCTTTTCACAGTTTTGGTATAATTGTTTCATCTCTAAATTTAGCGATGACGAGTCGCAGCGAAGGAAAGTTAAAATATGACTGAGGTTAGCAACAATTAATCTTTGAAATAACGCCTGAATCGATGTTAGATATGTATACTACTTTTATAGTATTATATAATATCATCATTATCCACTTCTCTATCCCACTGCTGGGCATAGGCCTCTGTTTGAACGTGCCAGCTGCGTCGATCTAGTGCAGACCTCATCCATAAAGATATATAATATAGCGTAACCAAAACACATACTGAAACTCTAAATGAACTCTATTGTGTAGGGAACCGACATTAACTGTAACACGTTCAAAACTTGCGGACAAATTCCATATCACATTAAAAACTTTCAACACTTCACTAAAGTTCTTGGTAACTCTTCAAGAGTATTAAATTAAAATTAATATCTCGGTTAGTACAAGTTGTCCCGCCGTTCGAAACTCCTCGGACATTATCTAGTCAGTGACAACACTGTCAAGATTTCTGCGGACAATATGGCGAGATAATATTGTAAGGAAAAGTTTGTGCAACGCAATCTTGGTACTTTTACTGACAATATTACTTTTAAAATTGGTAAAGAAGTGGTTTTATTTCAGTGGAAAGATGATTAGATACAGTTCAATATACGCAGTTTGTAGTAAATATAACGATTAGTATCTGGTGAAATGTGGTCTATTGCGAATATAAATATGGCCACAGATGTTATAATAATAATACGAGTAATATAAACAGGATATATGCACATATAATAGTATTTAAAAACTGAGATAAGAGCCATAATTCTCCAGTTTTTGTTCCCGATATTCGATACTGATAAGTTTATCCGGTATAAACCCGCCGTAAATATTTCACCAACTTAATACATGGTATGGATATTCGAGGAAAATAATTTCAGCCAGGATTGTTGAAAACAAGGCAGGTTAAAACAAAAAAGCCACACAAAATCGATGTGTACAAAAAACGATTGAAAAAGAAAACACTGATCGAAGTGTTTATTAAAATGTAATGAGAGTGGCGAGCTCAAGAGCCAAGGGTTTTTAAAACGCTCTAAAGGCCTCTGACATGGTTTTATGGGCGCAGGCATCTCTATCGGCAATGATTCATTCAAATTATCTTAATTATTAATTAAGGTGAAGCAAAAACAAACAACTTCATCTAATATTGTGCAGCAGTTGCATTCAATAGACTAGAAGAGGCACTTGGCTGCGCCCGTATTTTCAAAGCACTACAGCGAGAATCTTCGCCGTCAAATGAAGTGGTAGAATAATAAACAGACAAACGAATTTACATCTTCTATGTTGATGTATGGATGTGAGTAAACTGTGTCTTAAGAAAATGGAGCGATTAGAAAGTCTGTATCAGATTTCGTAAGCATGAGGAAAAATAGGATTTGTATCTACATATATTTTACTGTCTACTCGTAGCTGATTTTGAACATCACGATTTTTAAAATCAGAATGAAACCCACTCTTAATCATAACTTCGCCAAAACTTAATTCCCACTCAAATTGTTGCCAAGTACTTTATTCAAATGAGGCGAATTCTTTTGAGTTTTGTCGCAGTCGGTGCAAAAACTTAAAAGTAACTCGAGTAAGTTAAGTAAGTATTAAGTGAGTACATGTCTAGTAAATTATGCGGGATGCGCGCACGTTAGGCGCTTTAAGTTGGCTAAGTTTGAGTTAAGTTTTAAGCTCCTGTCTGCTTTAAGTTTCCTTCTGAGGTGGTCTTTAATACTCTTTTGTTGGGGAAACCTTGTTTATAGCTTTTCTTTGTGAAGGCAGTGAATGTTTAACTTTACAGCGAAGAGAGAGTTTATTCTGCAAGATTGTCAATTTGAAATTTCAGAGTGGTCTTTGTGGTAAGTTTACATAGACCACAAACAATCTGTAAACTGACTGTAGTCAAAAACAGTTTAGTACTTATATAACAGGTGTATAACTTAAGGGGCTGATATTATTAGAAAGAAATAAGAAAATAGACTACCTAGACGTAGGTTACTTTTCAGCCTGGATTAAGGAAGTAACATTTCTTCTAGGCAAGCGCCCTAGATCGTAGATTATAACGTTGCTTAACATCAGGCAAGTTAAAGTCAAGCATAAGCCTATATTAAGTAAAAAAAAAGTAACACCACAGTATCATTTTACTTTAATAATTCATTCTGATAAACTAACCACCAAATCGAACACTGGTCATTCACACGATTACACATAAAATCGTCAAAAATTTACACCTAAAATTCTTTTACTTTGATAAATTTCTTCCTTTGGCTTAATCAGTGAAGGGTGATAAAACCGTCGAACCATAACTTGTGTAAGCAAGCGTATTCGATTAGATATGAAAGCGGCACTCGATCGAGCATGCTCGGGGTCGAGCAATCGAATGGAAATGGAAGACGGAAGGCGGGATTAATGGCAGGTGAAGACGGGGTGCTTAAAGCTGTGTCACGAGCAGATTCATAGCAGTGGTGGAATAAAACGTTTTGTGCAATTAAGCTATTACAATTACTGTTTTTGAACTGGCATGTTGTAAACACCGAACAACACTTAGGCACGTTATATAAAAAATTGAAACTGAGTTCGATGGTGTTTAATTATTAGAATGCCAGATTAATATTTGATACAACTGAATTACACGCTGAATATAAATAAATAATTATATTATAATTTGTATTTGGTCACAACTAAACTAGTTCATTATCTATAATATTTTTAACTGTAAGTTCTTTAGTTTGCATATTCTCGTAACTTATTTTGAAAAGCAGTATGTCGACAACAATTTGATAAAACACTTACCAAAACTCTGTACACAATGTACGAAGGCGAGAATTAGCACCAACAATGTAACTGTAACAAATAGATTCAATTAAGTAAGTTTGCAAAAAACACCAACATAATAAAATAATAATCATAATTTGGAAAAGCTTAGTTACAAGTCACAATACAAAAAAAACATATTTACGAACAATCTAAATCAAGCTAAAGGAGGCCATTAACCACAGAAGCTTTTTCAAATAAGTTAATCTAAAAACTCTATCCGTACCTCTCGCGTACATATTGGCGGCAAACTTTAGAGAAGGGCGCGTACACCTCCCCCGGCGCTCAAAACCGAACTGAAGCCGTGAGTAAGGAAAACTTGCTACGCGAGCTACGCCACGCTAGGGTGCTACGTAGCTACAATTTTCTCGCAGCGTGTCTACGGATGGCTACGAGTGAAAAGTAGTTAAAGCAGCTTTTTTCTGGAAATCTGATATATGTAGATCAGGTCAGTATCAGGACCTATATGCAGTAATTTAGACGTTCAAAATCATTTTAGTTTGACGTATTACTCATTTTTTTCAATTATAGTTGCAATACTTTTGTGTGACTTTTACTTGATAATAAATAATTGACTTTTGCCCAGGAGTGGGACAATATATGTAGGTTAACAAAAAAAATAAAAAAAATTAATCAACATGGCGCACAAAGAAAATAAAAATCAGACAATTTTATTCACAAATTGTATCCTTTTGTCGTATGCAAGTGGAGTTAATTAACCAACATTGAAAACAAAATATCCCCGGTGTCCCAATTACGGGTAACACGGGCGATAATTGCAATCATTTGGCAAATTTAACTCAATAAATAATAACATGGGATTGGTGGTCGGTCATTTTCAAAAACTGGGTTGATAGTGTTTAATTAATTATAATTAATAAGTCATGCAATAGATAATTATTCATTTAAAGCGAAAAGTTTATATCCATTTGAATATAAGCTCATATATTTAACAGAAAATAAATAGGTGACCCTACCTGTTCCAGAAATTAAAAGCATTGCTAGTTGTGATTTTTTTTTTACATTAGATAGATTCACGCTTGACTACAACTTGAATGATGTTAAGCAACGTTGTAAGCTACGATCTAGCGCGCTTGCCTAGAAGAAACCGGTTTACTCTCGACTTGAAGACCGACAGATTATAGTTCAAGGGGAATAGAGATTCGGGCAAGGAGTTCCACAGTATTTTTTTTCCAATTATGTATAGGTTTGTATTGCCGGTAACAAACGCCGCTAAACTGACAAAGGACTAATTAAAAACCGCGAGACCGCTGGAATCAATCAGCCTGATTGGTCCATTTTATCTGAGGCACCTTCGTTGAGATTAGTTCAATAGCTTTATTAACTTTTCTATTGTGCTGAATTTAAAATGCTACAAGTAAGTATTTTCGCAGTTAGTAAGGTCACCCAAGGTATAGTGCAATGTATGTATTGTATAGTGTAACATTTATCCTGTACACTATTTTTTTATTATGTTGTCAACAAAGAATAGGTGTATATGTCTATAATTAAATTGAAGTTATATTAGGAAAGTTTTTCTGTAGAAGAAGTATACAATAGAAAAGTAGATAAACATTCAAAATATGTACAATCCAGCAACGAAAATAGCCACCTTTGTCTGACAGTTTAATTCCATTAAGATAGAACACAGGCCCGAGCTACTTGAATTAAATTATTAAATTTAATCTTTGATTTTCTTTCAATCATTTCTATAAGCGCACGATATAAAAACACAAGAGACCATTCCCGATATTGCCAATGTCTGGTTAGAGAAGGTACTTTACTTTTATTTTTCTTTTCAACTCTTAAAATATTTCCAACCGACCTAGTATTACTTTTATACGAGTTTCCACAAAATATTTAAAGGAAAACAGGAATATGACAGTGGACAAGTCCTGGCTGCGTTCACTCAGTATAAAAAATAAGCAAATGCACGTGTGTATGTATATACCTACACATAGTAAGTTTTTATATAAAAAGACTTTTTATATTATGTTCACTTTAAATAGAAATCTTAGCTACAAATTTAATACCAACACATGGCAAAATACAAACATCGTGCGCGTCGTTTAATCAAAGTAAATCAGTAATTAAATTACAATGATAAAAATAATTACCTAATAATGAATGATTCTCTGTAAAGAATTTTATAACGTTTGGTGGTTACTTTTAACTAGCATACAATATTCAGTTTAGCTCTTTCACAGCCTTTGATTCAGGCCTTTGACACGAATCTAAAATAGTTTAACCCTCCAAACCAAGTCGCAGGCGTGTACTAGTGTAGTAAGAGTTTCACGCTGGCCGGATGCACGTACGTATGCAATAAAGGTCGAGCACACGTTAGCGGAGAGATATTTTTACGAGGACGTACCGACCAAGCTCCGAGAGCATTTTAGTTATACCACAGAATATTTAAACATTCAAAGATATTAGATATTAGTAGATAAATATCTGGAGAACTGATGGCAGTGGCTCTGAGTAGAAATCGGTATTCTGCCAAGTAAGGTCAACGGAAGTCGATCCTACGAATTAGGAACAGCAACAAGCAACAACATTATGGATAAACAGATCTACAAGTATATGAATAAGTACTTGAATACATTAAAAACTCAACATAAAAAAATGTTGTGCTTAATTTTTTTACGTTGAGTTTTTAATGTATTCAAACGGATAACTCTATTTGTACCCGGAGTGGTAGATTAAACCCTGGATTAACACAATAGGCTACTCTTAACCCCGATAAACGAGGGCAAACCCGCGGAGCGCCGCAGTTACACATAGTTATTTCCTATGTGTTACGGGAACTAACTAGCCATAATAAAATAGTACCACAATAGAGATCACTAAACATATAAAATAATTAATGTTGTTGCTTTATTAAAGTTAGCGGCCATTTTAGTGTGGCATCATGCACGATTGTTGATTTATTGACTATGTACGACCTTCCTGGTTCATGCGTCACATAAATAAAGTAGCAATTCAATTCATGTGCATAAGTAATTCAATGACTCATTTTATTTGTGTATTAGATTTAGGCTGTGCTATACATTAAGTACGCATTTTACTTACTGGGTTTTTTTTAAATTGAGATAGGTTCACGCTTGACAACAACTTGCCTGATGCTAAGCAACATTATAATCTACTATCTAGCGCGCTTGCCTAGAAGAAACCGGTTTACTCTCGACTTGAAAACCGACAAATTATAGTTCAAGGGAAAAATAGATTCGGAAAGATCATAAAATTTTGCCCACTAAGTAAGTACCTATATGTATAATTCCTATACGCAGCTGTGTCGACAAGGGCTGAAGATGATGATGATGATATGTATCGTGTCATCTAATTTACAAGATTTTTGTCGTACCTAGTAACTATTACACCAAATCATACAGGTAGTAGAATCAAACTGCAATAACGTTATAGGGATGGTCAGATACATCAATTGGGTTCGAAACCCAATTGATGTATCTGACCATCCCTTCAGACCATTCAGTTTATTAGCGTCAAAATTGATGGCAAGCACATTTTTTGTTATAAAAGTTCCATTAATTACAATTACCGCTGCTAAACTCTCGTTTAATTTTTGCGACGGTTCGATAAAGATGGCGTCTTCTAATGGGGCGCCTAATTACACTTCAGGAACAAATTTGGAACAAATCTGACTCTTTTTCTTTTTGAGTTGTATTTCCTCATGACTGAGGGTTGTATTGTAACTCTCCCCCAAAATTAATTCGTTACAGGTATTCTCTTAGGTAGATACATCATGATGAAAGTTCAGGTCCTTCCACGGAAGACATGTGTCCTCGGATACATAACTCTGACTAAAATATTAATATTTTACAGCTGGCTAGCACTGTGAAGTGTGGTTTACCTGAGCCAGTATAGGCTATATTGATAAGTTATGTTTAGTTACTTTTATTTAGAGTTGCTTAATTTTTAAGTTTGAAATATATATCCTTTGCTTTTTTTATTCATAAATTTATAAATCTCTTTTAAGTAAGATATTTTTGAGTTTGTTAGATCTAAAATAAATTTTTGCTAGCACTATACCAGGACAAAGTTAATAGCTACGTGCATATTGCGGTGTCCATTCCCTGATTGGTTTTTTAAGTGCCCAATGGTTGGATTGGTTTTAAAGAAAGTATTTTTTTATATTGGATAAAGTAGTTTATTTCAGCATGAAGGAATCACATGCTAGTTCTTTGTGGATCTCTGATAATAGTGTACTCTGACATTAAAGATTTCTATCTTGTTATAAGAATGTCTAAATGAGGTGGTGCTTAGAAATGTGTTTCTGGTGCACATTGATTTTGGTGCACAATAAAAACATTATTATTTGAACACATTTACTTATTCACTCTCTCAATCTACATATATACTAATATTATAAAGTTGAAGAGTTTGTTTGTTTGAATGTGCTAATCTCAGGAACTACTGGTGTGATTAGAAAAAATATTTATGTGTTGAATAGACCATTTATCGAGGAAGGCTTTAGGCTATATAACATCACGCTGCAACTAATGGGAGCGAAGAAACCATGGAAAATGGGGAAAATTATTCATCTTTGAGGGTTAATAACTATTCCACGCGTACGAAGTCGCTGGCACAGCTAGTGTTTTATACTGTAACATGAATACTCTATAGTAAGTTATACTAAACATATAAATGGTTAGTTGATACACTTACATGTACTTTTACAATCTATCATTACATTTATTTGCTTTTCAGGGCATTCTTTAAAATAATCATATCAGATTGAATAATGGAAATCATCCTGGAATCATCATTGTTTTATATTATACTAGCTGACCCGGCGAACTCTGTTCTTTCTGCCTTAGAGGCAATAAATAAGCAGATTTTGGATTTTATTCAATTCAATTAAAAAATACGGGATAAAAAGTATCCTATGTCTGTCTCCTGGTTCTTAGCTACCACCCCAACAATTATCAGCTAAATCCGTTCAGTCGTTCTTGAGTTATAAACGGTTTAACTAAAAATATATGTTTTGTTTTACAAACTTATTTAAAACATAAAATAACTAATATTTATTTAATTTCTCTTTTAAAAAATAATAAGATAAAATAAATTTTAAGTGAAGGTCTAGGAATGTTGTTATTACTTACTAGATTGGTATAAACATGTTTAATGGTAGTTCTAGTACTTTTGTATTTATTAGTTTGTCAAATAATAACTTGCCTGGCTAGTATATTATGTAGGCCTATTTAGAATTTCAAAATTGCAAGCAAAATAAAATTAACCTAATTTAAAAAATACTTTGTAACCACCACAGGGCCATCTTCTCACATGTTGTAGGAATTTGTATGCAACTTGTTTTATCTTGGCAATAAATAAAGATATTTCTAATTCTAAAGGTCCAGCCAGTGAACGAACTAACACCTTGTTGTTATTAAATTTAAAGAGAAAAAATAATCAAGGTCACCATGGAGAGAACTTATGATCTCTCCAGCTGTAGAGGTCCGCTTGATTGTTATTACTTATTATAAATAAGGTGTTTTAAACTTACCAAAAGACATTCTTATTTAGGTTATGTTCTTACAAATACCTATTATGTAAACACAAAACTAGTCGGTGATATTTTTAGTAATTATAAGATCCAAATGAAGTCTTTCATAAAGTTAAACATATTTCACGACCTAAAACTTATTCGTAGTATACATCGCAATCTTAATAAAAACAAACCAAACCATGAAACCAAACAGTAAACATTCAACCAACTTCAACTTTTTATTATGGCTTCTGCAGCGTTACCGCAATTTTGCCAAAAAAACATTCAACCAAAACAAAGATTTCAATTTAACTTTAATCAATGTCAAATTGTTGGGTACGTCGTTGTCATTATCATGTTAGTGTAGACTTCAATGTTAGTTTATTATCGTTTAGTGATGTACTAAAATGCTGAATCAAGAATCACCCAACTTTTCGAAACTACTGACTGATATATTTAAATAACTTAAGGAATAATATGAAGTATTGCTTTTAATTTTAAGAAAATCTCCTGAACCATATTTTTTTCATTTTTGACTTAAAATGCTCTAAAACCCGAGAGATACGAGGCTTGCATAAACGAAGCTAGGGTAGTAAGCTTGCAAACTGAATGGATAACGCAACACTAGATCTACTGAAAAACCCTCGGAGGAAAACCTGTAGCTCATAGCTGTCAAAACCAAATATACCTACCTACTAAAAAAAAAAGTAAACTTAGTTAGTACTACCTAGTAAACTTTTGTAACTTTTACTTTTTAACTTTCGAATTAATTACTTACCTACCTATATAATTTAAATAATAGTATGAACGTATGAAACAACATTAGATTTAGTTATAAAGCACGTGTCAACCTTTAAGTAATTTTTAATAAGTACATGTAAATCAATGCACTATCGTCAATGAAGTTGTTGTAGGTACCTAATTTATGCGGATTGATAATTGTTTCACTGATAAAGCGACTGTATTTTGTACCCAAAGCAAAGTTCAAGTCAGGTCAGTCCGCTTCCTACATTCATCGCGATATCTGTGCCAGTGAGATTTTAGTTTAATAAAAATAGAAAAATGGTTGCTAAAGTGTCTGATGCTGATTTGAAAAAGTACTTCCCAGATCTACCTTCTGGGCCTCTCAACAAGTATAGGAAGAAGGCCACCTTCGACTGGAGGCGCATGAAACTTAGCTATGAAAACTTGAACACCATAAAGTTAAAAGTAAGAGTTTTTACAATCATTCTGCTTGTGCATTATTCATTTATGTAACTACTTAATTACGTTTACTAATTAATTGCTACAACTAATAACATGTACTCTTGTAACTAGTAGTTTTAACACATGACTTGTATTTTACCTTTGTATAGTTTTAAACTTAAAATGCTCTCAATCTTGGCCTGGAAATAGGTACTGTTTTACCCATTTCAGGTATCTGATAGGCTCACTCTTTATTTTATGCTCTTTCCTATAGGTAAGTACTACTAAAAAATAGAGACTTATCAACTGATGGTAAGTAGATAAGATATTGAATCAGGCGTTACTCTGCGGAAATCCATTGTTACTGAAACTCTGGAGAAATATGTTGTGTTTTTCCGCTGCGACTGCTCCTTAACCGACTTCAAACAACAAACTGATGGTTTTTAGGAGTGTTCCTCCATATACCACCGCCACACCTCACCTCCTAACCAACGTGGCCTCCGTGGATCTCAAGATCTTCCCAACACCGCACCTTGTGTCTTGAAGCTTTGTTGTTCTCTTTCTGCAAGATATTCTAGTCGAAATGTGTTTTGCCTCTCCACGAGGCATCCTCGGGACTCGTGTTGACTCTTCGAACGTCGGTCCGAAAGTTTGTTGTTTGAAGTCGGTTAAGGAGCAGTCGCAGCGGAAAAACACAACATATTTCTCCAGAGTTTCAGTGATGGTAAGTAGACAAAGTAAAGCAGTAAAACAAAGTTTTGTAATTGGTTTCTTTGAACATACCACATTGATACATATATTTTTGTGGATATCATGTAGTACCTATTTTACAACCATGCTTAAAATTATAATCACCTTTTTGCTGATTAGACTATGAGACTATAAAGATACCCAGTGCCAATAACTCACTCTAATAAAATAGTACCTACCTAGTCCTACATAACACAACATGAACATAGGTACCACACCCAGCCAGGACAAGCCTGCTCCGGTCAAACCGGCATACCAGGGGGCACAAGGTTTTGGAGCGTGGTTTTGTGCTAACGCTCCGGGATGGTAGTCGACCGGCTATGCAGCCAGACGCCGATTTGGAAAAGGTTGTTATTAAGGATAGGGATAAGCGTTAGTAAAAAGTGGTGTTCGTTGATTATTGAGTTGACCCATCTTGGGGTTTGTTAGTGTTTGGCTTTGCAAGCACTATCTTAATACGTTCGCTGTGTAATGTTGGTTCTATTGTGAGTAATCATAACCGCGTCGGGTGTAGTAGGTGGATCTTTAATGTGGGTCGAATAGATCCTATGTCGCTAAGGGATTGTTCTTGTGTCCTCTGACTCTTGCCCTAGATCTGTCGGGTCTTCATCGCTCAGTACGTCAGTAAACGACCCCTCTGTAAGGTCAAGTTCTTTTTCCCACTTGGAAATCGGAATGAATGTGTTTTTGACCCGTCTTCTTTCCTTCTGTTTGTGCCTTCTATAGAAGTCATAGGTGATCCTCATCCTTTTTGATGGGTGTGTTTTTGCTAGACCGCTGAAAAAACTGCGGCATTCTTGTTGGTCTTCCGTTGCTTCGGTCTCTTGCAAACGGCGCCGGCACTCTTTAAGTGTATTTCTAGCCTCTATATCTTGAGGATGATGCTTATAATGGAACTTCGCCTTCTGTAGGTTTGTAATTGCTTCTTCTCTAGCCTTAGAGTACCTTCTTTCATATTTGATAGTCTTATTGGCCGCCATCTTCATGACGTTTGTTATCACTTCCCACGATAGCGGCTCTTTTCGGTTTTCGCAGTTCCTGCTCTTTTTGGTTTCCTCTGATAAAGTTTCTTGGTATTTTTCTCGAGTGGTGGTACTTTGAAGCATCTCGTAGTTTAGGGTTTTGTAGTCAAACTCGTTCGCAACGTTGGCCCTGGCTAGTCTTATTGGAGGTCTCGTAGAGTCCCTATTGGAATTTAATGTGAGGGGCTTTACGTTTCCCCATATGATTCTGTGGTCAGATAGGATAGTTTTTTGGCCTTTGATGTAATTAAAAATCTGGTTGTTTTTGGCATCTGTCATTATGTGGTCTATTTGCGACGTTTTGTTCCCCGACGTCCAAGTCGTTTTACAGCTGCGCCGGCCGAATGATGTGTCCAATCGGAGATTTTCCCGTGCAATTAGATCTAATAAGATGTCTCCGTTGTCGTTACTTGTTTGGTGTAAGAGATTTTTGCCTATTTGATTTTTATCGCGAAGTTCGTGTGTATCTGTGAGTCCTATGTGGGCGTTGAAGTCACCTAGTATGATTGTTATTGAGTTCCCTGGTTTGTTCTTGGTCAGTTGTAGTAGCCGAGTCGCGTCGTTTGCTGCTGATGACGTTGCATTGAACCAGTGCGTTGTAGTAATGAATAGAGAGGCTCCACTGCTTGTATGTATTGAAGCAACCATATTGTTTGTGTTTGCTTTAGTCCAGTTCAGCCTTAGGCCGCTGTTTTTTCTTATGAGAATAGCTAGGCCTCTTTTGTTGTTGTTTCCGCTTAGGTGCCACGTATAGTGACTAGATTCGTAGGTCCCGGATTTTAAGTGAGTTTCCTGTAGGCAGGCAATATGGATAGATTTTCCGTCTAGAAACTCGTCGATCTCTCGTTTTTTAGTCAACGTTGCGGCGCCTCTAATATTCCATGTGGCAATGTTTATGTTTTCATTTACTACCTGTTTTTTGTTTTTTTGGTGTGGCCTGGGGCGGGCAAGTCGGTATCCGGACTCATCTGGTATCTCCTCTGGGGTGCTAGTTCCAAGGGTTAGACTAAGGTCATTTTGCGTGGTGTTTGTACTTATTACTCCTAGGTGATTTTCAAAGCAATCAAAGTGGTTCCCCGTAAATATTAGACCTATGCTACCTGCGGCATCGTTTGGTTCCTTAGGAGAGAAGCATACTGTTTCTTGTAGCGGGGTTTTTTGAAAGATTTTCACGTTAATACTATAATATTCCGCTGCCGCTATAAGTATGTCTGTGCCGCCCCATGTACCATCTTGGTATTGTGATAGAATGTAGTTCCTGATTTGTTCGCTTTGTGCTGAGCTATCTAGATTACTTCTGATCGCTAGGTACATTTGTGGATCGTTTTGGTTTTCTTCTACGTGGCGTGCGAGGTCTCGTCGAATGTGTTGGTGGTCGAAGGCCATACAAATCGTTAATTTGGTGGGCTATAGCGCGATACAAGCAGTTGCCGTCTCCTGGTATTTTTACGATAGAGTTCCCTATTTCCATATCTGTTTTGTGCCTTACCGTGATGGTATCGCAAACGACGGGGTGCCGTGGCTAGCTCGTGATATCTTTCTGGTATGCGCGTGATCCTTTTTGTTGAGGTTTGTTGCGAGGCTGTGAAGGAAGCTTATATACTATGTACGTATTTGTATTATAAAACTGGTGTATCATGCGCTATACTAGTTCCCCTTTGCCTTTAACGTAGAAGGGGAGTAAGTAGTACTCGAGTGGGTACTTGGGTCTCGTCTATCAACTCTAGGTACGGGGCATTTGTTAGGTGAATGTTAGGATACTTGCACTTAGTATCTGCTGTTTTTCCCTAGGCTATCTATGGGATCTTAACGAACCCTTTCGTCCGGCGGCAGGCGAAGTTCGTTACTTTAGTTCTAGCGTGGTGTCCAGGTGAGTTAGGGCTAATTATTTGGAATCGTACCTACCTACCATTATTTTGGTACTAAAAAAATACATGTAAGTTATAGCGGTACTGGTGAACTACAACTATTTATCAAATATCAAGCTATTTATCAGGTTTTACAACGATTATAGTCAACGAAAAACCTACGCTTTTTGTACTAAGTGTTTTATGTGTATAAAATAAACGTCTGGGCTTTATTTTACGTAGCAAAACTGAGATAAAAAAAAAGGGATCATGACCCGACCATATTGCCTCGCAGCTGTGTCGGAAATTTGCGGGTGGTTTTTAGCTGAACCTATTGTTAATGTTCTGATTTATTGTTTAGTTTTACGTTTCGTGTTTGTTTTGGGAATGAATAGCTGTTGTTTAAGTAATATTTCTATTTGGTTATGTCTTAGGTTATTGTCCAAACGGACCTGCAGATGTGCGTAGTTTTTGTATTTAAGTATAATTCGTATTTAGGCTTTTTTGTTTGCTTTGGGAAAGTAGATTGTCTTATGGCGGGGTTTACCTGCTTTTTTTGTATGTGGGTTATTTCTGGGGGTTCTTTTGTTGTTACAAAAGTCTACAACTGTAAAATAAATAAACAATAGATGTTTTCTTTCTTTCTTTCTTCTTTCTTTAAAACCTATCCGCTTTTTAGATAGTGTAGGGTAAGTAGTTATCTATATATTTATCGTGGAAATTTTAGGGAATCCCGATGTATATTATATCTACTTACAACAGCCAGTGTTTACGCATTCGTTACGAGTAATTACAGCCGTGGTATGGGATCGCGTAATCTAGTCTATCCTGGTGGATTTAGCATGCCCTAGGTCGGGATCCTAAGTCCTAAAAGAGTAATTAGAGATGGTAGAAATTGCTTTTAGGACCAATTGAAGTCAATATGTTTTGGCCAGATTGTCTGAGCTTTGCCAGATCGAAAGATTTTATTTAGGGGGAATAGCAGCAACGAAGTATTACTGGAGGTTTGCGTGATCTAACGTAGTTGAGAGTAGGTGGACTTGCTATGGTACCTACAATCTAATTTATTCTACCTGGCATTATTTGCTCTAGTTATCTAAGTGATATGTCGTATTCTAAGTTAGTTTAGCGTAATTGGTAGTAGTAACCGCACTGTTTGTGGTGCTAGGAATGGTATAGTAAGGTCTAGCTAATGCAATCGGTTTAGTACTTAGTATATGGCGCCCTATATACGGTGTTGGTTGCTGATGTGGGCTGCTTGAGTACAGACCTGTCCCTCGTGGCAGACGTCCAGTCAACATCCTAGGATGTTGAGGTAGGAGAGACAGGAGAAAAGGGGTTTAGACCGCGTGCGACTAATATGGAACAAGCTCACCGAGTTTTCCTTTTGCTGGAGTGCGCTACCCCTAGCCGGGCGCTGTCACCGCTGTTATCGGTGGCCTCTGATGCCAATGGCGCGGGTCACTTACACTGGTTGTCCCACACTGATACGATACATGTAAAGATTACACACACGCGTTGCACGGCACCTGGTTGTTAGGCACTTTTCGCGGGCCAGAGAATTTACCTACGCTAGGGACCGTCAAGCTTTGTTCGCAGCGATTGTGCCAGCCGCTGGCAGATGTTGCGCCCATTGTTTAACGGATCAATTGTATTTACGAGGCTCTACTGATATTTCCCGAAAGCGACCGCTCGGCACGGCGTCCAGGACGCTACCAGTACCTACCTAGTCCTACATAAGGAACAAAACATAAAAACAAGTACTTACTGTATTTTACATATTTCAGCATGACATCTGGAACTTCATGCGCACACACCCGCTGTTCCAGCACACTGATGTGACTCGGCCGCTGGACGAGGAGAGACATGTTGCTATCAAACGGATGTATGCCATGTTCAATGAGAACTTTGCTCCTATTGAAAAGGTAAATCTATACATTATAATAAAGCTGTAGTGGATTGAAAGTGTGAACATTGTAGATATTTAAAAAAAAATTGTTGGAGATACTTACTTAAAATTGATAACAGAGTATGTACCAACAATAACAAATTAATACCTAAATTAGTCAATTTTCTAGGATAATTTACAGCGCCATCTAGCACCAGCTAAGGAAATGTTATGTTAGGCTTGTTTTATGGGTGCTAGATAACAAAGGTACCTGTTGGGGGAGATCACTTCAATGAAACACTTTTTCACACTGCACTATTTATTTACACTACACAATAAAATTCACTTATATTAATACACTTTTGAAAGAACTTCTTTTATAACACTTTTTAAACTACTCTTTTAAACTCAAACTATACTTGACTCGACATTTAGCTTACAAATAAAATTAAAACTACTACTAGCGCCATCTAGTTTTTCTCCGCGTAACTACAGTTTGGTAACTGAGTACTCTGTTTGGACAGTACCAATAAAATAGAAAAAGAGAGTACAAGTTTCTTTCAACACTTTAAGTAATGTGATAAAAGTTTTGAAAACACTATTGTAGCCTCTGACATAGCTAATTTTGCCTTACAATAATAAACTGTATATACAACAACAGTAAGTACAGTAAAATAAAATAAACATTGCAATGTTCTTTTATCTTCTCAAGCAATTTGAAAAAACTTACTAAGTTACTTACTTAATTAGAAGAGAGGCCTATGCTCAGCAGTGGGTGATAACGGTGATGATACTTTAGTATCATCACCATATGTGTTTTATGGTACTAAAGTACCAAGCACACCATAAAACACATGATATTATACCAATGTGGTATTATGGTATTCCTGGTCAAAGACCAAGAATTTTATTTTTATCAGATAAAAAAGTATATTATTAATACTTAACAAGATAAAGCTATGTACAGGTATTAATTACATATATATTATGTAATCTGTATTATTGTATGTACAAATATAATCTACAATATCCCATGATAAGCATAGTTACTATCCTCATTGTAAACAAATTGTGAAATAATAAATGCTTAGTCATAATGGAAACAAGCGAACATTGCATACTTACTAAGATAAATTAAATTTGCGAATGCACTTTAAAAACGAATGACAGCAATATACAGGCCCTTAGCAAAAAAAATATATTCCACTAGCAAACCCGGCGAACTCCGTTTCGCCACATGTAGTACATGCTATGTATCAGAGATGGTGCTGTATGTGAAAAATGATTTTCCCTGTTTTCCCGCTTATCTGTTAAATTTTTTCTTGAATTTTCTTTGCTATAAACCTTACGGAGCCTGGGACCTTTCCAACGAATGCAAAACCATGGAAATCGGTTCGTGCGTTCTGGAGTTATAACGTCAGGAAGGAAAACCCGACTTATTTTTATATAGTAGATTACTAAGCTACAATGGGAAAATTATAAAAAGAAGTACCTAAAGCAATTGGCAAAACAGCTAAATACACAAATAAAACAAATTTAAAAACTAAATGAAGTGTTTGCATAAATATCTAAATAAGATGCTTATTTTAATGTATTCATATGTAAGGAATACTTGAAACAAAGCATGCATATGTTTTAACACATAGGACAACAATATTTACAGATAATATTTGGAAAAGAGTCAGAACACATAATAAGTAAAATAATAGAAGTACATTAATGGGCTCTTTGCATAAAAACAAATCTTGATATTTATTATAAAAGATAAGGGCATGAATACCTATTTCTATCTGTCCAACAGATAGCAGATGACCCTCGAGTCTTCAATGCGGAGACGGAGGCTATGTTCATGTTTGACAGCTCGCTGGCTGTCAAAGTGTCACTGACCTTCCGGATGTTCAGTAATGTCATCACCGGCAGCGGCAGGTAAACAAATTGGATAGATACAGTTTTTCATAATACCGTTAGATATGAAAACGGCCATAGTTGGCCTGATGGTACCTATACAAACACTATGGCCCAAGATGGTATGACTGTTTGTTTGTCTTTTATTTTTTAATGGAATGATCGATCTTTGTGATATATTATCTTTGGTATGAAGGTAGTACAGGGTTGAGAGTGGCACAGGCTACTTCTATCCATGACCATGATGGTAAACATGGGGATCAGTATGAGTATTTACTCATATATTCGTAGGTAAACTGAAATAAGATGAATAAAATTGGATGCATGTGTAGGTCCAGAGTGTGTCTTTATAACATTAATTTGGTTGCAATATGGTCAACAAATTTGAGCGTGACAAAGGCACAAGCACACTCACACACAAACTCAAGCCTTTTTACTTAATAAAATAGAGAAGATAAAACAATAAAATTGTTTCAGAAACCACCACTACCACTACGTGGAAGCGATCAACCGCGGCGAGATAGCGGGGTGCTTCGCCCTCACGGAGGTGTCTCACGGCTCTAACGCGAAGGGCATGAGGACCACCGCCACCTACGACCCAGAAACCAAGGAGTTTGTGCTGCATACTCCTGACTTCGAGGCGGCTAAGTTCTGGGTGGGGTCTCTGGGTAAGTTGTGTTTTTGCAACTATTTATTCTTTTTTCAAGCAATTTAAAACCCCTAAGTATCAGATTCTGCCGCTACCTACGCCCTGGAATCCAAGGAGCTTGGCATGGTACCTTTTCTGCAAATTTTCATTTACTCATTTCTCGTTCTCTAAGTTCTGGATGAACTCAATGATGCGTTTGTAAATTGCATAATTGTTTAATCAACACAGGTTTGCACTTGACCACAATTAGCCTGGTGGTAGATAAGCAAAAATTTACAAAAATGTAATAAGTATACACGTAATATACATATCTTTTGAAATAAATTACTGTGTGGCGCTCGCATATAAGGCCTCAAGTAAGTAGGTAGGTAAATGTACTTCAAACATAAATATACATAATTATATAAATAGGTAAATTAACTACTGGCATGACTTGTAAGAAGTAAACAGTAAAAAAACTTGTGTTTTTTTACAATAAACTTGCTATATGTTTCTTGTTCACATGCACATATTGAATGGAAGGTCAAGTCAATTAGCGATGTACGTAAATTCATTGTAAGTAATAAAGTTAAATATTGTACGATAAATTTGTAATTTTATATACTTAATAACAATATAAAATATTTGAAAAGGCATTTTGTAAATTTTCAAATTATGACCCCAGTTTTTACTAATGTTAGAAAACATCTAGCCTGCGTTAGTGTACCAAGCAATTCGATACGACGTAATAATCCGATATGACATAGGTATACTTACATATGTGAATAAATGAATTTTAATTATGGTTATGATTATAGCATGGCAGGTAATATTAGGTCAAAAAAGAACGCTCTAAGTATCTGTCCTTTGATTTTGTATGTCGTTAAACACGACATTACCAGACCTACATACATACCAGACATATACATGAAACATGTCTGGTATGATTTACTTGCACCTATAGATAAAGCAAGTAAGTTCGCATGAGAGGCCAGCTCTAGTGCCAGAGTTTTCGAACCGAAATAGAGAATAAAATACATTTATTATGAGAAGAAACAACAGAAATGCAAAACATTAAAAAAACATAAATGGTTATGGTTTCATATCATGGCTATGGTTTCATATCATAATTCAACCCAACTTATCATGGGCTGGATGCAAGTAACCGGCGCTGGTCTTCTGTTTTTTAGGGGCCTCTCATTGGGGGCCTCTGACTTGGCTTAGCGCGACTTTAATACCTAGATAATAGCTTGCCACCTATAGATAGATGTTACCTAATATTAGATAGATAGATAGATAGATAAACTCTTTATTGTAACACACATTGACAAAAAAAGACAAACAGAAACACACAAGACTTAAAAAAAAATATAGTGCCACAACTGGCGGCCTTATCGCTAATAGCGATTTCTTCCAGGCAACCGTAGGATGGACAGGAGTCGAAAGAAATATAAAGGATGGGGTGTTCAAAAAGAGAAAATATATACAAATAATAAAAATATTCAATAATATATATATATACATATACATATACATACAATAACACATATTACATATACGTGCAAATAACTATAAATATATAAAACATATACATATTATACCCATATACTATAACGACAAAAGGAGACAACTATAAACACACGAATTCAACAGCAGATTATTGAGTCTAGGTACCAGTTTCTAACCTGAGTTTTGAAGGCCTCGAGAGTCTGAGCTTGCTTGATACACAAAGGCAAGGCGTTCCACAAATGAACAGCTCTTGCTGCGAAAGAATTTTTATAGAAAGAGGTGCTGGCCGTAGGAGTCTTAAGAATAAGCGTACCTGATGACCTCAGATTTAGGGAGTGGGAGTCATGCACATAGGAAAATTTACATTTTAAATAGGACGGGGTGGTGGGATTGAACAAAATGTTGTAAACTAAAGTAAGGATATGAGTATTCCGTCGTAGCTGAATGGGAAGCCACTTGAGCTTTGCGCGAAATTCGGATACTTGATCATATTTGCGTAACCCAAATATGAATCTAATACAGAAGTTTTGTAGGCGCTCAAGTCTGACAAGTTGATCAGCACGTAAGTCTAGAAAGCAGGCGTCAGCGTAATCTAGGATAGGTAGAAGAAGAGATTGAGCGAGCGCAACTTTGGTGGCAGTGGGTAAAAAATTTCTGAGACGTCGTAAAGACGCCCCGGTCGCAAACATTCTACAACTAATAGCATCCAGATGGGCATCCCAACTCATGCACCGATCCATAGTAACGCCAAGATTTTTGACCGACTCGCTGTACGGAATACTAGTCCCATCAAAGATAACCGAAGGTAAAGTAGTCCAGTCAACCTTAGACAGCATACGTGAACTGCCCACAACGATGACCTGAGTCTTCAAAGTATTTAACTTCAAGCCAAAAGTTTGACTCCACTGCATGATTCGGCAAAGATCAGCGTTGGTAGCAGCCACCGCAGAATCAAGCTCATTGACACGTGCCTGGGTGTATATTTGGAGGTCATCCGCGTAGAGGTGGTAGGATGATGCAATGCAATGAGATATGGAGTTTATAAATACTGAGAACAGAAGAGGGGATAAAACGCCACCCTGAGGAACACCCGCAGTCGTGTTACACCAAGAAGAAAACTTATCTCCAAGGCGAACCCGCTGCCGGCGTCCAAAGAGGTAGCTGCGAAACCAGTCAATCACTAGCGGAGATACGTTAAGAGAGCGAAGTACCGCAAGGAGGATATCAAAATCTACGGAATTAAAAGCATTACTGTAATCTAACAATGTTAGAATAGTAAGCTTGCCGCTATCCATGCCTTCGCGTATATCATCGGTAATTTTGACCAAAGCTGTAACAGTACTGTGCCCAGGGCGGAAACCAGATTGGAGAGGATTGAGCAGACTGTGCCGCGTAAGGAAAAGATTGAACTGTTTATGAACAAGCCGCTCGAGGACTTTGGATAGGAAAGGAAGGATAGAGATGGGGCGGTACTCAGAAAAGAATTTGGGGTTGGACTTTTTAGGCAAAGGAATGATCTGTGCTGTGTTATTCACAGGTAAATGCGCAACACACGCCATCGTATACGCCATGCTGATCTCCAAGGGCAAGAACCACGGCCTCCACACGTTCGTGGTGCCCATCAGGGACCCGGCCACGCTGCGCCCGCTCGCCGGGGTCACTGTGGGGGACCTAGGGGAGAAGATAGGACTCAACGGGGTCGATAACGGGTGAGTGATAAATAGCATAGTAGAAAACAACTAAAAAGCGTCCAAAAACAAAAGAACATCGAAAAACAGCGAGAAACATCGAATAAAAACAAAAGAGCATCGAAGAACGACGAAAATAATCGAGAAAAAAGAGCATCGCAGAACCACGAATAGCATCGAAGAAACACAAAAGGGCATCGCCAGTGACGCGTCTCATTATGATCGCTTCTTTTGGTTTTGTATTAAAGAAATGAAGTACGGTAAGGTATGTTCCAGTGGTATGTGAGGTATGTACTATGTACGCTGATCTCTGTGGAAAAGAGCCACGGCTTCCACACGATCGTGGTGTACATTACAATAATAATATATTCAATAATTATTTTTATCTTAGAAGGGTCTTAAGAAGCAAGTTTTTTTTACTTGAAATCAATGATATTCTATAATAGGCTTACGTTTGACTATAGCCTGCCTGATGTTAAGCACCGCTATAATCTAAGATGTAGCACGCTTGCCTGTAGAATTATAGAAGAAACCTATTTACTCTAGAAATAAGAGAATATAGAAAGAAACCCAGGCAGTGCAACCAGTTCGCAATGGTTTGGATTTTCAATAGGTATCATTACACTAAGCAAAACGTTAAAATTAAAAAAAACGCGTCGTAGACAATGATATTCTATATAAACTGAGGAACCTTTTTTTTTTTTTTTAACTTGAACTGGTTTGCACTTGACCATAGTTTACCTGATAGCAAGTAAGGCTATGGCCTAAGATGGAGCGTGCTTACCCGATAAGAACCGATTCACTCTCGCTTTGAAGATCGCTGGATTATAGTGCGTGGGGAACAGAGAGCCAGGCAGGTCATACCTCATTGGTCGTAGACTAAAATAACATAACAGGCAAGCAAAGATTTTCAAAAAAAATAGAAGGCGTATTGTAAAATGGTTTAAACTTTTTTATGTAAATAAATTAGCCTATTATAGTAAATTAGTCTTCACTAAGACAGAAACTGAGCAAAAGGCACATAAATACATCAAGTACATTATAATTAGGCATTTTTGCGTTTTAAGCATCGAAATATATTACTAGTACGTAGTAGTAATAACTCTATGGTTTTAAGTGCAATTACTGATATGTAATCTTCTGGCAAGAACAAATCGCAAATACATATTATTATCAACTCATAAACTAAATAAAAAAAAAACAAAATAATTAACTCACGTTAATTATTTTCATTTAACGAATACGATATGTATATGAGCATTTGTGCGTGTACACAACAATACAATAAATTAACATAGGTATGCACTGCTATAATATTTAGTAAATATATTCTGATATTTTTCTTTCCAAAGTCGAATAACCGTCATTCATTTTTTTCTCCAAAACCATAAATCTGCTAACGGCCATAATCCACCCCAACTTAATTCCACTCCTCATAGAATCATCTAAAATGCGTAGAAAGTTCCAGCATCGCTTTGTACGCCCTTTCCGACCTTTATTATCGATCGAACGCAGAACAAATCATAGTTTCTGCAGAAACCGGGGCAAAGAACCTTCAAGAAACAGCTGGCCGACCGCCGATGTAAACAAATAATATTATTGTTCCCCTCTCGCTCAAACATAAGCTACTTCTGTATATCTTATTCACTCTATGCCCGATACAAAGTTTTAATGACATTCTAGAATGTTTTCGCTGTCTCGCTCTGTCCTTAGCGATGCTCCAATGTAGCTGTTTCGTTCACACAGTTCTGGCATTCTCTTGCCAGCTACCTGTTTGGCTGTTGACACATTTCTAGATAACGCGAGGGATACCATGCTCATGATTTAATTTACCACGATCGTGAGAATAGAATAAAATATGTATGTATGTAATACGTGGTATTATTTCGTTTAATATAATGGAATCAAAATAACATTATGTTTGAAGAAAATATTTAACATATTCTTCATTTACGATCTTATTTATATCAAGAAATATGTTATGGTTAAAGTTAATAATAATAAACTCAGTTCAGTAATATCCAAGAGTAATAATTTAACTCATTATATCAGAATTCGGCAGCGATTTTTATAATTCCTCAATACACATCGTATGTTTTGATATTTATTTCGGAATTACGTAATGAAAATAAACTTAAAATATAATTATTTAAAATATAAAATAAATACATAAATAAATATATCCTTACTTAGTACATGTCCGAATAATTACTTAAATATTGTACATATTATTGATATTGTAGTACTTACCAATTAAATTATTCATATACATGTATAATTATTATATTAAATTAAACATATCATACAATTAACACTAAGATCGTCGTACAAACAGCTCATAAAAACGCCCTACAAATCGGGAAATTTTCCAAAGCGTTCACCCTAATCTGTGACGTAACTAAAGCTACTGCTCTCTGATTGGTCGATGCAAAGTAGCTTTCGAGAAAATTCGTTTAATGCTGCGCTCTGATTGGGCGATCTAGCACAAGATAGAACTTTGTAGAACGTTCTCGGCTTCTATTGGTTTGGTATAAAAGGGCGCTCAGCTCGGCGGGAACTCAGAATAATTCGAAACACGAAACGAGAAAGACGAGAAGTGAAGTGAAGTTCAAAGCGACCGAAGTGATACCAGTTATAAATACAAGTTATTACGAGTGTTATTACAAGAAAGCAATTAAAATAAAGTGAAAATGCCAGCTATTGGAATCGACCTTGGAACCACATACTCCTGTGTGGGAGTGTGGCAGCACGGGAACGTGGAGATCATCGCCAACGACCAGGGGAACAGGACTACACCGTCATATGTCGCATTCACTGACACCGAGCGACTCATCGGCGACGCGGCCAAGAACCAGGTCGCGCTCAACCCACAGAACACAGTCTTCGACGCGAAACGACTCATCGGACGGAAATTCGACGACCCCAAGATCCAAGCGGACATGAAACACTGGCCCTTCCAAGTCATCAACGACTGCGGAAAACCGAAGATCCAAGTCGAATTCAAGGGAGAGATGAAGAGGTTCGCGCCTGAAGAGATTAGCTCGATGGTGCTCACGAAGATGAAGGAGACGGCGGAGGCGTTTCTGGGAACATCGTGCCGTGACGCTGTGATCACAGTGCCAGCCTACTTCAACGACTCACAGCGACAAGCCACCAAGGACGCGGGCGCCATCGCCGGCCTCAACGTGCTCCGCATCATCAACGAGCCCACCGCCGCCGCGCTCGCCTACGGCCTGGACAAGAACTTGAAAGGTGAGCGAAATGTGCTCATATTCGACCTCGGCGGCGGCACCTTCGACGTGTCCATCCTCACCATCGACGAAGGCTCCCTCTTCGAAGTGAAGGCGACCGCGGGAGACACGCACCTCGGTGGCGAAGACTTTGACAACAGACTTGTGAACCATCTCTCGGAGGAATTCAAGAGGAAGTACAAGAAAGATCTGCGTGCTAATCCTCGTGCGCTGAGGCGGCTCAGAACTGCAGCGGAGCGAGCCAAGCGCACACTCTCTTCGAGCACTGAAGCCACCATCGAGATCGATGCGCTCTATGTGGGCATCGACTTCTACACGCGAGTGTCCCGCGCACGCTTCGAAGAGCTCAACTCTGACCTGTTTAGAGGCACACTAGAACCCGTTGAGAAAGCTCTAAAGGACGCAAAATTTGACAAAAGCCAGATTCATGACGTCGTGCTCGTCGGAGGTTCCACCCGCATTCCGAAAGTACAGAGCATGCTGCAGAATTTCTTCTGCGGCAAGAAACTGAACCTATCCATCAACCCGGACGAGGCGGTGGCGTACGGCGCGGCTGTGCAGGCAGCCATCCTCAGCGGCGAGCAGCATTCGAAGATCCAAGACGTGCTGCTAGTGGACGTGGCGCCACTGTCGCTCGGCATCGAGACGGCCGGCGGCGTCATGACCAAGATCATCGAACGCAACTGCAAGATCCCCTGCAAGCAGTCGCAGACGTTCACCACCTACTCTGACAACCAGCCTGCTGTCACCATCCAGGTGTTCGAGGGCGAGCGTGCCATGACCAAAGACAACAATAAACTTGGTACATTCGACCTGACTGGCATTCCCCCCGCACCGCGCGGAGTGCCAAAGATCGACGTCACCTTCGACCTGGACGCCAACGGCATCCTTAACGTGTCTGCTAAGGAGAACAGCACAGGCCGCAGCAAGAACATCGTCATCAAGAACGACAAGGGTCGCCTGTCGCAGGCGGAGATCGACCGCATGCTCGCTGAGGCCGAGCGATACAAGGACGAAGACGAGAAACAGCGGCAGCGAGTGGCGGCGCGCAACCAACTGGAGTCGTACATCTTCAGCGTGAAGCAGGCACTGGATGACGCTGGAGACAAGCTGTCTGAGGACGATAAGAACACTGCAAGGTCGGCGTGTGACGAGGCGCTGCGCTGGCTCGACAACAACACCCTCGCCGAGCAAGAGGAGTATGAACACAAGCTGAAGGATGTGCAGCGCACGTGCTCGCCCATCATGTCCAAGATGCACGGAGGCGGCGCTGGCGGCATGCCTGGAGGAATGCCCGGTGGAATGCCTGGTGGAATGGGTGGTATGCCCGGCGGAATGGGTGGTATGCCCGGCGGAATGGGTGGTATGCCTGGAGGAATGGGTGGTATGCCTGGAGGAATGGGTGGTATGCCAGGAGGAATGGGTGGTATGCCAGGAGGAATGGGTGGTATGCCAGGAGGAATGGGTGGTATGCCAGGAGGAATGGGTGGCATGCCCGGAGGAATGGGTGGTATGCCCGGAGGAATGGGTGGTATGCCAGGAGGAATGGGTGATTACTCCAGCCATCAAGGACCAACGATCGAGGAAGTCGACTAAACCCTGCATCATCAAACCATCAACCCTATTCCACTTTGTTGATGATCTCCAAGTCTAATTGTTCCTAAGTCAATTTGTTTTAAGTATTGTGTAAAGACTGATTTATGTATGTATGTAATTTGTTAAGATCATTTTGTCGGAAATAAAAATAAATAATTTAATTTTAATTGATTTGATGGTTTTATTTGCGTTAGTCCAACTAGTATATCTTAATACTTACCTATTTAGTGACATTCTAGGTAGTTAATGTAAAGAATAAGTAAGTAGGTGAATCAAATTCCTAGCTAAAAATAATAAATTATTTGGTAGATAGGTACTTAGTAAATTATTATAAGATAGGACATACTAGGCAAGATGTAAGGCATATTTACTTAGGCATATGCAAATAGTAATAACTTAGGTATTCATTTGTTACTCTCAATCTAACATGTCAGGATATTTTCTTTACCATTGGCATACGGTTTATAAAATAAACTATAAGACATGATCACTAATTAAATAAGTTAAGTAATTTAGTGTACAAGTGTACGGCTTTAAATTAACAAACGCATAGATACATATGAATAATGTCCTTCTAGGAAGTCGGTAGCTGTGACGGCGCATAATATATGTAGGGTCATGTTACCACCACAACTCGCCTGTCTAGAGGAAACCGGTTCACTCTTATAAAACAAAACCGCTAAACGTACATATAGATAGTTTTATTGTGAGCTGTATACAGAAGTGTTATAAATTATAAGTATAGAATTCGACGATAAGCCCAATGGGACTGTAACTTATAGTATTTTTAACGTCTATCAAGATTCAAGACGCAATGTTTTACGAAAAACGCAGCTACTAAATACTTAAACTGGTATTCAAACATTATAATGCGTAATAATATCAATCGAAGCTATCTTTTAACTAAATAGGTTCGTAGTGTTAGCACTTCACGTTCATAGTTTATAGATAGTAAGCGATCATTAAGATCTAAGATGGAGAATCTATGCAAACTCATGCAGTAAGATCCGATTACCTTTCCTTTGGACATTGATTTGATTAGGTAACAGATTTTATATTTGCTATGTAACATACGTAGGTACACAATTTAATTTTGATACAGTTACTGAGTGATATTTTTTTATTTATTTTCCAGGTTCGTGATGTTCAACAAATTCCGTCTGCCCAAGACAGCTATACTCGACAAGTTGGGGGGAGTGGACGACGACGGGGAGTACAAGACCCCCTTCAGGGACCCCTCCAAGAGGTTCGGAGCCTCGCTTGGGGTACTGTCTGGTGAGGAAATTTAACAAACTGTTATATAGAACAATACAGGGATGTGTTTACTGAGCTGACGGCCTACCTCCATCATTTATTTATTCCTTACTTGCAACATTATAGAGAGGCACTGCACGAAAAGTCATAGAAGTAAAAGAACATATGTACCTTCTTAGTATACTTAGGACAACCGTGTCACACAAGTGATCATTTTCAGGCAAACTTAGTTAGGAAAATACTGTAATCACTATTTTCTTGTCCTGAGTCCTGAGCTTTTACGACCAAAAAGGAACTTGAACAGTTTCGCATGATTTTGGTGTGGAGATAGATAAGTGCTCACTCTGAACTTGAGTTAAGTTGATGAAAACGCAATGTAAATTAGGCACATTGTTTTGTGTTAATTACATATACCTACCGTATTTTCACTTCTAGCTAATCAATGATTGAGATTTAAGCCACGTAGAAACTCCTACCAAAATATTACAAACTTAACACATGAAATCAACCCATTAATTCCCCCATGTTCCAGGCGGGCGCGTGCACATAATGTCGATCTCCAGCCACTACATCACGAAGGCCATCGTGATAGCGGTGCGCTACTCCGCCGTGAGGAAACAGTTCGGGCCCGAGGGCGCGGAGGAGGAAATGCCTGTCTTGGAGTACCAGCAGCAGGTCGGTTAGACTAAATTCTAAAATAAATATTCCGGGACTTTACACACAGCGCCATCTAGACCCATACTAAGCAAACGCTTGTGTCTTAGGTGATAAATAGAGGATTTAATAATAGAAAAAAAAATATGAGTAAAAGTTAAATATATTAAGCTAAAGTCTATATGAAGATTTTATATAAATTAAAATTGTAATAAGAGACACCAACATTTCTCACTTGTCACCTAATTTTATTATTTTTGTAATTTAAATTGGACATCATTAAAATAAACCACACGATAATCACCATTTCCCAAAAAAACAGTTTCCATAATATAATTAAAATCGGTACTAAACAGAGTAAAAAGACATACAGGTACAGTTGTTAAACATGGATAACAAACACAAAATCTAGAGTGAATAGGTTTCTTCTAGGCAAGTGTGCTACATCTTAGACTATAGTGCTGCTTAACATCAGGCAGGCTACAGTCAAACGCAGGCCTATTTCGTGTTAAAAAAAACAAGCTTCCTTTAACCTTCCTATACTCGCGCCAATTTTTGTAACACCTATACTCGCGCACGGTGTCACAGACCGATAGTTTGTACCCCTACAACATATTTTTTTTAACAAGAAACACATAAAGTACTACTATTATTTTAAAGTTTAGGATGTAATGAAACAAAACAGTATAACTAAAAGTTATTTTATTAATTATTTTACCAACTTATAGTTTTATCACAAATCAGTCTTAAAATTTGAGATTATTTTCTTAAGTACTAAAAAATTAAAATAAAATCTGAACTTCTTTTTAAAAACAAATTAAACTTCTTATTAATAACAACAAACATATCAATAAACATATTTATCTATGTTTGACTTAATTTTGAGCCTCGCCATAGCAATCAGGGCATACGGTTACAGCATGCTCCAAACAAAAGTATTTTTTGCAGGTGGCACAGTTGTAACGTGTCTTGCGGTTTTTTTTCGAAGAGCAGTATCCACAACGACCTACTTTATTATTGTAAGATGTTGCTGCAGACTCGGGTCCATCTAATTTGCATATTTCGGTGAGCCTGAGTCTTATGCTTCTCGGCAAGGATGAAATGAGAGCCCGTCGTCTAAGTTGCGGATTGATCAAATCGTATGCTAAGGCTTCAAGGAAGACTCGACGGCTAATTTTCTTGTTAGGGTTATTCTGCAGGTATATTATAAACGTATTTATACCCGCTACATTCATTAGGCTATAAAATATCACCATTGGCCATCTATTTGTCCCACGTGCGACGTTGTAAGTCTCACACATTTTGTCTACGGTATCTACTCCACCTTTGGTTCTATTGTAGTCCATTATAATTTCCGGTTTACCTGTATCTTCATTGATCTGGGCATCATCGTGCATGCTGGATACGAGAAGGACATTTTTGCCTTTTTTTGGTACATAGGATACAAGACTGCAATTGCCACGGTGCCCGAATAAACTAGATTTTTCGGCTCTTCCTCGTATTTCCGTGAAATTTTTAGGCAATTCTCGTTTGTTTTTACGAATTGTCCCAATAACTGTCAATTTGTGTTGAGACTCAAGCTTATCTATCAATGGAATACTAGTGAAGAAGTTATCACATGTGATATTACGCCCAGTATTGTGAATATTTTCACTCAATCGCAAAACCAAAGCCAAAGCGGAGTTATCAACTTGGTATGGACCGTCTGGTTGCTTCCCAACATAAACTTCCATGGTATGGGTATAAAACATTTTGGCATCTGTCAACGCATAAATTTTGATTCCGTATTTGTTGGGTTTTGATGGAATGTACTGGCGAAAGTTACAACGTCCTCTAAAAGCCTCTAACTTCTCGTCAATTGTAACATACTGAGACACGCTGTAATATTTTTTGAACGTTCCCACAACTATATCAAACAACTCTCTAATAGGTGCCAGTTTATCCAGTTGTATTCTCTCTTCTCGTGTATCTTTACTGTCAAATCTGAGACAACGCATCAATAGAAAGAACCTGGATAATCCCATAGTCAAACGAAATATCTCCGGGGATGACCCGTCAGTTCTGAAAAAATCTTTGGCATTTAGACGAGCGTTCCTTCTGACTCCAGCAAATAGTAAAAGGCCTAAAAAAGCTTCAATTTCAATATTGTCTGTATCGGCGCAGTCTCTCTCTCTTGTGAAATTATGCTTCATGCGATTAATTTGTTCATTAGTGTACTTTACTATCAGGCTGATAGTGCCCTCCGAAAAAAAAAGCCGCCACAGCTCACCTGGTTCCTTCAAATTTCTAGCTTCTCCTCTAGCGCCTGGAAGTTGAGTAACTATATTTCTAGCACGTCGCCTAGTTGGGTTTGAGGCAGGAGATTTATTCCACCTTGTCTGTCCATCTTTTCCTAAGTAAAAATCATGGGATCGTTCATTATGTTCTTCCTCAGATATCTCGTCATTGTCATCGTCTTGCTCGGTATCATATGTCTCTTCTTGTACCTCCACGTTATCTTCCACCTCACTGTCATTTTCGTCTTCATAGCTTGAGCTAGAACTTAATTCTTCCAGCAACAATCTGATGTGATCATCGTCCATTTTGATATGGATTAAAACCTAAAAAAGAATGATAAAATTGGTCAAAATATAATATAGAGCAACATACATACATATATTTTACTATATATACTTTATAAAGTAATCAAAGTCCGCAAAAAATATACAAATGCACGAAATAAATTATATTAATACTTACACAAAAAGTTACACCTATACTCGCGTCGGTCTCGTGGACCGATTGGTGACGAGTGCTACAACACGTGTGTTTCGCCCGAACGCGCGGCGTGCACTAAAACGAAGTTAGCCACAAATCCGGCAGCTAGCAAGGAACTCAACTTCTTAGGATTTACCTGCATAAAAATAATTACGAAAATGTGTTTCGTCGGTCTCACAGACCAACGCGCGAGTATAGGAAGGTTAAAATATATAAAACCGATTACAAACTTGACTATTACTTGTTTAACAATTTTTGTATTACATTGTATTAGGTCCTGTACTAGGAATATCACCATGATTCCACCAATAATTTCCCTGTATCAACTTTAAATTTAACTTCAATCTATTTTTTTTAATAAATTATTTTTTTATTTATGTTGCAGCAAATCCGCCTCCTCCCGTACCTGGCAGCTGCGTACGCCATGAAGCTGTTCTCCGTGTGGATGTCGGAGCTGCACATCAACATGACCATACAGAATATGATGGGTAACCACACACTACCATATTACTTATATTTAAACAAATGTGTATACTAACTAACCTATTTGGATGTGAACTGTGTTTCATTATCTCTACAAATATAGTCACAAACTTATATGATTGCTTAAACACTATAGAATCTAGATTAGGTAACAGTTCTTAGTTAATTAATTGTGGTTTCAACCACCACTATTACTCTCACCAGTATACCTATATTACTCGTGTCTGTGCTTCTGCTAAATCTGTCACAATAAATGTTTTCTTTCTTTCTATTTACTAGAAACCACCGTAACTATTAGAAAGTTATGCAACATTTGCGACTTCCTTACAGTATTTCGGGCTAAAACAAAACTTTGCGACTGCGATTTACTTTTGTATGCAGTAATTTTTTTTTTTAAGAAACTACAAAATCACTTAAACTATGGGTTTGAATATCAAAAGCCAAATTTTAGTGTAATTTGTATTTAATTTCTTCATCACTCATTCTTACTCTGCATCTCAAAAAACAGTTTGTATTTTTTTAACTAGAACGGCGGGGCTATTACCTATCTTGCAGACGGTTAGCTGCAGCCGAAAATCGTTCAATAGCTACTGTCAAATGCCAGTTTCGTATTATGTAACAGCAGCCAGTCAGCAATCAACAGTGCTGCCTCTGTCGAGCAACTGATAAACTAAAAATGCATTCATCGCCATTGTAATTGTTACGCTTGTCTTGAAAATCGTATTACGTAAAGGTGGCTTCTCACTACGCGTGCTACTACGCGTCGCGCCGCTCCACGCGCAAGAACACGCCACGCGACACGCCGCGCCACCCGTTTGTGCGGCGCGTCGCGGCGCGTGCCTTCTGGCTTTACACCTCAGTTTGATTCAGTCTGTTTAGCGCAGCGCACTATGTCTTGTGAGTCGAATTGCCACCTCCAGCCATGGAGCAATGCCACTGAAGAAGAAGGCATGGCTGTTGCATCAGCCGTTTTTGTCTTATTTTGTGGATATCGTTTACTTAATAAAATTAACAAAAAGAAGAAGAGGAGACGCTGGTGGATGTCAACGTTCAATAAGAGCCGGTCAAGGTAATCATTGTTTGTATTTTAAGATAATTACATAGGTACGTAATTTTTAAGAATCCTATCAATATATTTGATGGTATCTATTGGTAAGTTTGGCGCGTTTTAAAATGAAACTTTGCTGCCGGAAAATTTAGTAAAAATTATTGTATTTTTGTTTCAGATACAATGGATCAGATATGCTATCGGATTTTGTTAAAGAACCGAACAGAAAATTTGAGAACTTCTGTAGAATGTCACCAGAAGATTACGAATATCTAATGAATAAAATAGGCCCTATAATTGCAAAACAAGATACCCATATGAGAAAATGTATTCCAGTACAAGAACGGTTTGCAATTGCTCTCAGATTTTTAGCAACCGGAGATAGTTACACAAGCCTTTCATATCTTTTCAAAGTATCTATCCAAACAGTTTCAAGTTGTGTCACGGACGTTTGTAAAGCATTGATAAAAGAACTATCACAAGAAATAAAAGTAAGTAGTAGAATTAAGCATTTATTTTTTTAAATCGTAAACAAATAGAAATTGACATCATCCATTTAAACTAAATTACTACCCTCCTCTTCATAGAATTCTTTTAATAGACTTTGCGAAGCTGATGTTTCGACTTGCGACAGCTGTGGAGATGGATAGTTTGGGGATGGCTGTGGTGAAGATAATGAATGATAGGTTGGGGATGGCTGTGGAGAAGATAATGAATGATAGGTTGGGGATGGCTGTGGAGAAGATAATGAATGATAGGTTGGGGATGGCTGTGGAGAAGGCGATGGATGATAGGTTGGGGATGGCTGTGGAGAAGGCGATGGATGATAGTTTGGGGATGGCTGTGAAGAAGGCGATGGATGATAGGTTGGGGATGGCTGTGGAGAAGGCGATGGATGATAGGTTGGGGATGGCTGTGAAGAAGGCGATGGACGAAAATTTGGGGATTGCTGTGGAGAAGGATATGGATGGTAGGATGTGGATGGCTGATAGTAGAGATTGCCGGAATGTCCAAAATTCGTGGGCTGTGGTGGGTTGATTAGTATTTGTGCATGTGGGTTTGACGATAGTTCTTTTTGCTTCAGATTGAAAATCAATCTATCAATTTCCAACATCGCTATTTCACGTGTATTTTCTTGTAAGCCTCTCAATTTTTTGCACAATAATTGTGTGTATAATGAACATTCATCTTGCGGGATTTGGGGTTTTTGAGTCATTTGTTTTAAATAGTCGTATGCTTCGTTCATTTTATTTTCTATATCAATATTTTTAGCACGTTTTTTAGGAAGAGGTTTTGGTCTTTTAAATTGAACTGATTCTTCATCATCCTGTTTACTATCTTCAGAGGCATCTAAATCACGGTTATCTTCTATTTCTTCTATGTCGTCAGTGACCTAAAAATAAGAAATATTCAAGATAATTTACAATATTTTTATTTGTTTTAGCTGCCACGGACATCATCTGACTGGTTAAGGATAGAGAAAGGATTCCGCAGAATTTGGAATTTTCCTCACTGCTTAGGAGCTATCGACGGAAAACATGTGCTAATACAAAGTCCTATTCATAGTGGATCTGAGTTTATCAACTATCACAAAACATTCAGTGTTGTATTAATGGCTTTAGTCGACGCGGATTACAATTTTATTTTTGTGGATTGTGGGTGCCAGGGCCGAATAAGCGATGGTGGTGTATACAGAAACACCAACTTATATAAACAAATCTGTAGAAAGGAATTGGGTTTTCCACCGCCAGACTGCTTACCGCTGAAAGTAACACCTCTACCTTACGTATTTGTTGCAGACAGTGCATTTGCTCTAACGGAAAATATGATGAAACCATACGCAGGAACTCATAATAAGGGATCTAAAGAACGCGTGTTTAATTACCGCCTTTCACGAGCTCGAAGGATTGTTGAAAATGTCTTTGGCATTATGTCTGCGGTGTTTAGAGTACTAAGAAAACCCATGCTTTTACAACCAGATATTGTAACTGATATTGTGATGACATGTGCATTGTTACACAATTTTTTGAGACGGTCTAAAAGGTCTAGACTTATATATACCCCTCCTGGATCCTTTGATACCGAAAATGATGATGGCGAGATTCAGCCCGGTTCTTGGCGTGATGACCAAAATGGAGTTGCTTCCCTACTACCACTCCAAAATCGGCCAAGAAGAGCACCTCTTTCCGCCAAGAATATAAGAGACCAGTTTGCAGAATATTTTATAACAAACGGTGCGGTTGGCTGGCAAAATAATTATTAATTTTTTAAGTAAATAAAGTACTTACCTCAGAATCCTTCGTTTTCTTTGGATTATACACATCATTCAAAAATTGGGCCATCACATTATAAAATGGCCAGTCGGGCTTATAGATTTCATCAGCACCGCTGCCAGACTTTATTGATTGGCAAACTTTACTTCTTAATTTTCTATAGGTTCCCATTAAAGAATCCCTTTTCTTTTTAATTTCTTGTAACGGTATGGTACCACCTTTTAAATTCTGTTTAATTCGCAGCCAGGCATCATGCTGGTCGTTTTTGTTTTTATGCTCCGCATTTTTCGAATTCCACAGAGAGGGTTCGCCTTCATACAAAGTTAAAAATTCGGCGATCGTTTCATTCGGCCACTCCATATTCACCACAGTACCTCAACGTAGGACGAGTCAAAATGAAATGAACGAGTTCAATCGTGTTCGTCTGTCTGGGTAGGTACACGCCGCGCCGCGCCGCGCGCGCCCGCGCCGACACGCGCGAGCCCGCGCCGCGCCTTTGAAGTTACCGACTTTTAGCGGATAGGTCGCGCCACGCCGCGCCTGCCCGCGCCAAGCTCTTCACACTGCGCGAGGCGCGTGCCGGCGCGGCGTGGCGCGGGTCAACACGCGCAGTGAGAAGCCGGCTTAAGACTTTTGCGAGCCACACGACAGCAGCAGCCAAGCGATCGATCTGTCAAGTCGGCGACAGCTATTTTACTAGTTGTAAAGTGATTGCTTACTTGTTTTTATTAGAGTATTTCTACGCTTAAGGATTTTGCCCTGTTAACGGGTGAAAATTATCATCTTGGATATGGCTTAGAGATGCTTTTATTATACAAATACAAAAAATACAAATACAAAATTATTTATTGACTGAAGGTATTACATAAAACCTTAAAAACTAATGTTTACATACTTAGTTACGATTTCTAGAAGGGTTTGTTAGAGTTCTTGTGAGCCCTGCACTAAGTTTACACTTGTATCGCAGGCACCCACTTCGCTTTGCTACAAGTTTTACTAAAATACTAATATAATTTAAATAAACTAATATAATTTAGGGATTTAGGTTAATTCAATCATTCGTACAAATAGCATAAAATCTTATTTACGCCCATTTAGGATTTTTTTAGTAACAATTCAGGGTATTTTTAGGGGGAAAATAATATTGAATGTGTCAACTCTGTTATTGTTATGAACTTCATAAATAAGTACTTATTTAGAAAACAAATAAAAAAAGTGATATAATTTTATAAAAAAAAACACAAAAATCATCATCATCCTCATCTCCATTTTCTTCTAAATATTCACAATATGTATCTCGTGAATAAACAAATAAATATTTCACGTATTTACTGATTATATGTATCTCTAAAAACTTATACCTACTTGTTTTCAAAACAATAAAGATTCACACTGAGTAATGAATAATATTCTCTTAAAATGCAGATTGATTGTGAAGGACTGAAGGAAAATAGACGCTTAATTGTAAGTTGTTTACAAGCATACATAGTACCACCAGTTTGCCGTTCGATCGTTAGTGGCGCTACTTTCCATACAAAACCAAGTGCATCAGGACAACAGAGCAGACGATGAGCAACGACCACGAAAAGGCTTACGTAATACGGTTTTATTTTGACGTTTGCCGACCGGTCGCCCGACTACTGCTATGCTATCGCTGTCTGCTATTACGTAATAGCCCTGCCGGTTTGCATTTGGCCATAGTTTGCCTGATAGTAAGCAAAGGCTATGGCCTAAGATTGAGCGTGCTTACCCGATATGAACCGATGAAACATGCTTAGGATAAAACAATTTTAAACTTAAACTATTATTTTTTGTAAATTTCAGGTAGTGACGACAAGGCAGCAGCGCGAGGTATAGAACTGCACGCACTCTCGTCCGCCGTCAAACCACTGTTCGGCTGGACCGCGCGCGATGCGATTCAGAACTGCAGGGAGGCGTGCGGCGGACATGGATACTTGAAAGGTATGTGAGATGATTTCCCAATTTAACGTACAAGTTTCTGATAGATGATTTTGTTTTTTTTTTTACAAAAAATACAAAATAAAACAAAGAATAAATTAAAATGATGATATGTGTGAAAAAAACAAATAGGTATATATATTTTTTTCAATTAATCTACAACACAACTCAGTCACATTTAGTACCTGCTTACTATCAAAATTTTTGTCACGCTTAGAGATACGCTATGATCGCTGTATAATATGTTTCAACACGTTTAAGAGAGTTGCATTCATTGAATTAATGTAAATCTTTTACAATATGTGTTCTTTTATTCTATTTCTATAAAACCTAGTTCTTTTTAAACCTATGGTTCTCAATATTAATTAATATTTTCATATATTGCAGCGGCGTGTCTGGGCGACCTCCGCAACGACAACGATGCAAACTGCACGTACGAGGGAGAGAATAGTCTCCTCGTGCAGCAGACCAGCAACTGGCTCGTAGCGGTGTGGGGGAGGAGGAGCACCCTCAAGAAGGAGGACTCCCCTCTCGGCAGCCTGGACTTCTTGAAGGGGGCCGATGACGTGCTGAAGGAGAAGTGTCCTTGGAACAATGTCAATGACCTTATTTTGCCACAGAGTAAGTATATTTTATCTATAGGTACTTTACAGTGTTCCGGTATCGGTTTAAGAGACCAAATGAGCAAGTTATTCCTCGGATTTTACAATATTAGCTTGTAAATGAATGAAAACAAAGAAACGTAGAGCCCTTGACTGTGCTTAGCTTTCACTTAACAGCTAAATATCTTTATAGACATGTCAAAGAAAGTCCCTACCTTATACATATTTACATATTACATTTTGCTTTTGCTGCTTACTTTTCGGCTATATCACTGAGCTATATGCTGGTGAGTGGGCTATATCAATTAGGTATTTATTTTAACTTAAACTTTTATTTATTTATCATGAATGAATCCTTCCTTTCCAGACATCCTGTCCATGTACAAGTGGCTGACTGCGTACGTGCTCAGGATGACAGCCGAGAAGGTGGCCTCACTGAAGGCGGCCGGCAAGAACAACTTCGAGGCCAAGAACGACTCGCAGTCCTATAATGCTGTCACACTGTCCATTGTGTATGCTGAGGTATGATATTATATAATAATTAAATAATCTTTAGTCATATTTGCCTATAGATGTCGTGTATTTTTTTTACACGTGAGTTATAATGCATGCGTGCGTACGTTTAGTGTGTGGTACAAAAATGGCACAATGGAATGGAACTGGCTCTCAAACTAAGTTGCCGAAACACATTCTGAGGTGCTGGGTGACAGATTTACATTTTGAAGGTGGTACCTAGACAGAGAAGCACCCGGCAAACAGCCATCTTTAAAACTACATTTAAATATTTGAAACAAACCACCCACGTGATGTCATGTTTTAGTCAAGCAAGAAGCACTACAATGGAACCTATGTCTCGAAGTTGTTGAATTATATGAAAATTAAGTGTCAGCCAATGATTAGTGACATGAACTGATGCGTAAAGAGTTCTTTAAGTATAGGTATTATAATCACCAGCCATATAATTTTACCGTCTGAAATATTGAAACATTTCTTTCTATGTATTCCAGAACTACGTCCTGAACAAGTTCTACAAGTTATCGTCTGAGTTCGAGGACCCCGCGTGCAGGAGTGTGCTGCTGCAGCTGGTGTCTCTGTACGGAGCCTTCTTACTGGAGAAACATCTCGCCACTTTGTATATTGTAAGTATTACTATATTTACTTACTTCTACATGTATTCTGTGCTTCTTCTGCTGATTTTAATACGTTAGATAACTATACAAACATCAACAACTTTTGTAAAAAATTGGAAATGATGGAATGGATTTTTTACAAAATACAAAAATATTTATTGACATAATAAAACAGGTAACAATAAATTTCGTGAAACTTCTGGCCTTGTGCTAGTCGTGAGACTGTGTTACAAGGCCAGTGTCTTCTCCCAATTGTGAGGCTTATTATATATTACGTCTTGTATAGGGTAGGTACTAAATATTACGATGAGAATGTAAATTATTAAAGGTACGGTACAATATAGTTAACTTAATTTGCTAACTACCCTAAGACTACTAATTTGCCTACCGATCGACAAACTATTTTTGAAGAAATGATATAAGTAGCGAAAGTCGAGTAATAACAAGTAAACATTGGACAAATTTAATGATCTTTTTCAGTGCTCATATAAGACATTACATACATTGGATTCTATGCGTGGATTTGTATCTAAAATAAAACTATTCAATCGATTTTTATGTAGGTACCTTGTACTGTTCTCCGAGTTGAATTTTACCTAATCTAATAACAACCATAATATATCGATACCATTCATAACTATCGGGAAATCTGTGGACAAATATGACTCATAGAAATGTCACCATGCAGAAAATTTTCACCGAACTTTTATTTTATCATCATCCCAGGGTGGCTACTTGTCCGGCTCGCAAGGCCTGTCCCTGCGCGACGGCATCCTGTCGCTGTGCAGCGCGGTAACGCCGCAAGCTGTGTCTCTGGCGGACACGCTCGCGCCGCCCGACTTCTGTCTGCGCTCCATACTGGGCCAGTCCGATGGAGAGGTATATTTTTTTAAACTCATTATAAAGCCTTCGTTGGAGGAACCTCATCAGGGTGATGCTCAAATAGCAAACTTATTTTCTATGTCGCCCGGGCGGAGTGCCTCTCTGCAGTATGTGTATTTGTAACATCTCAGTTTTCAACGCTTAGGTTAAAACACTTAAAATATTCATTAAGTTTTTATCACTAACCCATGGATCATGTGGTTGTTCCAATAAATATCAGCCTGCCTGATGTTAAGCACCGCTGTAGTCTAAGATGCAGCATGCTTGCCTAGAAGAAACCTGTTTATCCTGACTTTGAAGACCCCGGGCTATTTATATTGATCGTCTTCATGAGTTTTTTATAATTCACTGCTGAGCATAGGACACTCTTTGGGTACGCTATTCATCGTGGTCCTACGCAGATCGAATCCAGGAGGTTAAAATTAGCATGCAATTATGCAATAATAATAGTAGTTTATGCAACTGTCATATAATGAAGGGTATTAACACACGTACACGAGTGTGAGTGTATGATACGAGCGCAGCGAGTTTATATAAGTCAAGTATTGGAAACATAAGTAGAATGTTACAACATTAGTGTAGATAAAGATATTTAAGTCATTTAACTGAATTTGCACTGTTTTCGCGGAGAAAAAAAACAACGTAGGTACATATTTGAAGACCACAAAATTAGGCATATGCGTCATCCATGAAAAAACCTGTGTGTTTAGGTACTCTTTATGAGAAAATGCCTATATTTGGATAATTTGCAAGCCCACTAATACTTAGGTCTTCCCTCCTCCTTGAATCGTATCCCTCATGTCTGAGGATCGTGACCACCACCTCCCAGCACCTTCTCCTTGATGACATCTTTCCACTTCCTTCTATCCTCGGCAACATGCAATGCATTATAGACTGTAGTGTCTAAAGTGGTAGGTCTTCAAAACACATCAAAACTAGCCACAAAAGAAAAAAACCGATTACTATTCTATAGTAAGAACTCCGAAATATTTTCGATCCGTTTTCTAATGGGTAAACCTTTTTTTCCAGGCCTACAAGCACCTGCAGAACAGCGTGATGACGTACCCGGGCTCCATGACGCGCCCCGAGTGGTGGCGGGACGTGGTGTTCTGGCGGTCCTACGTACCTGCCAAGCTGTAGACCACAACAACCAGAAAAAAAAACTTTGTCAGAAGCCCCTAAGGCGGTAAAACACCCGGCAGTATTAGCTGTCAACCCAAAACTTACACATATATACATACTTAGTTTCCCAGGGATGACCCTGGCTACAGCAACACAGGGAATCCTATAGCAGGAACCAGGACACAATTTAAGTTTAAATGTGACTAACTGTATCATATTTTTAAAGACTAAAAGAATACTAAAATAATATACTTATCATAAAATATTATTAAGGCACGCCGGAGGCCCTAAGGGTGGTTAGAGCAACCGACACTAGACTTGGCTACTCGTACAAACTTGCGTCTTCATATAAGTACATAAAAAGTACATAGTCAGGATTACTGTTAACTTAACACAATAACATCTTATAGGCAACTTGAGTACATCAAAAGCAATTCGCGAAAACAGTTGTTCCATACAAAAAGTTCATGGGCCTCTCACGAAATGTATGAACAACCAAAATTAGATTTAAGCGTTGTAAGTTGTTGCTATTGATGTCCTTATATCATCGTTAAAAAGTTATGCGTAACCTTTTTTTTTTTTCTTTACATTAAATAGTTTTACGTTTGACTATAGCCTGCCTGATGTTAAGCACCACTATAGTCTAAGATGTAGCACGCTTGCCTAGAAGAAACCTATTTACTCTAGATTTGAAGACCCCTGGGTTATAATTTTCTGGGAACAGGGCTCCAGGTAGAGAGTTCCAAAGTCTCGCTGTCCTTACTGTGAAGGTAGAATCAAAGCGTTTCGTGCGAGTCTTTTTATTTCTTATCCTGTATAAAGATAGATTGTTACACAGCTATCAAATAATTAATGTAAAAACTTTAAGAAGACTTGATAATCTCCTTTTTTGAAGTCTGTTAAAATTCGGATTGTATTAATGAAGTGCAGTTACATAATACTCAAGAATTTTGGGATTGCATGATCAAAATGAAATAATAGGTAAATATTTTAAACTTGCCAATAATATCACATACGAATTAGAAATACTTAAATAATTTGTATATAATTTCCTCTATTTCTACAATATTTTAGCTATAAGTTAGAATAAGTGAATTTTATAGTTTTTGTTTGCGACGGTGCTCTATGTATATGGAGCCGAAATTGTGATAAATTAACTGTTATTTTAATTGTTTTTATATCAGGGTGTTATGGGAACATATCATATAATTTAAATTTGACTATTTTGTTATAAATAACTTTGTTTCATTACAATCACCTAAAACATACCTTAAAATTAAGTTCAATTAACATATTTAAGTAGGTTCAGTGGAACTAAATAGGTCTTTGCATTATCAAGCACCTTGGAATTAGATGTCAATCAACGAAAGGTTACACTCAATAGGTACAAATTGTCTTCTACAAATGAATATAAAAAGTAGTTTCATGCAGAATGGCGGCGTATTTATTTGTTAGTTGAAATCATTTATTTATTTATTTAATAACAATTAAAACGGCCGAAGCCAATTACATTAATTGTTTAAAACAATACTTATTCTACAAACACATAATCAAATATAACTTAATAATAATCATCATAATAATAGTCAAACAAGTCAAATTTATATATCATTTGTGTTTTATTGATGGCTAGGGCTATTATAAGTTATTACTATTAGTTAGTAAAAGTGATTACTATAAGCTGAAAGAAAATGTGGAAGATACGAGCGCTGTATGTTTCTGTATTTTCTCTTGTTTGGTACGTATGAATTTAATAATATCTAAACCATTTAAATATTGGACTGAAAATTATTAAAGTATACGTACTTTGGCGTTTAAAAAAGCAGCATTATTGGAGACATGGGTAAGCACGTTCCATCCTAGACCGTAATGATTGCTTACCATCAGGCGAATAATGGGCAAGTGCAAATTGTTGAAAAAAGTCATTTTTTAGTTAGAATATAACAGCTGAAATAATTATTTCTCCTGCATCACCTCCCCCAGCGTCCAAGCCAACATGTCCAGCATGCTCCCCCCCGCCCCGCGGCCGGAGCTGCAGCAGGTGCTGCTATCAGTGCTGGCATCTCTCCAGCGAGTGTCGTGTGCCGCCGTGCTCAGTGACTCGCAGTACCTCAACGTGTTTAACGGAGCTCTGTATAGGAGGACTGTTAGAGTGCCTTATGTTATGGTGAGTGTTTAGTAATGCCAGGAAGAGATTGCTCTCAGCGAGGTATCAATGCTGACATATTTGTAGTGCGACGTTGTGCTCAGTAATTCAGTGTTTCAACGGACTACTGTCACAGAATGTAGAGGACTGTTAGGGAGCCTTATGTCATGATAACTTTAAGTACTTAAGTGCCAATCTACTAAGCAGAGCTACATTTACAGAGTTAGATATACCTAGGTACTTATATGTTTAAGATCATAATACACGACCTGAACGAAAAAGAAGAATCTTAATAAGAAATTGGAACAGCCTTCTATTCTTTGACAATTGCTTTCAACACACTTGTGCTAATAAAGGCTTTACTTGAAACATAACATAAAATTTAAGTAGGTAAGTACCTATATCCTCCATAAAACTTGCCATCCTTTTCACTAAATACTTACAGACAGTGGTAGAGGACCGAGAAGACCTTCTGTCCCCAAATTTCCTGACACTGGAGTGTCTCCGCGCGGCCAGGAAGGATGGCTGCAACCTCTACATCATCCTGCTTGCTAACGGATACCAGACCGCCAGGCTTCTGCGGTTTGGAGACAGGTGACTGTACTTGATTTCATACCGCCCTAATACTCAAACTCAAAAATGTTCATTGGTTTCATACAATACTTAAAAAAACTAAGAAAAGATATATTTATTATGTAATTACAAAGTTGCAAGCGGCCTAATAGCCTCTAAAATGGCTTAAAGACTGCCGTACATTGAAAAACAAGTACCATAGGTACGTCAAACTACTAGGATTCCACGTAGACCGTGCGTTAAAGTGGGAACTGCACATTGATGCGCTGTGCGGCCGACTCACTCAGGCTTGCTACGCGTTGAAGAGGCTGGCGGCATCAGCGCCCCGACACGCTGTGCTCAGTTGTTACTGGGCAACGGTCCACTCCATACTTACATATGGGGCGGAGCTGTGGGATTTAGTAAATAGGTTTTTTCTAGGCAAGCTTGCTACATCTTAGACTACAGGCTATAGTCAACCGTACCTAAGACTATTTCGTGTTAAAAAAAAAGTTCCTGCTTTTCCCTACAGGCACCGTATAATAGACACCCGCGCCCGGTTCATTATCCTGCACGACTTCAGGCTGTTCCACAGCGAGCTGCACTACCTCTGGAAGCGCATCGTCAACGTCATCTTCTTGAAGCAGCACGCGGCGGTCGGAGTCAAGGCCTGGTTCGATCTCACCACTGTGCCTTTTCCTAATCCAATACGGGTGAGTATATCTACTTTCTTACATAGGTAAATGTAAATATAAGTTGGTCAGTAGGTACCTTGAAAATAATAGGGGCACTACTTACTTGTACCTACTTAAAAAAAGTCAATAAGTTTCTTCTTCTTTCAGTTTTTATCCTTTTTTTATTAATTATCCTACCTGTGCAGCATGTAGTTAAGTAGGATAGGCATATACGGAGAAAGGTCCATACCCAGCAGTGGGGCAAAGTAAGAGATAGGCAGGCATAGGGGCAGATAAGCTTTAAGATTTACACTGCGACGCCTTAATTTACTAATGAAAAGTTCGTGTCATTGTTGCTTAGTAAAGAAATCTAAATGTATGATAATGACAATAGAGCTCTAAAAGTGACGTCTACTTCTTTTAAGCCCTTTTGGAAATTCTTTATTTAGATACGTATCCTTATATTCCAGACGGTCCTAGTCCCCCGTCGCGTGGACATCTGGCGTAACGGCAAGTTCCACTACAACCGGCCCCTCTTCACCGACAAGACCAGCGACCTGCGCGGGGAGACGCTCAGCGTGGTGTACCTCGACCATGTACCCTCCGTGGTGGTCACACAGAATAATAACACTACGAAGGTGGGCGGGATCGAGAGTGAGGTGAGAAAATGGTTCGGTAACTTAAAAAGGGAGCCTTTTTCATGAGATTAACTTGCTAAATGGGAAGAATCACGCTGGTGTAATACAATATAATATAGTAATAAAATATCACGCTCTTCTGCAAAAGTATTTTAAGGGTGGACTGATTATCTAAGATCTTCTTCTTCTTATCGAATGAGAGTTGCCAACTCTCACAAAGTTGAGTGTCGAGGTTTATCAAGCCCTAAGCCCTAAGGGCCTCTGACATGACTTTACGACTGCCTAATTAGACTAACAGCCAGAACCTACAGTTTAACGAGTCATCCAACCCATGGAAGCGCCCTAAATTGAATGCCACTTTTCGGTCACCCATCCAAAGACTGACCGCGTCGACCTATGCTTAACATTGGTAAGCATACGATTGCCTCCGCTAGCTGATCTACGGGCGCTATCTTCTTCTTCTTTATGATTATGATAAGTAAATGGAACTATAAAGTAGGTACTAATACTATCGACTTGTTAAAACTCTCCAGTTGAAACCAAACCAAATGACCTGCAAATGTATTTCCATGTTACAGATCCTCAACACTCTGGCTCATAAAATGAACTTCATTCCAAAGCTATACCAGCCACCAAACACAGACCTCCACAAATGGGGCCAGAAGCAACCTAACGGATCTTTCTCCGGTCTTCTCGGAGAGATGGTCAATGGTCACGCTGACATGGCCCTGGGAAACCTGCAGTATAACCCATACCACCTGGAGCTGACAGATCTGAGTATACCGTACACTTCGCAATGCTGGACTTTCGTCACTCCTGAGGCGCTCACTGATAATTCTTGGAAAACATTGATTTTGCCTTTCAAGTAAGAATATAACTAAGTATATAGGTACCTACCTACTGTTATTGAAAAGGCTCCTTAGTTCGTTCTAAAAAAATAATAATTACCTATATAATTAGAGTAAACAAAAATAAGTGCATTAGGAAAGTTGTGCACTGCAGCAATATTACCTTTACTATTTACTCAGAGAAAAACCTATAACCTGTTGGCTAAAACCCAGTCATCATCATCATCAGCCTCATGGGACCCACTGCAGGGCATAGGCCTCTCAGTATACAACTAAAATAACCCTGTATTTTTGAATATACATACCCAATGACAAATTTTGTAACAAGTTTTACCTGGATTTTTTTTCAGATTATACATGTGGATAGCAGTCCTCCTAGTCCTTCTAATAACCGGCAGTATATTCTATGGCCTCGCAACATACTACAAAACCTTACAGACTTACAAGAAAGGCTACAGAACATCTGCTAACGCTAAATTAGTTGAAAAGCCAGGGTATTATGAAGGTGAGATATTATTTTGTAATAATAATTTAAGCTCTCTTTTATTTACTTTCATCATCATCATCTGCAGCAGTTTTATGCCGACTAGTAAAAATATGAACGTTAAAATTTTAAAAACTCCTGAATAACGTCAAAACCTGTTATCTCAGCAAATTGCGAATGCAAAACAAATGTCACTGACCTATTATTTACTTTGCAGAGGAGAAACCTGTCGGCCTGTACTTGTTTGGCGAAATAATTAACAGCATCCTTTACACATACGGAATGTTACTTGTCGTGTCTTTACCTAAGCTACCTACAGGGTGGTCTATCAGACTCCTTACTGGATGGTACTGGCTATATTGCATACTCCTAGTGGTGTCCTACAGAGCCAGTATGACTGCCATCTTAGCTAACCCAGCACCAAGAGTAACTATAGACACATTAACAGAACTGGTTGACAGCAAAGTGACCTGCGGAGGATGGGGGAGCGAAACTAAACAGTTCTTTGTCAACTCCCTAGATGAGATTGGCCAGAAAATCGGCGAGAGATTCGAAACTATCGACGACCCAATGGAAGCAGCAGATAAAGTTGCGCAGGGAGTCTATGCTTATTATGATAATAGAGATTTTCTCAAATACATTAGTGTAAAACGCAAGAATGCTTTAGTAATGCAATCGGTTGATGAGAAAATGGAGAACAGCACCAATGTAACAGGAATCGCTGTTGCCGTTAAGACATCAGAATCAGAAAGGAATTTACATATAATGTCAGACTGTGTTGTTCACATACCTATATCCATAGGGTTCCACAAGAACTCACCATTGAAGCCCCTTGCAGACATTTATATGAAGAGAGTTTTAGAAGTAGGCTTGGTTGAGAAGTGGCTGAATGATGCCATGCATCCTATAAGGGCTTTAGAAGTTAATGAAGAAGAAGTAAAAGCTTTGATGAACCTAAGAAAGCTTTATGGAGCTTTTATAGCGTTAGCTATAGGATATGGCTTGAGTGCCCTAGCACTTGTAGGAGAAATTATACACTGGAATTTGGTAGTGAAAAGAGATCCTAAGTTTGACAAGTATGCTGTAGATTTGTACTATTCAAACAAAAATAAAAGGCAGTAATAACTTAAATGACTGTATTAAAACTATTTACATCCTATTTAACATGATTTTAGGCTTTAGAAAGTTTGTTTAGAATATAGAATCATGTCCAGTTCAGTCATAATACCTAGGATGTTATTATTTAAATTAATTTATTTCATAATTTGAGCTGTAACATTAAAATTAGTGTCTAGACATCATAAATAGTATCTAAAATTAACAATAAAATATATTTCTAAAATGGCAGTATTGTTTTTTTACATAATTATAAGTAAGACCAAAAAGAAATGTCTGTAGTTGATCTTGCCATTGAAAGATATCAAATAGTTATATTATACCATTATCAAAGTGAGAATATGTTAATTCAATAAAATTAAGTAGGTACACTATTATATTCTAAGAGAAAAGGTCTTATGTGGAAGAATAACTAGTAAGTAATTTAACTACCTATTAAATAATACACAGCAATAAAGTTACACAATTCACCACAGCATACAGAAGTCAACAAATACTATTCTTATATCATTTTGTCTATTTCTGTTCTCCATTGTATACTGGGAACGGTACACCTTCCGGGGCATTTTCTAATATCCAAGGATGCTGCAGGACACTCTGCAGCGCCAGTCTTTGATCAGGCTCAATCACTAACAACTTGCCAATCAGGTTTTTTGCTTTCTCAGACACAAAGTCTGGGTATTTGACTATCACATACTTTATCTTCTTGAATGTGTTTATCTCATTCTTGGCTTCAAACGGAGGCAGCCCAACCAGCAGCTCATAGCACAACACACCGAGGCTCCAGATATCCACATGGTAGCTGTGCGGCTTCCCATCAATCATCTCTGGAGATAAATAGTCCAATGTTCCACACACAGTCATCCTCCGCGATGACAGAGAATGCACCGACCAGCCAAAGTCTGCCACCTTCAGCTGTAGATTGTGTCCCAGCAACAAGTTCTCTGGCTTTATGTCTCTGTGTATCACTTTCTTGTCATGGCAGTATATCAAAGCTTTAGTTAGATCCCTCACGTAAATAGCAGCAGTCTTCTCGTCGAAGCGGCCGCGCTCCTTCAGCAACTTGTAGAGAGCACCGTTTTTCGCATATTCCAGAATTAAGTAAATTCGCTTCTCGTCGTGAAAGTAGCCATACATACGAAGAATGTTCGGATGACGCAGACGGCATTGGATCTCCACCTCTCGTCGCACTTGATGTTCGATGGCCGAGTCTAAAATCTGACTCTTGAAGAGAACTTTGAGAGCGACTACGTAATGTGATTGTTTCTCACGGGCTAAGTAAACATTCCCGAATTTACCTTTACCCAGCGCCCGTCCCAAGTCGAAGTCCGTGATCGTCCAAGACTTTTTATTGTCACCTTTGGGTTCATTCTTGGAGTTGGTGGGTTGTTCTTTGTTCTCGACATGGTTCTTGGTAGCGAGCGGACGTACAGGAGCCGGTATGGCTGGTATCTTGAAGCTTTCCACGGGAGGTTTCATAACGTTGACGGAGCAGCCACAAGCAGACCGTCCAGCGGTCGGAGGATGATTTTCTTTACAAACACATTTCTGTTCATCCATTATCACAACACAACAGTATAGAAACAAGAGCAATGTCAGGTGCCAGCCTCCTCCTAGTTATTTATGAAACGTTGTTTATTTAATTTCTTCAGCAGGACAGGAAACTCAGTAAAAATAATTTCAAATTCAAGTTCTAACGAATTTTGCAGCTGCTTTCTTGTTCGCTCACTGTTTTTTTTTTATATAGAGATGACAGTCGTAATTTACTGACATTGACAATGACATTTAATCCAACATCAATGCCATCAGCCAGCTGGATTGGGGATTCAGATAATTCTGACTTTCATAATGTATTTGTAAAATATATGCTTGAGAATCTAGTGAAATTGCTTGGCCCACAGTTTCGAATTAAAAACCCTAAATCAAGATATATTGAGAAAATTGTAAAGTATCAGAAATTCATTCAGAAAAATACAGCACTCACCTCATACCTGTTGATAAAATATAGGTAAGTTCTTACAATATGTAATCACGACTGAACTTATTTACATTTTTAATTAGTTATACTTGATTATGATAATATGTATTTCAACTTTCATATGAGTTTTCTGTAACAATCAGTCTAAGAAGTAAATTGAGGTTACCATGGCTATGACATCCACAATCTAAACAAAATGTTACATTCCTAATATCATTTTGTATAATGATAGGTACTTACAGAATAGTTGCCTACAATGTCTGATGATGCTGAGCAGCAGGCTGAGGAGATTGAAGTCTTAAAATCAATCTATGAAGGAGATGACAACTTCAAACAAGTGGACCCTAAAACTTATCAATACAAGGTATGCATAAGTAAAGTTGTTGAAAAAGAACATGTGAAATAAGAAATGCAATGACTTGCAATTGAATATCCATTGATACAAGAAACACTTAAACAGAATGAATAGGTAATATTTTTCTTTTTAATTTGACAAACACCAAGACTAACCAAAAAACTCCAGATTAAACTCTTGTCTATTCTATAACTACATAACTATACCTTTTTCAATTTCAGTATGCTGATGGAGACAAGTCTTTCATTGTGGAGATCTCATGGGGGCCTACATATCCAACTGAAAAACCAACATTCAATTTAGAAATATTCTACAATCAGCACCTGTGAGTACTATTGCATTGTAACTCTCAAAATTTGGCTTCTTTTTTAATTTGACACGGCAGTTATAGTCTTAATAATCAGCTATAATTCATAATTGAATGTGGTAAATTAAAGATCTGATATGGATGCACTTATTTTAATTCAGTTTCGTTGAGTATTTTTTTTAACATGGAAAGGCTTACATTATACATACCATGGATAAAAGAAGATAGCTATCCACTGTTGGAGTTTGTCTTTTAAATTGTCATTTTCTTGACTTACTTTTTAAGATATGATGAAATTTATCTAAATTTAATTTCCTTACTAACCTCACAAACTCATTCTCATTTTACATTCCAGAATACCACCAGTTAAGGCCAAGATCCTGTCAATCCTGGATGAGGAAGCAGAGCAGTGGGTGGGATGTGCCATGACATACACACTGTTTGAGGCTCTCAAGGAGAAGGTGACAGATGTGCTGGCTGAGCAGACTGAGGAGGCTGTGGTGGCTCGGGTCGAGAAGATTGCTATTACAGACCCTGATCCGGTAATATTGTTACAATATTTTTTTTACAATAAATATAATATTTTGAATATTAGACATAACATTGAAGTTAATATGGTTTACATTCTTATACATTTACTAAATTTTCAAACTGCCTCTGTGGCATTTATGGGCTTCATTAACCCGTCAGGTGCAAGGGCCCCTTGCAAAAAAATGGCTGAAGCGCAGCACCCTATGGTGAATGTTTTTTGAGAGGGAGAGGTTAATTAAAAATTAATTACAGTACATAATTGACATGCATATTGCATTTTATGAAGAATACAACTTTTTCAACATTTTGCATCGCTGTATATCCGAAATGGTGATTCTTAGGAAAAAAAGTGTATGAACAATTTTTATAGATACTACTTTTATTAGAAAACTCAAAAAACCGATTTTTGCAACCTTTGACCTTGAAAATTTTTTTTCCACACTTCGGATTGATGTGGATAATTGACAAATTGTGTATAATAGGGTTCCCAACATTCATGCCAATTTTTAGCAAGGTGCGAATTAATGTAACCTTTAATGTTTATTTTGACCGGACTATTTTGTTTAATTATGAACTTGTAACGTTATTTTTCAATATTGCCAGTAAATGTAAGCACATATGAGAATAGCTAACTCTGGTATTAACGGTTTAAAAAGGATTCTGACATGGCTAACAACTTTAGTAAGTACCTATTATGACAAACCGTTGGGACCTACTATTTAACAGTTAATAAACAACATATTTTGGAGTATACCCAACTAACTTAAAAGAACTTATATAATTTTTTGTATAATTTTGAACTTTATGTGGACTATATAAAACAATTTTGACACAGTGTGATATGGGCACGTCAGCAATTTCCTCCTCGCCCATTATTCAAATAAATAAATAAATATTTGCAGAGTGACAAGAAAGTCCCAGAGAAGAAGGAGCAGCTGACGAAGACACAGAAGCGGCGCGCGTGGGACCGCGCCGAGATGGGGCGCGGGGGGGACAAGCCGCGCGGGTGGGACTGGGTCGACATCGTCAGGCATCTTTCACAGGTGTGTAATAAAAAAACATTCAGTTGAATTTTGAACATCCACAATTTAAGTAGTCAGTTAATTACCACCTCACACCGAGTTGCAGTGATATTATATTAAAAACCACATTTACATATTAATACCTAGCATCTGACACCGAGTTGCTGGAACATCTTTTAATAATCACATCTAAAAATACATAATGTAGTTCATTTTGCGATATAATTTGTTTAAAATAATAATAATTTACCAAAATGCTGGCCTTTTTCTGGCTCAACTTATCTAGCATTGCCATCCAGTGTGGTAATGCGGCCAGTATGCTGGGCACGCTGCCCTCTGGTAGTGGGCTGGAGCACTTAGATTATCTTTAGGCTTTTCTAAAGATTTTCTAAGTGCCCCTTTTTGTAGTAGTTAGAAGTAGTATGTTTAGTTTTTCTTCATTTGTTTAATGTTTGTTATATGAGTACAAATCAGGCCTAGATGTTTCATTTGTGCATAAATATTATTACCATTTGTCCTGGTTCTGTTTGATTTGCTATGTTTGATTCATAAGTTACAGGTATAGGGGATGAGTAGCTTAAATAATAAAATTAAAACTCATTCAATTTTTACTAGAATCTTTCTTGAGTCGTATTTCCATCCCATTGGTGTAGGGCCGTATTCGAACCAGGGTATGTCTGGATGAATAGCAGACACTGGAACCGCTGAACCACACTCACTCATTATTAGAATTATGTACTTATAAAAAAAAGTAATAGAATTATGTGTTTGCATTACAGGTTCCACACACGCCTGCCACCACAACGTCATGACAAAATGGACCATAAATAACAAAAATTGCAGAAGGAACATATTTGTAAAGCTATGGAAATAGAATATCAAGTAAAATTTATATTGCGGACATCTTTGAGCTGTATCATGAATGAACAAAAGTTGAAGTTTATTGGAAACAGAGTTTTAGAAACTTCAACTGTTACTTTTGTATGTTCATAAAGTACTGTGTGGATAGCCCTATTGTCAGATAGTTTGGATACTTGTGTACTACAATCTGGTATTAGAAAATTCTTTATTATTTTATAAAAGGCTTTTTATGAAATTCAAGGATGTCAAACAAATTGTTGAGTGATAAGCTATATCTTGTCTCAAAAATTACTGATCTGTCTACTTAATGCAGTTTTAAATGTTAATTTATGTTGTTTTTAATTTTGATTGTGAAAATGTTGATGAAATGAATTAAAAAGAAAATATTTCTTTTACACCGAACATATTTCCTTGCTATAAACAATGAAAGAAACTATGAATTGTTACTTGAGTTTCAACTCTAAGAAAGTAACCAAAATGTTTAGGAAAAAATTAAATTGTTTTTTTTTTTTTTTTTTTTTTTTTACATTAGATAGGCTCACGCTTGACTACAACTTGCCTGATGTAATAAATTATAATGATAATGATGATGTTGTAATAAATTATATCAATTTTTATGTTTTCAATCCTTGTATGTATTTTAATTATTTACATTGAATGTTTGTGTCCATGTACAACCATTATACCTAAATTCCTACATATTAAACATAATGTAATCCATTGTACATAGATATATAATGACTTGTTCTCAGCAAATACTGCTTGTGTATTCTAAACTAAATTGTACATACTGCCAAGTACTGCAATCTTAAATTACGTTAGTGAATTATATTTTATTTATCGAATGTAAGCATGTGTTTTAATTTTATTGAACTCAAACAAGACAAAATAAGCGCAAACTTTTTAAGAAATTAGCATTTTTTTACAAATAGCTCATGTCAAGTTATCCTAGAGAAAAAGAGGCTGTAGTTTTTGACCGTACCTAAGTAATAAATACTCTATATTGTTGTAAAAGTTGTGTTATATATGTCATTGTCAAAGTAATTTCACAAAATGACGTGACGCTGTCTGTCACGTGGCTTTCGCTCCATATCCCTTTTTTTAAAAAGGGTAATAGTATTCTTTGCTCCATATCTTATTTCTTGAAATTACCTTCATTTTTATTGTTTACATAAACTAATTTAGAGGTACAATGATCTACACAAAGCAAGAGTGGTATACTCCTGCTGAAGTGGCTGTGCATAACAAACCTACTGACTGCTGGGTGTCTCTCAACGGAAAGGTAATACCTATCTAATTTTTAAAATTACCCGATGACATGATAGATTGAAAACGGAGTCTTGTGGATGTGACTCCTCCACTTAATTAATTCGTTAGGAGAATTCTTTTGATACATTGTGTTGGATGCGTCTTTTCAATCAAGACATTATTTTGTGGATTTCAAACATGTTGATTTCCTAACGATGATTTTCTTTATATCGTTGAGTGAGTAGTTAGGTACAAACCACATAGGACTTAAATAAGAAGTGATTAGCGTGATATTATTATATCTGAGTAAGGTTAGTAGAAAAGGACAAGGATATGTTTTTGGACTAATGTTAATCATAATTTCTAAATGATTTTCTATGTTTGTGAAGTTGGTGAATAATAAAGTATTCCAGGTGTATGACGTCACCGAGTGGCTGCAGAGGCAGTTCAAAGTGTGCAAGTGTGTGGGCAAGACCTGCACCTGCGAGATCAAGAGCTGGTTCTGTCAGGACGACTGCGTGGAGACCTGCCCGTGCTTCAAAAGGGGGTACTTTTATTGTGATAGGAAGAGGGTAAGTGACGGAAATGTATTCGATTTTTAGAGCAATACAGGCTTATGTGCTATCAGATTTGGATTAGGAGTAAGCGACGGTGTTGGGACGATAGTTGTTCTGATGTGAACTATTGGTTTGGCCGAGGATTTTTCTTTGTAAATGTCTGGAAGTCTTCTAATAGAAACTGTTTGTAATGATGGTCTAAAGCTGCCCATATGATGGAAATGTACATTGTTAAACCTATATAATACCCTATGTTAGTGCTTGGGAATATAATACGGTAGCTTATGCGTTTATTTCCAAAATCTTTTCCAATCTCATACTAGTTTCAAGTTTGGTGTCACAAACCGGTCCCAACTTCAGTACAAGATGCATGCATGCAACAATGGTCTTCTGTTGGGTTGGGACTCTTGGGACGGAGTGACGTCACGTCTCCATAAGTTACTTGTGGTCTCCTTCCGCCCTTTCCAGCTAGCCTACACGATGCTGGCGTTCGCCGGCAAGGACGTAAGCCACTGGTTCAAGGGAGACGATTTCCTCCGCTACACACACCCTGTCACAGGGATCGAGACGCCTTACTACCGGTTTGGACAAGGTGGGTTTACCACACCTCGTATAATGACCACACTAGTGACACCTAGCGGTAACATTCTCGTTATTTTGGGATAAAAATTAAGAGTTATAGGTCGAATTTACTAATAATTAGGTTCACCCGTTTGTTCGGAAGAAGGAAGATATGTTACCAACATCGCCTTTTTAAAAATATACTTTCCCTTGCCTTCAACTAAAGTTTTGAACTTTTGAGAGTTAAGTTATCACGTAAATGAAATAGACAGATAAATACATACCTATACGCTAACCTCTATGTATGAACGTACTTGCATCTACTTAGCTTGTCGTGCTTATGAGTAAATTAATGCAATAAATATGTATTTTGTCTCCAGACCACCGCAGCCCCGTAGTGCCGTCACCTACCTGGCGTCCGCTGGACCGGCCCTGGTGGCTGGACCAGGGCTGCGTCAAGGGGAAAGCAACCGCTAAGACCAGACCTATACGCATCACGAATTCAATTACCGGTTAGTAATGTGCTATTTAGTAGGTATACATACTTACTTATGTGGTAACTAATGTGTGCTAGATTTTATCAAGGCAAGCGAGCCACGACTCCGGTTTCAGTAGTGGCTGTGATCAAACCTAAACCTAGCTACTGATTAGTGTGATAAAACATGTTTAAATTGCTATTACCATGCTTCACCTTCGACATAATAAAATCATAAATAAAATAAAAAAGCCATTTATTGAGACTCAAAATTAATCAGAACCAGAAAGAAAGCTCTTATGCAATTGATAAGCTTTAAAAATTTATGTTACCTATATATTTGTTTGTGTTTAATATCTCTCATAATGATATCTGACCTACCTTTCTCCCCCTGCCAGGTTCCACAGTGACCCTGGAGGTGTGTTCCGAGGAAACAGTGTACCAGATCCTGATGCGGTACTTGCCTCACAACTCGCATGCCATGTCTTACTCCTGGCGCTACCTCGGACGCCGGGTCTGCTTCAACAAGACCCTGGAACAGGTAATTTTCAGCCACTTTTGGAGCCACTATTGCTATACCTACTCCACCAATCACAGCGCGTTGCTTTAACATAAGCCCATGAGGATTATGTATTTTAGTGTTGAATTATTTTTAAAGTAGGTAAGTACTTGTAGTTAGTTCCATTTTGAGACATTTTAAGAAAAGCACTGATTTAATGTTTTTATGTCGTACAGTGATCGAATCTCTTGAACAGCTTATAAGACAGATATATTATAAAGCGAATCAACATGACATTTATTTATGTCTGTACATTTTCAGAATGGTATCCCAGACGAGCGCGAGCGCTTCAGTGATGTTGCGTTGCCGGAGAACTGTCACATCCCGGCCATACTGCTCTACTATAACGATGATTTAACAATAGGTACGATCATCATCATCATCACAAATTTAAGGGCAGGGCCCTTGTCTGTGGAGCACGCGCCATCCTTCCCGATCTTCTGCCAATTCCTTGACCTCCTTATACAACAATAAGCTAATTTTAATAAGCGTTCATAGCTCAGCTGAAATATTTAAGTAAGATTGCCAAAGCTGCAATAATATTATGTTAATAGGTACACGCCCTGCAGGTAGGATGACCAAAAGTTACATTCACTTATTCGCAGGAGTCGTAAGAGTTTGTCTGGTAGAAATACACGTTAATTTGTAGTTTATGGTTGTTTTGAAATGACGGTCTTATATTGTGTATGGGTCTTATAAAGGCAATTTTCTAACACCCTCAAGTGATAAAAACAGCTAAGGCAATTAAACAACTGTCATACAAACATACACAGATATTTAAAGAGCTGATTGCATATTATTATTAATTTAATGATATTAAATTATCTTTCCAGACCCTCCTCGCGACGACTGCTATTGCCACAACCTGGATTGCGTCACTCGCCCTGAGAAATGTTACAGGATCAACGCTTAGCACTCTCAGCAACATAGCTTACTTTTACTCTTTTGGAATAAATTAAAGGTTTGTTTTATGTGTTTTTTATATGATAGTTATGTACTGATTAGACAATTAGTTTCATGAAGCGACACTTATACAAACGACTCTAGAAATATTTTTCTCTAGTTTATCTTTTTGTGTAGGTACCTTACTCAAAGTAGGCGGCTACTGGGGTACCTACAGTTTCTGTAAGTGTGTATAAAAGAAAGATAAAAAAAACGAGTTGTTAAGATGACAGACTGATTTAAATGATAGACAAGATGTAATACCTGATAATATTATTCACATTAAATCAAATATGTATAGGTACGACGCATACTTACGTATTCGAATACGTAACTCGTAATGGGTGCATTATAAAAATGCATGTGCAATTAACAATCAAACTAGCTATTCTACATTAAAATCTTTACAAATTCAGTAAAAACACAATCAGCAATTCCAAGTGTCTGTCATAAACAGTTTCCTAAGAAAAAATACCGAGAAATCATAGTTTTTGTATAACACCAGTAACACGCGCTTGGCACGGGTCAGCAAAGGTTTAACCTCAGTTTTTTAACTTCAGTGTAATTTGTAGTTAATATTCATACCTTGCATGGTATATGGTGGCTGGTGGCGGGCACGCTTTAAGATAAAAAAACTAAGTTCATTATAGTTCACATATAGGGTGTCCAACGTAATGCAGTTGAAATACGAAAGCAATACTTTTTACATTTTTTTTTATATAAGCTTTTATTTAAATGGTAAAGAAATGAGTGTTAATGAGTCAAGCAAGACTGCTGTGTTGTTTATTAAACGAAAACGCAATCAGCTCTAACTTTTCTAAATTAAAATGTAGTTTCAGGCAAATAGCTGGTCTCGTAATGAAAAAGCATATAAAAAAATCTTCTTGGAGTTAATTTTGTTATTGATGATATTCTAATCATAAATAATCGGATAACTAATTGCTCTGCTTTTTATGTTTAAATTCAAGTCTGTACTATAAACGCACATACTTACGAGTCCTTACTAATGGAATGAAGAAAAAAAATAGATTTAGAGTTATACTGAAAAATAACATTTTTGGCTCTTGTTAAAGAATACTGCCCCACCCTGTATACGAAACTTTTTCTATACATCGCAGCTGTTGTGGCCAAGTAATGGTCCCTATCCATAAGCTCACCATACTTATACATACAGGGCAACTCGTGATGGCCCACTGTAATAGTTGCTTTGCCTTATCAGTACTATATTATTATGTTATATAGTTATATTTGACATCAGATAGGGTTTAATAAAAAACGAAGGGACCTAATTTTATGCATCTATTTAATAAATATAAATCTACAAAAATTTAAATTTGTGTGAAAGCTACCTTAAAAATAAAACAACTATTCCAAGGTATAGTAACCCAGTATATATGCTCCACCATAAGCGTCACGGTCACCCGAGCATGATTCCCGTCGACCTGCGCCTGCGCCGACTTAACATTATCATTGTTTTATAAACTAGCGTAAAGCCTTTCAAGCTTTTTGTTCTTCTTCATGAATGTAGGAAAAACTTTTAATATACCATGATTACCAGCTATGAAGAAAATCATAGACAATTAACTTATAATATCTACAATTATTCCTTGCAACCTTTTAATAAAAAAAAAAACATTATAAGAGTATTTCAAATCTACATATCGGTACATCCTATCACGTTCTATTATATTATCATAAAATGATGATCGCTTACCAATAGTGGTTAAGTGCAAACCCATTGAGTATAAAATAATATAGAGCAGCGATAGAGGCTTTCGAAAAGAAATCTAGCATGAAACTTGACCAGTTCGTCTCCATTCATTAACCATTTTCTCCTAAGTCTACCCCACGCGAAATCGCTCCACAAATACCCTCTTATTTGCGTACTCACAGCGCGACCACCACGCATGCGCGCGCGAGCTAAGTACCCAGGACATACCACTTGTTGCCCCAAATTATACCATCGCAACCCCATGCAGAGACGTCGCTCAAGTAAAAATAAAGACGCCATTTTTATCCGCGCCATAGACAACGCGACCGATTGGCGGGAAGCTCGCGTGACGTAGGACTGCTATTTTGAAAATCGAATTTGCATGTTTTTTTTTGTAATGTGCTATGAAGTTTTTGGTTTTCGAATGTGATGTGTTTTGTGTTTGAATTATTTGAAGGGGTGAGTTAATTTATAATATTGTGTTGTAAAAACTTGTTTGTTGTTTACATTGATAAGTTGGTCATTTATTAATGATTTACATCCTCAACATTTGTATTTGTTAGTAAAGGTCAGTCTTCATACTGATGAAACTACTGTTAAGTCTACATATCTCCAGTACCTACTATGAATTCAGTTCTAACTTAACTACCAACATCAAAATTTAACTTTGTAAACAATAAATATGTACCTAAATACATTCATTAGTGTTTGGGTTATTATCAGCAGATAGGTTCTGTTACTGCACCATGTAGGTACCTAATATACATGCATATTATTCTTGTCAAATTTTATACTGTAACTATTTTCGGTCTAAAGTAAACACGATAGGCTTGCCACAGAGCAAATAAAGGTACATTTTGCTTTTAACGCTCGTACTATCGATTTTATCAACCCCTATCTTTCACCCCCAATCGTTTTAGCTAAATAAACATAGCCAGGGGGCAATGCTTAGTTTGAAGGTCGGGCTAAGTGCTATTTTAACGCTATTCTGTAGGGAATAGGGACTTATGTTTTTAAGGATAGTGACTCATAATTAAAAAATAATACTATTTTATGTACTTACTTAGCACGCCTTTCCTCGTAACTATTTGAATATTTACTTCTGTTGAAAAATAGAAAAATATATGTATTAGGTATAATATTTTATTGAAATTTGAATTATAGAGACACTTAAAACATATATCTTAACGTTTTACTACTTACTGGACTAAATTAATTTTGTATTATAAATGTGTTCACTGAACCAGAGCTTCTACGCCCTCACCAATTTTCGATTCTCCCCTCCCTCACTTGTAAATTAAAACCTCATTGGTCCAACAAAATAGAGCTATAAAACCTCTATCTATTGTGTTATCTGAGTCGGAACAAAAGATGGCGCGCTTGTCGAATCGCGCCTATTGTCTATGGACCACATCCGGTAAAATGGCTACCCAAGACGATAACCTTACGATATACTTACTGGTGTTTGATTACTTTGTAGCGTTTCGTATGTTTAAATAGCATTGTTAAAAAAATTTTTGTAGATTAGGATTGGGACCTATATTGTAAAGATAACTAATATTCTTTGCTCTGTTTTCAGGTTAACCATGGCGACATTGCCGATCTACGTTTCATTGAGCAGGTATGACATAATCATTATTATCTTTTGCTCCTAGTTTGCCTTAAAAACTAACAGAACTTTAATAGAAACAAGCGTAGAAAAACTTAACGATAACAATTTGTTTCAAAAAATAAATATAAACCTACCTACACATACGATTTGTAAATAAAAACGCGATGTTTCATGAACGGAAAAAAAAACTAACATCTATTAACAACTTTCGAACTTTACTACATTTTAACGACATTGACAAAACATCCAATCGCTAAAGGAACCACTGAGACGTCCTGAGGGAATGTCCTGGCGTCTGTTATAAATTATACCCTGTTTGGGTAATTAATGGGTTTACGAGCTTTTTACTGGTTGCTAATGGGGAGCTTACTGTTTTTGAACTTTTCGGTTCGATCGGAGACCGTTGAAGTTTTTAAAACTGTTTGTGACGTGACAGTGCAGTTCAATGAACCTATACTGGCCCTAAAATTTAATTTGATTTTCACATAATATATTTATTAGTGAGTCAGAAACCTTATTATGTACTTATTTTTGTATCTTTGATTAAAATTGTCATATTATCATAATATTGTCAAATTTAAATCTCAATTAAAATGAACCCGTAAGCTTGATTCCTTGTGTTTGTTTCTAAACTTTCTATCAGGCTACTAAATAATTGCTTATGATAATAATACTAAGTATATGATTACCACAGAAGCTCAATGTGGAAGCTTCTGCATTGGAACACGTGGCACGTCCGCGAATTGCGCTTCCTTTTCGGGAAACAGGAAGCTCCGTACAAAGCTCGCTCGAGCGTGAAAGAATGACAGCTTTTAAAAATATGGCCTATGTGGGCTCTTACCATACTCATAATATCTGTATGTAGAAAAATAGGCAATAGATAGCGTAATTCCTTACCTATGTAGTACTAAAATAATTCAAATACATAGTAATAGTAATCATTTAAATGAGTAATTAAGGCTTAGTTTAAATTGAGCTTCTTCTAGGTACCTCGATGTTACAGGTTTATTACGCATGGCAGTCTGGTATTTTTACACTAGTTGCATGATGCTGTCTCCATACAAGCGCCATTGCAATCGAAGGTTCAGCGATTAACTTTTTATAATTAAAGGATGATTAAAATCAATTGAATAGATAGTGACATAAGACTATTAACTTATGTATTTAACTTTGCTAATTAACGTCTTTGACATGGGACTACTGTTTGTTATGAATAAATATCATAATCATCATCATCGGGTGCCATCTTCATATGAAGTTCGGAGATCAGTTTGCAAAACTTCTTGCGATCCCATGCTGCTTCCTTTAGATGCGGGTAGCTTAGCCTTGTCCATGTTCTTGATGTCGTCTAGCCGTTTCATTCTTTGACAGCCAGGGCTTCTTTTCTTTTGAATAAATATATGAACGGAAATCAAGTTTGTTCATGTATTTTGATGGCTGTGTTTGATGATATGTAATAAATTCAACTACATAACTGTACAAGGCTATCATTGTCATATGCCGTCAGGTAGTCAGTAAGCACGGAGGAGCTTTCGTCGGCCGAGCTTCCTGCTCCCCGATTAGGAAGTACCATGTACTGGGGACGTGTGGCTTATGCTTTAGGGCTGGCTAGTTGGTGCAAGCTAACGGGAACTTTTCAAACTTATCATTTTATTTTCACTATACGACATCTAGTGGCTTTCGCCATTCATAGTTCGGCATTACGCCAATCATAATGATTCTCTCGCCCTTATTCTATTCTACCCCTACTTTGAAGCAATGATGCTATTCGCGAGAAATATGCTAATATACTATAATAAACAAGGGAATTGGGGGAAACCTTTGCCCAGGAGTAGGACAGTATAGGTTCATAAAAAAAAAAGTGATTAGTAGAGAGAAACAGAAAAACAGATAGATTTAAAAACTCATTGATTGAAAGTTAAACGGTAATGTCCTCAGCAAACTAATCTGGAAAACTTTTGTCATTAGGGTCCCTCAGCCTAAAGAAATATCATAAATTGCCATCTTTATCCACGAAATTGGCAACCCTACCACCATTGTTTATAATTCCGTCCCGGCCATTTTGCCATTATTTCGTCCAGACCTCACTTCTCACATACCAATCACACCACACCATCGACACGTGTCTTATACCTCTATAAGGTGTGCTTATTCTGTGGGTTTACAACACCATTGTGCTCCAATAGGATATTGATAGGTATTACGCATGTAAAGAAGTCATTATAGATTATGTGTCTGATAATAAATAATTTATTAATTTTTTATTGTGTAGGTGGCGAAATTATTCCTGGGATAGACGGTATATTTTATTTATTGATCGTAAAGGTGGCGATAAAAGTACTTGTGTGTATGTATTTTTTTTTAGTAGGAATTGGTAAATTCTTTTGTGCTTAAATGAATAACAAACTTGTTCTACTGTATCAGTGTAAATATGGAATCTTAGGCAACTTCCAAATTTTATGTAACTGTTACTCCTGCCAATATTGTGACAATATCCGTGGCTGCAAAAAAGTAAGTACTGACTAACGCTTCTTACTCGTAGTAAGACAAAATAATTAATAAATTATAATAAGTACAAAATAAGTATAATAAATAAGTACCTATATCATGAGCCGCTGCGAAAACAAATCAACCGATTAATTTATGATTAATTACCCGTGGTCCAATTATTATCGTTTATTAATAGACTAATAATGGCCTTTTACGCAACAGATGGGCTATAATAGACCTTTTTGTATCGGATCGGCGCAGGCGCATTTCACGGGTTATCTATATTGTAATCCGCCGGAGACGCTCGGATGATCGTTAACTGGTGTGAAATTAGGTAATACTGAGTATAATTTGGCGTTCAGTTTGAAGATTCATGCTTCTTCTGAGTTTACAAGATTGATTTGTTGTCGTTTAGACAGGTTCAGTTATGGTGGCGTAGATTTTAATATATATATATATATGTACTTTAAAACCATATTTTTTGGAATGGGTACGCACTATTCAATTGATCATTATATTAAGTGAGTCGTTTTTCCTCATGACTGAGGGTCGTGACTCCCCCGCTGAATTAATTCGTTAAGGGAGTTCTCTTGGGCTACCTACATCGTGGTGCGCGGTCAGGTCCTTCCACGGAAGACACATGTCCTCGGATATTGTGGGCCTCAAACATGTCGGTTTCCTCGCGAAATTTTCCTTCACCGATAAGCGAGTGCAAATCCACACAACTTGAAAATACAAGTCTTTGGTGTATGGCCGGATTCGAACCAGGGCGCATCTGGATGGAAAGCAGACAGTGGTACCGCTTAGCCACACTCGCTTACAATCTATTAGATTACGAGAGTAATTTACATAATTGTACTAGTAAAACATTACATTTACAAACATTAGTTTCTCCATTTACGTACCTTACCTCACCGTGCAGTAACATTCGTCTGCCAACACACAATATTCATTACCTCCAGGCTTCTATTTATTTGAACATAATAAATCTGTATTATGAGTTTTTCTAGAAAAATCAACTAGACTAGAATTACATACAAGAAAAACCGAGAAATGCATTAACGTAAGTGCATGTGCATTTTCTCATAGTCCGGCGCATTGCGTGCTCGCCCACATGTAGTTTGTCAGATCGCAGTCGGATATAAATCTACAGATCAAACTGAATAATTTCTTGATGACGGATGCGAAGTGAAAAACTTTATTGCCTTGATTTATTGTTTGAGTCGTATGCTGTAATTGAAAGAAAATGAAAATGTTTATTGTTTATGTGTGGAAAAATCCTGTTACTTCTGGTTAAAGTGAATTAATTATACACTTAAAAGGCATAACGCATTATGGTCGTATACAGAGCATGCCTATACATACCTGAATATACCATTAGGTGCTTGGCGACCAATTTTATTTGGATTTTCTTATTCAATTAATTTGTTCAAATATTACCTTCAATTAATATCACCCTTGCCCGGCTAACATTATTAAAAACAGTTTATATGAGTTCCCACGGTACCTAATTATGTAGATGCCCACTCGATCCTCAAAGTCAATGTACTGGTTCCTTTGTCCGACCACAGATGGCAGCATAGTGCTAGCACCCACGTACGAAGAAATTAATTTAAAAGGGGATCACCTGATTTACCCGGAATTTTGAATTTTACTCTGATGTGCGAAAATTTGGATGTGGCATTTAAATTTACGCTCTATTGGTTTGTAAAAAGTGCTGATAATTGTTAACTAGTCAAGCAAGATGTATCTACCAATGTGTCCTATGTTAATTATATTAAGCTTGATGAAATTTGTTACATTAGTTATCACCTTGACAAATATTTCTTTTATTACTTGATCATATCAGAATCTCCATACTTTTCTCACAAACAACTGTTTAGCGGAATATGTATCTACTCATTAGTTTTTATACAGTATTGGTCAACTACAAACTAACTGCGTAAATTAAATTATGCGCATTTAGTCATAAACTTATTCATTTGTGAAATATGGGACGTGGTCACAGACAATACAACTCAAATACTCCTATATATCTATTCATAAATCCAGCGAAGCACACACCAATCAGCATTAACTATATTGAATCCTATGCTTTATTGATATTTACCTACTTTAGAAGGTATAGTAGTTATTTGAAATAGGAATCAGGGTGACAATCTGTAAAAAAATATTATGCCATCAACGCTGTTTTAAAATAAACACAGGGATTATATCACAAATTTCTAGGTTTAAATCCCTTCTTGTTTCACAGATGATATGGTATTATTGCCATTCCCATGCCTCCAAATCGAAGGAATAACTCGATTTCGCAGTAATGAAGAGTCTTTATGATATGATGTCGTGTAACTTGGTTTAGCATTCTTACGATAACATTGTATAAACATGAGTTCTTTACTGGGTTTATTAGTACTTTGTATCGAAATAATTGATGGTTTGTGTGTAGGAAATTATGCTAAAGGCATGTTCGACACGAAGAAAGCTTGCGTGATTGGTTGGCTGGTGCGTTTGATGCGAATCATTGCTATCTCTAATGCGTATCTGATCAATAATTGCCTGTGTTATTATTAATCGAATTTTACTAACAGAAGTTAGTTTATGCATATAGTATACCGTCCCAGTGCGCCACTAAAAAATTCGCAACGCAAACATCATCATCATCCACAGCCCTTGGGATCCCACTGCTGGGTATAGGCTTCCCTTTGTATGTGCCATCTGCGTCGATCTTGTGCAGACCTCATCCAGGTTGGAGCCTCGACTATGACGATGTTGTCGACCCATCTCGCGACCGGACGACCCACTCCTCGTCTGCTAGTTCTAAGCCACCTGTTACTGCTTTAGTCCGTCTGCTATCAGTTCTCCTAACCACGTGTAACACAGACTCATAGATTGAGTGCGTAATACTGGTAATGCGTTTAAATAACACAAACATGCAAAAATAAGATCATCACGTCCAAGTTTCGTAGCTCTACAACTGTTTTGTTGATCCTTCCGAAGGTCCAAATCCAGCGCCTACGCATGTATCGGCGGCTAAAGTATTAGGATCATGCCAAACAAGGCAACTTGAGCGATGAACTAAATTTATCAACTCAACGGTTTTTTATCACCATATGCATAAAATTACTTAGTCGTTATCTTAACAGTGGTTTAACGTAAATGGACATGTAGGGAAAATTAGGAATTAATATCTTTCTTGATGAATAAAGTAATTAATGTATGTAGGAATAACTGGCTGCTATCTAAAAATAGAAATATGTAAAATATAATCCTTGTATAGGATACCAAATAAGACTTTGACGATATATTTTAATTATTTTAAATAATTCTAGCGGATGTTGATAACTGTTTGTTTCATATGGCAACTTCCTTGCCATACCAAATGATTATATACACTATTCGATAACTGATAATTTACTTCGTTATTTGGTAAAATATTACAAAGATCTTACCGTAATAAAAATCTTAACTAAGGGAAGGTTTTATTTTTATTATTTTTACTTCTTTTAAAACGATCTATACATAAAGTTGTTTTATTTAATTTATGTAAATTTTCCAACCTGATTTTTATAACAGTATCTTAGTTTTCCACCTCTTCCATGAGTTGTATTTCCGACTGAGGGTCATAACTCCCCAGCTGAATCAATTTTACAGGAGACTTCCCATAGAGACTTACCTTAGACCATCACAAAACACACTCAACCACCAGGTCACCTACTCGCACCACAATCCTGCCACCCATCTAATTAGGAGGGTGTATCTGGGCCCATCGCGCATAATTTCACAGTTCGCTGCGGCGGAGGCGCGCGGCCGTCCTTGTGAACTGGTGTAGAACCCATGTGGCATTCTTTGCTAGCTCATTTGTAGATAGGGAAGAGTATTCATTGATATTTCGTGTAGCTAGGCTGTGAGGCTTTAAAAAGTAAACATTAAGTTCCCAAAAACATAGAAAAGAATGTTAAATAAGGACGGTTTGTGGACCGAAACAGCGATCAAATAAAAAAAAATAATTAATATTAAAATATTAATTTTATTATTATCTATTCCAATCTTAACACCATACAATTTATTAAAGAAACATACCTTGACCTACATAAAATCCATTTATAGATTTATTTACTTTAACAATAATCAATATATATAACCATCATATAAACAGTGTCGATGCATTCCCGCGGTTATTCCCACGGTTTCTCCACGACAATGTTGTTTCTGCGATCAGTTTCTCTATTTACCGCAATTTTCTTTTATCATTACGCTTTACATGTCGAAGAAAGCTGACAAATAGATTTATGAACGAGATAAAGGTTAGTTGCGGTTGACATTGCCCGGGGCAAGTGCTTGTTGGTTATTTATTTTGCTTGTAAGTACAAGTAAGTAATACGTTTCGTACACTACCAAACCAATAATATTAAAAGAACGTGTAATGTTCAATGGTTGCCTGGAAGAGATTGCTTTTAGCAATAAGGTCGCCACTTGTGGCACTAGAGTAGTTTATGTAGGTAATTTTATTAATTTTGTTTTATATGTGTGTGACAATAAAGAATTATCTTTCTATCTATGTTGGTCCTTGTGATGTTTTCGTGTTCAGTCATTAATAACTGCCGACAAAAACGTGTATGTAGTTGAAATACGTATAGAATGTGTGTTCCTTTAATTAGCTATTAATGAAATCAATTAAAAGAAGCCTGTCAGAAGGGATGTCTATATGAAGTATTTTTTAATTTGTATTAACTGAATGGTTTTTAAATGGTTTTAACTGAATTTCAATACAAAATCTTACAAATGAAACGTATAGTAGGTATGATAAATGCATACAACAACGGCTGCATTTTAAACATAAGTAGGTATCTTCAAAACCTACAGCGTGAGAAAATTCAAGCAATTTCCATACAAAGGGAACTAAACGCAAGCTTTAGATGTGTCAGATAAACTTGAAGATTGTTTATTCAGTTAAATTAAGAGATTTGTGTTAATTAAAAATGAATTTACTAAACTTATGGGAAGTGGGCTCCGGGTTTGTGTAACCTTGATCTTGATATGTTGTTTTTTATTTTGGTAGCATTGTGAAAGTATTTTAGAGTTATATTATCAAAGTATTAATAAACTAGCCATTTCTAAAGCTGCGTCTACGCTAGGAGAGCCGAACACGAGCAGAGCACGAGCCGAACACAATTCGTCTAGTGTGGACCAACTTACAAGCCTCGAACGAGCGCGCTGCGAGCATTTTGTTCGTGCTCGGCTGCGTTCCGCCTGTTGTCGGTTTTTTGACGAACACAAAGGGATTTGCTTCGCGCTCGAAGTGCGCTCGTAGACGTGTTCAGTGACAGACGTCGGTCGCTCGAGTGAAGCATCATGGAAACGTGGACCGAAGATACTTCCGTGCAATTACATAATTGAATTATATCAAAATAATCCATTGATATAGGACCCAAAACATGAGGATTACTATAAAAAAAGTAAGAAGATTGATGCATGGTCTCGAATATCCCAAGATCTTCTTGACTTCTCAAAATGGTTAGCAAATGTAAATTTTGTTGATTGGATCTCATTTTATATAGATTTGTAGATCCCCATCGTCTTGGTATTTTTCTATTTTTGCTGACCACCGCTATAATAATCGCTGCAACAGCAGCGGCTACTGCAATATTAATATCGTCCATATTCGCCAAGAGTCGCGAGCTCACTGCGGAAAACTACGTTCGAGAACAGTGATCGTTGTAGGTTCGTTGTACGTCCACACTAGACGCCGCGAACGACGAAGCCGAGAACGGCTCCGCTTGTGCTTTGCTCGTGCTCGGTTCGTCTAGCGTAGATCCGCCTTTAGAAAATATTGTTTTTATTACAAAGAAATAACATTGATATTATGTTTGATAAACGAGTATACCTACATATCGCAATAAATCAATTTTAATCATCGTTGAAGTTACAGTTTAAGTCAGTAGCAATATTTTTTGTTTCTTAGCTTTGGTGATTGTAAATTATTCTCAACGCAGTACGCCTTATACGCCTAACTAACTAATTTACCTATGTGAATAAGCAGAAAACCTACTTAAATACCGATTGTCTGTTAGCACCATCCATCATACTAGCGGAAGCCGCTAGAGGTGACCACTAGTAATTAGACATGTGACCGTCCTTTACAATGCATACATGCCTAGATAAATACAGCCTTTTAGGTTTAGTTGTAGGTTGTATTCCTGTGGGTTTTAAAAGCATTTGTTACGGAAAGAGGTTTGCGCTGTTCCAAGTATTTTCTCACTGGTTGTGGTTCCCAAGAAATTGCAAACTTACATACTTTTGTAAGTTACAAAGATTTCCTTGGTATAAAAAGAAATAGGGATAGGTTGTTATACCTAGTCGTTTTTTAAATATCGATTGGTAATAAATACTATCAGACTTACATATTTACGATTTTATTACGAAATTAATTCAGAGTATTTATATACCATTATTCACAAGTTTTAGTTTAAAAATACGAATTTGTAAAGTAAACACGAGTTTTTATAGTTCAAGGAAGCTTCATAACATACGTGTAGCTACACAATATAGTGTGGTTTCAAGATTATCTGCAAATTGCAGTTTTATTAAACTGTAAAGCAGTTCCCACCATTGTGGTTAAAGCTGATAATGAAGGCAATTAACTCGTACCTAACAGGACCAGTCAACGCGTTGAAATCTAGCACCTATCTAACAAGGCATTTCCACGTCATTGTCACTTATTTATGTTATGAAGTATTCCGCTATGTGACCGCTGATATTTACTCGTACACAAGCGTTTGAAGATCTACAAATTAAGGTATTCTTACGTTGCCATGCAAGTTGAAGTAGTTGAAGTTAAGTAAATGTCGAGGAGGTCGTTTTTTTGCATGAGCTGTCATAAGGATTTAAGTAGCAAATATTTTTTTTTTATTCTTGTTGCTATTCATCTCTATACTAGCTGTGCCAGCGACTTCGTCCGCATATACCTTATACTGTTGCAGACATTTTGTTAGATTATTTCAAGAGGAATAATTATTTCATACATATTTTTTTGATATCTTGAACCGTTTTCGCAGCACACGCAACGGAAGCCCTCAAAAATGAATAATTTTCCCCGTAATTTTCAAATTTTCCATTGTTTTTTCGCTCATATTAGTTGCAGCGTGATGTTATATAGCCTTAAGCCTTCGTCGATAAATGGTCTATCCAAAACAATTTTTTTTTTCAATTCGCACCAGTAGTTCCTGAGATTAGCGCGTTCAAACAAACAAACAAACAAACTCTTCAGCTTTATAATATTAGTATAGATTTGTCCCAGACACACGTTATAATTATTTAATCATTATCATTAAGTCGTGATATCGTTTCTAATTGTCATCAATATAGCATAGCAATTACTGGTGTAATTGTACGTAAGATCACAAAAAATATATTTTAGTTATTGATTCCATGCCGCAATAATAAACATATTTACATACAAACAACCAAGCAAACTATGACTCCCATTAACTCTACATTTTCGCTTAGCTGTCTCGATAACTACGTAACTCTTCCTTATACATATATTGCAAATGTCATCTATTTCCTAGCAAGGAGTGTCCATGCACTGGCGGACCGTTAGGCGGCCTTACGGCTCAAGGCCGTATGTGTGACTTGTATGGCAGGTGTGGATGTATGGGATTCCTGTGTGGATGTGTACAGGGTGATTATACATATATTATGAAGGAATTTGTTTGACCACGTTACTCATTGTCAGATAGATCTTTGGGTTACGGTTTTTTGAACTTTAAGGAGCTAAGAAGTCGACAGTAAATGGTCGATTACTATACTAACAGTCCTATAATGTTTCAGGCATTTAATTTGTTTTTATGATATTTACTTGAAATGCTTCAACTATATAATTGTTCATGTATCCTATGCAAGTTTTGGCAACCAGACCAAACTACTTCCAAAACCTTTGTCAAGGAAACACCCTGTAGTAAACGTAAGCCCTGTTCAAAACAAGGACAGACTTCATTCCTCTCCCCGCTAATTGGATGATGCAGGTTTTTGTCACTCAGAGCTTTTGTAGAGCTTGTGCAAAGTGTAGAACCATATTTTTTACTAGCTTTCCGCGGTTTTGACAATTCTTTTATTAATTTATCTCTATAAAACAATGGTTGCGAGAAGACAGAGTTTCATTCATGTTTTCTTGTACTTTGCATACAACTTTCTTTACTAAAGTGAGATCGGTGCAGCGATTTTCTTTTACAATACGCATTCACATAAATAGGAATGCGTAATAATACGTATCCTTTGGGCTAGTTTCAATAATATCTAGGAGCAGATATGTCGTTAGACTGCGTTTGATGCGGTTCCGATTATTTTCAACAATTAAATTACTCCTCTTTTGATTGATATCAAGTTTTATTATCGAGCTTATTGTAGCTATGAGGTCACCCACCAATGTAGTGGGTTGACGACATTAGAATAACCGTAGGGAGCACCTGGATTCAATCTGCGCAGGACCGGGACGAGTAGCGTACCTACAAGAAGAGAGGCCTATGCTCAGCAGTGGGCGTTAATTAGGCTGATGATTTTTTGTTGTTACTGTTTTTTTAATTTGACAAATTAAGTAGCTAAGATTGCTAGTGAACGTCATCAATGTCAAATGACTTGCTTACATTGTACAACGCCTAGCAACTGACCAAAACAGATGACCACGTGGCCTCCGTCGTGGAAGTGAGGTGGAATGTAAACTCCTTGGATCCGTCAACAATTCGCCATTGTTCTGCTTTATGGCGGGAAAGGAATGCGGGAATCGAACCCGCGACCGATAGCAGCCGATAGTACGCTTCCCGGTCTCGGTTCAAATAAACTACTAACATAGGTTAGGTAAGTAAGTTACGTACTCAGACTAAGAAAATACCTATGATTTATTTATATTAGGGTTAGTTGAGTTAGTCGGTTTCTTCTAGGCAAACGCGCTAGATCGTAGATTAATATAACGTTGCTTAACATCAGGCAAGTCTTTACTAATACTAAAAAGCTGAAGAGTTTGTTTGTTTGAACGCGCTAATCTCAGGAACTACTAGTGCGAATTGAAAAAATCTTATTGTGTTGAATAGACCATTTATCGAGTAAGCCTTTAGGCTATACTACATCACGCAGCAACTAATAGGAGCGAAGAAACAATAGAAAATGTGGAAAATACGGAGAAAATTATTCATCTTTGAGGGCTTCCGTTGCGTGAGCTGTGAAAACGGTTCAAGTAAAGTAAAGGCTATAATTTATAAAGCTGAAGAGGTAGTTTGCTAAAATAAATACGATGCCCTAAATAACTATTCCACGCGGACGAAGTCGCGCGCACAGCTAGTTTTGAATATATGTACTCAGCTTTTAATATTATTTGTAGTGCCATTTGTAATTGTCATTTTGTTCTTGTTTTCTGCTGCAATACAAACTTTCAACGCGGATACGTTACATTTGAACTTCTTACCGCCCTTGAACTTTCAAACTATTATTTCATATTTTATTGAAACGACTAAATTACATCTATATCACGGAAATGTGACCATGACCATCGTAAAGGTTCGAAACACAACTTTAAAGGAGTATTATAACTTTTTAAAGTTGACCTTATGATGGTGGTAGTAAGGTGGTGGTGGTTTGTGTTATTATGTTGGTATTCACGTCCTGTGGCCAGGCGCGGATGTGGCGTCACGTTGGTAATAAACCATAAACGTTCGGAGTTGATACCCTCGAAAATGACGGTCATGGGATAGCATATCTCTATATTCACCTGTCTGTGTAACTATTTCCTGTTATATGCTTCTTTCATCGATTGATTTAAAAAAAAAACCGTTAAAAATACGTAGGCTTCTACTTGCAGATATTTTCATTTAAACATAGTTACACCATACGTGTTACACCCTAGGCTGCAGCAATGCTTAACATCAGGCAGGCTGTAGTCAAACGTAAACCTATCCCATGTAAAAAAAAGTTTATAATCTTTTCTTGTGTGAATTTAAATTCATTATCATTCAGTTCAAATGATTGCCTTTATAACATTGTCAAAGCAATATATCCATCAATTAATTCAATTTGCATTCACACATAATTATCATACTTATACCTGTAAGTCCTATAAGATATATGAAAACGACGTAAGTTATGCCTTTCAAGTTTCAGGCAATAAATCAGCATCAGCCCCCATCATGGCGCGTTCATTCTAACATCAATTAAATACTTACCCACATACTCGACCCACGCATTGTCTAGCTTCTAGGGAACCTACATGCCTATAATTACTACATAATAGTCTAACTGTAAACAAGTAACAATTTAGAATAAGTTTAACTGACTTCAATACTCAACCCGTTTATGTCCTCTTTAGAAATTCGCAGACGTTGAGAGTTGTGATTTTAATGAAATCTCTTTCATAATATATGTACCTAATTCGATATAACAAATTTATCTAATACCTTTTTTAAAAATCTTAAAAAAAACCTTACTCGTATAAACAGTACGTTTCTTCTAGGCAAGCGTGCTACATCTTAGACTACAGTGGTGCTTAACATCAGGCAGACTATAGTCAAGTGTAAGCCTATTTCGTGATTAAATAATAATAAACACTTTTAAGATCTTTTGTACTAGAGAATAATGACAAAAGTCTAAAAATAATTCCCATTAATAAGATTCCATTTATTTTTTGTTCAGAATACTCCATCTTTTAAGAGTAAAGTGAGCATAACATAAATTGTAAATTGAAAGCCTCCTATTTCAAAGTCAGTTCAACACCAACTAAGTCCTACTTGCATTGCACGAAGGGCCCGCACCTGTGCCGGCTCCGTGTTGATAGTTAGTTGAAACTTCAACGCATTGTTTGTCACAGCCACAGCCAGAATACTCGCGACTATCGCTCGGAAAACACGCGTCGACCGCTCTGACACAACAGAGTTAAATCGAATCGAATATTTGATCCATCGTAAATAGGTTGATCGCATCCCTATTTAAAATAATAATTAAAAAGTAAATTTGACAGTTAAATTCCCGCCAAAAAATTTAAAAAATAAAAAATCTTGCAAACTTTTTTCAGTTTTCCATTTCGCACGTTCCGCTTATTTACCTACTTAGCTTTTGAAAAAAAGTGTGTAAAGTTGTCAAGTTTGTTGTGAGATTGGACCGCAATGACCCCTGTCGGACTTCTCTTCAAAGTGAATAGGTAAGACTAAGTTATTTTAGCACCGTCTCGTTAAATGTATGCGCCCGAGCAGGCCCATTCTTAGAGGTATTTTAAATATTGAATATGGGATGTGTTAAACGCTTCTGTGCTGTATATGTTTAGTATTCTGTGACCGCCATTGTTGTTTTCGTGTTACAGGTTGGGAACAATGTATACTGAGTATAATATGAGGCAGCACATTATGCACTAAGTTGATGATAATTAGTTGCTAAGCAAACAAAAGTGCTGTTTTTTCTGTAGCGCAGTAAATTTATTTCAAACGTTTTAATAGTCTTCATACTGAGAAGTATTTCATAAAAGTCAAAGGAGACGAATAACTTGGAATATTATGGTAGCAGATACATAAGACTTGCGTCTAGCTTTTACTCGTATGTACATTTTCCATAAAAAATGTGATAAAATAAGGACTGACTATTCTTTGAAAGCTTCCATCAGTCGGATGACAACTATAACTAGGTTTTGGCTATACTTCATTTTCGTCATGATGTGTTGCGTATAAAATCGATTTAGGCTCAATTGGCTCTTTCGAATTTATTTTCATGGGAAGATTTCGTACAGTAAGTAAGAGTAAAATCTTATCTGCAGAGAGCATGTTTTAAAACGATTTGAAAAGTTTACCACTAAAGTTCATCATTAACATACATTATTTTTAAACTAAACAGCCAGCTTGGATCACAAAAACATCTGAAACCTTTAAGAATAATAAGTGTCTTCAGCCACAAGAAAAGGAAGTCTCTATACGGTGTGTTGGTTGCATTTCTCAGGCTTTTCCTGTCACTTCCCTTTACTTCCAAGGCCAGGCTTCGATGGACAATCACCTATTGTTATTTATTTATAGGTACGTTGGTATATGCAGGAGCTAAATATCCTATTGTAATGTTTACTATAGAGTTTTTGTTTGACCAAACATTAATAATGATAAAAAAATTAAATTCTCAAATCTTTTATACAATTTATATATAAACTATCAATTTGGAATATGCATATCATATTGGCACTGATATTCGAAAAGAATAATATATACCTAGATTTAAATTGAAAAGCATTGTTTGCAAGCAAGACTGGCCTGTTAGCTTAGTTGGTAGTGGCTCTGCCTCCTAATCTAGGGGTTGCGGGTTCGATTCCCGCCTGACACAAGTAATTATGCATTTTAAAAAATGTATAATTTCTTGTATTGAGTCTGGTTGTTTGTATGTATAATAAGTATTTACAAAAGAAAAGTATATAAGTATTATATCTGTTTTCTAGTACCCACGACACAAGCGTTTGCTTAGTGTGGGGCTAGATGGCGCTGTGTGCAATGTCCCGAAATATTTATTTATTTATTTATTGTAGCTATTGTACAAAGATTTAAGTAACATCATATTTTTTTTATAATTCAAGTAAAATCAACCGGACACTAAGGAACAAAACTGTTGAGACATGTACTAACCTACATATGTATGTGCATTCGATTCCTCACATTTAGTTGCTTTGATCTTTGTAGTAGTAATCTTGATAATTAATAAACACTGTCAATGTTTATGCTATAAGCGTATTTTATATGTTATCCACGTTTCCTCTGCAGACCGTTATAACCGCTTCCGTTTCTAATAGACCTCTCTACCAAAGCTCACTTCTAATTTCCTTAATTATAATATTTCTGTACAGGGTTAAGCCATTTCAGATGCTTTGAAATGGTCAGAATTCTGGACACCAGTGATGGACACTTTCATGACTCGTACTAACTTACTGTGTAGGGTATCTATATAGATATACCTACAGAAAAGCTCCTGAAATTAGTCCTCTTCCAAGTCTTCGAGAGTTTTATCGAGTTTATTTAAATATTTATTAAGTAGAAAAATAATTCTAGGCAGGAATTAGTTGAATACATAACTATTCGAAGATAGACTTAATCAAATGTTTATGTGCATTTAACGAACCTTGTGAAAAGTTTATGTTTATTACCAAAGACAGTTTTTCAAGCGAGACTGTGATCCAAGGGCATATACATATACATGGAAATGGACCTGGATCTCAAACAAGGCTGCCGGAATACACCGTTAACGTTTGGCGACAAACTTTATAATTATTTAGAAAGATAGATATAATTGTTTAATGTATCATGTAAAATAATAAAATAGAATACGTAGTACGTAGTAACGAGAATACGTAACTGATATCAAACTCGAGCCACAAGTGGCAACCTTATCGTTTCAAGCGATCTCATCCAGGCAATTTTGCTTACAATTTAAGTAGTACACATTACAGTTCTAACCGTCTCATTAATAACCCTGTATAACTAGGCTCTATTCAGTGTAAGTGGCAGTGGATGGTAAAACGGGAGGTTTCCGCCATATGCTGGGACTGGTTCCCGAGGAACAACCAATTTAATTAACCGACGAACAACTAGTTATCATGCCGCGAGGAGGTAATTGCAGACAGATGTCAGGTGGATGGGGCTGGTTTAGTATTATCTGTAATTAGGGGGTTTGTATGAATGGTATGATGAGCTATAAGCTATTTATGACAGCTAGAGCCTATAAAGACAGATATTGAAAAAAAAAATACAGAAAATCTCCGAAAGAATAGAAATAAAAGAAAAATATAAATACACAATTTTTTACTCACTTAGTGTAACACATTTTGGTACCGTTTATTTGTACAGAGTCCAAAATAGTTTCACCTGGCAGCAGTTTTAGAAAAGATTTGAATAGGATTTTAAGCCTAAAAGAATTAATTTTTACTTAATGTGGAATGTATAATACAAAATTTCATAAAATTCCGTTCAAAGCACGGTAACAAGACGCGGTATCCTATCCACCTTTATAATATTAGTACGATGTATCTCTTTTTGTATCCTCCATACGTCTTATCTGCTGCATTCCTTGCTCCGCGGCCCTGTAACGGTGTTGTAGCGCGTCACAGATGCATCCACGATTGATGCTCTCTGACAGATGCTAGTTCATGGGAATATTCACTACGGAGATACACTTCTTTTGTTTTTGATGTTTTATTGGAAACTATGCGACCCCAAAATTAATTTCAAACAAAGACACCGCATCATGAGATGCTACGTTTGGTCCACCCTCTTATATGGATGCGAAACCTGGGTCCTGCTAAAAGAAATTTGTGACCGGATACAGGCGTTTGAAATGTGGACTTTACGTAAGATGTTCAAGATTCCTTGGACCAGCTTCACTTCAAACGTCAAGGTACTGCAGAAAGCCAATCGCAAGAGAGAGTTAATGTCGATTGTCATGAGACGTAAGGTCGCTTTCTTTGGACATATGCAAAGAGGATCCCTATATGAATTCCCACGGTTGATCCTCGAAGGCAAGATTCCGGGAAAAAGAAGCCCTGGCCGTCAAAGGATGAAATGGCTAGACGACATCAAGAAATGGACAAAGCTAAGCTACCCGCATCTAAAAGAAGCAGCATGGGATCGCAAGAAGTTTTGCCAACTGACCTCCGAACTTCAATATGAAGATGGCACCCGATGATGATGATGATTGGAAACTGATGTTGAAACTTATGGTTGATAGGCTTGTCGAATAGTTGGTGTTGTAAGTTGAGTACAGCATGAGTGGGAATGTCATTGTACGTTCGATGTACATATTTTTGTAGAAAAGAAAACAATATTATTATTTATTACTAAGAGCCGGTTCCATCCCAATGCTGGGCAAAGGCCTCTCTATCCTCTTTCGTCTTACTTTACGTTCTTATTACACATAATATAATCTCAATAAAATTCCATAATCTAAATTAGTTAGACTTACAAATTAAAAAAAAAATCACACATATAATGTCAAGTTTGTATTTTATTATAAGTTTTAGTTTGTAAGTTGTTTTTGTAACTGTAAATAAATAATCCAAGTTTCCAATTCAAATCAACTAAGCGTTTTTTCTTGCATCTATCAAAAAACCGTTGATATTCGAAGCTGTAGAACAAAACTGTGTGTCTTTTAACGCTGCCGATGTACGATATAATAATATTGGCAAACTTCTAACTTGACTTACTTTACCTACCGATACAGAAGTAGGCGTATACTCAAGCTCCGAGAGCAACGAGCCTCTTATCAGGCCGATGCAGTAAACAAAGTGCGTTATTGCTGTTGACTCACTGCACTGATAGCGACCGGTCTCGGACATTACTTTATTGGAAATTAGCAGTGATTGTAGCTTTTGTTATGCTGTTTATGTATTGGCTTATTAAATGGGTCTCAACATTTAGATGATATTTGATGTGTTGGTGGGTAGCCGGCTCTTTAGAGTGGGCTCAAAAGCTCATAGCTTGTCCCGGGAAGAGTGTTTCAATATAAAGCTTAAAAACAACTTGGTAATTAGATGAACAAAAGTTGATCAAAATAATAAATATATGACAAAAAGTTATGATGCCTAGTAATACGACTTTACTGCAGCAGTTGTTATGGTAACAAAAACATGGATGGACTTTTTATCACAAACATGCGAGTAAATCAGGAATATACTAGTCTTCTATATTCTAGCCAAGTATAATTATGTATTGTGAGTTCTGTGTACAATAAATCAGTAAATAAACGAACATTTACCATTATACGGGGATTGAGCTGCCCTCGTCCGTGGGAGAGTACCCTTATTTCGTATCCCTACACGTGGTCCCTGGGTGGTGCAAACCAGGCAGCAACTCACTGGTGGTAGGCTTCGGCCGCGGTTAGTGACCACCCATCGGACTAAGTCGCGTCGCCAAGCGGCCTAGCCGTGTTCCGACGCGTGCTCCGATGATACCGTCCGAGGAGTTGGGTCGGGGTAGCTGTTTTTTTGCTTGCGCGTATAGCCGTACTAGACGCTGACACTATGATTGTACCGGGTAGCTAGTTCTGGAGGTAAGCGGGATCCGTGGCAGGGTTCTCCGCTGGCCGACCGCAGTTAGTAGGGGACCCAAGTAGTGTGTTAGCCGCTCATGAAAGGCTGTCCCGCCAACTCGCGAAAAATCCCGGGGATGCGTCATCGTGCCGGTTGGCGCCCGGATGAAAGGGCCCGATGAACATCCCTGGGGGGGCACGGGCGTCCCCGATGCCTCCAAACTAGCTCCCCACTGGTGCAGTCTTTTGTAAAGTGTCTGCTGGTCTGCGTAGTCGAAGACCTCACCCCACTGCCACCTCCTCACCGTCAACTCTCGAATTATGAAGAGGAACAACAGGAGAAAAACGGTCCAACAGCGGAAGCACGCCCTTTCTCTGAAAGTGCATCTCACTAATATTAGGGGGATGCACTCCAATATCAACGCGGTCCATTTCCACCTTGAGACCGAAAGACCAGCTCTCCTTTTTCTCACGGAGACGCAGATCCGATGTCCGTCGGACACGGCGTATTTGCTATACCCGGGTTATACCCTTGAGCACAATTTTAAGGCTCGGGCAGGGGTTTGCATGTACGTCCGGGACGACATCTGTGTTAAGCGTCTCCGTAATCTTGAAGACCGATCTTTTTCTGTTCTCTGGGCGCTGCTGGACACGGGTGATGAGAAGATTCTCTACGCCTGTGTCTACCGTTCGCACACCGGAGACCAGGAGACGACTAAGCTCACAGAATACCTCAGTGAGGCGGCGGATGCTGCTCTTCTCAAGTACCCGACGGCCCAATTAGTGTTTCTGGGGGATTTTAACGGCCGCCACCAGGAGTGGCTGTTCCCATACCAGATCACAGACCATGCTGGAAGGGAGACGCGGAAGCTTGCTTTAGCGTTAGATCTCACCCAGCTGGTCCAAGGTGCTACGAGGGTACCTGATGTGGATGGGCATACACCTAATTGTTTGGACCTTCTGATGACTACTGAACCGGACAGATACTCTGTGTCGATCTCATCGCCTTTAGGCAACTCCGACCACTGTCTGGTGAAGTCTGTATCTGTCTACTCCCCGCCCGACCCCAGCCCTAAGGGCTCTCAGCGGCTGTGGCGATACAAGTCAGCAGATTGGGATGAGATGCGCTCTTTTTTTTCATCTTACCCTTGGCAGCCAGTATGTTTTTCTTCTGGAGATCCCACCGTTTGCGCTAATGCCGTCACAGATGTCCTTAAGCTGGGTATGGAGTATTACATTCCGTACTCAGACCTGACTCTGTCTGGTAAAGCTCGCCCGTGGTTTGGACCTGAATGTGGACGTGCGGAAGCACTGAAGCATGATGCGTACCTCGCCTGGGTCGATGCTCGAAGCCGCAAAGCCAAGGACATACGCCTTAAGAAAAAAGCATTCAACAAGGCTGCCAAGTCCTGCAAGAAGGTCATGCAGAAAGCGCGTTTCGACCACATTAGTCGAATAGGGAACAAACTAGCTTCGTACCCAGCAGGTAGCAAAGCGTTTTAGTCCCTAGCTAAATCGGTTGAAACGAATTTCTGTCGCCCCTCACTGCCTCCACTGCTGAAACCCGACGGTACATTGGCTCACACCGCCGAAGAAAAGGCAAACTTGTTTGCCTCTATATTCGCGGAAAATTCTCGTCTAGATGCTGGTAGTACGATACCTCCCTCATCTCCTGGCACAACGGCTGCAATGCCTGACATAAGTATCCGCCAAAAGGAGGTTCGGAAAATACTTCGTAGTCTAGATGTGAATAAAGCCAGTGGCCCTGATGGTATTCCGGCCATAGTTCTGAGGACGTGTGCAGCTGAGTTGACTCCTGTGTTGACGCGCTTGTTTCGGCTCTCTCTTGCGACTGGATATGTGCCGAAGACGTGGAAGCTGGCTAACGTGCAACCAGTGCCCAAAAAAGGTAGTCGTGCTGACCCTGCCAACTACAGGCCCATTTCGGTCACCTCCGTGCTCTGTAAGAGCATGGAGCGTGTCCTGAACGGCAGGCTCCTGGCGTACCTAGAGTCTAATGACCTCCTCAGTGACCGGCAATATGGCTTCCGCCGGAACCGGTCCACTGGGGATCTTCTAGTGTACGCTACACACATCTGGAGTGAGGCTATTGAGAAATACGGGGAAGCCCTGGCAGTTTCTCTAGATATTTCTAAAGCCTTCGACAGGGTTTGGCATGACGGCCTAGTCAGCAAGCTTTCATCGTTTGGACTACCTACTAGTTTTTGCGTATGGATATCAGATTTCCTGAGGGATAGATCTATTCGGGTAGTCGTTGATGGCTGCTCGTCTGATCTTATGGCGATTAATGCCGGAGTTCCCCAGGGATCAGTGCTTTCTGCAACACTTTTTCTGCTGCACATTAATGATCTGCTGAAGCCCGGTACCTTTGGGTATGCAGATGACAGCACTGTTGTAGAGAGCTATATGTCCACCGCTAGAGCTAGTGCGACCGAGATCCAGTCTTGCAGGGAAGCCATGATCGAGCGCTTAAACTTTTCCCTCACGGTAGTCTCTGAGTGGGGCGATGCCAATCTGGTTAAGTTTAATGCCTCGAAAACACAAGCGTGTCTTTTCTCTGCAAAGAGGAGGCCATTCCTACTGGCGCCCTCTTTCCGTAATGTAACCGTGCCCATCACCGACCATCTAGAGTTGCTAGGTGTCACTTTGACTCCGACCCTCAACTTTGGCTCCTATATTGAGTCTAAAGCTCAACTCGCAGCCAAGAAGCTGGGAATCCTCTCGAAGGTGCGACGATACTTCACTCCAGAACAGCTGCTGACCTTGTATCAAGCGCAAGTTCGGTCATGTATGGAGTATTGTTCGCACCTTTGGGATGGATCTGCCAAGTACCAGCTTGAGGCGTTAGAGTTAATTGAGAAGCGGGCAAAAAATCTCATCGCGAAAGACTCACTCTGTAGCTCAAAATTACAAAGCCTTGAGCACCGCCGTAAGGTGGCCAGTCTTTCGGTTTTTTACAGGTTGCATTTCGGGGAGTGTGCGGAGGAATTGCATAATTTAATTCCTGCAGCCCCATTTCACCATCGCACGAGTAGAGGCACGGCAAGGAGGCACCGATATACAGTTGAGGTCCCAAAGACTCGCACCAAGCGTTTTGCTTCGACTTTCATCGTGCGAACAGCCAAACTGTGGAACTCCTTGCCCGAATCTCTATTCCCCTTGAACTATAATTTGTCGGTCTTCAAGTCGAGAGTAAACCGGTTTCTTCTAGGCAAGCGCGCTACATCGTAGACTATAACGTTGCTTAACATCAGGCAAGTTGTAGTCAAGCGTAAGCCTATTTCATGTTAAAAAAAAAAAAAAAAAAATACGTTAAAGTTAGCTCAAATTATCCTCAATTGAACAGTGTTATGTACATTCATTGATAAATACTGAGCATATGATGTATGGACTTATTAGATAATAGCTTTATTGACGGTCATTTCCTGCGTAATTTTTAATTGTTTTGTTACACGCGTTATGTACGCGCGCAGAATATGTAATACATTGAAATATGCACTTTTATGTAAAAGGTTGATTCCAAAAAAAAATAAAAAAATACGCAGCAATATGTAAGTTTCTTGTTGTTTCTATGTATAGTAAGTATGTATTTACAAAAGAAAAGTATATAAGTATTATATCCGTTAACTAGTACCTACGATACAAGCATTTGCTTAGTGTGGGGCTAGATGGCGCTATGTGCAATGTCCCGGAATATTTATTTATTTATTTATACATATTATCTCTAGCCCATAGGTACTTATTGTGGATTGCAGATGCCATAGGCATCCTGTTTTATCTAACAAATATCAAATCAGTTCCTACCAAAAAATTAAGTAAATGCTAATTAAACGTACTGAGCATTTTCATTATATTAAAATTAACAATAGCCAACAAAAGCAAATATTTTTTCTTGGCACCCAAATAAGTTATTTATAGATTTTATCTACACTAATGTTGTAACATTCTACTTATGTTTCCAATACTTGACTTATAATTACTACTGTTATAGCACAGACAACAAAACACTCAATTTAAGCAATTTCACGTGATGTTATAATATCCACATAGATATCGTAATAGCTCATTATAACATCGAAAAAGTGTGACCAACCTGATTGCAGGGCCAATCAGGTTGGTCGCCTGCGCTCTCGTTGGTTAGATTTTAATGGCGGCAAAATCACTGTGACTATACACGTACGCGTGAATGTAATGTTTCGCAATGTGTTTTGTTTTTTAAATATAAATTAAAAGTTAAAAATGGCAAGCGACGATGATATTTGTACGCCTCCGGATATTCTAGAATTGGCAACAAAAGTAACTCACAATCTTTTGCCAGAAAAATCTAGAAAATTATATGAAAAATTAACTATTGTCAGCTTTTACTCTTGTTGTTTGATTAATTGCATTTGTGAAGATAAAGTAGTGTATGCAACTGCATATAACACGGGTATTAAAACACTCGTTATATTACATAAACTCACACTCGTGTTTTAATACCCTTTATTATATGACAGTTGCATAAACTACTATTATAGATTAGATATGCATCTAAATCTAATGGTCTCTTTAGTACAAAGTCTCCCCATAGAGCCTGTAAGCTCTAAGCTCTGATGCCAGAGGAAAGCTTGCACGTGTCCATTAACCTTGATCTGTAGGTCAAACCCAAGGACATTTGTCCTTGGGTTTGACACTAGATTGCTTTTCATAGATTCTTCTGAGAATACTTTACATTATAGCCACTGTTTAAAGCGAGAAAGAAAAGTAATGCTAGAATTGTTTTGGTTGTCAGTGTTGTTTTGATTGGGTGTATTTATAAATGAAATGGAAACATTGATTTCTTTTTTGAATGTATTATGTATCTACTTCGGCTAAGTATATTACAGTGGTATGCATTTCATTGCTCGAAAAATGTATTTAAAGTTTTATTCTATTGACTATAAGAATATAATTTTTGGGCTAAATTTTGCTGAAGTCAACTGTTGTTATCATTGTTTTTTAAACTGAAGGAGCATTCACCTGAGCATAATTCGCTAGATGGTAAGCAATCATTATGTTCTAAAATACACGAACAAATGATACTTTGTCCACATACGAGTAGATATTTAAACCAGTATCTATTCTACATTATTCTAAGCAACCAAGTAGGCGGCTAGCAACAATGTCTGTTGAAACACGATCCGAGTTCACCTCCACGAATGTAATTGACACACTTGCTGCCTTGCAAATTGTTTACCTCGTACTTGACGGTATCCTCAGTTATTTGTTTTAGTTTGTACTTTGTGTCATTTTACATATTAATATGTGCCTATCTATTTTGCATAGTGCTTGGCATGGATACTGTACTAAGTATTTATTAATAATATAGACAAAGGATAGTATTTTTAGGCGGGCACCATCAGTGCCCAGCCATCGTCCGGTGACGCAGCAAAGGTAGCTCATAGCAACCAGCTGCATAGTCCTTTCAAAAAAAGGATAGTAAGTATTAAGTTTTGACAAATATACTTACTTACTTATATTTGTCAAAACTTGTTTGTTGTTTGTACCTACTACGGTAGGTTTGCTTTACTTTTTTCTGCAAATTATTATTTGCGTCGAATTAATAGCAAGATTCAAGAAATATAAAAATCTTGGTCGTTTCAGCTCGTGCTGGCGGTGCTAGCCAAATATCTGACTGCTACGTTTAAAAAATTCTGCCCATTGTAAAACACTGTTTATTCAAATATTTTGTCGCTAAATTAAAAAAAAAATACATAAATCTTCATAAACAAAAGTAATGCCTCTTAAAAAAGCTTGTAAAGACATTATTTCTTAAAATTATATCGAATCAAAGCTATTATTCGTATTTCTCTGACAATAGAAAATCACTTTAAAACAGTCATTCTTAGAAAACGACTATCCTTGTAGCCTAAGTTACAGGTAATATAATATAATAGACTTTATGAATGCCATCCTCATTTAGTTCACTTAAAGTTATGGCTTAACTGTCCGTGGTAAATAGTTTTACCGTTCAGATGATATGTAAAGGTATATTCGTTACAGGTCAGATAACTTGCCCTGCAGTTTTCAATGTAACTCAATAGCGATATAAACAAACAACTTTGGTGGACTGGACAGAGTAAAGCAGAGAGTTTGAAGTAGGAGGATCGAAACATTCGTGACTCATTGGTGTATTATTGATGCCTTGTATTATCATCACAAATTTAAGGGCAAGGCCCTTGTCAGTGGAGCATGCGCCATCCTTCCCGATCTTCTGCCAATTCTTTGACCTCCTTATACGACATGACACCCACCTTTTCTTTTACTTGGTCCATGTATCACCTTCTCGGCCTTCCTCTTTCTTTTCGGGCTACCAATTTTCCTTCCATGATGTTTTTCATAAACTCGTCATGTCGTATAAGGTGGCCAACCATCTTCCCTCTTCTATGTTCAATAGTCGCCATTATTGTACGGTGCTCTTGGACCATGCTCAGCACTTCTTCATTGGTCTTTGGTCCTTGTATTATACTAACCCATTAAAGGGCACAAACGTATGCCATGCAGTGGGTTCTAATGACTTGATGATGATCATACAAACATCCGTAATACTCATAGGTGTTAGTAAATTAAGAAATTAGTGACTTACTCAGTTTTGATTTTCATTATTTATGTAAAGATAAAAAAGTTGAGTTCATGTTTAATCAATAATTTCCACTATTGGAAGTTTCCATCTGATGATCATTTGCCCAAAAAAAAACATCAATACCTTATTCATTTTCTCTTGTATTTTCCGATTTTCCTCGTATTTCACACACCTTTTCTCAAACAGTTTCTTTTCTATAGTACTCATTATACTTGAAGACTAATTCTATGGTGGTAAGTGATACGAATGGGAAATGCGGTGAACGCAAGACGGTGCGACAACCTGCGGTCGGCTGCGATCGTTCTGCGGTTTCTTAGCGGAGACGCTGCGGTCACCGACTTGATGTGTCATAATATACGTTATATATATTCTGTACAAAAACAATAGGAAACTAGCCGCGTGCCTGATAATAAACTATATTTACGGAGCTTAAAATCAAGCCTTTTTCATATCAAGTGCAAATCTCTCCTACGTTTATACTTATTATTTTGACAAAATAAAAGCAACAAGATTTCACTTTTAACATCATCATCATCAGCCCGTTACCGCCCACTGTTAAGCATAGGCTTCTCTTCTTGTTTGCCACTCGTCCCGGTCCTGCGCTGATTGCACCCATGTGCTTCCTGCGGTTTTTCTAATAATGTCTTTGACCCACCGCATTGGTAGGCCTCTTCACTTTTATGCGTCTGTTTATTTAAATTGTAAGCTTATTGGATAAAACTAAAAACTAAAATAAAACGTCTACGCTCAGTATCAATCCTGCGGATTTCACTTGAGGTGACTTGGTAGTCAAATACCTGACTTTCCAGTCGAAAATTAAATAGGCTTTACCAGTCTCACAAAATAATAATAATATAAAAACTTGTTGCTCGTTCAATGAGTCTTTTCCTTATCGAATGAGAGTGGCGAACTCTGATATCGAGAGTTTATTAAGCCGCCCTAAAGGCCTCTGACATGGCTAAACGACTGCCGTACTAGCCGAACAGCCGGGACCTACGATTTAACGTGACATCAGACCCGCGGAAGCGCCCAACATGGAATGCCACTTTTCGGCCACCCATCCAAGAACTGACCGCGTCAACCTTTGCTTAACTTTGGTAATCGCATGCGATTGCCTCCGCTAACTGAGCTACGGGTGCTTCCCTGCATACGTAAAACTAGGTACATTACCAAAGTACTACACTACAGCCCAGTAAATAAGAACAACGTTACACTCCATTTAACTTCACCAATGCCTATATTACCGTACAGTGAATATGCATATAAGGCGTTATTGACTAATATTGGTACGTGAACTAATGTGAACTAAATCAACAGGTGACGGAATAATCATACGTGCGACGTTATAATTCGCAAGCATATACAAGTGGTTGCACTTTTATGTTATGTTTTTGTTATTTAGTATTGTTAAAATAATAAAATATTACTAAACATACATACGCTTGGCGGAAAAGAGTTTTTTTATGTATATTGGAACTTAATTTAAAAGAAAATTATGATAGAAAGCTATTTGCATTGCTGTATTTCATGTTTGTAAATTTGATGCCGATGTCGAATGATTCCCAAACTACCCTAGCAGTGTTTCAACTTATGTTACCTACTGCTCTACTGTAAGGCTAAATTACTAATCATTACATGACCGTTAAATATTTCCGATATTTTTATCATTCGATTAACGAATGTTTCACATTAAGTTTAATCAGAGGGAGCATGAAAATCATTTCTTTTTATGATGAAAATCATTTATCATTTCTTTTCTTCTTATCTCATATTTCCTTTATTTTAATTATTATGTGTTTGTACTATTCATTAGATTAACGACAGGAAGCATGAAAATACCCTCTTCTATAATTACGAAGATTTTTAGTCGCATTTAACACGAGTTAGATACAAATTTTATTGTGTTTCTTAGAATATGTTTATACAATTTTATCTTTGAAAACATATGTATCAAAAATTTATTTTACTGCCTATCTAATTCTACACCCAAGGACGTTGCCTTAGAAAGCGTTATCAGGAAGGCATGCAAAACTGCGCACGCGCCATATCTTCCAAGTATGGCGGCGGCAGTTATGTCACACTTAATTGATTTATGGGCCGCCTGTTGAGATGCACGCGTGTTTAACATAATAATACAGTTTGTTACGATTTTATCAACGAGTTTATATTTTATAGACACCTTATTAAAGCAGACAAACCACTATACAGACACACATATGTCAAATATGGACAGAAGAGGTCTGTTACAAATATCAAGTATCATAAAAGCCTATTACGTGTTAAAAAAATGTCTGAATATTGACTAATATCAACCACCACTTAAATGATTTGTATCGATTGATGTACAAAAGCCATTTATTTGGTAAATGGAACGGGTCGTATGTAAACTAGACATCTAGACAAGATAGATAGTGTTGTCGAGTGTTTTTTTAGATTATTATTGTTGAATCAATATTAACCAACGACATTACCGAGGAGTTATGAATAAAGAATTACATTGTATACGTAACTGGTATAGCGCAATTCTCAAATCTCACCTGCGATTTGCTGATGATATCGTTATAATGGCGGAAACGCTGGAGGAGCTGCAACAAATGCTGAACGACCTAGCTGATTCAACTCAACGCATCGGTCTTCGGATGAATTTGGATAAAACCAAGGTCATGTGTAACGAGTACGTTGCTCCGGAACCGATAGCTGTAAATGGCTCCCCTCTGGAGATTGTCCAAAAGTATGTCTACCTAGGGCAAACGCTCCAACTAGGTAGGAACAACTTCGAGGGCGAAGCCAGTAGAAGAATACAGCTGGGTTGGGCGGCATTTGGAAAACTTCGTCAGGTTTTCTCGTCCTCCATACCGCAAAGCCTAAAGACGAAAGTCTTCAATCAGTGCGTCCTACCAGTAATGACTTACGCTGCTGAGACGTGGACACTAACAGCAGGATTGGTTCACCGTTTCAAAGTTGCTCAGCGTGCTATGGAAAGGGCTATGCTTGGAGTTTCTCTTAGGGATCGTATCCGAAACGAAGTAATTCGGCAGAGAACAAAAGTCACCGACATAGCTCAACGCATAAGCACGCTGAAGTGGCAATGGGCCGGTCATATTTGTCGCAGAACCGACAACCGATGGGGTAGGCGAGTTCTGGAGTGGAGACCGCGGCTCGGCAAGCGTAGTGTAGGGCGTCCTGCCACAAGGTGGAGCGAGGACATCATGAAGATAGCAGGGAACATGTGGAGACGAGAAGCACAAAGTCGGGCTGAGTGGCGTGCCTTGGGAGAGGCCTATGTCCAGAAGTGGACGACCGTGGGCTGATGATGATAGCGCAATTAGCACAATACTCGTATGTTGATTTTCAAGATGCACCATTTGACTTCTGATATCATCAGCAGATTTTTTGCGTGTCGTGTTTAGTTAGGAATCTCTGGGTTTCTTTGTCTATGTTTTTGATGCCGCTGAGTCGAGACTAGTAAATGTCTAATACTTACATACGTCTCAATTGGATTTTAATTATTTGTGGTATCTTGGAATGATGTTCGTTGTTACGGATATGCGGCGGTACATGTTTGATGTTGCTTTTATGAGACACGGAAAAGTTAGACTGATGATTCTAATATACTGCAAATGGTAAGATCTCTTTAATACGCTGCGAGTAGGAAGAAAGTTTGTGAGGAATTACAGTGATGTCTATGCAAATTTTTCTTCAAATCGAATGCAATAGAAATTACATATTTTAAAGATTTATAAAATGTTATGTTTACTTGTATAAGTATTTTACTTGCAGGAATTATTGATTGTTGATTAAGCAATACAAATCTTTTTGAATGCGAATGCAAAACTTATAGACCTATGCAGGTTTATTTATTCAACAAATTTACTTTAGGGTTTTTGGTCACTTAATGATTTGGAAGTGTAGGTAAATGAAGGAAAAAAATAAGTATACATATATAAAACCCATCCATATCCATATATAAAAATAAGCAAATAAGTAAGTATAAGTATAGTATAATAATATAAAAAATAGATCCCATCTAAATAATAGTCTGTAGTAATGACTTAGATGATAGACCATTGATTTTCAACAAACCATAAACGTTGACATCATCGTTTGATTATCATTCTGTTACATAAAGCTTTAGGTCCAGATTTTTTACAGCTCCTAGGGCTGTTTGAAACTCTCGATGCAAATTGATAACATATCAGGCGGGCGTGTCTAGTCCACACCAACACGTCAATAAACTTCACGCTTGGCCGCTGTATTATGCCGATTGTTGCAAAACGCTCCGCCGCCGCGCGGAAACCGAGAGATCATCGGGCAAAAACGCCCATACCTCAACCCCCAGCAATATATATCATGTTACAGAGACGCAAGTTGACATCTTTGTACTAATGTCCCTATCGTAATAAACGGGTACCATCTTCATATTGAAGTGCGTAGATCAGTCGAAAATAATACCTATCCCATAAGCCATGATTAATTCTAGTTTTTGACAAAGCTTAGCTCGTACCGTAGTAAGGTATGTATGTTGAAAATTAGCTGGATATGTTTTGGAAAACTTTGGGCTCCATCATCAATAAGAAGACAACACATGTAAATTTTTACGTAAGTCCTAGCCGATGTTAAAAGCTAAATTTAAATTTGTCATGTCGGTGTGTCTTTAAACAAGTGGTATATATTATTAGTCAGAGATAGCATTGAATAGAAAAACTTATGTGCGGGATTGACAAAATTCGATTTATAGTTAATTACCAAGTGTGCGGTGATATGGAAATAGTATCTAACTATTACCTAATGTAGAATATCACTATATGCAAGCTATATAACCGAGTCTTTTTCCACAGCACAGCAATATTTCACTCGCACGCGCACTCAGTCTCAGTTTGTACATAATTTTCTTCACATTATCGACTAATTACAATCGTCATCGCAAAAAATACTATTTTTCTACGCCATTTTACTGCTATCTTTATAATCTATACAACACAAACAACTTTAAACTTTATTTAGAAAGTAATAAGGTATATTTTGGTGTTAATAGTTTAGATAAGTAAGTAAATATAGTGTAGGAATTAGCTATGTTAATGTGATATCTAGGCGGCGGTAATTATTAATGGTTTACTACTAATTAATCTAATCACAGCTTGAAATAATGATGCGTGTAAGCGGATGTTGTTTGTAACAAATAGATGGTAACAGGAACCCAATATTATGTGGTTTATGTATTATATTTTATAATTCTGCACCAATCTGTTAATTAAATTTTATTGACGTTTCACTTTGCTAACATTAAAATTTTATTACAAAATTACTTAGATTGCATGGTCCTTAGATGTTGTAATAAAATGTGAAATGTGTGATACGTTACAGCATAGCAAATAAAATTAAGATATTTAAATCTTAAAAGTCTCTTCTAGTTCTTCAATCAAATCAGATAACTCGGCTTCAAAATCTTTCAGCACCAGAAATTTGAAGTTGCCAAGAAGTTCTTGCAACTTTTTTGTTTCCTGTATTTCTCTTTAGTAAACTGATTTTCTCTTGTTTCAGTGAGGGCCTCTTCACTTGTCCTGTCAACACGTCGCCTGTTGATTACGCCAAGGTAACATTTTCATTTTTTTTCTTGTTTCCCAAACAATTAACCGCTTAATTTTGTCTATGAACGTCTAAATCAGCTTTCCTTGCTGTCTTCTAATTTATGAATATTCTTCATAATTCTATTTCTATAATTTGCGTAAAAACATGGAAAAAGGATAATTTTCAAATTCAAATTCAAAGCATTTATTTTGACACACAGGACACAACAATATATACATACAAAAGTTAACAACAGGTAGAATATAAAGGTATTATGTTACATTGATGTATCCCGTGCGTCAAAAAAGGTCATACCTCAGCATTAATGCTGCAGATTGCTCTGCAGCGCTGATTTTCAGGTATGACCCTTTGAGACGCGCGGGGTCAAGAGTTGAATAAGAAAGTTAACAAATATAAAAAGAAGTAAAAAGAGAAAATAGATGAAGAGTATACAGAATTAATAACATGGAGCTGATATGATTACATTTGAAAGATACATACAATTTAAATATAACCTAGTAAAGTAACGGACACACAACGTGGTAATTAACAGCCAAGAACGAAAGTCATTGTCGAGATTTGTATTGTAGGTTTAAAGGTAAACAAAAGTAGCTAGCTAGGTCACCAAATGCTGAAAACTAGAATACATATCTATTAAAAATGAGGTTTAATGAGTCAGGTGATTGAGGAACACCCGATGCAGAGGGAGGAGCGATAACAGTAGAATAGCTAGCTGCTAGCACTCCTCTGCAGCTCCATCAGGTATCTCTTATACCTGATACGAAAACAAAATTTGCTCTGTAGATTACGAATAGGAGGAGGTATGCTATTCCAGCATTTGGTGGCATTAAAATTAAAACTACCTCGAAAGGCTGCACTGCTATGTTTAGTTGTACGGAGTAACAATTTACGTGTATTCCTATGAGAATAGGGGTTACTGTCCCACCCAAACTAGTTTACAATAGAGGTAATGTGGTATCTGATACTTGACTACACCAAATAATAGTGTGGCTAGATGTAACTGGCGCCTGTATTCCATTTTGAGTATATTATTGTTATTAAAAAACGGAGTGACGTGGCTTTGTGGAGGTACAGTAAAGCAGAAGCGAGCGCACGCATTTTGTACCCTTTGAATAGCACAAGAAGTTTTTTTGAAAAGACATGGACCATACACTGAGTCTACGTAGTTAAATCTAGAGAGAATAAGCGAATCAACTAACAGTATACGAAGATCGGTGTTTATATACTTCCTAATTTTGTACAAAATTTTGAGCTTATAAAAACAATTTCTGACTATCTCATTAACATGTTCTTCAAACTTCAATTGTTCATCAAATACAAGTCCAAGGTTTCGGGCTTCCTGAACACGTTCTATAACGTCACCAGCTATATGTATTGTGATTTTACTCTGAACAATCCTTTGCACTTGTAGTTTAGACCCTAGAACCATGTATTTGGTTTTTTTAGCATTTAAAACTAGTGAGTTTGCCTGCGCCCACTGTTGCACCCTATATACTATATACTGCTGTTCGATGTTAAAACTTGAGCACAGCAGCGCCATCCAACTTCGTTTGATAAAGAATCAGCTACAAAATACATTCGTTGTAACAAAAGACATCAACGCGCGTGCGTAAACGCACAGCCACGACGCTACGCGGGTGGCATACCACCTAGTGCGGACACTCACCGACAGGTGGCGCTAAAACCAAACTCGCGGTTGGAAACAAGTAGAGAAAACAATTTGAGCTTTTTATTGACTATCTCGTGATCTTGTGGTCATTGCAAAGTGTTAAATGATTTTATTAGAAGTGTACATAAAAAAACACGAGCTATGATAGCACTGTTATATGGATGGTTCTTTTTTTTATTTTACATGTTTATTTTTTCCTGGGTTTTGTAATGGAACTTTGTCTGATAAATTATTTTAATTTGAGTCTTGATTCACATATTCAATATTCATCATAATTTTATTTTTATATTGGTTCAGGAATGTTTTATAACCATAAAACAGGCTCACTAAATCGAGTAACATGATCAAAATATTTGCCTTAGCACCGGAAATATTTCAAGTTTAATTCGAGCAAAAACAAGCACTGACGACAATAATTAAACAACAATAATAGCATCACATGCGGTTTGAAACACGCAAACTTTATACTATTCTAAATAGAACCTTATTCCTTTCTAATAAGGTTATTGTTAAATATTATATTTTGCAAACAACATAGGTGTCATTTACCTCGCAAAACGACCTTGCAATGCTAACCGGTCACGCGGCTCTGTTTTCGTCTCTTTCTTATTGAAACAAAATGTGCATTGCTATCTCTATCGCGTCAGAAAGGTGCTGCATTGAGCTTTGTGACAAATCGGACATTTAACGTTAGTTCGTGCCGTGGCCGCTAGCTGGCGTAAAGACTAAAGGTTATGCACCATTAGCTGAACTTTGATAATTAAAGGTATTCACTTATTTTACGACTTTTTATGACAGATAGATTCACGTTTGTCTTAATCGCCACGTAGTTAATATCTAGGAGGAACGTTGTAAATTTGACTAATTTACAAGCAATTGAGTACCTACAAAAAGCCTAATTAACAATCAAATCAGCGCAGTACACAGCTAACAGCCACCATTCTGATTATAAACAGTCTTATCTCAAAATATAAAAAAATCCGAAGCCAACCCATAAAATGCAACAACATAATAAGAAGATAACAAACTTTATTACACCCAAGAACTCGGGCTTAAAATGTCATTTCGGATCACAAAATTAAACGAGTCCACTCGAACAAGCAGTAAAACTCGAATAATTCAGATTTTAGCATCGCCGCAAACTGAAGACATAAATATTAAGAGCGCATGTTGAGCACATGTGACGAATCTGTGGTGACTTGTAGGTAAGCTGTGGCTTTACTGCCTATTGTTACTGGATGATTGTAACTGAGGGTAGTGATGGGATGTTTGTGGGTTAGAAGTATCGATAATTTGAAGATTTCACTGATGAAAAATTACAAAAAAATGGGTGCCTTAAAAATTCTAGTTTTTTTAAACGTTGGTTTATAATATTAGAAATTGTAGAAGGTTCATACGGTTTGTCTGTTCAGCTTAAAAAATTAGGTAAGTATATAGAATTATCAACTTTATGAAGAAATCAAAATAATGTTATTCGGTGAATGTGTTTGTGACCTTTTACGAGCTTAGCGTTTAAAATTTGAGTTCCTAGAAGTTACATTGAAAAGTTTGGTAAACATTTTAATTTTTTTTCGGTATTGTCATGCTATATTTTTAATTTTTTTAAACTTACTTAGATAGTAAGTCAGTGTCTGTTATATTATACTCGTATGGTAGAAATATCAAGTTTAAAGTTGCAACTTAAGACATTGATAAAATTATCAATACCCCGTTCATAAAATTTTAACAAGCAACAAGCAATCGATACTCCAATAATCAACAGCTCCACAACCCTAGTAACAATACATTAAGTCCCATGGGGCGAAAAGCGGTGATTATTGTTTTATGACACAAAAATGTTGCGATGAGACATATGGTGGGACAAAGCTGCGCGCAACACGTACTATGTGATGATGGACCACCCTTAGAGGTGCAGGGCTTGTTATTCTAGGCTTCTGCCTGTAAAAATAGTGAATTAAAGTCGGTTGTCAATGTTGCAAGTGGGTTTTACTGTCTACTATTTAAATATCATTTTCAAGCTTTTCTGTATAGAGATTAAAACATTATCATTATAAATGTGCCACAAAAGCGTGTCTGATGTGTTCTAGCCGAAATTTGGTGTGCACTACGTTTTGGCTAAATTTCACATTGGTGAGAGTAAACTTTCTTATGCTGTGGCTATATTAGCGGGCTATGGCGAATATTCGGGCTACGGCAATGTATGTAGCCGGGCACATCGCGACAACGCGATGTATTCGCCCGCAGACGATGTAGCATCGGGGCCAAGGGATTTGTCGCGACAATATTCGCTGGAGTCGCCACGCCTACGTCACTTCAGTCTGATTCAAACATGGAATTAATATATAACAACACAACTGAACAACGAATATTCGCCATAGGCCGTTTACCGAATCTTCGCCGCCATGTGTACCTAGACAAAAACATCGTGTAAGCGCGATGCACGATGTTTTGCGCGCCAATGCGACCCGAATCTTCGCCCGCTAATGTAGCCAACGCATTACAAGAAACGTTGCACCACGATAGTAACTTGGTAGACAGATCAACGTTTCATTGAATTTAATTATAATAACCAACGCAGTTTAATTTTCTGCTAGAAATGGCAGCTTCTTCGCTGAATGCGAACTATTCCAGGCAACCGCCGTTTGGAGAAGAAATTACAGAAAAATTAGACTCCATATAGAGTAAAGAACATACCAGCACGTTTCTTACCAACATCTCTCTCTTTGAGTCGTATTTCCTCATGACTGAGGGTCGTGACTCCCCCGCAGAATTAATTCGTTAGGGGAGTTTTTCTTGGGCAGATACATCGTGGTGGGCGCCCAGGTCCTTCCACGGAAGACGCATGTCCTCGGATATTGTGGTCCTCAAACATGTCGGTTTCCTCACGATGTTTTCCTTCACCGCTAAGCGAGTGCAAATCTACACATAACTTGAAAAATACAAGTCATTGGTGTAGGGCGGATTCGAACCAGGGTACGTCTGGATGAAAAGCAGACACTGGAACCGCTGAGCCACACTCGCTTACAAAATAAAAATATAGAAAACAAGCATTCCCATAAAAACACATTCGATCGCACGGATATTAAAATTTCAATGAAAATAATAGATATGCATGACAATGGAAACTTGATCCTTGACAATGGGAACTAGCCACCATAGAATGGGACATCTTGTTCCCATTCCTATACGTTTTATGCGTTTTTTTATAATATTACTATCTACCCCTTTTTTCTAGGGCAAAAGATGCGTAATGATTTGGCGCAGATGAGAAATGGTAAGAGGGATAATTTTGGAACAACTAAAATACTCCACTTTTGACCATGATAATGGTACTTTTTTTTTTTTTTTTTTTTTTTTACATTAGATAGGCTCACGCTTGACTACAACTTGCCTGATGTTAAGCAACGTTATAATCTACGATCTAGCGCGCTTGCCTAGAAGAAACCGGTTTACTCTCGACTTGAAGACCGACAAATTATAGTTCAAGGGGAATAGAGATTCGGGCAAGGAGTTCCACAGTTTGGTATTTATGAGTTTGATATTTATTTGACCACCTTGCTATGTGGTGGTAATTGGTAATACCTGACAAGGAAGTTTATATTATTTAAATAAACGGTTTCCATATTCTATATTTACTTATAATAGTAACAAAATAAAATAGAGTTCTAAAACGTTTTGATTATTTGTGGCATTGAATATTTTAGATCAATAAAATTAATACAAGTTTAAATGATATTCAATATAAGAAAAATATGCGCATTTCACTAATGCATATTTAGCAGAGTTTTCTATCTGTCATAAAGTTATCTTACTAGATTTTGATATCAACAACCTCGATCCTTTATCTGTCAACCGCCCGTGAAAATGAAGAGTATTGTGTGTTGACTGGCGTTTATAGATAAGGTATGTCTTTTGATAATAATTAATCGTTTTATAGTAAAAAGCAGGGATAGTGTAAAATAGAAAAAAAAAACAGCCAAACATTTGCATTGAAATAAAATATAATGTCATATAAACTTAGTTTAAAACATACGAAATGGCATGTATCACTCGAGTTAACGCTATTAGCTAGAGGTTTTGTTTTGAATCATTTACTTTACGAGGATCAATAAACTATTTTATAAGAAATAAATAAAATATGTATCTACTTTTTGGAGCGGACCTTCATTGCTGTCGCCTTAGGTCGTCTCATTTCAACGAAGCAAAGTTCAATCAATCTTCACAATATAACATAAATAATTCAAAATGTCGTTAAAAATAAATAATCCTTTCCAACACGGACATCTCCACTGACGCTTTCAAATCATTATAAAGCTTAATATTTGAATGCATCTTAGAAGAAATCAACTGAAATAAGAATCCAAACTATTATAAGAATAGAATCTAATGCACCTATTTAAATCTCGGTTTTCAAAGAAATCAATTCATTATTCTAACAGAGTTTGAAATGTATGACTAATAACAGATGGGATATGAAACAACTAAAAAAAAAACTGTTCTCATGTGAGTGATTCAAACGAGATTTAAACATTTTTTCGAACATTTTACCTTAATTTCATCTTATCACTATAATTTTTTTCATAATACGTTTTCATAGAATCTAAAAAATTTATACAGACAGTGTTTAATATAAGACAGTGAATTTTGGATTTGGCTTAGACGGAGTGATATAAATGTAATTTAAACTTATTATTTTTCCGATGTAGGCAAAATTCTTTATAACATTTTTAAAACTTTTTATAAACTAAAGCTCGCATATACTGCCATTTTTGTTTGACAAACTATGTTTTGTAAATCTAGTTAACTATTACAGAAATTATATAAATTTATTGAGATTTAGAGCCGCTTTTACACCATTCCAAGTCCTACAACAAATTCATTTTTCCTAAGATGTTATCGGCCATCAAGCGTCCGTATGTCTTTTGTGGAGTTATTCAAATTAGAGATTAATCTCTTTTATGTTGAGATACGTGGGATGTATGTAGGGATACATGCCACTGACCTCTGAAAGGAACTGCTTGGAGGGTGATTTACTTGACGTTTGGTTTGGCTTGAGATGGGACTTCGCTTTAGGGCAGTTAGGGTGAGTACAGACAGAGTACTACACATCAAAATTAATGATCTGTAGTATATATAAATGATGATGATGTATTGTTAAGAAACTACGTCTGTATTACAAGGATATTATGCATGTACCTAAATATCAGCGTTATTTGTAGTTAAACTCGTCCATACAAAAGACAACAACGCGCGCCAATTTTTTTTTAATCGATATGTTATAATAACATATTTTCTTATAAACCAGTAACTAGATTCTAATGATTTAAAAAAATATTAGGTAAGAGCCTTGGTAGCCAATAGGCTAATAATAACTAAACATCTCAGGAAATTTTAGAGGCCCTTAGGGCAATTTGCAAACTCTCGACTCAAGAGTTGGCCACTCAAATACAAAGAAGAAGAAGAACGTGTTACACATTCAATTCTCAAATAATTTTAACTTTTGGTTTCTAATATGTTCACATCCTAAGAACGTTATTAAATATTGTAAAGAGGTTAAACACAATAAAGCGACCTATTTTAATGTAAAACAGTATGTAAACAATGAGATAGAGGACGTGAGAGCATGTGGGGACCTTCCGATATGTTTGGTGAGTAATATACAGGTCACTGACATTTATGTATAGATCCTGTGATAGAAGGGGAGATAGGACAGGTATTTAGGCATATTTACATACAAAAATATGATAAAGTATATTTGTAAATAAGAATAAATTACAACGGGTTGCCTCAAATTGTTATACCTATATAAATAAAATAACCAATATCAATTTCATAACGGCTCAGCTAGCGGCCGTAATCGCATGCGATTACTACTTACGGTGACCGCGTCACGCGCGCTTATCATTAATAATTTTGGGTGCTTCCGTGGGTAGGATGGCACGTTAAATTTTAGGCCCAGGCTGTCGTTAAGCCATTGTCAGAGGCCGTTAGGGCGGCTTCATTATTTCTCGACACCAGAACATATTTAGCTACACTCATTCGTTATGAAAAAGAGCATGGCCTTTTTTGTGAAAGAGACACTAAGAGATTAATAAAATTATTACTATTGCACTAAACTTGCTCTAAAAAATACTATTCCCCATTTACCTCTGGAGTAGTATGTAATATACCTATATTTTAATACCACCATTATGACACCACGATTTATGTCCATTTCTCCATAATGCCTTATTCTAGCCTCCACATTCAGGCGTCGGTAATAACTCTTCCCAATCACTTGGACAAATGCCTCACCCTTGACACCGGGTCATTTTTACCGCCTGCTCTATAAAACGACTATGTACATGTGCTGTTTGAATGTCTGTTAGTCTTTTGAAATGCCTGGATCTTCTTATTTTTACATATCTCAGTGACTTATAGAAAATTATCGGCATCCTATGTTTTCATCTGCGAGGATATAAAATAGCCTATGTGCTCATTTAGATACCATTTCTTCACATTAGATAAAAAAAATATCAAATTTTATCTTTCTCAGCATAATCATAACGCTCATAATATGTTCCTATGTTTATTCTTTCCTAAATACTACATTAAAAATTGGAGCAGGTAAATCCAGTCCATACAGCTAGTGTTCCAACAATTACTCCAACACACATCAGTACAGTGTTGTATGACGGATTATGATTACATCCGATAAATGCCGGAATATCTCGCCGCGACAATATGATAGATTCCTCCCGGACAACTCGTTAGTAACTGGCATTGTGTGTGTACTTGTGATTTATCTCATTTGGAAGAATGTATAGACACCAACATTTGTAAGTAGTATTTTCGAAATAGACTATTGCATGCTTCATAAAACATGATGGTTTAAGTTTAAGTCGTCGTGCTTAGGACTGCATCATAGACGCGACTATTGATATAGTAAATAATAATCATTAATGATAAGATTGCTTAACATCAGGCGAATTGACTGCTCCGTTAGCTTAGTTGGTAGTGACTCTGCCTTCTAATCTAGGGGTGCGGGTTCGATTCCCGCATAACACAAGTAATTATGAATATTGAAATTTGTAATTACTTGTGTTGAGTCTGGTCGTTTCTATGTATAATAAGTATGTATTTACAAAAGAAAACTATATATGTATTATATCCGTTATCTAGTACCCATGATACAAGCGTAAGCTTAGTATGGGGCTAGATGGCGCTGTGTGATATGTCCTGAAATATTTATTTATTTATTTTATTTATTAATTCAGGTTTAGTGCAAACCTATTCCATGTAAAAAAAGGATAAACTATAGATGAAATTCTTACTTCGTTTTCATTTTGTATTCGGTATTTTTTTCTTCATTGCTCTATATATAAACTATTATGTCAAAGTCTAGTTTTGAGAAAACTAAACACTTCATAACTTTTTTCCGTGTACCGACCGGTACTGATATCAATATACTTAGTTATTTCAAACATTTTCATGTTCAGTGATAGTTCATTTTGATCTTATAAAAAAAAGTTATACGATATTGACCCTGTCTTGTGATATACCATCAATAACATCCATGTAGGTCTTCGAATGTAAGTCCGTCACTCTGTCCAACAATATGGACCTCTGCGATAATCCGACAACTGATATCCATTCAAACTTGTCCTTTGTTAAGGAAATTCTTATAGAGCACATGCATTTTATAAAAAAAAACATACATACATCATGCTCTCACATAATATGTTTTGAAGTACCTCGTGCTAAAGGTGTCTTACTAAGCTCTAGAATAGATGAAAATGCTGGGTTGATCCGATTCGATAATGGTGATTTCAGTAAATTATTTTAATACAGACTATAACATTGTTTGAGATGATGTATCATAATCAGTTTTAGAATTGCCAAAAAGTGATTTATACTGAAATTTCTAAAAAAAATCTAAAATTTTCTTGCATTCCATTGGCCTATGGAATAACAGCTTAGTAAGTTTTTACCATAATTACTGTACGTAGATTTATCAAATGCAGTAAGTGACCAAGGCGTAGATTACAAATATAATATGTAACCCAGTTTACCCCATGGTATGGTAAAATGTGGGTAATTACCCATCTATGAATGCATATTGTATGCAACTGCACTGCAACCGCTTTGACCCTACTTGTTACTGATCTCATAGGCGAGGAGGCTAAAGATGCTTTTTAGGACATAAATAAAGTATGTACTGTGTAACTTTTTAATATATAAGAATATTTTATTTTAGTTTTGTTTCTCAGGTGTACTAAAATAAAATAAAATTGTTTTATTGACACGTTTAATTTTAGTTTGTGTTTAAAACATGAATATGGCTGTGTTTTTAATTTTTTTTAAATGTAAGCAATAAAAATGTTTATAGCCGTAAACAGTAACCTCTTATAACTATGGCCTAGTTTATCTATATGTCGTCATTATTTACATTTCACCATCAGATTTTATAAAACTCTATGGAGACTCTTTCTTCAACTTTTTTCTTAAACTTAAAGTTAGCTCCTGAACTATACTTACGCATGACAAATAAATTCCTCACGTGAGAAAGTTGTAGATAACGACTAAACGGCCTTTAATGTAAGCACTTAGATAACTTTATTGTGCGCTTCTGTGAACTTAACTCCAACTTCAATCTAAAACTTTAACTTGAGACTTTTAACTTGTTATGAAATAAGTACGGCTATTAAAAATAAGTGCACCATTAGACCCAAATATGGCTTTGTTTAAGAAGCGAGATTTATTACATTTTACGGCAGCATTGTGGTTAAAAACTTGATGATGCTTTTATTTGGTGATGTACAGTTTACCCACAGGAATATATCATTATCACCAAATAAAAAATAAAATAAATTAACTACGTTAGATTTCATCATCATCAGCACATAAGAGCCCACTGTTAGGCATAAGCCTCCTCCCTTTTACGCCAATAATGCCTGTCTTGTGCTATTCTTGCACATATGTTTCCTTCTAACTTATCGTATAAAATTCAAACACAGTAGGACGATTAAAAAATTATTATGTAGTATTTTTTTCAGACTAGTAAAAAACAGTAATTATTTTGATCATAATTCACATTTAAATTATGGATAAGTCCATCTATATCATTTTGTAAAATTCCATGTTTTCATTATTAAAACTGGAATGTGTTCTGTTATTAGTAGGTATTTAGGATTAGCAATTACGTGTCTCGAGATATTTTGACAACGTCACACAAAGTAAGGTACAAGTATGTATAAAACGTGCCTTTACCTGATTGGATCCTACAAGCACTCAACCAAGTTGATGAAATCTTTATTTTCCCTTAGCAACATTAACGAACAAGTGACGAAATTATTGTGTAAATGTTCTGGCGCCATGTTGTACCTTTCGTTCGCGAATCCTTATGCTTGTGCTACTTATCTTTAGGTATTTGGTGTAAAGAAGAATAAAATACATCTGTAGAAACACGAACTCACAAAAGTTACACTAATTATGTTTTGAATGTGTTTATATAGCCTTTATGATTTTATTGATTTGCTCCTATTCAATTGCAAATTATCGTGCATTCGGAGATAGACCAATGAAATAATTTAGACTAACTTTTAAGAAGAAAGACAAGTAAAAAGTAACGGGCACTTCTTTTATATCACCCAAAAAAAAAACTCTTAAGAAATTATATAATTCGCGTTGATGTCTTTTGTATTGACAAAACGCCAGTAGGTAAAAAGCCTGTTTTAACATGTGTTTTTTTTATATGAAATCTCTTTTATTTTCTTAGATATATTATATACCCATTGTTTAATAGGAAATCATTCCGAAGACCACCTACTTTGACCCATATACCCTCTACAAAATCAGCATACGGTCTGGTCGTCACTATTGAATTATTTACCTGAATTTTGAGTAGCCACTTCTTTATACTTTGACTTCTGTATAATATGGATAATAATGGACCATGGTATTACATGAGGATTGAGGATAGATTCAATCTAAATATATATTATGTACTTAATTTTATCCATATGTATGTAAGTTTTAATGAGAAGAGCCAACTCTGATGTCGTAAGTTTTTAAACAACCCTACCCTAAGACATGTAACAGATTTATGTATGCATGTGGTTTGAATATATGCATATTTAGTTGATTAAACTAGTTCGATCCTTTGTAAAATGTCGTACTCCTTACAATTCAACTTAATTTCCATAGAAAATATGGCCAACAAAGAAGTGTTGAAAAAATCTGGTATAATAAATAAGGTGTAAGTTACAGCAGCTGCTTCATCCAGCTCTAATAAGCACTTATCTTTTTGTTTCAGGTAACATCGTGGCCCGTGACACGCAAAAAAATCTCGGGCGCATTCAAAAGCAAAAGGTGCGCACGAGCACGAGATTTAAGGGCGCTCATTTACTCTATCTGTTCAAATAATTTACAAAATACCACTCTATTGCTATGAACATAAAGGCGAAGAAGAATTTCAAAATTAGAATCCTTTTCAACTCAATCGAGAAACGACTTTCAATTCCAATTTAAAATGTTTAAGTCGATTTTTCTTTACAATTTCCGTGACAATATTATAATAGTGAAATCAATGGCATTTTAAACTCTAATTCAATGCATGTAAGGTAGGTATTTGTCTGCTAAGTTTATTTTAGGGCTCTACGACAGATGCGCGTGCGCAGCTGCGCAAGGTGGCTGGCCACGTGTGGGCCGCAGGAGACCAACGCCTTTATTTTTACTCGTTTCGCGTATAGCGTATAGAAATAAAATATACCATCACTTATTGTTACGCTCGAGCTTCAATTGGAAATTGGAAATTAAGTATCGAGAAAGTTAATTCGGTTCATGTTAAATGCTGTACAAAGCGCAGCTTTGCTAACTTTATCGCCGGCTTGAATGCATCGTTTGAGATAATTGCGACAAATTTTTTGAGCTGATTCTTTTCCACTTGTTATCTTTGAAATTATACGTTTTGGTGTAAGGAAAAGCTAATCTTCTCTGACTAGGACAGTAATCGCACAGAAAAACTAATTGATAATAACTAAAGATATTAAAAGTTTTGATTTGCTGCGGCACTAAGCAATCTAATCAATCAATGATTTAGTTTACTATTGGTTTTTATAATAGAATAAAAACAATAAGCAAGGTCAAAAGCTCTCAAAAGCTTCCAGCGATGGTGCAATGAACCCAAATGAGTACTAGTCTAGGTCACCACAAGGTCGTATTTTAGGTCCTCTTCTCTAAAACATAGACTATGACTGGTAATATTTTGAACTTTTTGCACCACCAAATAGAGACTAAAGTCAATTAATCTATTAACATATTCTATTGAACTCTATGTCGCGACACATTAATTGTTCTCTTATCTTAAAGGTAAATTGAACAAGTTGAAACATGTCTAAGAAAAGGCTGGACTGCCCTAATTTGGTGAAGATGAACTTTTTTTATTGATCATGATTAGATGTGTTTAAATTCTTTTCTTTTGATACAATTTATGATGGTTTCGCTGTGAATTTGACCGAAATTAAAATACGTACATACTCGTATCACTACATACAGTTTGTAATGAATAGAACTGTTTGGACTTTTACCACTGAGAGATAAGGTTTTACCGATAAATCCAAGGATTTACCACAGTTTGGGTTTTTACTATAACACATGTACATACACCTGACATTGATTTCGTAGATAAGTTAAACGCCGTTTCTATTTTAAAATCATTAGTTTATAATGTATGTATTTGGTCGAAATACTCAAATGTAACTTTTTACCGACGAGTATATTATTTATTCATAATTAGCATAATTCGCTAGATCCGCTTAGATTAGATCTTTATGCGGCTGTATTACGGCGTATTGGGCACACTGGATCAAGGGTCTCTTATTTATTATCGAGACCTTATAAGGTTTATCGAACGTACCTGATTATTGCTGTTCAACCAATCATTAAATAATTTGCTGCTTTTATTTGTGCAATGCTATGAATTTTAATCATAACTATGTACTCGTATATACGAGTAGATAACTTAACCAAGCTTCAAATTACACCTAATAATACGTAATTGCATTCTTCTTCTTATCGAATGAGAGTGGCAAACTCTAATGTCGAGAGTTTATCAAGCCGCCCTAAGGGCCTCTGACATGGCTTAACGACTGCCGTACTAGACAAACAGCCGAGACCTACAATTTAACGTGTCATCCGACCCACGGAAGCGCCCAAAATGGAACGCCACTTTTCGGTCACCCATCTAAAGACTGACTGCGTGGACCGTTGCTTAAAATTAGTAATCGCATGCAAATTGCATTTATTGTGGATGTGTTTTGTGAACGTTAAACAATAAAGTAATTTTTATAACGATAAATGCCTTCAACACAACATAGGTACGTACCTATATCTCCAGTATGACATTTAAAGATCCTTATTCCTGGTCTGATAGTTACAAAAACTGTATACTTATACATGAATGTAGCGTTGAATACTAAGATGTAACTAAGCAATAACTTATGAGTTCCAGACCTATCAAGATATTCTGCGCGACTTTTTGCAGATTTGTCGATGACCGCTGCACGAGATAGCTTTACCGTGCCACCACCAGCTAACATAGACCCTTGCACTTACCTAGCTCTTTATATTATAGTACCAAAAATTTGATGTCGAACTAATCAGAGGTCTCGATATATTGGTCGGTCTAATGGTACTGATCAGTTCAGATTGTGCTGGGATTTTAAAGAACTACTTTTGATGGAGGGTTTTCACTATTGTGGTAGTTCTTTTAAGGCGAACGTACGGCCTTGCCGTGTCATCTATATCGGGATAGATGTATTGAAACCGGTATCAAAACCATTTTTACAATTGGAAAATACAACCTTCAAGCTGTTTTGCTATATTAAGACAAAGATATTTTATTTTAATTTAATTTTGATGTCATATTTCTTTGAATAGATCTACATCCTATTCACTTTTAAGGAAAGTTTCTAATATGGTAAATGTGGCGCATGCAAATCATCAAAATTGATTAACATTTTTTAAATTAAGAAGAAACCAGTTTATTTCTTGGTAAGCATGATTGTAGACAGCAGAGTCGCTTAACGTCAGACGCATTATAGTCAAATATGAGTCTTTGAAGCATAAGAAGAACAAAGACACAAATAAACTTATACCAGTTATGAACCGTAACGCGACAGTTACGGTTCATAACTTGACGTTGTTAACTTTGTCAATAATACAAAACATTACAGAACTGAGCCACACCGTTAGCAAATATAAAGACGGTAATAAATAACTTACAAGACTACCGAAAAGGATGACAATAGACAAAACACAGGTAAACAATACTATAGTCAATCAATAAACTGGTCAAAAGGGTGTAGGAAGAAAAATAAAGGGTTCCGTAAATGTTTTAACATAATTGACTTATTTTTTAAGAAGAAGTAAGTCACTGAGAAGAAAACTCCCTAGAATTTCTTTTAGTTACATACTTCCTCTTTCTTTCTAGTTTATCCAAATTTATGTTTTATGTATTTCATCAGTAGGTTTGCATCAATCAAGTCGTAAGTAGTCAAATGTAAGCTGATCTTGCGTTAATTTTTTTTTAGTTTTAGTCGTGGGCCATAAAATATCTTGATAGTATATTCTCTATTGGATGTCTAAGGTTGTGGCAAGATATATTGTAAGTACTTACAATACACACTCTCTTATTATACTCAGAATTGTCAGTCACAGAAGGACCTATCGCGCGCACTTTTCACTAGAAATTTAAATTATGGATTTCTTACTACTACATTGTGCTACTATTTACTACAGAATCCAAATAAACAGTTGAAACATGGTTGAAACAGTAGACAATGCAAAACTCCTGCGGCAGAAAGGGGCGGAACGAAACGGAAACCAAAAGGCAGTTATTTTTACAACCTAACACCAAATTGCGTGACTCTTTGCCAAAGAATAAAGATAAATATAGAAAGGTAAAAGAGCAAAAGGTACAATAAATACAGTTGAAAGGCGTGACGAAAGTGATGAGTGAATATTTTGGCAAGATGGGAGGTGAATTGTAGTAAAAGTTCCACAATTAACGATTGCATGAAAAACTTTCGTTTCGGTTTGAATGGTGATGGAATAGTGTTCTGTCAGAATGAGTCATGAAAGCTAAAGTTAGGTATTTTATTTTTCTCCTAGCTATGCTTATTTTTGTCATATTTAACTTAAAAAATTTTGGAACCCCACCAACCCCCTTAGACAAGAGGCGTATTTTAGTGAGCGTATCTGACGCTCGCTTATGGATTAGAAAGACCAATGTATAGGAGTGACGTAACATTTCCCCCGCGGAGCGCGTCGCGATGTCAATCCCATACATTGCTCTTTTTGTTCCATGAGTGAGTGACAATACGCTCACTGAAATAAGCCTCGTGTCTAAGGGGGCAGCTACCACTTCTAACTTCATAAAACTAAAAATAAAAATATTATGCAGAAAAAGAAAATACTTACATGAAACATTTCAACAATCATCACCGTTCACATAAAAGAGGGGAGTAATAAGCCAAAACAATTACTTCCAGGCTACTGTTTGAACCACAGAATGTAAAACTCGACAGGTGACCACAACTGCCACAACAAAGAGATATTTAAGAAAAAAATATTACATTCCTTTGAAGTGCACCGCCAATATTACTATTGCTTGAGAAATTGGTTTGAAAGAATTTAGTTCAATAGTTATGACCAAAGGTATTGAGAATTTCTTACATATCATCATTATCCAGGCTAGGAACTAGGAACATGCCTTTACATGTAAAATCATCGTTTGAAGTAGTACATAATAGTTTGAATGGAAATAATAGAATGAAGAAAATTTGTACTTAATTACTTTCTTTAATTATATAGTAAAAATGAACATTTAGTTGAACAGCACATTACATATTTCATCATCATCATTATCTGCTTGATATCTCGTCCACTGCTGGATGTTTACAAAACGCTGCAATGTTAAAAGTTAAATTAAAATCTTACACTCGATACTGTGTGACTAATCTGTCCATAACGCAAATGTGTGTCCATCCCAAATGTGTCCAATTTGGGTCTGATAAAGTGATCTTAGCTGGAAAAGAAAACAAATAAATGGTTCCGCTTCACTACATTTTATCTGCTCAATTATCCACCATAAACTAGCGTTAAGTTTTATCAAAGCACACCTTACTTATTTATTTTTTTACACTCGGTCAACTTGGAACTTAAAAGTAGGACCCCCCATTAGCTTCGGCAGATACAGACCAACAAACAGTCGTAAGTTTTACTTAGTTTATCGAATTCAGTGAAATAGCTCAATCGGGCCGCTTGCGCCCCGCTGATAGAGGCGGCAGGGGATACAACAAACAGAAACAATTACAAACTAACACAAGCCTTTTTAAACCCTATCGTATAAAACTTAAGATACAAGATACACAAACCTTTTGACCGGGAAAAACTCATACCTCGTCATTGAAATTCGACCCATAAAATTACACAGTCAAGGTGGAATATTAAACGGCAAAACATGAAAGCAGTAACAAGGTGTCAAGCAGTGATATACAGGTTAATAGAACCACCAACGTTGATTATTTACAAACTTAACCGCGCGGTTTTATTAAACTTTACTACTGTAGGAATAAGAGCGAGAATTTAAAGGGTTTTATAGATTTTTTTTGTATATCGGCGTCGGTAATGCGCCAGAGGAATCACTTGGTCGATGTCAACACATAAATATGCGGCAGAAATGCGCGGCGTCGCGACAAATGATAAAATTACTGAAAGACAGATAAGTTGCGGGATTCTCGGGAATGAGCACACGCGGGAACTTGAATCACTTCGCACTTTACCACCTTGGGTGACCACCGGCCACCGTGGGTAATTGGATGTGTGAAAAAATTAACACTCATCTATGATTTACGGGTACGGGTAGGATTTAGGTATAAATAAAATATAAATAGTGGGAGATACGAAACGTAACAATTTTGAGTACTTAAATCAAATCAATTTAAAAAAGTTTCATTTGTATGTTTACAGAATATGTAGCTTTTTTAAATCGATTGGTTGCCTCTTATCTGAACATACACGTTTGCTTTCATAAGTATTACATTAGTAAAAATACAAGACAGTCTATACCTATAGTATCTATATTAACTATAGATTCTGACAAAAGGAAAAATGACTCATAATCTTAATTTCAAAAATCGTAAATATTCCCATCTCTCCCCTATAAAATCGAAGCATACATTTGTCCATAACATGCCACGTTCACTAATAAAACATATTATTTACGACGTCAGAACACACACAATATGTGTTTGCTCGTCAGTTTGTTCGTCGGTATAATGAGTCATAAAGATGCCGCGGTGTTTGTAACGTTTAGCCGACAAACTTCTCCCAGGGGACTGTATGGCGGAGAAATCATTTCACTGGATATCTGTTTGACAATAACAACATTTGTATGAGGGAATACAAACCGTACTAGAGGCCTCTATACTATGAAGGGTAGGTAGAACAATGAGATAATTCATAGAATAAATTTTATTGGCTTTGCCAAGACTTTAAAGAAATGTCATATTCTATCAGATAGCAAATGTGTCTATTATTATAATATATTTTAGTGTAACGATATTTGTGTATTATTTTGAGAACAGTTGAGTACTGAAATGCGACAACTTTTAACGCTTTACAGGCATTCGTTTGTCTACAGTGTGCCTAATGATAAACACTGTTCTAGTCTAAGATGTAGCTCGTTTGCCTAGAATATTTGTGTTACATGCTATACAAGATAATAAGAAGTATAATATTGAATGAATGGGAAAGCTAATCAGTACAAAATTAGTAGTCACTTGTATGTTGTATGTGTATCACAAAAACCATAGAACATTTACAAAACAATTAACCCACTATTTGTCTCCCAAAATAAAGGTCACGCGAGCATCAAAACCCGCCGCCACATTAGCATTCTGCCACCATTACCTACCACCCAGTCGGATCACCATACCAATAATAGAGGCCGGTATTGTCGATGTAGTGGCTGCCTTGCTTTATAGCAATTTTGGTATTTTTGTTATATCCACTCTCTCTTACTCTCTTAAGTCGTATTTTCTCATGACTGAGGGTCGTGACTCCCTTGCAGAATTAATTCGTTAGGGGAGTTCTCTTGGGCAGATACATCGTGGTGGGTGCCCAAGTCCTTCCACGGAAGACACATGTCCTCGGAATCCTCAAACATGTCGGTTTCCTCACGATGTTTTCCTTCACCGCTAAGCGAGTGCAAATCCACACATAACTTGAAAATACAAGAACCACACAGAGTTATATCCACAGGAACTTAAATGAACAGGTACGTTTATTGAGATTTCTGTGGTTATGGTATATTTGTCATTGTTATATTTTTTAAGAAAGAAAAAGAAAAAACCTTCATAAAAAAAGACATGTAAAATCTTCTTCAATGTGGCTCCAACTCAGCACAATGCTGGTTGATGTTCGCACTGACCTACCCGTATAAAAATCTTTTATGTTCATAAAGGGTAATCTAGTTTCTATTTATTTTTTTTATTAATTAGTTCACCCATTTGAGCGTTTAAGAGTAACAAACATCACAAAGACTCGCTTTGTCTTATAGGTATTTAATTTAACACAAATTGCGACTAATTTGCAACTATCATAGCCCATAAGACCGGCTAACACCACTGCCTCCAGCTACACCCAGCCAGTGTCTCGACCAGCTGATTCGGACAGGTTCCGCTAACGGACAAACGGACAGACATAACTCGCGACAGACCGGTCCGGTGACCTTTGCAATGGGAATTTCTCCTTCGATTCATGGTGGATTGAGAAATACGACGTAAGTAGGGTGGTGGGGTGGGGGGGCTATTTCTAGGCACTTTCTATGAATATAGTATTGTGGTACGTAATTGTTTCATAAAATATGTATATGGAAGATGTTCAAATTAATAAGTAATAAAGAATTTAATTTACGTAGAAATGAAGCTGGTAGTCATAGCTTCTAGAAAATTCCTAACATATAAAAATCTTGTGTTTGTGTCCACAAATCATCCGAAATGTATTTAGTAATTTAAAGTCTTGTTTTATGGTTTGCCTATAATTGTAACAAAGATAACAAATTGTTTTGAAAAAATGTTAAGCAATTGTTATGTTACCAATTTGGGAAATGAGTCATTTTATCACCCGATAATAAATGTAAGTCAAAAGTTATCATGGAACAAAAACATTTTGTTAGTAAGATAATTTATACGAACGATTTGTTTTCTTAAAGTAGCAGTTATTTACAACCGTATATCAATATCAAATAAACATTAGTTTTTCATATCCACAAGAAGTTGTATCAATTGCATTAGCATACGCGCGGATTTCATGAGATTCAATCCATTACTAGATGCACAAGTTATTAGTTCACCTGAACTAACAAGATTCCAGTTTTCCTTTAGAGGCTCTAAAAGATAACTAGAATCTTTAAATTAAGAACATCATAATCAATCATAAGTTAGTTTTAAGTAAGTTCGCGTCATTCGATAGCATGTCCTATCGAAAGTATATAACCGCCCTGAAGGCCTCTGACATTGGTTTACGTCTGCCTTACTAAAACAAACACCAGGGATCTACAATGCTATACGAGCCATGGAATTGTTCGTATGAATAAATGCTCATGGAGTTTCGAAGCGTAGTACCGTTTATAAGAATGAACACAGTCCGAATAAAAGCAAGAATACCTTCTAGATTGCTTCTGATAAGCTCCTAAAACCTCACCAGTTATGCGTAGAGTAAACAAGTTCACTAGATATGGGAACGTAAGACTTTAGAGAAAAAAACAAATGAACCTCCACGGGCCGGTTTCCGATCAACATGTTGAGACATGAATTAGATATACGAGATCTTATTTTGTTAAGAAAAATATAGATAGATAGATATACACTTTATTAAAACACCAGCACAATACAGAAATTTACAAAAATAATATTAAAACTTAAGCCTAGTGTCTTAACTGGCGACCTTATCGCTAAAACCGATCTCTTCCAGGCAACCAATCTGGCAGGGATAAGACGCAAGTATAATGGTAGACGAGGTGTTTTAAATGTATGTGAAATTACATAAATACATAGGTACCTATCATAAAATAAACATACATAAATAGCAAAATAAACAAATACACTAATACATACTTCAATACATATGAATATATTTATTCAAAACAACTTACAAAACACACAGGGAAATAAAAGTAACTAATTAAAAACTAAACCTTATAATAAACTTACGAAAACAACTATCTAATCTAAAATATATACAACCTTACAAATAATATACTAAACTTAAATCAGAATCTGCGGGCAAGGTGCCTAAAATGCTGGCGGCATTACCTCGCTGAATAAAGAAAAAGAAAATTTATAATGAACTTTAATTATTAAACGGTTCTTTAAGCCTACTCATTTCATGTCTAACTGAATTTCAAAAATTGTTATCTTACATTGCTCTTTTACTAGCACTTAGATCAAGTAAAGGTCTCATAACAGCACCAACATTATAAGTTCTTATTTTTTTACTAAGATCTCTTCAAAATCAAATTTATTCGCATAAATAAATTAGATTTTTAAATCGATTATATGTAGACTGAGTCTAGGTATTGTCTTCTCGATGTTCCCACGATGCCAATTTCAAGCTTTCTTTGAAATTCTAAGTACTTCCTATTTGAGTTTTTTACTATTTTTCACGATAATTACAGGCTTTTTTACTTAAAATACCAAGAATATTGCGCAAATATTGCATTTTGTTATCAGATTAGTATTATATATGATAAAAAAAAAGTTTGTAGTTAGGCTAACACAATATATATTTATTCAGGTTCTTTAGTTAAGTCTCCATTATTAAAGATGATATATTATCTACATATTAATATAACAATACTGTATGTACGTACATATGTCGTTGGAATGTGTCTCTGTATGAGTCCCATACAACGAGGAGCTTGTATTTTGTATGACAGTTGTATGACGAATTTAAGGTAGGAAAAAATGTGAGGCACGCGCGGCTGTTACGTTAATGTCGTTGTATTTGACCTTAAATATATTTTTGTACCATTCTTTGCACATATACCAAAATTTCACAAATACATATTCCTACAGACTCATTTGTTTAGGGTTACAGTAATTATTCTTCTTAATAACACAAAACAAAAAATGCTAAGTACACATTTTTTTCATAAGCAACTTAATTCCAATACTCGTGTAACACGTCCAATGCCACCGCTTAACCAATCTAAGCTTATTTCAACAGCATGAAACCAAGTATCAAACGAAGCTACCTTACCGCGTCTCCCTCGATCTCGCGACATACAATACAGCAACTGACATTTCTAATTGACGGAGGTCACCTCGCTCACAAAAGGAAATATTTCCTTCCACAGACCACCCTCGGTTACACAAATAGAGTTTAATTGGCCTCCAGATTAGTTTGGAGATAAAATATGTTCTAATACAGAGCGATGGCTCGTTGACAAAGGTTCACGTTTTTGTCCGGTAGGATGAAATTTTTTTGGTCACTTAGCTACAGACTTCTCTAATAATTTGTATGTACTTACCACTGTCCATTTTGAAGAGTAAAGCTTGGTTATAAGGATTTAATCTAAATACACAAAACTCAAAGTTGACTGACTGAATGATTTTTGGAAATGCTACTTTTAAAGGAGTGAGATAGGGGCAAGTTTTACTTCTTAATGTGAGCGAATACGCGAGCACTTACTAGTAGTGTATAAGATGTATCATGGTGTACTTTTGTTACTGTAGGTATCAGAAGAATTTGGCCATTACGTTCCAGCTCAAATCAGATCCAACTTTTAATAAAATAGTTGCTCACGCGGGCGTGGCTTTAGATGACTTGGTGGTCGAATGTTTAACTGCCAAATATAAAATAATTTACCATACTGTTACAGTTATTATTAGCTAGTCATTTCGTTCTATATCCACTCATCAATTTCAGTAATCAAATTATACTGAAAATGGGTTCACCCTTAACCCATATCATTTCTAGTGAGAGGTTCAATTTAGGATTTGACCCCACGTTTTGAGGTTTGGGCCCGAGTAAAATATTGAAGTGCATCAGATATTTTGACTAACGCAAAAATCAACATGTTTTCCATTACCAAAATGAGTTTGTACTTGTAATGTACCTATAAATTGATAACTTAGGTCAATTAAAAATAGTAGCGTAGCTTTAAATAATACTTATAAATGGTGACCGGTAACGTTTAACGGCCTGATTTTGAATTTAAAAACCAGTAAAAGCTAATAGGCCGGTAATCAACTTGTTTACTATGAATGGAAGTAAAACCTGATAGGTATCTAGTGAGTCACAGAGGCCGTTGGACAAAAACCTGTGTTAACTTTTAGTAGGTAAAATTAGCTAGAATAATAAGAGTTTTTGTGTACTGTATGTGCGTATCACTATTATTATACCTCTTTAGTAGTATTCCTCAATTTCCTCCTTACTGAGGGCTTTGACAGCTTAGTAGATACATACATAAATATAAATTGAAATATGTACGGTCTTTGTCATCTCTGTGCTAATATTTCTAAATCAGGCTAAAGATTCCATATTTTTACATTATCTACTGATTACGATTATTATTAAATAGGATGTCAAAATATAATGAAATTGTATCACAGAGGTATAACATCAATATCTGCTGTTTTGTAAAGAATTTAATGTTCAATGTTCATTTATTCGTAAAGATTATTTACACGTCAAATTCCATAATTACAATCTTAATAAATTGGATAATTATAAATGTCAATTTGTATACAATTAATATAATATAAATATATAGTACAATGTACTTTGTACGTTTCATTTATTTATCTATTTTGTAGAACTCTTCAAATGTATAAAAAGCCTGTTCTATTAGCCATTTTTCGATTTATGTTTGAAGACATGTACACTAGTGGCTGCTGTGACTTTGTCCGGTAGATTGTTGTATACGGTCGGAGCCATGACATGAGTTAACTTAGTCGACTTCACGAGAGTATTTTTGTCAGTATCGATTGCAGTACCGAATTGTAATAAGTTAGCTTATATGACTATGACTTAAACTTTGTATTGGAAAATGAGCGGAAATAATCACGCCCGACAGAAAAGAAAAGTTAAAGTTAAACAACCATAGTGTGGGTTTTGCACTTGACACAAATAACTCGTTAGCTAAGGGCTAAATACACACTTGTATATTTACATAAGGGTGGCATTTCCTCATGCCTAAATAGTTACTTAGGCTAACTATGTTTCCTAGAACCACTTTAGATTAAATCCACACAAATCACATACTACAATGCATGGAGCGTTACCTAACAGTACCTCCCCCGTTCATGGTATTTTTGCATCGGTGCTAATCACGGGTAATTACAGTGAGTTACCGCCATGGGACCCCATTGTTTTATGCTCATCCATTAAAGTTGATTCCATGGTTTTGTCATAGAAAAACGCAACGGATTCCAAGAGGCAGTTACGAATTCCATACGATTCGTGGAGCGAAGATTTTATGGTAGTTAATTATGTGATGATTTGAATGATTGTTTAAACAGTTTTTTTAATTTATTATATTTTTAATCTACTTGTATGCATTGCGAGGTATATATATACGTACACATAGATCATACGATTATGTAGTACAGACAATTTGAAATATTGAATTTCAGATTCATACAAATCTTCGAATCTTTTTAGTGACTGACTCTACTAGCAAATAAAGCAAAGGCAGCTGATTATCTGACATTTTATCCAGGATGTACCTGTACTTTATACATTGCATCTGCTGGCTGATTGATTGATATGCGCTCACGCACAATGTACGAATAATATACCTATATACATAGGCATATGCCTTTGTATAACAACCGTAAGTCGTGTACTCTAATAAAAATAAAAATTCTATAAACCTAACAGTTTCACTGTACATATAAATAATTAACACTCTTTGCTACATAATTATGTATTTGCATAGCCCATCGAGATAATTGTGTTATAACAACATAACATTAATTAATGTTTGTATAAAAAGTGATATTATAATAATTTATTTTAAAATCCATCTTCAGTAGATTGCTTAATCTGTGTCATCAAGTGCCAGTAAAAAAAGTAAAACAAAAGTAATGGCGCCAAGACCTGTCAGCGTGTAGTGAGGGGCATTACTTCGATTAGTCGATTACGATTACGTCCCGGACGCCATGACAATCGAATAAGTCGTTGACATCCATTTTAAAAAAGGAATAGGAAAATATTAAGCCGAGTACATAATGCCCGTAAACCGTCAACGTGCGTAATTAGTGCGTTTACAAGCGAGTAATAATGGTCTAAAAATAAATGGGTAATAAATTAGGTAAGGGTAATTTTATTTGTTGTGACGATGTTGTTTTTAATGTTCGTTATAAGCGATCATGTTAACCATTACCTTTTTAAAGTAAACAAGTTTTGCTGTTGTGTTTTAGCAGATGAAAAAAGTTTTGTCAGCTATAGGCGAAATTTGCAGATGTGATCCATGCAAATAGCGTAAGAAAAGTCTGATCAAGTTACACTCCGCAATGTGTTTAGAAAGGTGAAAATAATGATGTGATTAAGATGAAGGGATAAATAAAGAAAATACTTGATATGTTTTTAAAGACTAATTCTATCTCATTCGGATTCCATTGTGTTAACACATGTGTAATCCATGTTGACTATCCCTTCCTCATCAAAAAAGCCATGTTTCATCAAAATGAAAATAGATCCCTATGACGAAATCATAAATTACGGCGCCCAAAATGTGAAAGTTAAAATCCCATCCCAAAAAGTAGCCCATCCATCCATAAACACACATTTAGCTTATCACAAATTAAAGTTTTAAGACTTATGAGCTGTCAGACGTAAGTACCACCGAGTGACAGCTCTAATAAATGTGTCATTGGCTTTATTTTTCTTTTTGTTGCGACGACGATGTCACCTCACTATTTCGTGATTTAAAAGTTCCATGCCCTTTCTTTGTTTCGAATTTCACATTTATGGAACTGTGATTTTAACAACCTTTGACATTGCTCCGTTTTGTGTCCGTGACGAAGGGTTTTGAATATAGGTATGTAGTTAAATTACATAATTTAAAGGTATGTATGTATAATGAATGTTATCGACAACAGTAAGATACGTACATCTGATTTGTTTATGCAATTGTTTTCCCTGAGTTTTTTGCAATATACTGACACAAAGAATACTAACTGTCATATATATGTACTTGCTTCTCTGCTATTTTCTGATATAAATCGGGTTCAATAACTAATAATTTGGGTAAGTCAATTTAACTCCAAGTCAAACTTTATATCCGCTTCAAACCAGCTGGTCAAGACTGGCCTAAATGAATGGACCCCATGCAAATTCACATTACTGACACTCCCACGCGACACCACAGATTATATACAAGTGGCAATAAAGACAGACAGACTGACCTTCCGTATAAAGTATACAGTTATCGTAATAAACACAGAAATGGTGAATCAAGTTGATTCTGCTTCAGACTGATTTGGTGATCGGTATGCCATAAAATGTCTGGCGTTTGGGTTTTTACATCTCGTTTGCAATATAGACAAATTTAAGGGTATTTAGAACGCAATCTTATAGAAATGGTTGGCGAATAAAATTGGTAATTAAATATTTACAACTAAATTACTAATCTTAATCCGTAATATTAGCGATCGTAATATAATTTCAAAACACAATAGATACACAAATACAATAGGTAAGTATCTGCTAATAAGTTTTTAAATTATTTCTCGATTTTGAGCTTGCATTTTCTAACCCACACACTTTGAATTAGAGATACATACCATACATACTTTAGATTTACTTACAAACACAATCTTATGAATTTTATGTGCTATGTAGATACAAATACAACAAATACAAATACAAATACAAATAATTTATTAATAAATGTCAATTTACAAGTCAATGTTATATAAATTTGTATAATTAATATTTACATTTTAAAAACTCATCTACTGAGTAGATAGTGTTACTTATTAGTAACAATTTCAATTTTGTTTTGAATATATTGAAGGAAGCTGCATTCTTGATATTATCGGGCAAGTGATTATATAAAGTCGGTCCTCCTACATATACCGACTTCGACGACTTAACCAGTGAGTGTGTGGGTTGTACCAACTTATCCCTGTTCCTAGTTTGGTAGGGATGTGATTGTCCTGCGGTACTAAAACTTTCTTTATTTTTATGTACATACATACACATTTGATACACATATATGGCTGGTACCGTCAGAATGTTTAGTTCAGCGAAGTAGGCCCTCGCTGGTGTGTCGCTGGTTATTATTTATTTATTATTATTTATGTTGTGGTTTGTTAGCAAGGTTGAAGTGGATGTAGCAAGTTTTGTCTACGTTTAGTGCAAACCCGTTTGCTACGAACCACTCTTGTAGTTGCTGCGCTACATCGGACAGGTTTTGTTTTAGTGCACCTAGACTTTCGGCAGTTACTAGGGCTGCCACGTCATCGGCGAACATATATACTTCAGCGTTTTTTATGGATCCAGGCAAATCATTCATTAACAGCGAGAACAGTGTTAGACAGGCACGAGCCCTGGGGTACGCCTAAGTTGGGTATACCTTCATCGGATCGCACTTTCCCCGAGTCTCCCAACACTATCTGGCTTCTCGCTGAAATGAAGTCCATCATCAGCTTTTCAGCTGGCCCTCTGACGCCGTAATGCTCGAGTTTGGCTTGTATAATACTGCGACTTGCTGTGTCGTATGCGCGCGACAAATCGCAGCAAATAGCTGCGACTTGTCGCTTGCCCTCTCGCGCCTGCAAAATCTTGTAAACAAACTCGCGCACTAGGTCGGTCGTAGATTTGCCCGAACGGTACGCGAACTGGCGGTCAGTGAACACGTTACTGTCACCAAAAAAATTGATCAGTCTTTTATTCAGACCAACTTCCAATATTTTGGCTATCGCTGGGATAATTGAGATCGGGCGGTAATTTTTTGCACACGCTGCCGATCCTTTACCTTTATATATAGGTATAATTTTAACCTTTTTTAAAACAGTCGGGTAAGTGCCATCCTTTAAGCACCTAGAAAAAAGTGTAGACAACACCGGGGCTAGGGCATATCTACTAACAATAGTAAGTACAGTGAGTTTGTCACAAAGTAGGTCGCATCGCCATCTGCTAAGCGTGCTAATGCTAAAAGCGGCGCTGTACAAACAAACAATCAGTTCAAAGGAGACTACTTGTTAGTAGATGTAACATGTTGTAAATTGGGCCAGTTATTCTGAATAGGCCCCTTAGGGAACTCAGGTTTAGGAACTCAGATCTCATAGCCCTTGTTAAGGTATCTTTCATTGCAATAATTTGGATAGCAAAAATCTATTTAGAGTAATGTAGACCACACTAATTAGATTTTTGCTAAACACTTTTGAAATGTAATTATTTCTAAGCGTGGGTGTTCATGAATTCATGGCTTAATCTTAGTGATAAAAAGTTTAATGTATGTATTGTTGATGAATATCTCATCATATACATGAGGAACATTTTCAGTTTCACAATTCAAAACAATAAAATAGAAACTTAAATTTCAAAATTCCAAAACCAAAGATTAATCGCCATTATCACGACATGTAGTCGTAATATTTAATCAATTATTACATGTACATACAAAGCATGGCTTGTAAGCTATACTTTGCATAGCTATATATAGCCAGGTACAATAATATGTACTCTTCATTGATAGCTCGAAGCGGCAATTACTTACCTTTGATTTTCGATTACACAATCGGAAAAGTCGTGTGCATTGCGCACGCGCTTCCCGGGAACTATTTATTTATTAAATCAATATACAATACAGTACTTTCTTGCATTAAAGCCCGAAATATTTTATTGCCATTAACATAGAATCGTAGGTATTATTGTCAATTAGGAAGGACGAGAACCAAAATAAATATATTTTTTTGGCATAATTAAAGCAGTGACGTGTGGTGAAAACAAGTACATTATTTTTCTTTATTCTCTTTTGACTATGTACCTACTAACTACGTTGTCCATACTTTGTACAGCTTAGAAATTAATTCAAAGTCTAAGCCAAGCAATGCACCTTTATGTAAGAGACGCCGTGACAGTAAAACTAACTAGAAAAGTATGACTTTATGGGCGCCATTTTAATTTTAATTCGACAAGCTACGGACGTGCGCACGCGCCTAGCGACGTGACGCCGGAATGAGGATGTTTATGTTTTTTGTATTAATTCATAGATTAATTTTATAATTCTGTATTGTATTCATTCAGAAGTTCAATGGAAGTGTGAGTGATTTCTATTTATGATACGAAGCGGCAGGGCTATGGTTGTGTCTGATTCGCTATCATTGTGTTTAGTCTTTGAATGACAGTGGCGTGTAATTAACTGTATTTCATTTGCTTGTAAATATATAATAGAAATAATTTAAGTACATAACGAATCCATCAGATATATTTTAGACATTATCTTTATCGCCACAAGAGAGATATCTATTCATGTTAATTCCTGTACATTAACTATTCAAAACTTTACCTACCTACTTTCTGATATATCCTTTAATATAACATGTAATATGTACCTAACATCAATCGATTTGTACCCAGTATCTCAAGTCCATATTATTCCAAGCAAACCTCACACCATCCACAGCCCATTAAACCAATTTTAATATGTTTTCTCACATGTCCTAAGGGACCATGCAACGTGGTGGTCAAACCAACACCATATGGAGCCTTCTCGCCTATTTTTAAGACCAATTCGTGACCCATATGGTGTTAGCTTTTTTCCTTAATTGTTTTTGGGCCACTGGGTTTTTATTTTTAGTTTTTGCGACTAGACGGCTTGCATTTGTTATTGCGGTGGTAAATTTGGATCCAGTGGGTCAAATTGCCCTTTAGCAACGTTCGTCTATTTCAGTATTGAGAAAATATTCAGTATATAGATTCTTATTTGACTGGCCTGATAGCTTAGTTGGTAGTGGCTCTGCCTTCTAATCTAGGGGTTGCGGGTTCGATTCCCGCGTGACACAAGTATTTATGCATTTTAAAAAATGTATAATTACTTGGGTTGAGTCTTGTCGTTTGTATGTATAATAAGTATGTATTTACAAAAGAAAAGTATATAAGTATAATATCCGTTATCTAGTACCCGCGACACAAGCGTTTGCTTAGTGCGGGGCTAGATGGCGCTGTGTGCAATGTCCCGAAATATTTATTTATTTACATATTTTATTTATATACCTCCCTATATATTGCATTTTTCTGGTGTTTCCTCTCGTTATTACTGTTGCCTGGGAATTGTCGCTTTGAGAAATAAGATCACAACTCACAAAATGTAACGGTATTAAAAAAAAACATTTGATTTATCTGCTATTTCTTATGCAATTTGGCCTACAATTTGTAACAAGATTTTTAATAATAAAAAGTAGACCCTGTGGCCATAACTTATTAATTTGCATTCAGATACCAAAAAAGAAGAGACAATTTCTATACATCGTAAAGAAGCGCCCTCTCGTGCCACGATTTGCGTTTCTCACCATAAAGATTACATTTATGGTTCCTAAAAATTACGGGCTATTACATAAATTTCGACACCCCTATGGAAAACAAGTATGTACCTTCATAGGGTGATCTTACCACGTGTGCAGACAAACAATAAGTATACTGTCTTACATTAAAATAATATGAAAATAGCTTTATTTTGTGTTAAATATCTACCTTATGCCATTGGCATAAGAGTCAGGGTTTAAATCAGTATTTTTTTTGGAAAGACTATAAAAATATCCCCTAATAGAGAGAATGCTTTTGTTATATTATCGCTAATGATGAGAGATAAATTAGTTTTAGTGGACGTAATTGATAAAAGTTCGTTTAAGCCGGAAATTACGAATGGAAAGAATTAAATAAACCTATTTGAGTTCAATGTTAGCTGTGGGAACTGTTTACATCCATTTTATTTTTGGTGCGATATAAATTAACCATTAACAGTAATTACTGGAACGTTCTTAGTTTTTGTTATTTGGTTAAAATTAATTTGGCTTCCTAACGTACATACTTATTTCCAAAAAAAATTAATTTCACCGTCAATATCCATTGTTATTATTTTTAGAGAATCGAATCGTCTATTTTGGTCCAAACAAAGGGCCACAAATATTTAACCACCTAACAGTAGGTAATTATCTTATTATGGTACCGCCATTTCGGTATTTTACGCTGTGAGAATATAATTTATGAGGATCACTGAAATAGCATCACTGAAAAACTTGACAAAGTAAACTAAATGCATCTTTATGTGTTTATTAATAAGATGTAAATTCCCTTGTGCATTTGTTGTTTAGTGAAACAAAGAAAGTGACGTGTTACTAATTCAGTACACGCTTTTACTAGTTTTTAATAATAACAACCCTCCGCGAAGAGGAACGGTAGGGTGCCGTTGATTTGCGATTTCATTGGGACATTTTTTGAGGGGGAGGGAGAATTTATTGAGACAATTTATGTCAATATCAAATTGAATGGTATAATATTGCTAGCAATTTAGCAAAATTATGAATGATATTTACTGTTGATACTATCTTAAATAATAAAATATTTGTTTTTAAATCAGAGATATATGTTGTGATGGAAATTTGCAGTAAACTGTCTATTACTTAACTCATACCGTAAACTAAGTAAGTACAAATATGTAATAGGTACATTGTTTTGATTTAAAGCTTTGAATTTATCTTAATTAACATTTACGACATGATAATTGATTTCTTTATTTTAAGTATTGACATGTAACTGCTATTTGTTATAAATAAATATCTGTATCTGTATACATACTTAAAGTTTATAATAGTAGTCATATGAGGTAGTATTCAGCGCTTTAAAACGACACTTTTACAAATTATCACTTATTTTCAAAGTTTACGAGGATCATTACAAAAACTGCCAGTAACTGGTGTAATTTTACGACTATGTTAGCAATAAAATTAAATTATTACTGAGTTAGTAAAAATATATTAAAGTGACGCATAAAATGCTAAGCAGCGGATACTTTTTGCCGACTCAAAAAGTTTTTACTAACGCTGGCACGTAGGTACTTTGCCTTCCGGTGACCAAAAAGTTATTGACATTAGACTAAATTGCTATAAACGTAATAGTTGAGACACTTCCTTTTATGCTACCGAAATATAAATTAGGTTTTCCTGGGAATCAATTTCTTTGCTTACAGACCAACAAGTGAAAAATATTATAGTCACAGTAAAAATAACTAAAATCCATTATGTATCCATATATCCATATATTGTCAGAGTTATTAAAAATATTGTTTGTAGTGATATAAGACTTTTGACAAATGTTTTTTTGAAATTTGATAAGTAATCAGTAACGTAACAATGTGCTAAATGAGATTACATTAATGTATAAATTTAGAACCTATAATCTATAAATTTAGAAACAATCTATGCAAATCTGTCATTACTATTCACAAGCAATCTCCATAAACTCATAAAAAAAGTAATCACTCCTTTTTTCACACAAAAGAGGTTGTTTACAACCCTTCGGACTATAACCTCCTTTGTCCGGGTCTTTTGTTCGTGTAAGGGTGCAAGCATTGACTAGTTGGAAGCAGTCAGGACATTCTTTGAGTGTTTGAAATGGTTTGAAATTTTAATTTGGGGTGAGAATGATAAAGAGGGTTGAAACCAGAGCTTGTGAATGTTGACTGTGGTGGAGCTATTTGTTAGGCAGTTCATGCAGGAAATATGTTAGTTGTAGCAAAGCGTATAAAAATATATCATTAATGTTTTTAGGCGTTCTTGAGACAAAAGCCACATCAAAAGTCAGTCAAAATATTGAAAGTATTGTAGTATGGTACAGGTTATTGTTAACTATCAATTTTCCAATTTCCATCTTGATATAACTTCAGGTCTTACTCGGTACTCAACGATAATGCAGACAAATTAACGGAAAATGTTTTAATTTTATCAACTTGCTATGTATATGTTAGTAAAACTGCATTAATATGAACACGAAGCCTGCATAATTATGCTTCGGGACAAACTTAAGTGCCTATGTTTTTACATATTTTTACAACTTCCTCTCCACTGAGAGAGCTTTCATCTCAAGGACGCCAGAGGGCGCCAGCTGCGCCAGCACGTGTTACATTCCAATTAATTTCTTATAGCTTGTATTTTGGTACAAATTGTACTTACCAAAATACAAGCTTATTATATAAGACTCGTAAAATTCGGCTGAATTGTGCATTAACAAAGTTTTAGGCTATTGCGAAGAATTTTCTATTTCTTCTTTTTATTGCTTGGGGATGACGCCATAATCTCGATTGTGAACTACACATTATCAATTATTTTTAAGGATTGGTTTGAAAGTAAAGTTTTTGGTGCTAAGTAGGTTGTCAATAGTAGACACTACTTCTTAATTCAACTATTTAATCAGCCCAGCATTCTGGATTATATTATAACTCTTAGCTAAATATTTTTTAGATCGTTTATCTCTTTCATCACCCCAACTGCAAATATCCACATCCCTACCATCCTCTATCCCTTCTTATTTCATCACAAGCTCACCTACGCCCGTTAATCTCAATGCTATCAACTTTCACATCCCCTTTCCTCGGGACCCTGAGAGCCTGCGGGTGTTCAGATGCAGCTGGGATCGAGCACGTGTCTGTCTGTCTCTCTGTCGGAAGTCACGCGATCTTTGTCGGGAGTAGCCACTTGAGATTGATGCATACATACATACTAAATCTAAGGGCAAGGTTCCTGAAGTATACGCCATTTTTAAAATCAATTTCTTATGAATTTGATTTTATAAACTATTGGCATTTTTTGAGTTTTTATTTGTAAATGAAGAAATCTTTGATGTATCCTTGAGTCAAATAACATTTGCAAAAGTTTTTGCTTTGCTTGTGTGAGTAGGTATCCATTATTATATGTACATTGATCACTTAGGTACTACATTCATCACTTAGGTACTACATTCATCACTTAGGTACTATATTCATCACTTCGTGTTCGGTGTTTCACTTCGTCTATTGTTTTATTACTTACTCTATCTGTTATCTCTTCATTTCTATTGTTTCTGGAACAATCAACGAGTTGACAGGAAGCCGAAATACACTCGTAACAGTTAAACCATTGTTACGTGTTATCAGTGCATCGAACTTTTATCTTGATTCGTTAAGAGGCACGCGCCTCGTTTTGTTGATAAAATTGACAATTGTATTCTTTATCGACGTCACGTTGATTATGTAGTCCTTTAGTTTGATACTGTTTGATCGATATAGATTAAGTATGTACTGCCAAATTTAACATGATTTGAACCATTTGTCATATTGTATTTATTGCTCCAAAAGAAGGTTCAACTTTATAATACTATCTAATTCGAATTCCGAAAAAAAGCGTTATTATGAATTAATTTATATTTTAATTGTGATTACAGCTGCAAAAATTAGACAAACACCGTTAGACAAAACGCGGTTTAAATATTAGTCCAGGACTTGAAATAAAAAAGTCCGTTCTTGTTGTTCAAACATCACATACAAACAATCAAATATCAACTTCATATTGGGACGTTGATTTATCATTGGTTACATTTTGACAGTTTGATTATTATGACAGTAGATAGACAAATTTCGAACAGCAAAGACGGACTGCATATTTTCAAAGTTCTGGACTAATAGTTAAACCACCTTTTGTAATAAGCCCCACAGTGTTTTCAGCGAGTTTCAGTTATCCGCCATCATCTACATTACGTACAATATCCATAGGTAAAAAATAGTAAAATAAGTATCAACAATTTTAATTACATTTAAATGCATCAAACGATCAATACTCCAGAGAATGTTCCTTCCCCCACAGCTTGCAATATCTCGAATGCCTGTATTTTTGCAAAGGGCATAAAGGGAGGAATGCAAGGGTGCCACCCTCGTCACACTTATTTCTGCAAGGGGCGACCCATGTGGGTGCGACCATACATTTTATGGTGATATATTTATTTTATTTATCTAAATTGCATCGCCCGGATCTAAGGATATTGCTGTAATGTTCTTTTTATGTAAGCTCGATAATCCCTGTACAGTTTAGAAAAATAGCACTACCCGGTGAAGTGAGAAAGAAAATTATTTTATGTAGTTATTATTTGTGGTAAATATAAAATGTTTTTAAGACAGCGCGTTCACCATTCAAGAATAATCAATAAACCTGGAGCCTCTCGAAATAATTTACTAAATCGATCCTCTGTGCAAAATAAAATAACTGATAGGCAGTCTCAGGTCATCGATACGACAAACAAAAGAAAATCTCATGGCGAAGGTAGCCCAGGTCCTGATGACACGCACACACATGCACACACACACACACACACTCGTCCCTGCGCCCCCACCACAGCAATCAAGTCGCAACTTGCACAGGCTGTAGGAAGTTTTGTTGCCCTCCGGCCGGTCTCATTCGACCGCGGACCGTCGCTCGGCTCGCACGTATCTTCGCGACACAAGTTGCCGGGTTCAGTGAACGAGTGTTGTGCTTATGGACTATCAAAATGGTGCGAAGCTTGTCACAGTGGACGAAGACGTTGAGCTTCCCTTCGAGGTTGTCTCCGAAGAGCACCTCCAAGGAGAGCGTGGGGAACCAGCCCGGCTCCCCCGGAGTGTCTCCCACTCCCAGCGCCTCCTCGCTCCCTCAGGGCTCGGAGAAGACCATCACCCCCATACCCATCACTGAGATCAGCCAGATCGTAAGTTTTAATTCAAATATATACATTCAAAAGGTTGTTTAGTTTAGAACCGCGTCTGCAGATGGAGTGCGTTTTGCATACCAAGTAGTTCATTATTTACAAAATGTTACGGTAACTGTTTCGCGGTAGAATGTCTAGTCTCTTCAGCGCATAGCTTTAAACTTTTCTCACCATTCATAATGCATGCCTTTTTTGCGTTAATAGAGTTGGGTTTTTATTTGGACGCATGTCCTTGAATTTTTTGCCAATGTTGGTCACCCTACATAACAATGTGCTGCTCAGTGATTTTGACTGCGATTTTGCAACATTTACACATAATATTGACACTTTGTTTATTTTGATGACCTTCTTATGTAAGCTGTATTTTTGTTGTGAAATTGCATGTTTGAGAAACTGTACAATTGTTACAATACGATCATTACATTAGATTTCGATATCACATTTCCGACAGATTTTGTTTACAAATACTGCCTCGCAACAACTGGTCTGTAAATGGGCAGCCACAGTTATTAGACCCGCTTTCCCTTATGGAATATCAAACGTGTATGAAATTCGAAGTGCTTTTATGGCCGCGTCGCCATTATTAGCGACTCATTAAATTGTACAATATTACTGGAAGGAAATGAATCGAAAACGTGCCTCCTTTCCGTCGGGGACGTTGATTGGTTGTTGATTTAGTGGGGGACGGTGTCGATTGACGGTTTTGTTTTTGTTTGCGTCGGAGCGTGTGTGCTGGGCCGGCGATGGTTGCCCCGCGCGGTGTGGCCGCAGACGCACCGTTATGTCCCCCTTGCACTCACCTTGGCAAGGCCGCGAGATGTCAGTTTTTGCAAGCTTGGAGCACATGACTTTCACCTCTCGAGACGCTCGCCTTTCTAAATCCTGAAGTCTCTTTCGGTCCATTACGTTTTAGGTTTAAATGTTAGTGTCACTAAACTGGACACCGGCCATTCACATCTTCTAAGAATTATTGGCAGCTTCAAGTAGCACACGTAGACTGTGTCGCGTTAGGTAGTTGTTTATTTTGATTAACCTGCGAATGTTAAGCTGTGTTTGTTAGAATGAAACGATGATACTTAGAAGAACTTTTATTCGTAACTATTATCCTCATAAATTTTGATCATAAATTTTGATCCGCGATATACACTAGCAATGTCCTGTACCTGACCCAAAGAATGGAGTCGTTGCTAAACGACTTTTTCTCCGAGTGCGAAAATTACTCTTTCAATCCAAGCCCATAAAATATTTTACACGACAAACTATGACCTCATCTGGTTGTAAATTAAAAACGCACAATAAAGTTTCATGTCCGCGATCGTAAAGAAAGCCATCAATAAGAGGGGCCATGTTGGATTTATGGCGAGTAACTTTTTAAAAAGTAATTTGACGTTTAGTCGCGCGTCATTTATTGATGGTAAATTGTGAGAAATAAATTGCGAAAATTTGAGAATGGAACGCGGATTGGGCGGTCGAGCGTGCAGTCAGCCGTCAGCCGCCAGCCGGCCTCGGGACTTGGGCATGCAGTTGTAACATTCTATGACTGCTTCTATATGACTTGTCAACTTGTATAGGTATTCTGGTTCTAATGCCTTTTTTATCCATATTTATAAATTGGTCATGTCTCGGTAAAGGAATCTAACTCATTTACATCATATTATTTTTTTATTATTAAAGCCTGTAAGTATTGAAACCAAATGTAACTAAGATTTCCAGCAGTTTTTCACATGTTAAGTACACATTTTATTTGTTAATCGATGTCACAGCTTTCACTGTTCGATCCCATTCTGTAATCTCTGAACTTGTCGGATAGTTTCCGGATGATTCATGTTGATGACAAGCCCATGTTCTCGAGTAAAAACTTCTGGGCTAGAATTTAGTTAAAATAATATTCTTACAATGACTTAAAAGAATAGGTACTCAACAGTGAAAATCTTTATTCATAGTCAATTGTTCGTCATAATTTAAAAACATCATGTAATAAATACATAAAATAGCTTTGTTTGCCATAACTTTAATTACATAAACAAATTCACAACACAACATAATAATAATCTCATTACAGTCAGTCTGTAGACAGCTCAACTTTTACCAGAGCTCAAGCACCCGGCGGCCATATTTATTAGGTATTTTATTGTGTCGACGGCAAACGCACATCTGCGTGTCAAATTCCTTCGTGCCATGTGCGACCAGTGGGAAGCGAACCGTGCAACATGTGGAGAAAAAATATGTACATTTGAAAATGGAACCGCATCGGCCGCTGTTGCTGGCTGATGTTTTCCTTTCTTTTGTCCTAAGGAGGCGGGTCTTCCGTGTTCGATGTTTGAAATTTTGACGGTTATGAGAGAGCTAGGAGTATTTTTTTAGCTGTAGGTACATAGATAGATGAAAGTATGTAGTTAAATTATATATTTTTTATAATTATATCTTTATATACTTAATGTCTGACGAATTGTTATATGCAGCTATTTTTAAGGATTTTTCCCTGGCGTCTCAACAACGGCCGTGATTTACAGTTATGATTCCGAAAACAACAATTTGATTTTCATTATCTATGCTTTATTTTATACATATATTTAGATGTAAGGTTTTACTACTTGTCATTGTCAACACATATGTCGCCGATAGCCTATATGGACGTTTTCCTGTCAAACTATTGTGTTCAAATGGCTTATTGAATAAGGGAAGAGGGTAGTTTTTGTTCCGTCAGCTGTTGCAACCCGACACCCGGGGTGCATAATGCAGTGAATTAGCCCGCAACGGCTTGTGCGCGATTGTCTATTGTTTTCTATTAAGATTCTATTTATTAGTATGTTTACTAAATGTTGTTTGTCTGTGATATTTTGACCGTTGCGTTCAAATGTTAGAGAAACATCAGATTTGATCGGAAATCAGAAACTCACGTAGTTAATGTGTTCGGAATCTTATATGGATAATAGGTATGTCTATGTATGTACCTATTTTGAAATGTTATTTTATTAATATCTGTGGTAAAATTTCACATCCTTCCACATTATCAGTAAAGCTTTACAAGACCGGAAACGTCATTTTATCAGGCCCTTTTTTGCGCATCCGTATACTCTTGTAAGAGTCCCTATCAGTGGCGTATCTCCGGATCGCATATCATCGTATCCGCTCGGTCGTGATATTCGATACAAGACATTACGAGAGTACTCGATTAAAGGATTTAACGAAATAATTCAATGGAAGCTTACGTTTTACTAAAGTGTGTCGAAAAAATACTTGTAGATTACTTTGATGAATTGTTTTATGTGGATTAAGTCAAGTTATCGTATCTTTTTATATTCGTAGTAACTGCTTGACATGAAAAGTGAATTTCACGCAGTAAAATACATCTGCATATATTTGATGAAGAGAAATTCCAGAGCCCTATAAATTTGAAAAAAGAAAAGGATATTCGATTTTCGAAAGCAGTTGTTCGAAGTTGAAAAATTCCGCACCTGCCTGGCTCGCAGCAGATGTTCGGATACATTAAGGAAGGCCAGGTTAAATTGTATAAAATTTAGGAGAATCGGAACGCACGCGCACCAAAGAGAACAGCTGACGGAGATTGCATGTTGAAACTTTTTTCAGTTGCCTACCTGCATTGAAAGGAATTATTGCAAACGATCAGCTGATCCATCGACAGCTGACAGTTGGACTTTTTTCTGTACAATCTTATTGCCAGAATGAAATATTTGCTTTCTTCAATGAATAACATTTATTTCGTATAAAAGACGGACATTCCATGTTATTCAGATCGCCGTTTCTGTAGAATTTCAGTAAAGCAATGAATCTAATAAAATCGAGCCATAAAAGCTTTTGATCACCATTTTATTAGTTTTCATAAGCTAGATACAGAATCAAGGTTATTATTGTAACGAGATAATCTCGATTAGTTCCAAACACTGACAAAGCCCAAACATTTTTAATAGACCTGGCAATATTCAAAGGGAGTGCTTTAGTTTATTTATAAAAGGGCCAAACAAAAGGCCCTACTTCCTAGGGCCGTCTGTTTTGTGTCCGATGTGTTTATTGGTACATGTCTGGCCCTTAACGTCCCCTTTTGAACTATCTTCGAGTTGTAATTATAGATATTTTGGTAACTTTTACCCATTTTAGGGGATGCATGTCTAAATAGCAGATAAATGGACGATACAAAATATGAGACGTTAAGGTTGACATTTAAATAATGAAATATCATAATCTGACATGTAATTCTAAGAAATTATCAATAAAATGTTTATCTGTTTAATGTTTTTTTAGATTGAACGTATTATTTGCTGGATATTTTATACCACTTGAATATTAAAACGATAAATTAGAATGCAATAAAATTATAGTACTTAAGTTATTATTGAAAAGGGTTGCCTTTCTTTTGAATCCATCGATCAAAGAAATTCAAACTGTCTATTACTCGTATGTAACCAATTAATTATTATTTGTTACTTTTGAATGATTTGATATAATTTCGACGTTAATAATAGTTTCTTTTCTAATTAAATTGGACTAAAGCGTTTTGAAGGGTTACATCGATTATTATCTTTCTTTTTGTTATTTTAATAGCGGATAATAATAACTGTAAGATTCGGTGATTAGTTAATCATAGTTAGCTGTGATAATAATGGATTATTTGAATCGTATTATTAAATCATTAGAAGAGATATATGGTGATTGGTGAATAGATCATTGTTGTCGAGAGATGATAGACTCAATGCGTGAGAATAGAGCTTATTCTAATTTTACACGTTTAATAAAGTAGCTTTTAATCCTATAATTTCTATATAATAAGACGTTGCCTAATAAATGTAATCGTAATCGGCTCGTGATTTACTAATAAATAAATTATGAAGCCTTACTAGAATTAGTAAGGCTTCATAATTTAAATATTAGTAAATCACGAGCCTGATAGCATTATACTCGCCTTATTGCAATGGTTGTCAAAATTAGAAATAAAACAAAACATTTACTGAATTTCATGTAATTTTACGGGGACGTTCGTGTAACAACATCCATCGGGCCTGTTACACAATTAATTAATCAAACCTAATTGGTCTAAATTACTTTACAAGATAGCCATTCACGGGCATAAAGTAATAATTTTATGGTGGCCGCCCCAATTTGATCGGCCCTACGCGTTGCATGACGAGAACACTTAGCAACTTACAATTCATTATAAGGAAATGAGGGCAGCACTGTAATGATGAGCTGACCATTGTATAAATGGGATTAAATTTAGCTTTTATTTTGGGTGATTAAGATTTACTGTTTCACTTTATAGTGTGATTAGCGTAATGTATTATAACTGGGTGCGTAAGGGGTCATATGCAAAATGATGTTTTAGCTTGATAGGTATCTAAGTAAATTAACTTTTTTTATTTTACATTCCAAATTTGGTACCCAAAATTGTGTCACCAGAAGATTTTTTCAACAAGGTTCTAAAAACTACTAAAATATTGTTATACTATTTATCATAAGCATTCATTGTATTCTAATAAAGTCATAAATTTCCAATAAAAAATACCAAACCATCTATTTTCCTTCGTTTCCCTGACAAATACACATTAACGACAGAAATATTTGTCAGTTAGCTGAAATATATCAAGTTAACGACCAAATAAATCAATTTATGTCTTCAATACAGAGCCGGACCTTCCTTAATTAGTAAAATAGGTGCTCAATTGACCGGATACGTCGCCATATTTGAACTCAGATCGCGATCCGAATAATCCAACCGCACTTGACTTCCGGCGATTTTAACTACCGGTTTTAAAATTTTACTATCGACTTTATATTAAGTGTATTAAGTTTTTATTTCGAGTGAAGAGCTTAAGGAAATACCAGTCTTGAGGTCCCGGCTCGTGGGAGCATTTTTCAACCAGAACTTTGAAATAAATCTTGATAAAATTGTGATCTTACAATAAAATGCTGTGGAATATGTTTATAATAAGTAGGTATTATGCAAAATAAATGTGTATTCTCATAAAATTAGAGACTTTAATGTTTGCTCCAATTATGTCGGTCACTCTAATAGCTTTTATATTATTGCTCTATCACTTTATCGCCGTATCAGTTATCTGTTAGTATTCCATATTCAAAACTGATTCCACACTCAAGAATTACAAATTCAAAGTTAGAACGCATGCTGTGGGAGAGTCACAAATGTACGCGGTTTAGTCATCGTTTAGTAATGCGCACACGCACCTTGCCTTTCAATATATCGGAGCTGTACAAAATTTGAAATTAATTCTAAGCTGTTCTGTTTGTGGTTTGTCGGTGTGATCTGTTTTCTTTAGGTATTCATCTTCATCATTATTTTTGTAGCGTAGTTTATAACACTTCTCAAGGTTTTTTTTACATATAGGTAGGGTTTTTTAGGCTAAGGTTTAAATACATCTTGCCTACTCTGCCATACACAAGCATTAAGCCCGCATATTTTCAGCCCAGTCTGCAATCAAACTAATATGGTGTTTTCAAAAGTTTTAAGGAGATATTACCACATTGTTGGTTTGTCAACTGAATGTTTAGGAATTCTACACATAAAGATCCTAACATAGAAACAAGTTTGAGGACAGCAACAATAAGTTAGTTAGCAACAAATATCAATGAAATTGCATATGTGATGCAAAAGTTCAGAATCCAGCCGTCGCGCTTGGCTATCGAGGTCGCGTCTGTAACTTCTAGATATGTTCCCAAGGCTACCTGGGTTGAATCATCGAGATAACAATGATAGGTTTGGCATCAATATTCATAAATAGGAGAACATATATTTGCTATCACGACCGTTAGATAACGATCTGATTGAAGTGTGTGTTGACTAGGGAATAAAAAGTGTTTGTTATAAGTGTCAATGAGATATTATTATATAGGTGTATTTTGTAAGTTTTTATCTTAAAATTGTAAGTTAGGTTTGCATCAAGAGGGCTTTAAGATAAGATAAGATAAGATATGTCTTTAATGCACACCAAAGAAATTACAATATAAAAAGAAATATAAAAACTAATTTAATGCACATTGGGCGGCCTTATCGCCTTAGGCGATTTCTTCCAGGCAACCTTTGGATGGACAGGATTTAGAATCTTAAATAGGCGGTGTACAAGAATATGTAAAATAAATATATAAGTGAAAGAACACAATACAAACTCAGATAATACACTAATAAATAATAATAAGCAATACAATACATAATACTATATGGATGATAAATAATGATGATACACTAGTTTTTGGAAAATGCTTATGGACTTAGCTTGCCTAACAGGCAATGGCAACATGTTCCACAATTTGATGGCTTGGATGGTGAAGGACTGATTGTACATTAAGTTGGAGTACGATGAGGTAGAAGGGATCTCGAGGAGAAGGGACCGGGACGAACGCAGGGAGCTGGAGTGGGAGGCGGTCACAAATGCAAAACGTTCCTTTAAGTAACATGGAGTGGACGGGAAGAATAGGATTTTGTAAAGAAGGGTTAGGATATGAGAATTGCGGCGAAGACGGATGGGCAACCATTTGAGCTTCTGCCGATATTCAGAGACGTGATCGTACTTGCGCAGTCCAAATATAAAACGTACGCAGAAATTTTGAAGTCGCTCGAGTTTGTCGAGCTGTTCCTCGGTTAAGTCGAGATAACAAGCGTCAGCGTAGTCTAATATTGGAAGCAGAAGGGATTGGACGAGTGCAGTTTTGGTAGTAATCGGCAGAAAGTTACGAAGGCGCCTAAGAGATGCAGATGAAGCAAAAATCTTTCTGCTTACTTCCGCAATCTGTGGACCCCAGGAGAATTGCTTATCAAAGATAATGCCTAGATTTTTAACGGTATCGCTAATTGTAATTGGAACTCCGTCAAAGATAACCTGTGGCAATCGAAACCAGTCAATCTTGGAGATCATCCGGGAACTACCTATTATAATTGTTTGCGTCTTAGCAGGGTTGATGGTGAGACCAAATGATCTACTCCAGTCTCGAATGCGTTGAAGGTCGGAGTTCGTACTAGCTATGGCATCATGTAAATCTACTAGCGGTGATTGGATATATATTTGCAAATCGTCTGCATAGAGGTGGTAGGAAGAAGTCAAATTAGAAGAGATAGAGTTAATAAATATAGCAAAAAGAAGAGGAGATAGCACGCCGCCCTGTGGCACACCAGCAGAGATATTACACCAAGATGAATAATTATCATCTACGCGTACCCTCTGCCGGCGACCAAACAGGTAACTATGAAACCATGCAATTGCCGCTGGCGAAAGATTAAGAGATCGTAATAATCCCAACAGAATATCAAAATCCACATTATTGAAGGCGTTGCTAAAATCTAGCAGTGACAGCACAGTAAGATGACAGTTTCCCAAACCAACTCTGATGTCGTCAGTAATTTTTGTCAACGCAGTTGTGGTACTATGCCCAGAGCGAAAACCAGATTGGTAAGGGTTTAAAAGGGAGTTTTTAAAGAGGTATGAGGATAATTGTTTATACACCAGTTTTTCTAAAATTTTGGAGAGGAAGGGAAGAATGGAGATAGGACGAAACTCAGAAAAGGAAGAGGGATTCGGTTTTTTAGGAAGTGGTGTGACTTGAGCCTCTTTCCACACTGTGGGAAAGGTTCCTGAGGAGATAGAAAAGTTAAGCATATACTGGATAATGGGAAGGATTTCATCAAGAATAGGTACAATCATCCTTCTACTGATACTGTCACTGCCAACAGCATTAGATGACACGGATAATATACACATCCTAACATCACCAGCGACAAATTGATGAAAGTCAAAGAGAACAGTGTCAGGAAGACTAACAGACAGAAGATTATTTAAAGTATTGGCTTTAAGTGGTCCATTAAATTTAGAAGAATAGGAAAAATGCTGATTCAAATCATGCAGGTTAATATTATTGGGAATGGCGTCCTGACGGGACTTGCCAACTCCCATTGACCGTAAGAATTTCCACACTTTCGCTGGGTCTTCATCCTGGACAGAATTATAGATGTGTCGGCGTTGTGCGTCCCTACACGCTCTATTGCAGACGTTGCGTCTCTCTACATACTTCTTAATATTAGCTTCAGATTCAGCACACTTCAGCTTAACCTTCGCCACTAACTTCTCACGCATTAGTGTACGGATTTCATCATTTAGCCAAGGTGCAGGAGCATGCTTCATCTTTATAGCACGAATAGGAGCATGAATATCGAATAGCTGAGTTAAGATGCGGTTAAATTCATTAACTTTGATATCCATATCTCCGCCATTGATTACTGATGACCAATCTAGTTCCTTAGCATCCTTGCGCAAACTATCTACATTCATACTACCAAAACTTCGCAGAAATACAACTTTGGGCTTGACTTTAGGAGGACGAACTTTATAAGACAAATAAATTAAATCATGATGAGAAATAGCATCCGCCGCACACTGACCATGTCTCGCAACACAAGAAGGAGAAGAAACAAGGATAAGGTCAAGAAGAGATGGTTCACAGTGTGGCGGATTGTGAGTAGCATTAAGTGGAAGGATTGTTAAGTTACATGAACTAGCTAGTGACATAAGTTTAGAAGATCTATGGTCTTGTTTTAATAAACAGGTATTAAAATCTCCCAAGATAATTGTATGTTGGTAAAGAGTAGACAGATTTTCTAAGAGTTTTTCAAGTGATAAAAAGTAATTAACATCACGTGAATGTGGATAATATACTCCTAAGAGAACCTTAGTGTGTTGCAGAGTAACTTCTATGAAGAGATGTTCACCAGCATTTGTTGGGGGTGGCTGAGCTGAAGTGCTAAGAACGGAGAAAGGAATATTGGAACGCAAATAAATAGCCACGCCACCACCCTTCTGACCAATGCGATCATTTCTTATGAGTCGAAACCCTGGCAACGACACAAAGTTAGATGAGAGAGCAGGCTTTAGCCAAGACTCAGAGACAAGAAGGGCGTGAATATTAGAGTGTACGAAGGACGCTTGTATCTCTGGAAGGTGTGCCGCAATGCTCTGAGCGTTTATGTGGAAGACGTTGAAATTTTTAGGAAAATCTGTAACAAAAATTTCAACAGATTCTGCTAGTGTAGGCAAACTACAAAAACTATCTGAGCTATTTGCATCATCAAATGATGAACAACTAGCATATTCAGAATCGTCATCGCTAGAGTATAGCATGACAAAAAGAAAATAAAATAATTACGTATTGTATAATATAAATAAATAATAATAATAAATATATACCTATCGGTACTAATAATAAATATTCAATATGTAAATAGTGTAAACTATTTAGAATTCTAAATAGTCCACCTGCCAGTTTTGCAACTGGAAGAAAATGCACACTAAAACTTAACTCTAGTTACATATCTAGGTACAACAATCTAAATAATAATATATAAAAAAAAAATTACTAATACTAAAAATATTTGCAACAGTCTTGGAACGAATTTGTGAAATTAATAATGAAAACTATACTATATAATTTTGAGGCTAAATTTACATTGCACGAAGCTAACAAAAACAGAACATGACATTGACAGTTAGAATTATTTATCACTAATGTTGTCACTTGTCACTCTTGTCAGTTGAAAATATGTAAACAAAACAAAAAGTTGATCAACAAATTGAGTTGAAGGTAGCGAAAAATACAATTCAAAGTAAAATTGTGATAATGACAACAAACTTAAATCTATACATTGATAACATATAGTATACTGAGCACACAAAATAACATGAACATAATGAAAACACATTATTTCTTCGCCTTGGGCCTCGGCTTCGCCGCCGGTTTCGCACCTTCAGCGGCACTCGACTTTCCTTTTGCCGCCTTGGGCTTAGCAGCTGGCACTTGCTTCGGCTGTATAGCCTCCAATTCCGCAACCGTGTTGACGCGATGGCGGGCCCCCTCAGAGTCCAATACGAAGACATTGCCTTCTCTCGTCCAGCATTTCGAGACTCCGAAGCGCTGGCGAGCAGCCATAAAAACATCGTGACGAGCCTTCGTGAGGAATTCGGAGATCGTGATCCCCGAACCCTTGAGGCTCTTCTTCGACGACCAAATCTGATCTCGTAGGGCCACGTCGCGAAGTTTAAATAATATCGGCCGCGGCTTGTTGGCAGCAACACGCCCCATACGGTGACATCTGCTGATGTCCGCCGCCGAAAATTGATCAAGCTTCAGGTTCTTCACCATGGACTGGGCTACCACCTCACTAGTATCTTCCTGTGTCTTCTCCGGGACACCATGAAGCAGTAGTATCTTCCGGCGCGCCCTCATCTCACCTTGATCGACTTGCAGGGCCAACAAAGCAATTTGTGCCTGCAGCGCCCTGAAGGTAGTCAGCACAAATGCCTTGAAAGAGGATAACTCTGCAGCCAGACTTCCAGGACTATCCGGCGAGGATGGTATTTTCCCCTCAATACTGTCCATTCTTTGGTTAAAAGTAACCATCATCTGAGATAGGGTATCTTGAACTGAGTCCATGATAGTGTTTTGAGGTTATGTTGTAGTGCAATATGTAAAAAGTGAAATATTGTTATGTGCACTGTGAGGAAAGGAGAGAAAACACTTACTGGCAGGCAGGGAGACTTAATGCACCCATTTGTGCATCACTTTTGTCTGTAAGTATTCCATTCACCAATTAATTTATTAAAAAAATTAAGAGATAAAATTTTTCAATGCTTCTTCCTCAACTACCACCGGGCGAAAAAAAAAAAAAAAAAAAAAATTATAATAATATTATGTGTGTTTTAGCTAAGTGCCTGTTTTGCCAGCTATAAATGAACGAAAAAAAATTATACAAAGTATTGGTTGAGAAGAATTTTATTTCTGTATAATCTCCAGAAAAAACACATTTTAGACCTTCAAAAATTGTACCTACATATTGAACTTGAACTGAATAATTACTATGAATGTACATACATGTATACTTTTAATTAATAATAAAATATTCATACAATTTGTATTTGACGAATACAAATGTTCGTAAGATCCAATGGAATGATAAATACAATATTTATAGCCAAGGTGTTTCAAACAAATATGGCAGAATGTCCGTGAAAATTCGCATCTCCACCCGATAAAAGGACCGTATCGAAAGAACGACCGGTTAAAAAAACATCAAAGCCGCGATTTGGTGGGTAATTGCATCCGCCATTTTTTTGGCAAAACTTGTCCTATTTGCATCGGCCATTGTGATTTGTCTGATTCCAATTTTAGCAGCCTGATAAAATATATTGTTTTGACGGAAACTATTTTTGATGAACAAAATCTACATGATGAAATATTCGTTTCTCAGCATTTACCAATACACATATGAAGTAAAAACTTTATCAGACATAAAAACTTAGGATACGCAAACCAAACAACTATCAAATTCAAAGTCTTAATTTTAATTTACATAAAACTTCAGACTTAAACATAGCTTCTAACATTCTAAAAATCACTGCCCTTTGGCGATTTGGCGATCACCCGAATTTTTCGCATAATTACGACTGGCAACCCCGAATAATCGGTCCGATTTAATATCCTTTTTATTGTTTCAACGTTCCCACGGAGCTGCACGCGAACGCGACTACATTATGATGCTCTTTTTTTGAAATTTGAAAACACATCCGTGCCCGAGGCTGAATGTGTTCGGCGTTGGAAGCCTGCGGCGAAGGAGGCGCTCGGAGTAAGTCGAACTCCTTGCGTTTGATTCACGTTAGATTGCCGTCCCGATGCAGAGATAGTATATCATTACAGTGTATTAACCGTACTTTCAGTGTGTAAGCGCTTTTTGATGTGTGTAAGTAGCGTAATTTATTACTTACATTGTTACACTCATTTTGTTTGATAGGTTGTGATAAATTTTTAAGAGCCCATCTTATCATAAGTAGTATCTACTCTGTAACAGGTGCCACAAGTAATTTGTTGTAAATGATGAAGATATGTATTCTTATTTTGTTGAAGATTTCTTAATAAAAGTACAAACATTTCACCTCTGCTTGAGGCGTCATTTAGCGCCGTATGATTACAAACTGTGTTTGCAACCAAAGCGGTATTATTTTGCAAGCCTACATCGAGACCGGTTTCCCGAGGATCCTCGCCTCTTCACGCTCTTTGTTCCGAGCTTCAGCATTTTCGAACTTATTTCCTCCACCATAGAAATGTTTACTGTTAACCCCTCCATCAAGCTGGTAACCAGAGCTGCATGTTTAGTCACTTTATGGACATTAAAACAAATAAAAAACGCCAAATCGTCCGCGTAATGTGTTTCATCTGAGAATCTTTGAGGCTGCTTTAATTTTTAGGACGATAACTGGCCGTGAGAGAAACGACTCGAAACAAAATTAGGAATAAATAAAAACGCCATATTAATGAGAGATCGACTGATTAGTGACCATATTTAGGCGTACAGGTGCGTGTAAAAAATCGTGTAGGCGACACGGGTGTGGCAACCCCACATAAACAATGTTTGTTAATTTGAGAGTTGCCACTCTGTTCACGAACTTTGGCTGGTGAAGTCAGTGTTAGAAAACTTTTTCTAACTTTGCGGTTGTTAGTGAGATCATGAGTTTTGTGGCGTTTCTTTACGACCTTTTGGAGGTAAGTGTCTTCTAAGTTCTTAGACAGTCACGAGTAAAAAATGTTAACGGTTTCTTATTATAATTTTCTATTACATACAGTTCGTAATAAATTTATTTGACTACCTTATGATTTATATTTAATGCATTTAAACTTATAATGGTATTCTATCAAGAATCTAACTACTTAATAGTTCCTAGTAACCATTATAGCATTTGCTTAGACCGTGTGAATCGAAATTTCGACAGCCATTTCCTAACTGTAGATAACGGAATAGCCTTATCTATAAAACCATTACTTTTTAAAGTTATGGTATTGTTTTACAACGGTGACGATTTAATTGTTACGCACCAAATAAGTTTAGAAAAGTATTATTTCATTTTTACTAGCAGTGCCCCTGTTTTATCTGCTTTATCTGGATAAATAGTAGGTCTAATTAATCTTTATAACAAATTTCTTCCGAATCAGTTCAGCCATTGTAACGTAAAGACAGGGCATACATACACAGTACACACTCACAATCTCTCACCCTTCATTGTTTTGTTTTCTGGTATAACAAGCAAGTACTATTTTAATATTAAAATTTATATTTTTCTGAAGATGGGTGTCATAACATCCGAAACGCGTAAACCATTTACGCTATTTACACGTGAGTGAAAACCGTTTTAGTTAATCTTTTGATAACAAGTACTGTTAGATTTGGTACATACAACAGAGTTGACACTAAGTATAGCGACATCTATTGACAAGATGAACTAGCTTGTTTGATAAGGCTTGGATCAGGTAACATTCTCCGGTAGCCATCAACAGTTCTAAGTAACGACTAAGTTACAACATGTCCCAACCTGAGCACATTATCATAACTTGATCCCGCGCAGCATACTAATCTAATCTACTTCCTTTTATAAAAAAGTTAGCTGCTTTTTGTTTTCTTTTTATGGCAATTTAGGGTTAAAAATAGGTTACTATTTTTCTTGAGTAATAAATTAGGTATAAGTATAAATATACAAGCAAAAAATTATTGATTATTTATAAAAAAAATACTGCAATCCACGCATAGAAAACATATCTACGTAGGTATTCGTTGTGTAACATTCGTTAAAATTTTGGTGTTTTCTGACAGCTTGCAGTTCTAGGTACCTATAGAAATAATGCTTAGAGCACGTCATGTTGCACGATACCATCCATGTCTAAAGATTGACCATCGACGACTCGGTAAAAGATTTTAATTACCTTGTGACATAACTAAATATTTATACCACAGCACAATAATTAGCGTCTCACAAAAACACCATTCATTGGCTACAAATTGGATGTGTTGAGAAAATGTTAGCAAACTTTCCTTAAAGAGTGCCTGGGAGCGAGCAGGTGGTGAGGCAATATTGGACCACAGTTTAACTCAGATGCTGAGAAATCTAGTTATATTAGGAATGCAGGCAATGCGTGTGTTGTAAACCTATAATATCATGTTTAATGTGTTTTGGATGGATAGTTTGGTCTTTCACTCTTTTAAGAACTAGGTGACTGATTTAGGTTGTAAACTGCAACGTTTATTAATATTAGGCGAGTTGTAGTCGACCTATCTAATATCTATCGTAGAAAAGTTCTGTCTGTCTATCTTTACCAATTTCCATATAACTTATTTTCTCGCATCCTGTTTACTTTTCATTTTTTTAACAGCATCTTTTTGTGTATTAAAAAGTGATATACTTACTGTTTTTTTTAAAGAAAGAAAATATTCATCTTCCATAGTTGCGGTATTAAATAAGAGTTATCACATTAAAAATCAATGTAACAAAACTGCACAACCCATTGTGATATAACTATAACAATGGCCGCGCGAACTCTCAAGACGTTATTTTGGTAACGGTAAAGTAAGTGATTACTTAATTAATGCTTACTTAAGCTAATGTAATGAACGATAATAAACGAGCGCCGGATAGAGTAATGGGAACTTGGGTATGAATGAAATGAAAGTAGTACGTAGTGAGTATATAAAAGGAGCGCGAAAATATGCTGTTTATACTTCAAAATTTGGTAGTAATCGTGTAGCTTTTTATTTTCCACTAGTAAATAAAATCATACTTTTAATGTTAGTTGTATCTTTTATTATAATAACTATTTTAATATTTTTTTATTATCTAGTTTATTGTAACATAGATTTTTTATTATTATTTACTCTTTACAGCTTTAAATGTAATGTAGCAATAATAACATACATTAATCACTCTCAGACTTGCTCGGCATATCACTGCACATGTTATGCGCAAACGCAATTGATAAGTATGGCGCGATGTCATTTCCGCTTGATGTCCTTTATCTATCTGCTGGATTGAACATCACTTTGCATTCTTGGATTCATAATTTTATATCATAGCTTGTATAGTTGACTGAACGCTTTTATATATAAGTATATAATTATCATCCTCTCTGTGCTTCCATAAATACCTATTAGATATGATTATCGTAAACCTGCAAAATTATTTCAGCTTGTAAGGTAGGTTGTTGAAATTATATCTTAGCCCAAGTTCTCAGAAAATAAAGTAAAAACTTGATAGGTTTAGCCAAGTGTCTAATGATACCTACTGTTTACAATGAATCACGGCTTATTCATAGTTTTTCTTCAAACCGAGTCTGTTCTTCATTGATAAATTGCGGTCAGTTTACGGAATTGTTGTACGCTGCTTGCTTAGTATGCGCAAAGTTTTGACGTGCGTTTTAGTGAGACAATTTGAACGAAATTTTTGAAGTTCATGTTATTTGGTTAGTTTTTTGGTAGTGATCAAAATTCTCGATCAGGTAAAAGTAAAAAGTTAAAGGCCAATAACATTATAAGTCAAGATTATAATGTCACTATAAATACATATGTAACATTATGTACTTACATGTAACATAATAATAATTAAAAAAAAATTGAGTATAAATATTACGAAAATTTTCAGATTCATGTTGTATCTCATTTCCTAGCTAGTTAATGGTGAATACACACCGAGTCTGTCTATTTTAATCATCATCTGAAGTAAACTCTTAAAACGAGCACCTACCAGTGGCCCGGCAGATCCAACCACTAAACTTGTTTTAATTACCGAACTATAAGTAGAAATTACGTAAATAGACAGCTTTATATCCATTCTCAAACTTTTACTATTCTGCTCTCTTTCTCACTCGACGAGTAAAAAAGAGAGTTCGATAGAAAATGGCGCCGATGAGTTAATATGGCGACGCAGTTACGAGCGCGTAAGAGTACGCGTTAACAGAGTTAATGCTTCACTTACGGTTTGGATAACTCATTTTAAGTTATTTTTTACTGCTGTAGGCATATCTCACAGTAAATTGCTTGGTAAAATATGGCTACTGCTAACCTTAACTTTATTATCTAGAGAAATTTAATACTACAGTGAGTTTATAGAATGGATACTTACAAGCTTTTTTCGGTAAAATTACTGGACATACCTGGGACAGTTGAACACCAATTGATAGGGCAATAAAGTGACACCCTGATCTTTAAAAGACGAGTGTGTTTTTTTGCATTTGGGAGTCTTATACTATCTAGAATTTGACTTGCTGGTCTTATTATTTTGGTACCAGAACCAAAATAAGTTTAGTTCTAAAAGTTTTAAAAGTACCTACTAATGGTCAAAATCCCGCTCATTTTGCCTACAACTGTTAAGCAAAACTAAGTCATGAAGCCATGTCAGCAGATATTAAACATGATAATTTATTTGACTACTCCATTACTAAAAGTACATCTAGTCACTCCGAATATGAACCTAATTGCCCACTAACCGGAGATGCGTTCTGTTAACTTTAATAAAACCACAGTTATGTATATGTGTTGCAAAAACTTGTTTGCACAACTATAATTTGACTAAAAGCTATTCTGTTAACACAGTTCTGTGTTAATCTCTCAATCTTTTTATGGTTTAATTATGGCACAAGTTCTTGAAAGGAAAACATACCCGTCCTAGTTTTTTTAAACAAAGAACCCATATCTGTAACGACTGCAATTTTAAACAAAATTTTAAAATATTTTTAAACTACCCTCATAATCTCTCATTCACATGCTACTTGTAAAAAAATAAATTTCAAATGCAATGTCTTTGTTTTTATAGTGTTGCCAAGTGTTAAAAGGAACTAGTAATTTCGCGCCCGCAGCGCGGAGCTCGCATCCGGCGATCGATCAATCTGCGGCGCAGCTGAGGGCAGTAATGTTGCCATTATTCAATTTAAACAATCGGTTAGTGCCCTGTAACTCACTCTGAGACTCGGGGGTCACACTCGTTGATCCAGAATTTAAAGTGGCAGTTTCATTTGATATTTGATGACATACATAAACTACTCTATCAAGCATCCTTGAGTTTTTCAGTGTTTTTAATGCTTATTTAGCTTTTAGAAAGGTTAACAAAAATTGAGACGTTTCTCCATACACGATTTTGGTTCCTACTTGATCAATGAGTTTCAAATGATCAGAGATATAATCCACATCAGTTTTATCACTCCCATTAATTAAGTTTGTTTGTAAATACGTACTCATTAACGTAGGCGTCCCTAAGCACCTTGTTGTATCGAGATTATACCACCCACAGCATCCAAGCCCATCATTCAAGATCCTCTTAAATGCCACATTATTTCACTACAATCAAAACTTAACAAAATTAAGTTTCGAAACCTTGCGCCCGCGCACTTGGCAACAACGACATAGTACAACAATGTAATCGTTCTCATTTTTTTGCCTAAATAACTATAGGCTAACATTTAGAAATACTTTACGAAAACAGGTATGAAGGAAACCTGAGTGTGATACATATACACATTCTAAACACTCGATTATTAGAAAACTAGCTTACAAAATGTTCGGCTTGGATCTGTCTGTTGCTATTCAATGTCGGCACTTGACAGTTGACACGGCAACCTCTGGCGGTTTCCGGTGCTTCCATTGATTTATTGGCCGTTATTGGTGGAAACTGCGGCATTGTTTGAATGTAACTATTATTACGACTGACAGCAATTATAGTGCCCGTAAACGAGTGATAACTTTATCTGAGGAAAGTAGAACTTTGATTGTGGAGAAATGCTGTGCTCCAAATGGGTTCAAATTTAAGTAACACTGATATTATAAATGTACGATAGACTGTTACAAATTTACTAGTATGTTTGTACCTTTCATACTAATTGTATATAATTATACATTAATTAATATCATAGACACCCAAAACTTACTACTTACCCTTGATGTAAAAACATGAAATGGTATTTTTAAAATACCCAGATACAAAAAATCATGTAATATTTTAAGATAATATTGTGGGTAAAGCAGTTTTTTCCCACATAAACTGTGCAATATTTCCTCACCTCGTAGTCTGAATGCACCAAATCAAAGATGGCGCGTGTAACGAGCTATCTCAGATGGTCCATTTACTTATGTACGGTAACGTAACTTGATATTACTCGTGCGCCTCTAACAGAACATAATGCGCCTACTTATGAAGTAATAGTGGACTACACTGAACGTGTGATTTAGACTGCTCTTCCCACGATGTGCATAACGGATTCTTAAAAATTTGAAGATGAATGGGAAACCTATAGTTTGACAAATCATATCTGTTTACAAAGAAAGTACCTACTAGTTATTAGAACAATAAAGCCCTTTTTTCTCTTCACATGGCAATTTTGGTAAAAGATCCAATCATGATGCGAGATTGTTTTTCAAATTCAATTTAAGAACTACTGTTCCACATTTGAAATCGTCTGCGGGTGCGCAGATCGTGAGAACGTGCCTCACTGACTGATGTTTGTCGGAATGCACGCGTAGTGCCACATAGCTGCGGTCGACGCGAGAATTATTGGCGACAGTTACGTTAGGCCTCAAGGAAAAAAATAATAATTTGAAATAAGAACACATCACCACACGCACGAAAAATAAACAAAAGAGTAATGGAAAAAGAAAATCTGATTTAAAAAACACGTTCGGAGAAAAACACTTTCTTCTTACCTATTTGAGGTTTTATTAGATCAACTAAAATGTAATTTGAGTCTATTCCTTCATTAAACATAAAATAACAAACGCCGCGATGAATGAATGCAGCCCAACTGTGGGCTTAGCAGGAATATTACCATCGCAGGATACGAAAATTTCTCGAACGGCATTTCATACAAAATCGTACAGCGCACCTGGTGGCGAGTAGCGAAACTATTTTACTCGCGACCTCGCTTACTCCGCAGGATTCGATGAAATTACGGGACCAATGTATGGAGATTTACATAGCTAGCGAGTAGGAGTTTTAATTTGACAGGTGATCCGTAAATACCAGACCCAGCCTTCGACAAAATGTCACAAATACTTTCACCGCCATTTTTTCAGTGAGAAAACTATCGACAACTTTTGAGTTCGATTTTCCTGTGTTATATATAATTTAATTACTATAAAATTAGTTTAGGCTATATAAACATTATTTTCTAAATCTATTTTTAACTAAAAAACATTGTCTGTAATTGTCTATGGCAATTATATTGTCAAAAGTTTGAACGTCAAATTTGTATTAAAAACCGACCGCGGTTTGGAAATTAGCTCGCGAATCGCGAGGTTTTTGTGCTTTTTCCTTGTTACTGTGAACCAATTCAAGTGCAAATCCGCATCAACAATTCCCGCAAAACATCTCTCGTAGATGCAATGAGGCCTTTAATGAGGCCAATGAAGAAAATGACACCGACCGAACCAGATTCAATGTAAAGTATTCAAAGTTTGTTGGTAAGTTAGGAAATTTAGTTAGTACGCTAGTTCAAGCTCTATTTAACAGTAAAATAGTCTCCATGCACGACCCAAAGTTAGTTTTAATGCCTCCCCAATAAACATTCATAGTGACTTCTCAAAGATATTGCGCAACAGATGCGTTGAGCGGACCTAAGATCTGCCGTAAGTAGGAAGCTATGGACTGTAGCCTGTAGGTACGTCGGCAGTCCAAAAGGTTCCGTCTGGAAATAGCAGCTATGTTAGATTGTAGCTGCCTTCATTAATCTATATATTGTAGGTACCTACTCATAAAGTCCTGTTGCCTTGGACAAATTAATGTTACAATACTTAAAATAAACATTGTAACACTCAAAATTAAAAATATCTACCAAAGTAACTTACACAAGTGAATAGCATAACTTATTGATGGTTTTGCAAAGAGCTGTGACAGTAAACATTGCACTACCAGCATGAATTCCAGGTATGAGGGTCTCACTCTGATGCAATGTTAGGAGCATACTTGGCATGAAATGTTTATCCTGTCTAGTCTAGTGGAAAACTTAAAATCCAATAATTATGTACCTTCATACTTTATATTTTCATTTACAGGACATTGTGTTTCAGGCTAGCCTAGAGAGATTAGCCCTTGATGCCATTCCGGAACCTTGTTGAAGCTAGTCCGGAAGCTGTCTACAATACCTGCAATCCATTCCACAGCCGGTGTCATGATTTGGTCGGACTTCTACTTACAGAATAAGTGAAGAGAGAGACTAGGCTAAACTTGTGTTCTTATGTACAAAAAGTACAGCACATCCTTTGCATTTTAGATTTCAAGATAATTATTTACAAGAAATTACTAATGAAAAGCTGTTTTATGGTGTTGTTGTTATTTTATTTTATATACATTGTGAATTAAACCATATATTATAAATACCTAAATTTTAAAACCATACACAACTTAATGTTAATCTCATAAGATTGCAATTGTTTTGTAAAGTTATATACCAATCCTATGTACTTTAGGCTTGTATTTTAGTAATCTGCATTAGTTCTGGATTCATATCAGTAAATTATATAACCCTTATTTATTGTAGTTGCACCATTGTATCCAACAATATCAGTACCAATGTACATAAATGTATAGTTAAACTGTGTGCAATAAAGAAGTAAAATACACTTCTTCGAACTTCCAGTATAGTTCTTCCACAGAAATCTAAATAAACAGGTACCTATTTAGATTTCTGTGACTTCTTCAAACAATTAGAGAAACTCCCACCGAATTTTATTATTACTAATAAAGCTTTGAAGAGGTCTTAAGATATAGGTTCCATAGTCTAATCTGTAAATGTAGGTATAAGTATACTTAGTGTTTTCAAATAATGAACTAAAATTAATGTAACACAATACATTGCTGTTTGTTACAAAAACTAGAAAATGAGTGTGATATTGTTATTTGTATAGAATATTTATTTTACAACTTTATGGTAACCATAAAGAGGTACCTACCTATATAGTTTAATTATAATGTATTTGTTATGTTACTGGTAAGGTTGGATAAACTTTGTAAATAAAACTCATTGAAATTAAAATTATATGTTTTGTAATAAGATAAAATACTTAAATAATCTTAGGCATAAAATACCAATAATAATGTCTTCTCTCCCTGGCATATTCAGCACCTGCAAAATAAAATACTTATTATTGTACAATTGCATTTTATTTGTTCACATAAAATAAGTAGGTAGGTACCTGTGTAGCCAGCAAAGCTATTGCAATAGTTTATGAGATGCCAGATTCAGGGCTAAGGTTAATTTCCTCAGCTATTATTACTATTCATACAGATATACCAGGCAATTAAGTATAGAAGATAGGAATCTTGTGATTATCTAGAATAGAGAAAGTTTGTACATAACAACTTAAAATAAACTTATATTAGCACCACCTCAGTTTCAATAAATCTTTAATGGAAAGTATTTATTTAATTTCAGGTAATTTGTGTCTTAATTTATCGATTAAGTCCATTTAGCTATATGAGCATGAAGTAGTAACAGTTTATAGTTTACATTTAATTTCATTGATACACTCAGAAACTTGAGTAAATTAAGGAAAGTAGTGATCCAGCTGGTTGTCGTAGTGTGGCAGCTGTTATGCCCTTATCAGAGGTTCTAAGGAGAGTTTGAAAACTCAACATAGAGTATAATCATTGTCATACATACCTAAGTATAGAGAAGTATGATGGATGGCACCATAGTATGCCACGGCAGCTTCTTCTGGTACTACTTATACTCTCCACGCCTTTTGCTGTTTGTTCATTGGATAGAGATTCGGTTGGTTTACTTCAAGTCTTGATGCAGATTTATTCAATAAGGCCAGTTTTAAAATATTATATTTGTAGTAACTTTTACTTAACCTGTAAAATTGAATTTGTAGAACTTCATTTGAGTTCCTATTTATAAAACACTGAAACTATTCATGTTAATTAATTGAATTATGGGTCTAAATTTCTATGATGAAGCTACCTAGATGTAGAATGGATTTATTTCCCAACTTACAAATATTACAAAGACTTCTCCAAGATTCGATTGTATTTCCTACTCGCCCGCTTTCTTTCTTTGTTCCGGATTTAATGTAGGTATGAAAACTTTATGTTTACTTTACTTTGGCTGGCGCTGTGACTCAGCCGGTTTCTGCCCTTCAATAGGTAGGTGGGATCATGAATCCTGTGGAGATGCTCTTCGACCCGATCCTTCCAGCGATATTTATGGCGCGCCACCGGTCTCTTGCAGCTACACGGTCGCCCCGAATATACGCGTTTTGATCATCTTCTGCACATGGCTGTGCCGGCGAAGCCTTTCTGCTTTTATCCATTGAGCTATAATGTACGTACGTACTAGAGATGACAGCACCAAGTAATAATATGCGGGGCGCCTTGCAGTCCACGTGACTGCAGTGAACTTAGTCCGGGTCAAACGCCTGTGACGCGCGAACGTGTTATACAAATACGCAATTTCAATCAAAATGCCGAACTGTGTCTTAAAAACGTGCACAAACCATTCGAGAACAAAAAACAAAGATAGCGGTGTAACATATCATCGGTAAGTAATCATTTTATTTGTTTAAGATACATTAACCTCAATGGTTTAAGATTATTGTTTGACAAAGCTTGAGTTTACATCGACGCGCCGCCATTGCGTGAACATCATAGAATATACACAAGTTGATGCAAAACATCGAACGAAACGCGTAAGCGCCTTGAAAAATCACGGCGCTTTCGACCTTTTGGTCGCAAGAAAACTAAATCTTAAAGCGTTCTAGCGCTGCGTGTTTATACTGGCTGGTTAGACGACCAATTATTGTTTCATTGCTGAAGCGAACTTTAGGTGAAATTCTTAACAAAATGGAGCATGACTTTTGGCTTGGATAGCTCCTCTAGTACGTAAGTACATTATAGCTCAATGCTTTTATCTCGTCTATAATCGGGCAGATTAGTTTACCGTGCCTCGGCGTTCTTCCAAACACTCAAACTAACAGTCATCTCTTCGAAGAATTGATATGCGCTGTCACAATCAACTTCTTTTCTTCCTTTTGTACAATAAAAGCTTCGAATCTTTAAAAATACTCCTAAAGGTTACATATTTTGAACTTATTTATTTAGTTTTATTTATTTCGCGCCATGTTGTTTTGACAGGACATAGGAATCGCAGATAAAAATATTCGTAGAAATGAATGAATGAAAGAATGAACGAAGTTAATCAACCGGTAATGTTACTTTCTTTTACTTACCATCGAGACCTAACTCCAGCTACCATTGCATGAAAGTCGGAAGTAATACTTACGACTAACTTTTACTTTACGGACTCAAACTCGAGCTAGGGGTACTGGAGGAAAGTAGAATATAGAATTAAAATTCAACGTAACCGGAAACCACCTCGTGATGACAGACTACCTAATTGATATCGCATTACGAACTCCTTCGAATGGAGTGTTCTATATTTGAATTCTTTTAATTTACGCGGGAGATTCTTCTCTATTTAAATTATGTTTTTTTATTGCTAACGACAAACATAGATTATAAAATTTCCTAGTTCTATTTTGTTTTGAAATAACTAAAGCCAATTTAGGTCATGTTGTTCATTTTTCAAACAAAACATTAGAATGATCAAACCGCAGCCTTAATCGAGGCATCGATTGGCATTGTGTAAACAAACATTAGACAAGATTAGACATGAGATGCATTAGGCGTTAAATATGATTGACTGTTCGTCTGTACGTCCATTACATGTACTGTTTTGGAATCCTTGTTCAAATAATCCTATCCTAGCCTTGTTTGGTTTTATACAAGCCTTTTTTCTGTGCATACAGCTATATTTTGCATATTTATTAAAAGACAAGATTTGTGGTAAAACATATACATATTATGTTTTTGTTAAATTTTATTTGATAAAGTTTCACTGTTGCCTTATTAATTATGCTCTTTTAACATAAGATATGTTATCACCTCTTAAATTACTATAATTAGTAATGCAATCTGGTTTCCTTTTTGTCATTGTTATTATTAAATGCAGCTCAACTATTTGTCTTCCTGCAGTTACATTACAAAAGTACAAAACACGCGATATTTCCCCGATGTTCATTAAGATACGGTTATTTGCATCGTTTTGATAATTATTCTATTATCTAATTGTCTATTGTAACAATAAGCGTAATTAACTAATGTCTATTTGTTTAGATAGATAAAGAGGAGACCATTTCCTTCCATGTAGGAAGGAGGTTGGAGAGATAACCTACATACCTATGTTAGGTAATACATAGGTATGTAGGAATATTTGACTAGGTACTAAGTAATAAAAGTAAAATGTATTCTTGGTGTATAACTGGACAAAACAACAGTAATAGATATGTTGTGATTTAGAATATAGGCATACCATATATTATATGTACAGGTAATCGAATTGTTTGTACATATCTATATACGTAGGACAATATTAACTTTAGAATATAGACGAGTTTTTTCACGTTAAAAATTCTTAAGTCTTTTTTGTTTCGCATTTTCTCATGACTTAGGGCTGTAAAATTTTAGGAGTCTAAGAAGGTGTAATTCATTAAATACCTACTAGGTACCTAATATTCATATTATATTGTTACCCAATTTCAGTTTTAAGACTTAGCTCGCCATATTGAGTATTCATCCTCCAACCAAACTCCTTGCAAGTCCATAGTCCACCGAGCCCTATAAACCGTTTTACAGCACTATGAAGGTATGCTACGTTACGTTAATTACCACATTACGTTGCATATGGCACGTCAGGTGTCGGCCGTCGAACCCGCTTCCGTTGATAGATAACCATCGGACATGGTTACTTGAGTATTTTACATTGATACATGTATATTCTGTTCTGTTTAGGATATTTTGTACGGTTTTTGTGATACGCTTTTTCTGTATTATTTGGGCTAGGTATACAATACTACATAGGTAAGTGTTTGTGATATTTTTACAGTTTCTTTGTATATAAGATTAAAACTTAAAACATAAGTTATTCGTGGTTAATATTAAAGTTTTTGTTTAAAAAATATTTGCCATTCTAGCAATGTGAGCCTCAAAGAGAAGTTTTTACAATATTGTAAGTACCTATAACGTGTAAGTACGCGTAGATACCTACGTATAGATTCTCAACCTGCACCTTGAGATTTGAACTTTAAACTGCATTGTGCTTATCTTCTTATTAGGTGCTTATATCTTAGTTGTAATAACCGGGTTGTACATAAATAAATTAAATCATGCCTTACGGGAACTATAATGCTTATATCTTGATATCAGCCCTCCTTGTCCTAGCATGCCAAAGTTCTTGTATACAATTATAATCTTTCATCAAGGGGACAAAGTTGTTAGTAAATACCTACATTTCTGTTGCTGTTGGCTGTTGTCAAACACGAACGAATACCCAATAAAAAAAACTTGGTAAAACTATCATTGGTTTGTACGTTATAACACGTATCATCCAAAATCAACAGCGGCACTATAAAGTCTAGTACACTTGAAACTAATCCCCGATATATTTCTGGCGTCTTGTTTACATTCCCACGTCAGCGCGTGTCGATACCTCAACAAATACAAAATGACAACTTTCTTTTGATAAACAAGATTCTTTTCCAATTTAAACCTTATTGTTATAGGAATAAGGGATATAAGGTGTGAATGAAAGTGAGGTTATGTTGGCGTGCGCAAGCGCAGTCAGTTGTCAATCACCCGGCCGGTGGAGCTGGCTGACTGCAGCTACACAAGTGTGGAAATGTCAAAGACATAGCCACTCGAAATGGACCTTAATGAGTGAAAATAAAAACAGCTCATAATGGGTTTCTGGAACGCTATTTTTATGGAAGAAATTTATTTTTAACAAATTGTAGGTAGTACAGCAGATTTACCACATCTAATAGATGAACTATACATATTATACAATATACATACATACGGTGTACATACCTAACATAACTACGATACACATCGTTTGAAATCTTTTGATATGGCAGAACATTTACTGAAATAGATAAAGAATTTAACATACCTACTAGGTACTAAATCCAACCAAAACAAAGTATTTGGACAACTTAGGCAAATACATACCTACATATGTATTTAGTTTGTTGGCACTGAATCGAGGGTATACCAACTTTGCTATTTGAAATCTCGTTCCATCAAAGTTATTTAAAGCAATGCTATAAAGTTGTATTCAAGCTTAATGTCCTACAGTAAAGTCCCGATAGTCTCATTGCAGTTAAGAGCAGTAAGAGCAACATATTATCCGAAGCAATGTAGCAATCCGCAAGCTATTTAGGAACCGTGCGAGCCCATCATTAGGAAACTATTACCCTTAAACTATTCCAATAACGTAAAACGTATAAGGAATAAAAAGTTTATATGTAATTACAAGCAATGCCGACAACCGCCCACTAAGTAACTAAGTTACTACATGTTGCATCATGGCGCCCACACGCACATAACCTCAAAGTTAGATCCGTTAGGCCTTGTCCAAATCAATAATGACTATTATCTATTAGTAAATAATAGTTCTCGATAAGTTTGAAAGACTTCCTGAAATTGTTTTGAGAATGAAATTATGATGGGTAGGTACTCTTGTTAACGGTGATAGATTGTCCAAAATACTAACTACTTAGAACTCTTTCATTAGAATTGCAGTCTTCTGCTTAAAAATGATTAGGTACTTTAATCAAAGCTGTGTTTAGAATACCAACAATGTCTTTTTATTATCAAAATGTCTATTTTAATAACCCCAATATTTTGTACAAAAGACAATTATTTTGTTTTGCTTGTTCGTTGATCGGTCAATCACTGTCATTTTCGAAGCAGCCCCAGTAATCCGATATGGTAGCAGCAAAGTACTGTGGAAAAGTTATTAAAACTATCTTGCACTTGTTAGGTATCCGCAGTGCGAAATCCTATTTCTCCACTAAGCTGACTTTAAGTTAATCTTCTGCTAACCACACAGGTTTCTGTTAGGGACTTACATACGAAAAATCAGACAGTACTATGTTTTGAAGATAAAACCATTAAATAAAAGAGTGGACATTGGATATTTTATTAGGCTTCATCTTGATATGGTACATGTTATGATTTGTTTCTGTAAAATGTGATCATAACATGTTTATAACCTGGATTTTTAGTTCCGCAAATAGATGTATGTATAACTTTTTTGTTCAAAGGAATATCAAATATTTATCAAGCAACATAACGTAGGCGTATCTGAGGTCCGACTGCCTATTATGGCACCTTGTTAGCTTTGATTGAATTTCGTAAACCTTGCCGACATCATTTACATGTATTATGTCAAAATTGTGATTAATTGCCTCTTAATGTGACTTCTGACGTTCGAGTATCAATAAAGGTTTTATTTGTAAGTGAACTGTGTTGAGTTACGTATGAGTTGACGCAATTTTGAAGCGTCGGTGCCAATGGGAAATCCATCTTGCCACAGTTATGGGTCTTGTAATCTCTGTAGCACTTTAATCTCTCAAGAAAATTAACTTTTATGAAATGGGTGTACCTACTTTAATTATACCCTCATAAATTGACAGAGCCACACAGCAGCAGATATTGATGTGAAGTCGTACGAGTGACAGAGAATAACATCTTTATTTTGAGTCCATCCTTTACCCCCGACACGAGTTTGTGGCGAAACGTCGTAAAAGCCGCGCCACTTGTGTAACCTGCTACGTTCTGATCCTGCCATGTTTACGATACAACAAGTTCTATAATTGACCGATGCGGGAGAGCTCAACACATCGAGCACAGCGGTCCATCTTTTTAGAATAAGACACAAATAACATTCTAAATTTGAAAATTTATACGCCACCAACTTTGAGAGGTTAAGTTTGCTTAACACGCGACTGCAACTCTCATCTCTATGTTTAGTCTGTAGAGTTTAGATTGACGTTAACTTTTGGGTGGTATATGGTACTTTGCCTTACTTGCATAGAAAATGGATGCAAAGGTACGATATGCGGCAGCCATGCCGATGACCACATGCATCAATGTTTGTAAATAGAACACCGCGTACTATAGAACTTCTGTGATGTTTCACACTTTAGGACTATAATAGTGACGCGTCCATCGCTGGCTTGCTTCAGCGCTACTTGACAGACGACCTTTCGATGCACTACGAATGCGCTCGTTAATGTAGTTTGTCGTAGATTTATGAGAGCTTAGAAACAGATTAGAGTTATCGAGTGACATCTAGCGAGCTTTGATGGGTTGTTTACAAACAACGAAGAATTTAAGATGCACGAAACTCGACGCCACAAAAGTGCATGTCATCAAATATGTTTTAAACGTAATATTTCTCCCGATTCGGAGAAAAATTAGCTTAACCGTGTGAACGAAGCGCCTTCAAAGGCATCTAAACGGGCGTGTTTGCTCATTCCATTACCCAGCTGGTTTGGGAAGTGAAAAATCACGCTTATCTCGACACTAACACAAGGAAACAGTGGTCCGGAGCCAGCCATCTGTTCGTTGCACCCATAAAGATAACGATATTGTACAAACGGGAACACATTCATTTCGTATCAGTCCCTTGAAGAGAACACTCCTACGGCTGTACAAATTACGCGCGAAAAATACGGCGGCCATTTTGCATATTTTCGAACGATGTGTTCCATATTCGAAAGTACGGTGCGTACACGCTCGCGCTTTGATATTCTCTTTTCGAGATGTGGTTTATTTTTAATCGCGTTGTCCTATTTAATCCGTTATGCGAGTGAGGCAAGCGCCCCAATCAGTCTCGGCAGCGACCGTTGCTTTTGACGTCGTGTATTCTGTTTTGAATTTCACTCTGCATTTTCAAAATGATTAAATTAATCGTTTCTAAACTTAAAAAAGCTGTAAGTTCTCTGTTTAGTGTCGGTGTTTCTGTTTGAGTCAGTGTAAGAATGTGCGTTCCTTTGTTCCAGATATACCCCGATCCCGAGTCGGAGAAGGCGATAATGGGATCCGTGGTGTACTGCATCCATCACAAGGAAGGATGCCAGTGGTCGGACGAACTCCGCAAGTTGAAGGTACGTCTGAGAATAGTAAACATTAGTAGCAGATAAGAGGAGTGGGCAAATAGATCGATGCGATCTATCATTCGTATGTAAGTACCCGCACGTCACGTCTGACACATTTCTTTATCTCGTGGCTTCATGGCTCGAGCTCGTTCAGCCTCGCGCAGGTTTTATTTATGTCACGTGTGAAGCGACATTTCTAGCGTTGTTCCCGTTTTGTGTTTGTTTAACATGTGGATGTTAATACTACTAATGGTTACGCATTGGACAGGCACTAAATTACTAATTCTTCAGTTAATTTAGAACGCCATATTGTAGCGAGGACTTTTATGCAGTCGTAAAGTTCGGAATCTGGAAAAGATTCTACATTTATAGTTCTACTATGTAGTTGCAACGCCCTCTAATGAACGCTTCTAGTAGTAAGTATTTTATTTTTTTAATGACGCTGACGATATATTTTAAAAAAAGTGAGAGCATTCTGGTTAATAAACTTTTCTTGTTTATGTGCACACTTTTCAATGTGCACACATTATTTTTTCTTTTGCACGATTTTCTTGTAGGCTTATTTTTATTTATTTATTGTTATAAGTACACTAAACTAAAAATGTACTAATACTAACTTAAAATAATAATATCCTTAACTAAACTTACAGACTTAGCTTAATCACGCTACTCTTAGACACCCCTAGCTTTCATCTTTAACTCCTTGTATCTCCTTCCAGGCGCACCTGAACACGTGCAAGCACGACGCGGTGCTGTGCGCGGCGCAGTGCGGGGCCATGATCCCGCGCGTGCTGATGCAGGACCACCTCCGCTACACCTGCCCGCGCAGGAGGGCCAACTGCGACCACTGTCACAAGGAGTTCTCGGGCAGTGCTCTGGAGGTATATACCTTCTTCTATTATTTCCTCTGTATTGTTCTTGATATATTCCGAGTTGTTCGATAAAGCAAGCAGAAAACCATGTTATAAGGCCATGAGGCTGGAAAACACTGTACACCAGATTTACCATGCGAAAGAAGAAAAACATCAACACTAATGTTTGTGAGCAGCCAAATGATGTTCTTTATCCTAAATCAATCCAAATAAAATAACTACTATCATGATTCCATTTAACGCACAAACATGCACTGATCAATAATACCTAATCTATGTAGGTAGTTAACCATTTGTCTAGCATTTCATCTAACAATCTTGCTTGTCGATTTCCAGGAGCACGCCGGCAACTGCGGCCACGAGCCGGTGTACTGCGAGAACAAGTGCGGCGCGAAGGTGCAGCGTCGCCACACGGCACAGCACCTGCAGCAGCACTGCAGCAAGCGGCTCGTGCCCTGCCGCCACTGCAACCAGCGCTACACACAGGTACGCACTTCATGGCCAACAGCCATTTACTTCCAAAGTGAGGAAGCTAGAGATGTCAGTCTGCAGTCTAGCGATTTACGGTCTGCTAGATTGTGTTTTGGTGAAAAATTACATCACTAAGCTTGCTTCATCATAAGTTTTGCATCAACTGCAACAGACAAGCTGCTGGACAGATGGTCAGCTCAGCTCCATTTTTTTTCAAAAGTTTTTGCCCTGTTTCTATTCTCCTTCAACACTGATCATTCCTAACCACTCGTTCCCTTATTCCAGGACACAGTGACAGCGCACGGCGCGACCTGCTCCCGCGCGCCAGTCCCGTGCCCGCAGCGCTGCTCGGTCCCTCCTCTCCCGCGGGATGAGCTGGACGCGCACCTGCGCGACCACTGCGCTGCTGCCGGCGTGCCCTGCGCCTTCAGAGACGCGGGATGTAGGTTCAAGGTGAGGACACTTTGAAAGATGAAGTCAATGATATACAGCTGAAACATATTTGATTATCTAGATCTGTCGATATGCAAGATAAGTCTATCAGCAAACATACTTACATATGCATACCTACTCTTTTTCAAAGTGGAAAACTTCCCATTGACATTACATTTTCATAAGATTAAGACATACCTAATCTCTCACTGTGGTGGTCTATAATTTAACTGTCACACCAAACCATTATCGTAGCCCAATACGTCTTTAGCAGATTTAATACATCACAGTATTAACACTACACCCCATACCAGCTACACCAAATAACAATAAAAACCTAATTTTTCAGGGTACCAGACAAGCCGTAGAACGTCATACAGAAGAGAACTGCCAACAGCACCTCGCTCTCGTCTCCGCGCTGGCCACGCGCCAAGCTCGCCAGTTAGACACCCTCCGAGCCACAGTAGCGAGGCTGTCCAACTCCACCAACTGCTCCGGAGCTATGGTGTGGAAGATATCTGACTGGGCAGCCAAGATGGCGGAGGCGAAGTGCAAGGATGGAGTGGAACTGGTGTCCCCGGCCTTCTATACCAGCCAGTATGGATACAAGTTGCAGGTGAGGATTGATGATGTTCTGTTTGTAAAGGATTATTTTTGGAGGAGAAAAGAGAAGGAGGAAACACTTCTTGTTTTGCCTACTCAATCTACCCAGATACATACGAAAAAAATGTGGGAAGCATTAAAGATCTATTGTTCACATGAACGCATAAAAGTAACAGCAACAAGATTGTTCAACCCATTAACATTCCTGACCTTATCTATTTCTACTCAACATTTCAAAGCAAAGTTCATTTTGATTTATCTTTCCTCCAAATCTGGGGAATACAGTTTCGCACCAAACCCGAGTTTGTTAGTAAACAACACGCGTATATGCGTACGAGTATGAATAACCACGATGAGTAACATTATATAAAGAGAGAACATGAGTATAGTGGACCGATTTAGCTTCGTTACTCACGTGGTAACCGTCCTTTAGTTAGGGACATATTTCTGACATCTTGATCTGAGTCTCTGACGATTATTCTCGGACTCAGATTCATTTGTGATTCGGGTATTTGGTTTACGATTCGCGTATTCGATTTTATAGTCATCTCAGTATTTGGGTCAGCAAAATATGTATGTAACGGTCAATGCTTTTTTGTTATGTCTTGTTCTCTTTTTGTATCTCTCTGTGTAAGGATAGGATAGTAGTTTAGGATAAAATGATATTCAACTTTGTCATAGCTCACATTGAAGAGTTGCAATAGAAGATTGAATCTGTATTCAGGTTTTTTCTGAGCCCATTACCGTTATTCTAAACTCCCCATTTCCTTGTTCCCAGGCGTCTCTGTTCCTGAACGGCAACGGTGCTGGCGAGGCTACACACATGTCAGTGTACATCAAGATCCTCCCTGGAGAGTACGACGCGTTGCTCCGCTGGCCCTTCGCTCACACCGTCTCTTTCACGCTCTTCGACCAATCCTCCAGCCCAGACAGAGCATGCAATATCGTCGAGAGCTTCGTCCCTGACCCCACGTGGAAGAACTTCCAAAGACCTTCCAAGGAACCCGACGCGCTTGGCTTCGGCTTCCCAAGATTCGTCTCCCATGAAATGCTAAAGAAGAGGAACTTTGTACGAGACGATGTCATGTTCTTAAGGATTAAGGTGGACCCGAGTAAAATTGTAGCTGTTTAAGCTTAGTTTAAGTTTTGGGCAATCTTATTTTTGGTTGGAGAATTTGTATACTTTAGCTGTAGATCAATGACTTCTAGTTTAAGATGGATACTGATTTTGAATGATTAAAGGTAGATTAAAATATTTTAAAATTTGATTGAATAAGATTGTCCACGTTGTGTAAGCAAAATGGAGCTAGCCACAGCGCACAAATATCTAAAAGTCATTTTGTTATTTAGTGCTAGATGTATTTAAAAGTCATAGATGTAAAATGTACATAGACTAGACATTAGAAGTTAAATTGTAAATATCTAGTTTAGAAGCGAGTAAGTGGCATTGTTATCCTTTCACTGAAGATCTCTTGAATTTCATTGCCGGCAGAAGAATAGCAAAGTGAGCATGTTTTCAAAGAACTTTCCACTCATTTCTTGCTGACGCGTGCCATATTGTTTAAGGATGTCGGAGCAAGGCACGGATGTGTATTGCACACCACTTCCACCGAAGTATCATTATAAAACTAGTGCTTGGTTGAGTTATGAAGATATTTCAGGACTTTGGAATCCTCAAAATACACACATTTTTATAGATATTCTGCAAAGATAGTGTGTAACAACTGCCCAGTTCGGGTGCGTTTTTGTTTGCCTTGGGAAGATATAATCAAAGGCCTTTGAAAAATGCCTCGAACATTCAATACAAAAATACTAATTTACTTTCACACTTTGATACATGTTTTCCTTTGTTATATTGGCGGATCTTTGTATATATTTTCTGTTTAACAAATATACGAAAAATATATTTATCATTTTGTTGAAAACAAACATATTATTGTACATAAATACTGTCTAATTGTACTGTAATTTCAATTTGAAATGATTACTTTAAGCTGGAGATAGACCAAAGTATCGGGGACTTTGCGAGAAATGTTGTATATTCTTCAGCAAAGTTCATCTATAGGAGACGCGGCTAAAGCTGTGTAACTATAATATGTATTTGTATATGTTAGACATATAAGTATGGTAGATTCTTTCTTGGTCTCGTGTGTGTAATTATAAGACATATTTTCATACAAAATTACTAAAAAGCATACAATTTCTAGATCTCTCAAAAGCGCTTTTATGTATTTTATAATCTCAACCGCAATGTTACATTCCAGAAACGCATTATTAGTAAGCTTGGGAACTTGAATTTGAAACACTAAAAATACTACTTCTCTATTTCCAAGTATACATTTATATTCATGACAGTTTTCTCTTTATTTTAGAATTTATAAATGTTTCATTAGGAATTTTAGTAATAAGCTAGGCAGTGTCTAGTTGTAATAAGTACCTTATATTGAAAATAAGACTAACAAAATTATGATAAGAGTAGATTTAAGACTAGAATTAAAAAGCATGTACGCTGTAGTGTAAGCCATCCTTGTAAATTATTAGTACTATAAGATGGAAATAAATAATTTCTATTTGATTATAAAACATATTTTATTTTGGAACCTTACTTTATTGCATAGGTCTTATAACTAGAAGAACTAACCTATTTATAACTACTTAATATCTATTTTAAATGCAAGTTAACAACAAGGGCACTTGATTTGGACCAGCCATTAGAGATAGCTTATTTGCTTAGAATGATAAACTTAAAGTAGCTAACTAGGTACATAAATAAAACATTTAAATACCATAATACAAAACTACCAAATGAGTAAAAAACAAAACAGTGTATTATTCTCATGTACAATCAGTTCAGAAGGCAGTTTAGATATCTTCTTATTCTATCTATTCTATTTGTAGGTAGTGATAGTTTTTCCATATTATGTAGTTACAACTCCAGACAAGCTGACATTCACAATCATATTATTCTTATCGAATGAGAGTGGCCGACTCTGGTGTCAAGAGTTTATCAAGCCGCCCAAAGGGCCTCATGATGAAAATGATTTGAATAAAACATGCAGTTTCTTAATAAATCAACCAACCTTAGAAAATAATGAGACCACCTTCATAGACTGAAGTATAGTAGAGAGGACATCATGACAAGTTCTGTGAGTTACCAGATTGACTGAAACTGACTGAGGTGTTCAGGTTTGCAGAGGGATCTGTTTTCTTTGATTTCTGAAAAGAAAATGAATAATTTTATTAGGTAGGCAGGTACTGAGTACTACTTACTATACAAATAATACACTTTAAATTTTTAAAGAGTGTTCATTCGTTTGTCATGTGTTAATGGTCATTTTCTTTTTATATTCAAATAGTCAGTAGATAAATTTAACAGCAATTTTGTCTGTGTGTTAGTGATAAAAAAACAGACTATGTCTCTCTTCCGACCCTATAGTGAGCTGGAGTCAGATTATGACAGCATTATCATCATCATCATGTCAGCCTGTTTCCACCCACTGCTGAGTATAGGCCTCTTTTCCAGTGTACCACACAGTATGGTCTCCAACTGTCTAATCTATCGCCTATTAACAGGCTTAGGAATGTCATTTAGATGGAGACATATTTTTATTAATATTGGCACCTATTTTCACCTGAGTTTCATGTTACAAAATAATAATTTTATTCTTATATTATCACTGAGCTTCTGTGTGAAACTAAACGAGAACATAAATGTAATACTTACTCATATCAATAACTTTGGTCTTTAAATTTACCAAGGAGTAGAAATTAATCGGATAAAATTAAATAACAAACACAGAATAGAAGATCATACTAAGTGAAAAGGCTAAGAGAACTAAAAATAGGACTTTTCATAAACTATTTATTTGTGAGTTGTGGTAACTAATAACTATTAAGATCAGCATTTAGGCAACTTATTGGTGTTTTTTTAATCTATTTTTTCTGAATAAATTTTAACTTTTTTTTTTAGATAAATAACACAACTTAAACATAATGTGTGTTTGTGTGTTAATAATACATACTATATCAATATTCTTAATGTTTCTAGACACAATCTTCCAAAAACTAAAAAAAAAAGTTTTTTTTTTACTTTTAATCCAAAATTTTGATTAGATTCCCTAGTTGCAGCCTAAGGCAGTGGTCCGACAGCCGGCGAGAAAACGACTAACTATCGGCTATTTCCTCTCTCAAGAAACGCACAATAGATGTACATCCCGTGTAAACGAAAGAGATGCATATATTAAAAGTTGCTCGCTGACTGTTCACAGTGCCGGCGACGACTCGCTTTACTAGTTTTGTCGCTGAGCCAAGAGCTTTCAAAAATAAACTCGTTCGGCGATGCTCGCTCGCCTGCTTGGTCATTTCTTTACAGTGTGGCATTGAGCACGGCATAGCTATCATGAGCGAGTGGCGCGAGTAATCGCTCGTCGCAGTTGCACACTCGCTTATAGCCCGGCGACAAAACTATCGAAACTACTCACTCGTTTTCTGCTTATCGCTAACTCGTTTATATTTCTAGTTCTACTCGTTTCTCGTTCATCGTCAGCAGTCGGACCACTGCCTAAGACAAAGCATGCAACAACAACATGGTTAGATTAGAAGAGTTTTATGCTAAAACACAACTTACCAGCTTAATCTTGAACAAGTTATCCATAGCAGCTGGTAACAGAGGCCTGACTGAGTTGATCTCCATCATGGTTAGATGGTCCAGCCGACCGTAGCCTCCTCCAGTCTTCATCAAGGTGTCTGTAGATGTCCGTAACTTGGACATGCGAATGTCCCAGATATCTTTGATGATGGTCTTTATTTCAGCAGCGTTAGGGATGTCATCTGTAGCTGCACCGAGGATCAGCTTGGCTTCCACCATGTAGTGCTCATTTGGCATCTTTGTGAAGAATCTGAAAAGTAGAAAGTGAAACTTTAAATGGGTATTCTGATTGGAATACTATTTGAATGAGTAATATAAGTAATAATTTTAAGTAGTAGGTTCTTACACACTGAAATAGCATAAAATACAACAAAATAATATGATAAAACAATCAATGAAGGTTTCATAATTATACTTATGACTTTAGGAACATCATACCTTCACAATAATCTGTAGTTGAAAATCTTATAGCTATCGAAACTTTACTATGGGTAGGGTAACCTATAAAAGACATGATATTTATACCAGTTTCAAGAATTAAACAATGAAAAACCCTTGTCATTTACATTGAAATAGCCTAAAGGTGTTCAGAATGCTCATAATTAAAAGTTTAAGCCCAGTAGGTACACTTTAAAATAGGTATATACCTAGGTGCGTTTCTACACTTCCAAAATTAACTTACATGGCACTCTTTTCCTCTTCCTTTATTGACTCCAAAACTTCTAGATCCATCCAGTCCGGAGGCACAATGCGGCACTTCTGTTTCTGCTTCAGCATCATAGCAAGCCATAGAGGTACATTCATCGGAAGACCAGCTCGAAATGGACCAAACTCACCGCATATCAAGTAAATTTTGTCATACGAAAAACTCGGTATAATACTAATAATGCGGTTCTCACCGATGAATTCTATCTCGTAAGGATCCATGTTTGGGATAAATCACAAACTTTTTCATACGAATAGTCCCTTATTTAGGAATTATTTGCGAAAACGTGCAGATTACCGCGAAAATGCTTTTCAAAACAACAACAAACTCCACCACAGTCCACAATTTACATCAGTCATTCAACCTGCATCTGTCATTGTCAATGTCGTTTTCTAATCCAATTTTGTTTGTGCCATCTATCGACATCTTAACCAAGTTTTTGATGACGGAGAATGCTATCATGAGAATGATGTTTTAGGGTACTGTGTTAGCTAAATTTGTACAGGTGACGCTGTTTTAAATGTTTTCTTAAATGGTCGCTGAAGAGTATTTTATTTAGAATAAAAATACCTGTAGCAAATAGAGAAGACAATCTACTACTAGAGTACTAGATATTTTTATAGTCATTATCTAAGTCGTTCATATTGAGCCCGATAAAGATCTAAAAAATAAGTGATATTATGTTAACACAGACAAGAGTTACTTACAATGTACACTGGTAATGATCATTGGTTGTAACAATTTAAGCATTATTGTTTTAACCAACTTTTAGAAATGTAGGAGATGATTAGTTTTCTTTATAAACACCATGCAATTAAATTATGTACCGAAACGGATATAAATTCTAGATAAGTACTGCATGTGGCGCCCCCATTATTTTCATCACAGTTACACAATTACTAATTATTGTCCTTGAATCTATTCTTTTCCATGCATTTTTTATTGTGCTTGTGTATTATATGTATTAGGTAAGTAGGTATATCATACGTAACGTAACTGTATAATAAGATTTTATAGATAGGTGCTATTTCACCCCAGTTTAAAGTTCGACGTGCCAATGAATGAAAACGAGCACCCAGTGCTAGATCGATGCAAATCGTTTTGGCAGAGTGCAAACTCCTAATTACTGGCCGTAAATTAGGGTGGCCAGTTGACAATGTCTCAGACGGCTGATATTTATGGCAACTTCACGGCGAGGGGCCGCTTCTACCCCCTACGTGCCTGTCATACACCAAGTTTTATTGGCTAACTGTAAATAAAGAGCATAGGTACAATATTTTATGGATGAAAAAAGGTAGAATATTGCTATAAAATTATATTTTTCTAACCAACTAAGTACTTACTTACCTACTTGGTATGTCGGTTCATAACTTATTGATAGATTTTGAAATGACACGCTAAGTACCAAAGAAAATATTATTCTCTCTTAAATTAGTTATATATATATTTATTATATATAAATGCCTTATTCATGTACGTTATGTGAAGCATATTATAATAACAGAATCAATGCAAAAGTTAGTAGTTCTGGGTTTACTCAGAATAAAGCCTGCCAATTACCTAATAGCAAAAATATGATTTGATGAATCCAAAGGTATTGAAAGGCGTATAAATGCACTTAGAAACATGAGCATATTATGAAAACGAAAGAATAAAGAGATACAAAACATTATCTGTTTCAAATTTCTCATTACAAGATGTAAAACAGAGCGATTTCACGAGAGATAAACCCTAGGCAATAAAAGAAACTGAGAGATTTATAAAAGCAACCTGTCTCGAATGCGACGAAATAAATAAAGGATCTGTCTGCACGAGCGAGAAACACATTGTCTCCTCGGCAGACATCTTTCTACTTAAATCTGCATACAAATTCGTGAGATCGCGCGCAAATTCACCCAGTCATTTAAAACCCATTCTGTTTTCTAGCGAAAAGCCGTTTTTTCGGCCATAAATATGTCGCGGGTGACGTGTAATGTGGCGACATCTGCCGGCGGATAGCATTTACATGGAAGTCACGCCGCTTCACGATAGATGGCGGTGCCAGTGCTTAACTGAAGCTAAAGTTATTTTCTCTGTTTATCATCTTTTTAATTTTTGAAGTCCTTTTATAATGGAGTTTAGTATTTGTACATAGAAAATAACTCCTTATGGAGTTGTAGATATACGAATCCAACTTTTTTCAGGTTGTATCTGGACATTCAAAAACTTTATTGAGCCTTACCAAGGAAATGCATGCATACGTGCAGTGTTTATTTTATATTATTATACTTTTCCAAACATTATACTTTGAAAACAAGCCCCCAAATCTCAGCGGAAGTTCCGTGGGCTCCACAGTTGGTTATTAAGTGAATTATTATAATGACCGGCAGCCTCTGGCCGCAAACTTAGAGCTTCTATCTCTCCTGAACTTTCCAACAAACTTTTGCTTGTTTTTTGCGATTATTATAATGTTTACAGCTCATTAATGGTTGGAAGATATTTGCGAAAAGTTGTGGTTTATTCGTTTATTTTGATCATGGTTGCAGTTTTTAAGATGATGGTGGATTTTTGGTGGTTTGTTGAAGTTATCTGTATAAAATAATCACAGCAACGATTAGTAAAAGTTTGATATTATCTTCTTAAACTTTACCTGGATAATGGATGAAATTTTCCTGGAAAATGTACTAAGGATAAAGTTTATTTGTATAAGATAAAGATAACTTTATTGATCAAAAACTTACATTCTAATACAATTTTGTTCGCTACGCCCCACACTAGGATGTAATGTACCTGTACATATTGTGGAGTGTAGGCTCTACCTTGGGGTTATACATCAATTTACATTGTAAGTCATAATAAAATTAGTTTTACGTCAGTTTTGACTCGTAGGCGCCAAGAAAGAGATTATGTACTTTTGTTGCAGGCTAAAATAGATAAATTATCGCTTTGTGTGGCGCAGGCATTCCGCGTCCTACACTAGGCTAAGCCTGTGTTGTAAGACTTGGTCAGTCTGAACCGCACTACTGATAGTTGGCACCTCCCAACCAATTTTGAAAATAAACATAATTCACACATAAATTATTACTTATAGCTGCTGAGCAATGATGTTTTAGGAATTATTTCATTATCATTATTATTCATTTAAAATCATCCCCATAAAGGTGAGTTAAAATTAAAGAGCCTTTCCTACCACCAACGCTCCAAACTAAATTCTAACCCGCGAACACTAACTGGCGTGTACGATAGAGTATTTTCAGTGGTGTCAGTATCTGACATTTAGGTAAACACGTCATACCGCCGGCGGGATCCGCTGTCGAACTGTCGCACGTCATTGCACGCTGCACGTCGGTGCACGTTGCGTTGGGAACTAGATTTCATAACCTATAGACTACCAACAAATGTTCTGAAGATACTGATTCTATTCGAGTGTTTTTTGTTTTTAATGAGGATCTTGGCTCAATAAAGAAAATATCGTTCCTCTTTTATTTTGCACAAATTGTTGAATTTATTCCCTTGTAATTTTAACTCCTGCGCAGAATTATCGACAGTTTAACTACTACAAAATCTTAGGATGTACTTTAAACTTATTTTAACTTTATTAACATGGTTTTTCGTGGAAAAACAAATAATCTTCAAAGCGAGAGTGAATCGGTTCTTATCGAGAGCTCCATCTTAGGCTTCGCTTATCATTAGGCGAACTATGGCCAAGTGCAAACCCGTTCTAGTTAAAAATAAACAACTAAAAAAACCATGGGCATCCACCACAATGTACCCACGAGAACTTCCCCGAACGAAGGATTTTGCTACTCGTGTCCAAATTAAATTGTGAGACATGTAAACCTTCGTCTACAATAAGGTTTTTAGTGTAATGTGTTCTGATTTGGCAAATTTTTTTACCATAGTGATATAATTGTTGGGTATGATATCGTTCCTACACGTCTACGTCGCACGTCCGACGCAGTTTAGCGGATGTCAGCAGTGTAGTAGAGTTTAGCGGATAGCTATGAACGCTCTTATTTTATAGACATCATCAACTCATCAACTTCTAGGATGAATAATTTAATCAGGCAAATTTGTATCGCATTTTACTGGTAAGATTTTAACATAGATACATAGACAAATACTTTTAATACCAACGAAGACAACTCTTATATTCTTAAGATATAAAAGTGAAATAGTGTTTATTGGTCTGTGGGTTCTGTTTTCACAAGGCTAAGAAGCGACTGATCATCTTGATTATTACTACGGCGATAGTATAGAGACCTGAGACTGATAAAAGCTACTATTTGTCCCTATAAAATTCAGGCCACGCACCAGTCTGGAATAAAAAGAGTATTGATTTGTTAATTTTATCAATAGTGTTTAAGTTATCGCAATTCACTCTACAACTAATAGCTATGTTAAAGTAGTAAATAGTAGTAAACCAGCAGAATCAGTGCATTGCGTCAAGTGGCGAGCGTCCATTACGCGAGTTTACGAGCAACAGTTGCGGATCAATGAGACGCCGACAGGTTTACCGACTAACTGACGGGCTTCGTGGGTACTAGCTTACACTGGGTTGGTTTGCATTCATGGTGAACTAGTTGTGAACAGATATTTATAAAAAAAATGTTGTTCATATGCCCATAACGCTTACCGTTGCCCATAGAGTGTTGTAGGCCAAACATAAAATATATAAAATGTAAAGTAATTTAAATTGTTCACTCAAAAAAGCCAATGTAGATTAAAAATGTCCATTTAGGAAGTTACAAAGCTTATATTCTCTAATTATCGATACATACTACACATTGTATTCTATAGTTAGAATACAAAACTGTCTATCCACATATTCAAAGTTTAGAAATATTAATAAAGAATCTTTTTTTTACAATAGATAGGCTCACGCTTGACAACAACTTGCCTGATGTTAAGCAACGTTATAATCTACGATCTAGCGCGCTTGCCTAGAAGAAACCGGTTTACTCTCGACTTGAAGACCGACAAATTATAGTTCAAGGGGAATAGAGATTTCTTCTCTATGATTATCTTTAAAAATGTTATCATGTATATAAGAGTTAAATTGTAATAATGTTATTAAATTAGGCTCAAATGAATATCACAGTAACTTAAATAAGCTCCATAACTTAACTAACACTTACAAACTGTGGGCTAAGTTATCGGCTCTGCGAAATCTTAAGTAAGTAGCGCATTAAGCATCGCCTACAGGGCACAATTAGCTTCTGCTTGATAATAACTTAGCTGCAACTTATAGCGACGCAGATCCAAATCAACTTGGAAGCGGCCACTTAGCTGGTTTTAGCCTAAGAATAATCTGTGAGGTAGGGGTTTTTTTATTTTTTTACATATTGGTATTTTACTGACATTTCATTTCAATAGCTTTTACACCTTTCAAAGTCTTTTTGTAATTACTGATTAAAACATTTTCAGTATATTACTTTTTACGGTAAAACTGACGTTACTTACATCAGCTTTTAAGCAATTGTATACATTTGATTTAGTGTCGTGTGCAACTGCAACAAGTAGGTACTTTTTTACATATCTATTTATATCAAACAGCGACATTTTGATATTATTGGCTGAGCAGTTCAGCTCAATTGTTCCCATTGATAGAACTAATATTTTCAGCTCAATAAGTCTATAACTAATTTTTTAACTTTGTTATATATTTCTCTAAGCTCAAATAAACTTATTTTACATCTCGGTTCCCGAAACCAGCAGTCACAGCCCGATGCGCGTGATATAATGTTATGATTGTCAAAAATGAATCGAACCAATGAGTAACGAGTAAAGTCAGGGCTAAACTACCTTCGGATCTGCTCCGTTTGATTTTAATGGAGTTATTTTATTGCCACACCTCGACTGTGACTAATAGGGAGTCTTTGGATGATTGTGTTATTTTGGAAATTATGTAACTGGTAAAATTTAAATTGGGTAACGCGAAATTGTAGTTGAAACTTGTCTCATGTGAAATATCACATTATTTTTTTAACTAGAAATTAAACTCAAATTTCTCTCTTGAACATAAACTTTTGATTTATTTTAAATTTAAATTATTTATTATACAGTCACCGGTGATATACTAAGAAATTAGTTTATTTTTTAAACAAATGAGATTGCAGTCAACCTTTACATTAGACAATTCAGTCGGAACGTAGGTTTGCCAGCTAAGAAACTGGCTAAACAATTAATGTAGCTACTTTTTTTGTAGAAACATCATATCTGGTATTTTGTCATAACTGTAACATAGCATACATTACCAAAATCAACGTCACAACCTTTACCCATACCCTTCCAAACATAGGAACTAATATCCCGTGAATAATCCAATTTGGTCGTCACGTGAACGTTCCAAATCATCGTATCGGAGGCGTGACGGACGCGGCGCGGACGTGACCCGGCGGGCCTCGGAGATACATCGGAGACATGGACCAGGGTAGGCAGACCTGCAGGATGTCTTACAGAAAAACAGATAGATGAAAATTTACGCAAGGGTGACAGAAAATAGAAATGAGTTAAAAAGAAAATACAATGTCCTTTTATTTACATGTCCATTATGTTCTTTTGTGACAAGTGATGTGCAAGTAGTTAAATTTGTATATTGTGCTGTGGTGGTTTTTCCCGAAATCTTGCTTCACAGGACCTTTTCGGTACCTAGTGCAACATACCAGGGTTACCTCACGTACCTGATACCTGACTGCACCTGGCAAACTGTGTTCCCAATGAATGTACGTGTCAGTTAGTATTTTTTTTCAGTAAAAAAATTGAAATTTGAATTTATATAAGTATTTCTTTTTTCATTCTTTCAAATTACGTTAAAAAATAACGTTTAATTGATTACTTGTGGCTACGGAATGCCTGCAACAATTTTGCGTATAATAGATAGGTATATAAATATCATCCTAAATAAAAATCTTATAACCTGAACTTTCCGTCAGCCAGGGCTCCATCTCTGCTGGTGACGAAGCTGCCTCTATCATTACACAACACTGTTATTGCCATTATAAATATACCCCTCATGTTATTGTGGCCATATTAAAATGCTTTGTTTTTCTCCTATCGAATATTGGAAAACAGGATATAGTTTGGAACATATTGTACTTATATTTTATACCTTAGTAATGGTTGAAGTTTTAAAGTAAATTTAATTTAATTGATCTTATGATATAACACTAGAAGAGATAAAACAAAATGCCATACGATAAATAAATAATAACAATGGGAGTATTTTGTCCTGGAATGTAACTTTTATATATTGAACTAATTATAAGACTTAAAGATTTCTTATCATCACACACCGCATTTTGTACGTAATAGATACGTAGATGTTCTACACAATTGGCTTCGAAATATCTACGAAACTCTACGCCGTAGCCCGCAGAGTTGTAGAGACGATTACAAAATAAAATGACATTGTATTGTATAGTAAATTCTTTAAATAAAAAGGTAGTACTTATTTATTTCAGTTTTTTTTATTTGAAAAAACTTACAAAACAAATTTTACTAATTAAAAATAAAAACTTAACTAATTAATAAGTAACTTATAAACTAAAACTTAAAATAAACTTAAAACACGTATAAAAAAGTATTTTTTTTATTTAAAAATGGTTTAAAAGTCTTCGTGGACTTTTGTGACTAATATGAAGTTTAATTAATGGTTTTGAGCTAGTGCAAGCTACCTAGATAAAACCAACAAGTATTAAAACAAACAAGCTCAGACTGACGTTGAATGAGTCAGCAGTAAGACGCGTAATGACGGACTCATTTATTGTGGAGACACTAACACCTGCGGGTGAAAACACACTGACGCTACCTATCATGAAAAAAATAAAAGTATATAATAGTAATTTTGTTGTGATATCATTCAATAAAAGCCTATCGGTGTGTTCCGTTAGCTTTGATGTCTTTATTGCTTCTCTTTAACTTATGTTTGTATTTATATTGACATTATGTGTTTTCTCCATACATTTGTGTATAATTACAGACGTTTTCATGGCTTTAATGAAAAAAAAATACTATTCAACATTTTATGTTGTTTTTTTAAATAAGAGAGGCCATATTTTTATCAATTGTTGATAACAGCTCTTAATCACGAACGTTGTTTTATTTAAGCTGAGCACATTATTTCTTAATTTTTGACATCTAGTTGGAAGAAAATAGAACTATCCAAAACTTAATTACTAAAAAAACATCCTCAGCGTAGTTCTACCTTTTTACCTTGAATTACAACGAAATGAGGCTAATTACAGCCGTCCGGGATCCGTCCGGATTTGCATCCGGTAAATCTGGCCTCCAGGGCTTAGCTACTCACGTAAATATCCCGGAAAGAAACGCTTAAATCGCGGTACGGTAGGTACTAGATCTTGTGTGAAACTGAGGAAGAAAAAAGTTGTGCATTTCTTTGTGCTATTCTTATAAGTAAAAGTCAAAATATGATGGTCCATTAAAATTTCATTTCTTTACACAAAATATTATGTAAATTTTACAATTACCAAGGGTGAAGGAGTAAGGTTTTTTATTCATAAAAATGTATGTGATTTGAAGGAGATTGTAACTGTTGATCGATTTAACTCTATTATCATTCTGTGAAGTCATTTACATACATAGTATACAAATTTTGCAAATGTTATCTAACAATGTCACATACTATCAACATTTGCTACATTCGCACTGAGTGCAACAATATAGCCCACACATGCCGTGAACAACCCAAACACCATTAATCATAATCCAAAAATATTTTAACATAAAAAGCCCCGTAACGTATCCTTCAAGTAGAAGGGGAGACGGGGGGGGGGGGGGGGTGGGGGAGCGCGCGAAACTATAAATTCCCTTTAATTACCCCCGGGCAGCGTCACATCATGGATCCAGACAGTTTTATGACGATTTACGATCACATTTCGACGCGGGGACTGGCCCGCTTAGGGATCCCGAGCGACCAGTCTCCCAGCGACTTCCTAGCCCCTTCTTACTCTTACAAAACTACGCCTAAGAGGGGTCAGCGTACGAAGCACCAGAGTTCTCACTATCCTGGTCGGTATTCGTCACCTTTTACACTGGCGGGGGTTTTAAGGCCTCCAGTTCTTTATGGTAATGAAATCTGAGCAGGGTGACGTGCCGAGGTGATGCCTCGGAGAGTTTTTGTTGTGCCCCCCTTATTTATTGTTCGTTTGGGGAGAAACTTTGCGGAGTTCCGAACCGAATGTGTTCTGCGGCTGATGCTCTCGGAGAGTGATGCTCGATTGTTTTTCGACGCGAACATTCTGCTCTCTCGTGATTGGTTTCCCGCAACATATTTTGTTCTGAGTTATTGTAACATTTTTTATGTCAGTAATTTTATGAATGTTTCAAACAATGTGTAAGAAACGACAACCAAATAAGCGGACCGTTTAACACCTAATAAAGTCACGTAGCAGTAAACCGCTTTAAAAGAAACAACAATAAAAACAATTGTAATTCAACGAGCGGAATCCACTCGCAATCATAACCGTTTAACTGCCGATTTTATTTGTCGAACAGAGCGTTCGGAACGAGAGTTTATAAGCAATAAACGCACAGACAGACGTTTCGGTGTTACATAAAATCAAATCAACAGTTATCCCGTGCGCCTACATCACAATCAGGTTTAATCGCATATGTGACAAGTTAGCTCGTTGCGGGCGCGTCCAGCGTACGCTGAGCTGTGATTACTTGCGGCGAGGCGCGGCTGTATGGGCTCTGCGTGATCCGGAGCGCGGCCGAGGGGTCTAGCTGGGACGGCCGGCCGCCGACACGCGCCGCGCACGCTCGCTGCCGATATCGCCTTGACTGACGGACGAGTATGCATTCAAATGGGTTACTTTACCCGACTCTCCCCCTCGGAATAAACATCTCTCCGAGTTTCGGATCCTTCGCCAATTTGGTACAGAATTTGTTGTGGAATGTCGAAATGCTTTTTGAGGGTTAAATTGCATTTAATTTGCACTAAACATCGTTTTGTTTTGATGGTATTGGCTCAAGAGTGGATGTAAAGCGATTTTTGAAATTGAATTGTTAATTTTGGACGTTGAGAGTCCTTTAGGGCGAGTGAACTATGGCGCGCATACTAAACACAGCGGATGTTTTGAATTTAAACTAAAAGTTAGATGATAATTTTGCTGTGAATGTTTTCACAAATAATGGAGTTAGTGACTTAGGAAATACAGTGAAAATGAAAACTGAGACCTAAAAATGAACTGGAATTTATTTCAAAGCTTTTTCACATACAAATGACTGAACTCGTTCTCTATTATTTTCATTACTTTGTCCCTAGTAACAAATCTTTATTTTATTACAAACCTCAACTTAATTATTACTGTGATATAAAACCAAATAAATTTAGAATAATGAGTAACATTATCATATCACATGTCATACGTATTGACCAGGCACTGCACTCACATCTTGCAGTTTAGATCACAGCATGAGCTGCAAAACCAACTGGATTAGACAACGACGCCGTAACCATGCAAGCTTTGGTGAATAAAACTTGACGATCCACACAATAACCTTTATTTCAAGCAAAATCGCGCTTTCCACGTTAAAATTAACGAAATTAAGTGCATACGCGGCGTACAGAGCAATTAGATATATAAATAAATTGCGTTTATTGCCGACAGATGGCGCTGTGCGGCAGCCATCTTGGAATTCATGACTGTCTAATTAGATGATGTTTATTTTTGTTTGATATTTGCCGTGTTAATGATGGTGTTTTATGGAGGTAAACGAGATAAAGCTCGTTGGAATGTGATTATGGTAATTAAAATCTGATTTTCGAGAGGCAGTATGGGCGTAATAGCTTCACATGTATTAAGCGAGTGCAAATCATTTGAGCACATTAATTTTACTGTGTTAATGGTTTTCAATTCTTTTTGCATAAATATTCCAGCTACAAGGTTATTAAGTGATAATAAATAACTCAGAAAAGTAAGTCTCAGACATGTAAGTGTACAAACAAAGTTGTACTTTTACATGATATACTTTACTCCCAACTCGCTCAAGTTTCACGCAAAACAAGATTGCCTTCGACAAACATCAACAACATCCATCGCCTAAATAATCAACGAGAGAGACAAACAAATGCGTAAATCGAAAAAAGCAATAACAATTTAGCTGTCGTAACTAAAATCCTACACATTAGCCCCTAATTTCCAATTAGCAAGCAGGTAACGTAAAAAGACGCCATTACAGACGCTTCCCGTTTCCCGCCAAAAAGCCGCCATCTTTGTTACGTTCCGAATCGCGCGCGTGCAAATTATTGTCCACTCTTGTGCATATGTTATGTTGTTTATTGAATTAATTTGTGCTATTCGACCGTTCCGTCCCTTGTGTCTTTTTCGTTTGGTTTCACGTGTGTCTGTTGATAAGTTCCTCTCAATTAGTATGATATTGGTTATTTTGTTCGGTAACTTTTGCTTTTGGGCCGATCAATATTCCTGTGTTATGTAAGAGCTGTGTGAGGGGGTGTGATATTAGTATTGTAATTTTAGATGTTGTTATAAATTATAAAGAGGTTTAATGCATTTATTTAATATTTTTATCAGTGTTAAACTACACAAAATACCTACTAAGTTTACTTTTATGCTAAACCGCACCGAAAAATTGTGTTAAAATGAAAATAAAAGGTTAGTACTACGAGCATCAAGTTTCGTTTAAAGCCCGCATAAACCACACAAATTTCACTATTAACAAAAATAAAGGTAAAGTAATCTGACTAGATAATGAAAACGATCATGTTGAATTATATCCGAAGCGCCATAAACAGAGCCAGCCCGTTTTAATTCGCCATTCCATAACAAAGGTTTAACAAAATTTTCGCAGCAAACAATAACTTTTTACTAACGACAACGATAATACTTTGACAAAATTGCAATCACAAAAACGGGCGGGACATCACATTTACAGTAATTAGAAAAGTTTTATACGTTTGTGAAGGAAAATTAGTATTTTGTGGCGTGAGTCGTACTTTGCTGCGATAAAAGCCGTTAACTGGCGTAACAACCCGCTCCGGGGTCGGCTGTACCAACGTCTTAAACGGTGGTTAGGCATCTATCTAATTTGGTCTTGATGTGATACTCGACAAAAATGGAATAATTGTAAAATTTATGAAAGTCATTTTAGTTACATATTTGCTTTTATAACTCGCATTCTCTGAAAGTCTATTTAGAAATGTCATTTAAATTACTGCCTCATATTGTTTGAAACCTAAACAAAAACGCCTCAAAATGATAATTCGTTGCTTATGCCCCGCATGAGCACACACCCCCGTTTATCATGCATCCCGGGCCTCAGTTACACTTATCTGCGCCATTCACCGTCCCCAACCGTCGTTAAACCTGCGTGGAGCCAGCCCGCACCTAACACTGAAAAGTTACGTCGAGTTTCGAAACCGTCGCTTCGTAGGCCGGAATCCGAATGGTTTATTCTTAACCGGCGACCACTGGTTAATTGCGTAAACCCTCGTCTAAGCCTAGTTTTAGTGACAATTTATTTTGGCGGTGGTACAGGATGTATCGACGGCCGGAAAGCGCAGATACGGCGGGTCTACGCTCCATCTCGTAGATGGCCGGATGACTAGCTACGAATAGACCCACTATTTTCAATTTGGGATCCGTAGATCTACGGTGACCGGAAAACGTAAGTATGTTATAGTCAACTAAGTCGGATGGAGTTGTATGGTTATTTTCTGTTTTAACTTCTCTGCTCCAGCTTTTATTCTATTTCGAATGATTGTCACGAAAGGTGTTTCGTTTTATTATATTTAAAGTCGATGTTATTTTACTTGATATTTATTATACTTAGTATGTTACATTTTAAGAATTTTGTCAGTGCGTAGTTTTTTTCTGTAAGTCTATACTTAATTTATATCATTTCACTGTTTAACAGAATGTACTCAAATCAAAACAATACACTCCAAATCGAGCACCCTGTACCCTTAACATGACCGAACAAAATTAAATTTATATGACAAACTATTGTTTAAAATTCAAATTGTACGTGTGAAATCTTGCTTTGGGTTAATTGTATTGACCAAAAGTCCCCCCTTGAGTTACTGACGGGTCCAGGGGGGAGTAGGGGGGGAGGGGGTCACTTTGTGATCGTGTGAGGAAACACAATAATTCCTGATATACAGTCCCTGTACCCTCTTAATGGCTTTAATAAAGGTAGAAATTTACGTCGGTTTGTATTTATGATTTTATTTCGATATATTTAATTAAATTTTTAGTGGATACCCTCAGGCTCGACCGGCCGATGTCTTGGGTCAGATATTGTTGTTTTTATTGTACTAATGTGACATTTTGGGGTTAGCTTTTACGGTAATTTATTTGTAATGAGATTGTAAAGACTGTTTGTTTAATGGAGCATGGCCGTCGGCTGGATTGAACCTTCGTAATTATCATGCCTGCTCCCAGAGATAATTAATAAGAGGATTGCTTTTGTTGTAAATGTACCTTATTTTTATTGATACGACTTAAACGGCTCATGTATCCGTGATAATTTAATCGCTGGTTCCTTAATATTCAGAATTAATACTATGTAATGAAATTTCATATTAGACTTATTTATGGATTATGTCGAAAACTAATATCAATCAACGCATGCTAATGATTTTAATTTTAGCACCTTATTTAAGTTTTCTACCAGTATTCTAAATTTTCGAGTAAATTAAAAAAAATATCGTTCAAACAAACAAATGTTGGTAACTGTCTGGAAAGTAAATTCCAATAACAAGTTTTTTTATTAATTTAGCTAATTAACCCAAGTATAAATACCGACACTGAAAAAGCCCGCCCATAAAGTGCATCAGTTTGAGCGGCCTGCGTCAGTTTATAGTTCATCCATTGCACGCCAGGTGGCGGTAACGGCGCGCTTGACTTACTGCTGTATTTACACTGTACTGCGATATAGGGAGTAGTGGAGGTAGGGCAGTAGTCGGTCTTATTAATTTTATTTCATATTAAATTTGTACAAGCAACATTTCCTCATAAACTTTTTTGAATTTATGTAGCTTACTTAGTAGGTACTACAAGACAGTCTACTCAGGCCTGAACTTTATGTGCGACTTCGAATGGCAATCTCATTAATCACTTTTCTACAAGATGTTATGGTTGGTTTATTTCATGTACATCTGTCACCAGCGATGTGATGTTACCGAACATTATAATAATTGGTGGTGTGTTCGTAGGTAGTTAAACTTACTTTGAGAGTTCATTTCATAAGCAATTTCGAGGCGCTTGTTTATATGACTAGATGATCAAATTTATTTACATATTTAACAAGAATTTATAAAATATAATACTTACATATTTATTTTTTACAAGAAATGGGTTTGCACTTGACCGTAATTTGCCTGATGGTAAGCAATCATTACGATCTAGGATGGAACGTGCTTACCCAGTAAGAAGCGATTCACTCTCGCTTTGAAGATCGCAATGTTATATTCCGCGGGGAACAGGGAGTCAGGCAGGGAGTTCCACAGTTCAGCAGTTCGCACTATAAAAGTGGAAGTGCAAAACGCAAAACGCTTAGTGCGAGTCTATCTACGTGTAAATTACCTATCATATGTAATAAGAGGTATTCTGCTCTGTCTCCACTGTGTGATGTAGGTAGGCTACGATTGTGCAGTAACTCAAGAAGGCGGTGCATGGTCGCCGGTCGCCGTGTTGTCGATAACCTACAGCGGGGACGTGGCTTTAAGAACGCATTCATTAATACTGCTGTATGAGGAGGTTTTAGGACATAAAAAATAAACACTAACACTATAATTTATGGTCTTCAAGTCGAGGTTTAATCGGTTTCTTCTAGGAAAACGTGCTAGATCGTATATTATAATGTCCCTTAACATTTGGCGAGTTGTAGTCAAGCGTGAGCCTATCTAGTTAAAAAAACGAATGCAATCGTTTTTACTTAAATGTATAATTGCAACAATATTTGTACAATCAACTAATAATCACGGCTTGAGCAAAGTAAAGAAAACACCTTATTTAAATTTAACATAAAACTAATCAGCCTTCTAAAACACCTTATTTAAATTTAACATGAAACTAATCAGCCTTCTAAAATCCCAAAAACTGCACACGTCACCTCATCCCAAATAAGCCCAAAATGATTAGCTCGCTACTTCGGTCCCGGAAAGTGTCCATTTCCCCCCAAAAATGGCGAGACAGGAGCCTAAAACCTGTTTATTAATACCTCTGTTTGCCGTCTTATCTACTCGTAACATCTACAAAGGTTGCAATAGTGACCACCTATTTGCTTCGTCCCTTTTCATATTCTAATGTTGGTAGTGGCGTCCTTTTTGCTATTTTAATGTGGGGCCGTGGAGTTAACAATGTGGATTTGCGATACTTAGATAGTTTTTACAGTTGTTAAAAAAGAGTTGTAAAAGTTTATATTAATGTTTGATATTATAATAAAATAATTGCAAACCAACAAAAGTATTGCAAATGAATTCAGAATTTAACAATTTTATGACTTACCTGCGTTTTCGATAATACCGTACAATGCATGATGTAAGTGCAATATTACTAAATTTATTCTTTAGACTCAGTAAGATTTTGCTCTTAGCAATAAGACCGCCAATTGTAATACTAGAATCGGTTGGTTTAGTGTTTTCTTAAGAACAATCAATTTATAAACATTATATTTATACCAAACCAGTCTAACTCGAGCCATGGCTAGACTACTTCCAAGCTCTTTGGAGTAACATCCGTGTGTTTACAGAGGACACCGGATGTAGTTGGAGGTACAAATGTCTGCGCTGTTACACTATTTACTTATATACATATATAGTAGGTATTATTGTGTGGAAAATAGGGAATTGGGATTATTTTGCTTGGGGATGTTGTCATAGACTTACTTACATAAAATGTGTATCGTTTTAATAAGCTGAGATTTGTAATAACATGTATGTTGTTGATGGTTGATAAGAGATTTAAACGTTTTTATTATTATTGTCTCATTCATAATTATACTTCATTTGTATATCACTTTAACAACGAGTAACAGGGTCCCGTTCTTTTCAGAGCATTGATAAAATGATTTGCTACGTCAAATAGTCCATCAACAAAATTTAATCACAGAAATCACTTACATATTGGACAGAATCTGTATATCTTGACCGTCAAATAAATCCGAGTCCATTTACAGCCGACCACCAAAACCCCTTACAGCCTAACCCGCGCTAATCGTCGACCTTTACAGATTAAAAAAACCTGATGTACGCTGAACAAGCATCAATAAACAATGACGACAATGGATCCCGCTCGGGCTTTTTCAATTCTAATCAAAAAGCAAAACGTTATGACGACACTAATAAAAAGCGGCAATACCGTCGGACGTGCAATATCGTAATGAACAGCCTGTATACACGGCGGCCATTTAATCTCGCACCTGTATCACCCTCTATAAGGTGAGCTTCAAGGGAAGAGAGGTCGGTTTGATTTCTCCACGATACAGAAGTTAGCCACACGGGAACTTATGCTGGACGTAGCAAAGCATTTCTTAGATGCTCTACGCGTAAGCTACGAGTAGCGCAGAGTCCGGTCAATGTAGAGCATTATGTAGAGTCATTATTCTATTCTTATTCTAAAATAAGTAAACTAAAATTTTCACTTCCACTAAAAAATATTAGGTGCCAGTGATAATTGAAAGTTTTGTAAATCCGTAGACAGCGATAGATAGATTGGTATGTAATTATGGCTTTTCTTTTAAACGAAATGTAGTCAAGCGTTTAAAATACCCGCTTTAGCCTGTCGCTTGCACCACGCTATCCCCTGACCGCCGCTAAACGCTGCCCATTGCGCGCTTGTCCTAAACAAACAGGCGTAAGGCACGACGCACATTAATATGTCGACATTTTACAGAAGGACAGGCCTTGCACATTCATTTATCTCAAAAATGAGAAGATATTGTTGTGAAAATGAACTCAAATTTAAACATTTCAACTTAATAATGTTCTCACATAAGTTAATATTATTATGTTATATTAGTGTGAAAATAACGTTTTTAAGCCTTATAAGCCATTATAATTCATATTTTTCACGTAATTTGGAAGCCCATATAGAATTTAAAAAAAAAAACCAGTCACCAATAGCCTATGAGAGCGTCATACCAACCTCTTTAAAAATTAATGTCCATTCCAGTACTTAATATATTTCAAGTTATTGAAGTGCTTGACTGTAAAATAAAAAAAAATGTAACACTATAAAGACTGGTTGATACCGATTGAAGCATGATACACCCACACTCTTTGTTTGTTTGAAACCGACATTGCTTTCTGCACTTACAAAAAAAAAGTTCAGCTATTTGAAAATCATCTTTTCTTTGAGTAGTTTAAAAATGATGGGCTTAGGTCAGTCCATGACGATGCATGTCGATACATTAAAACATTGTTTAGCGCCCACCATGTGTCATTATACCCTAACGGAGCTGACTTTTTCTAGATTACAATTAGCCGCCTTTATGATTTTTGGCCGACAGGCCGAAACATTTTTGTCAAGTTAGGTATTTACATTTGCTTTTTTGACTTCGTGATTGTGGCAGAATTAAATTATGATATAATACTAGAATAATGCGTATAACATACACATTAGAAAATATATGTTAGCAAATAAAATATTGTGTGCGTTTATTTGACTTTGCTGAAGTATTTTGCAGCAAATTTATTATAAAAGGGAAAGCTTGCTTGCTCTTTATCGTCACTGTATAATAAGTATGTTTTTACAAAAGAAAAGTATATGAGTATTATATCCGTTATCTAGTACCCGCGACACAAGCGTTTGCTTAGTGTGGGGCTAGATGGCGATGTGTGCAATGTCCCGGAGTATTTATTTATTATTTACTTACCATCGAGCGTTAGGTCAAATAAGAACAAATAATAAAAATATGGAAGCATATAAAAATAGATTGAACCAAGGGAGTAATAAAGTAAAAGTTGAACTCAGAGCGATTAAAACGGGAAATCATTACGAACGAATCTCCACAATACCGTCCGAGAAGAAACTTTGAACGCATCCATTTTACAATTTCACCGTTCTATATTCAAAGTTCCGTTATCTATGCAATGTAACTTTCCCGCCAATCGCAATCGTCGAACGTCAATGTCTGCGGTGAAGAAATTAAAAGTTTGTCAGTTTGCCCCGGGCGGCCGCCGGCGCCGGTCGTCCGATAGTTTGATTACTGAAATGTCAGGGAAATTCCAACTTGTCTTCTCAGATACAGCTTTGATAAAGCATGGCTCGGAATATTTTAACTGCGACTGACGTCGATGTCAATTATCTCGGCTTTGATCAATTGGATGCGGGATTTTATTATTTCTATTTGAAATGTCGGGGATGTCTGCAATGTTTTATTTAATATTTAGGAGAGAATAAAATACTGGCGCCCAACGAGGGACAAACTGATTTATTGTTATTTAAGATTTAAAAATTACTAGTGATCTAGTACATTTAAGAATTGTAAAAGACAAGATTACTGATATGAGATAGAGTTTAGTAAATGGTTAATAATTCTTAAACTATCCTAACTGAGGCTAAGTAATGTTTAGTTTAGCATTATTTTTAGTCCACATGTTTCAAATCGCTATTTTGACTTACACCTTCATTACATGTTATTTTTTTACTTAAGACTATCACCAATATTTCATGTGTTAACACAGCTCCATCCACCGGCGTCACTTGTCGACTCCAAGTTATAATTTGATAATCCCCGCGTTCTTTCTGGAAGTTTCCTCGATATGAATAATAAGGCAGATATTGTGGCGCCCAACACGGGGCTCGCTTATTTGCCTATTTATTACACAACTTTTGCTTTTTGAATAAATAAATAAGGCTTAAGTGATGAAGAGGGTTGCTTAATGAAGTGGGTAGAGATATTATATCGTTAGTTTATAAAATTATATTGTAGTTATGATCATAATGCAGTGTTAAGCGGGTTTACAGTTAAAATACTGAGTAAATACATAAAAATGTTTAAAAAATTAGACACTTACACACATGAAACATTAAGAAATATGAAAAAAATGTCAATGTTTCAATTCTATATCTTATTATCTAATTGTTATTTCTAACACTTTACTCAACAGAATAAAAATAGGCAAGACACATACCTAAAATCACAGTCCTAACAAATTCCCAGCATAGACTAAAACAATCTTCGCAAAAAACAAATGCATTCTTACACACCCATTGAGGGCATAAAAGTACTTCATTTCATTTGGCGGCGGAACCCTTGAGAAATCAGGGTTCCCGGCGATATGAGAACATAATTGGCCCGTTCTAAGGCACACTGGATTAATTGGACGGAGCTAATCTTGCGGCGTGTTTTAAATGGCAGGTGAATGAACTTAATGCTAGGTGGAATTGGTAGGCTGGTAAATTAAGTAGTTTTTTTTGGGATGAGAGTTTTTTTTTTAGTTATGCTAATTTTCAATGGCTTGATTCGCAAAATAATCAAAAACCGTTTAAATTAATTATGCACTAGTTACTATTGCAATGTACACATGTACGTACAAACATTGATTTCCTTCCAAGGACTTATTCAACCCTTCCGTTAGGTATTTAAAAAAGGATAGATTTTAGTCCAACGTTTCCAAAAATAAAGAACAGGAAATCGAATTTGAAAAAGGAACATTAGATCACGCTGTAATCATTTGAGAAGAGCACTGATTGGCCGACCGTATTGTCATAGAATACGAATAAGTGGCGCAGACAGAAGGTGCATTTTGCACAAAGGTACAGAAATATGTGTCCGGTGCTAAACATTAACGATTATGGCCAAGTCACGTCTAATTGCGAACGTGGATCGGTTTGTGCAGGAAGGAGCCGGTTGTTATGTAACTAGTGCAACTGCGGTTATCACTAGTATGGATGTATAAATAATAATATTTTGTAGATTATGGAAATAATGAGGGAACAAGGTTAACAGTTTTTTCTTGCAGTGATTTGTCCTTTATCTATATATATTCGATTAAATTAAGTTATTCGATAGGCATTCTTGCCTGAATATAAATATTTTATTAAAACTAATTGGATACTAAATTATCTCTTAACATAATTACAAAAACGAACAGTCAAACTTTAGCAAATAAAAAGTAACTACCTAATTTGGTTCGCTGTGGCACAAGCCGGTCCCAGCTAATTGTAAGCGCACGTTATCACGAGACAAACGCGTTGGCTGCGCAACGCATAACCATTACCGCTCGGCGCGAAATTAGCGCCTTTTTGCATACCGCCCGATACTTCTGCAGCTTTTATTCTTTGACCATTTCTGTTTCGGTTATCGGCGTAATTGGGTATTATTGTTTGGTTTTTACAAAAATTAGGATGTTTGTATGCTAACGGTTTGTAAAGTTTTTTAAAAGAATGTTTGTTACAATGTAAAGTTGATAAAAAGATTTAGATATTGAGAACGTAGAACAAGTTTTAGGTACTTGATTAATTTGAATGAAATTTTAATTTATACAGTCTTGTTTATTCAAATCAGAAACAATAAATAATGGACATGATAGTGTTTTTCTTACTTTACAGGATTCTCGTTTGCAAGTTTCAACTACTTCTATAACTCATAACACATTTAAATTAAAAAATAGAATTTTAAGTATACGAATAATTTTTATAGATATAAAATCCATCTCGACATTATTTTCTTCTAAAGAACAAAAAAGCAATAAAACACAGAGAGTACAAATCTTGAATGACAAGCACAATCGGGCGATTTTAATTACCAAACAAAAGGATTCTAAAGAATGGTCCGAACTAAAAATCACCCTTTCTGTTCCGCGTTGCAATCGGTTAAATGGTTCGAAATTAATAGCGTTATAATTAATTTGGGGTGAGTTTGGGTTTAATTAGTGGCGTCTTGAAGGTGTGAGGAAGGGTGAGAGAAGTAGAAGAAAAATATGTGGTGAGATTGCTGTGAAAGCAAATGTTAAAAGATAAATGTATGTGGTATATGCAATTTAATATTAAAACTTTCGTGAGACATTTTATTTTATGTTAACTAAACGGTTTTCACTCACGTGATATTCGCGTTTCGGATGTAATGACACCCATCTTCAGAACGTGCATTCTGGGACCGCGGCAGCAGAATTACACGTGAGTGAAAACCTTTTAGTTAACGTATTGATATGCAATTTAGCATAAAATCCTCCCCATTATGTTGTATGCTTTATATTAATAAAGATCTTTCAAATTTGTGTAAATAATTTGTTTTGTAAAAAGTATAACATATGCGACCGTAGTGTATTATTATTTTTACAAACTAGTGAACACCCGCGGCTTCGCTCGCATTATTTTGAGATGAAAAGTAGCCCATGACACTTCTTAAACCTCATACTACCGACATACTAAATATCATGGTAATCCGTTCAGCCGATTTTGTGTTATGAGCGTATAAATAAACAGAAACAAAGTCAAACAATCTAAAAACTGCTGATACTGTTCTGTTATGGATTTAAAGTATACCCAATTTTTTTTCTAATATCTTCTATGTTCAGTATAGATAGATATAGATAGATCAAGCAAGATGTTTTATAATAGATCAAATATTAATTCGATACTTTTGAATACAGAATGAGGAATAGAAATTGTAACATAAGCACCATAATAACATATTTAGAGCCAAATTTCTTATAATTTAAATGGTATTTGCTTATGTACTTTGTTTATATACTTCGGTAAGACCACTTTATTGAAATGTGTTTTAAATAAATATTATGAAAGCCAAATTAAATGTATGAAAGTAAGTGCTTTCATTCCAGCGAGCTTTTACATCGCTACGCTCAATAATATAGTTAAGAAAAAACAGCCTTCGACAAATGACAAGATCGCAACCTGTTACAAATTGGGCGCATTAATATACTCGGGAGATGAACACACTCTTTGAGAGAGAGCATAGATTATGCTTATTATTTAAATATAAAAAAATACTGTGTAAATAAAAAAATACTATGCTTAGATTTATGATGAAACTTTTTTTTTTAACATGAAATAGGCTTACGCTTGACTACAACTTGCCTGATGTTAAGCAACGTTATAGTCTACGATGTAGCGCGCTTGCCTAGAAGAAACCGGTTTACTCTCGACTTGAAGACCGACAAATTATAGTTCAAGGGGAATAGAGATTCGGGCAAGGAGTTCCACAGTTTGGCTGTTCGCACGATGAAAGTCGAAGCAAAACGCTTGGTGCGAGTCTTTGGAACCTCAACTGTATACCGGTGCCTCTTTGCCGTGCCTCTACTCGTGCGATGGTGAAATGGGGCTGCAGGAATTAAATTATGCAATTCCTCCGCACACTCCCCGAAATGCAACCTGTAAAAAACCGAAAGACTGGCCACCTTACTACAAACTAATATAACTGAGCTATATAATGTGTATTCAATAATACAAACTTCAGACATTTCCATTTTGGATTTAATATATATACCATAAAATGATTCCTTTACCTGGTGGCCTAATCTCATAAATTAACTGTTTTTTAAACTGCACCAAGTCTTGTAGCTGCAAACATCACGCGTGATGCTTGTGAACTGGCGCAATCGTAAAAAAGTAACCTTTAAAAATTAATTTAATTTGAAAAACTCGCTCCTTGTAATAGCGTAGGAAGTACATTAGAGGAAGTCGCATCACTTCGGTAGCAAGTGTCGAACGCTCGTCTTGCGGTGCCTCGCTGGCTCGCATCTAGGTCGCGCAGCAGGACAGAAGTTCCTTACCTGAAAATATATCGTTTATTTTTAAATTTGGTAACTCAATATCATAATATTTATGTCCTGTACATATTTTTTCCTTTTTTATTAATTGTATAAAGTATTACACTTTTTATATAGTAGTTTAATAATTTACGTTTAGTTTTGTCTTGTAACATTGAAGTTTTTGACACAATCTCATGTAGTCTAATAAGTTGTACTCATGACTTGTAATTGTATTAAATTGTACTTGTGTTAATGTTTGACTACAGCACACCTACCATTCCAACCTATCGTTAAGTTTATTACCATTTTTTTCACCTAGCTGCACAACATCACACCGAGCCACTACTGTCAGTCGAACGGCTCGGTTTAATTCCCTCACAGTGGTGATGGAGGAATGTTGATTAAACAGCTGATCGACGTCAGGTGCCCACGTCGATAGACAGGTAAAAGTAATAAGAATAATTAGAAATGTGTTTTTTTTAATAAATTTCAAATTCTCCATGCATTGGCAAAAAATGCATTTTTTTTTTGGAAAAATGTATGTACTCATATATTCACAAAATCTGGGTTAAAGCTAGATGAGTTTAATTTTAAATAATGCCTGCGTCTTCAGTTGTGGAATGTAGATTAAACAAATGATCGACGCCAGGTGCTCAATTCAAATACCAGGTAGAATAGTGAAGAGGATAGTGATTTTATACAAAAACTAGTGGACGCCTGCGGCTTCGTTCGCATTATTTCATAAATGCGCGATGAGTGTTTTAATAAACAGATAAACAGACAAAACATAAAAATTGTTGAAGGGTCGTTCTAAACAAGTGATTTATTTTTATCGTGTGATTTTTTATTTTCAACGATATAGCCATATACTCAGTGCTATTTAAAACATAACCCATTTATGTAACATATACGTGAGTGGACGTCAAATTAAATAAAAATATACTGAAATATTTAAGGTTGAATTTTTGTGAGCCCACCGTTATGATAAGTGTGCACCGAATTAATAAAAATGACCACTGAAATGATAAAAATGCCCACCGAAATTATAAAGTGTACAACAAAATGAAATAAGTTCACCGAAATGATAGAAGTAAGAATAAATGTTTAGGGTTCCGTACTTTGTTAAGTTCGATTATAACTAATTTATTTGATAAAAATGCTATCATTAATACCTAAATTGATAACTTAATTAAATTAGTAACAATACCAGGATAATTTTGAATTGTAATTAATTCAACCCTCTGAACATATATACAACTAGTGGGTGCTCGCAGCTTCGCTCGCATTAAGAAGTAAAACTTGCATCCCCTATTTCACCCCTTTAAAAGTGGCATTTCCAAAAATCATTTCTTAGCGGATGCTTACGTCATAATATTTACCTTCATTCCAAATTTTAGCACGATCCGTCCATTGTTTTGGGCTGTGCGTTGATAGATCACTATATCAGTCAGTCAATCAGTCAGTCACCTTTGAGTTTTATATATTTAGAAAAGTAAAACATCAAAATTCCAAATGAACTGTTATATTTTTCTACCAACTTTTATGAAATCGACTCTCATTATATTTAATTTACTTAAGAGTACAAATAGTTAACTGAAAGGTATTATTTTCTTATTAATTTATAATTCAGTTTTTTTTTTATTTCACTAATCAGACTGTTTTGTCATCATATTTCTGCATCGCAGCACATGTTACAGTTACCTACTAGGAACATAAAAAATATAAAGCAATCATTTCTGATAACTACATCAAATGACTTAGACTTTTTCGTACAAAAAAACCTAACAAAATAATATTATTAAAAAAATTAACAATTCAATCAAAAATTACATAATTTGACGGTGAAGACGAAGATCTTCTTGCTGTTCTGTTCACAAATTTGAACTTGATATCTTCTGCGCTGTCAATATAATTTTTCCGTCCGTTTTATAATATATACCTACATGATATATTGATAGGTGCAGACTGCAGATAGCTTCGTTTGTTAATCTAACCCCCACTATAGGTTAAATGTACATCACAAAATTATGGTTTCATATTTGACACAAGGATCTCTGACCAGTATTTCAGTCCACCGAATCCACTGAAATGATAACACCGAGATGATAAAATTTAGGTTAATTTCAATTTATCAAGAAAATAAAACCATTATGAAATAAGTACACTACTGAAACAAAACAGTTCTTATAGCGAATTTAAAATAAAAATATGAAAAAACTTAAATATTGGCCACCGAAATTAGAAAAAAAATGTCCCCACATCACTGAAATGATAAACTTTCTTTTTTAGTGGGAATCCAGAACGAGTTGTAACAGGTGCATATGCACTGGGAGCTTGAGCTGGACTGATTCGAGGTAGGGAATAGGTGCGGGGCGTAACAACGCAATGTTGACGGAGATAATCGACTAAAACTTACTGTCCTCCGAAATGATACTTTTTTTTGGGACAAAAGTTAACTGCTTGTCAAATGTTTGGGAAAAGAGATAAATAAACAAAAATAGATTTTTTTGATAGACGATATTGTATGTATATGATAATTAAAAAAAATTAAGTCCTAATTATTACAATATTTGCAGGTGTACATATTTTATAAATGGATTAGGGACTGGGACAGGCCACCGTGATGATAAAATGACAGTTTGATATTTTTTTTATTACTTTTATAAATAATTTACTACTTATCCATTTTTTTGTCAATATAGAGAAGTACTTACACTACATAAACAAAGTATAAAAAAACATAAATGAGCAAAGTGCACAACCGTTCTCAGCATTCCCGTCGTTTTTTTTGCTTTTGAGATTCACCCTGAACTGTGAGAAAAAAAAATTACCTAACTAAGGTTTTTTTTTCATTAATAAATATACTCAAGCTCATATTAAAGACTTGCCAAGTGGTTCATTAGAAATATTTATTAAAATTAAAATTATTTGTTAAACAGATAAGCAAACGTTTGGTCCTTGTCATTGTCACAGGAGATCTCAGGGCTGGCAGCTATTTTTCTCAACGATTGAGTCTTTCTATTCAAAGAGGAAATACTGCCAGCATCCTGGGATCCTGCCGCACAACGACAACATGGACGGTGTGCTGATTTTTTTGTAAATATCTGTTTTCTTTTTATTATTATTTTTGTTAGTTTTTCTGTATGTTTAAGTCTTTTTTGTATATACTTGTAAAATATATGTATGTCGGCGCGTTTAATTCGAAGAGTGTTTAAGTTGATCTTAATGTTTGATTCGGAGAGTAGGCGAGTTGGTTTCAATGTCACTGTCAGCTGTCACAATGTTCGAAATGTGTTATAATGTTTGTGTCACTGTCAATAACGGCTGACATTGACTTGAGACTAACTTCGGGGTCCTGCTCTGACGCAACAACCAGCGCTAGTGCCGTGCGAGTGACCGCCATTCTTGCTTGGGACGGCAATCGGTTCGCATCGCGTTGTGGCGTTACGTGTTGGTTGGAGTGTCGACCGAATTAGTGTAATTAGTTATCAGACAATCTACCTACAGTTGTATTTCATAGTTTAACCTCCAACAAATTGTAATATACCATCAATAAGTTGAAGTGCTACGTTTTATTTCTCCATGCCCCAATACCCATGCCCAGCCGGTAGAATTACTATTATGGATAATGAAGATGCTCCGCCGTCCCCACATCAGAAGTGGGATGATGGCAAAAATGGAGAAATAATTGATCGCCGAGAAACACAATGGGAGCCATGCATGTTCTGCCTACGTGAAAATCAGACCCACGAACATTATCAATTCTTCGTGTCAATGAACAAAAACGTGTGAAAGATAAAAAGCAGTTGGGATTTGAGTTTTACTGAAACTTATCAATGCGGCAACGATAATCCTCGGACCAGAGAAGACCATAAAGCGATTTCATAATTGCGTTGAAATTTACGAATACGTGTGCTGTGAATTGAAAGACAAGATTTGCTGTTCGGATTTGGTAGGAATTTTATATCTTCTAATTGGAAATGTCGTACAAGAAAGACTACGAAAGAAACGACAAAAAATATTGACAAGCAAGAAGATTACAAGATATGGACCGCATCGTGAGGGAGTACAAGAGCAGCGCCTGCAGCAGACTCATGCCACGTCGCAGTGATGCGCGATGCCGCTGCAGTGGCGTGCGCTCCGGGCAGCACATGGAGCAGCGGTGGTGGCACGCGGTCGAGCTGCCGCGGCCCATGGAGCAGCAGTGGTCGCATGCAGCCGGGCGGCCACGACACATGGAGCAGCAGTGGTGTCACGCGGCCGGGCGGCCACGGCACATGAAGCAGCAGTGGTAGCACGCGGCCGGGCGAGCGCAGCCAGGGTCGAGTGGTGACTAAGTGCAGCGTGCAACTTCATCGGATATCAAAGGTGATATTGTTTAAATTCATTACGTTTCTGGTGTTGAATGCTCTTTTGTCGAAGTAAGATTTGGTTGCAATTTGTTATAAATGATTAAAAGGCGTTATTGAGAAGAACCATACCAGTTAATACGAGCATACAGCACTATAAATGTTGCGGTACGATTAAGTATTGTATTTTTTTGTAGAAAATTTATTGCCAATTTGCTGATAACTGTTAGTGCGTAGCTATTTTATGATTGTGCAGTGCTAAATAAGTGGCAGTTCATTTTATGCCACATAATAGGTCAGCTGTGCACTGTGAAATTTAATTGAAACTCAAGATTCAATCAAAATTAACATTGTCATAGTTTTAACTTAGTAGTCTTTTCCTATTTTACGCAAGATATTTCTGTAAAATCAGGTCTTGACAGGATTCGTTGAGATTTTTCTGTTATCAGTCCAGCTTTTCTGGGAGTCGTGTCCGTTAGAGATTGAATTTCAAGATAATATATACTGTGCAAATAAAATGCAACTGAATCTTAAATCATCCCTGTTTAAATGGCCCATATTAGATGCCTCAGTACTGGCGCGTATCCGTTTCTGTTTTCAGGATGCTGTTGTCACTCCTCGCACCCAGCCAGTAGCAAGTGGTGCCGCCTTCTTGCTGATCAGCACCGCCAGGGCAGGGATGCTGTCGGCGTGGTTTGGCGCGTACATAGTCTGCCCGAGACACTTTGACCATACTCCCGGTGAGCTCGTTTCCTTTTGGTTACTCATTAGTGAATAGTAAAACAGTCAATCAATTTCTGGGTACTGCGAAAGGATTAGAATAGAAGGCATAGTAATACAGCACAGGTACCCACGTTTTGAAAAGATAGATAGTTAAAATCAGATTCATAAAGATGTTCACGAAAATCTGGGCATAGTGCCTAGGGGTCTTGATGGCTTAATAGAAGTAGGTAGTTACCTTTTTGATTAATTATGTTGACGATGAGGAGGAGGAGGCCGAGACGGCGGGTCAGAGTTAAAGTAATGAGGAGGTTTCATCAGACGATGATACGATTTGGTTGCTAGTTCGCACACAATGAGCGCCACCTCGGCGACCCTCTCAGCATTGGGAAGTGAATTAGAGATTTAATTTTGAGATGTGACTTTGTTACGTATCATTCAACACCATTGCTTAAGAGTTAGTTGGTTTCACGTCAGATGAGATAACGTCACGTCGTATGAGATGCCGTCGGGTAGAAGCTAGAGATTTGGCGATATTTGCATGATGTCAAATATTGTCGTAGAGAGGTGCTCCGACTGCAGGGCTGTCCGGTGCTCCCTTGTCGTTACCTGAGAGTGGCGATCTTGGTAGTGGGGGCACCCTGCAGCGTTATGATAATATTCGCACGATGTCGAATAGTGTCTTGGGGTGGAGCTGCAGCTGCAGGGCTGTCCGGTGCTTCCTTGTCGTTGCCGGTGAGTGGCGATCTTGGTGGTGGGGGCACCCTGCAGCGGTACGGTCATATTCGCACGAGGTCGAATAGTGAAGTTTTGTGTGATAATTAACTTAGTTGAAACAACATCTTGACGTGATCTCAATTTCTCGAAGCCAAATGTAGATACTGATAATATGTGCGTGTACTGAATGATATCTTTCGAAATTGTCAGGATAGACGAGCGAAATGACATTTGTGATCCCAGTTGTGTCTTTTCTTTAATTCCAGGTCATCTGCTGCTAGAGAAAACGGATCGCACGAGGACGTGCGAATGTCAGTCTGGCCGTGTCGGCGCGTTTAATTCGAAGAGTGTTTAAGTTGATCTTAATGTTTGATTCGGAGAGTAGGCGAGTTGGTTTCAATGTCACTGTCAGCTGTCACAATGTTCGAAATGTGTTATAATGTTTGTGTCACTGTCAATAACGGCTGACATTGACTTGAGACTAACTTCGGGGTCCTGCTCTGACGCAACAACCAGCGCTAGTGCCGTGCGAGTGACCGCCATTCTTGCTTGGGACGGCAATCGGTTCGCATCGCGTTGTGGCGTTACGTGTTGGTTGGAGTGTCGACCGAATTAGTGTAATTAGTTATCAGACAATCTACCTACAGTTGTATTTCATAGTTTAACCTCCAACAAATTGTAATATACCATCAATAAGTTGAAGTGCTACGTTTTATTTCTCCATGCCCCAATACCCATGCCCAGCCGGTAGAATTACTATTATGGATAATGAAGATGCTCCGCCGTCCCCACATGTAAATATTAGTTAGTTATTGGCAATTAATACAAAGAGGTTCATACAGCAAATGATTTATATGTTTTGTTAGCAAAAATGTAAGCTGCGTACATTTCAGTTTCACATCAAATAACAAGATCTCTTCAGCAACATTAACCTAATAACCAAAACAGCGATCTCAGCTAATCTCGCAAACAATACAAATTTGAATTTGAACAACATCTGATTTGTACCAACAAAGGCAAAGTTTCAAACGCAAAGGATTCTCATTTGTACAACTCAATACAAAATGGCGATAGCATCTAAATAACGTCAGCGAACTCATATTAAAAGGCCCAAAATGCCGATAAAACATAGATGTGGATTATTGTTGCTAGATATGATACCTAGATCACGGCATAAGATTATCCTTTGCTAAAGACGGGTACTAACCTAATTCAATTGCTTTTTTAATGCTTGGTATATATTATAGCGGAAATATTTATTATCCTGCTATTTACAGATATTTATGTATTATCAGTAAGGAATCAATAACTACTTTCATAATGGATTCTCGTGAATGCTTCGTAAGAAAAAAAAAACTATTTTTGTCATATGATGTCATCAACATTACTTTACTATTTTTGAACGATGATGATGGCTTATTTTTTAATCAATATAAAGTTAATTCATAAAAAAATATGTGCAAATAAGGAAAATTGTTTGTTTCCCAGGCACAAGAAACCTTTGCCTACTACAGCAACATATTTATGTATGCACTTTTATCTATTCAAACTAGCTGTGCCAGCGACTTCGTCCGCGTGGAATAGTTATTAATTATTAGTTATTAAGCCCTTAAAAATGAATAATTTCCCCCCTTTTTTCCCACATTTTTCACGGTTTCTTCGCTCCTATTAGTTGCAACGTTATGTCTATAGCCTAAAGCCTTTCTCGATAAATGGTCTATTCAACACAAAAATAATTATTAAAATCGCACCAGTAGTTCCTGAGATTAGCGCGTTCAAACAAACTCCTCAGCTTTATAATATTATAGTATGGATTATATAATAGTTCAACTTTTGAAATACCACATCCAGCCACTCCCTACATCCCCAGACACCTTATATTATCAGGTATTGGATACTGTTGCTAATCCGAGTTGGAAATGAAGGTGACTGAGATCACATCTTCAGAAGGCTGCAGGTAGCCCTGGAGATCACACTCAACTGGCTTTAATGGCGCGAGGGTAATTGGATTTCACAGAGTGTTTGGTAGGTTGAGATTTTATGTACGAAAGGAGTTATCCACCACTGGTTAAGGCTGTGAAGAAAAACAAATCTAGGTAGGTATATATCACTGTTTAAGATTGTTGACAAGGATTTATACTTAAAGTTGAAATTTTGACAGTAGTTAATTTAGTAGGAATTTATATTTATTTATATGTATAAACTTTTTATATGTACCGCACAAATTATTTTCATGTAAGACTAGATTATTTCGGATGAATTATTTACAATTGGCTGATCAGGTAGCATTAGCAATTTTTTTTACGTTTTATTTTATGGTCAAACTCAAGTCTGTGATACCTATGTACTTTCGCGAGTATATGAAAGCTATCTAAGCAAAAGTATCTACAGTACCAGTTAGGTACTCTATTCTCTGTCTAACACAGGTTTTTGAAAATATTAATCAAATTCATATTGTTCAAGCTGTGTACACTCACCTGAGGAATTTGTTCTGGTTCAAAACCAGTTTTGAATGTGTATTTGGCTTATATATGAAGTCATTCTGTTATGTGTACCTTTATAATTAAATAAATAAATAGATACAAAAATGTCATCAATAGAGAAAGTGATGATACTTCAAACAGCTTTCTTCTTCTCATCCAATAAGAGTGGCATACTCTGGTGTCAAGAGTATGTCACTAATGTGTCGAGATTATCAGCCGCCCTAAGGGCCTCTGACATGGCTTCACGATTGCCGTGCTAGACAACCAGCCGGGACCTACAATTTAACGTGTCATCCGACCCAGTCTTACAGATCAACAGATAAACAAACCTGAAACTAACACCACCCTTTCCTTCGCTTCAATCCTCATTGCGTAACAAAGCAATGAAAATCGAATCATCGATCCAACCCTGCTCGGGAGCTACAAATCAGACACAGTTCAAACATCTTGGGGTACTTGGGGCCCTCTTACAGAGTTGAGTTATTTGCCCAAGTTATCGGGGCCCCGTTTATCACGCACTGTCACATTTAATAATAATTAATGATAATTGCCTTCTAGCTTAGAACAAAGGCGATCGGCCGATTCCTCTAAGTTATTTCAGTTTAAGTTGGAACACTTGGAATTTGAGTATGAACAGTATCTTGTGGAGTTTCGCTTTTGTGTGCGAGAGAGGCGTGGAGTCGAGCCGTGACTATTGAAGCTGCAAGAATTAGGTTTGGATTTTTAAGATAATGCTGTCAAATTAATTTATTTATTTAATAATAATTAAAACGGTCGCAACCAATTACATTAACTATTTCATACTCACTCAATTACTTAACAATGTCATATAATAATTAAAATATAATTAATGGACTGAATTAATGGATGCTAACTTCACAAAACAAGAAAATGGCTGAGAAGAATAAAAATAAATACTTAAATTATTTCCTATAAACTTCAGAAAATAGTCATCAAAATTTCAGTGACGTCTGTTTTAAAAATGTTTAAACACTAGGCATTTTATATATCCGAGTATTTTAATCAAACAATTCCTCATTGACATAAATAAATAGATAATAACTATATTATTACACACTATGCAGATGAATAATTGTACGCAGTGCTATTTTAATCAATTTCAGTAATTGGTAAATATATTAACTTAGGTAATAATTCACGTCAAAAATACCCTAATGTTGTTAATGTGCAGTGTCTATGTCTAGTGCGCTGATTTAGGCCATTGAAACCAATTAATTTGAATTTAATCGTGATTTTCTTTCAACGTAGCTAAAAACTTACAAAAAGTAAGACATCTCCACAACCCAAGCCCCTATTCATAATCACTTAGCAATGCTAAACGGTCGCGACAAGGTAAACAATATGAGTCGCAACTTGCACTATAACTCACGACAGTTAGTCTGTAGAGCAAACTGTTTTGTTTGAGCTCCCATACTGACATACTGCTGTATTGTGTGTACAGGACCCGCGGATGTTTCTAATGTTGTGTTAACTTGGGTCTTGTAAGCGGTTTATTTTTCTTTGAAAAGTTACTTAAGTCTTCTAAAACGATGAGCAATTTGACGTTTCGTTCGTACCATCAAATCTGTATAACTAAACCATCATTTGAATTAGGAGTTGTTATATTTTATAAACAGGTACCCGGAGTGTCATATGACAATAGTAGTAAAATGTTTGTGTGGTGTGTGTGTGTTTTTTAATTTTTAACTAGAACGGGGTTGCACTTAGCTATAGTTTGCCTGATGGTAAGCAAAGGCAAATGGCCTAAGATGGAGCGAGCTTACCCGATAAGAACCGATTCACTCTCGATTTTCACTAACAGGCAGGCCTTAACTTCAGCCACAGTGTGTCAAGGGCAAGCTACTTGTGATCAAGTAAGTAGGTAAACTTCGTGCATTCCATATTATCTGAGTATGTAATATAATTATTTGACATGACCTCAATCGCGAACGAATGTAACTAAGGTAAAACAATAAGAATGGACATTTGCTACATGCCAAGATGCTACTCGTATATCCAAGCAACGGAAGCGCCATCTTTTCCAAGTTTCCTTCCATCCCGACGTAACGTCCTCCAGATAAAGTATCGCCACTAAATCCAGAGTTATAAATTTATTTTCCCATACATTACAGTTATTAATCTTAGAAGAGCTATATAAAAGGACATACGTTATTTTTATTGTTGCCATTCTGTATGTAAGTTAGTGCCCAATGAAGTAAATAAAGGATGTAAATCATTCGCTTATTATTTATGGTTGGTTAAGGATGTGATGATAATGTTTATGTTTTATGTTATGTTGCCAAGTCATTTTGGAATATTGTTCAGATTCAATTATTTTCTTCTTCTTCTTCCTATCGAATGAGAGTGGCCAACTCTGGTATCGAAAGTTTATCAAGCCACCCTAAGGGCCTCTGGCATGGCTTTACGACTGCCGTACTAGACAAAAAAATAAAACATTTTATTAAAAAAGACTTTATTTTAATATCATTCATTATCAAGAACAAAGAGACCACACATGCAAACATGTATTAGGCACCTACCAAAAAAAATCAAATCTTGTCATAATTTGGCCTTAAAATCTGACTTACAAAACAAATTCAGAAGTGTTTACATTTTTTGAAGTAAATTTTAGCAATTATGTGTATATTTCATGATCATCTCCAATTACAACTAATTGTAAACTTATTTCGAATATTTTAGCATATTTTTTTTTTACAAGAAATAGGTTTGCACTTGACCGAATATAATATTGTAAACCGGTAGCTGGTTGCTTCGGTACAGGCTTCTAGCCTAGTGAAGCAATCGATAGATATGTCTTTAATATGTAAACCTATTTCGTTAAAAAATATATTTTCATTTTCAATGATTTTAAAATTATTTCCATTTTTTTTTATTTCTACGACCTTATATTCTTATGTTTATTTAAAATGACTTGAAAATTCGAGCCATAGCAATTAAATTGATAACACCTGTTCTTCATTTTAATGACCAATTTAACAAGAAAAACTATAACTTTGGAGCTTCCAAGCGGGTCCATAAAGCGGCCACTAAGTGCTTTGAGCTTATTTACAGTTTCACCCGTTAATAGAAGAACAGCTTATCTATCATAGCTCTGCAGCCATAATCATCATAAATAAACGGGGCAGAGGAATTATATGCAGAGAAGAGAATATACTGAAGCTGCAGAATGGTAATGCAACACTAAGGAATCATTTATAAAAATCTACCAATATAAAATTTCCGCATTAAAAAAATCAGCTATATGGTTAGAACATGGTATGAATGAATGTGAGAAATGTATTTTGAGGGCTATTAATAAAGTAGTAGGTATTTAGATCAATAATGGATAAGTGCCTTATTAATTTTTCGTTTCAGTTATTTGAGTCACAGACCATGGTGTCGAAATTTTGAGATAGTTTTCATTTCATGGTGAAATCCTTGTTTTTTAACCCGGGTCACATGCGATCTTGGTTTTCTTAGATAGGGACATACTTACATATAACTGGGATTTCAATTCGGAAATAAAAATTAACATATGATGATTGTTTAAACCGAACAAAATTCTGTCAATTTTCTGTTCCTCTGCAAAGCACATCATTTCAATGAAAAATAGTGTTCGTTTTGAGCTATACGTACCTACTGTTATGTCTTTGCTCTAAATACTAATTGATCTAAGCCGTGAAATAAAGGTAGCGAGGTAAATTCGCGCATTAACCGGCCCGCGTCATTCGCCGTGAGTTATACCGTCTACCCAACATTTAGGCAAACCAACGGCATTAGCATTAATTTAAAATATTATTTATTGTTTGTAGCTTATTCCTGGAGGAGCCGGGAAGAGGTTTGGATGAGACACAATCATTATTATATACCAATAACTATTGAAATAAAAAGCCAATTTTACCAAAATTAATATAATTCAAATAACGTCAAAGGTCATGGAACATATTTCCTGTGTGTATTTTCTGTCTGTTTGCTTTGATCACTTTTTTCTGTACGCACCAAAGCGAGTTACCTACTTAATTCATTTTTTCAGAAAAAAAAACAAAATTTATCATTTCTATAATTATATGGAACCAATTCATTTTCATTTCTACATATTTTTAATTGATTCAGTAAGTCAATGAATATAGTTAAATAAGTGTTAATTTTTTACATCAAATTAACTAAAATGACATTTGAAAAGTTACTACGAAGTTGAAATATAAATTAGCTACAAACACCAACTGTTCCAGCAATAAGGTGTTAAGGCTTGCAATAGTGCACACTTGTATTAGTACTTCGAACCTCGCCGCCATGTTGATGATCTCGTTAAGGGGAAGATGACACCAAATGACCGTAATTATACCCAGTTAAGGCAACTTAAGGGGGGTAATCACCCCGGAGGCTGTTTTTGCCGAATTCGGCTGAAATTTACAGGCGTCTCGCGTTCGCTTTGTTTATTAAAGTTTTTTTATTGTTATTGTTTTGGTTGTAATTGGTGTTGTATTCAACAAGAGTGGATATCTGGTAGGGTCGGTCGTTTGAAATATGATTAGATAACGTTTATTTTCAATTTAATACTAAACTAAGACTTTAGAACAACTGTAAATATAAATTTAGTCATTATATGAAATGATTCTTTTTCTAAGTTAAATAAACGTCTGTTATTTAAAACAAATTATAATAATATGTCACATATACAATGTACGTACATACGTATATCAAGTCAAACCTGTAATTCATGAACAACTAAAAAATATATAGGTATATACATATATAACTATTTTTATAACCATTGTATTAGACCATAGGCTTAATTTAGCATCAGGCAGGTGAAGTCAAGCGCAAACAACGCAAACAAATTTTCACTCGCCCTAACTACCAGGCTCCAAAAACTAGCAACAGATCATAAAGCTACAAATCAGCTCACAAAGCGGGCGCACAGCTCGTTTATTCCACCTGGGCGCGCTCTCGTAAACATTCGACAAGAAAAGCAAAACGTATGTGCAGCATCGGCGGTAAAGCCGGGAGCAAATCTGGCCGGATAGCGGGCCTGATCGACAAATCCGGCAGATTACGCGCCGATACCCCGCCATGTTTATGAGACAAGCGCCGGACTCACCGGACTGCGGGTAGGGGTGGTACTCGTACGTGCGTGATGTGCGTAGTTGCGTAGGTGTATATTATTTGTACATTATTTTAATGTATTTTTATTACTTTATGTAAGATATTGTCAAAATCGATGGCAGGCTGAAAGCAGGTAAATTTCAACGTAAATGTAGATTCATTGCTATTATGCATTTACGTTGAAATTTGCTTGCTTTTGGCCTGCGATCGATCTTATTTTTTTTTCTTGATTTGGATAGGATAAAACTTGTAATATGACTGAAGTGTAACAACATGTATGAACAACAAGCAACCTTGAGGACTGCATCTTTTATTTATAATGATGTGTATACACATACGTAATACGTAAACAATTCAAGATAATTCACAAGACCCTTGTAGCTCACATTAAACCAGACAAATTTATAAGATGCAATAGAAAGACTTTGAATTTGTAGGGTTTGTATATAAAAGAAGAATAAATTGGCCTTAAAACCTAACAACTATAGTCTGACATCTTTATCCAATATTCCTTACCATTTATACGCCATACTGTCCGCAAACACAAACAATTCAACCAATAAACACTAACTTAAACTCGCAAACTTTCAAAAATGGAACGCCGTATCGCGCAATAAAATAAAATAAAAATGTAAATGTTCATGTGTTGGCAACCCTAGCTCGATCCGGCAAGATAGAAGGAAGGTAGTCCGAATAATATTTTGGCTTACAGAACGAGTTCAAGTTTTAATAGTGTGTGTCCATGTTTATGTTATAGGGCCAGGATACAGTCCTTGGAGTGCTCTGATGTACGGGAACCAAGTTTGATTGAAGTTTACTCTTTTGTTTTATTCTCTTGTGTTTGGTTGAGGTTTATGAGTATTGGCTAGGGTTTGTGAGATGCGGTTAATGGTAGTCATGGCTATAAGGATCAAGGTTTATAACTTAACATTTTTGAGGATCGTACATATACATACATGATTTGTTGATAAATGTTAATGATAGACTAGTAATTCTAGATTATTTTATTGGCATGAGATTAAATCAAAGTTATGTAGAAGTCATTGCTGTAGCAGATGATATTACTGGTGATTTTTCCAAAATTATCAAGTGCAATTAATTTCCAAAGAGCAACACCTGATTCAATATTTATTTTTGTGTGCATCAATTTATGTCCATAAAACACCTCTCTACCCATCTAAACTCAAAACAAAATCCCGTCCATAATTTCACAAAATCACGTTCATGCACGTAGCGATATCAATATCTCCTCAATAAATAATAATTTCATAGTCTAATTTAGCATATCAAGGGGTAGAATCGACCCCGGGCAGCCCCGTCGATGTTGTGCCCAGCACCGGACATATTTAAGCTATTTTATTTATTTTCAGATACAAAAGGCCTTATCGGCGGATATATAGCTTTGGAGCCGGTTCCAACTTGGCTGCTTATTGAGAGGATTCATGTTATGAGGAAATGTTTAAAAAAATATCAAATTGTACGGTCTTTAATACATTGTTTAGCTCAATTAAAAAAAAGTTATTTATACCTAATATAACATTGTTTTTTTTAACATTCTAGGAGTTAGAACCCCGGACTCCTACTTGTATTTAGATTCTTGTTTAGATTACATTTTGCCACTTTACTTATATATAAGTAAAAAAGCTGAATTAATAAATTTATATATATTTAAAAGTAAACCAGAATTAAAAGATTTTTGCTATCTGCTACAAAAGGCGACTAGCAGTAAGTTGATGATTAATGATGATTATGATGGCAATTTCACCCAACATCTAGATTACAGCAAAAGTAAGTGTATTTTGAAAGTGTCATTATCAACCAGAGGTCACATAACGCAAATCATAATAACTATAAATAGGCACCTACAAAGCCTCCTACTCGGAACGCTGCACCCCCTGACGTGGTCCCAATAAACCAAGCTTCTCATAGCCACCCGCGTTATCAGACGTTGATGGCCGCTGTAGTTTTAAACACGCGCGCGCCTGTAAATAATCACAGCTTTGTTCCCGACCATAATATCATACGTATAATTACGTATATTAGGGACCACATGGGTTCTGGGGATAGTTTTGGTATGTATGTGTGAATTATGTGTCTAACTGTTGCAATATATAATAAAATTATAACTGGATCATGGCAGTTTCAACTAAATATCAATAATATTAAGGTAGTCAATCAAATGCTCACTTTAAGTACACTTACAATAGTTTCCCATGGACAATCTGCCATACCTAATAAGTAACTTTGTAACTTTTATTGTCTCAATTAGTTTTCAAATAATCAACACATCTTATCTATCTTTCATCATAGTGTCTAGACTTCACTGGCAGTATTCTTAGCTTTTTCTAATTTGCGTAAAACACTTAATATACTCGATAGCCTCAGATAAAACCTACCAAACGGTCCCTAGCCCCACCCGCTAAAGAATCGAAGGTCCCTTTACGGACGGCGCGTCGCAGCCCTATGTAAATCTGCTCGCTGACCACCTCGTAGGCATAGAATACATACTTGTAGACTGCTCGTTAACTTAAAAAAATATATAAGGTTATCAACTTAGCTTGTATGTGTTATTTCGTATAGCTTAAAATTTGCTATCTGTGTACTTAGACTCCGATACAAAATTTGGTTAGGTTATTTTACACTGAGCCGTGAACTTATATAGAAGAAGCTTTTTTTAAAGTAAACGGGTTTGCACTTGGCCACAGCTTGCTTGATGCTAACCAATATATAATAGTTGCTGATGATAAATGTGAACTACAGAACATTGCGAGCATCGAGCTACTGGTTATAGAGTCCAGTGTAGTTTAAATAGATGATTTAATGGGAACAGGAAATAAAGAGTAAAATTTGAAACCAACCCACATAGTGAAAAACACAAAAAAAAACTCTCAGTAGCAGTTGTTTCCTCTCTCTTCCTCAACTTAGTTTATTTTGACCAGCATGCAGTCAGTAGTGTGTTGTGGATTCCAAGGCTTACACATCTGTGCCAGCATAGATCTTTACGGTAACGACCTCCTGCCTTCACGCCACAAAGATATCAGGGATGCAATGGTCCGCTGCATGAGGCTATCTTTACTACCGGCTTGTAGGCGGCGTGCTTTTATTTGAATTGGATAGATGGCGCTGTAAGTCTTTTGGTGAAGAGAAATTGGGCATACAGTGTGAATGTGGCGGTCTTTTGGTGAAAAAAATTATGCCTTACAGTAGTAGAAAAGATATACGTGTGGTAGTTATTCTATCCTAATTCTTGTTTAAATGTGAAAGTTTATGTGTGTACGTGTGTAGGTATGTCTTCGCGCAAAAACTGATAAGCAAATTAGGATAAAATTTGGTACGAAGGTAGATTAAAGCCTGGGTTAACAAAGACACAAACATATCAGGAATGCAATGGCCCGCTGAAGTTGGCCTATCTTTACTATCGGCTTGTATGTCTACGATGTTTGCTTTTTTAAATCGAATAGAGGGCGACTGATGGAAACGCCATCTACAGATGGTGACAGATGATGGAAGAAATCATTATATGAAACACCTAAAATTAAGGTGTGATTGTACGTGAAAAGAGAACATTTTAAATGTTTAATAGTGAGCAAAATTTGTTTTAAATTTTCCTTTGTAATACTTTTATTTTAAAGTTTGGTATGTAATACGGAGGTATTTACCTTGTGGGACTTAACATTATTTCAGGATTGAAATTTGATATTTTTTTATCGTGGTTAGCGTATATACATATATAGCGCATATACAGCGTTATACATAAGCTCAAACTTACATCAAACAGGAGTTGGTATAGTTCAAATTCCGCGCCAACCAAAGCTCAAACTTGATAATGGAATCCCACAAACACAATCCATCCCGACTGGAGCTTACCAGCAATTACACAAAAGACTATAACCGAAATCCATTTGCGTATTTGTTTATACGGAGCAAAGCGCGCCGCAAAGCAAGCTGACGGCGTGAACTTTGCAGGTATTGCAGGTTCCGGCTGGATTACCTGCTTCCGGCAGGTGGAGCAGCTTCTTGTGGTTCACTGAAGCACAGAATACTGAAATACTTATGTTTGTATGTAATATGTTAGATTTGCAAGATATTGCACCCGTGCAATACAGAACGTAACGCCGAGTTGCGTGTATGGATCTAGCTATGTCAATATAAACAAAACTATGTGGAAAGCCTTGGATTCTGTCCAAGATACCGAAAATATTATTTAAAAAGGTCCATTAGGAACGTGTACTAAAGGTAGTTGGGCTATCAGATGACTTAGATTTTCAAAATATAAGTTATTATTTTTTGTAAATATTTCGATTTTCTTTTTAGACCTATTTATTATTTTGAAAGACATGATGCAGCTATAGCTAGTAGATAACATACTCGTACATCTTCTTTTTGTTATCGAACGATAGTGGCCAATTCTGATGTCGAGAGTATTCAAACCGCCCTGAGGGCCTCTGGCTTTACGACTGCCGCACTAGACTAACAGCCGACATTACAAACATGACTTTAATATGTTTAATGTAAGGCCTGTTGCTGAGAGATAAGTCGACGACATCGCCATTCATCGCATGGTCGAAGGTTGATTCTGAACAATGTCTGCTCAGCCCCATAATTGTACACATATTTCCATCATCCCACAACAGAGTGAGTTGCTTCACCCCTATATAACCGGATTAACCGGTGCGCGGTTCAGCCGGTTAGAGGCAGTTAGTCAGGTGCGACTGCAGGCGGTTAGTACTCACTGCACTCATTACTGCTCATATGGAGTGCGATTGCAGGATTTGACATTTTCTATTTACCCACGTGGGAGAATGTCAAAGTGTGATGATGTTAGTAGATGTAAAAACTATCACGACAAGGTTATGAAGCAGCAAGCTTGTCGATATGGACTTGTCAAATTGTGATAACGTTATAACCATTATTAAAGTCGACTTTTTGTTTTTGTTTTTTCAGCGTAGGTAGGTATATGGTTAGTTTAAGCCAGTACCAATAAACAATATGTCTAAGAACATAGATTTTTGTTCTGTTTCATTTCATTTATATGTTTCTATTGTAACATTATAACTATAAAATAATTACGAAATTATTTTATTACTATACATTTACTATAGTAGATATATCCTGCAAAAGATTCGAGTAACTAGAAATAATAGTTTTTTCTTATCTTCCGGTGTGTTCCAGCCCTACCGGCATTTAGTGAAGTGAGAGTGTGGCTTACTATCGAATTATTGTCTTTGTGCTGCGGAAGATTTGCGTGTGCCACCATCTTTATACTAGCTCCGTAGTTCACCTGGTGGAACGGCGGCTTTATGGATTCGAAATCTGCTGGATTTTGGTCTGATTTTGTTGGTAGATTGATTTGCGAAAAATTGTATTTAGTTTCTACTACTTCTATTCTACGTTTGTGTTGTGTTTTACGTCGGATAATATTTTGTGGTGACATAACTTAGGTAGGTATTTTAACAAACTTCAATAAAGTGGTGGTTCTTCTTTTAGCTGACTGTTTCTTTGCGTGTACTTGCTATTTATGCATAAATACTGAATATTTTGTTTTCTCTTTGTTAATTAGTTTATGATCCAGAGGTAGTCTTTTATATTTTTTATCGTATTGGACCTTTCTCAAAAACTAAACCAAAATACTCGCTCTAACGCCTACAGAAAAAAGACGAGCAACAATTAACCACTAACTACGTTAACAGTCAATACTAAAATGACGCTCAATTGTTTCAGCTCATCTTCAATGTACCTCAAGTGGCTCCATCTTGCGAGGATGTAAACAAGCGAGCAGCTATTAAATCACCCGGCATTGTCCAGGTGGTCTCAGTGATTTAATATAATGGCCAGGCGGCATTAGGCGATCATGCCCCATCAATTGGTGGGCTAATTTGCAGTAAATACCGTCTAATCCACACGTAGGACTTACGGTTGCATTGAGATGATTGGTTGAGAGTGTTAGCTGTTAGTTTGCTTGCCAATAGTTGTATGTTTATTGGGTTGGTTAGTGACTGTATTGTATTTCGGATGATTGTGCGGATAAAGTCACATAATACGGAGTATATGGTGGAGCTACCGTCCGTATGCGAGTACAGTATCAAAATTAATAATAATTTATATCATAAGGGGTCAACGTGTTATGGCATATGTACATTTTTTAGCTGAATTTATGTTTGTTGCAGGATTCGTCCTACTCATTTTGTTTGAAGAATATATCCCTGCCAGATTGATTGCCTGGAAGAGATCGCTCTTAGCGATAAGGCCGCCAATTAAGACGCTGATTCTAATTTGTAGGTTTTTTTGTATTGTTTCATTTGTGGTGTTTTAATAAAGTATTTATATATATATCTATCTATACAAGAAAGTTGTAAAAGACAGGTTCTTTGCAAATGTATTAGCTCTCGCAAAACCTATTTATAAGGTTTAGGTTTAAAGAACTTTATTTCACATAAGATACATTAATCACTTACGTGTGAAACATAATTAAAATTTAATATAGGTACATTACGTTGGTCGTGAAAACAAATTTTTTTTGTACCTTACATCTAAATACAAACAAATATGACGCTGTCCGGCCATCGCATCGCATTCATAGCAGTGAGGTGTCTGTTAATTTATTTTTATTTGTTCATTAAGGCTACATTTTCGACATTTGCAATATATTGACGTATTGATAAAGTCGATTTTTGAATGCAGTAAATGACAAGGTGAAAACATATAGGTTATGAGTGGTATATTCTAAAAGCTATGTTAGAATTACAAAATTTAAAAAAATAATTATACTAAAATAAATTAAAACATTATGTGATGTGATGTATTCCAATCATTGTCATATTTATTTATAAACGCAATTGAATTTATTCTCAATTTACATAGAAAACAATTTCACATTGAAAGCTCTGAGCGTAATTTATACCGTTTCGTAATAATTAATCCACCCATCCAGAAACTTTTATCACGTAGAAAGCTCCCGTCAATACCCTTCCTCGCGAACAAATTAAAAGGCGCAATAAAGAAATACCTTTAAAACAAATGGGCAATTAATTTAGCGTCTTGAGTTAGGCAGGTCGGCCATTTTTCTTCGGCTAACAGTTCAATTGATTAACACTAATTCACTACGACGCGGCGACGCTGTGTACAAATTGCCAGACCATAGCTCACGGCGACAACGGCCTATCAATAAGGACTGCTTGCATTCCCACTTAAAGACAGTAAGGACATAATGCTGTAGAAAATGTATGTCTTCCAATATTTTATCAGATGAGTTTGACAGTTTGACAATTTTGGCTGAAAAAGATGACCAAAATGGATATTCACGTTTAACATCACTAACTACATTGAAAGTTTACTGTGGCGAGAAAATCACTGATTACCTACAATTTACCCACAATCTAGTAACTTAAATAGATGTTAAAAATCTCTTAACATCTAGTTGAAAAAAAATCTTCTAAACATGTCTCTATCAAGCAGATTGATTGATGTACATATATTAGATTGATAAATGTAATACGATATTCATGGCAAATGAAAACAGAAACAAATCACATATTAGCTAAGAAACACTTAACACAACCAGCCGCAACTCAGCTTGTGCTGACTGCACATAATGTTTTTTTACACTGAACAGTCAGGCATTTGATCACTAGAATTAGGTCACCTATAACAATACCCACACAAGCGTCTCTGTGGACCAATTGGAGCATACGTTAATTGGATCCTTACTGTACCTATAACCCAAGTTCCAAGGGGTAGTAAGGCGTGCGTCTTGCCAATACGACTGCTAAATTGAGACGAGCAATTTACGACGCATGTTACTATTGTGCCGGCCTGATATATCTGCTGGTCGCTGATTGGACGAGCGCTTGTCTGAGGTACCTTGGAGCTGCATCAATGCTGTCCAGCACAAACAACGGTAGATTTAGTGAGTTTGTGTGACTGGTGCTGGAGGAGACCAGCATTATGTTAATAGACTGCGTGTTTAAAATGTAAGTTGGTTTTTAGACATTTATTGAGACCGTCAAAGGTCTAGGGCGGGTTGAAAACTTAGACACCAAAGTTGGTCATGTTTGCTTATTGACTTGGCTCTAAAATTAATGTACATATTTGATTAATAATTAACTTACTGACACTATTACAATGAGCTCAAACTTGTCTTACTGTAATCTAGTAAGGAGTTATGTATTGAGTGGGTATAATATTTATGCTTATGTGGGTATTAAATTTATGCCTATAAATTTCTGACAATATTGCCCATATTTAAAGATGTTAAGATATTGACAGATATTTTGGCCTAAAATCTCAGCTCACGTCTTCATCTTTAAATACTTTTAAGTACCGTATACTTATCAATGTTAAAGAAGCGAAGCGCCCGCAGCTCAGCTAGCGGAGCTCAGTCGCATGCGATTACCAATGTTAAGCAAAGTTCGACGCGGTCAGTCCTTGGATGGGTGACCAAAAAGTGGCATTCCATTTTGGGCGCTTCCGTGGGTCGGATGAGACGTTGTATTGTAGGTCCCGGCTGCTTGTCTAGTACGGCAGTTGTTAAGCCATGTCAGAGGCCCTTAGGGCGGTTTGAAAACTCTCAACACCAGAGTTGGCCAGTTTCATTCGATAAGAAGAAGAATGTTAAAGACTTAATAAAAGAAATATCTGTCAGCGACTGAAATACCTAAATCTTTCAGTCTGTCCCGGCTGATTATTTAGTGTTGAATATTCATAGAGAAAATCTGAATATCTTCGAGGCAATGGACTGGTCGTAATCAGAGTGGCAGCGTCGGTACCGCTCTGTCTGCTGTCAGGGTTACGTAAGGAACTTTAATGAGGAGTGAAATACTATGGATAATTTTGTTATGACGACAAATCTATACAGACTTTATTTACTATGCTATAGATATAACTGCTACGATAATGTAGATTGATCGTTAAAGATATAATACGCAACCTGATGTTACGAAATAACAGAACTGATACGATAAAGCCTTCAACTGTAATAAACACTTTGAAATTATCATTAAGCTCGACAGTAGTACACTACTTTTGAGTATTTTTTTTATTTGACAAAACAATGAACTAGTAAAATACATTTAATTTTTTATTTAATTTTTTGTTTAGCTCATAAATCTTTTTACTGTTTAGATTTCTTTATAAGGATAAGTATAAAGCTTCTGAGCTATAAAAATAATTTTCCGATGCCGGAATGGTGTTTTATTTGTACGAATATTTTGATACTTCGTATAATAATGGACATTAAGTAATTGGGTATGCTGTTTCTAAAAACTGCTAGCCCACATTTGATAAACTGATATTCAATACCAACTTCTTATCCTGACCAGAGTCGATCTTGACATTCAGCTTTCAATCCCAGACGACCCCACTGCGAGTCCGTTTGAATCTCAATAGTTGTAAGAAGTACATTAATCACTCCATTGTGAGCGACGCCGCGGGCTCAGCTTGTATTGTAGGCTGTGGATTTGTTGACAGGATCACGACAAGTGGGTCTATTATGGAGACACGGGATATAGATCAGGAGGAGGGAGATATTTTTGTTGATACCTGATTTGTTTGTCATTTTACCAATTGATAGGTATAATTACATCGCTGATATCAATGTCGAATATGGTTTCCTTTACGAAATATATTTGAATTATACTTATTAATTGTATTTATTCACAATAACTTATATCTTGCAGTAGGTATGAGTTCTGTGTCTGGCAATCATGATTTCCTCATTCATGTTTCTTTTATTTTGTATCTTCAAATCAAATCAAAATCAAATCAAAAATTCTTTATTGTACACCAATATAGCAAGAGAACACAAGTATAAAGAAAAAAAAAAAAACCATAATATTGGGACAGAGGGCGGCCTTATCACTTAGAGTGATCTCTTCCAGGCAACCTAGTTTGGAAAACAACGATAGGAAAACAGTAAAGCTGGCGTACCTAATAAAACTAATACAACTTAATAATAATTTAACAAAAAGAACAACTAAAAACCTAAAAACATGTAAAATGCCTACATTTATATCTATTACAAACAGAGAAAGGAAAACAACACATAATAAACCTACTCAAAAAGAAGGAAAAAAAAAAAAAAAAACACAAATTAGTCATGCATATAATAATTATGAACCAAGCTCTGAAAAATAGGAAGGGATTTGGCCTGCCTAATATGAAGTGGCAGATCATTCCATAAGCGAATAGCTTGCATGGTGAAAGAAGAGTGGTAGACAAGGTTGGAATGGTTGAAGTCAGGGATACACAAGCGGAGGACACGGGAAGTTCGCAGGGAGTCGGTATGGGAAGCCGTGACATAAGAAAATCTTTCTTTTAGATAAAGCGGAGTGAAAGGATTGAAGAGGATTTTGTACAGAAGGGATAGGATATGAGCATTACGGCGAAAGCGGATAGGTAACCATTTGAGCTTTTTTCGAAATTCGGATATGTGGTCATATTTGCGCAAACCAAATATAAACCGTATGCAGAAATTTTGGAGGCGCTCGAGTTTGTCGAGCTGCTCATTGGTTACATCAAGGTAGCAAGCGTCAGCGTAATCTAATATTGGCAGAAGAAGAGATTGCACAAGGGCTAATTTAGTCGTGATAGGCAGAAAGTTACGGAGTCTCCGCAAAGAAGCAGAAGAGGCAAAAACTTTACGGCTCACTTCAGTTAGCTGAGGTGTCCACGTCCATTGGCTATCAAAATGGATTCCGAGATTCTTAACGGAGTCACTCATTTTTATAGGAATGCCATCGAACATAACCGCTGACATGCATGACCAGTTTATCCTAGAAATTAATCTTATTATCTTAATAGGAATTATCAATATTTTAATTGACAAAACTAGAAATTTACTTTTATATTTCATGTAAACACATACAAGTTAACATTTGACCAGTCACTTTACCTATATCTCCAAAACTTGCACCCACATATTATCTGGCCCCAGAATACCTCCTCTAAGGCCGTGTACAGAACAATCACAACGAACGGGCGCGAGACAAAAGGGCAGGCCCTTTGTGCTAATGAAGAATGGAACCGCGGCTGGACTTGTGTGCCCGCCTTAGATTAATGCTGGCCAGACACAACTATTGTGGTGGAGCCTAATCTGGGGCTAATTAAAAGCTGGGACAGACCAATACCAAGATTTGTGAACTGGTACCGTCTTTTTTGAAGCCGCGCAGGATCCTGGATATCGGAGCTATATCCAGGATCAAAAATCTTGGTATTGGTATTGAACCTACTATAATAATTAATATTACCTAGTAGAACTCCAACATTTAGAATGTGAAGATGAAACACACAAAGTTTCAGTTTCATATTTTTTTTACATTCACTATAAATATGTTGCCTTCAACTTGCAAAACCTCTGCTAAGCGAAAACGTCGGCCAGTGCTTTTAAAAGATAAAATAGTGTCCATACTCCACTTATCAGTTTACATAACTGACATGGGGCAATCTGTAATCCTTGTTTTGACTTCTTAGGTGACGTCAATTTTTACATGGATGAGTGAGTAGATATGTCAAACCATACATTAGTAAAGAAATTTCTAAGGTCCGAAAAATGATTTGAAACATATTGTTATAAGAAGAATCCCCCATATACCTACTAAGTAATTTTTGAGCAGTATCTACCTACAACTGCTTAGAATATTTTTTTCTTAATCGAAATCACAGGGCGCAGTTAATGTAAGCATTGTGAAAAAAAACCTGTTTGGTGAAGTTTGTTCCTACTTCAAATCGTCGTCGCAACAGCGCAACGGATCAGTATATTTTTTGGTATTATGAATTGCTGGCTAAGTGCTAAGCCCGCACTAAACAAAACAAGTACTATTACCGCAATACACACTACTATTTATCTCTAAACAGCGCCACCGCGGGTAACCTGCCTCTAGTAAAAGATAAAACACTCCACACGTCAGCTGTCAGATGGACATGGGACATGGGACGACGCATGTAATCCTTGACTCCTGATGACGTAATACTGGATGACACCTGGACTGGACGGGATAAGTCGACGTTTGCAGCACGACATCTGAGGTTAGCGACTTTTAGAACACGATAAACATTTCGTAGATCAAAGCGTGATATTACTAGTTTGTGGTTCTCTGGTTAAAGTCCTTGTTAAAATAAAAATATATGTTTGAATTATTAAGTACAGTATTTTTTACCAGTTTTTTACTAATTTTATTTTAAGCCGGCAGCTTGATAAACTCTCGACACCAGAGTTGGCCACTATTATTCTATAAAAAGACGAGCACAAATTTTATTGACCGACCCATTGGTTTTAATTTTTGTTTAGTATTGTAAAATGGTTGTGAGATATTTTGTAGTACTGGCTTCATAGTAGCAGTAATATTTTTACAACGAACCTTACTTACTAAAGTACAGATCACAAATAACTGTCGTAAGTATAGTGCATGATAATGTGACTGTGATTATACTGAGAGATACATAGGAAGTGACTCATTCTTATCACATAACTACTCCATTGTTTTTAAACGGATTCTTATTAAGTCCATAACAAACTGACCCTTATATCATCCTTTTAGAATTCATGGTCATATGGACAATAATGGTGAACAGGAGTAAGTGAGATGCCAACAGCTTAATGTTATGATAACCACGTTCAACCAATCACGACGTGATGTACTTTAATATTTAAACGTGCTATTTTGGCTAATTTCTGAATGAAAGTTTCTGTAAAACTAACAAAAATGAGTATAAAATATGCTTATTAAATAGTGTACATAATTTTACTCATTTCTATTAGTAGGCGCCCAAGATATAAGCAAATAAAGTCTGAATGCTGAATCACGCAAGTGAAGTTTTTTCACGCGTTACGTTAATATAGGAGGTCGTGCGTTGTTCCGTCGGTCTTCCTCTGGGTTTCCTCATCAACTGACCTGCTAGTCGCGACCCGTGATTGTGAAAGTCACGCTGGTCTCGGACGCCAACAAACTCTAATGGACTAATGGACTAACATAATCCACCATTAAACTACGAAAAGAATTCAATGAACTCCTTGTGGGTAAGTTTGGCGTCCGAGATCTGGCGTTGACCCAAACGATCAGGGTTGATAACGTGACGAGCGGTGGCCCTGCGCTGGGCCGTGGTACCCTCGTGACGAGGGGTCCTCAAGCCCACCCTCACCTCCGGGTACCATGCTTGGAAGACGAGGACACCCAGAGGAGGCACCCGCTGATTGCCACCAGCGATAAAAAAAGTGCCTCTTCAAAATACAAAAATGAAACTAGAAAATAAATTATTCTCTCCAAACTGGTAGTGAATACTGTATCGTGTAAACGGTATAGTATTCACTGCCTTTTGCACTCAGTGGAATAATTTTATTGTTACTTAATTTCTTCAGCGGAAAGCTTGACTTAGTGCGTTATTTTAATACAATATAAAACATTTTTTTTGTGAATACTTGCTAGTAATTTTCACAAGTATCTTAATCAGTAATTATGATGTATAAAGCAACCATTAAACTAGAACCACAAGCGATATATTTGGCTTATTGGCCACTTTATAGTAAATTTCTTCAAGACTTCAAGCATCAACAACTATAAACCTATGGCTACTCCACTACCGATTTAAAAAGGATAAATCCCAAATTTATTTCTTATCTAATAAAACCATTTTCACCTATCAAGCCATTTGTACTTGTGTCCACAAGAGACTGTGACCGCTAACTAAATATATATTATAAATAATTTTGCGAATATCTAAAGGTCGTAACAAAAGTTTTAAAATTAAATACATATAATATGTCATGCGTTAGTGACCAGTTATTCTATATAAATGAATAAACTCTTGTCTGTCTGTACTCTGTATAGCGACAGACAAATTCGCCACATTAGCATGTCCTGACGCAGCGAGCTTACATAAATCACCCGGGTTGCCTTGTAAAAATGCTCTTCTCGCGTATCTGTATCAACAGGCAGTGACACAGTTCCCAAAATTGTGTAAGTTGAGCTGTTTTTATGTTTGACCATTTGAGATTATCATAAAATCAACATTAATTTCCTTCGTATGTTTTAATTAATCAACATTCCTTCCTTTCTTTTGTTTAGTTAAAATTTAACATTGAAGCCAACTGTAAAAGTAATAAAATGTGAAATAGCGAAATTAATTTCCTTTAGTACTGTTGGCGAAATGAACAGAGGCGCATATTTTATCTGTATAAGGAGCAGAAATAATATAACCTATGTAATTAATGGTATAAAGTAACGGTGGAAACTTTTAAGGTCGTTTGACGACGCGATTTTCATACTTAGAAATTCATATCTACGGTCAATTGATCTCTTTTTTTAGGAAGTCTGCCATAAAAAATCTCAGTAACTGTTTTCCACAGCCCTTTAAAACCTACACCTGGTTTTGGCTCGGCATGTTTATGTGTACGGTCATCCTCAGGTAGTGTCTGGTTGTATGTCATCGTTACTTTTTACTTAGTCGCGTATAATGCGCTGTTTATGGCGCGAAATGAGCTGCGGGATTATTGCGGCGGAGACGGGTGATGGCGTATGTATGTGTAGGTACTCATGTTTACAAACATGAATTATGTAAGTCTATATCTTGTTCTATTAAATCCTCTTTGCGACTAACTCCGCAGTACTGAGGGTCATGATTTACTGGCTGATTAATTCACAGGAGAAGTTCTTTTAGGCAGATGCATTAGGTTGGGCGCCCGGGGTTTTCCACTTATAACTCATATCTGCAACAAAATAGTTGTTAACAATTATTATTAAGAAGAAGGATGAAGAAGATATCCAGTGGCCTCCACACCTAATCATATTCAAATCAGTTCAGCCGTCAGTGTTGAGAAGGAACAAACACACAATCTTTCGTTTTCATAATATGAGTGTCATATTCACATTTACAAGCAACTTGTTCCCCGAGCAAGCAGCAATGAATCAACTACTGTACCTAATCAAGCGTCTAAATCACAAGCTTATCAATTTATGGTCCCCGTGTATCGAAACTTGCACATGCAGTTCGTAGCCGGCCAAGTTTGTCGATAAATTAAAACCGTAGATATCCAGTTCCAGAATAGATGTTGCCAGTATGTAAATGGCCGTTATTGGTTCGATGTTCATTAATTAATTACAGCGCTCTGAGTTACATGGCAACAGCCATGCGGATTTCCCTGGAGACCATAAATTCTGGTGATTACGCTTAATAATATTCGCGGATGGCTGCTGAAATGTGGCGCGAAAAATTGGGCGCGAATTTAACGTGTTACTTATAAAACTGAATTAACGGACGATTAGTTGATCATTTTTTTTGCTTTTTGTCACTGGTTTTTAAAACAAGCAATATGAGTAAGGAATTAAAATGAGTGTGGTTACATAGGATAGTATCCGCCTTACAATCTGACTTACCGCGGTTCAATGATAACTTTATTTACAAGTAATTTGGTTTTCTAGCTATAGAGGACTATACAATCCGAGTATTTGTTTCGTCTGTAGATGGACATGGTTGCCGAAAAGAACTTATCCTTTGTAATATATCTGCGGTAAATCACGAATGCCAATAATAACAAATATTACGATTAATATGAACAACTTTTAAAAGCGTTTCCTCCAAGTATTTCCATATAAATCTATGCAAGAATTTATTCTATGCTAACTTTTGAGCAACTTGCTTATATTTTGTTTCTCTAATTCAATTTACATTAAAACGACCATCGATCTTTTTAGTTTGTTTAAGCATGTCCAAAGTGGTCCAAAGTGATGGATAGTAGTGTGGCCCCACATCTGAGTGATCGTGGCCCCATTACCCCACATAATTAGCCCCATCGGGCCCTGGCCTAGGGTCCAACACTATTAATCAATAGCAGACACAGATGTAGGCAGTGGATAGCTTATAAAAGGCTATAAATAAAATATCTAAAAGCGACTGCATAAAAGGAAGTCCTCAATTAAAATTAATGTATTATTTTTCATTTAATTTTCTACAAAATGTATTTCATAGCTTCATGTTATTATGAATTGATTTGAATTATTCTTATTTGGTTAAATACTCGTTCCGTCTTATTACAAAACGCAGTTTAAATATTAGTCCAGGACTTTGAAAATAAAAAGTGGGTTCTTGATGTTCAGACATCACATACAAGCAATCAAAATGTCAACAAAAAATTAGAACTTTGATTTAACATTGGTACATTTTGACAGTTTGATAATTATATCAGTAGACAGACAAATTTCGAACAACTAAAATGGACTTGGTCTAGACTTGTCTTTAAACCACGTTTTGTAATAAGGCCCGTTGTACCTATGTAGTGCCTACAGAAAAAGGTTACCAATCTGACAGAAAAGACAAACAACAAACATTACAAGGCGTTATAGGTTCTTCGCGTGAATTGAATTTGGTTTATTTTATTTCAATATTTTTATAACATTAAAAACAAATGAGCAAATTGAAACGAACAAATTATAATTGATTTTTAACATATTGGTAAGATAAAGCAGAAGTAACCATTTACGCATCTACAGTTACTACTTTGTTTAAAGATTTTAGCACAAGAGTGTAAGAAACAATATATTATAACTACTTCTGGCTTTCACTCAGCAAAATCTCACCAGTCTGATTTTTAATTAATAACGATTTAAAAATAAACTGATTATCAACCTTCTTTACTATAAAAAAAATATGATGATTCAATAAGATATATCAACTATTAAAACAACTAGCCTCTTTCACGTCAATCCGTCCGTTTGTCGTGTTTTTGCCACTCCGAGGTGACAGCTCGGCCCATTGTGATGTCGCGATGAATGGGCCGAGTGGGACGAGCGGGACGACTTGTTGGTTTTTACTCCACACCGTGACACGACTACGCGGGACCTATGAGCATTGGGCAAAGAAATTGAAATATACTCGTTTAAGAGCAAACATTTGTATTGTACAAAAATGAAGAAGGAATCGCTTTAAGTGATAATGCTGCCACGTGTGGCACTAGTTTATAATATCTATGTCTTTTTTTGTGTTGTATTTGTGTCATCGATAACGAGTAAATCTTTCTATATTTGGAGCGCCCCATCGACAGAAATTATGACTTCCAGTTTGGTCTGAAATAACTGGCAATATCATAGAAAACCTGTCAATCTGTGCCAGAAGTCAAGTTAATGGTTAACCTATGTTTTAAAAAATAAAATTAGAACCTGGCTTACTCCAGGTTCTTAGAATGTACCGAACCAATTCACATTATATTGTCATCAACTAAGCTCTCTTAAATTAAAAAAGTTATTTCTAAGGGACCTGTACGTCAGTACAATAACCTATTTGCCCAAGAAAATTCATGAATTTATTCTAGTAGGGAGACAAGACGTAATGACGAATACAACCCAAGGAAGCTTATTTTAAAAAGTTATGTCTATGTAAATAAACACAAACAAACTTACATGCACCAAAAATCGCGAAGTAGCACGGAAGCGGCCGCAGACAGTCACCCGACGCTCCACCTGGGACCAAATTAACGCGGCATGTTTATGGTGCCTCCATAATTACACCACTCTTTGGGCACCAGTACGGGACAATGTAAAAATGTGGTTTAGAGATGTAAGCACGTATGAGAGTAAGGAATTCTGTTGTTGAGAGAAATTTAATCATATACTTACCTATTATGGGCATATGAAATTACTTAGTGATAGCTATAAGACTACAGACTGAATATTTTCAACCATAGGACGGTAGGTATTGTTTGCGACAGGGTGTTTTCCGCGTTAATCTAGGATAAAAAGGCAGCTTACGTTTTGATCAGGGGTCTAATTTTATCTGCATGCCAAATTGAGTACAAATCGATTCGAATATTATTAAAATATTAATACGTGCGTTTACACCCCATCATAACCATCTTCCTGTAATGTTATTGTTAGTCTTTGTATATATTTGTCACCTTGTAAAGCTATCTCTTTTTTCGATGGTCGATTTGATTGCAGATTACAATTAGTACTAAAAAAAGTTGACCCACAACTACCCTCAATTCTGCGAATATGTAACAATATCACAAGTCAGCAGAATCGATCACCTGTCGATATTGATCGAGTGCTGTTCGACCACTTTTGTCACGGAGGTTGGTCGCGCCATTTTGTCACAGTCGCCATATTGTCAGAGGTTGCCATTTTGTCATGGAGTTGCCATTTTAGATTGCAGTGTCACCTCACATGACGAGCGTATTGAAAATATAAACTGGACAGGTGAAGTGTTGGGCTAGCGTGGAAACAAAGAGTGACTTTTTTTGCAAAATTGAAAAAAAAAACAGAGCAAGAACTATAAAAGTACGTAATTACGTCCTGTAGACTATTATAGGACAAATCGTAACTGTTAAGTGAACAAAAACAATTTGTAGTTTCGCAGTTTACGTTACATACTTGTCTTATGGATTTGCTAATCAGAATTTGTCATTAAATTCAGTATCACAAGGAAACGTTTTGAATACGAGTATTATTTAATCCCTCATTCAATGTAGTACAACAGTAAATATTGCGTCTAAGAACTGCCTTAGTACCGAACATGATGCATGCTACTAAAAAGTAAAGCCTAGTCCATACTAGCGGAGCGGTCTCCACGCGGCTATCAAAAAATCGTAATTGATTTTTTCACGGGCGATGCGTCAAGCGCGAACGCAAATGGCTTACGTCGGCCATATTGAATTAGTGCGTCGACTACGACGATGTCGCGCGGACAATAAATACATGGAGACTTATTTCGTGCTTTATACATAGTTTAGTACTTTTTTGATGCCTAGTTTTAAAAAATAAAGCCTTGTAAGAAAGAAAGAAGAAAGAAAAACATTTATTGTAGCAAATAATAATCAAATAAGTACAAGCAAGAAATATATATAAATATAAACCTATACTTAAAACTACTTAAATAAAATACATATTTGCCACAATACAACCCCAACTCAGCATAATGCTGGCTGCATAGCAACCAGCGCTGGTCTTCCGTTGGGGTTGGTGATGACGTCACGCACGCATACATGTTTTTTTAACAGAAACAACAAAGACATACCTAGACTTGTATCTCTGTACAGCCTGTCGAAAACTAAGATTGGAACCAAAATAAACTATAATTACATTATTTGTTAAAAACTTATTGTTAAAATCCTTAAAAGCTACATACGAATGATTCACATGCATGAATTTGAACATAATTATATGAAACTAAAATAGCATATTTATCTGGTTTTACTGATATTTCCACCTTTTTTTTGCTTCCACCTTTATTGTTCGTACCGCTAGGTTGTGGAACTCCCTGCCTGGCTCTCTGTTCCCCACGCACTATAATCCAGCGATCTTCAAAGCGAGAGTGAATCGGTTCTTATCGGGTAAGCACGCTCCATCTTAGGCCATAGCCTTAATTGCTATCAGGTAAACTATGGTCAAGTGCAAACCCGTTCAAGTTAAAAAAAAAAAAATATTTCAAAATCAAGTACAGTTTATAACCAGGCTAATGTAATGTGAAGAACAAAAACTTATCATTAACAATGAATGAATATTAACACAAAAAATGTCTCGTAACAAATTTCCTAACTAATTTCTATTTGACAAAGATTGAAACTCGACTCCCCACCACCTTGTTCCACGCCAAAAATTCACTCATAAAATTAATTAAAAAACACTTCACGCGGGTGATTCCGTACAAATTGATGGAGAGCACGACCTGTGACGTCACTAATGGACCAACACTGTTGGTTTTTTCATCATTTTTTCTAGCGGTAACAATGTTACTGGATTTTCGGGTGAGGGCAATCGTAATTTTTTGATGGACTTTAGCTTAACTTTGTTAAGTTTAAGTGTGTAATTAAAATGTTTAAAGTGGACACGATTTAAACTTAAAATACAGTACAAACTTCAGTCTAAGTTTACCGGTTGTTTATTTGCTACCCTTAATTTGGATTATAAGTTATCACAATACTTAGAAGTCTTGCTAGAAATATTTTTAAAGAAATTACTGTTGTGAACCATCTACGATTTCTTTAAAACAAGTTAGTTAAAACAAACAAACTTCATAACCAAACCGACCATCTTGGAAATACAAACCCCGAACTGCACTCCAAAATCTCAGGTCAGTTTGTGACAGGTTACGAGTGTAGCCCACAGTCCACACCGTAGTCCATAAGTCGGGTGTTTTAGCACCACCGCCGCGGCCGCCACCGCAACGTATGGCCAGTGTGGACGGGGCCTTAATTAAACTTCGCAACTTGCTGATCGGAGCATCTTTACATCGCCACGCCAGTGTAAACCTGGCTTTTTATGGAACCAGTGAGGTTTGGAGAGGTCAGTGAAGATGAGTGTGGTATGGGAAGTATACATACGTGTTTATTATTTGCGAAGATGTTATTTTGATTAAAAACAAGCGAGATTCACTACAAATAGTTTGTCATCTTCACATAAAGAAAATCAAACCGTGTGTTCCGATTATTGTAATAATATCCGTATTGGCTACCTTGCTACCTTATCTTTTTTTTTGTAAATTGAGGGTTGATAAGTTGTTTAATCGAAAAAATTAACTACAGTCTATTGAATACGGCATTGTAAAAAAAAATCACGATTACGAATCAATCCAGATTCAAATTATTCTAGATATAACAGAATACCTGCCAGGGACCTCATAGAATACGATCTCGCTCACGGATCAAAGAGTATTCTATTCTGAACGCTCGCTTCGCTCATCTTAGTAGTATCTTTCCCTGCATCTGTTAGCCCCCTCGAGAGCCATCAGATAGTCCAATTACCCGGCTTCACTCGCGATATTGCGCGGCACATAAATTGACAAACTGTCCAACTCTCTACTGGCAGGAATAAGTTCCTCTTCCGGTCAGTGGGCGATTCAGAACGTACGGGATGCTATTGTGATCAAGTTGTTCAGTCACTACACTAAAAATGTACCTAGTTACTTGTTATTTCTATCGAATGACAGTAGCCAATTACCCACATAGTGTTGTTACGCGTATTTCATTTTATTTACGTGCGTGATGTCACCTGCCGGTCCCTACGGAAGACCAGCGCTGGATGCTTGCATTCCAGCACATGCTGAGTTGGGGCCGGATTGTGGCACGAAACGTGTACTTGTATATATTATCTTTATATTTTATTGTGTTCTGTATCTTTTGTTGTTTCGTGTCCCAATAAATGGATTTTATTCTTATTCTTACATACAAGTGTAAAAATATTATGTACACTGACCTATTTTTAATTATTTTTTAAACTAAGCTAAGTTCCTCTTTGAATGAGTAAGAAAGTATCGTTTTACGCACATAAATAGCTAAATCAATATTTGTTCAAACTTTTCATCATCAATGCAGTCAGTGATTGTTGAATTTATCTAAACTAAAAGTTACCCTATATTAGTAGGTGATGTATGGTAGGCATGCTTCTATCGGTTCCTAGATTTTGCTCAGTATAATATATCATAACATCAAACTTTACAACGTCACACCCTAATTTCTACAAACATTACAGAAAATAATAATGTAATAATTGTACTTGCTATATTCACTCGTACATGTTACCGTCTGGAAAGCCGCAGCTTTTTCTCACCAACCCTTCTCCCGTATGTTCCTAGGTTCACAGCAAGCAGTGATTTAGCCGCCAAGTTGGCCGTCGCGTCCAGTGCTGCCTAATGAAGCACGCTTTATATTTGTTGTGCAGGTAATTAACTTATATGTGTGTTTGTTTGTCTGTCTGAGAGAAGAGTCTGGTCTTGTAATGCAGGGTCCTTGTGATATTTGCAGGGCTCAGTAATCCTCACCAACGTATGGATAGAACTGGAGGCACGAAAGATGCTTTTATAATAATTCCTACTTACGTAAATTTGCCTTAATCTCAACAGTTATTATTATTAGATTAGTATTGCTAAGTTCAATAATATGCTATCATATAATATTTTCCCTAATATAATATTGTCTACTGCAGATAAACAGGACAATGGTAAATAAAGAAATCTAAGTATTACTTTTGCCAAAACATAAATTTATTTATTAAAATCTATAAATCCATTTGTTTTACAAAACAATTTTACTGTATTAACGTTTCTTATCATTTAACTACAATAAATTAAAAAAATAATTACGTAACCTATTTACCTACATTATTCCAAAGTATAAGTTTTATAACTATTATCATAAATTACTACGTTCACATCTAAATATTAATTAAATTTAACTTATACTAGTTCACAATTAAGACAGATTTAAGTAACGTTTCTATTAGTTACTTAATCTTGTCATGTTAACACATTTTTAAAACAAATAAAATCATTTCATTAAACAATGGTTGTTGTCGAGAATTGTTAAATAATTATTTCAAACATGAATAACAAAGTGTTACTATAAAACTACTGCATCGACTTACCCAGTATAAAAAATACGTAGATAAACAATAAGTACTGAAGTACCCTCAAAATGTTAAAAAAACATACTTGTCTATATCACAAAATTACGACTTATTTTCACAAACGCGATTATCGAACGCTCTGCTTTTCCAGAAGTCTGCCAATTCCTTAAACCTTTCACAACACTCTCTTTTTCTTCTCGTGCTCTTTACAACACCTGGACTGTTCAATATATTGCTAAATTTTTGCACCAGAGTCGTCACTGAATCCCTCGATATTTCACCTTCAAAATCTTCAGTAAAAGACGCCATCGTATCACTGAGCTGTTGAAATGCTTCATCTATGTATCTATCGACGTCATCACTATCACTCTTCTCTTTTTCTTCATCTTCCGTATGAGAATCTTCTTCTATTATGGCACTTTCTTCTAGAATATCCGTATCGTCAAAGGATAGGCCATCCGTGCTGAAGCTGCAACTGATACGTTGTGGAATTTTCTGTTTGAGTCGGATGGTACTCGTGGCCGACGACAGTTTTTCGACCGATTTAAAAATGGAATCAATTTTGTCACATATCTCGTCTACGGACACCGCCGAGATGATTTGTCCGTTTATGAAATAGAACTGTTTATCTGGCACGTCCTTCACAGCTTCACGTTCCAAATCCTGGAGGAATTCCTTGTAGCCGACTAAATCGGATGTCTTCGATAATTGCCTTCCGATTTTTCGACGCACTTTCTTGAGTAGAAATGAGGAATCGAACGTTGTTCTTCTCAGATCGAGGGAACTGAAGACGGGAGTTAACTTGGAGGGTGAGAAGTCTTCTTCCGTTTCGAGGTCAACTGGCTTCCAATCTTCTTCGAGTTTCATCCATTCTTCGTTGAACGACAGGATCAAGTTGGGATCGATAATTGTAGACATGTTGCCTCCGTGCGAGATGGCATGCGACTGAGGACAAATCACAAATCATCAGGTTATAAAAGCGTCGCACGCGCAGTGTTTGTGATAGTCGACATATTTTATCTCGTTCTTGCACATTGTTTAGCGGATTAGGTTGGAAAGACTGACAATTAGGGGGATTAGGTATGTACCTAAATTAAGTTGGTAGCTTATGGTGAGTTTACTACAATAGATTATGTTCACTTAAGCTAATTGATTCGTAAAAGGATAATTAAGAAAGTACATTAGTGGATCACTAGAATCACCGTTGTAAAGCTAATTTCGCGTGCTACAAGTTTAGAAAACAGGTAAGTACTAGTTATTGCGAATAAACTAAGCAAAATAACTCTGGATTCTGTGGCAAAACTATGACTCACAAATGTTTTAAGTAGCAATATATATAATATTTATGTATATTTTGTCTTAAAATACGCAATGTTTACATACGTTTCGCTACTTTAAAACACAAAGAGTACCAAAGTTACATTCTAGCTATTAAATGCATGTAATATTCTCTTATGTAATGTGATTAACACGTTACTACCGTAATTTTGAAGCACCGTAACCAACACATCCATTCACGGTACTTAATACATACATATATGAACAAGTGTGTGTATGTATGTGTGTTATGTCACATATTACAGGAATAAACAAGGCACCTCTTGCTTACAACGACCCGGAGTAGCTTTTAATAGCTTTCGAATGAGGCTGCGATTTATAAGCACGCTGTGATGCTCAAATCTGAGCAATATTACTTTTGATTATCAAGTTAGATCGATAGTTTTAGGAATAGCAATACATAGTAAGATTATTTACTATTAGTATTGATTTATTTATAGACGTTTGTTTGGATTTGACAGAGAAAAAGGGTTTTTTTTTAATATAATTGAAATTTTGAAAAGGTTGGCAAGAACAAATATAATAGAAATACTATTTTGTTTCCGTCAAGAACTAAAATTATGGGTATGTATGTATGTATGTATTGGATACTGTATGGTATATCTTTAGGGACGCCAATGTTACCTCTTTCACAATTTCTTTTTCTTAAACTTATATTTGCAAGGTCTAAATGATCAGAAACCCTCTCGCCACACAACATTCTCCCATTAATTTTATTTACGACTTTATTAGACAAAGAATATTAACGTCTCGCGTACGGCTCCCGGAAAACTGTCACATAATAAGCATACCATATATCCATTTAACGACTCAGAAGAGCCTGCCCAACAATCCGTGAAGGAATAAACCAATAAAACAAGAATATAAATAAAAATAACTGCCCCGTTGTAAATAATGTTAGAGTACTCACAGCGTGTATATCATGCGAGGCTCAGGGCTGGATGTCACGCCGGCTGAGTTATGGCGTCACACAACATAAAATATACAACAAAAACTGTTCGAGAAACAACAGTTTTGCCCCATATTAAGAATGAGCACAAACAGAATGTGGATTTGGAACTGAGGTGCTATGGAGACGTCGCATTTGGCCACTGGCCGCTTGAAGCGACACCAGCGCAAGCGTCTGTGTCGGAATCCGAAATTATATGGACGAGTCTGTCTATCTACATAATGTAGGTATAATAAATAAAACGGTAGGTGATTTGATGAGCATTATATGTAGACTCTGGTTATTGGTACGTGATAAATATAGTATTATATTTACTGCATATTTGATTAAATTTATTAACAAATTACAACATGGGTCTGACGATGTAGGAATTTGTTTGTCATAAAATGGCACCAAAAACTTTAAGGCAGATTTTAAAAGTTTAAGTTCACCAAGTAGGTACCCATATAAACCTATTTTTTTTCTTGTTATATTAGTAATGTTAAGATAAAATTAGTTTAACAAATTAAGCTAATGACACTTTCTACTATAAAAAGTAAGTATCTACTCTTAAGTGAGTTCAAAGTAAGCTATATCAAAACAAAATTGGATAAAAAAATATCAGTGGTTAAAAACACATAGATAATAGAAAGTTCCTCTCCGCAGCACTGTTAGTCCTGTCCAATACTCGGCCAGTTCACGGGGTAATTCGTTATTTTTATTGTTTTTTGTTATTATGATTCCGTCCCGCGGATTAAGGCCGTGATACACGATGGTCGAGGATGCGTTTAATTGCCCCCACGATTTAGGTGCCATAAATATTAAGATTAAGGAGTGTAGTGCGACCCTGGATTAAAACGGGGCTGGATTTTCGGCGTGTTAAGTGAGTGTTTGTAAGAAGGTGTCTGAATGGGGTTTGGTAGAAAAAAAAGGAAAATTATTCACTGGTTGGCTTTTTCCTTGCACAGTGCAAGCAACTTTGTATTACGATGGTCAATATACTCATTATGTATCGATAGTTCAAACTTTCATATACTTTAATGGGCTGGAGCACTTAGATTATCTTTAGGCTTTTCTAAAGATTTTCTTAGTGCCCCTTTTTTGTAGTAGTTAGAAGTAGTATGTTTAGTTTTTCTTCCCTTGTTTTTATATTTTATTACTTTAATTTAATGTGTCATAACTAGAATTAATTATATGGACTCCAGCAGTTCTGTTTGATTAACAGATTTTTACAACTCAAAATGCTTTTAATTGAATAGTATTATTTTTAATAAGCTGAAAATTTATAATATTTTTGGCACCAATGCTAACTCCATCAGCCTACTTTATGGCTAATTTAAAGTTTTTAATCACACAGTGTGTAATTCCGTGGATTTATGGCAAGGCCAGTATCGGTGCATTATCGTAAATTAATTAGTGCCAAAATAATGCGCGCCATTTATACTCGTGTGTCATCGACCAGTGTGTGCCCAGCTTAATGATGATTGATACGTCATGTTAAGTAGGTCTTAATTTTTTTTAATCAAATATTTATGGGATATACATAAACATTAACAGGTGCAATTTTTTTTAGAATATCGACTTACATACTTGTACGTACATATAATTAAGTCGATATACGCACGAGTATACGTGGTAAGTATGTACGTTAACAGATAAATAAATTTTCATATCCTCTACGAAAAGGAAACCGTATTTAGGAATGATTCACTTGGATTTGATCTGCGCAGGAACGGATGAGTGACTTTGCTTGTTTATGCTACACGTGATATATACTTAACTAGCTGATGCGCGCGACTTCGTCCGCGTGGAATAGTTATTACCATAAAAACGGTTCTAGTGAGTTAACCTTAAAACATAGGCATATACTGTTGCGGACATTTTGTTAGATTATTTCAAGAGAAATAATGCTTTCATACATATTTTTTTGATATTTTGAACCGTTTTCTCAGCGCATGCATCGGAAGCCCTAAAAAGATGAATAATTTTCCTCGTTTTTTCCACATTTTCTATTGTTTCTTCGCTCCTATTAGTTGCAGCGTGATGTTATACAGCCTAAAGCCTTCCTTGATAACTGGTCTATCCAACACAAAAATAATTTTTCAATTCGCACCAGTAGTTCCTGAGATTAGCGCGTTCAAACAAACAAACAAACAAACAAACTTTTCAGCTTTATATATTAGTATAGATATAGATGAAAACATTCGAGACAAAAAACCATTTGTGTGTGAGTGTGTGTGTGTATTCGAACAAATCGAAGACAGTATCTGTGAGACATTCTATTTCTGTACATTCTACATACTGTACACGGTGTAAACTACATAAACTACTAGTAAATATTGCAAGATAAGACACAGCGTCCTCTAGTTCCATATAATTAGTAATCACATTAATATCTGTATTTATTCATATTTACGCCGCGCAAAGTATTTAAAGCTACATTCGTTATATTATATAATAAATAAATATTACTTCTTCACTGGCACTAGTTAAGATGCAATTTGTTCTATGTACTGTTTTTTAATATGTGTCAACAATAAGGAGTTACTCTATCTATCTATCTATTTTCTAGTATCATTGAGTAATTTCTACCCTTGTATTTTTTTATACAGTGATTATCACATTTTAATATTTTTTTACACCTTATAAAACAAAAAGTAACTAACTAATAGTATATATTTACAAGTCTTAAACATAATATTAAAATATACAATATACCTGAAATAAAATATGAAGCAGAATAAAACAAACAAAAATTAAATCATGATTAGCCATTATTCATTTTTTCCCTTGTAATATCTGTCCATTTACTACATACATTTCTGGTTGCGGGTTCGATTCCCGCGTGACACAAGTATTTATGCATTATAAAAATGTATAATTACTTGTGTTGAGTCTGGTCGTTTGTATGTATAATAAGTATGTATTTACAAAAGATAAGTATATAAGTATTATATCCGTTATCTAGTACCCACGACACAAGCGTTTGCTTAGTGTGGGGCTAGATGGCGCTGTGTGCATTGTCCCGGAATATTTATTTATATATTATTTATTATTATACACATTATGACGTAAGTTTTAGTAACAAATAAGCTTCACAGTGCATTATTATAATTATTCCGGCCATCCGAAGCCTTACTAAAACAAATTCCAATTAGCGTTAATTACAGCACATTACAGGCAAACGTTCCGCCGTATTATTGCAAAAATACCGTCAGAGCCCGATTGCATTGATTGCTATTATTCCGTGTCATTAAATCAAAGCAACGACAATCGCACTCATTATGGCCGACGAACTATTATACCGTGCTCGCATTACGTATGGGGCTGGTATTGCTTTGAAACAGTCATTGCTATTGGCTAACGGTTATGTTTGCGACGACGCGACGCCTGATGATGTCAGTTAGCAATGCATTCGTGTAAGTATCGCATGCATATGCAGGTCAAAATCAATACTTGTGTAATATAAGAATGATGCAAAATATACTTTATATAAAATGATACAAAAACAAATGACAACTTAAAAATTTCGCGACTTTGACGCGACTACGAGTGACGCTCGCTTAGCCGTCTAGTCCGGACATGCCCGCTCCTAACATGCATAACTGTATCTCAAATACTGCTGAGTATTTATTTACAATAATAAAATATAAAAACAAGTGAAGGAAAACTAAACATACTACTTCTAACTACTACAAAAAGGACTTAGAAAATCTTTAGAAAAGCCTAAAGATAATCTAAGTGCTCCAGCCCACTACCAGAGGGCAGCGTACCCAGCATGCTGGCCGCATTACCACGCTGGATGGCAATGCTGATACGTTGAGCCAGAAAAAGGCCAGCATTTTGGTCACGCGTCGCGTCAACCAAGCGCTCCGAGAGGTTTTGGAAAATAGTATGGGCTCCCGGACCCCACGGCCCCAAAGTCTCGACTCCAAAAGGCTCAAAGATGTAACCTCGGCCGAGGTTAGCATATTTGCGTCTCTTGTGATGCTCGGCAATAATAGCCGCCGCTCCAGCCCGACACCGTGTCATAGACAGATGAGACGGCGCCAATGTGTCGACGCAAGTTGCGTCCCACACAAGGGGCCGACCCAACTTCCATGGCACAAGAGTCATACCGTCAGGTCTTTTTCCATCGTCACGTGCTAGGCCGCTCGGTTCGAGCATAGCTGCAACATTGGCAGTGGAAAAAGCCCGTCGAATGATGTCGTTCAGACTAGCGTGGCGGCTAATTCTACCAGCACTCCTCGAACATGAGAGGCCGTGGTGCCCGAGCTGGTCGACATCAGTACCACACTGGCAGCGATGCGGTTCACAGCTCCTCGCACCCAAGCGCAGGCTAACCGCGAGTCGAAAAGCTGTCGGATCTAAAAGGTTACCTGTATTAAAAGAGGGCATGGCCTGCAGCCAAAGACCGGATTCCCACACACTGACCGCAAGGATGCGGGCGCGATCCGCGAAACTAGTACACGTATCGAGAAGTGATTTCCGTGCTAGTTCGCTGATCGGCCGATCCCACAGTCTCTGGGAACGAGGTGTTGTAGGAAAATCGGTGTTTGGACAGGCCAGGCGCCAAGCATTTTTAGCTTCGTCCGTATGCGCAACTACAACTACGCCAGACGGGCCTAAAGCGGGTGCGAGGATTTTTTGGACCAATTCGTAAGTACCGTGGACAGAAGCCAAAAATGCTGGTAAAGCAACACCTGAAATTTTGCGGACACCCAAACCTCCTAACCGTACAGGTAGGGAAGCTTGCGACCATATGTCCTGTCATCCATGTCCACATTCAACACCGAAACTAGTGTGTCCTTTACGATGTTGTCTAAGCTCGAAAGGAGCCCATTGTGTTGCCACAATGGACAACATCGTAAATAGTAAGTGAATTTTGGAACAAACAAACAATATTTGATAATAGTAAACGCCATATGGGCGTTAATTTTGAGCAAACGGCCTAGAGTGTCCCTGAAATTTTGAATTTTGTCCTCTACGAAAGGAGAAAACGACTCATCTAGAATCGGTGAACCGAGGAGGCGAAGTGAACTTTTGTCTAGAATAGAAATACCCGGTGCCAAATCATTGAATTTAGATATGACTGAATCCTTGTCCGAACATGAATCGCAAACAAAAAGTTCGCACTTTTTTGAATTTAACTCGAGACCAACATGACGAAATTCGTCTACCAAAATTTTGAAATCATCGAGGACGGTGTTCACGTCACCTCCCAAAGTTCCGTCATCCAAGTACCAAACATTAAGTTTGGACTTGAGACGTTGAATTATGGGATGTATGGCCAGGCTAAAAATGGCCGGTCCAATAGGGTCACCTTGTTGACAACCAACTGAAGAGTCCATAAAATACTTTTTGTAAACCAATTTCGATGACTTACCGTAGCATTGCCAAAGGAAATTATAAAGGTCGGGAATTTTGTCTTTCACTTTTGTCTTTCTTTCTTTCTTGGTGAAGAAAAGTCCGAAGAGAGTGGACGGCGGCCTCACACCCGCCTCGCGAACCAAAACCAAGCTGCAGTGGTTGAAAAAGATTGCTCAAAGGAACAACCTCCTTCCTGCAACCTACCTTGGCCGCGAGGCGACGGTATGTGGTCCCGACCGCTATAGGCCTGATGCCACCGTCCTTTTTCAAAAGGGCGCACAAATTGGCACCATACAAAATTTCGGTGATGTTGTCATTAACCCGTCCAGACAACATGAGTTGAACTAATGCAGTTAGATCCTTCAAAAGAGTTTCGCATACCCCACCAGAACTAAAAGATAGAAGATCTTTTAGGTGCTGGGGTGTAAGGCCGTCAAGACCTCCAGCTGAACCACTTTGGAAAGATGAAACGGCAGTAGCAACCTGTTGGGTGGACACGTCAAAGTCAACATCAGAGTCCGGTGGATCAGGCAGGTGGAGATCCGCTGAGGAAGGTGGATGTTTGTCACGGAGTGACTGGACCGTATCGGGTGAGTGTGGGGCTATGGTATCGCTGGAGAACAAGACTCGTGCGGCGCCTTTAATATCACCGTCACTAATTTTGTTTTCTACTAAAAAAAAAAAAAATTTTGTTTTTTTTTTCTGCTGAGTCGATTTTGATGAAGCTTTCATTTCTCCCTGAGTTGGAATATACTTTATCTAATACAAAAATAACCAAATCGATATATCTTAAAGTTTATTTCGTGGACAAACAAATATACAAATACATTTTTCTAATTGCTAATTCTATTCTAATTCGGAAAATAATTTATTTGATATAACAGCTCTAAATAAATCGGTGTTAGGAATATTTCTAGTGTTACGTTTATATAATAGATTGATAAATTAGTCATAATTTTATGTGAACGGTAATTGCTTGCGCCCAGACAATGGCATGTTAAAATATATTAAGTATTTAAATAATATACATGAGCTAGATGGTATTATGTCATTTAAAAATGTATATCATTAACGAATTACCAGATCGGTTGTCACAGTTGCTATGAGCGGCAACCCTACACTATGAATTTAATCAGTCCCTCGCTACCCCGTTGTTAAATTTGATTCATTCCTCACTGCGCTAGTTTTTGAGCTGATTGTGTTTTAGTTTTATGACACAGCCGCGCCGATAATTTGCTCTGATAATGGTACAAGTAATGCAGGCTTTGGTAGACTTCGATTTGGTGGGTTAAAGGTTGTGTCACTTCACAAAATGTGTTATATTGTGAAGTGCTTAAACCCTGTGGTTTTTAAACTTTTTATTGGGCATGAGCGAAAATAATCACAGTCGGCTGGATTCGAATTATTATATTTAATGCCAATCGTCCTCAAATATACATTTGTGACTTTCCAAGGGCTAATCTAAAAAGTAATAGTATTCAATAAACACACTTTCAATTATTTATTTACATAAATGTTGATAATAATGGGGGCGCCACTGGTGAGTAATCGGTAATTTTTTCTTTTTCTACGCTGTTGTGATAGTAAAAACATGTTATTTATTTAGTGATGCATTTTTTTAAAGAAATTAGTGTTGTTCTAAACATATTTGCAAATGCACAAAATTTAAGTTAATATTAAAGTGATACTGAACGACACTTTTTTGTATAAGTGTTTGTTCCTTAGAAAACAGTGAAAGTTACATTAAAATCAGTTCAATAGTTTTTGAGATATGGATATTTAAGTAGCCATGAAACGAATGGGCATGGAAATAAAATCAGATTATTATTTTAATTTGTGTTACAAAAGTTTAAAAAAACTTTATGAAAGAATACAACAGGATACAGTAGAATGTATAGTCATAGTAATTTATTTATTATTAATTTATTTGATACACGTCACAGAAAAACACATAAAAATAATCAATAAAAATGATTATTACAATAAAATACAGTATCAATGATTATAACACCAAACGCATCTTTAAACAAGCAAATAAATGTAATTCTATAAAAGAGACATTGTAATTCTATAAAAGAGACATTGTAATTCTATAAAAGCACTGCATACACTTAATGTCGACAAAAGTAACTAGATGGCGCTCAAATGCTATAAAACTTGCAAACTTGATTTTTTTGTTGTTTTCGTTACATATTTTCTGTATTGTGTTATGTATTATTATTATTATTATTATATAATTTTTGAAAACGTAGCAGCTTACATGTGTACTACGTTAATAATACTTTGTAAATGTAAATTATATACTGTCTCAGGCCAGTTCTTTGATTCAAAGAGTAATTTTGATAGAAGGAAGCGCCCGTAATTCAGCAAGCGGAGGCAATTGCATGCGATTACCGATGTTACCGAGAAGTGGCCTTTCATTTTAGGCGCTTCCATGGTTCGGATGACACGTTAAATTGGTCCCGCCTATTATATATTATTTTCGCTTATATTACAAAGTTTTGGCGTCATTGCAATACATGTAGAAGCAAAACGCTTTGTTCAATACTTTGAAGTACCACCTTATAACGATGTCTGTGTATGTGATGGGTGACCCAACAAGTAGCATAACGTTCTTAAGTGACGATTTGTAAATTAGTACAGTTTATTAATTTAAATATATAAATTTTATTAAGCGTTTGTAAATTGGTTATAATAATTAAATATGTATATTTGCATACCTTATGGGTTGAGTATGATGATGTACGGCAGTGAGGTTTGGACACTAACCCTTAAAGAAGAAGAAAAGCTGCTTGTAGCGGAGAGAAAGATAATGAGGAAAATTCTGGGGCAGACTCAGAGAGAAGATGGAAGTTGGAGGGTTCGTAAAAACCAAGAGATCGAAGACCTGGTGGGCGAACCGAACATCATAGGGGAGTTCAAGGCTCAGAGACTTCGCTGGATGGGCCATCTAGAAAGAATGGGGGAAGATCGTCATGCCAAAAAAGCGTATCTTGGAATCCCAAGTGGTCGACGCCCTGTCGGTCGACCCAGATACCGCTGGAGAGACTTGCAGGAACTTGAAGTTGCAGACTGGCAAGTGGCAGCCCAAGACCGGCGAAGGTGGCATTCTCTTGTGCTGGAGGCCAAGACCCACTTCGGGTCGCTGCGCCATAGGAGTAAGTAAGTAAGTATGGGTTGAGTATGGTGTTCTTATAATATAACTAAATGTATCATCTTTACCTGTACTCTGCAAATAAATGCTTTGACTTTGACTTTTTGGTTTCTTCCGTGAGTCAGATGACGCTATAAATTGGAACTTTTTTAAATTTTCAAACCTGGGTTCGCTTAAGTCATGTCAGAGGCCCTTAGGGCGGTTTGAAAACTCTGCCACAGGTGGCAACTTTCATACTACTTTTTTGTGTAGAAAAACTGCATTCAAGTGAGAATATTAATTTTGGTGAGCATTTACACCAATATCAATAACATTATCAAAAAGCAATCAGTTATAGTCATTAGGCGGCGTGCACACAAGCGGAACAAAACTGCCGAATTAAAACTGCATCCGGAGTGGACGAGCATTCTACAGGGGAACTAGTCACTTTATCATTTTAGCAAGTAATAAAAAATTATAAAAAAAATGTTAAATGAAATGAGAGTGCCAACGCCGCGTAATGACGCCAGAATTCAGAAAATAACATTATAATATATGTAAATGAAACTTTGGACATACATATATTATAGTGTTTTTCTGCTGCACTATAATAATTATTTCTCCAGAGTTTGATTTACAATGGATATCGCAAAGTAACTAACGCCTGATATTATTATGTATCTATGTAAGAGTAGTTGATATATTAATCCAGGTTGTAACTATCTTCGTTTCAAATTTCACCCATATTGGTCCAGTCATTGCAGCATGAAGAAGTGATAAACATAAACTTTCACCGTAGCTGCATATGCATCTTTAGAACGCAGAGGGAATTATATAAATAAACTAGTGGGTGCTCGCGGTTTCGCTCGCATTAAGCAGTAAAACTTGAATCCCCTATTTCACCCCTTTAAAAGTGGCATTTCCAAAAATCCTTTCTTAGGGGATGCCTACGTCATAACATCTACCTTCATTCCAAATTTTACCCCAATCCATCCAGTGGTTTTGGGCTGTGCGTTGATAGATCACTATATCAGTCCGTCGGTCACCTGAGTTTTATATATTTAGATTGTATGTCAAGTTTAATAAACATGCACGTTACGAATAACCCTGTGTATGTAATTAGAATGGCCGCGGTGAGTGTGACCATTGCTTTATATTTAGCGTCGCGCGGAATTTACCGGCGATTGGCTCTGATGGGGAAATGGTAAGTGGTGGTATTTGTGTTAATTGTCAAATAAAAAATATTTATTGTAGGTACACCTAATAAATATTTTATTATTCATTAGACAGACCTATAAAAAGACGAAAAGAGAACTAAACGTTTAAGTTTACTCTTAGAGGCACATTATCAAACGACATTTAAAAGAAAATAATTAAATAAAATAAATGGTCAAGGTCACCAATAGCGGCACACGTTTTAGTCAAACAATCATAAAAAACACTTTGTTCTACTAGAATTCCACCATTTCGCTGCCATCTTCTAAAACATACAATCATTAAACCTCAGTCTCAAATCTTGCACATAACTTGCAAAGTCTAATAACACAGCCACATCAATACAAGGCATAAAACCGGCCGCACTCGCACACAACACTAAATCCAGAACATACAGGGTGTTCTCACAATATACAGGGTTCTCGTGCAATATACAGGGTAACACGCAGTAATACGGCCAGCCTAGATATTGCCAATGCACGGGTGCGCAGATTTAAGATGGCGGACGACGACTTGCCTTGTTTTAATTGGCCAGTTTGTTTTGGATCTGTAAGGAGGTGATGTAACCAGATGTTTAGATTAAAATAATATGTGTAATATAATTTTAAGGGTAGGTAGAACATAACAATATATTATTATTTAATCAATGTACGTATGTATCACTCAGATTAACTTCAACATGGAATAAAAAATTACAACAACTTTGCCATAATATGATAGTTAGTGTTGGTGGAATAATTTAATAAATTAATATAAAAAGTAATATAACACGCAATAGATCAAGTCACAAGTAGGGTGTTCCCATATTGATACGCCAGTGGTGTAGTTCTTATAGCCTTTAAAGAGCAACATTTTAATTAAAGTTCGATCGGTTTCATCAGCTCTGTAGCTTGCTAGCAGTGTCCGGGTGAGACCGCACCGGGCGGAGTTACGGCGCTCGGACGCCGGAGTATTGGCGCGCACTTTATGACAACATCGCGACAAGTCTGCTGCCTACTGCATGTGGTACTGCTGGTTTTACATACTATTATATTATTAATTTGTAGCTGGAATCTAGATAATTCTAGCAAAAGCGCAAAGCCTAAGAGAGCTAAGTGGCTACTCCTAGCCACTTAGCTCTCTTAGGCTTTGCGCTATGGAATTAAACCAATTGTAGAAGATGAAAAAAATATGTTTTTATAATAGATAGATTAAAAAATAACAGTATTACAATAAAAATAAGTACCTAAAGTTTATCCATATTGCCATCGGTTTTATCAGCTCTGCGTCTTGCTCCCAGTGTACGGTTGAGCCCGCACCGGGCGAAGTTACGGTGCTCGGACGCTGGAATATTGGAACACATTTAATGGCAACATCAGTACATGCCTGCTACATGGAGAACGTAGTTTTATACATGTTTAAAGTAGATACATTTACAATATTATTCAGCAAAAGTTTTAGTTACTTTTTCGTATAAATCAGACAATTATACTCAAAATTACGATAAAAGTGAGTAAAGTGGATAAAAAAAGCACTGGTTTTAACATCTCCATAGCGTTGCAATGTCCGACCGCACCGGTCGCCAATACGGGCACAGCGGCCCGTATTGGCGCCTACTTTATAACAACGTTGGTACAAGCCTGCTACATAGGGACATAGTTTTATATTTGTGTATATATATATATCTTAATACTAGTGGATGCTCGCGGCTTCCACTAGTTATTAATGAACCCAAAAATTGATTATTTCTTTACCACTTAGGCTGGAGTTCACCAAACTTTTAACCGCCAGTTTAACAGTTTAACGATTTTAGTTTAAAGATTTTTTAGTGTTCACCACAACGTAACCGGCGTTTAAGTGCCTTAACTGCGAGATTATCTTAACTGAGCTCCAATACCTCGTTTAACTCTCAGTTACGCTCTATAGTAGTCTGTGGTTACGTTACATTTGACATATTTTGGCAATTTCTAGTCAAGATTGTTTATTTTATTCTTGAGTTATTTGCAAAGTACTCCTAAATATTAATTATTTCTACATTTTCTTGCTTATGTCAATATTGATTGAAATTAAAAAGATTTGACCATTACTCTAATACTTATAATTTAATTCAGAAAAAATATATGCTTCTTCATCCTAGCAAGCCCGACTTCTGACAGGGCTGTTACATTGTACAAGTTGGCAGAATTAGGTCTTAATAGACCTAATTCTTCCATACAGTAAAAAATGTGATTGTACTAGTTATAGTGTTTATAAGGCGATATGGTCGCTCTGCGACAAAGCCTCTAATAAATTGAAAAAAAAAATTGGTAAATAATATTTGGTGTAGTATTTACAAAATAAAATTAAAATTCATTTAATGTATCAAAAATATTAAATCTAGATAAAAAAAATACGAGACATAAGTGCACTACTTACAAAAAATTAAACAAAAATCTTAAATAAAAACTTAAGACTGAACTGACCGATGTTATTCAGTCATAAGTATTGTGTTTTTAATTTCTCTCGATGGAATGGCTCTTCTGGAACGGCCATCCTAATAGCTCCCTCTTTAGCAGCACTTTCTTGAAGAATTCTGATTATATAATTTTTCTTCAACTCAAAAAATAAAAATAACACAAAATACAAACGGAAATAACCACCACGATCAAGTCAAGACAAATCAACACATGAAAAATATTGACATTTGTCAATATGACATAAAAATGGAAAAAATTACCAGGCCATATCGAAAAATCATGCTTTTAGAGCTCCCCGGTTACGTATAACGCTTTTTCTAATTTGGCAGTCTATTAGTTTACGCTTCCAAGTTCAAAAGCAGTCATAAAACATACTAGTATGCCGTGACGACTGTCTTCGTTATTGAATCGCATAATAACGTTTAAAAACTTCAAGGATTTTTTATATCATCCCTATGAAAAACTTTTACCTGCTTGCTCTAAGGTGAACTTCGTGCGGTTGGTAATCTCCCAGTTTCCTAACTGTGGATTAATTTTGACTGGTGAACAGTAAATATTTAAACCTTAGTTTAAACGGTAGTTCTATTTTGACTGGCAGATTTAGTAATCGTCGGTTTAGGCACATTTGGTGAACTCCAGCCTTACTTAGGTATATTAAAGTAGTTTTTTTATTTCTGGTGTAGGCTTACATGATTATAAGGTTTTTGATTTACTTGATTTGTAATCTATGTAGTAATGTCGGCGTTGTTAGTTTAGCATATTATTTAAAAGTAGTAATTAAAATAAGGTTAATTATTAATATTGTGTAATTGTTGAGATTGTGTCAGTAACACAAATGTCGAGGCCAATTGAGGCTTTTTTTCTACGAAGTTTGGGCTGTTACTAATTTTTATCTTACATCATTGCAAACAGCTCGTGATGTTCATATTGGTCCATATTAGAATCTTACTTCGTTATGATTGTCCTGTATTTATATATAACGGGTATTTTGTGTAACTGGATCAGTAGTATGTACTATGAAACCAATAATAAGAAGCAGTTTCAAATAATCCATTCCATAATTCAGCTCACGGTCCACCGTAACGCAACCATAACGTTTCGCAAAATAATTCATAGGCACAATTAGGATGCTCGCATATATCAGTGGTAATTCGACACCAAGCGCACCGTGCTGTTGATTATTATCACTAAATCATATTTAGTGTGGTCATTATCGCAACGCATTATTGAGTGCTTGGGTAAATAATCGCTGCACTGAGAATCTAGCTGGGGCATATTTGGGACGGTCGTATGTGGGCCATAGGTCGTTATCAGGTTATTGATGGCTGATGTGGGAAGTATTTAGGGTTTGTAGTGTTTTTATGTGTATATTGTATATAAGAGATTATCTAATTTGATATCGAAACCAAGTTTTTTTTGGTAGAATTTCAGATGATGCATTATAGCATTCTACTTGTACATGGAATTGGTTTGCAACTGACCATAATTCGCGTGATGGTAAGCGATCATTACATTATAATGCATTGTATAAAATGTATTGTGTAGAAAAAAGTAGAACTTGATGTCAATCTAAATTAAATGGTATCAAAATATTAAGTAAAGCGTTTTTAATTTATGAAAAAATTAAACTACAACTAAACCTACACGGCAGCGATTACAATAACCTTAATTTGTTAAATGTTTTAAATCACACACCTACATAAAAGTCAATACTAAAACAATCGTACCATTCTATGCAAGATAGTTTACATTTAGCACCGGAACTAAATACGATTCATAAAATTACACACAATGGCTGTAACAAATATTCACTGGATCATTGCATTTCACGAAATCACAGTAAATATACGTTGTATATAACATCCAGGTTAAACCTGAATTTAGTGTAAATTTATTTTTATTGTATAAGGGCTTGTGGCTAATAGGACTTTATAATATATACCATTTACAACAACAACAAGAAATTTTAAATTAAGTTTATCAAAACAAGTCGAATTAAAAGACCGGAGCTGTTGTAAATTTTCAATAATTATTTCAATCTATTCGAATCAAATTACAAACTATCCCAATAAAACTAGATCAAAACCCCTAATTCATCCAGTGTTGCCATTACGGGCCAGACATAAATAGCCAAAATAGCTCTAAATAGCCCCAAATAGCTGTAATCGTAGCGAATCACGCGCGCTATCGCCCGCTGACGGGTTTATGAACGGTGATGCGTATTTTAAACCGTACCGATTGTTATGACGATGATGATTTATATGTAAAGGGTAATAGTAGACGCCATATTGCGATATCGTGACTATCTGGGCTTAAATGCAACCAATTAACCCTAAATTTAGCTTAAAATGATAAGACTAAGTACTGCTTTATCATTGGTGAGCTAAAGTAAATGTGTTATTAAAACTCTGAATTGTCAAGTCATTTTCATCAAAAAATATATGCCCTTCCACACGATGGGCGAAGTGTCTCAATCAGATACCTACTAACTGATTTTTATGTATTTTGTGTAACAAAATAGATTTTACTGTTACAACTTATCCAGTCACAAAATATTCCATTCTTCTTATTAACAGAAAAATAACAATAATTTCGTATACCGTCAATTGCAACTAAAGGAATTTTCACAAAAAGCACAAACACAGCCATCTGGCCAATTGACATTTGGTATAAACAGTTTAAACAACGAGCGTTTAAGCGTCCGCGACGTATTTATTCGGCCATTTCGACGGTGCATAGTGTTGCCATCATTATCGTAAAATTGCTACATGTTTATGGATTTTTAATTCCGCAGTATATTGGAGAGATAAGGGGCGGGCAGACTGGCGTGTGGTGGGAAGCGTTGTAAACGTGCTTTGTAGACATTATTTATATGTTAATAATACATTATGTTAGAAAAATATTTATGTGGGTCATAAATGATGATAATGTAAAGTTAAAACTTACAAACATTGATGGCTAATATGTGTTTCTTGATTTGTTGGTGTGTTTGTTCTGAATTTAAGCCGCATAAGAGCAAAAAACTTAAAAGCTTTTGTTGCTATAAAGAAGGAATCTTATACACTACATAAGCTTAAAATAAAAAAAAAACATTTCTTTGCAAGAAATGATTATTGTTATTTTTGCACGAACGGCACTTTTGAAGGTGGTTAATGCCTGTACTAGAATGGAACTGACTATCAAACGAAGTGAGTCCCAGAATGTTGACCAGAAAACCAGCACAGGCTTTTACAGGCTTCCATAGAATCAGCATTATGTCGACTTAGGGCTGCGTTGTGGTAGATATGTGTATGTGTAGATGTGTAAAAGCTGTCATAATAAACTAGCCCTTTTTTATTTATTAATTCAATCATCATCAGCCTGTCTTATATCTATCCACTGCTGGACGTCGGCCTCTCCTAATGTTCTTCATAATGCACGGTCTTAATGTATAATATCGCTCGTATGTTCCCACCAATAAGTACGTTTGGCAGTGGCCGATTCGGGAATGTTGTACAATAAAGTAACGTTAATGCTCCGATTGGAGCTACACCTATGGTTTATTGTATTAGTTCGTGTGGTGTACTGTACTTATTATGGAGGTATATATGTTTATTTGTATCTGATATATAAAAAGGGGTGATATAAATTTGACCACATCTATAATTGTGGGTTTTTTATTCAGATTCTTAAAGAAAGGGCAAATTTGCAGTATTCTACCTATCTGATTATTATTTTTATCTATGTCTTGAAATAGTTAGACTTCAGATAGATTTTAATTGAACTAGGCTGTAATACAAGTAAAATTATAAGGCATTCGTCAAAAGATCTGCTCACTATTCATTATCCATGTTATCAACATCATTTTAGTATCTAAAAGTTTTTTTTTGGTGCCTAGACTTTAGTTCCTTTTACTCCACAAACTTCCTTTGATTGAAAATTTGATGTTATCAACCTTACGACTAAGATATTTCTTCTCCCAGTCCAACAACTTGCAAAACCAAAAATCTACATATTTTATCACAAAACCACGAAAAACTCTAACCCGTATTGACAAGTCTGTACCCGGGACAAATCCGACCGTTTAACCCTGGTTTACGACGGCTGGTGACGGACATAGTCGTAACCAATGGGACCGATTGACCACTCACGATTTGGATTGACCGGTAGGGTGGATAGGGGTTAGGTTTGGGTAGGATATTTTTTTTGGACTGGAGATCTAGACATAGATTGATAAAGGAGGCCTAAGTCCTACTAGAATAAGGAATGCCTAATTTATCAATCTATGTAAAATAAGAAGAAAGTCACTGCATCTTTAACCATGTATTTTTTTACATTAAATAGGCTTACGTTTGACTATAGCCTGCCTGTATTATTTCATATGTATATGATATGACATTACGGATGTGTGTTTATTGAATTGTTTACATATTTGTTTTGTATCATTTTTTCGCCAGATAATCGTGATTATTAACGGTAAGATTAGTTTATGATCTCGCAAGTCTTCAAAGGCTAATAATTTGAAATTATATCAACTAAAACTGCAAACATCTACTATCGTAAATAAACTCTTACAGACAACTATTTACCATTCAATTGACATACACAAGCCAAATGGCCTTTAATTATGATGTAATTGTTGGCCTTATGGGGCTGTGTTGTGGCAGAAATTTAAGTGTTTTTTTTGCATACTTAATTGTGTTTGTTTTTTCTTTTAAACCTGCGATAATAAATTATATTGTCTTTCTTCTTTCTACTTTTTTTACTTCTGTCTACTATATTCACAAGTTTTAGTCCATTTCTGTCCCATAACTATCCCACGCATGGTGCTTGGAGTAATAACCACATCGGTTGGTATCAGCACGTCGCAGGCTGCACGTGGTGCTTTACACCAACACAGCCAGCTCGCTCTATTTTATTACTAATGCTGCAGATTTAGATATTTCAGCACTGGGGTCGGATGGACTGCGCTTAGGTGTTGATGGGTTATATGAGAATTAAAAAAGAAAAATTAAAAAGTTGTAACTATTAAATTGTAATGTGACTATGAGAAAAATTTAGACAAATACGTCAAATATAAGCGTATCACAAGTACGTTAAGTTTTCTCATACGTCAAATATAAGCGTATCACAAGTACGTTAAGTTTTCTCATACGTCAAATATAAGCGTATCACAAGTACGTTAAGTTTTCTCATACGTCAAATATAAGCGTATCACAAGTACGTTAAGTTTTCTCATACGTCAAATATAAGCGTATCACAAGTACGTTAAGTTTTCTCATACGTCAAATATAAGCGTATCACAAGTACGTTAAGTTTTCTCATACGTCAAATATAAGCGTATCACAAGTACGTTAAGTTTTCTCATACGTCAAATATAAGCGTATCACAAGTACGTTAAGTTTTCTCATTATTCTATTTATTAATTCAGGCAAATAAATTGCAATTTCTTTGCCCGCAATAATTAATTCTTCCATAACTTGACAATTCATTAAGGTAAGGTTTATTAATATACCACTAATATTCATAAAATAAACAAACATCTTTGTACAAAACAAATAAGTAGCATACTGCATGTATTAGACATACTAACAGTTACATTGTTAATTGAATGATTCGTAGCAATAAGCTACGCCATATTTCCGTAGCTCCGTAGCACGCTACATCATGTTCGTAGCACCTCATTATCAAAACCAAAGAACGAAACATAAAATCTAATTCCACTACTTTACGATAAACAGAAAACACGACAAATTAACTATGAAAATACAGGATGTTATATTTTGACTTCAAGATTTTTGTGAAGTGAGTAAAAGAGTTGATAGGTACTTATGTCATCCAAATTATTATTATAATCATAGACTTAGTTAATGATTAATTATTTTTTTGATATCATTATTAAATAAATCACATAAACACACGAAAAACGACAAGTTAAACAAGATATTACATACTCATTAATCATACAGTACAAAAAAATCAGATTCATGTGTAACCAAATAAATAAATTGCAGCTTACTTACATATTTTACTTAAAATTAAGATATACCTATGAAAATGTATCCCTTTTCTTGCATTTTTATTCTCCAGAAGTTTATTAAATAATAATAATATAATTTCGAAAAATAATAGAAATACTTTTTCATTTTTTTTTACTAAACACATCTACATATATTTGATAAATGAATATTTGGGATGCACCCTGTACCCTTGTTCAGTAGGAGACAAAGAACGGCCAGAGTTTGATACTACATTCAAATCAAGCCAGCATACACATTAAATATAATAGCTGAGCTCTGCGCCTTGAGATGAACTGGACAGAATAATAAGGATATGAAAAGATGTTTTTATTTTATTTTTGTAAAAAAAAGTATTAGACTCTAGATAAAAATATTGAATCAGGCGTTACTTTGCGGAAATCCATTGTTACTGAAACTCTGGAGAAATATGTAGTGTTTTTCCGCTGCGACTGCTCCTTAACCGACATCAAACAACAAACTTGATGGTTTTTAGGTGAGTTCCTCCATATACCACCGCCACACCTCACCTCCTAACCAACGTGGCCTCCATGGATCTCAAGATCGTAACGTAAGATCTTGAGATCTTATGATGATATTATATATTATATAGATGATTGATGTCGGTTAAGGAGCAGTCGCAGCGGAAAAACACTACATATTTCTCCAGAGTGTCAGTCATAGACTCTGTCTGTTATTGACAACAGTGTTACCTTGCGTAGGTGTCGCTTTAAACGACGTAATGGTTTGCTAAATCAGGCATTCAACTGAGTGGCATGTGAAAAAGAAAACAAATGTATTCTGAAACACAATAAGCCTTATTACAAAACGTAGTTTAATTATAAGTCTAGACCAAGTCCGTTTTAGTTGTTCGAAATTTGTCTGTCTACTGATATAATTATCAAACTGTCAAAATGTACCAATGTAAAATCAAAGTTCCAATTTTTGTTGACATTTTGATTGCTTGTATGTGATGTGTAAACAACAAGAAGCCACTGTTTATTTTCAAAGTCCTGGACTAATATTTAAACCGCGTTTTGTAATAAGACGGAATAGGTATTACCAATCTATGCCAAGTACTTTTTTCACATCTGAATTGTAATATTATTTAACCTGTAACGTCACATTACTTTAAAACAATTAAAAACTGTAAATAAATCACAATATTATTTTATTATTGTACCTATTATTTACACATAAAAAGCGAGTGTGGCTCAGCGGTTCCAGTGTCTGCTTTTCATCCAGACGCACCCTGGTTCGAATCCGCCCCACACCAATGACTTGTATTTTCAAGTTATGTGTGGATTTGAACTCGCTTAACGGTGAAGGAAAACATCGTGAGGAAACCGACATGTTTGAGGACCACAATATCCGAGGACATGTGTCTTCCGTGGAAGGACCTGGGCGCCCACCACGATGTATCTGCCCAAGAAAACTCCCCTAACGAATTAATTCTGCGGGGGAGTCACGACCCTCAGCCATGAGGAAATACGACTCAAAGAGATTATTTACACATATAATTCAAATGGTAAAACGTCGCCTAAGGAATCGTTATTATTTCCAATAGAAATATTGTTTAGGTTAAAATACTTCAAGTAAACAATAAAGCCCCCTCCACACTACTGGGCCAGCAACAGAGCAAAGCGCAGCACACCAATAAAGCCCCATCCACACTACTGGGCCAGCAACAGAGCAAAGCGCAGCACACCAACAAAGCCCCATCCACACTACTGGGCCAGCAACAGAGCAAAGCGCAGCACACCAATAAAGCCCCATCCACACTACTGGGCCAGCAACAGAGCAAAGCGCAGCACACCAATAAAGCCCCGTCCACACTACTGGGCCAGCAACAGAGCAAAGCGCAGCACACCAATAAAGCCCCCTCCACACTACTGGGCCAGCAACAGAGCAAAGCGCAGCACACCAACAAATTCCCGGCTCATTTGTTTTTTATTCATCCACCGGCGTGTAATCGAAAGTATAAATTCGTTTTAACTGCGAAGCCTCGCCGGCCGATAACACGCCCCTTGTTAACTTGGTAATAAGAAAAATAAACTTAAATTATATTTAGCACTTTTAGCCGCCTTATGAAATATCAAAGCTGTGTGTTGAGTTTGCGAGCTTGTTGCTGTTTGTAGTTACTGTTGGTGTAGTGTGAGCGCGCCTTTAAAGTGAATTTTTCACTATAAATAAATGGAATTAAAAAGTGTGAGAATGTGGATTGAACATGAACAAAATTGTGCCCAATTTAAGCTTAAAATGAGTATGAAATGAAATGTATGACACAGCACAGCCAGTCAGTAACTCCAGAATAAGTTCTGCTCTTAACGAATATAATATAAAATCAACTTCATCCATATGAATCACACTATTAAATCACCCTCTTTGTTTAATCTATGCATTCATCTCACATATTCGTATTACTTTATTATCGGTTGGATACAATCCGTCATCCCCTTAAAGTCAAAGTCAAATTAGCTTCAAAATATTTTTTGATATCTCCGAATTCTACATATCTACAGGTTGGTGGATTGATCGACGAACATACAATAAAGCTACAAACCATCAATACTTTTAACTCAAAACCTTTCTCTTATCTAGAAAAAAGAGGCAAAATTTCCTCAGAGCGCAAAAAATTGGCAGCGTCAAGTACTCGCGAGCGACTGTAGGTTAAGAAAAGCCTCTTAAACCGAGGAGAAAGTTAAAAAATAATTAATGCTTTCGTAAATATTCATACCTTGGACGGAGTTTAGAGTTAACCCTCTACTAGAGTTGATATACGGGTGGATATTCGCATCGTCGTCAATAAATTGTTTTTAAATCTGAGATTGCATTGAGTATTTATTTATTTACGTACTAAAACTAAAACTAGGACTTATCTCTAGAGTCAATTTAACCACAAAATTGGAATATACTAGAATAAAAAAACGCGTTTTGACTTGTTAAATTTGTGAGTTCAAGATCAGTTTTGATAAAACTGAATAAGGTCAAATAATATCTGTATTTCATTACTTTTTTTAACCTAAGAATGTAATTGATTTTTATGTTACAATATAAACTTCTATGCACAGTCAGATGTAAGTTGTATATTTTCGTAAAATTATGACCCAAATATTTTATAAAAAGTTAAGTAGTTTCTGTTTAGGCAGGCTTTGTCTAAGACATAAACTAGCACTTTTTCTTCGTCTCCTTTTAAAGTATTATTATTGTGATAAAATTATTTCAGATGAAAACAATAAAGTAAGCTAGCAAACAGTTAACAATCAACGCAGCGTATCCGCCCCATATATTGCCCCGTATATTTCCACCCTGAAGGGTTCCTAGAAACGAGTCCGATTTAATTTAAGTCCGCGCCGTTATCGCTGAGGCTCCATTGTTTTTCTTTCTTGAAATTTTACGGTCAATTTGACGTGATTCGCTTTTTTACGATTAATTTGAATTTAATTAGTTCGCATTGTTGTCGGCTGAGAACTCTCAGCGTCATTCTCGGGTATTAAATGCTGTGTGTTTTTTAAGAAAAATTTATTGGTATAAAATATGTTAGGTTCATTTTTATTTGTAGAATTGGCTTATGAATTTTAAGTCTAGGTTAATTTTTTAATGTTGAAGAAACTTTTTAATTCAGATTACTATTACTTTAAAGATTTTTTTAACCTGGGATAGGTTTACGTTTGACTACAGCCTGCCTGATGCTAAGCATTGCTGCAGCCTAGGATTTAACACGCTTACCTAGATCAAATCTGATTGAACTTATCAAGTCTAGTTACTGCTGATTACTACGTGCCAACATTTCATATGCTAAATATTTATATAATATGACTAACCACAGCAAATCCTTGATTTTGTAATATTATTAGCATATTAAACCCGACATAAAAATATGACGTCATCCAACGTTTTATCTTTCATTCATCTTATCCATCGGTACACTATGCTTTTAATATTTTTCGGTGCCTTCCAAAGTAACTACAATACCCATCATTCAGATCCACCATGGCAAAAATAGACAGTTATACGAGTTCCACGGTCAAAACAAACGTTCAAAAACCATCTTTTCAACTGAGAACCCCGCATCAGATATCCATCGCCGAACGGAAAACAGTTGAAGAAATCTTCTAAGCCTCACAATGGCACATAATAAACCGAAAAGCCCACTGGATATATGGCCGACGATAAAAACGTATCCATCCAGATATGCCTACACTAAATCACCACTTAATAGTCGAGAAGGCCGTAAATATGTCAACATGCGCCAATATCTAAGGCTATATGTTGAGATACTTTTTTCAGAAGCGTCAGGGTTTGTTCGATCTTCGCTGCGCTGGTAAATGTGATTATTTTATGGCAGGGTTCTTTACTTGTTTCTGGTGAGACGTTTAAATATCTAGCTACGCATTTTCTACATGCAAAATATATAAAAAACATATGTGATTATATGGACTGCCTGGTAAGGGTTAATAAAATGTACAATTTAAACATAAAACTGACGGGAAGACGTTGTCACCCGGGAAACAGAAACATCTCGTCCGGGTGACAACACACTGTTATAAGAAATCACTCTTGTTTTTGTGTGTTTAAATATAGTGAACCTAGATGTAAGTATTTTTGAACCCAATAAACGTTATTGTATTGTATGTGATTATAAAATGACAATGGCGTTTTAAACCAAAAATTCTGTATTATTCTTACAGTGTATGGATATTACCCTAATTAGTAATCAGCAAGTCAAAATACACTGCCCCCATAATCTTCGACATCCCTTGTAAGACAAGAAGGGGTGACATAAACAACTTAATGCTTCTAATCTCGCTTTGAAGGCGTAATCATTGACATCAGTAAGACCACGAGAAATGGAGGATTCTTGATTTTACTATTTGATGTTGACAAGGTAAGCACCGTGATTAGCAAATGTGGAAATCAATAAAATGATAAATAAGTATGCCTATTAACATAATATATTCTCATCTCTTGGAAGTATCTTAATGAAAAAAACCAAAAAATTTAAAAGGAAATTGATATTATGTATTTCAGCTGCCATTTGTTTTGTTCTATAAACAATACGGTCTAATGACGAACTTAGAAACATCTGTTTATTTTGAAACCACAAAAAGCAAACCTTACCAACATTAAACCATATAAAATTATGAACTTTTCTTTCATAGGCTATTGAAAGAGTGGGCAATAAGTTGATTTTACTACCTTTTAGTAAGCTTATTGGCTTTTGACTAAGTAAAAAGCGTTGATTTTACAACTATCAGATCTTTCCATCCAGGATAGTAACATCGACCTTGCGTACAGCCTCCGTAGGCTTCCGCGTCAACTAATTCTGCGTAACACCACAAATACTTGCACCGACGACCTCTTAGTGACTAAACAACTCATTATGCAATTATTTTACGCACAGTTGTTATACGTCCATACAAATCAGCGATAACCGTTACAAATGTCTTATAATCTTCCTATCGATGATTGGTCCAACACCACGACAGACATAGCCTTAAAAAGGCCTGTTATAGTCCATATGCCGGTTACACTATGTTTTTCAGTATTGCTCATGTCACACTTGATGCTTAAAATTTTATGCTTTGGTTGACGAGATAAATTGATAAGGTAACATAACAACAGGAAACAGGCAAGTATTTATATGTCTGTATGTTAGTTAGTCTTCCCTTGGCCGTTTTTCCCGGGGAGGCGCGGGGAAGTTGGCCGCGTGTCGATAGTAATCCGGGCAGTCTCCGGGCAGCGGGCCGGGACGTAAACGTTAATGCCTTAATCTTGAGATGGTTGACTAGGATCGACAGGTAGCGGTGGACATGACGCCAGTATGTTTTTGATTGTAAGTATGCGAAGGCAATGTATGTGTTTGACATTACACAATCAATGATAATGTTTCAAGACACATTTAAAGATAAGTACCGGAGATCGGAAATTTACGAATTTGAATACAATTCAAACGTAGACGGATTTTTGGCTAAAATAGCTTTATGTAGAGTACAGTACCTACCCGCGTCTATAACAAATGAAAAAACAATTTATTTAGTAGCTTATCAAAGTCAAAGCATTTATATGCAGAGTACAGCTAAAGACGATGGTACATTTAGTTATATATAAGAACACAATACTCAACCCACAAGGTATGCAAATATGTTTGCTATTAAAATGTATCTTATGAATATCATTATCTGTCAAACAAACCCAAGGCTTTTGTATAATTGATTATATTTTAAGACAATAAATTGAATTGGTTTACAGTTATTTTCCGGAAGTTTTCTAAATGTCGTGGTTATTTTAAAAGGCCGTATCCACACAAATCCTAGTACCCCCAACATCACCTGAAGGTGTCTCGTGAAGCCATAACTCTTAGCGCTCGTCGCCGCTGAGGAATTATTATTATGCGAATAAATACTCCAAATGTCACGACTAAATGTCCCCCGTCTCCCCCCGTAATCCAGGGGGAAGGGACGGGGGTTACTTGATGGTTTTTTATAAGGGTTAAACATAATTTTTAGTAAGATTTTGCGAATGCCCTTTATTTTGTAGTTGTTAGACAGGCCAGGTTTTGCTTCTTTTTATATTAAAAGTACCGTCCTAATAAATAGTTGTTTATGTATTTAATTATTAGTAAATTTTATGCCAACACTAAAACAAACGACCAGTTAAATTAATTATTTCTTCAAAATGAATGGAAATCATTAATTGTGAGGTAATTTAAATTATACTATTGAAACTTTCGTTAGACATTTTATTATTATGTATCTAATACGGTTTTCACTCACGTGTAATTCGCGTATGTTGTCTGCACGGTGCCGCGGTCCCAGAACGCACGTTCTGACGATGGGTGTCATTACACCATTTCTTATCTTACCCTAATTCTAATCTAGCTACCGTCATTTCCACAAAACTTTACAGATGACATTCCTTACACATTTTTACAGTACTTATACATAATACATTCTTAATACCATGATGGTTTTAAATCATAGTTTCTATCCAAGGGAGACAAATGCCGTTCGATCTCGGGCCCGCAACGTAATAGTTTTAAAGCGGGCCCAATTTTGTTGCGGTTTTGTTACGTTTTGAAAGGAGCCCTTTTATAAAGGTGGTTTGAAATTTATTGTGACTGAGGTTAGTATTTCATTTGTAAGGTTTTGATAAATATTAACTTGGTACTTGTACTACAAAAATACTACTTTAGGGGCTTGAAAAAATCAAACAAGATATGTTTAAATTATATTATGAAATTAATAAATAAAAACAGTAACGTGCGCTTTCTATACATCAGAAATGTAACGGAATGGAACGTATGAAAAATAAAACATGGCATGTACATAATATATTGTTAGTAATACTTTTTTTCAGGAGTGATCACGCAAGGATACGTATTTCAAACGAATCTCTGTTACTAAACAGGCTCATTAAAACATCTTTTCATAACAATAGCAATATTAGATTTTGACCCTATCACCTTAAATTACAAGATAACCAGTTAAAGAAGCTCAGGGTGGTGTTTAAATCACGTGACAATGTAACTATTGTGTGAGTAAGGCATAACTTACTTTGATGATTCGAAAGGGAGTTTCTTAGTCTATACACTTAATATTAGCGTTTGACAAGAACAATAAAATATTTAAAAAAAATACTTGTAGCGTGCAATGCAGCGTCGTTGTCAAATAGCTAAACTAAATTGATTGAAATACCTTATCAATGTAATGAAATTTTGATAACACATTATTTAGAAAACTTTAAATTAATGAAAATGAACAAATATTCAGAAATAAAAAAAAATTGATCGCTTTATTTCTAATTAAATGTTACAAAGTTATCTACACAACCGTCATCTATGGTTGAGGAGTAAAAGTATATAAATTGAAAGCAATAGGAGATGTTTTATGATCTTGATTGAAATCACAGATTAGTGAATGTATTTTATCTCTTACCCATAGTTCTATTCGAATTAGATTTTAATAAAAATGGTAAAAAAATCTTTACGTTCTTACACAAATATTTTTCTATTGAAAAGCATTTAAGAACTTGGGATACACTTTCAGAACTGCAGGAACTTTACATGATGACTTGCCACGTACTACATTTTACACCAGATCAATCTAAACATTAAAACTAACCCCGCATAATCTATAAGCCATAATTCAATAAGCCTTCACAACAAAACGCTGACGCGTGGCAAACTTATCCGGCCACTTCCCGCCACTTTGAGCCATTAAGGTCCTAATGACCGGTTGTAAATTGGCCACAATTCACGGGGCTCCGTAAATAATGGCCACACTTGATAAGGGCGGTGTCGCCTGGTCCGTCTTAGTTTTAGCATGCGAGATTTATATGGCCAGATGAAGATTGGAGAAGGAAATTTGTGGAGGTGGCAAGTGGAAGCACTATGTAGTAACTATTGTCTTAGTCGATTTTTTAGAGGCTCAGTCACTAAGGTACATTAAAATTATCTAAGTAAGTAAGTTTTGTAAGTACTGTACTTACGAAACTTACGGTAACTTAATAAAATATCATAATGATGCAGTTTTAAATCCTACCGGTTGTGATTACTTCCGTTCATTTTAAAAAATAAGCTTACAATGAAAAAAGCCTTGTGCAAGTTTAACGGGCAGATAAGTTCACAGTTTTTGAAGCTATGATGAGCTTATTAGATTGAAAAATACTGGTCTAACTTATATGTCTGAATAATTTGTCTTACAAAACCAAGCTAGCAGAAGTTTTACTCCTTTACTGTCCCATAAAAACGATCGGAATTGACATATGTTTATGAAAAATAGACGTATAAACCACAGGTTTCTCTTTCTAAAGGTTCACACTGTAGCGACACTAGTTCCATACACTTTCCTTGCTCTGTAACATAATTTATTAAGTCTCCTACGCTGAGCGAGACAATTCTGAACACACAGTGCTATTGGACCAGATTGATGAATAGCATAGTCTTGTCTTACTGGATTGATATACTATGTGCTATGTAGCAAACAAACGGAATCGCTGCTAGATTTATACTGTGTATTGTAAGATGAAGTTGTGTAGCAATTGAATAAGAGTTATTACTGGGGTCGAAAGACACGTTAAATTGTAGGTCCCGGCTGTATGTCTAGTACGGCAGTCGTTAAGCCATGTCAGAGGCTCTTAGGGCGATTTGTAAACTCTCGACACCAGAGTTGGCCACTCTCATTCGATAAGAGGAAGATGAAGAGTTATTACTGCTTACTCTGAACAATAACATTATTCCAATATCCATATTGGAATAATCTTAACTGCGATTAGAAGATCAATTTAATTTCAGTAGGTATCTTCTTCTTGCTCCGGCGAATTCCCAGTGGAGTACACGAAGTTCTTCTTCACAAAAAAATGAGGCTGGTCTTCAGGGGGTTTACTGGTAAAAATTCTACATAAACCAACAGCACCCCATTGACAACAAAAAATACATATATTTCTTGAGCTATACTAGGGATGTTTGTGCGGATGGCAGTTTAAGTGAAATCCTTAGTGCTTTAACGTATGACTTACGCACGTAAAGATATAGTGTACTTAGTGAGTATAAGTTAATGTAATCAACCAGTATTTTCAAAATTGTTAACAGACATACATTGTGTCAAAACAAAACAAAAAAATAAACTCCAGTTGAGTCGAAACCAGCAGTTATAATGATTACATCGGTACGTCACAAACAAACCTCAATTAAAGGCAAAACTGTCGCATTACGATATTAACGTGCAATAAATACGCGGACACAATAGCAGAATTCATTATAACCGGGGAGGTTACTCAGGAACCTGAAAAAATATGGATTTGGTATTGTTTACCCAAATTTGAAATCAGTGGAAATGAAGTTTATAAGATCAGCGTAGCTGGTATTTGCATAGAGAGGCCTATAACCAGTAATGAGATCACGAAGGCTGTAGATGATGATGAAAATAATATACATATACCTATATAGTCTTACCATCTTCAACGATAGCTTTTTTTACACAAACGTCTTACGTTTGATTACAGTCTGCCTGCTCTTGTATAAGTTTCAGAATAGAAAATCCAGTCCTGTATCAACTTCTGGCCGATAAACTTTATAAGGGAAATCTTTTTATATGTTTACATGTCAAGAAAATTTACGGATAGTTTCATTTTTTCCTACAGTTGACTATGAGGCAGTTTTTTTATTGATGTTTCTTAAATTGCACTTTTACTTCAACAAAATTGTGGTGTAATACTTAACAGTGTGTTAGTAACCCCGGTCCTGCGAGTGATAACCTCGTTCGGGCGCGGATGAATCAAACGCGCATTAAAGCATTGTCATGTGGGAGAATTATTGTGACGCCTCTTTACTACTTCGCTGGCGGCTGTGCGCACAGGGACCCTGTGGAGGAGAATATTACTAACTTACTTTTTTATTACTATACATACGCATAATATTATTATAATTCACATTGTGGCTCATGTAGTTTTAACAGGAGTTCATAAAAAGTGGCAACCGTAGCGTGGCACGAAGCGTTTTGCTCCATATGGTCCATTATTAATAGAATAACCTATATGGTCATTAATGTTTTTGATATGTTCAACAATAGGAATATCTTCTAATTTATTCATTTTCGATATTAAAAGCTTGTTTATATGTCTACTAACTATAAAGTAAACACAAGTTTATTTTGACACTGTTACTACCCTGAACCTTTTGGGCCTCTCTTTGCATATAACTGTTGAAGACGAAAATCTCAGCAATAACCTCTCTCTTCATCAAACCGTTATTATTATATGACAGAGACTTCCGTTTATCTAAGATTTTTGGCCATCTTGTCCTTAACGTTTTTTTTATTAAAATTTTACATGACTTCAAAATCGATCATCTCTATTCCCTCCGCTGTCCACAAATTGTGCATTATCGCCCAACATTATGACAGGCAGTGATATATACTCGGACGTATTATAAAAGCAATAAATAAATAAATTTTGGCCAAATTTAGAAGCAGCACTCGATTTTATTGTGCCCGATAATGAACGAGCGGTATTGTCGGTGCTTTGTTTGGATGTTAGGGCGGCACTTTGATTAATTTTTGAAGCTAGTTTTGGGTAGAAATTAATATTATATTTGGGCTTTTTTGGATAATTTTACATGTGTTATTGATTGTTTTGTTATCATTATTCTATCGCTGTAATTACTGACGTGACAATAGGGAAGAACAGTTTTGTAATGTTTTAGTAGGCCTCAATAACATGTACATACTTACCAAAATTATCTATACCTACTTTTATTTAAATCCTTTCTTACATCAGCTGACTCCGAGCCCGTAGCTCCGTAGTTGTGCTACGCGGAAGGAATACAGGTTACGTTGGTAGTGGGTTACGCCGTAGCAACTGCTACGATAGGTACACAAAAAAACAGTAAGTAAGTAAGAATCGTATGATTTAGCTTCGTTTAGGTTTCTATATGTTGTGTTTTTGTTTAATTGATAAATAATCGAGAAAAAGTTACAATGTTAAATCTGATAAACATACAATTGAAGTAGTAAGTGGGTAAGACCATAATGTTATGCCTTTTAAAAAAAACTAATAAATGTTAAATATAATAATCAAGATTGTTTATATGCCAAATTCAGGTACTAGTTATTATAATCGTGGCCACAAACTGAATTTCACTAATACGTGCAGTTTACAGCGATTTTAATAGCTTTTATCTAGTTTTTGTGGTAAGTGACAACCGCCACGATACGTTGTTGTGACGTTTGTGGTATGTGTGTGAATAGTCCACGAGATAATGGCTTATTTATTAATATCATTTTATTATTTTTGATGTAAGATTTTTTTAATTTAACTTTAACATTTTTATCTGATAACAAGTAGCTACATCAAAAGAAAAAATACAATAAAACATTGTTTCCGTAAACTATGCAAGATTGTTCGGGAAAGTACAGTTAGTAACCCAATCTCTAAATATATATTTGAAGAACAACAAAAAATCAATATTTTCTTGAAAAATATGATTGTATTATTTTATGAATACTAATCCTCATTTCGTTTGAGGTTTGAAACAGCATGAGTTCTGAAATCAGTTATGGTTTTTTGAAGAGCTATTTTGTTTAAAGCCGGTAACCCAACTATCCCCAGGTCCCCATCCTAAAATTAATGTACCCACATTTTTGTTGTTAATTAATTGTATTTAATGCGCAACTGTGTGTTTGATTGCGGCCGACGTTGTTCTGTAATTATTGTTTTAATTCATGGCTCCATTTTAATGCGGATTTGTCAAATGGTTTTAAAAGGTTTGCGGCTAATTAAAATGTCGGCAACAATGTCGCTTTGTCACGATTTTATTGTTGGTTCTAGGTATTTTTGTGGGATTTGGTTTAGTTCTAGAGTTTACTAGAAATTTTGTGTAGTTTCAATTTCGAATAACAATAAAAATATTTTTTTTCGCTGTAATAATAATATTTTTTGCTCATTTTCGTTAAGTCGTAATCAGTCTATATTTTGTAAGTGACCAGCTATTTGATTGCCAGCATACATAATTTATAATTGACTATTTATTTTGACATTTAGGCATGATTGTTAAAATTTTGATAAATGCAATTATTTTACTTTTATATATATTGGACGTGTAAATAGGCTTTACGAAAATAAATAATAATAATAATAATAATTTATTTACCTTAACAATTAACTTAAATAACATATTTGACTTATCTAACTAAGAATACTGCATTTTTGATATCCCTGTGGGTTCTGCACTAGGAACATCCTGTGTCGCAGAAACCACGGTTGATTAAATAATAAGTATTAACATGATGCAGATACGGCTATAAATATTAAATGAATATGAATACATCACTAACGCCCAATGCTATATTATATCCATGGCAGGGTCTGTGCGACCACCATGTTGTATTCCAAGATGCCCAAGAGAACTCCCCAAAGGAATTGTCTGTGAGAGACTCACGGCCCCCAAATGAGGAATACGACTAAGGAAATATAAAACTATATATAAACACTAGTAGAAGCCCTCGGCTTCGCTTGCATAATTTCAGAATAAAAAGTAGCCTATACACTCCTAAGATATCATACTATGTACATACCAAAAATCATGATGATACATTCAGCCGTTTTTGCGTGATGAGCGTTTAAATAAACAGACAAATAGAGAGACAGAGAAACAAATAAACAGACAAACATTTCCAAAAATAGAACGTGTTCTGATATCAATTCGAAGTACCTACCTACAAACATTTTTTTTTACATCTTCAATGTTTAGACTTTAGATCCTCTACGGCTTTATACACGTACTAGTGGGTGCTCGGGGCTTCGCTCGCATTAAGAAGTAAAACTTGCATCACCTATTTCACCTCATTAAAAGTGGCATTTCCAAAAATCCTTTCTTAGCGGATGCCTACGTCATAATATCTACCTTCATTCCAAATTTCAGCCCAATCCGTCCAGTGGTTCGGGCTGTGTGTTGATAGATCACTATATCAGTCAGTCAGTCACCTTTAAGTTTTATATATTCAGATAGAGATATAGATAGATTAAACACATCGCATTCCTAAATGCTTAGGTAGTTTAATTATAAAGATTCCCAATGAGCAGCAATAAAGTCATAACTCCATCAACATGGATCACTCCGTGCGTCATATTAAAGCTGTCAGTATGTTTGTGTGTTTATATTTGTAATGACATGAACAGTTTGTGATCTATTCGTAGTTATTTGCAAGTCATTTTCTTCCTCCATTCTTGTTCCATTATAAAGGTGGATGAATAAAATGAAAAATATTAAAATCACGGTTAGTTATGTTCATAAATTATTTGCTTTCATAAAACTCAACTACAATGTGACTACTGATCTTTAGCAATTTTACTACTATAATTACTACCATTACTACTATTATTGTTTATGTTTATTCATATATAAGTAGTATAAACTTTTTGATATTTTTTTCATGTAATATCTTAAATACCTCGTCCTACTCACTTATTTTGAAGAATATATCCCTGCCAGATTGGTTGCCTGGAAGAGATCGCTCTTAGCGATAAGGCCGCCAATTAAAACGCAAATTTTATTTTCTATGTTTTTTTGTATTGTTTTTTATGTATGTGGTGTTTTAATAAATAATTTATCTATCTATCTATCTACATATGGGTATGGATGGATAAACCAAAGTAAGTTTGTTTATTTGTTAATGTTTGTTGTTACTTCTCGACCCAGTTGAACAACGGATAAACTTTTTTATATGTAGATATCTACATCTCGATGTACTCGTATCTCCAAGAAAACTCCTTTAACGAATTAAATCAGCGGAGGTGTCACGACCCTCAGTCATGAGGAAATACGACTCAAGAGAGATCTACAGCACGTACACGTGGAATTATCACAAATACTACTTTTAGATAGATACAACGCGAGCGCAGGCGCACCCGAAGGCATCTACTAGTACAGCAATAAGTCCGTCAGTGAGTATTCACTCCGCACGTATTAGATCTGTCAGTATGCATGTCTGTTTGCTTGTGTGTTTAGCCAGATTGAGATTTGTCTGTCAACAGTAAGAGGAAACAGATAAATAAGAATATTTATACTAATTAATACAAAATTTTAAGCAAACAAAGCAAAACCCGTTGTTATTTTATGATCATCGTTTAACGTGGCTGATTATTAATGAATATTATATTGATATCTAAATAAGTTAAGTTTACCAAATCAAAACACTGTTCAACAACAGTAGTTAAATTACGAGTACAGTGATTATAGATAAATAAACGCGTTTTATGTAAACTTACACTAAGAAACTCATGAAACTGGTCCTAATTGGCCAACCTTATCACTAAAAGCGATCTTTTTCTACTAACCTAGAAAGAAACAGATTCTAAAAATGCAAGGTTGTTTACTAACACCAATATCATCATTTTGTAGTAAAATTTGGTTCCCATAACTAACTTTGTTTAAAATACTAAGAACCCAAACCAATATCAATAACTAATCAATACAATCACCAAATCTTCCTCTCGCTTAGGCCGGATCCACACTAGCTACACAAGTAAAGTAAAGGCGTGCGCACACTCAGCGCTGAGCGATTCACGCGAGCGATGACGAATGGCAGCCGAGAAGTGAGAACGTAAACATTCGACACAACTGTGCCGCGGGTAGGGTGGCCATTGGCTAGGGAAAAGAAAGAATTTGTAGTTATAATATAGTTTTTTTTCTTAATTAAAGTTTTTATATTGTTTAGTTTTTAACGTGAACCTATACATGTTTGACTATAGCAACATAATTACATGTACATATAATGGTTTTGAGTCACGTGGTCCCAGAATGCATGTTCTGATGAATGGTGTCAATTAATTCGGAACGCGTATGCATACGCAAAATATGTACGTGCTACAAAACCGTTATATTTATATGTACTAATTTCTAAATCTCACAATAGTCCTAATACAGCAACATGACTAATAGTAAGCATTGCTGCAGTCCAGAGTTTCTTGAAAGTAAGATTACATTGACTGTGTTTTCTTCAAAAACAAATCATAGTTTCCTGAAAAACCAATTTGGTTACCAGTAACACAATTACGCTATGCTAGTAAATACCTGTTGGTAATTCTCGTAACATGAACATGAACATAGGCACCGCACCAAGCCAGGACAAGCCTGCTCCGGTCAAACCGGCAGCATACCGGGGGGCACGAGGTTGAGGAGCGTGGTTTTGTGCTAACGCTCCGGGATGGTAGTCGACCGGCTATGCAGCCAGACGCCGATTTGGAGAAGGTTGTTATTAAGGATAGGGATAAGCGTTAGTAAAAAATTGTGTTCGTTGATTATTGAGTTGACCCATCTTGGGGTTTGTTAGTGTTTGGCTTTGCAAGAGCTATCTTAACACGTTCGCTGTGTAATGTTGGTCCTATTGTGAGTAATCATAACCGCGTCGGGTGTAGTAGGTGGATCTTAAATGTGGGTCGAATAGATCCTATGTCGCTAAGGGAGTGTTCTTGTGTCATCTGACGGCCTTTCCTGGGGTATGGTTGGTGCCGGCCTGTTGGTATGTCGTTCTGTTTCCTCATCAGGTTCGCTGTCGGTTTCTGCCATCTTATAGATCTCCCTGGCAGCTCTTATAAAGTCTCCTTTGTTTTTCGCCATGTCCTGCCAGTCAGATGTGTTCCTGGGGTAGTAGTCCATATCATGAACTAAAGAATCCTCCCACGTATAGTTAGGTCTACCAACTTTAAGGTCTTCCGTTGCTTCGATCTCTTGCAAACGGCGCCGGCTTCGAAATCTTCATGACGTTTGTTATCACATACCTGTTGGTAATTCTCGAAAACAATAAAATTTAAAAAATGTAGATTGTAGTTAGAAGTGTCATGACATAAACTTTTTTATTCAGAAAGTTCTTAATTTACGAGGTTTTCTCCTGATCTATCACACCAACAAGTACAACTACTCTAGTGCATTTTTTTTTACTTATCCTAAAACTCCCAAACGTGTGTCCACCCACAGTCTCCCGCCCGTTCCTTGATTTAAATCTTACAACAAAATATGTACTGTTTTACGCGCGCTCCGCGACGGATTTATTATTTCAAACGTCGTGATTCACGAGATCGCTCGCGTAGCTTTTTAACGTATAAATATTTGTAATATACACGGAGTTTGGATGTTTCTATGCTCTGCTTGGAATAGGGAATGATAGAATAGTGAATTATTGTGCATAATTTTATTTGTATATTACTGCAAAGATATTAATTTCATTAATAAAACAAGTACTTTATATACCTATATGTATGTATGTATGTATATACATATATGCGATGTGTCGATTTGCACTCGCTTAACGGTGAAGGAAAACATCGCGAGGAAACCGACATGTTTGTGGACCACAATATTCGAGGACATGTGTCTTCCGTGGAAGGACTTGGGCGCCCACCACGATGTATCTGCCCAAGAGAACTACCCTGACGAATTTATCTTGCGGGGGAGTCACGACCCTCAGTCATGTGGAAATACGCGTATAGCTTTATAACGTATAAATATTTGTAATATACACGGAGTTTGGATGTTCCTATGCTCTGCTTGGAATAGGGAATGATTAGCATAGTGAATTATTGTGCTTCATTTGATTTCAATATTACTGCAAAAAAATAATTTCATTATAAAACAGGTACTTTTATATACATGTAAGAGAAATAAATATAATTAAACGCAATAGTAAATGACTCGATAGTTTTGTGGCTGTTGTGATGCAAACAGTATCTCTTCTACATAATTTACTTCAGAGGAAAAACGTTTACTTTTTTATTAGTAACAGACTTTACCTTATTCATTGATTTATCCCAATTTCGTTATTTATTAAAATCAATGTTTTGTATAAAACTCCATGATAATATCACGTCTATGGGTACCAGAGATATAGGCATTGTGAGAAATGCCGTATATTGCTATATGAGTACGGATTTATGATTCTATGTCGAGTTGATGTGATGACTTCGGTGCTTTGAAGGGAATCTCATATTGATACTTTTATAGGCAAAGTTCAAACTTTCATCTTCTATTTTGAAATTGAATTTTGTTGTTTTAGTATAATTTATCGTATCTAGAAGAAATTTGTTACCAATTATTATTTTTGGTCTGAAAATTATAACAATAGATTTGGTTATCTCATATAAACTTAGTTACTTACTTATTAAATTTCTTGACAATGTGCACCTTGCAAAGCATGATTTACCTTACAGATAGATAGAGTAATTTTTGCAATTGCAATTTCAAGCAATCCAGCAACATTAAGCTAGTATAGAAATCTATTGCTTAAAAAGCTCTTCAGTAAAAGAGAGTCTTCAATAAAATTTTAAACTGTTTTCGCATACATGTAATTTAAAAATAAAACATTAGATAGCCTATTAGCACCTACTGCAGTGCATTTCAAATTCAAACTGAGCTGAGACAATGCCGTCATTATCATTAAAGTCTCCCATATTTAGCGAACAAGAGCGCCGTTGAATTTAATATCTGTTTAGCTTTGTCCGGTTCGAGGCTGTGTGTAGGGAGTTACTAGACTTTAGGATACAGAAAAATACAAAAAAAACATAGGTTTACCGAATTAGGTAATTGCTTCTCTAGTGGCTTGCAAACAAGTGAAATCTGATGGATAATTTGCAAGTAATTTACTAATCTCATTCACTTCTTAAACTTATTACTTAATTTAATTAATCCTATTGGATACAGTAGTAGTATCAGTGTCAGAAAAAATATGTACGCCAATACAGTAGTTACTAAGACATGCACAATTATTTATGAAAAGATTTGTGTTTCAGTAAAGTTTACTTTATCAAATTTGAAACTACAATTTATGGAAACTGCGAATCAGTGATACTACAAACATCCCTCTGACATCAGAGTTAACCACTCTCATATGAAATAAGACGACGTGTAGCGTACAAGAAGAGAAGCCTATGCTCAGCAGTGGACGATAACAGGATGATGATACAAACATATATATTTTTAGAACTAGTTGCAGCATGTATGCATGTATGCCTGGAAGAGATCACTCAAGGTGATAAGGCCGCCCACATGTGCATTCATTTATAGTTTAAGTTCATTTCATATTGTAATTTATTTTGGTGTGCAATAAAGTTATATTGTATTGTTTTGTATGTAGAGTATGTCAGTCTCTATTTGAGCGTACTTACTAGTAGAGAATTTTGTTGTTACCAAAATAGGAATACCTGGACGTCATCACACAGGTCCTGACCTAGTTTGTCGTCCAGGGCTCAACTGTTATTGTATAGTAACCTATAAGCCCTTGTTCAAATCACTATTTACAATGTACATCTTTTATTACTATACCTAACCTTGTAAAAAGGTTTATTATTTATTTCAAGAAACATTCTGTTACATACACGAGTTCTTCAAAACAAATAAAATAGCTACCTAAATAATAAAGGTAGAAATCTAGTAATATAATAATTTTATATTGTGTCTAATTTAAGTTGTGATTATAAGTTGTTTGTGTTTTTGTGTCTAAAATCTTCAGAAACGCGCGAACATATACCTAAATCTAAATAATAATTCTGTTTTGGGCCACCGAGATACAGGCCTGGCCTAGTTCGGGGCCCGTTGGAAGCGCACATAATCTAGTTCTGTTTTTATAATACTGTGCTGATCTAATTATATAAATGTGCTACCATGTATAACTGTACTGTAAATAAATTTATTTTTGATTTGATTTGATTTGATTTGATTTGATTGTGATTTCTAATTGACGTGTAATCTTTTGTTTACTAATAAATTGTTTATCTGTTTGGGCTTTAGAGGAGCTTGATAAACTTTCGACACCAGAGTTGGCCATCACTTGGCTATCATTCGATAAGAAGAACCAGAAGAAGATTATTATTTATTTATTATTTAGTTTCTCGAGTAGGAATCTCCCTGTAAACCTGCAGTGTAAGTCCCGCGAGCTAGTAAGTAGTGCAGCGCGGTAACGCCGTGTCTCGTAAACAGGCGCCTGCAGTTTTTGCCACCGTGTGGTCACCGCATAGTTAAGGGGTGCTTCTTGTTATGTTAGGTTTTTTGGTTCCTTTTTTGTGTAATTTAAGTGAAGTTGTGTAAGTTTTGTCAGGTAAAAAGGTTGTGTTATTAAAATGTAATTAATTTTATAACCGTAAGTATACTCGTAGATACTATACAAGCGAATGTTTTTGGCGAATTTTTAGCCTATTATTGAAACCTGCTGCTTGGAGTGGTAAAATCTTCATAAAATATTACTTACACAATTCTGATTACTTGATACATTTTCATTACCTAGTTCCTAAACCTTCCTAAGTGTTAAAACGGAGTTTATATTTTAATTCATTTTTATTTTATTTTAAGTACCTATGTAACTTGTAAAGGCCAAACTTCTAACTTACCTCCCCTCCCCTTAAGCAGCGTCCAGGTATTTAGCTAAGTATTTACAGGCTGCGTTAAAGAGGCTCCGATCTGATATTATGCAGGAGGCTGCTACTTACGTGGGCCTGCGATGTGTGATACGCACTAAGGGGGATTTAATAGGTTTCAAAAAATTAAAGCATAAAAATGTTATGATTTTAGGAAGTCTCTAGTACACAGATTTGAATAATGAAATGGTTATCATGTGTATTTTTGCGTCAATTTGCTTAATATCTGACAAATGTCATGAAAATTGTTTAATATTCTTTGACGAAAGTAACAGTACCACAAGCTTAATTTTGTGATCACTATCCGACTTTCTCTGGTCTTAAAATCGTCCCTATTACGTATTCCTACTATTTTAGGCGCAAAGCCGTTGTTTTGTGTCGGTATTAGATGCTTAGAACGCGGTCGCACTACATCCAGCCCGAGCTCAGGCAGAAAGTTAATGTGACTGCCCCTTATTTACCTAAATAGTAAATAGGCTTTGTAGGTGTAAGGTAGGACTTAGTTTATAAAAGAAAAATAAGATAATTATAATATTATTCGCATTATGAGAACTTTACTAGCGAAAAAATATTGTATAATGATTGTATTACTATCTCACCCCAAAATAAGATGAGTGTTATAAGTTGGTCGTATCGATTCTTCTGTTTATCTGTATGTAGCAACAAATTTCCCAAATTAGATAATCTTTTTTTACAATACTAATAAATAAAAACATGGGAAGAAAAACGAAATATTCTACTTCTAACTACTACAAAAAAGGGGCACTTGTTTTTTTTTAGAAAAGCCTAAATATAATGTAAGTGCTCCAGCCCACTACCAGAGGGCAGCGTGCCCAGCATACTGGCTGCATTACCACGCTGGATGGCAATGCTAGATAAGATTAGACTTTGTCTACCTTTATGTTGATATGTGAGATAAACCTGAAGTGATCAGATCAAAATCAATTCAATTGTAATTTTTTTTATTAGTTATTCTATATCGATCCATATGCATTGTAGATTCGATAAATCGTTTTCAGTGAGCTTAAATCATTGCGAAAGCCAGGTAACACAATCTGGTTACACTTACCTAATACTTTCACGTACTCGAAAAAAAACCTAAGGTGTACCTACATGATCACACTTTAAGCCGCCATCTTGAAATTAATAATAAATCAAAGTGTTAATTAAACTCCTCGTGTCCAGCCGCAGAGAACAGTCAGCAACATAACCTCGAAGCAACAAACAAGTCAGTAAGATTTGTCGACGTCGCCATCCATTCAGCGCGCGACACTGTAGTAATGAAAGCGCTTATCTGCCGACGGTAGCTCACTCTGCTTTATCTGCTGACTCTACTTCAAGGCGGCTAATCGTGACACTTGCCAGAATTAAAATGGTCGTTTGCATTTTTTTAAATTGTGTTTTTTGGGGAGTTTTGAAGGTGGACTGGGTGAGTATGAAAGGCATCATGGGGTGGGGAGATGACCTGAAATCATACCACAAAATTAAGAGTCAAGTCTGCTAAATCTAAAAAATGCATGTTCCCAAAATTGGGCAGCTTGTCGATTCAGCTAGAAAATTAAAGATAAGTTTCTTATTATTCTAGAATCTAGGAAACCAAAAACGACACCCGGACATCGAGTCAGCAACTGATTGAGTCAGCCTTTATTGGAATGAAAATAACTCTCATTAGTATCAGTATATAATAAAATAATACTAAATATATAGAGCGACATTGCACACAGCGCCATCTAGCCTCACATATATATGTTACGGTAAATGTGGATAATCGGTAATAATGTATAATTACCGGTAATTATACATAATTACCAACGCACCCGGTAAATGTAGTGAATTATCCATCCGTGGATAGCCATTTTAAGGAGAAATATTCGGAATATTTTTTCAATGGGTTAAAATCATCATATTCACGATGTGAAAAGTGTATTTCACTTGAGGAAGATTACATTGAAATATAAATAAATAAAAACTACCCCTTTCTTTCAATAAGTACCTTAGGCCACGAACTTTTACCGTAACATATATATATATGTATATATTTTAGGTATATTCGTCGTTCAATCCATCATCATGACACAAAAGTCGGAGATGTTGTCCAGCAAACACTGATCATATCAAAAATTATTTTGAGCTAAGCTTGGTCTATAAGTAATAGCAATATATACCTAATAATATTAATTGTGTATATCTTCATTACTAATTGTGTTATCTATTTCTCATTACTATGACTTATGACTATGTATTCTTACAGGATATGGTTTTTTTTAATAATATTTTCGGTGTGTTCAGAATCCAAGGCTTTTCACATGGTGTTTTATTGACATAGCTAGATACATACACGCAACTCGGCGATACAGGCTATGGTTGGTATAATTGAGAAGTAGTTACAATATTTGTTCATGTCGGTACTTAGGCGGCATTCGTTGCGGAATCATGGTCCGCACGAAATGTCTCAGTACAGGTGCGCGCCTCCCGGTACAGCTTTCAAGATGCCTTTAAAAATGTACTTAACCTCCCCCCAAAAAAGTTAAAAACGAAAGCCTTCAAGTAAAACCTCGCCCTCAAGTGGAGGTATTAATGCAAAACAAAAGCGCGCTATCTGTGGGCGTAGGGCAGTAAATTACCGAATGGGCGTCAACCCACCGCCATGTATCAATCAGCCGCCGGAGATTTACGAGGCAGTTCTCTTCGCAATCGTTAGCCTTGCGACGAAATGTGCTCCCGACGTACTTTTTTTAAGTAGTTCTCGGGTACACTTGAGTTATGGGATTGGGGTACTTATCAGGGTAATGTCTAATAACAGGGGTATTTTTGGGGTATGGTGGAAAAAACATTTTTTTCCTGCTACAAATATTGTCTGTGTGTCGCAAACACTACGTTATAAACAATCTTATTTTAGCAATTTTTGTTATCTTGAAAATTAACATTTATAGCACACACAAGAAGCTCCCGCTTGCAACTACAATTATCCATAAAAACAAGAATGTAAGATTATGTGGTTTTACTCAAAAATATTACTTGTTTTAATTTTGCTTCAGAATTACAGTTAAACAAAGACCTCGCCTTTAGAAAACCGTAGATATAGTAGTTTAGAATTTTCATCAAAATATATATTTTCATACAAAATGTTTTCAATGAAATCTTTAAGACTACAAAACGTTTACGTTTGGTTTCGTAGACGAGATCTTTGTTGAGATACAAATTATATTTGTTATCAGTCTAACGTTATTAGTTTTGCATGTTAACATGACATTATGCATGCCTTACTTCGCCCTGCGAGTTAACGCAGTCACTACACAGTTCCCGTTACCGCGCTCCCTGCGTAAACAGTTAAACACGTCGCTTCACGCACCTGTGCGTATATTTACGAGAGTGTCGATTTATGAGCTGTGTTGCACGTGATTGATGGATAGATTTGTGATTTAAAGCAAACTATTATTATGACTTATTAATTTTCATTGGCATATAAAGCATTCGTGTACACATAATATCATATGAATTGAAAGAATGGTTACTGTTTTAATATTAAAACTTTCGTGAGACATTTTATCAATATGTTTACTAAACGGTTAACGGTAACGGTTAACAACATACGAAAATTACACGTGAGTGAAAACCGTATTGTAAACATATTGAATGGTTACTATGTTAGAATTCTCGAGTTTTAATTCTCAGCGATATAAAACGGAAAAATATAGACCGATACCTAATTATAAATAGCTTACCATCAACAAACCACAAACAAATAGCACATTTTCATTGAAATCAACCGAAAATTAGTACGTCACGTGGTGACATTGACGCATCCTTTGTATTCCACACCATGGCGAACATAGGCTTAATAAACTAGACACCTAATTGCCTATCTATCCTGGCTCTAATCGTTTCGTATGTTTTAATCATGCGTGAGCCAATCAACGGCATCTAGTCCTGTCAAGCGTCCGTAGCAACGGCGATAACGCGACGCGGCTACGGTTCAACCAGCATGTACTTTTTCATATCACGGTATAAATAAAGGTCATAATATCAGGGTTGATGTAAATAATATCCGGATATCCATACTTTTAACCAGAGGTAAGAAAGGAAAATACATATTATTATTCACGAATCTCCAAAAACTGATGAGCAACAGCTGCACCAGCAATTTGTGATATTGCAAATTAAATTTTATCTAAATATATTCACCATAATAAGTAAGGCGTCTAGTTAGCACAATGTCGTTGTTGACAGAGTTGTCAGCGTACAAATGGAAAAAAGGACGCGGTGCGCTGTGACGTCACGCGCTAATTTCCGCGCAGTTGTCGACGTGTCAAATGACGTCATGTCATGACGTCACCGCACCAGCCTGGTTTTTGATTCACGTTGGTTCATTTAGTATGAATTTGCAGGCAATTGAAGAGTGAATTGGATTTGAACCTAATTGAAGCCTTTTTAAACAAAACTTTTTTTAAAAACTTTTATATCAGCAGTGTTGTGCATGTCATTTATTTGAACTTTAAAAACATTTTTATAAGTGAGTTATATTAAAATATGATTAAAAGTCAAATTTAAACGTAGAAGTCTCGGATAATATCAGTAGGAGGTATAGTTAAACTTTTCTGTTCCTTAACTATTCATACAATCGCTAAAATCAATTAAATCTACAATATGGACACAATTTTCACAGAAAATAATAGTACTGTAATAAATTTAGGCATTTTCAAACCGGCTGTAGTCAAACGTATACTTATTTCAAACTAAAAAAACAAAACCTGAGCCCATCACAAACCTCGCTACTAAAACCTCTTTGTCAGAGCACAGTTGTTTCAAAAACAAAACTCTCATTACTACATAGTGACTAATTTTCCCTCACAAGCCTTTTAAGGCTTTAGTCTCGTAACAGTGGAGTATTAAGGCTTTCTTACAAGCTAATCTTAGGACAAAAGCTTTATTTCAGGCGCCGCCGGGTGTAGGACGAGTGTTGCCATTGTTTATTTTAATTTTTGCGCCTGGCAAGCCTGCTGGAAACACAGCCCGTGGGAGAGGACTGGAACACAGGGGGCTGCAAATATGAAAACTGATTTGATTCTGATAGTAAGATGAGAACAAGTATGAACATAATTGCTTGATGGTAAATCGAAGTTTCTATTTTACATAATATAGGTAAGTTACTAAACAATATGTTATTTTAAGGGACATTTTACAAAAAAATATCACAGCGGAGATTAAAAATATTACTTTCTCGAATCGTATGCCTCAAAACTGAGGGTTGTGACTACCTATTATAGAAATTTTCTTCGTATTCTTCAATACAGAAGTATGTATGGTGGTGGCCGTGATGCAATCTTCAACGGATTACTTTGCTTTTACATTTCATGATCCTTATATACGTTGTTTTCCTTCACCTTTAAACTTTACTTATTGACTTGCCTTTTTATACAACTATATTTGTTTATCTGTAAAAAATATGCTTCACCCTATATAAAGGTTGTATTTTGTGATAAGCAGCTCATTTTCAGCTCGAGCCGGCCTCGGCGACGCGTGACTGTGGCTGCCAGATGCTGGAATTAAGAACACTCTTTCTTACTACGACTATGACCAACAATGGGTAGTTTTGAATTTGAAATAAAAGTTATTTTTTATTTATTTTTTACGCTGCCTGGTTCCCTTCGCAAAGCATTTCTATAGTAATACAGCGTGGGAATGCAGCCAGCGTTCTTAGCTCCATACCACATGTGGATGTATCAAATTTATATTAAATGTACATACTCTTTTTTAGTTTAGTGTAAATTATATATTGTTATTTTTTCTTTTAATAAAGATAATTTTAGATTAATTACATGTGTAAATGTCTTGATTGTGATTAATTTCAATTGTTAATTTAGATAAATATTTACTCAAATAAATACGAAAACGTGTTGGTTGATTTTTGGTCTATTTGTTCCTCTTATTAAGCAACAAAGTGACGTGTAACATTGTGATTTTGTAAAGCTATGGTGGTAATAATATAGGTTGCATTAAGAGCTTCTTACAATCCTCATGTCAAATTCGATCATGACTGTCCATCAGTCCATTGAAAGGTGAAAAAAAAATATAAATATTTTTTACTCCTTCATATTCAGTAGTGTGTTTATATTATGTATGTATGTATGATTATTCACCAAATGTGTGATTGTTCACGCGAGCTCATCAAGTCATTGTCCCAAGAACAATACTGCGTGATGGTAAGCAAGCAATTTCAGGCCCTAATGAACATTGTGTCAAGTTTTGTTGACATTTCACGGCTGCAGCTGAAAATGTGCTAAAAAGTATTGTCTAGCCGTTATATGATGTGTGGGTGAGTTGATAACAATAGGGGCTTAGCAGTCGCGAATTTTTTTTCTTTTTTACGAAAATTATCATGTATCTTGATAAAAATACCTGTTATAAATTAAATTGTGTACTATTAAATTAAAAAAATAAATTGTGTTTAAAAAAACGGGATGAAATAATACAGTCACTTTCAATTAGTATGTTTAAAAATGTTCGTTTGTTTAGCCTTCAAAATTATATTCACATTATAAAAACTTGCCTGTGTAAATAATGCATCCATAAAATAATAGAAAATACTATTTTTTCTACGTCACATGGTAATTTTGCGACTACTACAAGCTTACTGTGACAAAATTAATGAATGAATTAAAAAAATGTAAAATAAACTTTGTTTTTTCAACTAAATATTTCTACATTTGCAACTCGCCACTACATAAGATTGCAATGCACACCACGCTCAGGACATCTGCTCCTACTATCCCATAAATTCTACCAAACACCTAATTCCTAACCTCAAAAATGAGGTAAATCCCTAACGTATCGGCTCCATTCGACATCGGCAAAGCCCTCAAAGGCTATCAGAAGGAACGTATCTCACGTAGTGTGACTCTAGGCGTCCGTAAATGCACCTATCACTGCGCCAGAACCTACTAATATCTCAAACGATGGCGGGGATGTTGATTTGAAGGTAGATAGGAAACACTGACGTGCAATATAATATTAACTGCACCGTAACGTACAATGTAATGTTAATTTATGTTTACAGACTGCATCGTTTTTCTTAAAACATTCTTTAGAGTTTTGTAAATCCAACAATCTCATCTTTTATTATTTGTAGCTTTATTAAGATTAGTAACAGCTGCTAGCTTGAATTCTGCGGGGTTTGTGAGTCTGATCATTTTCACTATAGTCACTAGATTTAAATGTATTCATGATTTTAAGAAATATTTGTGTATTGAGTCGTAACCTAAGTTGTAGGTTATGCTGTTCTTTAAATTTCACACTTAACTACTCTGAACAGCATCGCTCATACAATTCAACAACATCGACCATTCTACGGAGACCAACTCAAACCTCTGCTCACAGAACGCGACTGACCAGACCTTTGCATCTTTACCACGTTATCTCTTACACTTCATTCACACTACAACCACCCCTACCCGCCTCACAATTGGGGTGATATTTCCTTGCAGTTTCTATAGATATAGGCTACAATAAGTTGGTAAGTGTTGCCGTAGATAGCATTTACTGTGACCGCTGGTCGGTTGAAATATGCAGAGGTGGTATTGAGGGCTGTATAAAGAGGAAGACTCCGCATGCGACGCGTGCAGGTGTAGTTCCAGGGTATATTGCGATACGGGAATATTGTGATCAGGATATTTTAGTGATGAAGCTTAGTTTAGTACGCTTTCCGTGCGAGGTTACAAAGTTAAGCTAAATGTCACCGAGGTGCTCTTGGATGGGTGACCGCTTTCAAAAGACAAAGTGAGTGTGACTCTCTTGCGTCGTATTCCTCATGACTGATTCTCTGGGGACCACAGAATTAATTCGTTAGGGGAGTTCTCTAGGGCAAATACATTGTGGTGCGCGCCCGGTCCTTCCTCGGAAGACACATGTCCTCGGGTATTGTGGTTCTCAAACATGTCGCTTTCCTTTCGATGTTTTCCTTCACCGTTTAGCGAGTGCAAATCCACACATAACTTGAAAGTACAAGTCATTGGTGTAGGTCCGGATTCGAACCAGGGTGCGTCTGGATGAAAAACAAACACTGGAACCGCTAAGCCACACTCGCTTTTACATCTCATAACACGTTAAATAGTAAGTACTGGCAGTGCAAAGTTGACCACTCTCATACGAAATTACTTTCTTATGCTGTGATGGAGTGACTGATTGCTTAGAATTTTGGCATGGAGAAAGTGTAAGGTGAAGAGGGATATGCCACTTTTATCCCGATATAACTATTTTTATACTGTATCTTAATAAATAAAACTCAAAGGCGACGGACTGACTGACTGACATAGTGATATTAGTGATCTTACTACGCACAGCCCAAACCACTGGACGGATCGGGCTGAAATTTGGCATGCAGGTAGATGTTTTGACGTAGGCCTCAGTTAAGAAAGGATTTTTGGAAATGCCACTTTTAAAGGGGTGAAATAGAGGATGCAAGTTTTACTTCTTAATGCAAGCGAAGCCACGACCACCCACTAGTTGATGTACAAAAGTAATAACATATAAAATACATCGTACCCTAATATTAATCCCCATACTACTGCACCTGTGTTTGATTTAATTACAAATAACAATAGTCCCTAACGAACCTGTAATTTTCTATGAAAAATCCATAAAAAAGCATTATTTGCACAGTTGATAAGCGCAGCTATAAAACTATGACTGTTTATGGAAAAAGCATTGTATTTTGAGTGCAGTGAGGCATGACGAGGTGGCCGAGAGGTTAAGGCGTTGGACTGCTAATCCAATGTGCTCTGCACGCGTGGGTTCGAATCCCATCCTCGTCGGTATTTTATATTTTTTTAATGGAACATAGACACTGATAGCGTGGTGATATCAGCATAGCTATTATCGTACAAGTAATATGCTATATTATGTCGAATGCTAAACCAGCACTATGGTAGTTTATTTTAATTATTCGTGATATTTTCGCTCATAATTCAATAAAAAAATGTTTAATATACTAGCCTATATAGACTTCAGTTGTTCGTAAGTTGCTTGTTATTTGCAATTTTGTGTAGAGAACTATTGGCTATTTGCCGGCTAATTTTTAACCGGGTTGTACCGTTATAGCATAATTGCTATAGCCTATGTTACTCTCAGTACCCTATACACGATGTTTTTTTATATTCGTATGAAAAAGCAACAAAGAAATCAACAAAACAACAAATACACTTTTGATTTTAATAATGATTTCAAGGATGACGAGTGAGATTTTTTGTATCTTACATTGTAATTTTTGAAATATTTAACCGCCTTAAAAATCTCTTGAAAGACTATGTGCCTGCTCTGATTTCTAGCTCCACCCATATCAAAGAAACGCCTACTTAACCTAACCTTAAAAGATAAGATACATCAATGGAAACAGGTAAGTACATATACTTACACACCTCTTTTCCCATGGGAGCTTGGTGACGTCACAAAGTGGCCATTAATGTTGCAGAACAAGCAGAGTCAGGCGTGAGTCCACGGGAGGGAAATTACCAGGACTTAGTGCTGGAGACCTGTGGTGTGTACAGGGTTATTAAAGAATTATACTTGAGCTGGATGCAGATCAATACATTAATTATATTTTTTATAACCTAAAAAAAACACCTAGAAGTGAACATTTTAATTTAGTTAAGGAGTTTGATAAAAAATGGAGACATACATTTGGATAATGAACAATTTGAGGTATAGAATCAGTTTCATTATTCAACAGTTTATATAATGTTCATAACTAAGAATGAAAGAGAGATAATTTTGTACCTCAAATTGTTGTTGTCTAAATCTCCATATAAAAAGATTTTCAGGACCACCACACAATATCATAAAATGTATCATTACATTAATAATATAGATAGATATTTGACAAGACGAGTAAAATTCTTGATTGTCCAGTTAAAGAACTTTATGGTTTGCAATTAGTTCACTAATTACCCAGTATAACAACCACACCAGAACAAAGCTTCACAAGACATTCCTGAAGACCACGAGGTTGATGAAGGTTTATGCTTTCAGAAGCCCTGTTTTACACAAAGTGGGGTTGCTTAAAGATGTCGTATATGTAAAGAAGACCACAGGTTGGACGTATAGGTACTTAGCTCAAAAGAGTAACCTACTTGATGTCAAAGTATGCTTGACATAAGATTGCTTTAGTAAATCTAGAAGCTATTTAATTAGCAACAAATGTTACTTGATGTAATTATTTTAGTCCTTGGATGGGTGACTGAAAAGTGGCAATCCATTTTGGGCGCTTCCGTGGGTCGGATGACACGTTAAATTGTAGGTCCCGGTTGTTTGTCGTTAAACGTTAAACCATGAGGTTCTTAGGGCGGCTTGATTAACTCTCGACACCAGAGTTGGCCACTCTCATTCGATGAGAAGAAGAAGTATGGAATAGCGGAGATTTACCTATTTTTTTTTTATAAAAACCCTGTTCTCTCTAAATCTGTTACAAAAAGACCCACGGAATTCATAATATGGAATTAACTGATAAAGCAGCACTGTCACACTGTACAAAAATTTCATAAAATTTCGAGTTAAGTATTTAGTGTACATTCATAACGCCTAGAAGCCAACTCAAACGCCACATCAACAAATATAAAGAAATAAAAAGAAGGCAAAGCAAACCTAACTTTAAAACCGCAACCACATCTCAAACGTCATAATTCCGTCCCATATAATCCCAATAGCAAGATATAAAACAGTCATCCATCGCGAATCCAATACGACATGAGCATTACCGTCAAAGTCCGCTCCAATATAAAATAAACAAGAGCCCGCGATTACCGGGGGGTCGGGGTGGGGGGTCGAGTGGACCCCCCCTAGCAGGGGGTTGGGGGGTCGATCGATGACGTTTGACCCCTTTACCTGCACCCCGTTGTCCGTCCGTCCGTCTTGAAATCCGCTGCAGCCGGGTTAAGGCGAAGGGCTTCTTTATATTTTCTTAATTTGTCTTATTGAATTGACGGATACAGATCTTCAGTTCTAATTGAATGGAATTATTTTGATAGGCCGTATTCTATGCGCGTCTATTCAACACTAAAATCTTTACATACAGTTGAAATTAATTAATCACTTCAATCAAGTTTTCAGTATAATATGTATTTGATTAGTCACATTGAACGACTGTAGACCGTTAAACTTATATTGCATCTCATTCCTTGTGAAAATGAATTTAAATCTTGTTCGTTTTACAATGAAATAAACAAGGCAGAATAATCAAGTTATTTATTCGTTTAATTTTATTACACAATTTAATTGAAGTGTCTCCACTTTATTTCTGTTACATTATAATTGGTTATCTGTCCTATCTTACAGCTAAAAGTAACCAGAAAATAATAAACTTAAATTTATTTTAAAAAATGCCCTGTTTTTTTTTAGTGTACACCCCTTAAGCGGGAGTGGGTGCCTGGTGGCTGCAATCCGCCACCTTTTGTCCGTCTCGTCACCCTCGCCGTCTTCACTCAATACTCTTTATATTTGAACTGTGTCCGTCTCTAACTACGTGTGTATGTATGCATGTATGAGGATACAGGATGGCTGTTTAGTTTTTTCATGGTTCTCTGGTGGAATTTCTTTTACACTAGCAGAGTGTCGAGGTTTTCTTCGCTTCATCTGCTAAAAAGTAGCTTATGTTACCTTTTTTGGACCAAATTGGTTCAATCCTATGAGCTTGAAGAAGTTGCAAACATAATGCACACACGCACAAATCTTCGCATTAGTGGAATAAAAGATTTTTAACCACCTGATTGCCTGGAGACGCATCTGCTTCATCAACAACGTGGTCTTAGGTAAAACATACCTGTATTTTTACCATTGTGTTGGTCCACACCCTAGGTTGCAGCAATGCTGAACATCGGGCAGGCTGTAGTTAAACGCAAACTTATCCCACGTAACAAAAACTCTCGTTAACTATTTCTGAACCAATATTCAAGTTATTTTTTTCAATAATAATGTTGGTCAAATGATTTAAAATATAATCGGACAATAGTGTAATGCTGTTCTAAATAGCTGATTATTTCATTAAAAAACAAATTATATTTATGTTTATTAAGTAAGGCAACCCGCAAAAGTGTAGATAATTAACGAGAGTTTTTTTCTGTCACAAATAGTTAAGATATCCTCAGAAATATAAATAATAACACCCTCTATATATACGTAACAATCTCACGTATGTAGGTAACGTCCTTTATTTCTCAGGATTTGTGTTTGCTTCGATAGAGTTCTGCTCTGCAGCTATTTGCTCTTACGTTGACAACCAGTTATATTAGTATAGGAACTTGTTTATAATGGGTCAGTATTAGAAAGTTATTTGTAGTTTATACTGAATTTTCCACTTCTTATCAAATGAGAGTGACCAACTCTGGTGTCGAGAGTTTTCAAACTACCCTAAGGGTCTCTGACATGGCTTAACGACTGCCGTACTAGACAAAAAACTGTTTAAAAATTAGTAGAGTCTATTACCTATTTCCTTACGAAATATCATCTGAAATGGTTGAGCTGTTTGAACACTAAGAAGTAAACACACACATACACACACACACGAAGTAACTTTCGCCTTCCGATAAAAAACATTAAATATGTTCGTCCCAAATGTAGATTTCTAGAACTGCAGTAGGGATAAATATAACCTAAGTCACTAAACTTGACTAACAAATAGAAAAGAAAACTAAATCTATAAACTCACAGCCAGCGTCCGAAAGATCCTTCCTGAAAATGAACTTTCTTTTGCATGTATTGTGAATGTATGAAGAAAAGTTTATAATTGTCTGTTTGATTGCATGTTAAATAAAACCGTTACAAAACAATTACTCGTGTTTGGTAAGTGTATTCAGTTCACATTAGTTCACTAGTATTATTTATTTATCTGGTGGTAAACAAAAACATACAGCAAGTAAAGTAAAATTAAATAGCAAGCGTAATCATTTTATTCTAAGTATAAAAATAAAAAACGTTTTGTCTCCTTAGATGGTAACATAAATAAAGTCTATATGTGCTATAGATAGTAATTTGAAAGGTTTCTTTACCCGCTTATTCCACAAACTTAATTAAACAAAATTAAAACCTACCCCCTTCAAAAATAAATAAAAAACCCAAGCGAGCTCAGGGCAAAAAGCTATCGCATAAAATGGCCGCTTCTTCAGCGCGCCTTGAAACTCATTTTCATATTTCCCGACTATCGGACCGACAAAACAAATCCACAACTCACTGTAATAGTTACGTACAGTCGGAGTGCATTAATGTGCAGCCCAAGGAGGTAGCTAGTGCTGGAAGGGGTGGGGTGTAGATGATAAAATACATCAATGTATACATTTATAAACTCAGCTGACACTAGCAACTGGCGAGCTACGAGTATTTTGTACGGACATATTGTGATTACATATGTGAATGTGTTTACATTTATAGCTTAGGGAGATAAATGAAATAAAACATATTTTATCCTTGTCTAGACCAGACCATCAGTATATTCATAATGCCAGCAACACAGAATTGATCGAAAAAGAATGTTAGAGTAAGATGGGCTTTTTAAAAAATATACATAGGTACCACATTGATGGACAATTTGGTTTATGCTTTCCTCAGTATGTTCTGTACGCTTCGCAATCTATCAATTGTTATTTTAATGAAATATTCCTTTTTATACAGTTTCATGTGCTATCAGCCTTTGCTCTTTCGTTGAGTTACATTTTGAGCCAGTGACGGTACTGAAGTTGAAAGCTGAATGGGGGCTACCGCATCTACCAGTCATAGTTGATAAATCGCACCAAACCCGCTAGGATCGCTAGTATAAACACAGTAGGTACCATAATACTGGTTATATAATCAATACTCATACCACATCCATCCCCCTGCATCCCCGTCAACTATTTATGACTACTGCTTACCGCTCGCATCCGGGGGTCTCATAAAATTCTATCGCCCGGATTGTGCACCACTGATCCGTCTGCATTGGGGGGAGAGGAGGGGGAGCAACCCTCCTCCCCTCATTATATAACCTACTGAAACCTGGCCTGGCGTTAATGGGTTATATTATACCGGTATATTATGCTGGTATTGGCTTGTCAGGGTATTGGTTGATGTCTGTGTGATTGGTGGGAGTAGTGGTGAGGGTTTTATGTAGAGTGGGTTTTGGTTGGGTGTAGTGGGTTGTGAGGTTTGTAAGTTAACTGTTTGTTCATGAAATTAATATCAGCTAATTTAGTTCTAAAATTGTGGGATGGTATGGGTTTCAGTAGTTTATTTTAAGGTATACCTGGATTTAGATATTGAATCCAAAATGGTTTCAACAAAGGTAAGTTCTAAATTACTCTGTTTATTTAATTTATTTTTATATTATAACTGTACTAGAAAAGGGATAATAGTACTAAAGAAATAAATAAAATCTATAACAAAAAGTTTTTTTCACTAAAAATATTTAAAATAAAGTTCTAAATGCGATATAGGCATACTTTAACATTACCAGTATTAAAACGAAATAGAAATCTCTGCTGAATTTCTACTTTTTCACAGCTACTATTTGCTACTTCTTCCTACCATATACACAGAGCCTAAGTTTCCCTCCGAATATAATCAATTTAAAATTCCAACAACATCGTTATAGCTTCAAACTAGGTCACAGACATATATAGCAGATACTTACTACTTTATTTGTGAATTTAAAACAACAAGTCCGGAGCTGTGTTTATTGATTGACTAGCATGTTGGTTTCAAATGAAGTTAGTGAAGCTAGGTTAATACAGGCTGGTTACTTAGGGTTTAGACTTTAGACTAGGAATAAGATGTTTTTTTTATCATAAAGTGTTTTTTCTTTGATAACCTAGCTGTCAAATAAAGGGATGTTATGTAAAATACTTAATTTTCACATGTGTGGTCGATCCTCAAAATCAACTATTGTTATTCTACAAAACACGGTAGGCATTTTTGTAAATATAACAAGCAGAGATTTTACGAAAATTATTAGAGCTTGAGATATGGATTTCAGTTATTAATGAGTTTGATTTCTTTCTTAACTGTACAAGAATGCGTTTTTAATTGAATTACCAAGAAATTTATAACTTTTAAACTTATATTGATATGTTAGTTTAGGCAAATTGAAACTAGAATAGATCAGTAAGGTTGTTTTAAGAAAGTCCTGCCTTCATCCCGTGCGCTTAGTTTTCGATTTGGCAAGCTCACTCGCAATAATATAGTTTTTGTCTGAATGCGAACGTAGAGGATACTTACTGTTCACTGCATGAGACAGTTATTAGATTCCCAAAGTAATTTGTTTAGAAAATACCCCCGTTTCGATGGTTTTCCAGATATTGTCAACTGGAATTGAGGATGGCGTTCTTAAAATGTGTTTTTTTTTCAGTTTTCGTTTAAAATATGTTTTATTATAGCAACTCAATTAGCCATTTAATGTTATATCATCATCATCATCATCCACAGCCCTAGGGATCCCACTGCTGGGTATAGGACTCCCTTTGCATGTGTCAATGTTATATATAAACATAGAACTATTGTATTTATCTGAAACCTAATATTTTTGTGTGAAACTTATCTGCAAAAAAAACTAAAATAACTTTCTATCATTACAAAGTACAAGAGACGATCCCGTTTCACACATAGCCGCTGAGTTTTCAATGCAAATGACACGAAACAAGCGTACGGTCAGCAGGTAAACAAAGCGTCGCATTAAGAGGGTAGATTAGCAGAAAAAGCGAGTGAAATACGGCGGCGCCTGTAAATTTTCTTACGGCACCCCCCTTGACGGGCGCGATTCGACAGCGCGCTGACACCCGGAGCGATGGCAGAAAAATGTGTATAATATGTAATTTTGTTTTCTTTTATATTGTATCAGTAGAGTTGCCTGGAAGAAATCGCTGTTAGCGATAAGGCCGCCAGTTGTGGCACTATTGTTTAAATCTTTTGTGTTTCTGTTTTTTTTCCTGTGTGTTACAATAAAGAGTTTTATCTAGCTATCTATCTATTAATAAAAAAATACTTCACTGTCTTGCTTAGTAGTACTAAAATTGATTAGAAACAATTTAATCGTATAAGTGTTACAATAAGTACGAAACATACTATATCTATTTCTGTTGGAATGTGTAGTGAAAATTTATTGTAACATTTTCTTTTACGGAAGGTGAAAAGTAGCTACTGTTTGATTTAGTTCATTACGTTATGTATAAATAATGTAATAAATAATTCGAGTTTCTGCAAGACACCGTGCTTTATAAACTTGATATCTTATATTCTAAGATTTGCAGGATGCTCCTTGATGTATTGCATCAGACCTAAGCCTTTCACAGTAAATATTGTTATATTGTTTATTAGAATTATTAATTTTTAATATTAAAACTTTCGCGAGACATTTTATAAATATGTTAACGAAACAACATACGCGAATAACACGTGAGTGAAAACTGTTTAGTTAACATATTGATAATTTAATAATTACCTATCAATATGCTATGTTAACTTTGACATTAATAATATTACTAACACTAAAACGATGTTCATGCGTCTGTCTATACATTTTTACTGACTCCAAAAACGAGTGACAAATTTATTCTACTAAATAATTCACTTTTCCTCCACACATCGTTAACCTAACCTGCTAACGCTACCGTCTCCCGATTCGTCCCACCGAAAATTTTCGTTCGAGCTGTTTCTAAAGCGCCTTTTTTAATCTCTATAAATCAAATTTATGACTTGTGTAAGCTTACTGTTTTATTTACCCTTTTATAATTTTGTTGGGAACAATGGCTGATGGGATGTGTACTGCAGGTAAGATGGGACTGGGAAAGTGTAGGCATGGGGGTGTTCAAGGGTTGGGTGGGACTTGATTCCAGATTTTAGGGATAATTTTATGAAAATTTCAGGTAATCTCTCACTCAAAACTACTGATAAGTATTGTTATTTGTTATTATAAACTGGGATTGAATGTCATATTTTGATTGTAATTTGCACGCCTCATTGGTGGGAGTATGGAGTTCCAATGTAATCTCACAACCATTTACCTTTATTCCGCAATAAATATCTTTGACTTTGTTTTATGTGCGTTTTACAGGGAGATAGAAAATAATAGTTTTTAAAATGATAGGTTTTTCTAAACAAAAAATATTGGTAACATATATTTAATAATGTTTGCTACTATTGATAATACTACGATTATTTATTTATTAATGTCTGCACATAACCTTTATTGACTGATATTACAAGAAGGTTATGTAATAAAATATATGTAATTAAACTGAATATATTGCTAAGAGGTTGGGAAGGGTTTCACGACGAGGGGTGTTGAAGATAAAACAATCTTTAGCAGTTTAAAGGTCTTGTATTGAAATAAACATCAGAAATTCAGTTACATTTCTGCGGTCGAAAAGTTAGCGTGATTTAAATCGACTACTAGCGCCATCTAGGATTGTGATTAGGAACTAATGAGTTTACTGCAGAGATAATTAAACTGAACAAAACATTACCTAAAAAACGTTAAGTATGTAATACTTTGACTAAGACGAAAAGAGTTATTGCAACAATTTTAGAGTACTAACACTTTTTCCCTACAAAATCAATTCCCAATTACTCATAAAAAACCTTTAATTCTTTCCCCGTGAATACGTCAGAAGCAAATTAAAGTTTGTAAAGCGGTGTACACGACGGGGGTAAAGTCTTTACTTTAGCCCGCTCGTGTCGACGCAGCCTTATTGTACTGTGACGTCACACGCTTTGTGCAGCGCACCTTGACTTAGTTTTTAGGGGTCTCTAGAAAAACTTGTACTAATGTGATGTTTGTGGAAAATATTAGTTTAAACTTGATCACGGTTTGCCCAATAGTAAAGTGTAGTCCCAGGAATGAATTAAAAAGACATAGATACAAAAAAAATATAATAATATTATATTTCTATTAAATTTACAAGCATTCAAATTGAATTTAGGTACCTACAACAAAACGTGTCGTAATGGTAGTAACTGAATGAAAATATAAAATAATGACATCATCTAATTTGCATTAGACAAAGAAATTTATATTTCACAAAGTTATACACAAGGTTCAGTCTTTTATTGTTAAAATTTATGAAACAACAGAACCCTCAACCCATCCAAACTGCACCCCTTCCCCACATTAGCAGCATAAAAAGTTTACTTTGACGCGACCACTCGTCCACACAAAGCGATTACATAGAACATAGAAAAAAGCGCGCGAACGCTTAAAAGTTACGGCCAGAGGGGGCGGGCTTAAGGGGGGGAGAAATGCAAATATGAAATATGAAAATGAAGATGGCATGTAATAAAAGTGATATAGTGGGCTCCGTAGAGCCATTGCGACGGAGTCTCGTCAGCCTGCCGGCCGTCCATCATGCCCTGACACCGTTCATGCCGGGAGCTACCCCCTACTACCCCCCACTCGCCCCCCACTTGCCCCTGGGGGGGAAGTGCCCGCAGATTTATTATTTGAATGTTGACGCGAGATGTTTTATGTGTAGTGGTGTAAGGCGTCGAGGGCTTGGAGTGGACGGACGAATGGATACGATGGAGCAGAGTTTACAAGTCCGTGTTTTGAATTGGTCACTCAATATCATAGTGAACGCGAACAAAGTAACACTTATTCATAAGAATAAAGAGTTACCTATTAAAATAGATAACCGCTAAGATTGTAAAACCAAGTGGTCAAGTTATTATTTCGTTTTACTTGTTTTAAACACTGACTTGAATTTTTTCGAACTTAACATTACTTTTGTATTACAAATTACCACTAACTTACAAAATTAAGACAATCATAAAACTTTTTTCCTAAGAAAAGCAATCCTGGGTCTTATAATCAGATCTAAATAGATGTCTTTAAGAAAAGCTACTTTCGCATATTACAGTGGTAGTGGTGCTGTCTATACTTAAGCGCACCTAAAGATATTCTGCGCTAAATCGTCTGCATTGTTATTTACTATCAATATTTACAAAATTACTGTCTCGTTTCCATAAAACAGAAATGATTAACCAACCGGTAGGGTTTGAAACATCCAAAGAATACCGTACAAAAGAAGTAACTCCCAAAGTATACATATTCGAAGAACCAAAACAAACAGCTTTCGTCAAATGCAAACAGGTAACGTTGGCAAAAAACGTAATTATCATAAAGAAGAGGTAGTAGTGTGTACGGTCAGCAGAATCAGGCAAACATGCCGCTAATTGTGCCGGAGTAAGCTTTTTCTAAACTTTGAAAGCGTTTGCGTAGGTTGTACGGAACTGGAGCTTTTGTTTGTGTGGACTAGGGTATTTGCTTACTGAAAACTGATGTTATTTACTAGTCATAGAAAGTCTACGGCGGCTTTCCTATTTATGTATGTCTATGTCTAAGTTGTCTAAAGGCAGTCAAAAATGATACTATGATCGATCTTGGAGCATGCTAAACTGGCCTGAACGATTTATACATCTAATGAGTGAATAGAAATTAAAATGGCACGTGGCATGAGCTATGAATTAAAATGTACAGAATGTCTTAATACTACAACAATGTAGACGTTTATACGTATATTTGTTACAAGAAATCTGTTTTTATGTCGCAAATAACTAGGTATCTTCCACTCCATAAATAATGTCTACTGATATGCCAAAAACCTATTTATCCATAGATACCATCAGAAATCATCAGACAAATTGAATCACAGACAATATAAAGCGACGCGACGGTTCGTAATCATTACGAAATGTTATCAAAAAGTCTATTGTTAACAAAATGTCTGCGAGAACTGTAGTTTACAGTTACAATACAATTGAATTCGCACACTATGATTTTTGGGTTGATGGGTTTAAGATGAAATATTAACTTATATATTTTTGTAAGTAAAGTGTTTGTTCTATATACATAAAGTATAGTAGTATAGGTATGTATATAGGTCGGTGTACCAAGAATGCAGTAAGTATATTCGTTTTATAGTAGTGTAAATCTTGGCATTCCCGGCAGACAATTGATGTCTCAGTTAGTTTATTCCAAATCTGAAAACACACGAAATGTTATATTTGAAGAAATTCTTGCATGGAAGTATTACCAAAATAAATAAATTTACAAGATATATGGTTAAGTGCCTACTTGAGAGCATTGACACTTGAATAAATTATTTCAGGAGCATAACAACAATTCTAACCAAAAAACTAGTATCAAAAACTTACATTTCTTATAAAAATAATAAATTCATCACCCATCGTGGATTCAATTATCATCGATTAAGGCTGGAACAGATGTGAACAATTCCACAACTTGGCATTCCACTCGCGGCGGGCGATGTGTGCCAAGACTTATGCTTCGGCTTATTGCTGGGAGATTTTGGACGAACTACTTTTGGGTCATATCTGTTATAAGCATGTATAAATGGTGTAATTGCTTAAAATAGTACTCAAAAGATAATAGGAAAATGTACTTATTAACAGAACCTAATAGAAGGATGCTATTAATTTCAAGTAATGTTTTTAGTGCATTTATTTTTAGTATAACTATTTAAAAAAAGGTTTATCATGTCTTTATTTTTCTTGCGTTTAAAAAGGTTAAAAACGAATACTCAATTAAATTAAATATAGAAAAGCGCCTAGTCATATATATCACTTCAAACTCTTTAGTTACCCAACCATCCGTCCGTATTAGACAAAACACTGCCACCCAAAACCCCTCTAATTCAACCTCCATCCAGTCCCCAATTTATTCTCAACCAATTAGTTCCAAAACAAACACAGCACGACCCAATTCTTTCACAACAAATCGACAGCATCAAACCTGGCTCGCCCACTTCTGGTAGACAAAAGTACACTTCTCAGCATGTCCGCCTCCCCCTCTCCCCCCAGGTCCGGGGGTCGGGGGTTTAATTATCGGTCACTAAATTAAGCTGGGACCCGAGTTTCTGCTGTCTTGCACTTTGCAGACGTGTTTTGTGAGAACGTTTGCTCCGCAATATGGCGATTGGAGTGGTAAAGAAAGTACCGGAGTAATGACGGACGAATTAGTGATGCTGATGAGGTTTTGAGATTTTAAAGTCTGGTTTTTTAATTAATTCTTTGATTCAGATTTGATTCAGACTCAGATACGTTTATTGCCAGTTCTTTCAAATTATTTTATTACAAGTTGTTGACAAATAAGAAATAGGTATTTCATAACTATGCGTCGAGTTATTTATACTACACAACACCACATTCAATAAAAAATGAATCATTTTATACATTGGTAATATATGTAATAATACAATTTGAATAGATTTCTTTTTTAATTGTAGAAGAATCTGTGAAAGTCTACGCATATATCTAACAATTTTATTAAACTACTAGTGGGTGCACGCGGCTTCGCTCGCTTTAAGAAGTAAAACTTGCATCCCCTATTTCACCCCTTTAAAAGTGGCATTTCCAAAAATCCTTTCTTAGCAGATGCCTACATCTTAAAATCTACATTCATTCCAAATTTCAGCCCAATCCGTCCCGTGGTTTGGGCTGTGCGTTGATAGATCACTATATCAGTCAGTCAGTCACCTTTGAGTTTTATATATTTAGATTGAACCTGTTTTTTACAAAACGTGATACTCTAATTTTTTTTTTTTTTAACTTGAACGGGTTTGCACTTGACCATAGTTTACCTGATAGCAAGTAAGGCTATGGCCTAAGATGGAGCGTGCTTACCCGATAAGAACCGATTCACTCTCGCTTTGAAGATCGCTGGATTATAGTGCGTGGGGAACAGAGATAGATCGGAGATTATATTTTTACGAAGCTCAGTAAGAAAAAAAATTGGCCATTCATCAAATTTTATTTCCGTGTAACTAATAACAGTTCCGTACAGCTATTGGAGTCGTTTCAGTTAAAAATAAGTACGAAAACTGACGTAGGTAAGCAAAGACTCTCTTTTTTATTCTAACTAATGAACGTAACAAAATAGTCCGCGATATAAATTCCGCGATTGCCATTTGAATCAAAATAGATGCCGAAATTTGCATTTTTATCTATCGGATCCAATAAATCCATTATGGCTTCAGCAAAAATAACTTTCCGCTGGGAACCGCCAATTCCCAGTTTTATTAGTTAAAAAATGAAAACTTCTCATAGGTTAGGATTTATATTTTCACTGACATGGCAACTTATTATTGTACTTACTACGCAAATGCAGGCAAGTTAATACATAACCTTTAGTTTCAATTGTTTTCACATTAAATTTAACTGTTTGAACAATTTTCATTTAATTTCTATCATAAGTAACACTAAATGCTATTTCCTCGCAGTTATTAAATGAAATGAAGATACGATACGATAAACACCCAAAAAGCTTTGATTTAGAACGTATGACTTATTTCTTAATAATTTGATTAGAGTAAATAAACTTCAATGGAAATTCAAAGACTGTTACAGTTACAAAGGTATCAAACTTAGTCAAATGCAAGTAAGTCTTTTAAAAATTCGTTTTTACACTAAAATGTGTTCTTACACTTACAAATCCAATAGCAAAATTTAAAATCCCTCCTTTCGAACCAGATTTAAACATCAAATCATAAGATACATATTAGCAATACCAAATTCATAACAACACATGTGAATTCATTATCATCATCACCAGCCCATGGTCGTCAACTACTGGAAATAGGCCATTCCAAAGGCACGCCAATCAGAATAAAAATCAATCAGAATAATCAAAGATAAGACATCAAAAAGAAACAAAAACTCTCATCAGAAACATTGGCCATCATATCACAAAGTCACGATCAAAAATCAAACGCTTACATTTCCACGTGACGTTCCGTACAAACAAATTGGCATGAATTGTCACTTGTATTCGGAAAAACGTTCCGACCGGGTTTTAGAGTCGGGAATAAACAGCGGCTGTCAGTTGTATTTTAACATGACAACTTTGATAAGCCATCGACGGACTGCGGTTTTTTCGACGGTCACTCTTTATGGTTTTTTTGGACGATAGTGCATTTCACTGTTTGAGCTTTCAATCAAAGATAAGTGCTGAGTGTTTATTTCGAATGGTGTTTTTTTTTTGGTTGGGATGGTTTGTGATGGAAACAAAAAAATCATATGATTTTTTTCATAGTCAGTAGTTTTAGTGAATTTCGATTTTGACAGTATATAACATTTATTTAAATAAAATATGAAATCTGGACATGTTAATTTACAAAAAGTTATTACAATATCTTAATTTCCAAGTCTCAACGTTGTATATATCTGCATTTACCTTTACTCTTTCAGCAAGCAATAACCTATTTAAAATGTAAATAAATAAAGTAAATAAAGGCTGAATATCTTTATTGACAATAATAAAACATAAAAACAAGAAAAGCAATACTGAATATACTACTTCTAAACAACATAAAAAGGGGGCACTTAGAAAATGCCATGCCGTGCCCAGCATACTGGCCGCACCACCACGTTGGATGGCAATGCTGATATGTTGAGCCAGAAAAAGCCCAGCATTTTGGTCACGCGTTGCGTCAACCAAGCGCTCCGAGAAGTTTTGGAAAATAGTGTGGGCTCAAGGACCTCACGGCCCCAAAGTAAAAAATAAAGGTTTAATATTATAAACAGTGAACACCGCAGAGCATATTCATTTTACAAACTTGTTATAGACAGACTAAATAATATAATGTCCTTTGAGTGATCATTTAACCCCACTTTGTGTTGGACAGCTCGTGGTAACTGACATACATAGATGCCCTCCGGCAATAATGCATGGAAATGTGACATCAAAGTTTTTGTAAAATATTATTGGTTTCAATGGGAAATTTAATTGGTATAAACAAAAAGCACTATCACACGTATATAAATTATTAATGAAAGATCACAAATATCATTTCTACTTAAATTTGTAAATTTTATTTTTATGATGATAAAATTGTGCGGTCTGAGGTGGAGCATGTCTTGCACTTGAGAGAATACATTACAAACAAGTGAAACATTTTACATAATTAAGTTCATTCAATGAAGACGTGCTCCTTCGTTTACCAGATCGTTTCTATGGGTAGTCTCTTTAATTATTCGTTGTTTGGCGAAGTGGTGGCCAAAATACTTCAACAACAACAAAATAGCAAAATAATCTTTAACAGGTTTTACTTTCGCCAAACAAAAATAATCAAACATTATGTTTGCTTTTATTAAATAAGCTATGATAAACAGTTGTATTTCTCGAGCATTATAAAATGCTCACAGAGGTCCACATCTCAATGTCGATTAGATAGCTTGCAGGAGACAGCACGCGTAATGGCCGCCACAAAAGAAACTCGCAACCAACTCTCAAAGAGCATAATACAAAGTAAAATAATAATTACCAGGAACGCCCGCGGGTCGCGGTGCCCGCATATCATTTGTGAGGACGGATTTAGGGAAGGGGCAAGATTAACACGGCCTTAATCTTTAAAACTGATCAACTATCTATCTCTCAGAAGAAGAAGTCAAAAGTTAATAAAACATTACTGCATTCATGTGGTTACGGTTATGTGTATACTTAATATACACATAATATATAGATGATAGCAAAGGAACTACATAGATCTCACTGTAATGATGACAAATACCATATTTTTTCTTGAGTCTTGAAGCTTTCTATGGACTGAGCTTTATGGCTGAGCTGGTATATAACATAGTAAGCAAAAGGTACCATGTACTGTAAGGTATTTGCAAGGATTTAAATGAGAAGCGGTATTTGTTTTCTTAGTATGTTATTTCTGACAAGATTTCATAATTGTCATAATTATTTTTAATATTCATGTTATGACAGAAATAAAAACAACACATTGTTTAAAGTAAGCATTAAATTATTGTCATTATTTTTACGACTAAAGCAGTAAAATATCTGAGTTAGTACTTACCAAGCAATGCTGCAAGTATCAACAGTATTCTGAGATAGTGTAATCTTCACTGTCAGTCATGTCACGTGGCCCTCCTTCATTTCGCCCGTCCTTTACAGTTCTTAGTACGCCCTCATATTCAGGTGGAATCTTTGTAAATAATCTAGTTGCAAAATAGGTCATATGATAACAAAAGTATCTAATACGTATAATATACTTCTCAAAATATAACGTACTTATGTGATATTTATTTGACATATGTACGTAAATATTAAGATTTAAAATAAATGTTGAAAATGTGTGTTACAGGAACGAATATTTTACTATCACCAATTCTACGCAAAAAGTGTCATCAAACACATTACGAAAAATGTTATATAGGTTGACATTCATAAATTTCGAGTATAGCAGTGTTTGAGTTTTCAGCAAGGCAGATCTGGAAAAACATAATTATTATTAATTATATGATATCCGATATAGATATTGAAAATTATTGCATATTTTTTAAATTAAAATAGAGAACAAGCCGGTTATCATGTTTATTCGCATAAGCAATAAAATACGCGAAACTTTAAAATGTAGGTTTCAAAGCAAATCATTATAATTAATTTATGTAAATTCTCTTGTAAATTGCATTTTAGTTCAACCATCAGAATACTTATTTATCGGTTTATGTAGAATTTTAGATATTAATTTGCAGGTCATTTATTCATTTATATATTAACAATACATAATGCAACAACAAGAGAAGTTTTAACCATTTTTGTAGCAAAATTATGCCTTGTTCATGCTGACAAAAGGAATTAAAAGATTTGCGTGTTAATATTAATTTCTAATGGTTTCAAAATATTTTTTATGAATTGTAATGAATGAATATAATAGAAAACTATAAAAAAATGTTATGTGAATTTGATACAATAAGCTTAAGTAGCAAGCATATACACTAATCAACTATTTAATAATAATTCAGTCTTCAAAATGATGAATTTAATATGGATTAACTTGATATTTATTGGAACATACAACTGAATTAATTAATAAATATACACACTCCAGGATATGTCACCCTACCCCATCCAGCCCCATACCACACTAAACAATTTTTTTCTTTTTAGTTGCATGTTTGTCGATCAATCCACCAAAATGTAGACGCCAGAGATGTTACATACAACTTTATTATACACATTAAAAAAAAAGACTCTCTAACATAATCTCCTTCTTCGTAAGAAGTTGGTTAAACAGAAGCCTTGGCCCAATCCCAGAGCAGTGTTCAAACACCTCGATTATTTAATTAATATCAGAATTAAAGTGAAATGAAAGGCCAAAAACCTCATCCGTGTAAGGTTAAAGCACAAATTATTGTACTGACAGCTCATTAGCTTAGCGGGAGCGATCCGCCTGAGGCGGTATTGAGACTGGCGTAATTTGTAAGAGGCAGCGGGGTGGATACTGGCGAGAGAGGTTTTTTTTCAGGAGATTATTCTAGGAACTTGAAAAACTAACGCTTTGTCATTAACAGAAGACTACATGAAGCCCAATATTCTGTCCAGTCTTCTATAAGCTAACGCACATTTTTTTTTCTGTCGAGAGATTTCAGCAATTGTGATTTTTTGCCAGAAATGCCATAAATTACTAAGTTTGCAAAGGAAAAAGAAAACAACAAAGCTTTTATCCGTCGTAAATATTAATTGAATTGTGATTTTATAACGGTTTTGATTGTTGCTCATTTGTTGTGTTTTCCTTAGTTGATAAAAACAGTCAATTAATAAATAAGTGTGATGATTTAAATATCATTATTTTAGGATATATACCACCAAAGATTTAAACAAACACGATCTTTAAAAAAAAACAACCTATTTAGGATTATTATATAAATCACGCAACTATTTCTCCACCCGCTGTCCGCTCGTCCCAAGTCCCACACTCCATCAAGTACACACTACACCACACATCTGTATTTTTGCCGATCAAAGGATCGTTGTAGCTGACGTCCGTTTGAACCGTTTATCAAATTAGCAAGCTTCCTTTCCTATACAAAAATGTGTCTATCACAACAATGGAGCTTCTAAAATAACTTCTCCGAGTATATAGGTTGTCGACTGTACGAAATAAATAAATGCTACACAAATTGCAATACGATGCAAGCCTTTTTTTTACTTATGTTTTGGCTTTCTATTAAGCTTTAGAATCGACGACTATGAGAACATAATAATATGAAATAGGAAAGAATCTTTTAGTTATTTATATTTCATAGATTTGATGAATGCTACCTATTATGGTGATTCATTTACAATACTCTTTAATCCATACTATTACATATTTCATAAAAGATAACTAATGTTAAAATTACAATGCATTATATTTAGTCTTTGAGTTGACTTTCCAAGAAGAGTACAGTCGTATCAATTCATATCTCTGTGGAAACAACCACTGTTGAACCAAGATTTTAAAATTAATATTTCTTGGGATCCGTTTGTTCTCATTTGTTTTTGATCCTTTTAATAGAATGTATCGTAGGTTTCTGTATCAGAACGAGAAACGGAATAAAAGAAACGCTAATTAAATTATATCATCTGATTCTTTTGTTGAGGTTATTACCTTGTCTGGTGAAATGAAGGTACATTATAAAATGTCATGATCAGATATGCTGTGCTAATAAAATTTGTGTTGGTAAATTATAATTATAATAATATGTGAAAATATTTTACTGTATACAACGAACGACAGCAATCTGATTATTCAATAAATTGTTGATTATCATTTTGTAAGGTATTAATTAGGTAGGTACCTTTTCGATACAAATATTTTTTATGAACGAATAAAATAAAATAAAGTAGCTTAGTTACTTAATCTATGACATATATTTATAACTATTTATATATATTTATGATTATATTATAAAAATAGTTATTTCTATAATTTTTCTACAAAATTATTCTCTAAAACTTAACCAAAAATGCAACAGCCATGACTAATATATGTAGCTATAAATAGTCATGGCCCAATATATAAGTATCCAACTCTCGTCACCACGCTTGAAGCGTGCATATATTTCAACCTCTTTGGTCTCCATTGCAAACTCATTGCTCACAAGCCCCATCCATGGCACCTATCAGCCATCCTGCATGCAGTCAGCTTATCACCCATAAACAACGTGGATGTAACACGAGAATGCTTACTAGCGCCTTCTATCCTAAGCCCCTTTAAGCCCTAAATTTTGTTGCTTACTGATTTAATGACGTCAGAGGACGCCCTCTATCGAATGTCAACTGACATCGTTTATTTACACCAACTTATGTAAAGACACAAGTCACTATCAAAAACAAAAGAGATTGAACTGTATTACAGAGTATTTAAAGTTGATTTTTGATTGTAGTGGTTCGGGGATGTGGGATATATAGATGCGATCACACCGCATAGGTTAGATATTTGAGTCACGAATCCATTTTATGACTAATTCCATAACTTTGTATGTGAATTTCGGGATCAGGTATGGATCGGGTGTGTTTACATCGGCGTATCTTTGCCGGGATCTCGTGTGGAACCGCCTTAGGTCCCGGCCTAATGGCGGGGCTTGATGAGAGATTGATTTGATTTTGATAAGTGAAGATTATCGAGATCTACGTGATTGTGTTCAAGATAGGTGTTTACTGAAGAAAATTAATGAGCTTTTGGTTCTGGTAAACTTGAAGTTATAAAATGTATTTCTTTGTTGAATTTATATTAGAAAGTTTACAACATGACTTCTAAAATTTGTCAACTATGGTAGGTATCACTAAAATGTGTTTTAAAGCTAAATATGGGTGCTTTTGCACAGGATGCATTGTAACACAAAAATAAACTTTTGAGAACTTAGCGGTTGAATAAGTGACAAAGTGCCAATTTTTTTTGCATCCATTATTACATAATTACAGGATTTTAAGGCTTTATAATGATTATTATCATGCCCAAGAACTCTTTAAATCAATTAACATTACTTCTCACTCACACTTCGCAATTTCTTTTCACCTTCACTATTACGAGCTTCGCGAACTTTCGTACTAAAGTTGAACTGGTTTGAAGCTTTCAATGGTAATAATGAATGTTTTGGCAGCCAACATGTTTATCCATCTTAATATCACTCTGTCAATCAGAACGATTGATTTCGGCTGAGATGTTCTAGAGATTGGAGTGCTATTGTTTTATTTTGAGTCTTAAAATAACTTGACATTCAATTGTTTTAAAATTAAGTAAAAAACTAACCATACATTTTTTTGGTAGCATATTTTTGTAGTTAATTTTGTTTGTCTGGATAATTGTGACATTTTCTTATTGATTAAATGTGTATTTTGTAATTCAAGAGTTCAACAAGAAGAGAATATTTGATCGAAGGAGAGAATAAACACTTAGCGATAAGAATGAATAACAAAATATCGATTTTAAAATTGCCATTTTAACAAAACCTAACTCATTCCAAGCGCATCAACAATAAATCCCCTATCACCTATTATACAACTGCAATTATGTTAATTAGCTATAAATTTACTAAATTAATTTATTGTCCGCCATTTATTTTTGTGTCAGATGCATTCATGGCTGACATTTATGTGCAATTCGTGACTTTCCCATTATACACTTTATGGAATAGATGACTAGCTACGCCTCTTGACATTACTCATTTTATGCAAAAATAAACTAACTAGCTACGCTTTTTTTGTATACCTTAAAGATATTTTGTTTCAAATATCTTTTATGTACAGATTTTGACCCTCTTTAGCTTAATAAATACTAGTGGCCACCCGTGGCTTCGCTCGCCTTGTTTTGGATAAAAAGTAGCTTATGACACTCCCGAAACCTTATATTATCTACATACAAAAGATCATAAAGATCCGGTCAGCCGTTTTTGCGTTATGAGCGTTTAAATAAAGAGACAAAAATTCTAAACACCACTGAAACGTGTTCTGTTATGGATTTTTATAGGGCACACAATTTTTTAAATATGTTTTTCAGCCCTCTTTAGCTTTATTTTATATATAAATAGATATAATATATAGATGTACATATTAACAAAGTCCCACTTACTTGTACAAGAACTTATAAACATTTTAACCACATAATTGCCAGGTAATTCGGTCGCTATATGCTTTTAAAATTTTTGTATAACGAGTTTAAGTCTAAATACTCAATTGAAATTTCAACTATCGTAATATTTGAAGATTTTTAGTATATTTCAGGACATACCACACAGTGCCATTATTGTGTCGGCAATATAGAAACGTCCGAAATTAATAATTTTATGTCATGTATATGTTATGTTAATATTTTATGCAAAATATCCAATTTGCCTAAATAAGTGATTAATGTTTATTTGGTTTGTTTAATTTGAATTATATTACGCTTGGTTACCGAACTTTGTTCAAATTCAAATTATTTATTTAAGTAAATAACTTATGAACTATTATAACATGTTCACTGCACTCCACACTAGGATAACCTGTGTTATGAAGTGCAGGCTCTTCCTTAAGTTACATGAAAGGATACAATCAAAGCTTACGTACTAGTCCATAAAATATATAAGATTAGCTGACGCCTGGTAACAGATGAAATTAACTTGCAATCGTGCGGAACAAACACGCCGCGCTCTGCACTAGGTCGAACCTGTGTCGCAGGACACAGTCGTGCTGATCCACACGTGCCATATCCAATGTGAAAGGAAAGCAATGAGGTTACCATGCATCACCCAATAGTGGCTACTTTGTGTAGCTAATTATTTTGATTAGGTATTACTAATATTCGAACTCGGCAGTAGTTTAAACAAAATGTGACAGGAAATGTCAGTCTATGCTCCATGCAGACTAACTCTAGATTATGATAATAACTGTAATAAGCAGTAACATATTAAGTAGTAAAGTAACAGCCACACAGTCATTATTTGCTATACTTACTTGGAAGTAGTGCATACAGGGGAACTGGGAAAATCATCATACATAAAATAAAATAAATAAATATTCCGGGTCATTGCACACAGCGCCATCTAGCCCCACACTAAGCAAACGCTTGTGTCGTGTGTACTAGATAACGGATATAAAACTTATGTACTTTTCTTTTGTAAATACATACTTATTATACCTACAAACGACCAGACTCAACACAAGAAAGTATTTTTTTAAAGTACATATATAGTTGTGTCTTGCGGGAATCGAACCTGCGACCAGAAGAGTCAGTAGTAGTAGAGTAGAAGGCAGAGTCACTACCAACTAAGCTAACGGGCCAGTCAATAATAAGGGAAATCATGAAACAATAAGTGAAAACCATAATTTTCTGATAAGTTTCCTAACTATCCAATTTACTTACGAAGGTTTATAGTTAGTTCAGATAATAATTCAACAAGAATTAAACCGTCTTAGTTACATATTGATAAGATTTTTTTCATACAAAATCAAAATTTTCATGAAGACAAAAACCGAGATGAAATTTATATTTCAAGTAAAAATATTGCCTAAATGAAAAAATAAATAAAAGATGTTCTAATAGCGACAAAGCCAACAATAACAAGTCAAAAAACATTGAGGTACTTTTGTTTAAACGCCAAGGGTGGTTCGAAAACTTTAACACCAGAGTTGTCCACTCTCATACTTTTTTTTTATAGTAACCCAGTATGAAGCAATAGTAAGTCGGCGTCCGAAAGAGAGCGGTGCATAATTACCTCATCGGATGTGTGTCACTGTCTGCAACATGCCTTCTACTCACTTGGGATTACTCACCGTCATAGAAGATAGATGCTGCATTAAAAAAAATAAGAAGAGATTTTTTTAAATCTTATAATTGGTGCAAGCTTAAGCCAGGTTGTAAATTTTCATGATATTGTCAAATATGCTTTATCACGTTACTTCACATACTAACCCTATATTTTACTTCGTATTTTTAATATGATATTTTAATTTATCGGTCTTCAAGTCGATAGCAAACCAGTTTCTTCTAGTTAAGCGCACAAGATCGTAGATTACAATGTTGTAACATAACATCAGGCAAGTTGTAGTCAAGCGTGAGCTTATCTCATGTAAAAAATATATCGTAAAAACTGTTCACTGTACTCACTCAGTAAATTTAAAGTGCCAAATTATCTCTTATCTGCATGTATCAGACTTAACTATTCACTAGTTTGTGAAATGATACGATATATCAAACTTCAAATACATCACTGTGCGTAATAAAACCAAAAACTTGGCTCATCTGAAAGAAATATTAAATTCTTTGCAAAACTTTGTTCAATATTAAGGTAATCTGTCTGGTAACTTGTTATTATGTTCTCTTTGGTTTAATTATAAACGAATGTTAGTAGTTAACTTTTCACGAGAGCATTAGAGCTAAATGGTTTACGTGTTTTATGAATCAGTTATGGTTTTTATTGCATCTTTAGTATTGTAATTTGTGAAGATTAGTAAAAGTTGTTAACGTTGTGTAGTAACATTTTTCGTATGAAAGAAATTCTTAAATTTTTGTTATGATTAATAAGTAGTAAAATAGTTAATCAGCCCTAAATGGGAGATAAGCACACAACAAACAATAGCCTCTGATTTTTTTCGAATCCAGAGTTCACAACACTTTCATATTATTATAAACTAGCTGTGCCAGCGACTTCGTCCGCGTGGAATAGTTATTAACGGAAGCCCTCAAAAATGAATAATTTTCCCCATTTTTTCCACATTTTCCATGGTTTCTTCGCTCCTATTAGTTGCAGCGTGATGTTTATATAACCTAAAGCCTTCCTCGATAAATGGTCTATTCAAAGTTCCTGAGATTAGCGTGTTCAAACAAACTCTTCAATTTTATAATATTAGTATAGATTTACAAGGACCAGATAGAGGAGGATTTGCAAAAACTCCATGCTACCGCGTGGCAGGAGATAGCGTAGAACCAGGAGGAGTGGCGTCTCTTTGTGTCGGAGGCCAGGATCCACTTTGGGTCGCAGCGCCACATTAGTAAGTAAGTATACAAGAAATATACTTCATAAATTCAACTCAATACGTTAACACCACAATAACATAATAAACAAGTTTTTTAAAAAAACTTAGTATTACTTAACTTATTTTTTCTTTTTTAAATAATAACAAACAATAGGCAGCCTTGAAACCAAGTAGAGCGCACAGATTTTAACAAGATTACTTTAGACTAAGTAATTGTACTTCTCTGAATCATTCGATTTCGTAATCGAATAATTCGTTATACAAAGAGGTTGGCGTAATATGAGTAGTTTACAAAATGTTCTAGTTGGAATTTGATACAATCGGATCAAGATATTATTTTATCTTGTCAACTAACATATGTCACGTTTATTAGTTAATTACTGAGTAACAAATTTAAAATAACGATACATAAAACAGTGGAAAAACTACCGTTTTGATTAATTTCATTTAACCTTTCCAATTAATCAATATAGTTCACAGAGTACGCAGTAAAATACATACTTAATATCAAAAATATATTAGAAGAATAAGTTAAAATAATCTGTGTCTTTTTTGAAACCAGCTAAACTTCGAAGAGACTATTAAAATTATGACCCTCTCAAAAGTAAACTGAGCTTGACCTCCCAAAAGGTTGGTACCATTATCCAAGCAGTTTAGAGCAACCTTTGTCGCAACCTTTCCAAAAGCTGGTGTCCATTGCATGCCATCATACTGGACCTACACACCCACTTTGATCGTAAAACTGTTTGGAAATGGTAACTTTTAGGCAGTTTTTACACGAACGATTTAAAACTGCTAGAATATACTTAGTAGTTACATAATACGGCAGTCGTTAAGCCATGTCAGAGACCCTTATTGCGGTTTGTAAACTCGGCCAAATTTCGCCGCTCTTATACGAACTTTATTAAACTTCTAAATAAAAGAAATATTTCTATAATTTTTGGGCATATGAAGAACTTTAAGATTGTATAATCGTTTTGATGAATAGCTTTGTTGGAGATCATCTCTCGGATTTTCTTCGAATTATAATTTAGATAAGATTGAATCCAATATCACTTAAATTTCATTTTATTTATTTTCTTCACACGACAATCAAACTTGCTCATGGAAACGCTACCTATGAAATTACGTAAGACAATATCAATTACCATTCCTCCCATATTAGTGTTGATTTGCCGTCCGAGGCAGTTACAGTTCACTTCTTTAGATATGGACACATGCATATCTGATCTCTGCGAATAGTACACCTCAGATGCCGACAGTTATGCATCTATCTGAACACTCATTTATTTATTTACAAGCCTTTGTCTTTAGCTTTATACGCGTTATCATACAAATAATCATTTTTCTTTAATCATTCTATTTATTAAAAAAAACTGCATCAAAATCCGTTATGTTGTCGCAAAGATCTAAGCATACAAAAATAGGTACCGACACAGGGGCAGACGCGGGAAGCGACTTTGTTATATGCTATGTAGTATGCTATGTACCAAAAATATAACATGATACATTTTTTTCTGTTAAATGAACGAAATATAGATTTAAGCTAGTTATGAGAGTGGCTGGCTCTATGTGGTTACAGGGCTTGCAGAGGAGTATTGCTCGTTTGTCCACGAAACCCGTTCATTCTACGAAGGGATTAGTTTTAGACCACTACAACCAATCCCTTCGTAGAATGAACGGGTAGTGGTTGGTGGTGAAGTCTCTTTTTAGCTCCTAGCCAGACATAAATTTGAGGAAACTTTGATCTAGAAACCAGAATAGAGCTTAAGGAGTGGAATCCCTCATAACTGAGGATCTGAAGGGGATCTGGAGGGGTTTTGCAGAGGTGGATCCTCCGCAGAATCAATTCGCTCTCTTGGGCAGATACATCGAAGTGGATCCAGGTACTTCCGCGGAGTGGAAGATCCAAGGAGTGGAATAGACGAGATAAAAATACCTATTAATGATTTAAAGCCGTTTCGCTCACTTCCCTCCCTCGGTCAGTTAGTAAGGTACAATTAAATAAAGAGGGCAAAAGGTGACAATGGACTGTTACTGTACATTTGTCCACCTCGTTATGGTTAGCAATGCTGCGAGCAATCAGCTATCTTGATTGTTGAATACCATTTAAGAAAGGATTTTTTATGTACCTACCTACAGTGCAGTTCGATAAAGAAGAGTTGATGCAAGTATTTTACGAAAGTTGTCGATTGATGTTCCTTTTGATATCTTTATGAAAGGAAAACTACTAACTTAACGTACTTAGTGATTTAATCAATATAACGCCTATGAATATCACATTGGTATGGATTACAAAGATACCTACCTGATTATATGGATACTGTAGGCCTAATTTAATGATGGTTACATGCAAAATATTTTTGCGTCACTAAAACTTTTTTATTTTGTTTCAGACAAAGATTTTTTTGAGAAAATTAAATTAAATTATAATTTTCACTATAATTTTACTCCAAACTATTGTATATCAGAAAAGTCATTACCATGATTACTTATTAAATTAACCTATTAAATCTATTAAAACCCACTCTTCCTTTCCCATGAGCGACCCTGACCACAATAAACACAAGTAGTCAGACACACTGCTAAAACTATTGCAACTTTATTACCATAAAAACGCCATAAAGATTCCATGTTCTAATGCCATCGACCCACTAAATAATGCAGGCCAATGGCAGTGACGGCTTACATACGGGAAATGTGGAGAGTAGCGGGTGTGGTTATAGGAGGTAGCGATTTCTACTTGTATTGCGTTTGTAAAGTAGATTAGTGCAGGACTACGTAGCAATTATTTTTAAGTGATGTGTATTTTGATTTTGTATTCGTGGTTTTGTTTCGTTAGCTGAGCTTTTAGCACCGTTAAGTATGTGCCCAATAACAATTAATTCTGCGGGCAAGTCTCTAAGTAAGTAATAATGAGCACGACTAAAAATTTAAGTTTTAGGACTTCAATACGCTGGCATACATATTATTATGTAAGCTGATTTCAATGAGTTTCAAGCATCTTACAGACTTTTTACACGCTATATACCACTTTATATGATATGTACATTATTATTATTTAACTATAAAATTCCATATATTTGACCCACAAAAACACTTAACTCAACCTCTCGCTCAACTCGCGGTTTAACGCTCAGTTTATTAATACACACACTACCTGAGTAACATTGTTACATAACGATATAAGTAATCTAGTTAACCAAATACGTCTTGCAAATGTACATTACATTGCTTAAAAACTGTGACTTTAAATTTAGAGGTATTTTATGTATTTGTTCCTATGTGGCGATATCCGCGTTATTGCGAGACACGGTTTAATCTACTTAAGTGACGAATTTTAGTCAAGTTTTTAGTGACGATTTGTTCAGCATTTTGACAGTAAATAAAGCGTAAACATGCGTACATAATATATATGCTAGTAAAGTAGAAATATATGTATATATGCGTTAGGTTAAGCGAGTGTGGCCCAGCGGTTCCAGTGTCCTCTTTTCATCCAGACGCAGCCTGGTTCGAATCCGCCCTACACCAATGACTTGTATTTTCAAGTTATGTGTGGATTTGCACTCGCTTAATGGTGAAGGAAAACATTGTGAGGAAACCGACATGTTTGAGGACTACAATATCCGAGGACATGTGTCTTCCGAGGAAGGACCTGGGCGCCCACCACGATGTATCTGCCCAAGAAAACTCCCCTAGTGAATTAATTCTGCGGGGAGTCATGACCCTCAGTCATGAGGAAATACGACTCGAAGAGAGAGATGCGTTAGGTAATTTTGGTAAGAAATCAATTTACATTTTTGTATTCGACGTGTAAGCAGAAGAATCATTTTAGTAACAAATGGATTTCGGTCAACAGTACAGCTTACTTTATATATGATCAAAATTACATAAGACACAGACTAGCAAAGCGTGTATTTGTTACTTTTGCAATAGTCGCTGTTTGAAAGGCATATTTACATATTTGATTGATTATTTGGGCTTGGGCCGATAATAATGATGTGTAGAAGATTTCGTTTGTATCTCATTTGTAATATTTTGAAGACAAATGAGTTGAGTTGCCATGCAACAACATTTCTAAGCTAGAAATGATAATAATAGATCTTAAATTAAACTTTTATTGGAAAATGAGCGAAAATAATCACGACCGGCAGGATTCGAACCTGCGTATTTACGATCACCGTCCGGAACGCCTTAACCATTAGGCTACGGTCTACTAACTGCCAGGCGCGAAAATCCACACTCATTTCCATACACTTCAGACTGAGCGGCTGATGGCGCCACTTGTGCTGTCAGAATACGTCTAACAAGCACTCATATCGATGTACTATGGACATCTGATATGACGAGAAATGGACACTCAGTCTGAAGTGTATGGAAATGAGTGTGGATTTTCGCGCCTGGCAGTTAGTAGACCGTAGCCTAATGGTTAAGGCGTTCCGGACGGTGATCGGAAATACGCAGGTTCGAATCCTGCCGGTCGTGATTATTTTCGCTCATTTTCCAATAAAAGTTTAATTTAATCAACCATAGTGCATGTTTAGCACTTAATAAATTAACTCATAATTAAAACGCGAAAGGCCCATTTCTCGTCATATCAGATGTCCATAGTACATCGATATGAGTGCTTGTTAGACATATTCTGACAGCACAAGTGGCGCCATCAGCCGCTCAGTCTGACGTGTATGGAAATGAGTGTGGATTTTCGCGCCTGGCAGTTAGTAGACCGTAGCCTAATGGTTAAGGCGTTCCGGACGGTGATCGGAAATACGCAGGTTCGAATCCTGCCGGTCGTGATTATTTTCACTCATTTTCCAATAAAAGTTTAATTTAATCAACCATAGTGCAGGTTTAGCACTTAATAAATTAACTCATAATAGATCTTACTTGGCACAACGCGTTTCCATCGCTATTCAGCGTGGAAACGCTGCCAGTGTACTGAGGACATTCAGTTCCGCGCGCGGGAAGTGATGTTTTATTCGTTGTCTGTTTGTTTGTTTGTAGGTATATTTTATTTTAATTTTAATGTGACATAAATGTTAATGATATTTGACATGTTATTATTATGAATAATAGCTATAAATAATAATCAGATTTAATTTAAAGTAATGCGATCTTCAAGAATTTTCCTTTGATATGTCTTAGCTAGCGTACGATTCTAACAGCTTCAATGTAAACTAATATGCATAAAAATTGTGTTACTGAATTTGATTATGAACCAGTGCGGTACCTTTAGCGTCAGGAGTTTTCAAGCCGCCTTTAAGATGAGAATCTCTACATTGTTTTACTTTATACATATTGCTGCATTAAGCTATTTTTTCACAAGTGTGCAATATGTATATATAAAATTCAGACGATATGCACAAAATATTTTCTTCACACCTTTAGATAAACTAATTGGCTAATACTTGCATGCAATCTTCAAATTGCATTACAGACTCGGTTGTAAATTGATGAGATTATTTATAATTTATTATCCACCCACTTTTGAAGACGATGCAGAATTATTAGGTAATAGTTTTAAAAGTAATTTGTTACAGTGAATGTATTAGAATGCAATGTTACGAATGATTTAAACGTTTTGAGTATTTTCCTTCGCTATTTTTTATTATTTAGTCAGAGTAAATAGCAATCAATTTGCATTTATGTTAATGATATCGATCCTATGTTAAAATTAACTGTTTTTTTTTACTTTTAAAAACGTGTATGGGCATGTATATAAAATATCGCAATATGTATTTATGTAGATCATAAAAACATGGAAAGCTTTTACCAATATCATGAGTGTAATCTTTTAATTTAAAACGTAACCTTGACAACATTTTAAAAATATTTTTCCTCTTACGTTCATTGTTATACAATAGTAAATAGTAATACAGAAACTGATGCATCGATCCAATAGGGTTATTTCAAAATTGCCCTTTCTCTAGACGATGCTTATGTAACATAACTGACCAATTCGCGTTTGGCTTTTATATAGTACATATGTATAAATCATAAACATCGATTTTGAAGTCTGCTTTAGTAGTAACAAATTATTAATGAAATCAAAACTTGTACAAGTTTTATGTATCCGTTTTTGTGTATGATTTAGTTGTGCTACTTTTTATGATGCCTATTTAATGTTACCTTAATGTTTATTGTAAAAAAAAAGTAGTAGTAAATCTGGGGTAAATAGTCAAAGCAAAGTTTTTTGTGCAGAGGTCAATAACATTTTTTCGCTTGTCATTTTTCTTGTACTATGAAGATACTTACACAATTAATTGTGCAAACTAACTTTCATGGAATTAAATTTTTTACTCATGTATCCTAAAAAGTTAATTCACAAATTACGATAACAAAACCGTGACCATTTCCCATTTGTCGATGAAATATTACGAATTATGTTGAAACAATAAAATTGTAACATAATTTTGAAATGTAAGTGAGATCACTCACGTCTCATCAAAGCTTACGTCCGATGTTGAAACAAAACTGCATTGAAACTGCACTAAAATTGCAATGACGGACATTGTGTTAAAATATTTTGTAATGCTTTAATTTATTTTGAAATGAATCATATCTTAAAATATTTAGATTCTACTTTAGTCTGCAGAGATACTTAGCATAAAAAAAATTGTGGGCAAGCGTGAGTTTATGTTACGTAAAAAAGGACACTGAAACATTATTATATCTGGCCAATTCAATGTCAATTTAAGGTCTGTTTAAATTTATCGTATTTTTGTCAGGGATTCAATCTGCGCAGGACCGGGACGAGTGGCGTACAAGAAGAGAGGGCTATGCTCAGAAGTGTGCGATAACAGGCTGATGATGATGATGATATTTGTCTTTATAAATAGACTATTTTGATATATTACTTACCTTTTTACAGCCTTGAATTAGACAATTATCTAGTTATTAGAGAGCTTTGTTGCGAAAAATTAGAGGCTATATTTAAACCCTAGAATGCAGCGAGCCACCATCTTTCACTCAATACAAGATTTTAAGGCACTGAAGTTAATTATTTCGGCTTCATCTTTAATTAATCTCTTACTCGTATAATATAATGTGAAAGTGAAGTATTTTAGTGGAGTAGGTGAAGGAATATTATATATACTCCTGTGAGATTTCCTAATTCATATGTCGTTTAACAAAATTGAATTGTTATACATATTTCTACGAATAAAATAAGCGCAATCTTTGATCATTTCTTCTGTTATTTTTTTCTAGTATTATTTTAACTTATTTATTTTTTACAGCGGATAGGATTATTCAAAGCTCGCAGGAAGTAAAAACTGGTTATGGTTCTCAATAAAGGGCCTTGATCTAAGAGAAACTGAATCATCTTGTTTAAAAAGAACCTCTAGACATTACAAACCTCTAGAATTGACTTCCATAATTGTTTCAATTCAATTTAACTTACTAAACTTTGCATCTGTTTACAATCGTGTTGTGCGCGCATGTGTGAGATGCACAGAATAGATCAGTTTATTTAAGTGTTTTACTGTTAATCATGTATTTTCTGTGTGTCGTGGTGTGTGCCTAATATGTGTGTATAAATAAATCATAATAAGATCCTCATATCTACACCCAAAATATACGAGCAAGAAGACCGGTGGATTATGCGCCTTAAGCGGTAGATCTTATTACGATTGGTTGCAATCGAATCATGTTGCGCCATTCTGCAAATGCATCCTCGGCGAAAGACCTTCCAATCTGACCACACATTCGTCATGTTCATTTTATTGGATACACCCAAAAAAACGTCTATGATTATTATGGCCTCCAACTGAAATATTTAATATGGTTGCTAAATAGTTATATATTAAATATTTAATACAATTTAAAGCAATGTTTATTTATTTCAAAATTACTTATGACGATATATCTTGACAAAAGATATACATTTATATGTCAAATCAATCTAAATGTCAAATTACCTAAATAGCCCGCCCTTAATCGTTCCCGGTGCAAATGTGCCCATCAAGCTCGCTGCGTTTCCGCGCTGGATGGCAATAGCAATAGGCAATGTGGTATTATAATTGCGCACACTTATAACATCATCTTGTATTGTTATTTTTCACATTTAGTGAAATACAGTTCTGATTTGATGAGATGTTCCGTGGAATTCCATATTGCATATAACTGTTTTTGTGGCGAAAGTTTTAAACCTCTGTGGGTTACCTATTATGTTAATTAATTACTATTTGTTGACCTTAACCATTTATTGTATGAACATATGTAGCTAACATTAACAGCAAGGAAGTCGATTGATTTCAGCATTATTTATAAATAGAACTAAAAAAGAGTATTTACATCTTAACTAAATTTAAACAATCTACATGTGGTATGGAACCAAGAACGCTGGCTGCATTCCCACGCTGGATTGCTATAGAAATCCTTTGCGCAAGGAACCAGCCAGCGTTCTTGTCTCTAGTGTTGTCAATCAACATTTTTTTTTTATATAAAAGACTTAGTGCTTTTACCCCACGGACCAAAAGTTTCGAAGCCAAGCGGTACGAAAATATAATCAGTCGATAATGATGTATATTTTCGCCGCTTGGCTTCTTCTGCTGCGTCCGGTTATATATAAATTGGTCTTTGGAGAATAAGATCCAAGTCAAATCATTGCGCCAGCTTATAAAGCTATCATATGACAATTTCATACAACACAGTATAGAATTACAAAATCTAAAGTTACCTAGATACAAGCGTAAGAGCATAGAATAAATTAAGCCTAACTTGACGTAACAGATCTAGATTTCCGGACAAACACTAGTTTTTCTGTCTGTCATGGACAAGAATACTAAACAAGTTTTATATTTTAACCTAGTTTTACACGTTTTCTGTTTAGTTGCGGTTAACTTTGTTTACATGCCTAGTAATAAAGTATGTCAAGTATATAGTGATTTGAGCAATTGCCTGATGGTAAGCATTAGTTATGATCCATTCTTTTATTATAAAGGTATAATATGATATAATCTTACCTAAATATTTTATAAGAATGTTAAAATAATTATGACAAGAAATCATAGTGTTACATGATGCATATAATTATTTATTTGTTTTGTAATATTTCTGATTTTAATAAATATTTCTTTCCTTACTTCCTTTCTTTCATGATGAAACTTAGCACGTACTGGAAATATAAGTTTTGAATGAGATTAATGTGTAGAAATTATTCTCTAACATAGCTCCACTTTGAGTTGTATTCTCACTATTCTACAGAATTGAACCATGTCTTCACAATATGTGGTATACAAATATCCCGTTATCCTTTCTATGTTTTCATCACCCTTAAACGAGTTCAAACCCACAATACTTGAAAAACGAACCGAGCCACATTCGGGTATAAATACAAAAATTATCTAAATATAACCAACTCATATTATGAAATGTCTTCGCTAATCATATACATATGTTGGTATTTCTAAGCATTATAAGTAAGTCATGTTTTGTGGTTACGCCGATTTGATGCAGTCCTTTAATTTGATGATCAAAGCTTTTGAAACATTTACCAGTTTGTATTTTTTTTATTGCTCTGGAGCTTATTAGTGTGATTGCAAATTGGCGTTAGGAAATAACTAAGAAATTATCAAACATATGTTCATCTCTTTTTTTATGCAGTCTAATTGATCAGTGTAGCATGTTTAATATAAATAGCAAACATGGAAATATATAATTTAATGTAGCGACAGCTCTACATCTGCGTCATTAGCTTTTAAAACTATTATGTATTGTATGTTCCTACTATAGCTAAAATAAAATTAGCGCATTTTACCTGTTTACATTATTTGAATTTTCTTAATCCTACTGCGCTACTTTAATTTAAATTAAAAATTAATTATGATAAAGTAATTATACCAATCTAATCACAATTACATATATATGTACCTGTGTATACGTTCGTCCAAAAACCAGACATACGCAATAACAACTATCACTGATCCAATCTGCTTGTCTACAGGGCTACATCTTAAGAGCGATTTGGATCTTCATGGTTAAACCCGTTTTTTTCCTTACACTGCAAAAACGTTTTTGATCTATGGTAAAAAAATAATAAGACATATCTGATTGTTTTTTTGTCAATAATTATAGTAGATTGAAAACTAAACAACGATCCAGCTTTACCATTTTTACTGTTAGAATTTTTTTTCTGCAAATAACATATTCTATGCAATTGGGAAAATTTTCTTTTCATAAGATCGTTGACCATATTTTATTGGCATCAACATTAAACACCGTTTTCGAAACAATAAATAGGGAAAAAAAATTGGAAAGTACTGTACTGCAAATGAGTTCAAACATTTTTATAACTTTATACCCTTGAAAAGTTTACTTTTATTTCAAGTAACCCTGTATGATGCATGGAATGGAGGCGGAATTCAGCCGCAGGTTTATGTAATGTCGGTCGGAGAGCGGATGCGCCCGCGCCGGGTCAAATGATAGCTTTGACGGACGTGCGCGGGTACATTTGTAAACGGTACTGCATTGAAAAAAAGGTTTATTATTTAACACAAATAAATCAATAATTATTATAGGTAGTGCACACAACCAAAAATTTTTCACACTCTTTTTTGAGATCTTCCGATTATTTTATGAAGTATTATTTTTTTTAGTTCATGGAAAACTTTTTTGATATTATTATAAATCGATACCCCTTGGCCTAGTTCTCACGATATTTATGCTAATCTATTATTTAATAATTAAAGAAAATTTATGAATAAAATTTAGTCACATTTTATAATTGGCGTATAATTTATTTGGACCTCTACGAGAACATAATTACAATTGCGCCAAAAGCATTGTTAACTTAAAAGAAACAATGGACACAGAGCTAAATAAAATAAGCTCCATAAAAAGCTCAGTGTGAATCTGCAAGCCTTTCTCTACGGAATGAATGATGGTTATTCCATAGTAAGTTAATAGTTATTGTTACGTCTGTCTCTCTATCATTTTCATATAACTAGTTTTATTGGGCAGAGATATTTGATTGGCTGGAAATATTTTTGTCTTTGTAGTATCATATTAGAACAAAATAAACTCTTAGAAATAGAAGCAACGGGTCCCCTTAAATTTAAAGTGCAATGATAGAATGGATTCCAGAGAGTGGTTTTAGAGAGAGCTGTATTTTATGTTATTCTGCAACAATGTGAACAAGAGCCTTATGGAGTCGAGACTTTGGGGCCGTGGGGTCCGGGAGCCCATACTATTTTCCAAAACCTCTCGGAGCGTTTGGTTGACGCGACGCATAACCAAAATTCTGGCATTTTTCTGGCTCAACGTATCAGCATTGCCATCTAGCGTGGTAATGCGGCCAGTATGCTGGGCACGCTGCCCTCTGGTAGTGGGCTGGAGCACTTCGATTATCTTTAGGCTTTTCTAAAGATTTTCTAAGTGCCCCTTTTTGTAGTAGTTAGAAGTTGTATGTTTAGTTTTTCTTCCCTTGTTTTTATATTTTGTTATTGTAAATAAAAATACATGTAATTTGTGAACAATGTGAATATGTGAATTTCAATTAATAGATATATATATGTACATATATGAGCCTTTAATTCTAACACTAACATTCAGAGAAAAATTGCTCACCAAAAATACTAATAAACTCAAAGAAACTTATTATGTACCTACCAATTTCTATATAATTATTGTCTAAATTGGCGACCTTATAGCTAAGATCCATCTTTTAGTATTTAAAACTTTAGTGAATGAAAGAACCATAAAACAGGCAGATAAGGTGTGGCACAAATCTATACTAATATTATAAAGCTGAAGAGTTTGTTTGTTTGTATGTTTGTTTGTTTGAAAGCGCTAATCTCAGGAACTACCAGTGCGAATTGAAAAAAATCTTTTTGTGTTGGATAGACCAGTTATCAAGGAAGGCTATACAACATCACGCTGCAACTAATAGGAGCGAAGAAACCATGGAAAATGTGGAAAATATGGGGAAAATTATTCATCTTTGAGGGCTTCCGTTACTAAATATTCCCCGCGGACGAAGTCGCTGGCACAGCTAGTTATTACATATAAACTCGTAACATGTAATTTAAGTCGTTCCGAATATAATATTTATAACGTAACCATTATAATAAAGTCCATACACCAATGTATCAGATTGGTTACGTCATAGAAATGTCATGTGATGCGTTAGATGGTTATAATTGCCAAATGTGGGTTAAAGTGATTGGTTGTCTCAAAGTTCTTTTGTTATTAGCTTAATTTAACTGTGAGAAAACAAACTTCAAGCATTTTAACAGAATTCAAAAATAGACGAAGATTTTCTTAATTCTTCTGGGATTTTTTTTGTTCTTTGTTTCTAAGTTAAGCTTTGTCGAGTTGGTTAGCTATGTTTTTTTTTCGAATAAAAAATAAAGGGTAAGAATAAAAGGAAACATCATTTTTTTCCATTCCATCTACTCGTAAAATTATATACCTATATAGTGACCTATTCAATGTATGAAAACTTAGGTAACTATAACCAACAATCTTTCAAATAATATCTTAATTAATATAATTGTACATATTTGAATGAATATTTTATGAATTTTAATTACCGTTACCATATGTACAGTAGCTAATAAATAAATTATTAATTAAGACTAACAGGGCACACAATCTCATAACATTAAAAAAATACTCTTACGACTATGAAATACGGTATACTTTATGTTATAAAGTTGCCTTGATATCTCCTTGTGTCTATGTAACATAGTTTACCTCCAGCTCAATTAGTCAGTTATTTTAACAAGTTTCTATTTCATCTCACTCATCCGTCATAAACATTTCGATCGTGTCAAGGCACTAGGACATAGAGCTTAAAAATACTTAGACAGGATTATAAAAAAATAAATTGATAAAATTGTAGTTGAACATACGTCTAGTAAGAAAAAAGTAACATCCACTTCCTAATATTATATATGTGAAAGTGTTTAAATGATACTCTTTGACGCTTATAAGGCTGAATCGATTTGGGTTTGATTTGGTATGCAGGTAGATTAGTTCCTGGATTAACATACAGGCTATTTTATTTCAAATTAAAGCGAGTAACACCGCGAAGCGCTGCAAGTATATAGTAAAACATGAAATTACAATTTTAATCCATTTCATGTAAAATGAACGATGCTGGTAAAAAATAAACAGTAAAGTAAACATTGAGTATGTTTATGAATGAATGAAATCTGTGTAAAATTCCATAATTTTAAGCATGCTGCAACTAAATAAAATTCGAACCAAAATCTATCCCAAGTAGAGCCTATTATCTCGGCAAGTTCCACATCTATGATTGATTTAGCTCCAAAGCCTCCTGACCTTTGGTTAACTGTAATAACATCATTACTCTGTCGAAATGTCCGTCAGTCTCCTGCCCAGGCACAGGTGTGGCTGACTTTGACCATGTCTTGGGACAGAAGGACGTGAGATGAGTAGTTAATTATTATTTATGGAGGCAGGTAAGTATATATGTTTACGCAAATATTTATGAAATTTCTAGACAAATTGTAAAGTTTCATTTATTTAGGCACAACGAACTCGTTTCGAATATTAAAATTACGGTTGGTAATTTGAGTTTGGGTTTCGGAAATTTCTATGGTAGGATCGATTGAATGTAATTTTTTTTGAGAGATGAAAAATGTGTGCCTTTATCCAATTAGCACATTATTTACGTGAATAGAGCTAGCACTGTAGTGTACATTCGATACAACAGAAGATTTATATAATGCTGTGTTAATCTCTGTTCGGTAAATAACGAGTAGACCACTTATCAATAATACAATCTAACACAGCCTAGACAGATATGCCCTACAGCAATAGCTACCTTACTTGAGCCTAGCCATCAATCTATCTAAGTAACCGATATCAGCGAGTCAAAGTGACTAGAAGTGATGGTTCTACGGTTCTTTCTGATAAGTTGGCGGTGACTCGTGGAGTCCCTCAGGGGTCAATATTAGGGCCTATTCTATTTATTTTGTATTCCGCAGATATTTCTAACGCAATTAAGCACAGTAGTTACCATTGTTATTGTGATGACACCCAAATTTATATATCCTGCAGACCGAATGACATTAATGAAGCTATAGGTAAGCTTAATGACGATCTGGCCAGTATAGCCGAGTGGTCCGCTAACAACTGTCTGTTGCTGAATCCGCTGAAAACGAAGTATATTATTTAGGTAGTAAGCATCAGCTAGCAAGCCTGGCTCCAACACTAGACGTTATGTTGTTGGGTGAGCCGGTTGAGCGCGTGTACGAGGCCCGCAATCTTGGTCTCATTATGGACAGTGAGCTGCGGTTTGAGAAACATGTCACAAATTGTATGCGGGAGTGTTTCTACAGACTCAAGGTTTTGTACAGAATGAGATCATTCTTGTCTACGGCGCTTCGTATACAGCTTACCGAGTCATTAGTTTTGTCGAAACTCAATTATATGGATACGGTCATCCATCCGCGTCTCCTTGCCAAAACTAGGAAGGTGTTAAAGAGGGTACAGAATGCATGTGCTCGTTACTGCTTCGATATACCACCTCGTGCCTATGTAACACCTTTCTTAAACAAGAACACACTGTTAAAAATGATGCACCGTAGAAAGCTTCACCTAGCATGCCTTCTATTTGGAGTGGTCAAGCATGGCGAGCCTTCCTATCTGCACGCGAAGCTGAGCTGAAAGCCGGGCCGGCACTCGCACGGCGCCCGCGCATGCTCCGCGCCGCTTCTCACACAGAGACACGCCACTGCCGCCTTCAGAGGTAGCTTTCGTTATGCGGCCTCCAAATGTTGGAACAACATCCCGCCTCCGATAAGGAACCTGCGTACTTTGTATACCTTCAGACTAAAATTAAAGAAATTTATTTTTGAGCATCATAAACGAGAAGCCCTTTTCAGAAATGACACCAGCGCAATTTAATACTCACGTTCAATTCTATATATTTACGATTCGTTTTGCAGTACCTACATAAGTTTTTGTCCATAGGTATATATTTTATTCTGTATATCAGTATTTTATATGTATTAGTGTAGCCCTAGCTCTTATGTAATATCTTTTTTTATTAATTTTATTTCATTTCTTCCACTACCAGTGTTCCTCTTTGTATACGTCCTTTGTTTGTTTGCCTGCCTTCTTGTACGTGCGTGACGTCACAGCCAGTCCCAACGGAAGACCAGCGCTGGTTGCTTCCATACAACCAGCATTATGCTGAGTTGGGGCTGTGTTGTGGCAGATTTTATGTTTGTTTTTTATGATTTTACTCCTGTGTGTTTTTAAAATCTGTCACAATAAATGTTTTCTTTCTTTCTTTCAATCAAACTGCCTTTTGTGATCTTATCAGGCTCGAGTCAATGACCCTTTGACACTGACAGCTGTTGCGTGAGTGACGTCATGTAGGGTTGGCAGATGACAGTAAACTTTTCTAAAATAAAGTGTTACTGGAGGAGAATAGAATTGATTTTGATAATTATGTAAGTAATTAGAGAATGACATATATAATAAAAATAACTTAATTAAAATACAAAACAAATAAAAATATTATTTTTTATATAAAATCTCAAAGTAATCAATTGTAGTGTAGTAGTTTACAAGCTAAATCTCAAAGTTTTCATTCCAAGAAGAACTAAAATTGCTTGTCACTAATAAATCTACAGTGACAAAGTGAAGCACAGTATAGTTAGCGTTCAAGAGGATGTATATCACACGCGACAGCGGCTTGGCAACCCTACGTGGGTGACATCATCGGTTAGCTGGTATGAGACAAGACAAGTTGAGGTGGAGAGAAGGTGGAGAGAGTTAGTTGATCTTCATGGATTTTAATTGCTGTGCAAGAAAATTTCAATCTATCAAAAGTACAAAAATAAATAAATCTACTTAGGACATACTGTATATTTATTTAATATGGCGCAAAATACACAATATAACCTTAAATTAACTTCATACAAATTTTACTGGTTTCGTTCCAGGACAAATTTTGAGGCATGTGAGTGTATATTTATAGTGTGTATAAAGCAAGATAACTTAGTTTTACAGATATCAGAATGTCATTTTAGTTTTTTAAATAATATGTTATATGTAGTCATGCTTTTAGACCTCAGAACATCTAGCGGTCAAGATAAATTCGATGCATTATTTTTTAGTCAATCAAATACCTACTATAAAGCTAATAAAAAGATTTGATGTTTATTGATTGCAGTAATGCGTTAAAGATATTGTAATGAAAATAAAAAACGGTGTATTGGTATTGAAACAATAATATTATTAACATTACCAACTTCACAAAAACAAAACCTTGAAGGTTGAAATCACAAGATTTTTTACCATATATAAAAAACCGGTAAGTCTTTCTAGCAACCCTACTCACCTCTTGTTATATTAAGCTTCAAAGATAATGTAATTTAGACGCGCCAAATTACATTCTATACTATACGCATCCTGTTGACGATATATCCTAGGCGGTCCAATGGCTGGCCAGCGTGAAACCATCACAAATATTATATTACCTATATATTACCTTTATATTTATTTACCCATCAAAATTCACCATTACAAAATATTTTTTGATGTTGGAGTTGGAAATCCATCACGATTGCACGTTGACAAATCAATCAAAATGTAGATATAATTCAAAAGCAGAACACCTTTATCCAGTACTTTTGAAATCTAGTATAGGACCCTAATATGGTAATATACATAATAGTAACGAGTGTGTGACCACAATATACATCTATTATATGTTTTATCTTTGTTTATTAACACGCAATGACATTGCGATTCGTGTGTGAAGTTCATGAACCAACCAACACTTCTTATAGAGTTGTAGGTGCATTGTATTTATGACGTCATCGGGAAATAGTGGTTACTGTCATTATTGTGTAGGACTTTTTGTGGAAATTTCTCTCACGAGTTATAGAGTAAGTGACTGTTAAGTTCGTAGTTGTTAATGCTTTTGCTATACAAGAATATTTTCTTATGAAATTAGTTCGTATCATGCGTCAATTTGATGAGTAAATACTAAACTCATGTGTACTTATCGTATGAGTGTAGCAAACATTGATGCCGAGAGTTTTTAAACCTCTGGCATGGTTTATTTGCTGCTTTACTATTCTTAATTTACTATTTACTAAACTTAAATTAAAACACTAATTTTTAACTTTAATTTACAATGACGGACAGTCAAAGGGAAGTTCAATTTTGATGATGGTGCATTCCAAGCCGATTTCGGCTACGGCGAACGTATTTCCTACGGATAAGTTACTGATGCGTCCTCACATGACTAATATACCCTATTTTAGCGGTGAATGTTCTAGAACAGTTGCTACATGTGAGGATGCCATTTACATAGTTATAGGTAATGTTCGGAGGCGGTTTAGTTTTGAGATGATTCCTTTTCCCATCTTGATCGCGCCTTCGTTTGTTTTCAAACGTATACACATTATTGTGTATCGTTCTCCTCCATCCAGGGCGACTGGCAGCTTGCGACTCCCACAATCGGGCTCGGGCTCAATGGCACACGCCTTCATATGCCTCTTAAGCACAATTTTATATCTCAAAAACTGCCCTCCTCTTTGACGTTTACCGTCCTGTAGTTCTGAGAAAAAGATTTGCTTCGCCACTCTTGTCTCTGGCATTCGAGATATGTAGCCGCAGCATCGCAGCTGCCTTCGCATGATATACGCTTCTAGACCGCAGACATTTGCGCGCCTGAGAACATCAGTGTTTCGGATTCGATCCTGCCACTTGATGTTTAGAATGTCGCGTAGACATCTTAGATGGAATCTATCCAGGATGCGAATATGTCGGCGGTAAAGACACCAAGTTTCTGCCGCATACAGTATATTAGGCAGAACTATCGCCATGTATACCTTGATCTTGGTATCTAGCTTGATGTCATGTGACTGAAAAACCTTGTCTCGTAGTTTTCCGAATGCGGCTGATGCAGCTCCAATCCTGCAGTTAATTGCGGAATCAAGATCACCTTTAGATGTTACAGTGCTGCCGAGGTACTTAAATTTGTCTACGTGTTTGAGATCCGTCCCGTTAAGCTGGATGTTCAGGGGTACTTGCTGAGTTCCAGGTGACATCACCTCAGTCTTGGAGATGCTTATCTTCAAGCCAAATTTACAGCACGCAGAATCGAATCGTGACATAAGTTCTTGAAACCCTTCAACAGTTTTCGCCACAAAGCATAGATCATCGGCATACATTATCTCTGTAATGGTACCAAGAGATACCTTGTTTAATTTTAGGGTTTTATCAAATTTACTAAAACGTCGCCTATCAAAGGAAGAATCACGACTGCACTTGCTTAAAATTTGGTTAATTCTTACCTACAGTTAACAAGACAAGTGTCAAAAATGTGTACTACTTAATGAAGCAAAACATATTAATATACATTCTAAAACCTTGTTTTAAATATATTCCACTATAATTTAAAAGAGCAGTATGAAATGATTACCACTTACTCAACAATTCACAGCAAATTTTATAAATTACATTAAAAATGCTCTCAAATACACAAAACGAGGCTTTTTAAAAGCAACCTTGACATCAATCCAAAACATAACTATTAAGTTAATGAATAAGTAGTTTTCTCTATCATTATTCAAAGAACAGTAATACTATTATGTATTCATTGTTTTTTAAATGGTTTCTTTACGTTTATGTGCATTTTTTAATGATTTAACGTTGTAAGGCATTGAACTCGACCTATACACGTTGAAATTGGTAACTGTGGTGTAAAATTATGAAAAGTTAGGTTTTTTTTTTTAACATGAAATAGGCTTACGCTTGACTACAACTTGCCTGATGTTAAGCAACGTTATAGTCTACGATGTAGCGCGCTTGCCTAGAAGAAACCGGTTATCTGTTATAAGTAAAAAAAAATAATTCCATGTATGCGTGCGTGACGTCATCACCAACCCCAACGGAAGACCAGCGCTGGTTGCTATGCAGCCAGCATTATGCTGAGTTGGGGTTGTATTGTGGCAAATATGTATATGTATTTTATTTAAGTAGTTTTAAGTATAGGTTTATTTTTAAATTTATATATTTCTTGTTTGTACTTATTTCATTATTATTTGCTACAATAAATGTTTTTCTTTCTTTCTTTCTTTCAAGTACCTATTTATTAAAAATGAACCTAGACTATTTTATGCTGGGTACGCTGCCCTCTGGTAGTGGGCTGGAGCACTTAGATTATCTTTAGGCTTTTCTAAAGATTTTCTAAGTGCCCCTTTTTGTAGTAGTTAGAAGTAGTATGTTTAGTTTTCCTTCACTTGTTTTTATATTTTATTATTGTAAATAAATATTATTCTATATTTTATACCTAGAATATTAATTACCTTGCCTATTTATTAAGTTACTAAAATTATGAATTGTAAGGATAAGAAAATTATCTAGATTAGTTAGTACCTATTTACTCAAAAGTAACCTAGATAATTTACAATATCTATAAAAAATGCTTACAAACATGATTCAGAGAACAAGCGCAAAATTAGGCTAAAAATAGAACTATATAAAAAATGCGGTAATAATCTAATTAAGGCTTATAATAGTAAAATAAGTAAAAGAGAAGAGAAGATATATTTTATATATTTTTATTTTAACGAGAAGACGGGAGACACCCGCTCTGGATCATTTTTGGTGCAAAGGTTAGCCATCGCGATTCAACGTGGCAACGCGGCGAGCGTAATGTGAACCTTTGCGCCGGGAGCGATCCGGGGTGGGTTTTTTGAATTATTTTTGTTTGTTTTATTTTACTTCATATTTTATTTTAGGTATATTATATATTTTAATATTATGTTTAGGACTTGTAAATATACTATTAGTCAGTTACTTTATGTTTTATAAGTTATGAATAAATATTTTTTAATCTAGTTTTTGATAAAATAAGTAAATAAATACGTTATTTACTCATAACGATCATATTTCAACACAATCCCACAAAAAATAATAATAATCGTTTATTTGCACACTATTGCTTACAACTATATTGCTTATATATTACTTAGGAATAAACATTAGCTCACAAATGATAAGTACTATATTTCCCCCACTAGGCTACCCTGTGTCGGGGGAAATTTGCTCGTCCATCAGTATTTACAGATAGATATTTTGTAATATACTTACTAAGACTAAAGTAAATACTAGAAATATCTGTTTCCAATACATGTGGTGAAATTGGTGAAGATACTTGATTTCGTTGGATAGAAATACATACCTACGTGAAAGATAAAAGAGATAAATATGCCGGGACAGTTGTAGGAGTATTAATATTATTTACATATACATATGTATACAATACAATATAATATATATGATAATTGAGATATAATTAAGAATAAAGAGGTATTTAGGAGAAGGAGCGTGTGAGTGTATGTGTTAGTGTCGTGTGTGTGTGTATGTGTGTGTGTGTGTGTGTCTGTTTTGTAGTGCAAAGGTGTAAAAACACAACCATCGCGTCGAGTATGCTTGGATTGTTACAGGTATATACCTGTCACTCTCGCACAGATAATTAGAGCAGGAACTTGTTGGACGGAGCTATGCAAGATAGACTCACGCCAGTTTTAATGTCGTGAATATAGTTTTTTTTTTTTTTTTTGTTAAGGTATGTGATTTATTGGTGGTATCCTGTTAATTGTGAATTTTTATACATATGTGTGTACATACATATGTACATAGGACTAGAAATCATTATTTCTTCCAGTTACCAAGATAGTATTTAGACTTCGGGAATATAATTTCTATTTTATTTGTAGATAAATTGGTATATTGAAATAGGGACCTGCATTAAGTGCCATTGACGGAAGAGAGCGACCAAGTAAGGTCCACTGTCACGGGCGCAGAATCAGGTCCCCTATTGTCAAGTTTTATAGAAAGCTTCTGCCTCATCGTAGTTGCGCATGCTTAACCACGAGAAAATTTTCTTCTTGCAGACAAACCGGGAAGTGTTCAGTAGGTTTAAAACTTTGTCCAATTTTTGATACAGGTGCGGGCCTTTATAGGCGAAGCTTCGCTGGGCGAGACGTGTACGGGTTTTGGGAACTCGCCAGGCGTTTCTTCTCGATGATTTCTTGGTTGTCTTAGCCGTCGTAGCGGCATTTCGATGAAAGCGAAGAGCCGTGGCTAAAATGTAAAGCTGTCTTACTGTCAAGTAATTGGTTTCTTGGTACAGTTTTTGTGAGGGGTATCTGAACGGCTTTTTATACGCTACTTTTAGTATTGCCCTCTGAGCAATCTCTACCTTTCTTAAGCGGGTTTTAACCACAGATCCCCAGCAAGTAATGCAGTACGTCAGTATGGATTGACAAAGCGAGAGGTATACTGTCCTCAGAGTCTTGGCGTCCGCTACTGCACCAAGACGTTTGAATATGTGCAACATCTTTCTAAGCCGCCCTTTCAATACTTGTGTATGTTTTTCGAAAGTCAAGTTGCAGTCTATAACTATGCCCAAATATTTTATTGAGTTCACTCTTTCGAGAGTAGGGCATTCACATTCCTGGTTAACAAGGGGACAACAAGAATGAAGCTTAAGTTTAATACCTTTTGGCTGACAGCGTTGAGTAGTTTGGAAGGTGATATATTTTGTTTTGCTAGCATTTAGTGTCAGCAGATTATTTTGAAGCCAGTTTGTTACTAGTGTCATACCTCGGTGCGCCACGTCAACTACCTCTTTCCAGCTATTAGAGCTGAAAATGATTGCCGTGTCGTCGGCGAAAGTGAGGGTAGTTGCACAAGGAATATCTAGCTGACAAAGGTCATTAATATAAGCCAGAAAGAGGGTAGGACCAAGCACACTACCTTGAGGTACACCAAAGGACATGGAATTGAAATCGCTGAATTTTTCGGAAATTCGAACTCTTTGTTTTCTATCACTAAGATATGATTGAAACCAATCTAGGGCCGTACCACGCACGCCTAGAAGATACAGTTTTCTTAGTAGTATTGGCCAAGATACCGTATCGAAGGCCTTAGCCAAATCTAGAAAAACTCCTAACACCACTTTTGATGAATCGAGTTCAGAACTAACTTTATCGACAAGGGCTGAAACAGCGTCTTCAGTTGACTTTGACCTACGGAATCCATATTGGTTTGCAGAGAGGAGACAGTTTGATTCAAGGTATGCCAAGAGACGTTTGTTGACAACTTTTTCCAATATTTTTGATAATGAGGGTAGGAGGGAAATTGGGCGATAGTTTGAGATTACTGTTTGTGATCCCGATTTAAATACAGGGGTCACATCTGCTATTTTAAATGTTTTTGGCACAACTCCTTGTTCAATACTAAGGTTGCATAAGTGGGCAATAAGTGGCGCAAGAACAAGGCTAGCACTTTTAAGAACTTTATTACTTATTGAGTCACAACCAGGAGCTGAATCAGATTTAAGGTTCGATATTATTTTATGAATTTCAAGGGGGTCTGTAGGGGCAATAAAAAATGAGTGGCATGGAGAATGATTAAAATTTATTTGGTCAGCTAACTGCTGTTCGGATTTGTTTACCTTAGTCAAGGTAATGTTCGAAAGGTCGCTGCCAATTCCAAATCCAATCCCACAAAAAGCTACTGTTATGAACTTTATACAATTTATCGGTGTTATTTTTTTTTATTATTAGTTTACAAACATAAACATACAGGTTATATTATACAATTCATAATTGAGAACAAATTACAATTCGTATATTTCCTACACAGTGAACCTAGCTTAGTTAATGAGTCTTAGAAATATAATGTAATATTGTATTAGCATCTTAGTTGTGAGATTTTTTATTTTGGAAATTTGTTTGAAGTTATTTATTATTAAATATAGTTTAATATAGTTGCGGCCATGATGATGATTAGTTATTAAATTTATAATGTCTAATAATCCAAAAAACTTGATAGGAAACTTATTCCTTATATTTAAAATATTCATAATTGGATTATTTTAGCTTCTAGATTTATATCTATTACTATTTATTATCTATTTACCAACTGGTGTTTGCTGCCAATTTCAAACTTATAAAATTTACAAACTTAAATAGACTACCTTTTCTAAAATGCACCATATAGTAGTAACTTTAAGCCGTTTTTATCAAAATTTGTATTTCCAATAATATCATATAAAAAAGAAGTAGTGTTAATACTAAAGATATCGTTACCCAAACTTGGCAAACTTTAACATTTTGAGAAGCTCACTAACTGTTTAAATTTATTTCAAGAGCACTGCTATGGTAATTTACTTTTTCACCTCCGAACCAAAAACACCACCTTCGTATATGTAAACAATTTTATCGAAGAATTAAACCAATTATCACCAAATACGGTTTTACGACATTGAAGTTTACATTGCCAACAAGTGCCCTAGTTTACCAAAACAACTTCCAATGTGAAGATTTTGGGATAAGTCGGTTTCGCTTCAAAATTTTGTTATACAATAGCTCCATTTCTATCACCCACACTAACCTTTTAACCGAAAAAAAAGGTAAAAATAGTTCATTATTGAGTCGTTCGTCCTCGCTCCCTCGAAGCGATGGCTAAAGTAAAAGTGTTGTGCGGGTCGTCGTATATAAGCGGGTGTGCTCACTCGGCTATCATCACACCAGTCGGTACCAGCACACAAGTAACATGGCTAAGTGGAGCATTGTAAGTTGACCCCTGGACACGCCTGGAGTGCAGTGAAGTGATAGTGAAAGGACAGTGACCGCGTGATCCATCTCGTGCTTGCGTAACAAGGATTTAGGACCGTGCTTTTAAATAATTCGAGAATTTAGTGCGTTAATGGATTAGCTTAAAAGTTTGAGTGCATCAATGTGTTTATTTGCATATTTTTCTTTCAATACAATTAATGAAACGCGTATCCATACTATCTAGTCTGGAAAGCTACAAAGCGATCAAAGTTGAAATCGCATAATCACAAAACACGACTATAGTTTTACGAGTCTGACTAACAAATACCGTTTGCCTTGATAGTAAAATTTCGTATTATGAGTTAGCAGTCAATAACGTCAATAATAAAATATCACGCCGTAAAATCGATCCCAAACGATGTCACCTCAATCCTTTCACATCACTTCACTCCAACCCAAAACGCCTATCACAACCTTCTGAAACCTAAGAATTAAAGCATACTCTCATTGCAAACTTGCCGTTTCCGACATTAAAAAGCCCGACAAGTATGACTCCATATTACAGTCTCCGTTAACTATCCCTGTTCTCCGCAGGTCGCCCTCGCCCTGATCGGCTGCGCCGTGGCCGAGCCCCCGGTCGGCTACAGCTACTCGGCGCCCGCCTCCCTGCAGATCTCCGGCGGGCTCAGCTCCGGCGGCCACTACCACTCCGTGCCCGTCGGCCACCAGACCTCCGAGGGCTACCACGTCGACCCCCATCTACTCGAGAAGGTCAAGCACATCATCCTCAAGGACGAGATCCAGAACCAGGCTTACCAGCAGTCTTCTGGATACTCTTCCCACGGAGTCTCCTCCCACTACGGCCCCCCTGCTCCCGTGTACGGAGTCCCCCACGACAGAATCGTAGGCATTGAGCTGGAACACCTGCAGCAGGCCATCCAGGTGGCGCAGTACCACCAGGCTGAGGAAGGTTACGCTTCTGGCTACGCCGGTGGCTACTCTGGTGGTTACTCTAGCGGTGGTTACCCCAGCGGCGGCTACTCCAGCGGCGGCTACTCCAGCGGCGGCTACTCCAGCGGTGGCTACTCCGGCGGTCACGGCTCCGACGGCCACGCTTCCATCTCCTACTCCGCCCCCGTGTCCTACTCCACCATCGGAGTCCCCTCCGGCTCCTACGGCATCCCCTCCCCCTCCTCGTCCTACGGAGCTCCTCACCATAAGAAGTAAACACCCCCAGTCATATCATTAATGTAAACCATGTGATCGCATCCTAGATGTTAATATGTATTATATTATTGTAAGTCTTCTGTAAATAAAACCTCCTTTTTTACAAGTTTTGTTGTGTGCTTTATTTCGATCGAATTTGGAGTAATTGCGTCACTTTCTCGCCTTGAGTAGTGGATAGTGGTAGAGCAACAATCGTAACCGTGAGTGGTACTCGAAAAACGCATTACCGACAGTAGCGAGTAACAACCCTATCGAAAGTCGAAACTTGAAAGCGATGACTTCACCGATGGAGTGGTCGATATGTGAAGTGAAGGTAGAGCAGATTACTGTCGATCTACGTGAGGTATAGGTTCCATAAACTCGATTGAGGCGGCCCATTGTTTCGTCCAGACCACTTTTACTTTCCGTGGATAAGTGCGTTGGTTTCAAAACTGGCTGACCAGCGACAGGCGACCGCGAGGACGAAACTCGAGGAAGCGTAACCTAGTGAACTAAATTGCGTGTAACTTGTATGATGGCTAATTCGTCATAATTAGCAAAGCTTTCGATTACATGTAAAGTTATCTAATAAGAACAACGGGCTGTGTGTTGAGTGTGAGTGAATTGACCTGATTGGTTATTTCTCTCATTACCATACCTACTTGATACCCCTCATTAGTTAAGTAATTCAGATTCGTACATTTGAGGCTTCATATTTGCGCACATTACACACATATAAGCATGTGCATGTCTGTGTGAACACTATATTTTTATTTTTATTCTCACGATACTTGAAAGTGTTCTAAGAACAAAAAAATATTGAATTTTTTATAGAGCATGTTTACGATACTATCGATATCATAGTTTTGCAAATTTTTCATTAATGATAACTATGACCTATCAAAAATATAATTTTAGAGACAGTTCCTTTTTTTTGGACTGGCCTGTTAGCTTAGTTGGTAATGGCTCTGCCTTCTAATCTAGAGGTCGCGGGTTCGATTCCCGCATGACACAAGTATTTATGTACTTAAAAAAATATGATTACTTGTGTTGGGTCTAGTCGTTTGTATGTATAATAAGTATGTATTTACAAAAAAAAGTATATAAGAATTATATCCGTTATCTAGTACCCACGACACAAGCGTTTGCTTAGTGTGGGGCTAGATGGCGCTGTGTGCAATGTCCCGGAATATTTATTTATTTATTTATTTTTACAAATCCTCATATTTGAAATTATATTGAAAACAGCCTGCATAATTTTTATGTTGGCGTATTTATGCATATTATTTTTCAAATATTTAAAACGTCTATCACTTGCTCCCAATTCACTCCATGAAAACTGTTAAAAGTGATATCTTATACAGTGTACAATGATACCACATTAAAGGTACCTAAAACGCGAGTCACAGTGAAGATTTAAAGATTACAACACAACTTACATTAGTTATCTGGTCGGAATTACGCGCGGGTCGGTTACGTGATCGCTTTAGCAGAATTAGCGAATATTTTAGCGTTGATCCGTGCATCTTGCACTTTCTCTGCAACCGGACATCTCAGCTAATATCTACGTGCGTTTAAAAACGTTGCGTATGGATTGCTGAATACATTGTTGGTGGAGCTTTAGAAATACACTATTTGATAGGTACTATAGTACTAAAATAATCATCATTCGCAGCCATTTTTCAAGTACATACAGTTTTATTCGTGAATTTGTAAAAGTTTGAATTTCTTTTTATTTACTCAACTCACAACAAAATGCATTGCGTAAGCTACCGGTATCTCACCATATTAATGAAGTCATTGTCGTTTGTTTATAATTTTGCTTTTGTATCCATATCATGTTAATTATGAATCGCGAAAGTTAACACAGGTTAAAGGATTGTCAAAGACAAGCAACTACCGTCGCGGTCAGTATTTGGATGGGTGCTTATTGTGTACAGTGGTTTTTATCTGCTTTTAGACATTCTTATTGGTCAAATAACTCAATAAATATAGCACAAGAGATCTCTCTATCATGCTCAAATGTCGTGAAAAAAGTTGGAAGCTAGAACTAACATAAGCATACAAACTTACTCTATTTCTCACCTATCTAATAGGTATGGTAGCCCTATTCACATAACATTAAATTCTATTATAAATTTTATTGCCATTACATAGCTAACATCAATGACTGTGTCGATCTACCGCAGTGTTAAAATGTGTGTGTGTGTGTGTGTGTGAAGTTATGTAATTAATACGTGATGTATGTATATGTGCGTGAACTGGACCTCAAATTATAGGATGAGATTAGCATGAAGATTGTGTCAAGATTTGTTTGAGATTGAGATGTTAACCTTTTATGGACAACGAACGTTTAGATAGACAAAGAAGAATGGTGCACATGTTGGTAACATGGATGAAATAGATGTATTTATTAACATATTAATAAGGATGTTACTAACATAAAGTTTGCGAGTAGTAGTAGTTTTTCATATACACACATTTGAACTGATTAAAATGTTACACAACACTGCAAGCACAGATAAAATTATTATATTATATCTATTTTAATACCCGCTAATTATAAGTAGCCTCTTTATACCTTAAAAATATACTTATCAAGATATTCATCTCAAACCCTTTAGCAAGAAAAAAATAAAAGGTAATTCATTTAAACTCAATAGCCTCCGAAAAAAACATCTTACTCAACAAGTTAAACACAGATAAACATCGATTTCCATAAAATCGATTATAAAGCGGGCCCCAACAAACGATTTCATAACGAATTGCATAACATACGTTAGCGTAGGCAGAATGGTATTGATTCATTTATTGAATCGGAATTGAACTGATAATATAAGCTAAATAGAAAGAAAGAAAGAAAGATAATTATTTATTGATAGAATTACAGACTTAAATGTAGGCGTATAAACAAAACCTTTAAACTAATAATTAATAATCTTCTTATTTTTGTTATATTTTATTATTCTATGATAAGAACAAATCTTAGCAGAAGATTTTTGTAGGTAGGTGTAACGGTAGTACATAATGTAAACAAAAGTTATGTTAAGCCACGTTCATCTTAATTACAACTAGTCTTAATAAAGTCTAAGGTCACTATATGTTTTTTTTTTATTTAGAACAGTCAGAACTCCACTCCTATGGTCGGATGACATCACTAAATAAGTTGGTAGGAACTGGCTTAGATAGACTGAGGACCTTAATGTCTGGTGCGCTGGAGGCCTATAGGTAACAGTGGGTACATGATAGTATTATTATATGTTTACCGGTTTCTTCTAGGCAAGCGCGCTAGATCGTAGATTGTAACGTTGCTTAACATCAGGGAAGTTGTAGTCAAGCGTGAGAGAATCTCATGTAAAAAAAATTTTCGATGATACAGGATAGAAAATGATCAAGTTTTTTTACAAGCTTACTAAAACCAATGGACCAATATTTGCCTGAGTTTCCACATTACTTTTTGTGGCGGACACAAGCGCGCACGGTGTGGCGCTGTGCCCCTGGGTGGGTGGACGGCTCGCGGTTCTCGTCTTGAGAAAGACGTCTGCGCCGGTGCGAACCGTCCCTACGTCGCGAAACTTAAACTTGTGTGCGAGATGCCTTGAGGAGGCCTAGTCGTGAGAGATGCCTAGATAGGGTACTAAGTCTATTGTGGGTTGAATGCGAAACCAATGGTGTTGAGTGAAGGAAACTATGAAACGAGGAACGGTACCACTATCTAACACCCCCTACGCTCGCGACCCCAGTCCAGGTTCACAGCAGCTGCCCGCGGTGCGGCTTCTTGTCAGCCCCTCGATGTCGCCGCGGTGCTCACTTCTTCGAGCAATCTGCAGGCTGGAATCCTTCTTGGCTGGGGTCTTGAGGGCACTTCTTCTTTCTTGATTTAGACGTCGGCTGGAACTACTACATAACATTCGACCGATCTTCAACCGCGGCACTGGAATTTATCGTTACCGCAAAGAGAGCCCCATTAAAATTCTCTACATTTTGAAGCAATTTCATTATGAGTGGCACCATTTCCCGTCCATATCTTTATTGATCTTAAAGTTACACACATAATATTTACACCATTAGAAAGCCCTTACAAAACTCTATTTATACATATAAAATTTACGCAGATCAACCAAGGACTTTAGACACAATCAGCAAAAAATGGTGAATATTTACACAAAACGCAACTTTCATCATACATTTTCGTTAATTACAAACTAACTACGGTCGTGATCCGCGAGTATCATACCATTCTAATTAGATCTCTTCACGCAGCATCTGTTTCACTAATGATACTCGCGAAACGTGTACGAAGATGATACATTCTCTTAGTTTGTTACGCGCACTCACTTTCACTAATTGAACTCGAACAAGGCATGCGTCGCTGCCTTCACTGTTCATATCAGTTCTTTTCATATATTGTCCACATGTCAGTGCATGCATCGCCGACATCCTCCCCCTCGTGCGAAAGCACATCTCCTGGCTCGGCGATGTGCAGTCTACAAGAGCGGGCGACGGCTGCCTCTGTTGTTTGTGACCGTCCTCATCGGTCCGCTGTCACCCGGCGCCTGTCCCGCCGTCCCGTTGCAAGGCGTCTCGCAAACGGGCGTGCTCTCGAAGTGGTGAGGGCTACCGCTCGGCAGCCCTGCGCAGCGCGATGTCTCGGTGCGGAGCGCCCTGTCGACCGTGAGGTGGCCGACAGACGCTCTCTCGTAGTGGTGAGGGCCGCCGCCTGGCGGCCCCACGCAGCGCGATGATGCGGTGCGGAGCGCCCTGTCGACCGTGAGGTGGCCGACAGACGCTCCCTCGTAGTGGTGAGGACCGCCGCCTGGCGGCCCCACGCAGCGCGATGATGCGGTGCGGAGCGCCCTGTCGACCGTGAGGTGGCCGACAGACGCTCCCTCGTAGTGGCGAGGACCGCCGCCTGGCGGCCCCACGCAGTGCGATGACTCGGAGCTTCGCGTCTCGTGGGGAGATGCGCCGCCGCTGCAGTGGTCGCTCTCGTGCGACCCGACGTCCGGCGCCTTAGCGCCTCTCGGCGCTCCGGAGTTGCGTGGCTCGTCTGTAGTTGGCTGCCCCTCTTCGTTGCGACAGTCGTTGTTGAGCGCCTCGGCGCTACTGAGCGCGTCTGCAAGCGCCTTGTCGTCTTGCCTTGGTACTAGCAGCACCGTCTTGGAGCTCGGTCGCTTCAGGACTCCACCGTTGGTACGCACTTCTACAATGCGTGTGCGCCCATCAGGACCTGGATAGGTCGCCACGACCTCTCCTCGCGGCCATGTATTTCTCGGTAGAGTGGAGTCTACTATGAGGACGACATCCCCACATCGCAGGTCTCGAGACGCGTCGCTCTGGTTCAATTTCCTGGGGATTAGAGTTGGTAAGTACTCTCTTACCCACCTACTCCAGAAGTGGTCGGCGAGTCGTTGCGCCGCTCTCCACGCCCGCCGCCCCTTGATCTCGTCGTCGTTGAAGACGCCTATACGAGGCGCACCGCAGGACCTCCCGATGAGGAAGTGGTTCGGAGTGAGCGCCTCTTCTTCGTCCATGACGGCTTCGACGAGTGGTCTGGAGTTGACGATGTGCTCGGCTTCCAATAATAGCGTGTGGAGCACCTCTTCTTTCGGGTGCCTTTCCTTGAGCGTTACGGCCAACGCTGTCTTGATCGACCTAACTAGTCGCTCCCAGGCACCTCCCATGTTCGGCGCGCCTGGTGGTATAAACTTCCAACGCACGCCTATTTTCTCAGCTTCTCTTACGGCGTCATCTTGCTTCAATTCTGTAAGGGCGTCTTGTAGATCCTTGTTGGCTTTCACGAAGTTGGTTCCGTTGTCGCTGAAGATGACTTTGGGCGATCCTCGTCTCGCTGCCATCCGTCGTAGTGCCAGGATCATTGAGTCGGCCGACAGGGATGCTGCCAACTCAACATGCACTGCCCTTGTAGTGAGGCATGTGAACAGTGCGCCCCACCTTTTCTCGTGTCGTCGTCCCACGGTGACGCTCATCGGGCCGAAGTAGTCGACCGCCGTACAAGTGAATGGTGGCTCGTTTTTCCGTAGGCGCTCTCTCGGTAGATTGCCCGTAGGCGGTGTCTGCGGCGTGCTCTTGTGAACGCGACACCACTGACATTCATGCGCCGTTGCTCTGACTGCTGCCCGCAGTCCCAGGATCCATAAACGCTGCCTCACCTCATTCATCACCGTAGCGTGGTTACCGTGGTTAAACATCTCGTGATAGTGTTTGACTATCAACCTCGCGACCGGGTGCTTGCTATCCAATAGTACCGGTCGTTTGAAGCTCTGCTGGACATCTGCAGCCGCATCGATTCTTCCTCGAAGTCGCAGTAGGTCGTCCTCTAGGACAACGTCTAAATTCTTCAACTTACTCGATCGGTCCAGCGCCTTGCCTTTTCCAATAGCGTTCAGCTCCTCTCGAAAGCTCTCGCGTTGGCTGCCTTGTAGTAGCAGCTCCTCTGCTCGTGTCAGATGAGCGGGATCGAGCGGTGACAGTTTCCTCTCTGGCGCCGCTTGCGGGGTCGGAGCCTGCTTTGATGACGCCTTCTTGTTTATTACCTTCCAAGTGGGATCTTTCTTTAGTTCCTTCTTAGTGAGGTGTACCGATGCTTTCTTGGGCCTGATCAAGTCGATGAATTGAAGGACTCGAGCTGTCGCTCGCAGCAGCCGGTTCCAACTGGAGAATCTCGTCCAGTCTGGTGTCGAAACTTGCTCGTTCAAACGCAGAGAAGCGAGAGTATTTGTACTCACCCGCTCCTCGTCTCGGTCGGCGCTTGAGTTCTGACGACACGGCTTGCGCTCCTGTTCCGTACGGTCTCGGTGCTCGGGGTCGTTCGCATCTCGTCTGGCCGGCTTAGGCCATCGCTCTTCGTCTTCTGTCAGGAACTCAGGCCCGGTGAACCACCTGTGGTCTCCGTTGAAGTCCTTCGGGATGCCGCGTGTCGCATCATCTGCAGGGTTCTGCGCTGTCGGAACCCAACGCCACTGTTGCGGTTTAGTCGTGTCCTCAATCTCGGCGAGACGGTGTGCGACGAAAGTTTTAAAACTCCTCGGGTCGGCTTTGATCCAAGACAGTACAGTGCTTGAATCGCTCCAATAAAACTTACGCGTCGGCTTGATGTCCAACTCCGTCTCGACTGTATGCGCCATCCGTGTCCCGAGCAGCGCAGCTTGTAGCTCCAGGCGTGGAATAGATACCGGCTTCAACGGCGCCACCCGTGCTTTGCCCGCTAATAGTGAAACTTTGTACCTTCCTTGTTGATCCCGCTGTCGCCAGTAGACAGCGCAAGCGTACGCAGTCTCGCTGGCGTCGGTGAAGACGTGTAGCTCCCCCTCGGTACCGGAGTGTGTAGCGCACCGCGGCACGCGCAGCTCTCGCAGGATCTGCAGGCTCTCGAGGTAGTCTCTCCACGCCGCCTCGTTCTCTGGGACGATGACTTCGTCCCAGCCGACGCCGCTCCTCCAGATATCTTGTAACAGCTTTTTGCCCTGGATCAGCACCGGGCACGCCAAGCCCAACGGGTCGAAGGTAGACATCACGGCGCTGGTCACTTCTCTCTTGGTCGGGACGCTTTGTCTAGTGACAACATTCTGCACGTTCCGAAGGCAAGTTCTGAAACCAATTTCATCGCTTTGAGTGAACCAGCGCAAACCCAAAGTTTTCTCTTCGTTGCTCCCCAGGTCGACCTCTTCCTTGGTCTCTTCCTGGGTGAGCGCTGCGGTAACCTCTGGCTGGTTGGACGCCCAGCTTCGCAGCTCAAAGCACGCTCTCTTGTGCACCGTGTCGACCTCGCGTGCGACTTGGATGGCTCGTTCCGTAGTCTCGAAACTGTGGAGATAATCATCCATATAATGATTGCGTTCAATAGCTCTTACCGCGTCCGGATATTCATGTGCAAACTCTGTTGCGTTCATGTTCTTGACGTAGATTGCGGTGCTGGGTGAACACGCGGCGCCGAAGATGACTGATGTCATCCGATACTCCTTCGGCGCTCCGGTGCGTCTGTCTCCTCTCCACAGAAACCGCAGGCTATCGCGATCCTCTTCCCGGATCTTTATCTGTAAGAACATCTCCTTAATATCCGCCACCACAGCAATCGGATGTTGGCGGAATCTCATCAGTACTCCAAACAGCGATTGAAGTAGGTCCGGACCCGGTAGCAGCGCGTCGTTGAGACTCTTCCCCTCGTATTTAGCCGCAGCGTCGAACACGAGGCGCAGCTTCTTCTTAGTTGGATGAACAACAGCAAAATGAGGTAAGTACCACTTACGGTTCGAAGAGCTGTGATGCTGTACCTCCTCGGCGTAACCCTTATCCAGCAGGTTCTGGATCTGTGCCTTGTATTCATCCTTCAGCTGCTCGTTCTTGTCCAACTTTCGCTCTATAGTCTTGAGACGCCTCTCTGTAGACTCAAAGTTATCGGGCATCGTTTCTTGGTCGCTTTTCCACAAAAGCCCGGACTCATAGCGACCACCTTCAATTCTCCTGGACGTTTTCTTCAGGATTTCCAACGCTTTTCCGTCAGCGTCGGTACTCGGCAGGCGAGGTTGCACACCCAAAGATTCGATGGCGAAATGTTCCTTGATGAGCCGCTCGATATCTTCCTCGCTCGACGTACCATGCATTTGAGCGTGCGTACAAGTAGCAAAATTTACTCGCCTTGTAGCTGCTCCTCCGTTGGTGCCGTGTAGCACCCATCCAAGCTGCGTGAGGGACGCGACAGGTTGATGTTTCCTGCCTCTCCTTGTGGCTCTCGAGACGATGAGCTCCCAGTTGTCTTGACCAATGAGCAGCTTCGGGGGTTCGTCCTCGTAGTGAAGCTGATCGGCAAGCCGTCTCAAGTGCGGATATTCAATAATAAATTTATAGTCAATACCTTGCGGAGTTAACTTTAGTCCCTGGATTGTGCGGACGCCCTCGATGGTCCGCTTCGCAGCTTGGTAGACTCCTTTGATCTTCATGGCGATCTTCATGGAGTCCCTCTCGACGATGTTCCCTCCGCCGACAGTCTCGATACGGAGTGTCTCGTTCGGTCCGCTGAGCCCGATCTGTCTTGCCACCGAAGCGTCTAGAAGGGTTATGGTCGAACCCTCGTCCAGCAGTGCCAGCACCCTGGCTTTCCCGCCAGGGCCGTAGAGCTCCACCGGCACCATCTTCAGGTAGGCGCGCGCTGTCTGGGCTGCGTTCACCGGGACCGCGTTGTTGGTGGCCGCTTCTGTCTCGGCCTCGGGTTTCCGTTGCTTTTCTGAGTGCAACAGAATGTGGTGCTTGCGTCTGCAGCTCCTGCACGGTGGGCGTTTACAAGTATCATTACGATGTCGACTTTGTAGGCACTTAAAACACATGCGGTACTTACGCGCCATTTCCCACCGCTGTTCGATCGACGCTTGAAGGAATTTCTTACATTCGCGCAAGTAGTGTGCCTCCTCGCAGTGCGGGCACTTTACTGGCTGTTGAGTTTGCTTCTGTTGCGGGTGCTCAGCAGGTTGATCGGCCGCGCTGTGCGCGGCTTGCCGCGGAATTCTCCTCGCGGCGGCTGGTCCCGCTTCTTGCAGTGCGTACGGACCGCAGCGGTCCGCCTCCCGTTCCAGGAACCTGCTTAGTAACACAAGGTCCGCGTCTTCCCGGTCCGCCGCGTAATCAAACCATCGGTAACGCAAAACAGCAGGCATTTTATCTACGATAATCTTTATCATTTCAGGCGAATGCAAGTACTGAGGCCTCTTCAGGCCTTTAATAGTAGCGACAGTGTTACTCACGTGGCTGGCAAATATACAGACTTCCTTGGCACCTTCTGTGATCCTGGGCAGCTGGCGCAGCTTGTCGAGCTCGGCGAGGACAAGCGCCTCCGGGCGCCCGAAACGTCTGCGTAACGCTTCAATCACTTCACTCGCTTTCACGTCGGAGTACAACAGGCTTTTGATCGCTTCTCTTGCCGAGCCTCTCACTGCGCGTCGCAGTCGCGCCAAGTTCTGTACACTGTTAAACAAAGGAGCACTGTCTTCATACACTGTTTTAAATGCCAGCCACTCACCACTATTTCCGTCGAAGGCAGGCAGCTCGTTCAGGTAGGCGGGCGGCGGTGCCGCCGGCCTTGCAGAATGTTCGATTGCGCGCAGTATTGCGCCCGCGAGGTCCACCGGCTCTCCTTTGACGTCCGCTGGAGTCGTCTGCTCCTTTGGTGCAGCGCCTTGTTCCCGGGTCGACTGCACCCAACTCTGGACATCTTCCTCGTTGTTGGCCGGGTCCTCGATGATGGAGTCTCCATCCTCTTCTTCGCTCGCCTCAAGCTGCAGCAGCTCCAGCTGCACCTTGGCGAGATGTGTGGCCGCTTTTGCTTCTTCGACCACCCTTCGTGAGTGCTCTGCACGCGCCTCCAGCAGGCGGCGCAGCTTGGCCGCGTCCAAAGTCTTCGACGCAGCACGCAGAGTCTTCGTTGGTTGCTCGACGGCGGGCCCCGCAGTGCCGGACGGGCAGCGCCCTCGGGTCCGGTCCTCCTCTGTGATGCGGGTCGCTGTCGAACTTCCCGTTGTCGCGTCGCTCGATGTACCGGTAGTCGCGCCCGCGGGCGCGGCCTCGGTCGGTGCGACGGTGCTCGATGTAGTAGTGGCCGGTGTGGTGGCGGCCGGCAGCACGTCGCCACGTGTGTGCGGCGGCTGCGCGGCGTCACCCGGGCCGGGCGGCGACGGGGGCGGACTTTGCCCTCGTGCCCGGCGTTGTCCCTCGTTGCTCCTGGTGACTGGCATCTCGACGTAGCTCCGCGACGTCTTCAAATCCGGCTCGAAGGACCAGCTGTGGCGGACACAAGCGCGCACGGTGTGGCGCTGTGCCCCTGGGTGGGTGGACGGCTCGCGGTTCTCGTCTTGAGAAAGACGTCTGCGCCGGTGCGAACCGTCCCTACGTCGCGAAACTTAAACTTGTGTGCGAGATGCCTTGAGGAGGCCTAGTCGTGAGAGATGCCTAGATAGGGTACTAAGTCTATTGTGGGTTGAATGCGAAACCAATGGTGTTGAGTGAAGGAAACTATGAAACGAGGAACGGTACCACTATCTAACACCCCCTACGCTCGCGACCCCAGTCCAGGTTCACAGCAGCTGCCCGCGGTGCGGCTTCTTGTCAGCCCCTCGATGTCGCCGCGGTGCTCACTTCTTCGAGCAATCTGCAGGCTGGAATCCTTCTTGGCTGGGGTCTTGAGGGCACTTCTTCTTTCTTGATTTAGACGTCGGCTGGAACTACTACATAACATTCGACCGATCTTCAACCGCGGCACTGGAATTTATCGTTACCGCAAAGAGAGCCCCATTAAAATTCTCTACATTTTGAAGCAATTTCATTATGAGTGGCACCATTTCCCGTCCATATCTTTATTGATCTTAAAGTTACACACATAATATTTACACCATTAGAAAGCCCTTACAAAACTCTATTTATACATATAAAATTTACGCAGATCAACCAAGGACTTTAGACACAATCAGCAAAAAATGGTGAATATTTACACAAAACGCAACTTTCATCATACATTTTCGTTAATTACAAACTAACTACGGTCGTGATCCGCGAGTATCATACCATTCTAATTAGATCTCTTCACGCAGCATCTGTTTCACTAATGATACTCGCGAAACGTGTACGAAGATGATACATTCTCTTAGTTTGTTACGCGCACTCACTTTCACTAATTGAACTCGAACAAGGCATGCGTCGCTGCCTTCACTGTTCATATCAGTTCTTTTCATATATTGTCCACATGTCAGTGCATGCATCGCCGACACTTTTACTGTGTCCAAAAAACGGATAGAAAAAAAGTGAGGTCATCTATGTAAGTCTGACTCAGAACTGCAAGGCAATATTTTAAATTTAAATATATTCAAAATATTAGCATAACTAAGAATAGTGTTTTTATAACGTAATGAATTAACAAACATTAAATTTCTTAACTCTAAACACCTAATCCGCCGAATTATGTTTCGCAAATTTTAATTATTTATTTTGCTTTTGAATGTAATTTACATAAAATAGTGTTTTTATGGAAGGCTAAGCTTTCTAATGGGGTTTACCAAATAGAGACTTTTTGTGATCAGAACAATGGGTATAATTTAAGCCGATAACTTGTTTCGTTCAAACAATGATGACTTAATAATTTGGCGAAATTATTGCCTTTGTTTTATGGAAACCCTCTTATTCAATTTCAACATATAAAGTTCTACTACTTCAAAAAACATGATGGAGAGTAAAGTAAAAAGAATCATTTTTAATGTAATTAATTACTTTGTAGGTAGGTACTCAATTTTACCAGTTTTTTCGCAAGTCACCTGTAGGTACAAAAAGTCAATAATTTCGACATACGTTATTCTAGGAAACAGCAAGCAGAATGCAAATTGTACATTTCGTGTGTTTCGCAAATGGCAATATAATTATATGTTTCGCACAAAGATGAAATTTCAATTTACTTTCTTTCTCGGAACAAAAATGATTGAATATTTCGTTTTCCGCATTTTTTATTCTATAGTACCAAACAAAATAGGTTTGTGAGAATAATTACTGAGGCGCCTTTTTGCGTTATCAATTTTGTATATGTCGTAGGATAATTCGATACTTCGAATCTTCGCGGAAATCCTAGGGGTTTTGCGAAAACGCGGATAATTAGACATAGGCGAAAAATTATCTGTCCTGTTGTAGTGCTAGTGTTGGACTCGAAGTCACTTGTCTGTGACAGAAGGTAGATTAGGTTCGTTAGGTTGCTTTCTACCACGCACATGCGACGACGAGCGAAGCGAGGAGGAGCCAAGTCCTGTTGTAGTGCAAGTGGTGGGGCAAAAATCCTGACTTTGTCCAGTAAGATTTGATAATTTTTCGCCTATGTCTAATTATCCGCGTTTTCGCAAAACCCCTAGGATTTCCGCGAAGATTCGAAGTATCGAATTATCCTACGACATATACATGCTCTGATATTATTTATGTACGTAAAAAAAATGTTTACTATTTTGAAAACATTTTACTAAAACATTTAATTTAATTCTAAGGTTTGGACATGGCGTAACAACACTATAATAAAACTAAGAGCACGTTATGTTAAATAGCGTTTAGGTTTCATTAGCTATCAATATGTCAGATTAATTTATTACGCTAAAAGACTAATCAAACCAAGGTGCAATAAATTTGATTGGCTTCTGAAATACACAGGCATTGGGTTGAATCTCATTCTAACAAACTATAACAAAAGAAACTCTAAGGCAACACTTTTTAATAAATAATTAATTGGTTCAATTAGTACCAAATTTTTATATAACTTGCTTTTCTACAATAGTGCCTTCCTGCGATGTAACTCGCGTTTATATGTAAAACATGTGACCTATTTGTTTATCCGGTTTTATCTTGCTTTAGAATAAATATAATACAAAACGGTTATCAATAATATTTTCACAATATTCACACTTTTTTGCATTCACTATATTATATGGACCAAGTTAAGGAAAAGGCGGGTGTTAAGCCATAAAAGGAGGTCAAGGAATTGGCAGAAGATCGGGAAGGATGGCGCATGCTCCACAGACAAGTGTCTTGCCCTTACTTTGTGATGATGATAATAATTATTGAGATTACTATTACATACAGCTGGTCAGTTAGTACATACGACTGAACTGAAGATGTACCAACACAATTTGCATTGAATAGCTGAAACAGAAGGTCAGGGAAAGTGGTGTTCTTGGCCATAATGGGGCACATTGTTCAGACCACCATTGTCTGGTGGGTGTGGGAACTTGGGAGATTGCTGACCAAATGTAGGTATTTTTTGGGGCTATCATTCTGGTGAAATATGTATTAATCTACATACATAATATATATGAGTATATTAGTTCAATCAATACAAAGCGAACAGTATTTTAGACTGTACCAAGGATAGTAAAGTTATGTACTTTTTTGTATCTGACTATCATGTAAATCCATTTTTTGTTTTTAATGAACAGTGCCTTTATTGACAACTGCAATCAAGTGAAATTTGAGAAAAAACTAAACATGTAACTTCTCTACCTTTTTTTTTTATTCATAATTTTATTTATTGGGGTTTTGGCCAGCATATAATAGAGCACTCAGTATTTTTTTAAAACGTAACTTCAAAATGCTATAGCTCGCTGCCAAAATGCAGCGTGTCCAGCATTCTGGTCGCATTACCACGTTGGATAACAATGATACTATTAATTTATATACTATTTTGAAGTCTCATAAACATGTTTATATTTATATACTTATGACGTTATGTTATATTATCGTTTTGATGGATGAGTCCTGAATACAAGAATTATGAAACAGTATGATTATCAACCATATTGCTACATGGTAATTTATCATCAATTTAATTATTGACCAACGAATCAACGCCAAAGTTTACTTTTAATTGGCACCTTCTAATATAAATTTTGTGAAAAATGAATATTCAAATTTGGGTCACTCAATTTTAAATGTAGTGATGTGAAATACTTTATTATTTATGAACTATTCTAAAGTAAGGAATTCTAAAGTACTTTCATATTCAATTTGAAGCTTAAAGGTCATAGCACACTTAAACGACTCTGCTCCAACACCGCTCCCACCCAACACTGCCGTACTGCTCGCAGTCCACGCGGCGACAGCTAGCAGGCACCGAGCAGTCCACGCGGCGACAGCTAGCAGGCACCGAGCAGTCCGCGCGGCGACAGCTAGCAGGCGCGAGACTCAAGTCAGCTAGCACTGCTAGCAGTCAGCGCGCTGTCGCCGCGCTGTCGCCGCGCTGTCGCCTCGCTGTCGCCGCGCTGTCGCCGCGCTGGCTCCGCGCGGACACCGCGCCGACCGCTCGCCTACATCGTGCGGCCAACTACCGAGCAGTCTGCTAATTCATGATGCCAATGTAAAATATATCTAAAGAGCAATGTTTAAAGACTATATTTGAATAATATTATTTTTGCCGGGTGGGAGCAGAGTCGTATAAGTGAGCTGTGACCTTAACCATTATATCATCATCATCATCCGCAACCGGTGCTTTCTCACTGCTGGGCCTCTCTCTTGTTATGGCAACAGTCTGGGTCCTGTGGTCCTGTGCCATCTCGTCCTGTTTAGAACCATTGTATAGTGAAGAAATACATACGTTCCATTTTGTTTTGTTTTCGTGTTAAATTGAAAAAAAAGTATCTCCTTTTTACCATCAGAATGTGACATCATTTCACTGTCAAATGAAGTAAGTAAGCAGCAAGTTTTTCGTGTAAAGATTTATATCATAAAGCAAAAACGTTTTACTCTCACCTCCGTCCATCTGTGTTAAAGCTTCTTTTTGTGAGATTTCAATTTATAAATTAAGGATAATGGTCGAGAAATAACCGTTAATCAGAGGCAGTGAAATAAACAAGCGGGCAGTTTGGGAATAGTAGACGCCTTCACTTTTTTCTTTCTTAAGAGTTTTTATTCAAAGTGGACACTTTACGTCTTATAAAAATATTTCAACGATCATTGATTACTCATTATATTTTTGTATTCGGTGTAAAAACTGTATAATGATAGAAATAAACAACAATCTTCTCATGTTTTGCAAATTTTTGATTAGTTAAGATATTTTTTTACAAAAAGAGTGGTTTCTGTTTAGTCGAATAACTTTTACAAACATACGCTTAATTTGAGAAGTGTTTTCTATTATTTTTTAGCAATCATTAAATCTTCTAATTTTAATGTCCTTACAAACTGTCATAAAAACATGAAATACAAAGGTAAAGAAAATTTCGTTTGTTTCTTATCTTTTATTACAAAAAAAATTGTGTTACGGCTATGTCCCGCTCACTTCACTCGCTCGACCAGCAATGTTGAAATTCACAAAACCTCTTCTCGTGGCGCCAGCTTACTATAGAATAGCATCCGAATTTATTCCGCCAAGAAATTATGCACATTGCATCATCATATAAGATGACGCTGAATAGAAATGAATACAGATTCATTATGTATTAATCTTTTTGTAATAATTAATTTTAGGTATTCAATTGTTTTCTCTATGCGTAAGATGGTTAATAAAACAAGCAAGTTTAAAGCGGTTTGGCAAAAAAATTACAATTGTGATGTTACAGTATCTGGCTTATATAATCTCTCAAATATACATAGGTACTTTATATTCATATCTTAAAACTTTATATTTCAAATCAGGATAATAAAACTCTTATTTATTATGTGGTATGCAAATAGCATAGTATATACTTGCACTACGCTATTTACCTAAGTGAATAAAAAAGTAAAAAATATATTGCTATTTTTTTTATTTGATTATGATTTTTTGTCATGTTAATTTGACCCTTCTGAAAAAAGTTATTAATCTGCATATATTCTGCTGTATTGCCATGTAATACTCATTTTATAAGCTGTGCATGTAATTAGCATTAATTCAGGCATTGTCAGTCTGTCTGAACATTTCCGCCTTTTATTCCGAGGCTTCTTGAAAGTCTATTGTTTGCGTATACCTGGCGGTGTTAACTAGGTTTGTAATTGTATTTTATCTGTAGTAATACTGTCTAGACTAAGCTCAATTTAGGGTTTGTTAAAACTTATACAGAGTATAGCTAGCCTCGGCAGGAGATACTGGGCCTTTACATCACAGGATCCCACGATACCTAGCGCAAAGCTCAGTAGAACCTGCCTAGAGTACACCAAGGAACCAAAAAAATGACTATTTAAGTAGGTATGTACGCAGACATTAAGCTTTGACATAAATAAAAGATTATTTATTATTCAAATAAAACTAGACACTAATACCAAATTGTAAGGTTTATATTTCTATGACTCTTGGTAACTATAGCAAATAAATAAGTTTAAGGTCAACGGTTTTTTTATATTTTTAAAACAGCCAAATTACGTAGACTCTCAATAGGTAAGCGTACAACAACCGTTAGTAAATAGATGCAGCCCTATTTATTTTTCAGTGATGAAGATAGATACTAATTTCAGTAAAAATCAAAATAAAGAACTTCAACCAAAATCGATTCTCAAATATTTCCTCAAGTATGCGTCAAGTACCTATAAGTTATTGTTACTTAACTTACTACTTACACCTAAGTTTCTGCTTAAAGTGGAATGTTACGTGGGATGAGTGGTCTACAATTCCATATACTAGTTTGACCCCACGTTACTATGGGATTTATTGATGTAGAGTGGCTGATGTAAAAACTAAATGTATGGACAAGATGGTTAGTAATTTTATTTACTAGTTTGCGCTTGACTTAACTACTGCACGTCTAATGCTATCCCATTGCATACCATCAGGCGTGTTATATGCATGTGCACTCTAGGCTGCAACAAATTGCAGATTAGGACACAACTCGCTTACCGACAAAAGTGAATTTAGGTAAGTCACGATAACGTGACTTTTAATTTGGCAAATAATTTTCTCCTCTTTTTTCGTATAATATTTTTTTTAATTATTATTAGTAACTTTCACTTGTTAGTTACAGTCACTTGCCCAATTTTATAGACATCACAACTACCTATAGAATATTCTCATATGATATTTAGACTTGTATACCATCAAATCAAAGTTCTTACCAACTTATTTGTTAGGGATAGGCGATGAGTCTAAAATTTTTCCGTTCTACCTAACATTTCAACCTTCTCAGGCCCTTCTTACGCCACGCAGCGCTAAGCAGGTGCTGCTCACGTAATGCCACTTGTGGGCTTATTGAGATGACCAATATACAAAGACAATAAAACACTGGAGACATCTACTCACTATCGAAAATCTACATCTCACAAATACATCTACCATTCCACACATTTTTACACAATAATGTAATTAATGTAATGAAAACTCCCCTAACGAATTAATTCTGCGGGGGAGTCACGACCCTCAGTCATGAGGAAATACGACTCAAGAGAGAGAGAGGGGATAATTAATGTACCTGTTTATTTAGATTTCTGTGCATTTTTAATATAGCTGAAAAGAGTCGAAAGTCTGAACATTGATGTGTCATTGATGGTTGCTTTTATCCCGAAATAGTGCATTTGAAGCCGCGGGCGTCTCGTCTCGTCTGATGTTTAGCTCTACTTGACTTAATATTACTTAAGATGTGGAAAAAAAATATTAATTGAGAATTTGAAGACGTTTAGTGATTATCTGCAAACATTTTCATACCATGATCTAGTTGTGGGTAGCCAAGGTAATTTTTAGGTTGGACAAACACATACTTACAAACTTAATATTCGTGGGATTAGGCATATGTCTTATGTTTTTTGTTGTTGTTTAAGTTAAGTCTTTACGGTTTGATGTCTTTTCCAATAATGGACATCGAGTGCATCCTGTTGCAAAGCTGATCCTTTTGGCGAACATTACATTAAAATAACGTGAATTTATGGAAATTGATCGTGTTGTAACATAAATGATATTCAATTTGAAATTCTGAAATCGTATGCTGTAAATAAAATCGTTTATCGAAACTCTTACTGCTGTAAAAGGAAGAACATTCGTTTGCTCTTTTGACTTACGCGTTGGATGTTAGACCACACTATTGCTTTTAACTGAGCTAAAAATTAAGTGTTTTTTTTTACACATGGAGAGTTTTTGTAAAGAAAAAAAGTTTGCACTATATAACTACCTACATAAATAGCTTAGGTGTGTCAAGACATGAGCCAACAACAAATTGGAAGAACTTATTATAACGCAATGTTTACATCCAAATAACTCTATAACACGAACTTTAACAATAAAACAATCCCAGCACCTACATTACACAACAGCTACCCAGACAAGATCTAGATAGCCATAAATACAGGTTTACAATGACATGCGCAGACGCACGGCTAATACGTCCGAGCTTCATGCCTTCACCTCGCCGGCCACCGATGCACTTCCTACTCTTATGATGTTATATCTCTGATAAGAAGTGGTAGAAGTGGCAAAACTAAATTAACCTGAAATATTTTTTTACTAAAACCCAGACTAGACTGTCCTCTAACCAAGTATGATCAGAGTCAGATGCAATTGCGTATTTAAAAACACTTAGTCTATGAAGAAGAGATTTAAAAAACAAATGCCATTCGATAAATAAATAAAATAACTAAAACACAAATATATGGTCTATATTAATATTAAAACTTTCGTGAGACATCTTATCAAAAGATTAACTAAACGGTTTTCACTCACGTGTAAATCGCGTAAATTGTTTACGCGTTTCGGATGTTATGACATCCATCGTCAGAACGTATGTTCTAGGACCGCGGCAACACGCAGACTGCGCGCCGCCGCGCGAGCGGCCCGCCGGGACACGGCATAACATCCGGAACGCGTAAACAATTTACGCGATTTACACGTGAGTGAAAACCGTTGAGTTAATCTTTTGATATGGTCTATATGTTAAAAAAAATACATTTTTGATGGTCGTCTTATTTTACAAATACTCGAGTGCCATTGTAGTGACAATTTAAATTATCAAAAATTGTAAAGAAACATAATATATAGTGTTAAGTTATTAGTATAATAATCACAAGAACATTTCAGTTTTTACTTTTTATTTATTGATAAGCCAGTTTTATTAGCCAATATTCACGTTCTATTTAAAATTAATCAGTTTTGCCAAACTTGCCGTGTCTAGCCATTCAGTAAGTCTACGCAAGGAAGGTGAACGATCAATCTTGCGCGGGCGCAGCATAATGTTTAAAAGCAGTAACCAAAGTGAAATGTAATACATGCGCTATTCACTACTTTCACATTTTAATAATCCTTTGAGAAGATTGTGATTTATTGATATATATTAATTTTCGGTTTTTGATCAGAGAAAGTAGATTGCCTTTATTCTTGTCTCATTGAAAAAAATAGAAGAATTTATGAATGAAATTGCATGTCACATATTTGTTAAGTATTTTAATGTTCTTAGTAGGCTTCTTCTTCTTATCGAATGAGAGGGGCCAACTCTGGTGTCGAGAGTTTTCAAACCACCCTTAGGGCCTCTAAAATGGCTTAACGACTACCGTACAAGACAAACAGCCTTAGTACATGTTCAAAATGAGGATTTTTTTTAATAGTATTTATTAAAGAAATAGCAACTATTTCTCAAGGTATGTTATAATAAATAGTATAAATAGTATAAATAAATTGCTCTCGGCAGATTATCACATTATATCACTATTACATATTACACACATAATTCAACATCGTATTCCTATATTATGTCATTACAGCTATTATTATATTGTATATTTAATTTGCCATGTCATTGTGAATGCTTATGTGATTGTTACATTTACTACATAATACATAATGGCAGACGCATAATGTCTTATTTGAAACCACTGGTCACTGCTACATAACTATTATATATAAATTGCAGGATATTTTCCTATTTAAATAGATATGTGTGTGTATAAATTGTTGATATTTTTGTACAACTAAAAGTTTAAATAAATAAATATCAAATTACAGTAAGTGACTATATCGACGATCTATTTGCACAAGAAAACTCTTCTAATGAACAAATTCTGCAGAAGAGCCACTAACTTCAATAATCAGGAATACGACTCAAGGCAATAACTCCCGGGGCACGTAGCTAAATATTTATAAGTACATTAATTGTGTACAAATAAATTATTCCCCATAGTCTTATGTCTAAATACGCAGTAACTTTCACCGTAAAATTAACTTTTCGAAGCGCAAAGCTCTGATGCAATATACTTGAAAGCTAGGACTGGTATAGCTTATACCTACATTGACTAAATAACTAACACCTAATTGGTATGTGCGAATTACATACATGTAAATTAATGTAACAGGTTTTAAGATTAATGGGTTTGTAGAATTTTATTCAAAGCGTGGTTAATGCCTATACTTTTTAATGGCTACAGTGCATTTTTGCTACCTTTTTGGCTAGGAACCACTCTCAATGGAAAATCTTTCTAAAACCTTCATGGTGAGTTTTATTCAGCATTCTCTTTAGAAATCTAGTACCATCTTGATATACCAGTCTATATATCAGTCTACAAGTAAATATGGCTAGTCTAAATAAGAAGTAAAAATACTCAACCATGAAAAGTAGTCCATATTATTTTTGTACTTGTAGGTACATACATTGTTTGAATGTACCTCGACTAATGTATAGATATAGTACGGTTGCTTAGTAGAACACATAACCTATTATTCAAGTACATAGGTACATGTTTTGCTAAATATTTGCATCGCAATATGCTTCATATTCGATCGGTAATGGAAAGTTGTTTATTCTAGTCTGACAGTTGACCTGTATGTCTATAATTTCCTATACATTGTTAAGTAATCGATATTTTAAAGCTAGGACTTGTTCTGCCGTACATTCTCTCAGGTATTACGCCATATTTAGCACCTTATAGCCTTGAAAATAAGGTTCAAGGTGCGAATGAAAGTGATCGGACCAAAGATGAGGCTTACATAATCACGGTCAGCTGGATTTAAAGACTGGTAGCTTTTTGCCAATATGTAACTATTATGGTTTGCACTCACAAGTAATTTCGAGTATGTTGTTAACTAAAATATACATACGTTTATGCATGTTGGTGGCTTTTTGGTTTAGGACTTTGACAGTATACTAAAAAGAAAACAAATTTAATTATTGAATAGAAGGGAACAAATTGCCGACGAAACGAAAAAAAAGTATCTATTATTTTGAACATTAAATTATGTAGAATTATTTTCATCATCATCATCCACAGCCTTTGGGATCCCACTGCTGGGTATATACCTCCTTTTGTTATAGCCATCTGCGTAGAATTATTTCATTCTGGTAAATTTGAAACCGGGAGTAAATCAATTTTAACATTCATAGATACCTAGAACAACTTTCATTGTAAGCCACAAAACGCACACCATATCATCAAATTAATTGTGATCAAGTGCATATAATAATTTAGAATGGAATATAAAGCAATTTATAATGTAAAGGCATTAAAGTTTTGGCTTCAGTAGTTACTATAACAAAGTACTATACAGTTTATTTATTTAATGATATAGTTCTTAGAGTGGATGTGTACCAGAAGGTACTACCAGTAGACCAATCTTAGACTTTGCAGCAATTAACCACATCCATTTCTAGAAACAGTTTTTTTGTGGTGAAGTTTCTTTGAATATAGATTAAATGTAATAGTATGTATGTGTACATATACATATGAAAACCTTCTCCTTCTATTTGAAGGCTTGCTAAAATCGAATTCCTTATTAATCTAATTAATATTAAACTTGTTAAATACTCATAAAAGTATTTCAAAAAGAACAGAAAACTAAGCAATTTACAAACAAGCGCAAGAATACGCCTGTTTCTAAAATCATAATAGATTATTTTAGTGGTACAATATATACCCAATAATTATATTATTTGTATATTTTTTATATCTTTGTAATCTTAATTTTATAATCTTTGCCATCCATCCAATATTACGTACACTTACAAACAGAAGTGTTAATATTTAACACGCGTGCAAAGTTATCAAAGTTGTACATCAGTGAGTCACCGAGTATCTGGATGTTACGCAAAATTACGGAATGCGCTGTTAAAATGGATATTTCCTTGTTATGGAGGTCTTAGAAGATGATGAACCAAACTGTACATCATTAGTAGCATTCTTTTTGTTTAATACTTGTTTATTTTATGATGCTATATAACATACTGTGCATTTTTTTTCTTATTTATAATCATGTAAATATTGCTTAAATGATCAACAATTTGCTGTCAACTTGTCTGACTTTTTGGTGTTTTATACCACCGCATATGTTTTCTGTAAAATGAAATTATCAAAGTTTACCTAAGCCACCAAATGGTTTCATCATAATTGTATGAACATAATAAAATTATGAGGAAGAGTGAATTCCACAGAAAGCAGTAAATAGAAAGTGATTTCAAGAGCACTCAGTGTGTTTGCTATCATGGAGTGATGATGATTGGCGCGCGAGCTTTGAGGCCTAAAAGTGAGCGGATATTTGTTAATAACTAGTGGAGTTTCCCGGCGTTACTTGCCAACTGACTGATTAAGATGGAAGATATATATTTGACATGTAATCTCATAGTCAGAAATGGATAACGTTTTTGTATGATCTGATCCAATGATTGATGAATTTATTATTTGCATTTTTGTTCACAGATTTCTAAAAAAACTATTAGTTTTATCGATAAGTTACATCTTGTATCCGATTAAATATATTTCTATTTAAAAAAAAACAATTGAAATTGCATTAATCGGTACGGTAGTTTATGTGATATTATGTCGTTATTAAAATCAAGGTATAAGTTTTTTTTATTGATAATTGTTACGTTTTACATTTTCTAAAACTATTGCAATAATTCGTAATTATTACTTAAGCATATGAAGAAAAATATCAATAGTCAAGTCATTGAGTAATGTTGTAAAATATGTAAATTAGTTTATTTGGTTATTAGACACCACGTGATTAATTTGCAATAAATTATGCTATTAACAAATGCATGGAAATATTCGGATAAATTTAGTGTTATGTAAACTTTAAATAAAGAAAGAGAGGTCAGAATTTCATTGTGCAAACTAATTTATATTGAAGAAAAGTAAAACTTTAATCGCATAAAAAGAAGATATTTTTTGAATGCTTGTTTAATTTTATTAAAAAAAATAATTAAAAGGGAATTAAGTTATCAAAAAAAATTATTTCACATATATAGGTATATCTATATAAAGAGAAAAAGGGAAAATTAAAAATCATAAATTGCAATTAAATTCACTACGGCCATTCAAAAGACTTCAACGCGTTGCTCACATGAATCAATATTTTTTGGTGACTTATTGTTTTAACCATTTTTTACTGGTAATATAATAAATATTTAATGAAAATAGTTTTATAATTATAAAAAAAATATGTAAATAAAAAAACATTTCATATCTACCAGTGATTCAGTTCGTATGAAACTGGCCCACTTTGTTGTCAAGAGTTTCTAAATATACTAAAAGACCGCTTACATGTCTTAGCAAGTATTATTCTGATAGTAACAGATAGAACCTACCATACCACGTAGCATCCAACTCACAGAAGCGTCTCAGTGGAATATCACTGGTAGTTGAACATTGTTTCATCATTTCCATTCATTATTCAAGTAAATTATATCAATGTGAAAAAAAAACAATTAACAGACCAACAGCTTTATATGTATGTATGTATGTATTGAAGTAAACAGATGATGTTTGCGTAGCAATACATAGAAGGGTAAAAAGACAGACAATATTTTCGTATTTTAAACTTGTAAGTTTTAGAGTACCAGGAACTGAAAAATATATACCCATATGAAAAATATTATTTATTTACAAAAATGTTTGCTCGTTAAAGACATATCTAGGTAATTTAGCCTTTTAGAATGTCGTATACTTGCGTAGGTAATATTTCCAAATGTAGTGCATTGCAGGCTCATTGCTTTCGCGAGAAGTCCCCGTGGCTAGAAATGTTTACATATGTATGTATGTGTGTCTATTCTATGATGGGGGCAGGACTTGGCGGGTGGTTTTGGAGGGTGGGTATAACGTAGATACTTAGATATAGGTAGATTATTAATTATTCGTTTAAATGTTTTTGTTTATACGCCTACAATTAAGTCTCGATTTATCAATAAATAATTTTCTTTCTTTCTTTCTTTCTTTCTATCTATCGATTGCTTCCCTAGGGTAGAAGCCTGTACCGATGCAACCAGTTATCCAGTTGACAAACTTATTTATTTACGCCACACAATACAGATGTAGATTATAGCCAAACATACATACATACAAAATATTACCTATGACAAATTATTTTCGCAACCTACCTACCTAATAGTAATAAAACTAAATTATCAATAAACTAACACGCAACAGCATGAGATCTCGTAACAGTCAGTTATAAAGCCTATCTGAGCCATGTGCGTCGCATAATACCATCCTTATTCAGTTTAAAGCATTAACTGTCACCTTTATTGCGATTGCTTGCTTATACAGGACTCTTAGAAACGTATTCAAAGCTGTTTCATAACCAAATACAAAACATACTTAAAAACGACACGCGTGTATTATATGTGTGTCTGAGGTTAAATTCTCTGTAAGTTTGGGCTGAAGTTGATAGGTAAAAGAAACTGTACTGTACTAATCTATTTAACCCTTTACTATTTATTGTTTGTTTGACTGATTCGTTGTATTTGCTCTGAATTTCATTAAAAACTTGATACATATAAATTTAGTTGTAATCCCCGGCTAGTACTTACGACAATTATTATGTCGAAAATAAGCTCGACAACATACATATATTTCAATCAATCAATATAGCTTTATTGTACACCAGAAAACAAAATACTTAAACAATTAACAGTAAAATTACTTAACCTAGGTACATTGGGCGGCCTTATCACGTAGAGCGATCTCTTCCAGGCAACCTTAGTAAAGATCGCTAGGAAAGAAACATGTAAATGTCGGTAGCGTACAAACAACAACATAACAGATACCTTAACAAACAAACATACCAAACACTAAATTATTGCTAGGAAAGCACAAAAAAAAACAAAAATATTTTATACTTTTACAGCTCTGTTGTTGTTAAGTGTCACTGCAGTTTAAGTAACTAGTTACTCTAGTTTTGATGACCCTTATTTGTAGTTCACAGGCAACACTTATTCCTTTAGAGTGTTGAATTTATTTTATTTGAATTTCTACACAAATTCTTGGACGCTAAACTTGCTTAGTTTAACACGTTAACACTTATATCGTTATAGTATCTGGTTTCTGAGATACATTTTACTTTTTGTAATTACATGTACAATGTACATGAATTCATACTTGTTTATGGTTGTTGATATACACTTACTATTTTATTATTTTTCTTCTTAAGATTAAAATTACCAAGAACATAGCTGAGAATAGATATATATGCTTAGAGCTTCTTCTTGTATAACTGTGTATGTAGAAATGGTCGCAGGGTCACACGGCGCTGGCCTGAGAATGCAAATGTATGACTTTATGGCCTTACAAGTAGGGCGGATTGTCTAACAATGGTGCTCTTACTCTACATATATTTATATTATTGTTATGAGTGGCTGATGTATGTGTGATTTTGTAAAGTGTTAAAATTACACATATCATCATCATCATCATCCACAGCCCTTGAGATCCTACTGCTGGCCTACACTCTCATACCTATATAAGCCACCCTGTATTAGATATCAGACATTTTTATAAGACACTCTATAATAGCTAAAGTCGTAGATGCGCGAATGTTACGGTGAAACCAATTTGGATGAAATTTGATACGGGACAGGATAGAGAGAGCAAGAGTTCTATTTACTTTATCTTTTATAAGTAAGGCACTGTCAATTTATACTTTACCAATTTAGTTCAGAGTTATTATGGTTTTGCTGTACCTTGATAAACTTTCGACACCAGAGTAGTCCACTCTCATTCGATAAGAAGCAGAAACTGTACCTTGATGAAACATTATATATAAGATATAATATACATAGAACATACAAACACAGATCTCTTATTTGTTTTCTTTACCAATTACTCATTGTTATGTAAATAGAAATCTAATCGTGATTCACAATTTCCCATTTTACGATGAACCGGAACTATAAGCACGTGGTCATACAAAGTTGTTATTTTTACAAGTCATGCTGGTGTAGTAGGTAATAGTAATAGTAATAATTAATGCTAATTTTGTTCATAAATAGACAATGGTGGTTTCAATTTCTATAGAATATTGCGTAAAGGCACAGAATGTAAAGGTAAAGCCGTGTAGTAAGTTTTGGTGAACCGGTTTGTAGCATGAAACTATGTATCTTGAAAAACAATAGATTTAATTTTAGAAAAAAAAACTTTTTACAACAAAATGTTAGATTAGATGCAAATACTTGGCCTATTTTATTTCTTTCAAGCAGCCGTGGTTTTTTCCGCATCTTGTATATCAGGATAAAATCACCATACCATATTAAATCAACAATGATTCGTCCTGAAAGTATGAAAGAAAATAATTAAATAATCTAATTCTAAAAAAACACAAAATGCGTTGCGTAATTCTAAACATCTAAGCATATAAGAGACCGTGGTAAACAACTTTGTTTTATATTAGGCATTTGTAGTGACCTCCCCATTACTCCCCATCTATACCCTATATATATGTATAGAGCGCAAAAAAATACTAAAATAGAACAAAGTAACACTATTGAAGTATATACAACACTCAAAAACATCTCTATACCTACCTACAACAATATAAACCACCGTCCGGCAGACCGGTAGCCGTGCAAGTTCACAGTTGCGCAACATGAAAGTAAATGTGAGCGGTCCGTGCGAGATGACACGACCACTGTGTAGTATGTACATATATAGGTGTACGTATGTATCTGTAGTAAGTATTTATTGTAAATTGTGGTTGGTATGGAACTGAAACAAGATTACTTGTTTACAAGAAAAGGTGTAAAGTTGACTCAGATGACTTAAAAAAAAGTTGATAGAAAAAAATGAAAAATACATGAGTACCAACCCTTAATTTTATAATTATTCACCATAATTGCATTATTCCGAATTTGCTATTAAATACCTATTTTCCGGATTTTTCATTGTCACAATGTATCTATGTTTAAGCATTATTTTTTTGATACGGTCTGATTGTATCACTAACTAGCGGGTGCTCGCGACTTTGCTCGCATTAAGTAGTAAAACTTCATCCCCTATTTCACCCCTTTAAAAGTGGCATTTCCAAAAATCGTTTCTTAGCGGATGCTTACGTCATCACATCTACCTGCATGCCGAATTTCAGCCCAATACGTCCACGTGCTTTGGGCTGTGCGTCGATAGATCACTATGTCAGTCAGTCAGTCACCTTTGAGATTTATAATTTTAATTTTAAATTAAATCTTAATCAAAATCTAAACTTTATCATCGCAGTAATAGCAATACCAAACAGGTCAAGCGTGATGCCCGCAGGCACACATTTAACATCTGTTAAGAGTCATATAACATTTGTATTCGAACTTTGCAATTATTTAATTAACGTTTTATTGCAATAATTGTTTTAGTTATGGCTCAGATATTCTTACAGCTATTATGTCAGTAAATTTAACCTATTTTGTGTCCATTTCTGACAAATGTACTATATATTATAAACTAAAACTTATAAGAACCAAATTCCAGCTAAAAATGTGTCATATTGAAAGTTGCAATGGAAAAGACGTATTAGCAGTTTAACAGTTTTTAGGTGTTAAATATTGAATGTTTTAATCTGTTAGTTATAGCAACTGCACTGATTAATGTAGGTTTTCTACTAAAGTCAACAAACTAATATCTTCGATATTCACAAAACTTCATTATCTTTTCTGCTGAAGTCAGATCAAACATCTAACCCCAAATAATCTAGGTATCACCCCGCCCGCCCTGGCCATAAATCCGCCCAATCATTTGAATTACAAGCCTGCTAATAACGCCGTTATGCAGATATACGTGATTGATGGTAACACTGACAAACTGTTGGTATTGATTTGATGGAGTAATATTATATTGTATGCCTTATAGAATTCAGGTTTTTGTTTCTTCATCAGCAACAGAATTTGACATTCAGCACTAGAATTCTTCTAGTCTGTTATCCAATGACCTTCATTTAATAATCTTTATAGAAGCTCATCTATAAAGTTAATACAAACTAAACGCCTGCAAAAAATATCTGCACAACATTGACTAAGAACGATAGCAAGATTTTTGTGGCGGCACTTAGAAAGTACATAATGGAATACATATTATTCAATACATAATAAGCAATCATCAAGATTTTCTTATTTTTTAAACAATAAAACAATCTATTCCGTAAACTTTTTATTTAAATCCAGTCTACAAAAAACAAAAACTCATCAGACAAAAAGCTAATTAACAATAATATTTAAAACAAACACCACCAAAACGCCGCGCGAAATTTACACAAGACAATATTAGAGAAATACAGAATGCAATAATAATAAATAGCAATAAATAAAAGGATTCATTCCTTGCTTGTATTGTATGATACTAATCCTGAGGGAGGAGAGCTGTGGAGTCGCTGTTACTACTAAACATTTTATGTTAGTACCTATATACATGAGAGACACATTGGCTTGCACATGACAAATTATTTTTGTCGCAATTAAAAAAACACTTATACTCGTAAAATGAAGATGTGCAATGCTTAACTAAACTTGACTTTCTTACAAATAAAGAACAACATTTAGGTACAGTTGCTCACTTCAACTAGTTTTTCTTCTTCATTCGTTGTTTAAACTTTCAGTTTGAAATAAAAAACACAATACATTGCATTCTTTTTTTTACGTTGAAACATGTACACAGTGTACAGTGTAGTATACAGCAACTGCTTATTGATTTCTTTACAAGTACCGCAGTTATAGGTACGCTACATTTCAATCAAATAATCAAACAATTTTATGACTAAGTAACAGCAATGATTGTATAAAAAAAAATCTTAAAAGCGACTCCGCTCCCCTGTTCCCCGCAGAACTAATCCAAGGCAGCGCCGACTGCTCCGGCGATTACTTTAATTGGTTCAATCTCCATTCAAAACCACCTCGCGGCTGTGCCACTCCTCCACACACTTGGGGCAGTAACGTGACTTACGATGAAGTTACTTCCGTATTTTTAGTTAGCTATACAATTATATAAGAACTATCATAAATGTATCTTTAATTGTGAAAGATTAAATGCAAATAAATTTTTGTTGATAATAATCGATATATATTATCACACGTCTCATTATGCACACACAAAATTCTTGAAGGTCGTGACTCCTTCTCAAAATGGATACGATAATAGAGTTCTTCTGGGAGAGTTTGTTGTTCTCAAAATTTTCGTTTTGCTTATCTTTTCCTTTACCGCTAAGCAAGTGCCCGTCCACAAATATTTTAAAAAAGTCACTAGGGCAGGGAAGTCTGCAAGAAGTAAAGACTCATGGATGATGTATAGCACCGGAGTCGAATCGGGCTACGTCAGATTATAAACTGAACGCTTTCCAACGACCTATGTATTATCGCTTTTTTACCCAACAGTCCTTACTGTTGAATAGTGTACTGCGTCCGGGAGTAGAGTCAGGCGGAGGGGGGTCACCGGCAGATTTATAGCGAAAGGGTAAGGCTCCTGATCCCTGTTTATGAAGGAAGATAGGGAAAAATGTGGAGATAGTTTCGGGGCCGATTGGTGCGGCTAATTCTAAACTACGGTTTTATTTTAAAAGAACTAGGTTCTAACGGGGAGCACTTACTGGAGTCTAGTTTTGTAGGGTTTTTAGGCGGTAAAGTTGTGGCAGTTGATAGCGCGTTTTAGTAATATAAGTTATTGCTTACCATCAAGCAAACTATGGTAGATTACAAACCAGTTTTAGTTAAAAAAATTATACAATTAAACATGGGTGAGTAATCTTGAATTTCTAATCTAAAAATCTTATTTATCTTTCTCAATAATAGCCCGACAGTAAGGCTATGTATAAATAAAATATGATACTATCTCTCTATCTATTCTACTCCATCTCAATAAGATACTCGTCTCTAATATCTCGCATAATAAATGCAACTGTAACATTTCATTTTGTAGTACCCACCTATTGTGATGGCTTAACTAATACTACGCTAAAGTATCAACTGTTTGTTATCATCAGCAAGAAACAGAACACTTGCAGCCTTTACCAAGTATGTATATGCTAAGGTTTTCACTTGCAAGTATTTAGCATCGTTGTTGCCGGTGCTAAATTAATACATTATACATAAAAAAACAGGTAAACCTAGAACAAACTAAACCCGATACATATTTAAGGCGTGTGGTTATCAGGGCCGCAAAAAGCCGGGGCCCCGGGGCCCTATAAATAAGGCGCACCTTATTATTTAGCACGACTGTCCGTCCGAACTCTCGGCGATATATCTACATTAGGCCTGTCCCCGTGTTGAAGACCAGACATGTGAGCAGGGAAGTACTGGGCTGGATGTGACTCGGATATTATGAAACTTTAATCCTCCTCCTCCCGTCGTATTCCTCATCATTGAGGGTCGTGACTCCCCCGCAGATTTAACTCACTGGGAACCATTTTTGGGCAACTAGAATGGGGTGGGTTCCCAGATCTTAGACTGTTACGTAAATGCCTTTAGCAATTTAAGAATGGTTAATAAAAATCTAGACTAAACAATTTGGGAAAATCAATCATTAAAGTACCTGCCTATTTTGAAAACTTGTGAAAGGAAAGCCAAAAAGCTTTGCTGAAAAGGTGAGCAAATTCATATAACGTGAATATACTGCCAGTATTCTAAAGGTTTTTGCTTCCGCCATTGAGGCATATTGATTACGCCATTTTAGGGTTTTTGTAGTAGATTCTAAATTTTGTTTTAGACTGAGACGTAGGTAGTTTTATTTATGAATCGTTTAAAAAATATATAAGCTATAAAACTTGAGATTAAACTGGTCATATACAGACTACGCTTGACTAACGTTTACTTTAGTAGCCAATAATATAAGACATCCAATCTCATAGCTTTAAGTCAACTAAATATTTGTTATAGATTTAATCTTCTAACGGCAAGAACAACAAGTCCACTGCCACTTCCATCCCCTCTTGCATCGAGGGCCGCCCCTCTGGGACGTCAAAAATGAAGATTTAGTCCCTCGCCGCGTCATACGTTAAACTCGACTAATGAAAACACGGGCCGGGCGTCGTGACACGGACAGGACGGGTACATCACTAGCTTTACTACAACACTACTACTACACTGTACAGTACTACATAAGTAAACCTATTTTTTTACAATATTGACTGAGCTATCTTCTATCGTGTGATTATTATCAGTGTAAAAAGTTGATTTAGTAAAGTTTTATCTTTAAGGGAATGGAATTTGAATTAATCATAGAATGAAAAGTCATCTCTACAAATGTTATTTTTGTAGTAAAAGGCTGAATTGTTTTATTATGATTTAAGTTGTTACCAAGTACGTCAGAGTGACGAAACTGACATCCTGGGTAAAACACTAAATTTACTAAATAGGTGCATAATAATTGATGACAGTTCATAAATAAACTTCTGGTCTTATAAATTAATACTGAGTTTATTTATTTTTTATTTATTACAGATTCTTTAAATTAATAAAAATCACGTAACCGCTACTTTTCACTACGGAAGTTTTTAACTGAAACTCTAGAAAAGCTAACATACAGATTACAGACTTGGATGACATTTGGTGCGAGATACCGAAAACTTGGGGCATTTAGTCTTTAGTTTTACAAATTTATATTTAGTTTTATTACTTTTACAAATTTACAAAGCGGACAAACCCGCAGCCGGCACCCGTTAATCACACCATATTATCAAAAATAGCGCCGCAATGGGGTGATAAATAATTATGATTTTGATGATCACATGATATGGTGATAGTATTAAGTCGCAAGAACGACAGGTACAATTTAATCTCAATATTATAATGTGATCGAGTCTGAGACATTTAGGTCTTTCATAAAATCCAGCAAAGTATGAACTCCGTCCAGTGGTGACATCTGGTGAAGTATAGTGCCATTAGTTTTTGACTCCCACTCCGCATTGTCTTAGTTTTATAATTAACGACAATGTTTCCGCTATTTACGACCCGAGAGAGACACTTTCTGCACTCCCTAGCGAAGTTTTATGTGATTTTTATTTATGGTGGAAGCAATTTTGAGAAAATTGTGCTTTAAAGTGAGACTTTAAAATATCAAACGTGACCTCTTACATAAACATTAGCTTGCAATAGATTCAAGTCAAGATCAAGATATTATATATTTTTTACATAACCTTAAATTATGAAATTATTGTATCCTTAAGCACAATCTATCTTAGACTATAGTTATTGCTTACCATCAGGCAAACTATGGTCAAGCGCAAAGCTGTTTTATTTAAAAAAAAACATTACCATTTGACCCAACCCATAATCTACTTACGACATACAACCTGCCTAGTCCATAAGACAGTACCCACTATCCCCGGTGACTCCCCTCACCCTTGAAGGTGAGTGAGTGATCCGGGGATGCCCCGGGGAGCTTTTCATCACGGCGTAGGAACAAACAGATTGGATTTTAAAGTAAAGTAGCATTGGTTCAGAGAGGGGTTGGGGCGGTCAGCTTTTGATTGGGTGGTTTAATTACTAAGATCCAATGGTTATATTTTTTCAGTAAGATTTTTTTATATGTTTAGTTAAAAAAAACAACTAGACGTTAAAAGCGTTTTATTATTGTCATAATACTTTCATTTTCATTAAGACTTAATTTTATAAAAGAAGTTCTAAATTGATTTATATAATAATTTTAGCTACACAAAATACCAGAACAGAATCATTTAAAAATTACTCATTTGAATCATATCTACATAAAGCAAGTACAAAACATTCAACACGCTTAAAAAATAGAGTTTATTAACGATTGCCAATTACACTAATTTCAAGTTTTGTGTGTTTCATTATGTACTAATTCTAGTATAAAGCTGGTTTGATAAGGTGTTATACATTTATGTAGCTATCTATTGACGTTGTTTTAACTATATAACATATAACAAAAAACCGACACAGTCACAAAAAACAAAGAAATCATTGATATGAATAAATTATTTAAAAAATATTATTTTAATAGACTTTAAGTAATTAATTGTATTGTAGGTACACATAGATATGTCTAGTTTTAAACAGATTTAAATATATATGATAAAAAGATTCCAACATCCAGATAGTATGGATATGCGAGTTCTTACCAAATAAATAAAAAAAACATTGTCATTATTGGAGCCTATACCCACCATACATTGACGCAGCTGGCTCATGCAAAGAGAGCTCTATGCCCCATCTTTGATAGAGAAGGCTGAAGATGATGATGACAAGACCCACCATGATAGAAGCCATGTCAATTCCATAGCAATATGAAGTAATACACATTTGGTTGTGCTTGGCCGCCATGTTGGCCGCTAAACCCTCTCGTGATGCGAACTAATAAATTGTCTATGGACGAGATTGGCTACTCTTTGCTGATGTGCGCTGGAAGATGCTCTGCCCCCTTAGAAAAGAGGCGTATTTTAGTAAGCGTACTGTCGATCGCTTATAGAATAGAAAGCGCAATGTATGGGATTGACATCGCGACGATTGGTATTTATATTCTACAAGCGAGCGACAGTACGCTTACTAACAAAATGCGCCTCCTGTCTAAGGGGGCTGTTCAGTTCATTGTCTACTCAGTAACTAATAAAATAAAACTAGTAAAATGAACCTTATAAATAAGTTAAAAAATACGTCTCCCCTTCTCAAATCTTTTTTCTTCTATTTGTTGAAGGTCTTGACTTTCTTGTTAATTTGTGAGTAACAATGTCACAATGCATTAAAACCTTTATTCGTTTCATGTGATTTAATGTTCCTAGTATAATCTTTTTTATGTACCATCCTACTCATGTAAGTAGTGGGATTATGTCTCAAGGCTTTGTAATATAATGGATAACAATTTCTAAAGTAATAATTTATAATAAAACGATGAATAAAATTCAAAGTATTTGATGGGACCAAAACGCATTGTATGTGTTGTAACTTTTTCAGATGTATACTTTTTTCTGTAGGCGTTTGAATTTTTCAGAAAATTGTAAACGAATTTTTACAAAATTAATAACGGACCAAAAATTTATTTATTTTTAAATAATCTCTAATAAATAATATTTAGAATTCTTCATTCATTCTAATTCAGTAGCATAATTTTCAAGTGAATCAAAACAGTCACTTGTTAGTTCAGTCCAAACAGCAATCATATTATTAAAAACACCAGCTGTAATAAAAAATAAATCCCTTAACCTTGTAGCAGAGCATCTGTCCCTCCATACCCCTTGGCCATCCAGCCAAGCTAAGCCCCGATAATTTCCAAGGCGCAAGCAGACTGAAATATCGCGGCCATCACTACGTCATACCCGATATTGATCATCCGACACAAGATATCTGATTTATGCCCTGAAAAATGTTATGTGCAGAAGAATTAGCCGAGATCGGTGGGTCTTAACTTGTTTTATGGCGGTTGGCGGGTGATTCGTTTTTGTGTCTTGATTTAAGATGGTGTGGATCAAATGTGTGGTTATGATAAAATATTCCTAATTGGGTAATATTCTTAATCTTTGTTAATTTTGTTTACCTGATTGTATTATGTCGTATTCAAATTAGTACAAATCAATGCATTTCTTACAAAATTGAGTAGAAACCTGAACAATTCAAGTTCATTTACTGATTTTTAAAAGTGTATCAATTGACAAAAACTGTCCGTTGCAATGCTGGTAACACCTACGTATGAAATTTTATGTCCATTTTTTATTTGAACTTTAAATGACGTGTTGGAAGAACTATCAACATGACTAAAACCAGTAAATCAGTCATCAAACTAATACTCCACTTCATAATGCACCACCTTAAAACCTATCGCATAATAACCGTAAAATAACCACTAAAAATAATTCAAAACATCCCATCCAGCCCAAAATAAATCCCGCATTATAAATGACCACTATTTTCACTTCAGCGTAACAAATCAGGTGAAAACATAAACACAATCTAAATCAAATCGGAAAACACTCTTTTCCCGCGCGCGGCGAACACTAACACTCCACCGCTATCTGTCAATCACCGTCCTACATTACACCTTTGCGTTGCGTTCCGGCGCAGATAGATGGCAGCACTCGCTGACAGATTTATCGACCGGCTGATCGTTTTATACGCCACTTGATGTTTCTTATAACATTATGCCGAATTTTCTCACGTGAAACTGTAACGTAGGTGTTTGTTTTAGTTCTTAGATGCAGTGAATTATTCTCGTAATCGATGGAGGTGTGTTTTGACGTGTTTAGTTTCTGGAACGAGGAAGTTTTGGTATTTTAGCGTCACGCTCGTAAAGTGCACGTCCATTAGTCAACACCTATTAACGTTGCGAGAAAACATTCTCGCCTAGAAAATACGCGGTGTAAAACACGTGGAGTGAATGGAAATTTTAGCAAAATACATCAATTTAACCTAAATAGATACAGACTATTTCATTCATGGTTTTCTGCAAATGTTAGATAAGAGTAATGTTTTGCCTATTTTTATACCAAAAGTTTAGTAAGTACATCACAACTAGGGTCACTTACGTAGATGGGAACGCGTTTAGGTCTTTTATGTGGCGTAGCACTTTCGTAGAGGCACACAAATCTCGTAGTATTCTTAACTACTTATTTTATGATGATTTTGTTTCTTCACTATTGCAAATTGACATTAGCTTCGAATTATGTAACTTTTTACGAACGTAATGCACGAATAAACGTTATAAACAGTATTTTCCTATGATAAAATACGTATGTACTAAACACCTACTGTGTCTACAAATAATATCTGGTAGTCTTTATAATAATAATCTCTTTTTTTAAGATACAAGATCTATAAAAGTACATTTACATAAAACATAAACTATTATAATAAGTAGCTTTTATTACACATTGGTTTTAATTTAAACAACACATTAGATTAATGATTTCACCCAGTGTCTTTGGATGGGACAGTCACATTTATCGGCTATAGTTGTTAGAATGCTGTTGTTACTACCACAAACTCTACTTAGCAGAGAAAATATTTGTTTGCGAACGACCGCATTAAAGCCTTCGTGCGGGCATCTGCAAATCTTTAAATATGCTTACTTTCATAAAATCACAAAGACTTCAATATAATTCCAAGCAGCCTCAACTCCCCGATACCGGCATCCGATCGGATAGGCGACCGGAGGCGCGTAAATCAAAACCACGTAAATCATAGCTTCTTAACTCTCGAGATCTCAGACGCAGATCGAAGCTGATTGGAGAGAAATATGGCTGATGACCGCGCGCGGAAATTAAGGCCGCGTCACGATTGGGTAATTGTTTTTTAATTGTTTTGTTTGTTTATTAACATTGCATACCGAAAATGCAATTCTCATGAGTGAAAGTTGCCGTTAACATGTCTTAAGTTAACACGCTGCATTTTGATAATGTTTGCACAGCGTAATCATTCTTTTAGAGATTTTTCTTCTTGAGTTTTGCTTAGCTCCATCGCAACCAAGGGATTTGTTTGTGGGATTGAGCCAAATGCTTTCTAAGACTGAGAGTTTTCAAATAACCATTTTTTTTATATTATCTTTATACTTACTCATATAACTGCCTCATCTTTGCGTGGCCACCTCGCTGGGTATTGCATCCGTATCCATAAGGCCCAAGGCCAAATACTATAAAAATATAGGTACAATGAATTAATATATTCACAAATAATAACTTTTATTTCAAATGGAGTAAGTATAATATATGGCATGGTGTCGCAGGGTATCGGTCGCGGCGTTATCGTGGCATCGCACGTCGGATCGAGACTCGTTAATTTGCGCGCCATCTAGCGGTGTGGTTACTTGCGAGGTGAGGTTTACTCGGAGCATTATTACAAAAACAAATAAAAATAAGGTTAAGTGTAACATTTGTAATACTTAAATTAGTGATTTATTATTATGAACTGTAATATTTTTGAGACTCATTTTTTTATTCGGTCGAACGGTTGTTTAAAAGACAGAGAAGGGCAAAGCCTACATACATTTTTTTTGTTGGTAATTATTATATTGCTTCTTACTTTTTTTCATAAACGAAGAGGCACTGATTATCGAAAATAATTCAAAGTTTTATCTAACTACATGTAAGTATTATAGTACATTATTGTATTATATACGCATCCGCTAATACTCACCTTTTACCTTTCAACTAAAACAATTGGTAAATATTTTCTCCCAAATTCTAATTGGCCTTCTCAGTATGTCCCTAACCGTTCCCATCTCGAAGTTAATGTCTCAAAGTTGCGACCAAATTTTAATAATAATATATCTTGATAATTTATTCGATCGCAGCCCGTGACAAACGCTTGTTCGTATTTCAGCATTTATCGTAATCGACCTGAGCTATTATTATGATGAGGAATCGATATAGGAATTATTTGAAGGTAATTTAGAGTAGGTGCCAATAATATCTTTGATTGAGTGTTTGTGTTTGTAAATCTAGGGCTTTAATGAGTAACTGGTGACCTTTGTTATTTTGTAAAGAGTTTAGGGTTTCTGTTATGACTGATTGAACAAAGTGGCTTTACCTTCTTTACTTAATAGTTTGAATTTAACAGTTTAACTATAGTTAGTGTGTAAAAAGGTTGAAACTATCTCTTAGGTAACATGATATCACAACACAGGGGAGTATATTATATTTTAATAATTTCTCGTAGTATTCTCTAGTCGTAGCATAAATAAATATAAAAAAACCAGGAACAATATCTAAACATACCGAAAATATATTTTTTTGTTCTGAATAGTGTAGTAAAAAGGTTTACAATGCTATTCAACGCAAATCACTGCTAAAATGAAACTTGTTAAGTTTTACCAGCTTAAGGTCCGTAAAACTAGATTCACCAGTATACTGTATTATTTAGATGTAAAAAAAAACGTTGGTTATATATGCTGTTCGATCAAAACACCTTTAAACCAGCTCCAAATTTGCATAAACTCCAACCCGATACCATAACACGGTCCCCGATCATATTCCCAACCACCTGCCACATTAGTGCATGGGGAAAAACCCCGCGTCAGGCCCGAGGCGGGCATTCCCCCATAAATAATAAATACTACACTGTGTCTGTAGATAATGGTAATTTACGCGAGCGCGGCGTCAAATCTTTGGCAGTGGATGGCAGGTCCGCCTGAGTTACTGACGCTTCGGGGTTATCGGGGGTAGGGGCTGGGTTGAGGACTTTAGTATGTGGGATGTGGCTGTTTTCTGTGTATTAGCTCATGGTAAACAGAAATTAACGCTGAGTACAAGAAATGGAATAAATTTGTTGATATGTATGTTTGTGACTTCTTTTGTCAGAAGCACTAACTAAAAATTCTTATACCTTGTGTAAATAAATTTTCATTATTGTACAGGTTCTTTTAAAAAACTTATTAATAAACCTTAAGCTTAAACACGTAATGAGACAAATGAGTACAAACTATGTGGCTAGAGATCTTTTGTTCCTAACAATAACGTCAGTTATAGCAACATTTTGATCGAAATATTTCAGTGTGTTACACGCTCCATCATAAGAAAAAAGAAATAAGTGTGATCAAAAATGCCTTACGGGAACTGGTAGTACAACGATATGACAGGACCTAAGTAATATTATCTAAATACATTACGACGTCCAACCTCTTCCAAAATCACTAATTAATAAAACTTAAGCTATAAATATCGGAGGTGGCTGTTAGCAAAAACTGCGAGCGTCATAAAGCTGTCAACAGATGAGGGAGTGCCTTTGTTGGTGCCTGCAATAAATCTCACAACAGAACAATTTCGTCGCGGGATCTCTGGACGGTGATCATGGTGTTTGTTATTAAACGGATACTGAATTGATGGTGTTTAGGATGCTTATTAAAAGGTGCATTGTTTCTTTGGAGGATGAAAATCTACAATGTTGGTGTGGGTTTACTGGTCACTTTGCTGTGAAACTTTTAAATCGCCGCAAAAGGCATTCAGGTTTAACGAAACTGTGCGTGTGTCTATGTAATGATTGTGAAAAAAAATTAAACATAGAATAGGCCAACGTATGGCTACAACCTGCCTGATGTTGAGCACCACTATAGTCTAAGAAAATTTAATAGTTATTTTTTTATTTTTCGATGGTAACAAATAAACGAAATCAAAATTTACTATCATGTTACCCACGAATGCACTCATTCTGATACGTTTACTTCAATTATGTGAGACAAACTGGGATAAAATGATTAATAATAACTGCCACAAAAATAATTTTTTTATAATCAATTACTTATTAAAAATGTTGTCGTATTAAATTATTTATTATACGTGTATATATTCTTACTTAAGCTTTAAATTTTATTATTATAAGTATAAATCAGCTTTTCTATATGGTCACTAGCCATACTACTTGCGCCATCTGTGCCAAAATGTATACATTACTTGGTAAGATCGAAGCCTAAAAGCCTTTCTGGTGTAAGGTGCGTTTGCGCATGTGGTACCTTACGGTCAGTGACCATTTAAAAGGCGACATCTGTGTAATACAGCAAGAACTTTTTATGCATTATTGAGATAAAAGCTTCAATAGTATTCCACTAGTAAGCTTATGAAATTTATTGCGTGTCAACAACAATTATTTTTTTCCCCAAATTGATTGAAAAGTGTACAGATGTAAAGTTCACTAATTAAGTTAATTGCTCATGTAAAGGTAATTTTAACTAGGTATATTTATTTATCTAAAGCCACATAGCAAAGAATTGGAGTGATTCATGTAACACTGTTTTTAAGTGACACTAAAGTTCAAAATCCTTACCAAACTTATGAAGACAAGAGTAACGATTTACGAGACAATTTATTTAGCACTAAATAAACAAAAGTTTAGAAATTACAGAGCAATCAAGCGAGAGAATGATTTACATCGCTCGGACCCGCCGCTAGATGGCGCGAGGCGCTAAGTGGCGCCATTTTCACTTGTACATTGAAAATAGACGAAATTACACGGGCACTTCTAAGTACCCTCTTGTAAGTAAAAAAAAAACAGTATTATCAATTATTAGTCTTGTTAAGGAAATAATATTCAGACTTCGCGTGTCCAAGACGATGGATAATTTAGGTATATTCATTTAATCGTCCGCCTCGTGCTCTGGAGCAATAGTTTGTAATTAATTGAATTTCATTGATTAGCTACTAACTAGCCTTCATTGTAAAGTTTTTAACACTCATTACGCATTCGTTTTGATACAGCTTTCCTAATGTTATCCGCCACAATTATTGTTGTCTAAGATAATAAGTATAGATATAAAACTAGAGGTGCTCTGTGCGCGGGCCCAAGGGGCCCGCGAAGGGGGGTTTAATGAAGGGGTGGAGCTCCGATCTATTATTATGAAAAAATATCCATAGGTCTTTGGCCACAAGTAGTCGTCTAGAAGTTATGATGTCGCATACTTTAAGGCTGTTGGCGATGTGACCGCGTTATTTATCGCGCCATTACGGCGCGGACCCTTAAATCATCACGTGACGTCACCCTACGTGCTTTCTAATGAAAGGACGAAAACTTAGTTTTTTTCAACATAAAATTGTTCAGAGAGCACTTAGCAGGAATCTATTAGAGGGTCGGTGAATATGATGTCTGTGCGAGGTGATTTATAATGTTGTGTATTGTTTTTAAAGTTTTTAGTGGTGGTGAGTTTTAGGTGGGGGTGAAGGGCCAATGTTATGAAGGAAGATAGGGTATTTATTGAATGTTTAACTTGTGTGATAGTGCAAGATTTAGCATAAAGATTTAAAAAAATGTAAGGTCTGTAGATTTACCTTAACTTGTTACTGAATGTTTATCGAACTGGGTAGAAGAACTTACAACTTATATTATGTTGACTGCTATAGTAATTGTATAAAGAAAATGCCATCCAAATCTAAGGATGTTAAATTTGTATGAGGTTATTATCTCATATTCTGAACTTAACTTAATTTTCAATTAAGTATATAGAATTAAAAGTAAGTACAGATACTAGCAAAAAGTTGGATGTGAAGAATTGTAGTAAATTTAAATAACATACTCAAATTTCAACGTAAAATAATTTACCTTCATAATTTCCCGCCCTTACCTGATAACCTCAAAGGCGCCGATAAATTTAACCCTCAAAAGGGCGCCATAAATTAAATTTCAAAGATCAAACATAAATATGACAAACGCAAAAATGTCCCAACAAAGCGCATACATCAGGCATTATCGCGTCTTTGGGCACAAAAGGTTGAAAAGTCGCGGCCGCACGTATCGCCCCGTCTGAGAACCCAAGGGTTGGGAATGGCTGAAATTTCAGGATACAGCGTGTTTTAGTACCAGCATGGAGAATGTGATATTAGATTTTGTTATCTGTATTTGTTGGCACATTGTCACACTAGATAAATAAGTATGTCACATAAACCATTAATATCCCTAAAAAGAAAAAAAATGGCGTAAAGCTCAACCTAAATTTCTGTTCACATTTTTTTTACTGTATGACTAGTATTTATTTAAGTGTAGTGGCCAAGTTTTCATTTTCTTTTTTCATTTCAGTATTTTTACTTTATTACAGTACACAGCCTCACAGGTCTTAAAAGAATGAAAGATAAAAAAGAACCAAAAGCCACACTTACAAGGCTGTGGACAAATAAATAGCTCAGAAAATAACAAAATAAGATAAAATAAGGATTTTTGCGCCTGGCATCTAGTAGAATCATCATGGCATCAGAAATTCGCAGGTTCGAATCCTGCCGATCGTGATTATTTTCGCTCCTTTTTTAATTAAAGTGTAGAATAAGATAATTAAGTAGTCAAAAATCAAATTCCCAACTAAACAATCGATTAATTAGCATCACCACATTCGCTCGTCACTCGCACCGCGCAGCTCCGCGGTGGAATTATCAGGAGTCGTTCAAATGATTTATACACACAATTATTGGGTTACTCAGGTACGATGTTTTGTGCCGATCCGATATAAGTTCTCAGACAATGGAACTTAATTTAATGGTGTTTTGAGAGCAGTGACAAGAGTTTGTAATATGTAGTTAAGGAGAGATATCGCTGATTGGGGTCGTGATTTGTGCGATTTTAATGCGGGAAATTTATTCGATCAGTTTTCCAATTGGATTTGAATGGAGTTATTGGAATTTGAATAATGGGACGGTAAGGAAGTGGGCAAGCCTAAGAGGTAGGGACATAATTATGTTTATCTATTTAATATCAGGTATGCACAAGATCCACGCAGATGGCACATACAAAGGGAGGCCTATACCCAGCAGTGGGATGTGTAAAGGGCTGTGGATGATTATGATGATGAATATGATATCTACGTCAGTACATATTGGACAGTTAGGTAAATAAAAGAATATGTAGCAAATAGTGTTCTCGTTTGCCTACTGTTTATCACTGAAATCTAAGTTGTCACAGGTTTGTTGGATAAAAAACTATTAAGCTTTATTTGAAAATAAATTATTAGCAATATGTACTACCATACAGTTTACAAATGATGAAACAAAAATGTAGGACTCACCTGAAGAACATTTCTATTTGCTATCGTTTCGAAGCACTCATTTCAATCAAATCGTTTCTTAGGCACTATAATTAACGTTAACTTTACAGGACTCTTGAGGTGGTTTGCAAACTTTTGTTACCAGACTTCACCATTCCTTATTCGATTTCCAATTAATATTCTCTACAAAATTATTTATTGACTTAATAATCAATGTATTCGATTTGATTATCAAGTTATCCCAAACCACTCTCAATCAGTTATCAACCGTCTAGCGATCGAAATCCGTTCAAATCTGCATCGAAGCAAAACCTGCATCATATCCCGTGAGATTCCCATCTCCGCACCTCTGCCAGAATTTATCACTGTCGCCGTTGCTTACCGAACTAGTCTGCATAAATCCCACAAGTATAACACGATTTTGACATATCATTGATCTATCCCAGCCCAGGATAACCTCAACACCTAGCTGGGATCCCTTGGGACGTCAAGCTATACCTGTATTACTTTTACTATTATACCAACATCGACTTTACTGCCACTTCCACAACCATTGCTCGTTGAATACTAAACGAACTAGCATTGATCACACTAATGCAGCAATGGATATGTTGCGTGTTTGAACTAACGTGTTTCAGGAGAACGTATTACTAGCTTTTGTTGATATGAAAATGTGGAAAGACGTAACTAACCTAGTCGGCACAATCAAAACTAAACTTTAAGAAAAGTACAGTAAACGTTAAAATCATGTCGTGGAATCGGGTTGATACGTAAATATAGCGCGAGTAAGAGGAGTAGATAGTTTGAAAGACAGCTTCTATCAAGCAGTGACACCTACATATTGTTTCGACGTGTGTTTTATTCGGTGGGTGAGATCTCTGTTTTGAGTCGCGCCTGAAAATTGTCTTCAGGTAGATCGAATACATTATTCACTTGTCGACTTCTATGTGAATAGCGTTCTCTGACAATTGTTCGCTTGTCACATGGAAAATGGGTGCAAAATAAAGCAAGCTTGCAAAATGTGTTTTGGTTTTCATGTCATTTCAAACAAGATTGGCCGCCATCTTTGATTCTTTTGATTCGAATTTTGAAGCTGTCAATCAATGTTGCTTTGATAAATTTAACGTAGAATTTAAAGAAAATATATTCGCAGTATAGGTATCCATAGAGTTCAAGTACATTAGATTTTGGTTTAAATTTGATACGCTTTCCGTGTCTTGATCTACCTAAATAATCATTTTGTAAGTTTTCTCCCTAGTAAAATTAAATCGTAAATAAAAATAACGATGTACAAACTATAATTCAACAGATAAACTGTCAAGCGTTTAAGATTTATAGGCAATCTTGATATTCTTGATACTGCACATCTACATTCAAAAATAGGGCTGAGCTTTAAGCAGCTGACAATCAAAAAAATTAAAACAAGTTGTAATAAATATCACGCTATCTGATCAAACTCCGTGTATTAAATTAAAATGTTGAACACAACTCTTTTCGGAAGTTTTGTAATAAGAATAAAGATTTAGTAAAAGATATTCTGTAGGAAATTTTGAATGAAACTTTTTAGCAACTATGATTTGAACGAGTAACTTAGATAAACTTGTAAAGCTTTTTTAACAAAGTTTTCCTAAATAGTCATATATTAAAATTTCCTTTTACTGTGAACTTATGTAACTTTCGTCTGCATTTGTGTGTTTTAAACTTGACACTGTAGCATTTTGACGACATTGTTGTCGAAGTTGGAATGGAAGGGGATGAATTGCAACCGCAACGTCTAAAATAATGCGTGCAGTTTAGTGATTTGTCAAATCAATGGCACTTACTTCGAAACTTCTTTAATAAAGAATCTTTGCTGGAAATTATTCAATTATTAAAGTGTACAGACGACGGCGATGGTCCCTTTTTGTAAATATATCAAAGTAGATGAAATCAGTAAGTTTATGTTTTATTATGAAAGTTAATAATATCGTGGAATAAATCAATGAAAGAATGGAATTGTCGGTGAGGCGGTGAATGATTTGTAGTAATGTGAGCCAACGGTTGCTAGCTGGAGGGGGATGGATACCGTTTGATACTTTTATCATAAATGTGGTAAGTCTGAGTATTTTTTTGTAAATATTTGGTATGTTGTAACTAAGCAACTAACGTATAATATGTAGCTTTTTGTAAATAGCATAGTCCTAAAAAAGGGAGTTTCGTTGAATGTTTTGCACTTGAGCTATTTTGCTATTTTGATCATAAATGGGTGTAAAAATATTGCAGAAATTTAAATAAAATAGAAATCATCCAAGGATCTTTGACCACATAGAGAAGTGAATTCTCTATGTGGTCAAAGACACGCGAAAAATTTTCAATCAGTATTTTTTTTTTTGTATGATTAATTTGTAAAAAAGCCTTAGCTTGATTTAACTACAAGTCTGTAGAATATTTAAACCTAAGCACGTTCCATCCTAGACCGTAATGATTGCTTACCATCAGGCGAATTACCGTCAAGTACAAACCCATTCCTTGTAAAAAAAGTGACAAGATTGAGTGACAACTACCTAAATCTACGCTATCTATACCTCAAGTATCAAGACAGCGCGCGCCTCATAGTTCCCCGCGTTCATATCGCGGCCACTCTAGAGGCACCACGCCACCGCGGGCTCATGCACGGAGCCAGGGGAGGGAAGGCATTCATTAAAGGATACATAGTAATATATATAGATATAGATTAAAGATGTCTTGTGGATGTCATATCGTCATTTAATCGAATGACTATCGAGTCGTAGAACACACGACCTAAACCTATGCCATCTCTTTGCCTCTATAACATACATCAACCGGTACATAATAAGTAGGTAAATAAAGATATTTTATTCATTTATTTTATTTTATTTAGTTTGGTACAGTCACAGACAATTAGATTTAAGAATATATACTAAACACTTTTAAGAATAATATTGAACTAAGAGTCCAATTACGACTATACACAGCTTTGTTAAATGATAATAAACACTACATAATGGACTTACATAAATTGACATATAGTACATATTGCTATTGTTTTTTTGTACTATTGTTGCGAGTATGATAGTAAGCAGAAAGTGTATTTATACTGTTTGTCAAGTCTTACTTGAGTGGTGGTCCTGGACTAATGAAGGCCCTAAAATACAATAATTTAGGTCTTGTTTATCTAAATTTGTGAAGTAATTATTGAGTATTCTTTCACTAGAATCTGTAAACTATTGTCTTTTTGAACATTTAGGCTTCCACGAATCTTTATGGCTAACATTATTCTAAATAGTGTTATGTTACTTTACATCACTTAAATTACACTAAAACACAATTACATCAAGAAAATCTCCCACCAGTACCCCGAACCAAAGATATAAAACATTACATACCTAGCTAGATACGCCAGGTTGCAATGACATAAGGACGGAAGGCGGTCCCGGGTCGAACTTGTTTGAATTTTGATGAGGACACATCTTGCGCTGACGTTTTATGTCTTCGGTGATTTATTTAATTCCTATACGGCGGGTTTATTTATGTGTATCTTCTTTTTTGGTCGGAATTTGACCTTTGGTTTTGATGAAGCGGGGTTATTTAGGAAATGTATTATTTACCTCAACATTCTTCGGCTTACAAACTGATATTTCGGTTTAGGATGACATATTTATTGTTAAGTTTTGGTTTTACATTGCGTAAGTGACATAGATTGTATTTAGTCAGTCGCCAATTTATTTCGTATTCGTAACATAATAAAAAAAAACTCACAAATTTTAATGCAAAAAAACTTACGAGAAATGTTGTTAAAACACATATCCTCAAATCTTAAATCCCTCTTTTTGTCGATCAGAAATGACACTTAGGTTAGTGTCAAATAAAAACGTAACAGTGGAATCAAGAGCTACATATACCGATACAGAAACCATCAGATAAATAAATCAAATCTACACTCTCCTTTAATTTCGCATCCAATTAAAAAGAGACAAATACTAGTCTTACAAAATATCAATCACAAATCTCCGCTCAGCCAGCCCATGGTCCGAGGTGAAACAAATGAAGGACGATAATTGTCCGCCTGCATTATGATTATCGTGCGCGGGCGCAGTGCTTTTGTTTCACCCTTAGATTTTATCGGACTGTGGATCGGTGTACTAGGTGGTGTTTGGTGGGTTTGCTTGTTAATATGAGTAAATAAATAAATTTATATTAAGATATAAACAGTACTGGTAAACCAGACGCAAAATAGCTGCAAGTAGCATTTCGATCAAACTGGAAGATTTCAATATTTTTAAAATGAACTGTAAAACTAAAATATGGTGTTTAGGTTTCTATAATATCTCGCTATAATTAGAGGAGAAAGAAGTTCTGCAATCGTTCTATCGAATTATCATAGGCTTAGCATGCATTATTTTCATGAAATAACTACCTAGTGTCTTCATTAAAAACATCAAATACACAAAAAAACAGACAAACTGACATCCACAGTATCAGTGTAAGATAGGTACAGATTATCAATATTTTAGCCAGAGATTATAAATTAGAGTGGATGGGAGTGGTGGATAGACGAGGCGGGTCAATTTATGACGAGTAGTGTGTCTGAAATGATACAAAGAGGTTTCGCTTTTTGTCAAATTTATCTACACGGAGATATAGTCTCTTATATTTTTTATTCAATTTACTTACTTACTCAGATAAGGTCAAATCCAAGTTTTTAGATAAACATGTACAAGGTTTTTTGCGATAGGTTTTCTATTTGAGGATAATAGCTATGCAAATTAAAAAAAAATCGTAAATAATGATAGAATAATAAAAAATTGTAGTCAGACTACTAAAACTGGCGTACCATAGAAAGAAACGTGGAATTTCGGGAGCGACGCTATGTTGAATAATTATTAAATACTGAGACTTAATTTTTAGCCAACAACAAATAAAATAACATCGTTACACAAGGTACCACCACGAAACGCATTTTTTCTCAATTAATTTCCATTATAATTATCCCACATAAAATCTTTTGTTTAGTGCATTCTAGCTTAGAAGTCATATAGGCCCTAAGGCGCCACTTTTTATTCAAATTTATATCTGTTATAGATGTTCAATCGAATACATTTGTAATTTATCATTTATTAATAGTCGGTTTGGAATAGCAGCATGATTAGTGCTGGAATTATAGTTTAGAGGCGTGATGATAAAATATTGGTTCTTTCAAATGGTGTGTATAATATTTTTTGTTAATTCCATAATAGGAAGGTAGGTATTATTTATTGATTATATATTTTGATATACAACTATTAGGGACGTCTCGCGGTTTCCAGCGTTAATTCGGGATAAAAGCAGCCTATGTGTGCCCATGTTAAATATCTCTGGTCTTACCAAATTTTATCGAAATTGGTTAGGCCGTTTGGCACAAAGAAGTATCCAATATAATATACACATTGACGTACAAATTTTTGTTCTTACTAATGGGATGGCATGAAATTTGTTTGACAAATCCCAAAAATATTTACCTATAAGACAGTAAAGTCAAGCCAATTGCCATATTCTAAGGCTCTCAAATATAATCTTTACATCATAAATAAATAGATTGATAAATACTTTATTAAAACACCACATATAAAAAAAACAATACAAAAAACATAGAAATTAACTCTAGCGTCTTAATTGGCGGTTTTATCTCTAAGAGCGATCTCTTCCAGGCAACCAATCTGGCAGGGATATAATAGTAAATTTTAACTTAGGTTTAAACTAAACTAGTGTTATCACGTGCTTCACGCTCGGGAGTGACACGGCCGGCGCCGTTAATTGCCATAAATATAGAAATTTCGGCAGATTTATGTCGGTTTGTTGTACAACAATGAGACGTTAGCCGCTTGGGACTATGAATTTGTAGTTGGATGAATAATATTGATACATACAATAATTTCAATATAGTTGTATGCATGTGTATTTGTGAATACGTATTTTTTGTGAATTATGTTTTTTCTTGGATAGGTGCAAACATTATTTTGATAAGTGTATCTTTAAAATTTGACTGTAAAGTCTTATGTAATGTTACTTTAAAGCTATAATTAGTTATATCAAGATGCTTTGGTGTCGTGATGATTCAATAGAATACTTAGTTTTCTAAAGATATTTCTAGATGGCGCCTTGTTAGTTTTCACAGAATATTTGTACTTTTATTTATTTTATTGAATGTGCTAGATTGAAGTCATTCCTTCTCCAGAATTCGTATTTAAACTAATGACACCAGGGGCACCATTCAAAATGTAAGTATCGAGATGGTTTTCGTGTACTATTCGAATCTACGAACTACTCCATGCATGGAAAATGAAAGTTCCTATGATTTAGTGATTGGATGCCATTGTTTTGTATGATTTGTTTATATCTATTAATACTAATAATCACTCTTAAATGTATCTTCAAACTGTAACAGTTCTTACAAGAATCACATGACGTTTCAAAGCTTCTTAAACTTTGCAAACCTACACGACCACCCAATTTCGAAAAAATATATGAGTTTTCGAAAACGCCAATCGCATTTCAATACTTTATGACGTTTTTGATGTGATTTTGATCATGTTGTTGTCATAAAATTCCGGGTGGGAACATGGTATTGCCAACCTAACTGATTTCGCGAATCAATTTACCACATCGGACTTAAAGTGGGTATTTTTCTTAAAACCAACTGTAATTTCCACTTCAGCCTTCAAAATCCGCGACATAGTGTTGGTTTTACGACCGCGATACCGTATCTTATTAATTTAATAACGATTTACACTTTTACCACTCGATTTTTTTAACTACGGCCATCGCGATATAGTGAGGGGCATCGATATCACCTGACTCGATAATAATATCTCGATTAACGAAATCGTTAGCTCACATTACGATATCGACTTCTGAATGGTTATCGGTTTTGTTATAATAAAAGTTTAACGATTTTTATATTGATTCTTGAGCCGAATCGATCCATTCGAACTTTTGACACGTTCTGTTCTGACCTGATTGGGGAATGTTTCCATTATACATACTTTGCTAAGCTAATACATGTCCCTAATCTTTGTGTCACTTTTACGGAAATTATCCTTCCTAATACTAATATAACTAGATGGCGCTGTGTGCCGGAATGTTTAATTGTTATATTTCCAATATCACAACCAGTTGCTCTGGTCCTAAGACTAAAAATAATATGTATGGCAGTTTTTCAATTACTTAATTGATTTACTAACACTAAATGAAAGAAAGAAAATTATTTACTTATGGAATTACAGATTTAAATGAGAAAGTGCTTACAAGATTTGATAAAAAATTGTAATATATTTTATTGAATTTGAGAATATTTCAAGTGTTGACCATTTTTCATAACACATATTTTTTCAGCACAACGTGCACGCGCTGCTCGCAATATGTCGTCGCAAGCGCTTCAAATTCATTGATTGCACATTTACGACGCGCTGTGAAAGGCAAACTTAAAGCTCCGGTGAGAGGCTTCGCGGCTTCAAGAACATTAAATTAATATTAAATTAATACACTTTTAAAGTGTATAATAAAAATAATATCGCTTCTCGAAAATGGCGGTAATCAGCTCGGTGACTTTGAACAAACAATGCCTTTCGGTTTTGGTTAATTAAAAAATAGAGAGGAGCTATTAAGGTTATTAATATTTTACAATTAGACCTAACAAATAACTTATTCATTTGACTCACATATTATTTAACTCATATGTGTATGAATATTACCTACTTACATCTAGGATGCAAATTGGCAAAACGAATAAAATAATTAAAAGAAGATAATTAATTAATAAGTTTCCTTACTTATGATTGAAGCGACCTTACAGTTAAATCCGTGTACCTGTATTACGTCAAGTACAAAGTAATAATTGAAATCCTGGTAGGTAATGTTATTTGCAATAAAATTAAGCAAATATTTAAAGTAGATCCGTTATGTTCGGTTACAAAAATATATTGATTTTAATTATTACAGTTCGCTAAAGCACACTCTTTTCGATTTATAAAACACATTTGAATTCGTTCCAACTTTACCTGATTGATTAACCAATTTTATCTACACTAATGTTGTAACATTCTACTTATGTTTCCAATACTTGACTTATAATTACTACTGTTATAGCACAGACAACAAAACACTCAATTTAAGCAATTTCACATGATGCTATAATATCCACATCGATATCGTAATAGCTCATTATAACATCGATAAAGCGCGACCAACCTGATTGCAGGGCCAATCAGGTTAGTCGCGCTTTAGAGATAGTTAGATTTTAATGGCGGCAAAATTACTGTGACAATACACGTACGCGTGAATTTAATGTTTCGCAATGTGTTTTGTTTTATAATACATATTAAAAGTTAAAAATGGATAGCGACGATGAAATTTGTACGCCTCCGGATATTCTAGAATTGGCAACAAAAGTAACTCACAATCTTTTGCCAGAAAAATCTAGAAAATTATATGAAAAATTAACTATTGTCAGCTTTTACTCTTGTTGTTTGATCAATTGCATTAGTGAAGATAAAGTAGTGTATGCAACTGCATATAACACTCGTTACTATTATGAAACTCGCTGCGCTCGTTTCATAAACTCACACTCGTGTTTTAATACCCTTCATTATATGACAGTTGCATAAACTACTAATATCGTATCAATTTTAGCCCCTGATATTTACAAGACTACTTTATCCTTTGTTTTGGACTTAATCATTTTAATCAGCTTTTGTTTCCGATTGCAGGCAGTATATCTTGGCGTCCTAAAAATGGAGCCATAAAACCAGCGTCCCAAGTACGTCGTAAAGCAGTCTCGTCAAGTTAATCCCATCGCACACCGCGCACCGGCTCAGATGGATAGCGGTAGTCGAATACAGGGTTATTATATACCTTCAACTCAAAACGTTTTATCCATCCGTGGTAGCTGTATCGGATAAACTATGTTTATTGTACATACCTACCGCTAAGTTGTGGAACTCCCTACCTGACTCCCTGTTCCTCACTAACTATAATCCAACGATCTTTAATGTGAGAGTAAACCAGTTCTTATTGGGTAAGCACGGCCTATATTAGATCATAGCTATTGCTTACCACCAGGCACAGTATAGTCAAGTGAAAACCCTGTTGTAGTATAAAAAACAAAAAAAATATTATTTTACAGGGTCTAGTCTACCACACCGAATTTCATCCAAATCAGTTCAGCCGCTTTAGCGTGGAGAGGTAACAAACATACACACACATACGCACAAACTTTCGCCTTAATAATATTAGCGTGATGTTATAGTGGTCCAGTATGGGGCAGAGATCTGGGGCCAGTGTTCGGAATGGAAGAGAGTGTTCCAGCTCCAAAAACGAGCCATCCGAGCAATTATGCAAGTACCGTATGATACACCCGCGCAACCACTCTTCAAAAAATTGGGGATCCTCACCCTGCCTGCAATAGTACTATTGCAAGTAGCCATGTACATGAGGAACAACCTGGCATCATACACTACACGTAATGCCACTCATACATACAGCACACGAAATGGCTAAAAACTCAAATTGTTACAGTGCTCGTTGGCTAAGTCTGCTAAACTCACTCATGTCATGGGTCTAGCCGTATACAATAAGTTACCAGTATCAATAACCAGCGCACCCAGTGTCAATAACTTTAAAAACCGCCTCCAGCGGTGGCTGTTGGAGCACTCCTTCTGTTCTATTGAGGAGTTCATGAAGTTCACTTGACAATTTTGAATGTAACAAAGTAATTTTTTATTAATTTAATTATGATTTGAATTGTATATTTATACTTACTTCTAAGTAATACAATTTAGTTTTTGACTTGTAAATTTACATATATTAAATAGTACTGTAATTATTATCTAGTATTTACAACTATACAATGTGACGTGTAAAATGGCTTTATGAATAAATGATGATTATGATTATGATGATTATGAAGATTCCTTTTCCTCTTTGAGTCGCATTCCTCATGATTGAATTTTTTTTCAGAGAATCAGACTAATCTGAACGTCCTTGGCCAACGTCTAACATCTTAGACTACAGTGGTGCTTAACATCAGGCATGCTGTAAGTCTATTGCGTGTTTAAAGTCATAGTCATTTATTCAAATCAGATATTTGATTCACATCATTAGATTAATAAAAACTTTTGAATTTCGTTATTTAAATTAAATTACAGAAAATTGTAAACGATTACTACCGCAACCTACATAATGTATCGTGACCAAACAGTTAAAGTTGTGTGCATGCGGTTTACTTTGTTGATGTGAACTTCTGTAATAATACCAAAGCATAGTTTTCTGTAAGTAGGCTAAGTTATGACAAATAAACATATATGATTGATTTGATTTGATAATAAATAAAAAAAACTAACAAAAAACAGCTTTCTTTACCTTCCCTCATATTTGTCAAGTAACCCTTTACAGAGGTAGTGATAGCCAGAGTGACGGGTGACAACAATGTTGATTGGGGATACGTTATCATGGTTTACGGCGGGTTTACGGTGTTTGCCGATTAAACGCCGTGATGGACTTATTTATAGGGCTATGGGCTACTGTGGAGATGACGTGTTGAAGAGGCATAGGCGTGTTTAAGATTGTCTAATATGTATGCTTTACTATAATAATACAATATACCCGTGCGTCCAAGCAGTAGGTAAAGGCTGGTAGGACGAACGTGAATTGCAATTCACGTCATATCCCATAATATAAGATCTATCAGATCGATCTTCAAGGTTTTTTTGGCAGTGCCTTGAATGAATAACCATAATCTGTTGACCAATTATCCCAAGAGTGATAATTTAGATAGTCTATCTTGTGCCACAGGATGATACTCATAATAAGGAACGGTTTCAATAGTTATGTACTAATAGTAATACAATTTATAAGTAGGTAGGTACTTACAAATTACTTAGACATATTTTGCATTCATATTCACTCTTATTTGCCCGATTAGATAAATTCTATTAAAACTATCGATACTAAGCCACATACTTTTTGCGAAAATATTGAACTAGTAAAAAAATCATAAGAAGATAAGTTTTCTGATTATCTTACACACGATTTCGCCTACGAGTATACTGCATCTTAATCCGTGTGAATCAGCCTAACTGTGCCTTTTGCAAACTTTGCGAAAAGAAAGCTCATCAAGCCTGCATCAAAACCGATTGAACTTTTATTCATCGTAAACAATTCTTTACCGTCCATCACATTGTAAGGAATTTAGACTTTATTACAATACGATATGGATTATTTTAGATTGTTTTTATAGAATAAATGCAGGAGTGATCATGCGAATCGAATGTTATGCCTAAATTGCGATTTACGACCACGTTTATAACATATCGGAAGGGTCGTAAAATGTTGTCACTTAAAAACAATAAAAGCATGTCCTTATTGAGATCTTCGCTAATAAAGATTTAAAGTTATGAGATGTTTTGATGTAGGATGGGTGTAGGAAGGTACAAGATAAAGGTTTATTATTATAGACTATGTGTTAACAGAATAATAAGTTATAGGTACGTATATCAGCACCGTCGCAAGATTTTCTGAAGCTCTTATTTTTAAGGAAACATGAAATACTAATCAAAAATGTTCACTTGCAGTTATATGCGATACTGGTAAATAACTCAAAGCAAACAAAACAAGTAAATAATGGTTAACATCATGCTTGCTAAGAGTATAAAAATGTATTTTTTATCATGCTTGTGCAATCTATTTTCGCATCCTAATAGAATATTCCCAACATTTCCTTCATCTACAAGCATTTATTCCTTTCTGCAGTCCCATGTTACAGTCCCGTCTGAAACTCAGCAATTCCTGAAATGTCCACCATTGACGAACGCACTTGTCGTAAAGTTTTATTATGTACACAATTTATTAGGGTTCCGTGTTTGAAGAGACGCGAACGAAATAGGTTTCGCTTTGTTCAAGTTATTCGCAGAATGAAGTGAGTCAGTCAATTTGGCGGAATTTACTGTGTTGTGATAGGGATTGTCGTATATTCGCTGTTTCGTCTTTTCTTTTACTCGATTGAATAGGAAAAGGAAGTCGATGATAGGTTTCTGCGAAGTAAAATTGTCTTTACTTTCGTTGCAAGTATACGTATGTACATAGATATTTTCAATTATGTGTTGTTAACCAAATTAGTTATTTTTCAAAGTCTACATGTTATTTTTATAAAACTCTTTTATAGATCACATAGTGACTGCTGTTTAAATTTTGAGTATTTGACGACTATTCACGCGGTTTTCAAATTTGAATTCAATCATTTTGTTATTATTTATATGAAACATGTGAGACTGTTTACAAACTTTTTTTATACTTATTCATACCATATCAAAGAAAAACATACAAATCGATGATGTCGTTGTTAAAATTATTATTCTGCAGAACCTTTCATAAACATACGCTACTTTCTTCACCATGTGAGTCCATAAAACGTCGTGCTCAGTTCCCAACGAGCCAGTGTCCGAAATAATAGTGTTTTTATTGTAATAGTATATGTATTTATTATAATAATATATGCGTTTATTGCGCCTGAAGTGGTCATCAGGAGGAAGAAAGTTGATAAGAAAGAAATTTGGAATCACATTGAATTTGGGGGAGAAAATTTGTTGACTGTACATACTTGGGATCGTTCTGCAACAAATACACTTAAAAAGATGGTTTGTTTTGTACTCTTGACAGCCCAGTCAAATCTTTGGCCAAAAACAGTTTAATATTATAATAATGCATATAAATGAATAGCTTTAAATATAAAATATCTTATTGGATTACATCTCAGTAGGCGTTATAAGATAAAAATATTGAATCTCACAATACATATGTGCGGAAGTATAGTTTCATATCATCATCATTATCTATACATAAGAGCCAAGCAGGTCCTTGCAGTATCCTCCATCTTTTTCGGTCTACAACCAAATCCTTGACCTCTCTTTGCTCATGACAACACATCAACAACAACTTATTTCTTCTCGATTGGAAAACAAACATGTAAAAGTTTCAATAACACAATGAAATCAATGATACAGAATATGATACCTACTATTTTGTCACGACTATCTTCCCAAACTTGAGCGATACATATCGACCTACATAGAGCCTAAGACAGAAAAGCTTTTTTCCCATCAGGACATTATTTACTTGGCAGATATTTCCCAGGCCGATGTTCACGTAAGACGTTATTTATGGCCAAGAGGCGGTCGTGTCCAAAAAGCTTAGTTGTGTCAAAAGTTGCGCGTTAAATCATACGCCACTATCTGGGCGGCGCAGGCCGGACACTGGCCACTAGTGTTGCCACTGTCTCCACTGTTACATGGAGCACGTTAAGAACAACGTGGTCCTTTGGGACGATTATCAACACATATATGATCGGCGGGACACATCATTTTACTCCTCATTATGACATAGGTTTTGATCTTGTGACATCACATCAAAGTCCAATCGTCCCCTGACAAATGTTAAGATGTTACTTCATTCCTGGATTGCTATATTTTACGAAAGTAGTAATGCTAAAGCATCTAGAAACATGCTAGAGTGACTATTAGATCTGCCCATTTGACACAAGCATCAATTACTTGAATAATTTTATCATTATAATGTTAGGTACAAAACTCACGATAAGAATATTACCGAGCTCATTATAAAACTATTCATATTATATTATATACATTATCTACATACTTTTTTATAAAAAAAGACCACAATGGAAACAGGTCCGGGCTAAGTGATCCGGCACAAAATGAAATATGATGACACTTTCACACATTACAATACGAATTTTTCGTGTAAATGAAAAAAAAACACTACATTTTTCTCGTCGCAAAGTTGCAAACGAATGCTCTCATTTTTGTTTTGTTTATTAAACTTAAAATACGCTTTAATGACGCGTCACATCGATTAATATAATTAGCAAATCAATTTAAATAAACTGTTTAGCTTATTAAACTTTGTTGTCATATAAAATTAAGAAAACGGCTATAGTAATGTGATATTTGACAACAATGTGCAATGTGCTGTTTCTAATAACCTTATTGATCTTATAATCTAGGGGTTGCGGGTTCGATTCCCGCGTGACACAAGTAGGTATTTATGCACTTAAAAAATATAATTACTTGTGTTGAGTCTGGTCGTTTGTATGTATAATAAGTATGTATTTACAAAAGAAAAGTATATAAGTATTATATCCGTTATCTAGTACCCACGACACAAGCGTTTGCTTAGTGTGGGGCTAGAAAGCGCTGTGTGCTATGTCCCGGAATATTTATTTATTTATTTATGTATCTTTATGTACACTTAAGATCAATGGGAATTTGAAAAAAAATAAAATTTTGACATTAATATAAATATTCCGTTGTTATCTTTTTAACTCTTGAAATAAAAGGACAAATTATGCAATAAGTTTGACGTGACTTTATAGCTCCTAAACTTATTGACTAATTTGTTCTAGTTTTGCGAAATACTGCACAAAAACAGGTCATAATTTGTAACCTAAAATGATACAGTAGCCCAAATATTCATATCCTATTTCACAACAGTACAATAATCCCGCACACAATGTCAATATATCAATTAAAAGTACACCGGACGAGCTAGGTTAATGAGATTACTATTATTTATTGTTAATTGTGATCGTAAACAACAGCTGTAGCAATTAACTTGAGATCCGATCGATTCCCATTTAATGAAGCGAAGTTATTTGACGGTGTTTTATGAAATTAGGTACTGCCCTCTGGTGTGCTGGGATGGGTCATTGCAGTATGGACGATAGATATATACTCCTTAAAAATATCGGTGATTAATTAGATCGAGAAGTATTTACAGATTTTTAAACTCAATCAAGTAATCGCTAAAAAAACAACGCTTTGTATTTTTTATTACTGGGCGATGAGTCCCTCCCAGATTATTTTATTAGGGGCTTCTATTCTCGATCATATCTCTGACTGTAATGTCTATTATCATTGGCATCTTAACACTAACAACGAAATTTTATTTAAACATTAATTAATAACGTAAAATAGATTAAACTTTTTATGTTACCTCCGGTAAAATAAAAAAAGCACTAATAAACCCCCATACTGTCCTTGCGTGTATTTCAATGGGTCGGTAAATTAGAAATGGTTGTGCCGATAGTATCAAACTACGTCTCGGCATGCGTCGCGCTGTGCTGCAAGGAATGGGAAAATTAATAGCAAATTCAATGTAAATCATGCGATTTTTGCTTATGTATTGTAAACAGGTACTTATTTATGTAGAAGAACTACTTATGTAAAAGGTCAAGAGCAAGCAAGTATTAACTTTGTTTGTTTGTGATGCCACTGTGTCTTAATTAAACTAAAAATATTTACATCTAAAGCTTCATGCTCAGCTGATGGTCTCAATAACAAAACTTCTAGTAACTTGTAATTATTATTTTGCGATTCTTTTATAAGACATGTTTTGCCGACTAGTCAGGTATTTTACAGTTAAGAATCTGGAGAAAAAATCAGAAGAATAATAGTAATCTTATGAAAAGTACTTCTACACCACTCATCACTCGCTGAAAACAGCTCAGACGTTACCACCTAGCATGTTCTAGAAATAGCAGGTTATATATATAGGTATAATAGACAGACAGACAAACGCACAGACGCGATTGATGAGCGTGTCTCGTGTCTAGCGGATGTGATCTATGGATGCAATTTGTAACGTGACGATGGAACTAGTTTTAAATATCGTATCTTATTGGCTCTAAATGTAGGTGGACAGTGTTGATAGCATCGGTTTGACTATAGCCTCTTTTAAGCTACCTATATTGATTTTTATATGAATCTAGAGATAAATTAGTATATGTTAACGTTTTAAATTTTGATAACATATTATAATACTTATTACTAAGACTTTCTTTGATTACAGTGCTTTAAAATCAGGCTGTGGTTAAACATAAGCCTATTAAGCTTAAAAAAAAAATCTTTGTTGTGATTTATTTTAATATATATTTTTTTAACTTACAAGTTATAGCAATAACAATAAATCATGTCATATTTACATTACAATTTTGGCTATATCTCACATGCTTTAAAATAGAAGTCGAATCAACAAATCCGAGTATTCTCAATAGGTATCTATCATTGTAGGAACTATCAATTAGTCATCCTCGAATAGACTTTGAATCCCGATCAAATGAGACATCATTCCCCAGTCCTCTGGATACATAAATCAATCAAAGATGAGTTCCAATTGACATGACGTCTATTCATATTGACCTCGTCATTGTCTCATTCTTACTCAGCAGAAATGTCTGAGAAAGACTTCATAATTTTTGAATGGGAGATTTGGATGCTTGATTTGCACATAAAATAAAACACAAACACTATGGTTCAAAGTGGAACTGCTGAAATACACAGTGTTGAGCGTTTGACAACAGATTACCATTTAGACAAGATTAATTGACAATTCATTCTGTCACATGTATAATACATATAAATGATTATGATTAGGTATAGATAGTTTTAAAGTACACAATATGATGTTAGTGTCATTAAAAGTATTGTCCTACTGAAGATTTAGCGCGAACTGAAATAGATAGATACTAATGTATATCTAACCTAATTTAGCATAATTACTTCATCTTAATTAGTTTGAGACATAGTGCCTAATTATTCACATTAAACGGCCCGTTCTAACTAGGAAGCACTGACGGACAGACCGACAGACCTGTCTTTGATCTATCTAACAATATTTTAAGGCAATTTGGTGTCTGAGTCTTTTGAATAAGGTTTATTTTACAATACTTAGTGAGGTGTATTTGATGGACTGTTCTGATTTTAGAATTGATTAATTTGGTCAAGAATAGTATTGTCATGATTGTTGGTGTTTGAAGTACTTTGATATGTGGACGTCATTTCAGATATTCTTGGCTATGAATGTACTCTATAACGTAGGATACACTAGTTTTAATTCGTAAAATTTTTCGTTCCTGAATTAAAACAAAATTAACTGTGGACGATGATTGTTGCTTAAATTGAAATAGTATCAATGGTTTGATCAATTTTTGTTTAAAAAAAACTGGTTTTATAAAACGCTGTAAACGTTTATTTCCTGGTACATTTAAAAGACTGAAATATTTATTTACCCCTTTATCGACCAAATTAAAAATGCCCAGCCAGATTCCAAATTTAGCAAAATGCAAAGTTCTGATAAGTTAAGATTAGGGTCTTACGGTAATTGTATAAGAAATATCGTAAAATTCTCATAAACCGCGTGTGGAGTGTAAATTTAAGGGATATTTATTGTGATAGGTCGCTTGCACTGCTCTGTCGGATTATAATACAGGCGGAGGAAGGGCAAGGTTACTGAGGAAAAGCACTTGGTAGTCTTTCTGAGACATTGGGTAAAACTATTTCCAGCATTAAGTTATTGCTTCGTGTATTTATTTCTTTTTGTAATCTCACGAGGTTTATTTTTTAAGCAAAATGTTGTCAACATGAAATTACTTAAGTTGTGAGTTGTCCTTTGATAGTTTAAAAATTTTCAGTCCGTTAACTATTTTTTTTTGACATGTGAAGCCTAGCTTTTTTAAATCCTGAAACTGTTTATAGTAGGTGCGTGAGTAAGGAATCCTATAAACACATACCTAATCGGTTCTTACTGGGTAAGCACGTTCCATCCTAGACCGTAATGATTGCTTACCATCAGACGAATTACGGTCAAACCTATTCCTTGTAAAAAAAACACATGTTTTAACTTCAACAAAGGGAAAAAAAGAGAGTGAAGTCCTCAAAAGCCTCCTCCACACTACCACTGCCTCGTATAAAACCTTATAAAAGCTACTAAATAGTCATGTTTATTCGATACTAAAAGTCGCAGGCTTTCAAAAACACCAATAAATATATCAAATGAAAAGTTTTTTTGATCTCATCATTTTAAAGGCAGATTAATGTACAACACTATAGGAAATATTTACTAGTTTCATGTATTTTTATACTTTTTACATCGTAAAACGAGAAATGTCGATCACAAATTGAATGTTTATGAAATGAGTGCTGTGAACGGATTGGTGGGGTTGGCATGGTAGGATGTGATGAATCCTCGAGAAATACGAGTAGTTCTTTTCCAGTACCGTAATGCTATGATACACTTTCGGCTTTAGTGTCGCTTCAGTGTAAAAAAAACCTATTTTCATAACTTTCAAAATGTTGATTCACTTGGTATATTTGTAATTCGGTTGTTTGTTTGGATTTTATGCTTAAATTGCTGATGATTCGATGTCAGTGATATTGATGAGTAGGAAAATTATTAAAAACATTTCCTACTTATAGAAGGAATCTCAAAAGAAAAATAAAAACACACGTCTATAATATAAATTAACAAAAAAAATATACCAATTAATTTTGCCTTTTTTAAAATCTACTGATGATAATTAAATTTCCGATCAATTCACAACTAAATTAATATTCATATTGTGAATCACCGCTTCTTGCACATGCTAAGCTTTCAGGGCGGCTTTAATCCAAATAGATATTGTCGTAAAAGTTTAATGAGTGTAGATTAGGGTTTATTTGAAATGTACTCGTACTTAAAAATACCGTTATCGGAAGTCAAATGGTTGTTAACAGGAATATATTATGGTCAAGCGTAAAGTTAATAACTTAAGTAACTTACATTTGCTAGCATAATATATGTTATACCTTGTATTGGTTTTGTGGTAATTATGTTAAGTTTATAATATTGAATCTGACTTAATAAAATTGTGTACCAACTTATTTTTCATCAGCAAGAATAATTTTATTAATCCAACAAAATTATAACATTAATTAAAAACGAATTAGAAAGAGAAGTAAACATTAATTATTCTATTAAAATAACCGAATAGATACAATACAATTGATTTCATAAGATATATAACAATTTTGAAAGTAATACTGAAAATTGTGGCGTGTTTATTTACAAACACTTTTCACAGCATCACCGTATTAAATAGTTTTCATAAATTAGGATGTAAGTTACATATTTAGCTTGTATACGACTTGCGACTAAAATGTAGCGCATAAATTCGGTCGAGGAAAAACTCGTCACTTCACAGCGAAGGTGGGAATACTATGGATGTGACTTTGAACTATTTGGGCTATTGGGACTTATTTTAGTGATACATCATCTTAATTGTCCAGTATTTACTTGTATACAGCTAAAAATATGCTCTTAGTTAGATTTTCTTATAGAGATTGTGTAGCTGTATTTAAAATATCATATATTCAATGATAATATATTCGAAATAATTTTATTTCAGTAACGGTAACCTTAATTTACTAGGTAAAAGGTTTCTGATACGTCCCGCTTGTTTCTTTACATTTAAAAAGGCCTCATCCACACTCCGCCCAACCATATCGCCATTAAACGCAATAGTTACGGGTGCAAAATTTATTGTTTTTCATCTTTGAAATCTTAGCAGAGTCAAGTTGTATAAATCATACGTTAATGCCCGGGCATTATACAAATTCAAATTTATAACCCGATAAAATTACGGAATGGCCAGAGGGTGGGGGTTGGGGGGGTGAGTAGCGCCCCTGGGGTGGTGTGATTACTAACTAGCTGTGATGCCCTTTGCCAGATGTATTGAGGAACATGTTTGACAATTTTGGCTAGGAATCAGATATTACATGTTCTGCGCAAAATGTGGATAGTTGTGATTATAATGTGACATCTTTCAGTAACCCACGATAGCTGATAGGTATGTGCCTAGGATAGTTGTGATTATAATGTGACATCTTTCAGTAACCCACGATAGCTGATAGGTTTGTGCCTAGGATAGTTGTGATTATAATGTGACATCTTTCAGTAACCCACGATAGCTGATAGGTATGTGCCTAGGATAGTTGTGATTATAATGTGACATCTTTCAGTAACCCACGATAGCTGATAGGTTTGTGCCTAGGATAGTTGTGATTATAATGTGACATCTTTCAGTAACCCACGATAGCTGATAGGTTTGTGCCTAGGATAGTTGTGATTATAATGTGACATCTTTCAGTAACCCACGATAGCTGATAGGTTTGTGCCTAGGATAGTTGTGATTATAATGTGACATCTTTCAGTAACCCACGATAGCTGATAGGTTTGTGCCTAGGATAGTTGTGATTATAATGTGACATCTTTCAGTAACCCACGATAGCTGATAGGTTTGTGCCTAGGATAGTTGTGATTATAATGTGACATCTTTCAGTAACCCACGATAGCTGATAGGTATGTGCCTAGGATAGTTGTGATTATAATGTGACATCTTTCAGTAACCCACGATAGCTGATAGGTTTGTGCCTAGGATAGTTGTGATTATAATGTGACATCTTTCAGTAACCCACGATAGCTGATAGGTATGTGCCTAGGATAGTTGTGATTATAATGTGACATCTTTCAGTAACCCACGATAGCTGATAGGTTTGTGCCGAGGATAGTTTTTTTGACACCGTAATTTACCGCTCTCATTCGATTATATTTATTTAAAATTATGTAAAACATCTATATGTTAAAGTTAAAATAGTTATCTTTAATATTAATAATGTTCATTTATCATATTTTTCTCTTATGGTGAAATACTTTATTCCAACATCTCTTTCTCTATCAAAAACAAGCAATTTATTTATTTATTCTTAATTTCTTCAATTAGGCACCTCAGTGCACTTTTGAAAGTCAATTTACATAAATTAAAAATATATAGGTATATATAAAACATATTATGTTAAATAAAGCTAGTAATCATAAAACATAAGTATATTGTCGATATTTCAATAGCTGCGGCCCTATTCCTTTATCATAATTTACTGAAAGAGATTTCGATCAAAAAGAGCCGGTTTCATAATCACAGCCAATTAAATCAGTCGATTTGATTTGTGGCGATTTGCGAGACTAAACCTCTTTTCTTTTCATTCAAGGTGAATTGGAGTTTGAATTTGGAACGATTTTCGCGCCATTGTCTACGGTTTGAAGAACAAAGGGATCAATCGGTTTGTGGTAGTTAGATAAGTACTTATCTTCTTTAGTGTAGTTTTATGCTTTATGACGTCATTGCTAAGTCAAAAATAAATCAATTTGTCTGGTTTCTAGAATGAGACATTGTAATTCAGTATCCATGTTTGGTTTGACCTGAAATTAGTATTGATTTAATTAGAACGCAAGCTTAATTTATTTCTGGATTCATATTAAAATTTATGTTTTAGTTTGCTATGTTTAAACATAAAACATATTCATCTATGTCTTCGTCCGAACATTGCTGTATAAAAAACCTTTTTTGTTTTCAAAATACATGTCAAAATGAGTACCAAACTCTTTCATTAAACCCTTTTATCTGCAGCTTTGAAACGTGCCGTATTTTAATTTGATTTACCACCGCTAGAGGGCGACGGTCACCGCATAGCCGTCTGGGGATGTATTTGTTATATTCATTTCGGATAACCGACCGGTTAGCGGCAGTCTAATGATTAGTTATGCGAGAAGTTGGCCCGTTAACGCAGATTGATGGTTATTCCGCAACCGGGCTGTGGTTTTAAATAATTAGAGGGTAAAGAGTGTTGTTGATTAATTTTAATTAAATGACAATATTGAGCGGGTTTTGGGAATGCGTTGTGGAAATATGTGATCAGTTGAAATTGTCATATATAGGATCCTAAATAAGATATAATTCGATAAATTCGATTGTATTACTGTGGCAATATAAATAATCTAATATCCAAACATACGTGTAAGACATTCTTATAGCTCTTATGGAAAATCTTAGAAGTAAATACATTTCGATTTGCAAATCAAATCATCCATTATTGCAAACCATGGATAAGTTGTACACATAATATGTTATTCAATATTTTATTCAACTATCTATATAAAGACATTCATTAACAGCTATTGATTGACTTTGATTATCACATACATATACATAACTAAACTACGCTACAGGTTTTTCTCTGCTACCATTCTGCTATTATCTATATCTTCTCCCAAGCTTACCAATTTTATTAAATCTAGCAATTTCCAGTATTTAATCTAGCGGCGAAAGCACAAGTCTTGCAGATAAGGCCGGCTGCACACTGATAAGTGTGGCACTTAGCACATGCACCGTGAGTGTACTGCTTTAGATATGCCGACATGGTTCGTACTGAAATAAATATATACTTACATATGTGTATACGTTAATCTAGCTTTTTTGTTGCCATGTGTAGGTTGCTACAAATAATAAGTGAATTTTAAATTAGAAAAGCAAAATTAATTTAAATGTTTAATGAGTTTATTTCACATATGAAAAATCTATCATGCACGTATATAATTAATAAATCGTCATCACAACACTTATATGCCTTGTTTACTTTATCTTATAACACATAACCCCTAAATCTAAAGTATGATCTACAATCCACATAATACAATACGCAGATATATTCCCGTATCGAGGCGAATGAATAAAAAAAATAACTGCCATTAACAGAAGCTTAAGAACAGTCATATATCTGTCAAAATCATACCTATTTGACAGATTTATGGGGCGAGTAACAAGGACTTATTTTTCTCGTACCAATTATAAGGCCGCGCTTACATCGCACGAGCTTACTCGGCAAGATACGCTATTGTCATGGAAAATACACAATACAGAGGTATTTGGTGCAAATAACACAGACATAAATAATTGTGGTAGGTAGTGTTACATATTTTGTCTGTATAATCATTGACAATTTTGTCTTCTAACGGATTTCTAAAAATGTACTAATTTATCAAATAGGTAATTAATTTAAACCATTTCTTACTATAAAAAAATATATAATGCTGACCATACGTTTTCAAAAATATATGTCCACTTGAAAATGAAAAGCCAATCATAGAAGGTCTTAAAATCTCTGCTCTCCTACCGACATTGGTAAATCACTGTTTTAGTCAGAATATTATTATGTCAGATTAATAATAATAATAATATTTTTTTTATTTGACCAAATTGGGATTGGGCCGCGAAGATTTATTGTCATTTTATTTTCTAGTGACTTTTTTTCTGTGTGACACCTGTCAAAATCATGACACTATAAAGAACTAAGCGCTATTTTAGCAGTATAGCTTAGCTACCCAAGAAAGGTACACACGTCACACACGAAGTTTGTCACATTTGGCGCGTATTATTGTGGTTAATCCGGCGTGGAGGAAGACGTTTGTCATTCATTGTTGACGCCACAACGTTTTTGACGCCCCAAAATGGTTGAATTTTAAACGAGTTGGACTGTTTGGTATCTTTGGTATGGCTATGACTAAAATAAAGGATTAATCTAAATATATTCATTTAACCTTTTAGCATTTGAGTTTTGATATTTGAAATAATACATTTCAATCAAACAAATATATTTTATTGTAAGTAGGAACATAAAAAAGGACATAATTAACATAAAGGTGGAAGGTAATCAGGGACATTGGGCGACCTTATCACTAAAGTGATCTCTTCCAGGTAACCTAGTTTGGACAACACTAGAGACAATCCGTAAAGCTGGCTTACATTTTAACATTTATTTATTCTTTTGTTTTTTTCTTTTTATTTTTATTGTACATTCTTTTCTTAAAATTCCTTCTCATATTAAATAAACAAAGCATTTTTTTATTATCAATTTCATATTGAATATATTTAGAAAATCCTTTACGTCTTTTTTTTTTTTTTACACTTCTGTTCATTATTATAAAATAGATACTTTTGTATTCTTATTTTTTTTTTTCTAGTCATATATAATTGTGTTTATTTATCCTAAAGCTAAGTACACAACGTATTTTTCCCGGTTCGTTTCTAACGACGTAATCGTGTAGTGGCGGTTATAAATCGCCACGTAGCGGGTTCGAGTCCCGGAAACATGCGTCTTGTTGATTTGTGACGATGGATGGCTCAAGTGGATACAGATTTTGATGGTTTCACTTTGGATATAGATTTTCGGGTGGCTTAGATGTTTACAATATTATATTTTGAATGATATTATATTTTTCTTTCACATACATAATGTTTTGATGGTTTTAAAAATATGATTTGGTTTTTCAATATAAATATTAACGTTAAGTTTTTGTTTCTTCTATTTTAGCAGAAATAACTAGAAACGAGTCCCTCGCAAACACTTTCCCATTTCTTCATAATTCAATCAAAGTTTTGACATATTTAAAGATGTGTTAGATATGAATATCTAAAACTTTTATTCCTTAAATTTGACGTGCAATTAATGTAACACTAATTGTGTCGCTAATTTATTCATACCATCTGATCCACTATAAAGCAGCCTACACACTCCTCAGTCTCCACACACACACGCATACACACACACGGCTCGGGGCATTTTTTCGCGTTAACACGTCGTGATTTATAGCTTCCTGCAGAATTAACCCGATGTACGCCAAATGTGATGTGACGCCATGCTGTGACAGTGAGTATCATACTTAATAATCAAAGTATTGGCGCCTTTCTTAGGCTGTGTTTTTGTGTAGTTTGTTTATGTACTAATCTCACGGAGATAAGTTTGAAGTGATGAAAAAACAAACATACGTCCCGATTTCACTAGGTAGGTAAATAAAAGTGAAAGTTGGTGTATGTGTATATTTACTACAGCACGCTCAAATGACTGAACTGTTTGGTGAGAAGTTAGAAACCCTGTTCTATTCAAAACTTTCTTTCTTACTGCATAAGGAAGAAAGTTCAGTAAATCAGGTAAAGCAATGAAAACTAAAATTGGGTTTATAAACACTTCTAATCTAGTGCTACGTGCTGATTTTATCATTAAAAGTAACCTCTTCAGGCAATCATATTTATTTATTTATTTTATCAATAGATTCCTCTATTATGTACTTGATACTCCTAGATCCTCCTTGCCTGGAAGAGATCGCTTTTAGCGATAAGGCCGCCATTTGTGGCATAAGATTTTTTTTTCTGGTTTTTGTTGTGTTTTATTTTATTTGTGTGTCCAATAAAGCGTTAATCTATCTATCTATCTCCTATTATATAACTTACCAAAAGAATTGTGTAGCTATTCAACGGGGTAATGCAGCCAGCATTTTTGGTACGTTGCTTTACGCGTACGCTTTTTATATTCGAAGTGTTTTTTTAATGTAATTTTGTTGTTTATTGAAGTCAAGTTAAATGCTGCATAGAGCTTTGAGAAACTATAACTTACTGAACATACAGTACTTCAACCTAATCGAATACATGTTCTGACCCTATAAAGCAGCCATGATGGCTGGCAGATGTGTTCGTCACTAAATCATCACGGCACGGACAAGTGTGTTGCCCGTGTGACGGACAGACAGAGTGTTATCATTAGTAGATGGATTTATTGGCCGGTGGGGGTGGGAGTGTAAAAATAATTGTCTTAAGTTTTAAGAATTTGAGTCATATTTCCCTCATGACTGAGGGTCGTGACTCCCCCGCAAAATTAATTCGTTAGGAGAGTTCTCTTAGTTTTCTTCGTTAGAGAGTTTTAAGAATATGATAATATTGTTAAAAATTAAACATACTAGTACTTTCACGTGCGATCACCAGAGTTTTTTTTACATGTGATAGGCTCACGCTGCTCAACTATATTTTTTTTAGTTTTTTGTTTGTCTTTCAAGTTTGAATAAGATTTAAAATTAAGCTCAAACTAGCCCCAAGTTATCTGATGCTAAGTCATGTCACGGTCTACAAATTACCTAGGTGCACCCGATTCTAGCTTTATTTGAAAATTACTTAATAATACTTTATTAATTTACTGATATTTGAATTAAATACTATACACATACCTACTAATAAGCAGGAAGCTATACAAAAATGCATCACGACTTAAATTATCAATAACAATATTTGCCAATTTGCCAATTATTTTAACCACAAAACTCACTATCATACAACCAGCTATACAGTGATAGTAATTTTTAACCCAATTTTTGTATACATTTCTTATCACTATTCAATTAGCGTAGAACCAAAGCCGGCAGCCGCATCCAAATCCAGTCGAGAGCTCTTCAAACAAACCTTACTCACAGACTTAGAACCAACATAAGTGGAGTAGGCTTCAGGTATAAATATCGCTGGAAATGACATCTACCAGTACTTTTTCATGGTTTTAATAACAAAAATGTTCACTATTTCAATAATAAAACTAGACATTGTACTTTTTAAAATTGTATCAAAGCTAAATGTTATATTGACTTATTGTAATTTGTGTAGCATATTCTATGATATAAGTAAGTTGCAACTTTACAGTATCAATAAAGATTCTTTATCTTTTATCTTTGTAAGAAGGTTCTTAATAAAATGGTGGTACTAATACTGCAGCAGTATAGCAGAGATATGTATTTTTATAAATGTTAAAAAATTACATAGTGTTATCGATATACTAGACTCTATTCACGTAAGAAGAAGAACTTTGGGCATTGTCCACATTAATTTACTTACGAACCATAGTGTTAGAGATCATAAGGCGTTTAAAGTATTATACATCTTAATTGCGAGAATTTGGTACACCCATAGATATCAGGGTACATCTTATGAATAAGAGATAGAATTATGAATAAGACATAGAATAAAATTAATTGAATAAATGACAGTTCATTGCAATTCAAATCTAGAGTAAATAGGTTTTTTCTAGGCAAGCGTGCTACATCTTAGACTATAGTGGTGCTTAACATCAGACAGGGTATAGTCAAACGTAAGCTAATTTCGAGTTTTAAAATAAATATGTATGCTCGGAAGACCACAGTGTAACTTGTGTGCTACAAACAAGTGAATTAATCAGCTAATCTAGTTAATAAGACTTACAACTAAAAAGGAGATTTTTAGTTGATAAAGCAAACATACCACATCTATTTCCCTATATCCAGGACTGTAAGAGTCGCCGACGCCGTCGCAAGCGCAGGTTTGTGTCAAGCAAAGTCAACATGGCGGCGGCGTCTTGGAAGTAGTCTCTCAGAGTAAACTAAACAGGTGGAATTGTTGTGATGTTTGAGTTCGGGTGATGAAATGAGGACTTTTTTTAGAGAGATATGGCGAAAATCTTTTAAAGTTGAGCGAAGTCGGCATCTTTTGTGTTTTTACAAAAAATATAAGTTTCAGACGCCTTCCTATACTTACGACTATAGTTTTCATGCAAACTTATTTACTTCACAACTGTTCTATGCAATGGCCTAGTGACATTTTATGTTTTTGCAAATCAAAATCAGATTTGAGTTTTTGTTCTGTTCAGACTCCATAAATAATAATAATATACATATCTACATCGATCGTAACAGAAAGCAAATTGATTCATCACATAAACCTACTTACTGGCACCCAACGTGGCTTTAGAATATGGCGCCCAACACGTGACTAAATAAACAACATTGCTTACAACAAAAATTCTTGAGTTCGCCTGAAGTTGCTCGCAATGAGCCCAATAAATTTACTTTATTTTCTCCCTCGATCGGCAAAGTATTTGATTCACCCCGCCGGAGTGATCCGCTGTTCTTTTTATTTTGTTTTTCCATGCCATTCTTTGCCCCTCCACTTGGTTAAGGAATAGCCTATAAATTTTTTGAGTGTCTCCCTTTAAGTAGGTATGTGTGTACCCAGTTATTTATTGCTTATAATTACGCTCTGTGTATAAATTTCGCCGTTTTGAGGGTAGGGTGATATTTTTTTGCGAAAGATGTTTGTTGTGTTTTAGTTCAATGTTGTATTCGTATTATGCTACAAATACTTTTGAACATAAAACTTTTTTATATGACCTAAATAAAGTGATGTGATGTATATCAGGTGAACAAAGAATAGGTAAGCTGTTAATCTACAGTTAGATTATATTAGCGAAATAATTTTTAAAACGTTTAAGTGGTTAGCAAAGCAATATTTTTGAATCAAATTTATTAATATAATAAAAGATTTTTGAATTAAATTAACCACACCACTGTATTTATTTTAGACTCTTCACGGGAAAATTCGGGATACCTCACCCTCGGACCCTGTCAGTGCCTGTCAGCAGATGTCGGCCGAGGTCGGCTAATGTCGGCAACTGTCGGCAAGTTGCGCCCACTGTCCGGCGCGACCCGCGATCCCATAAATTCTTTGGCGACGCTGACGAAGTGGTGCTCTCGTCACTTGAACTATGTCAACATTTTAGAAGCGCCCGTAGCTCAGCTAGCGGAGTCAATCGCATGCAATTACCAATATTAAGCAAAGGTCGACGCGGTCAGTACGCGGATGGGTGACCGAAAAATGGCATTGCATTTTGGGCGCTTCCGTAGGTAGGATGACATATTAAATTGTTGGTCCCGTCTGCTTGTTTAATACGGCAGTCGTTAAGCCATGTCAGAGGCCCTTAGGGTGGCTTGATAAACTCTCGACACCAGAGTTGGCCACTCTCATACGATAAGAAGAAGATGAAGATTCAATTGAAGTAGATAGATAGTAAAAGGTGATATTTTACCTAGGTGGGAAAGTATTCATTAGATTACCTCTAAATTATTGAAATCATAATAATAAACAACTACCAATGCAAACATAACAGTGCATTGCTGAAGTCATCAAATATGTATGATCAAAAGTATCACATATAGTTAGTTGCGCTCTCTTATGTCAGATTTCTCACAAAAATTACCTGAGTATACTATGTATGTGCTCGGGTGATTGATGTATATCATATTTTCAGAAAAGACAAAGATGATTTAAACACCCTACCTAAGTACACTATTGTTTCTACTCTCACATCAACTATACATATATAAGGTAAAGAGAACCTTAAGACTTAAGACACCGCAACAAACATAACTACACTTGTAAATAGACATGAGCTGACAATCCAATCATGTCCCGGTTAGTTCCATCTCCACAACGCGTCCCAAGCCAGCCCTTCCAGAGCCTTTCAGAAACATCCCGAAAAACTTTCCCTACCCACTCTCATATTCGTCAATGGCCGATTCATAAATATGCAGACGCCCGCCCCCTGATTACACTTAAATAATAAATTCAATTTGCCTTCGCAGCCATCAAATATTTTCTCGACGATAACGTTTCTGTATTTGGACGGGTGGATGCTGGATATAATGGCGTTATTTAGGGCCTTGCAATATGCTAAGATAGTAGGCTGGCGGCATTAACAAGTCAGGAGATGGTTGGGCCAAGCGAGGACAGCGACGTCTGTGGAGAAATATGTGTGGATCATTTTTTTATAGGAAATATAGGCTTATGTTTTACTATAGCATACATAAACCTACCTACCAATACAATATAGAGATACATGCAATTTTGACCCGTTAATAATAAGCTCTTTCTTTCTATAATATAATCTTCCGAACCATTAGGAACTGTCATCTCAGTTAATAAGTTCAGTTTTCCTTGTTTTTTCTCTTGCACCAAAAAATAATGAAGTAGCCTCCACTTCACCTTATTCTATAGGTACGTTGACTTCAATCATATAAATTTATTTATATTTCAATGCAGAACATTTGCATTGTTAAAATAAATAAAAAAATATAAATGACTAAACATTTGCCTACATTGTATTGCCAACACACATGTAAATACTTACCAAACCCCACTTAATCTTAAGAGTCTTTCGCAAAATAAAAAATAAAAATAATGCCTTACCAAAAACACGTTCGACTCCATAGCTCCGACGCACAATTTTTACGACATAGCTGAGGCGCTGCGCTGGCGGCCTCTTACAATTTCGCGCGGCCTTCCGTAGCGGGTGTTAAAAACACAATGAATAATTATTGACTCCAACACCCCGCGCCTGCCACTTCTTGCGCCAAACGACCGCTTAACTTTTGTTTACCAGGTGAGAAAGGATTCCTTTGTATTGAATTAACTTTTTTTGTTTTTGAAAATAGAAAAAACTTAAATTTCTTAGGAGTGGAGTAGCTATTCATATGTCTTTTTTACGTTTCATCTCGCAAATATTATAGAGGAGAGAGTTTGTGTGTGTGTGTGTGTGTTATCACCTTATTACAACATAAGTATTTTATAAAACATAATACATAATATCACGAAACATAAAACAAGGTTTCTTCTAGGCAAGCGCGCTATATCGTAGATTATAACGTTGCTTACCATCAGGCAAGTTGTACTCAAGCGTAAGCGTATATCATGTAAAAAAAACTTTAAACGTATTCGCCAATATGTCATTACCTAACTTTCATTCACAAGAATATCATTTTCCACCCCATTTGTTACGTTTCCATAGAGGACAATGTCCTCACATAAAAATAAACCATCGACATATATCACTCAAAACTCAACGCGTGAAAAATCTTTAATCTCAAGTTGCAGTCAAACCCTAAAACCGGGCATAACAGGAAACGGCCAAATAAATCAATGGCACCGGGCGATAGACAAATAAAACATGTGACAAAACAAAAAAAAGTGCACAAAATTCGCAAAAAGAATTACAAGCTATAACATGCAGTAGTGTTAATATTACAATCATTGTTTGTGTGGGATGCAAGTTTGAGCTTTATTGCTGTTGTTTTATGGGTGTTTTTGTTCGCAGATGTCGGCTGGCAGTGATTTAGTCCCTATCGGCCGTCAACCTGATTAATGTCGCCAGTAAATCAGCGGATTACGACAATGCGAGAAATGACGAGTCGCGGCAGGATCGCAAACGATGCTTGGATGTGGTGTAAGGTATAATATGCGAGCGTTATTTTTAAAGTTTTTCACTGAGGTAATTATTTGTTATGACTATCTATCTATAGCATAAAGTAGGTAAGGGTTAACAAAAAAACAATGGCAAAACAGATCAATGCATCATTAAATGTGATGCAACGGACATGAACATACTAATTGTTGCGTATATTAACAACTATCGGAAATATTACCTGGTAATAACAAAAAAACCTGGTAAAAAATTAAAGATTATTACAAAAAATAACTAAACGTTATCGGACATCAGCGTTTAATTTCAAGCTATCAATCCATAGGTATATGCGTTATCTATTTCATTAGAACATACATGTCTAAACACTTTATTATTAAGTATTAATGTACTTACACTGGTTACATAGGTAAGCTTTTTATTTATTTCTATGTGTTGATTTGTTATTCAATATTGAAAAAACATTGAAACTTAAACTGATATCTACAATGCCTTAACGCTAATAAAACGTTCTTCAAGGCACAGGCATAACTACCGCTGTCGCTTACAATTTACACCAAGAAACCTTTGTATCGAATTATTGAGTAAACACGCAGCGTAATCGCGCGATCGTTTCATTTAGAATACTAACGTAAGGGTATCGGAGAAATATCGCCAACCACCATAGAACATTTAACCATGGATTGGGTATACCAATGTAAATGCTATACAGCGGGAGAACGCTGCAAGCCTCATGTAGTTATATTGTCATTTCTAAGAGCAAGAAATTACTCAAAGAGAAAAGAAACAAAATTACTAATTTTATTTTGCTCAAACTCATATTCTTTACGAAAAATCAACTTTTGAACGGGGGCATATTATATGTAGATATTGCATAAATAAATGTATTTACTTGGAATAGAAAATACAACTGTTTGGCATTAGACAATTCAATTTTCAGGGCTTATACATTTGATTTTAAACTTTGACATTTTAAATAAGTAAGTAGTTTAAATCATTACATTTAATCACTCAATTAGATTATGTTCGTTACATTTAAGGTATTTATTTTTTATAATAACAGTACAGTCACTCTACAGCTGTTTGTTCTATGCTCATAATATGGGCACCTATCAAAGAAATATTGGCAAGAATATTTTCTAATACACGGTCGATTGCAAATAATAGGATGTGATAGAAAAATTGCTTACTATTATGCTTGTTTTACTTTGCTCCGTTGTTGACTGTAATTTATTGACTGTAACTGGATTCTGCATCTGCTTGTATAATTCACGTTAATTTGGCTCACGCAGAGTTTAATACTATTATCTCCATTAATTTGAAATACAAAAAAACAATTTGTATATTTTAATAATGTGCGGTTTTAAGTAAAAGCTAACTGACAGATTTTTTTAAGACGGCCTACTGGTTTTGTTCTGCAATTTCTACAGAAAAACCTGACGAAACGGATGTAGCTGCGTTGATAGTTCCATCTCAGTTTATTGCATGGCCATTAATTTATTTATTAAATAGATAAAAATCACACTAGTTTTATATGTTTATACTCGTATGCTCTAAAATTTGGTTTTGTCTGAAACGCAATAAAGTATTGTTAAAAATAAACAAAATCTATACCTATTTCCTAATTATCAGAAAATACTCTCCATCTTAATCAATCAAATAATTTCAGATTATGATCTGTAAAGGGCTTAAATAGCTACCAAATTGAACTTTGAATTATTGAGTCACAATTATTATCATAATTATACCTTAATAAAATGTGCGATAAAATGTATGTTCGTATTGAAAATCTACTTTAATAATCTAATACTAATACAGCAGTACTTAGAGACGATTACGCCTTTATCATTCTGAGTAGAATCATAGATTAATATTTAACATGTCAATTAGCTTATCATTTTGATTGATTTATTTATTTATTTATTTATAACGGTACACATAACAGAATGAGTTCATATATAAGCCAAATACACATTTAAAACTGGTTTTGAACCAGAACAAATTCCTCAGGTGAGTGTACACAGCTTGAACAATATGAATTTGATTAATATTTTCAAAAACCTGTGTTAGACAGAGAATACAGTACCTAACTGGTACTGTATTCTCTGTCTAACAAACATACAAACAACAACGATAAACAAGGACAACATTATTTTATTACAGACTAAATTTTATCTTACAATTAGTGATTATGCATAGCTTTTCATTAAAATAGCTAGAACATTACGCTTGAATGTGGATAACACACAATTAAATACATCCAGTGACTGATGGTGGTTCGCTAGGATACTATTGTATTGGCGACACATTCTAACTAATGGGTTGTAAAGAGATGTATTGTTTTTATAAACACTGAGAGAGAATATATTATGGGGTCTGCGAGAATTAGGGTTTATATTAACGTTGATGTTGATACAAGACAGGAGTGAGGGTGAGTCAATTTGGGCATGAATAATTTTAAATAAATATATGTAATCGGAGTATTTGCGGCGATCTTCAAGAGACATTAATTTAATTCGCTTTAATCTATTGACATAGGACCGGACTTGTCGATTCCAGCCTAGTCTGAAAAAGAGCATATTTAAACATTTAGACTGAACACGTTCAATGCGGTTTATGTGCACCTTGTAATAGGGTGACCAAATGACTTAGTTGTATTCTAGAACGCTTCGAACAAGTGAAAAATATAATGTTAGTAAACAGTAGGGGTTTTTAAAGCTTTTTGATGCTCTGGAGATAAAACCCAAAAGTTTGTTACCTCTATCTATAATGTAATCATAATGTTCACGGAAAGTTAATTTTTCGTCAAAGTATACACCCAAGTCTTTTACAACTGATTTGCGTTCTAATATGTGGTCATTGAGTTTATAATCATAGATAATTTTAAAATTTCTTTTCTTCGATTTCTTTTAGTTAATCTCCTGCATAATTGTTTTCGATTTTTTAATAATAATTGATAGTAGATTTGTGTCGGTAATTCCCAATTTGTTACGTCAATGGAATTTTTTGAAATTAATAAGTCGCTCTTTGAACCACCAACAAATAAGGAACAGTAGGTGTCCTTCGCTGCAAGGCAGAAGAACGGCGGGTGGACCAAAACATTAACGGACTGGAGACCCATGACTGCTATACAAACAGAGGTCGCCCACCAATGCAGTGGGATGACGACATTACAATAACCGCAGATAGCAGCTAGATTCAATCTGCGCAGGACCGGGACGTGAGTGGAATACAAGAAGAAAGGCCTATGCTTAGCAGTGGCCAAACAGGCTGATGATGATGATGATTTTTTTAATCACTTTGTGACTTAATCTGTCATGGTTTTGAGATGATTACCAGTAATTTCTGTATCAAATAAGTGTTTGACTGATTAGTTTTACAAACAAGTCCTCGCGCTTGAGTTATGCGCATGCACGAGATCCATTGCAACGGTCGTATAATCAAAAGAGCTTCTTGAAAAGTTTGTCTTTGTTCCTCATACTATGTTATCTTCTATTGTTGCCTAATTATTAGCCGTGGGTCGGATGACACGTTAAATTGTAGGTCCCGGCTGTTAGTCTAGTATGGCAGTCGTTAAGTCATGTCAGAGGCCCCAAGGGCGGTTTGAAAACTCTCGACACCAGAGTTGGCCACTCTTATTCGATAAGGAGAAGAAGAAGCCAATTATTTCTAACAAAAAAAGTAAAATCAAATAATGTAAGTAATTAACATAAGTCAAAGCGCAAAATTTCTAACGCTGAAAAAGAAAACATAATTGTGAAGTTAAAGAAAAACATATATTATAAAATACAATAAGAATACCTATTGCGGATTGGTACTTGTATAACATGTAATCACTTATCAAGTACATTATAAGCAGCTCAATCAAGGTATAATTGATTACACTGCAATCCGCTTCTTACTCAAAAACATTGTGTTAAGAAATTATACTTTATCTCTGTGTGATAAAGAACATGATACCGAGTAACTGTTAGAATTTGACAAGTTTTTGAGTAAGATATAATATTTTGACGCAGAGGAAGCCGCAACCGATAACATTACGGATGTGAAGAACATTCAATTAGATAATTATCATTAATTAACAGTGATATCAGGGAATCACGAGCTATCAACGTTAAATGGATTAAAATTTTGGTTGAATGTGATGATTGCATATCATGTTTGCTTGCATCGATTTACAAGTGGAACGATTCTTAAGCTCATTCAATGACCGTCATCATTAGTATCTGTACCTCTGTAATGAACCTCGTAAAAACTTTTTAAATTTTCTAGTAGAAAAAACATCGTTTTTTTCCAGGCAAGTGCACTAGAATATACTGCAAGACCATTTCACATCTGATGATTTGAGATCAAGCCTGAAACTATCTTGAAAAAATAGAAGTATCTCTTTGTAGGTACCTATACTAACCTAGTAACCACCGTAATTTTTTTGTTATCATAAAAATATTTTACCGCGACTTAAATCAATATAACCTATACCTACCTTTATCGAAAAAAAAACGCAATTGAATTACATACATTATATAAAAAGGTACCCTAGAAGTAAAAGCCAATAAATTTGCAATCAAACGCACACACAATACTGCACTCGATCAATAAATCAACAGCAATAAAATAAATAATAATCATAAAAAAGTTAAGAAACAGAATGTTCGTGTGTTCTCGGGAGCTCGCGTCACGGCGTGTAACAACTGTTATGTAATCTGTGACTGACAAGTTGATTTATGTGGTTAGGGGACGTCACATGCGACGAACTGGCAACTTCAAGAAATGACCTATAACTCGCACGAACTGTGGCGGGAAGATTTAAATGTATTTTTGTAATCACAAAATTTTGCGTTTGAATTTTTTGTAAAACTTTGATACTTACTTGCACAATGAATTGTGGATGAGTTAAGCGTTTTTAGTCAGTTAATATTTATAATATGTTGTGCGAATAGGCCTTAGGTATTTACGTATTTAAAACTTTAATCTATCAATATCTCTGAGCTGGGCGATGCAATAAAATAATCTTTTACACGATTAAAATGATGTTTACATAATATGGATTGGTACCAAGCACTGTTTTAATCTACATTACAAGATTATGAAGCACCGTAAATATTTGTAGCATATAGCCGTAGCAGCACACAGTCCAAGTGCAGTGAGAGAATTAAACATTGACTACTGTAAAATCAAAGTACTACTATACTATTACTTACTATTTATACTATTGTCACATACCTAAGTGAAATTTTAAAATTAATTTTCTGATTTTATTTAAAAGTGTATTTTTATGCCATATTGACAAAACCAAATTGCACACAATAGAATAAACAGTGGCCTTAAATTCACGATCAAAGACCCATTTATAGTCCGGATGACAACCAAACCAAGTAAATATAATACATGTACATATAAAATGTATCAGAACGCACGGTTCAATCGACTGAGCTGCCAAAAAACGACCAAATCGAACGCTCATAAAATGACTACAAAAATCTATATACCTCAGCTTTATCTCAGTCCTGCATTCACAAATGCATCTTCTTCAATAAAATCCGAGAACATTATTTATCTATTTTACGAGCAACATCAGTCGGGATTGGTGACGTAAGTCCCATGGGCTAAGACCATAAACCAGGTGTCACCTGATTGGGCACACCGCCTTAAATCCACCATTTTATTGTCTCCAAACTTTACGACACTATAAAAATCTGAGGTGACAATTGCTCTGAAAAAATGTACCACAAATTAGGTAGGTGTTGTGCTTTGTCGGTTTAGTTTTGTGGTGCAGTAAAATTTTAATGTAGCGCTATTTTGGAGTGTTTACATGAGACGATTTTATTGGCTCCAGACATTTGTTGGTTAAGTGGTTCTGGTGCTGAATTATTGCATCTGTCGTCACTCTCTTTCTTTTCAATGAACAAAGGTCACTTAAATTTCTATTTGTCTTTCTTTTCTAATTGAAACGGTCTTGTAAGCGATTATCATGATAGAAATAGCATAAAGATGAAAAAAAACAAGTTTAGAAGAGACCTGAAGTTACTTTATTATATACGATTTTTATCTGTACATGGACTGACACCGACGAACGACAGTAATAAACTAATTTGATATGTAGTAACAATAATCTGAAATATTTTGCATTCGTACGCTTATCCATATCTACCTACCACATGAATCATCATCAGTTCTAACTCAATAAATCCACTCCGTCACTGATAGCAGCCCCGCTTGCGTAAAACAAACACATACGCATAGAACAAACTAGTGGGTGCTCGCAGCTTCGCTCGCATTAAGAAGTAAAACTTACATCCTCTATTTCACTCCTTTAAAAGTGGCATTTCCAAAAATACTTTCTTAGCGGATGCTTACGTCATAACATCTACCTTCATTCCAAATTTCAGCCCAATCCGTCCAGTGGTTTGGGCTGTGCGTTGATAGATCACTATATCAGTCAGTCAGTCACCTTTAAGATTTATATATTTAGACGGTGGTGCCTGAAAATTTTCCGCATGCACCAACTTACAGCTCTTGTGTGGAATTTAAACATAATATTGGTTTATAAACATCCGCATGCCATCAGTTGTCCGCCAATCTAGATCGCAATCGCGATACAATAATAAAATCGCCCTCATAATATCGCTGCGCTGTCATCTAACTTAACGAAACATATTATACCCAAGTACAGAGCCATAAAATAGTCCAAATTACAGGACCGATATCCAAAAACAATGCCCTGATCATGCAAAAATTACAAAACGTTTTCAACCTTACTGCCGCGTAAATAGAGCTCGTTTTGAGTATGTTTCTGCGCGTATGCAACTACACAAGTGAATAAGTTTTTTCAATTAAAAAAGACTTAATTTGTTTTCAGTCGTTTACACAATTTTCGACTCTACAGCGTAGCTCCAAAGGTCCAACTTTCATCTGATCGACATTTCACTTACAACGTTGCAAAATCAAAAAGGTTATCCACGAAAATGTTAATATAATAGTTGCTTCAGTACTACGGGTTTGTTGGCGTGAAGGCATAAATCAATTTTATAGCCCCATCTAAATCAAAAGCGTTTTAATGGGAGGCCCGCGTCATATCATAGCAGAGTATGATAATTTACTGCTACTATGTGACGAATGTTAGAAATAAAGGGACCTTCTTGCCCCTCCCCCCTCTGGCGGGGCCCGTTGCCCCCGGCCCCGTCTCTATGCCCTTCATCGGTAAGGATTAGTTTTATGTCCTAAACCAGGCTCGTAAATATGTCACCCGTATCTGGAGGGAGTCATATGAGATAATTTTTGGATTTATTAAGAGTCTCGTCTTCGTGTTTGGGTCCGTGCATATTTTGTAATTAGGGAAAGTTTGGGAGGTTTTTGTGTTTGATTGTGTGTCCACGGTGCTTTGTCGTAGAAGTCGGAAGGCTGCAGTATAAAGGTTTTATTTGTATTGGTTACCTAATAGGAGGATGTCTGATGTTTGTAGGATTTGTAGGAAGAGGTTACAATTTAATATCTTGGCAACTCCTGCGATAGAAAGAAAAACATTTCAGAGCCTGTCAATATATTTTATTTTTTATTTTTTTAATTACAGAAACAAGTTAGAACATCTTTGACTGAGTTATTATCCATCACAGTAAATGTTTTGCTATGTAGTATATTAATTAGGAAATTTAATAAACCTAATTTCGTTTACCTGGAACGAATTTATTTGCTTTAGCCTCAAATAAAAAGATCTATCTTCGAAAAAAAACTTACAAAATAACATGTTTCTTAGTTTAAAAAAGTAGTAAAAGTATAATAAAAACTGACTTACTAAAACAAAATTTCGACAACCAGTCAACTTTCTACTAAAACTTCAAACAATCGTACAACCGGTGACCTCACCGTACAACATACTATAAACAACATAAAATTTATGTTAACACATAAATTTCATTAATTACATTCACCGGCTTGATTAATAGCTACTACCACGTAACGAAAATATTATATTTTAATAAATAATAGCGTGTCTTTCAATATGATATCCAATTTGGAAACAGTCTGTTATGGCGACTGGAAATATATTATTATTTTATATGCTGTGGTAGGTGAGATGTTAAGCAAATAAATACTAATTTGTAAAACGTTGAAAGTTAAATTTAGACTTTAAATATTAGAAATGTAGTCTTGACATGGCATAGGTTAATCATTTATGGTTCTAATAGTAAGCAAAACTTTTAAAACTTTTACTTATCTCTCTTACCTCTTGTTATGAACATTGTTTTTTTTGTTGCTGTAACAGGCTATCGATTTTTTACATAGAGATTGTATGGAAGACGAAATCTGTCATGACTTATGCTAACTTAACTACTTTATCAAACTTTAAAGCTGTAGCGCCCGTAACTCAGCTAGCGGAGGCAATCGCATGCGATTGGTCTGTCCTTGGATGGGTGACCGAAAAGTGTCATTCAATTTTGGGCGCCTCCGCGTAAATTGTAGGTCCAGGCTGTTTGTGTAGTACGGCAGTAGATAAGCCATGTCAGAGGCCCTTAGGGCGGCTTGATAAACCCTCGACACTCATCCTCACAGAGTTGGCCACTCTCATTCGATAAGAAGAAGAAGAAGTGTCTTTTTACAGTAAATAGTATAGCGTTTTTTTGCACTTCGCCAGATGGGAAGACATGATGGAATCGAAGATGTAAGCACGCTTGCCCAGCTTTTATTTATTTTAATAAAAGTTGTTGGTGTAAATCTTTCAAACAGCCATATTTAGTAAACGCCCAAATCGGAAATTCCGTAACTGACACTCAAATTAATTCCCAACCTTTCATTTAATCCTCGGATCTCATTCCGGCCGTGATTGACGTCATAAAACTTTGATGACAATAAAGCTTGCGTCCGCGAGAGATAGGAATCGACTCGTCATTGTGTCGATGCAGCCTGAAATAAATAATGCCGCCGCCGATTGGTGGATGGCTCTGTGGCAGAAGGTGGCAAGGAAAAAAAATACAATTTCACTTACACAAATGAATATACTTAGGTACAAAAATAACAATAATTTATACTACTATGAATAAAAATAACTTACTCAATTTTAATAAATCATTCAATCTGTAATTAATTCTTTGTTGTACTCCGAAATATGTTCGTAATGTTATATTATATTTGTGTATGATTTAAAGTCGAAATCATATGATGCTATTTTCAGCCCCTTACTAAATCAATAATATACCTATACATTCATAATTACAAACCTTCAAAAGCATCAACAAAAAATGCCATCAATATCAAACTCAACAAAATTAAAACCCATCTTCAAATCTCAAACGAATCCATTGACATATTTATTGCCTTTGATCCTCCCATGACCAAAACACAACTTCAAAACATTCGAGCCAAGGAAACCGAGACCCAATATGTCATAAACTAGACGAAACGTCAAAAATATCTCATAAATTGTCATAAAGTACATGAAAAAGGTGAAAAAAAAGTTAATTAAGCTTGCCGCGGCGTTGCATAAAGCGGGCCACAGGTATAAAATAAATCATAGGATTGTTTCATTCCATTTTATTATGGGCCGTGTGCCAGTCAAACTGAGTTTCGTACACAACTATAAAAACGTTATTTTATGGTTTTAATAACTTCAGTACTGAGCCCTAAATAATGTAAGTTATGTAGCTGGGGGGTGACTCGTCATGACCGGGATGTTTCAATTTGGATTTTTTTGATTGGATGCATACCATGCCGCTTTGTGCTGAATGGAGTCGGTTCCACTTGTTTTAGTTACCATTTTATAACAATCGATTCTAGTACATATTATTCATGTACATAGTTGTTACTTTGGTTTTCAACAGAGTATAATTTCTAGTAAGACTATTAAAATATGTGCATGAATGAAATCAATACCATCTAGTGCATACCAGTCAGATCCGTCAATCTAGACGGTATTTCAGACCCTAACGAATGTTTTCACTGTACCTACTCCAGCATTTGGTTCCAGCTAGTTAGCCTGCTTACACTATAATTTCAATAAGAAGTACGTCAGTTTTGCGAAGCCTTGCACAAACTTTTCCTAACTTATTCCGTCAACTCTGGTCCGGTGCCGTCAGTTTGGTGACAAGTGACAAATGTCGTCGGTGACGCTCCCCGGACAAATGTTACTCTGTAGGGGTGAAAAATTACCCGAATAATGCGGCTTTATTGGTAAATTAATAGTCATCATTGTCCCGGCTTTTGATCGGACAATTTTATTGAAAAAGACTGTAAGTGACAAATTGCGATTGTAAGCTGCGTTTTATTGTTGTAAGATGAAGTAGGAGCTTGGAGTTTTTAGCATGTGTTACAGTGGTGTTAGAAAGTAGGGATTAATATTTAAGGAATTGTGTATTTTGAAGTTAATAATCTAGAATTTTTAGGACTGAAAAACACATTTTTCAAGTAAAATCACTCATATATGTAAATAGTCTATGTAACTTCGGTAGGTGGGTATGCTATCTAATATTCAGACCAGGGTTTTGCTCGCATGACACTTTTTGATTATAATGTATGCCTGAGTACTTATGTGTTCTCTATACAAAAATAAGACTGTACTATTTTGTACAAATTCCATCTTTTCTATAAAACAAATCAGCATCTAGCTGGCTATAATCCCTATAGCTTACCATGTACCATCAGTCAGAACTAACATTACCGAGGCTACACCCCAAGAAAGCACTAAATAACGCCCGCCATCACCAACCACCATAACTTACCACCCTAGGGGGTGACGGGGGTGGAATAGGGGGTATTTCCATCACGAGCCGGCAAAAATACAGCCAGATTCATTATCAAGGCGATACATCAGGGGGTTGATTCATAACCGATAAATCAATGGTAGGGTAGTAATAGGCCAAATATGGTAGATTAGGGGATGGAGGCCGGATCCAACCGGCTGTTGCGAGGTTATGGAGCGGGGCTTTTTGGGAATTTGGGCTTGTCTGGATACGGACTCGAGCTTTTGGAAATATTGTGACCAGGTTCAAAGTGTGGTAAAATATATCATTGATGGTTGCTTTCTGTTTTTTTTTCATATTAAGTAAGTGGGTGTATATTGAGACAGTTATATAAAACGTTTGTGTGAAGTAAAAACAATAGTTCTATAGTTATGGTTTATATGCGCGTGAGCTTTTAATGATAGTGTGGTGTTTGTTAATGTGCATGTATATTGCAATATTATGTGTACATGACACATAAGCAAAGGCCACGCAAGTCATATTATGGATTATATTGTAAGGTTCTATGCAACCCTTATAGAATTATTTATTATAACATTAAATTAATTAAGAAATCACAGAACAATGGCACTTTCAATATTTTTGTTGTAAATTTAGATAATAAAATAGATATCTCTTCCATGTCGGTAGCGGCGCGAACGGCGGTATCTGCCATCGAGCATCGGTGATCCTTCGTCAATTGTCAGATACGACTTTATCTCAGACAAACGTCACTCAGTCGGCCATTGAATGAAATGTCACTGTCAGATAAATTCTGACAGTTTCCATTTTCAAACGCGGAATGTTTTTGGTATTTATGTCAGTTGTGTCATTGGTTTTGTCGTGATAGGTTTTAATTATGTCTTTATTAGTGGATGCTTTACTAGAGGTGCATCGGTATAAAATTAGGCTTTCTTACACTGTGGAGCGTCATACTACCTTCACATAAAAAGTCTCGATTATTCATCGTTCCGTTGTAACCTGAAAGAAAAACAGGCAGTAAGAAAAAATACAATATGTAAAAATACGCTATTAATCCCTATGACATTTATGTAATATTTAATTCATGTGATGAATGGATTACAGATATACACAAAAATCTATGCATGTATGTAGGCACTTAAAATTTTTTTGTACTTATGTATAAAAAACCAAAAATATTTAAATTGTTGGTTTTCTAGTCTCGGTCGTATTATATATTAATGGGAGTTAGAGATCCTTAAAATTAAATTTAGTATCAAACTGACGTAAAAATAAACACTGCATTAATGTTTTATTCAAATCAGATTCCATAAATTGTTTCCTAAAAATGTTAAATAACCTTTGAACTTGACATATTTCCACTAATAAATATAAAAGAACTATAAATCAGTATAAGTCTCCACTCAGACGCATAAATTCAAAATATGTTGAATAAATCATCAAACTATCATATTTAATTATCTACATTGTGATTATCAAACTCCACAATGATGCGTCAAAATCGGCGCTCTAGCTTGATATTCAAAATACTTGAAAAAACTATTCTTTTGTAAACGAAATAATAAAAACGTCAAGAAAATAGCAAGTCACTTCTCCATCATTCTGAAAGATGAAAAAAACGACAACAACAGAAGCGAAAAGTAAGAGTATACAATTTTAAACTTGTCTTTGTTGCTATATTTGGATTAGACTAGTTTTCTAACATAATGCTTTTTAAAATGTAGTTCTTACGTACGTTACGTACTATATAAATACATTTATATAATCATAAATAAATAATTATGTTTTTATTAGTTGAAATAATTTAACAAAATCAGCTGTTTTATATTTTATACTAAAAAGAAAAGTAGACAGCCATACACTTAGACGCAAAACAATGATAAAACAAGTACATTGTGTATGAATCCATTAGCACAATCCCACAATCACAAGTAAAATATGATGTACGTATTGTCACGAGGGCATCGTTCGCCCGTATCTCTATTCTACCACATTTCCAAGCTCCATTGAACTACAGTTCTTTCAAGCAGCACCCGCCTGACATTTGTCAATCATCCCTCGCAACTGTCAGCTGTCAATGACAATTAATGGCGTCCCATACAAAGTTTTATGGCTTTTATTACCCGAATTGTATGAGGAAATGATTAATGCAATCGCTAATGCAAATCCTGCACCGACGAGCACGATTCCTTGTCATTGTATAAATTGTATTTTACGTAGTTTTGTATAAAATTGATTTATTAGACGTTGTAGTTGTGCCGTTTTTGCTAACGACCGTGGGCGGTGGAGCTATGTTAATGTGATGGGGATTTTTGGGAATTTCCCGTAATTGACGGCTTTTGTTGAGTTGTAATTAATGTCGCAGTTTGGCGTCAGATAGAAGATATAAGTGCTAGATAGAGACGGCACGACACAGTGTTCTTTAAAAACAAGAAACATTGAACGTGAAATTGTAGAAAACAAGATAAGCTGGACAATTATGTAAGCCAATGTGTTTATGTACATAGGTAAGAAATTACAGTATTTTGTGATATCTATGATTTGGTCGATTCGGTTTGTTTTAAATGAAGCTATAGACATAAAACCTTCAATATCAAAAGATAGGGTCTACTAAGACTATAGAAACAAGACTACATGCGAAATCTATAGAAATCTACGAGGACAAGCTCGTGAGTGTAAATTAATCTTTGCCAGTCAACTGGTAGCATTAAAATTTAGCTAGGCGATCCATATATTATAGTCACACAGAGATAAGAGATTGCAGGCTCACCGTACAAAACATTATTTACGGCGCAAAACAACAAAAAAAATTACAAACAGCTATAGTTTTATGTGTGAAAGTACATATTGTATGAAACAGTGAATGGTCTCGATAAGACATGAATGAGCGGAGTCGGAGGCAGCCATGTGTTCATTATTCATATCGATTTCGGGATCTCAGTGCGCTGTCCCATTTAATAATACAATACGGTGTAAGGTATAAGCGGGTAATTTGAATGATTTGTTAAATTAAATATCACTTAACATGCCTATTTAACAGGTTGCTGGAAATTTATTTTTAATCATGCTACCGTTTTTTTAAAAGACAATAAAAGCTTCTCAGATATGAGTAAATTAGCGGAGATATTTACGTAGTGATCTGCAATCAATGTATCCATGCTATTTTTTTAAAGTGAAATAGATTTTGAATTGTGATTTACTTGGGTACATAGTTTCTTTAATAACTTGTGAGTCCTGTACAGAAAGTCACTACAAAGATACTTTTACAAACCAGTCTGTAAACACAGACGAACTTTCTACTTCCAAGCACTACAAACGCTATAATGTTATCATTTACGCCTCTCAGTGTCACAATTTCATTACGGTGAGAACGTCGGCGCCAGTCACTGTCACGTCACCGTCGCGTCAACGTCACGTCACCGTCATGTCACTGTCACGTCGCCGTCATTTACCTGCCACCGGCGCGAGTGACAGTTCGTTAATTAGACTGTAACATAACGCTTTTGTTGTGCTCTGCAGTTAATTTGGCTTTTTGTTTCTGAAGATTATTTTTTTAGGGGAAAATGGGCTTGGAAACTGTTACTTTACAAATATAAAAACTAGATCGCACTGCGACGCTATCTGTATTAGTTATAATTTATATCAGGATAAGAAGTAGTCTAATCCAGCAGTAGTTTATCTAGGGTCTACTTTAATATCAAATAAAATTCCAATCAATACACTATTTTAATAAGCCTTGATAACATTAGTCTGATTTTATCTTAATGCGGTGCGGCGTAACAGAGGATAAACATCAACAAAATTATTTTTCTCTACGAGTTGTATACAGATGGAATATATTTTAAACCTGACCTGTGACTGTTATGAAGAAAGATATATAGTTGTATGAAGTTGAATAGATTGTAAAACATGACCGGTGACTATTAAAAAAGAATGAAAAGAAATGGAAAGTTTCAAGACCTGGGAACTCTGGCAAGTGACTGATATTCAAACATATAATTTTAAAACCTGGCAAGGGTCTAATATTCACATAATATAGTTTTGAGACCTGGCAAGTCACTGATATACCGATATATAGTTTTTAAGACCTGGCAAGTGGTTGAACTGGTTATGAAGTGCCGCAGCTGCGTCGAGGACCTATCCCAATAGATAGGCAATACGCATCAAGCACTCGAGCCGCCTTTGAACTCCCCGACTAACCTTGACATGTGCATGACATCATGTGGCCATGGAACTGTGTTGGTCAGGACGAGGAGTTGGATCGATGGGAAAGTTTTATTTTACTACGATTGATTGATGTCCTGAAAAATAATGTTCATGTGGAAAAATATAGACCTGCATTGCTGCATAGTATTCGTCTTCTATAGTAGATTCTAGTTACTAGAAAGTAAGTACTTCGGTTAAAATAATACCTGAAAAAAAAGAAAATGAGGAAAATGGCTAAACATCGCAATAGACAGAAAGTTTAAAGGTGGTGGTAATTATACAACATAAATATGTACATCTATATATTGTTGAGACATTGCTTGGCTTCGATAGTTCTAGGGTAAATACAAAAAAAACGTTTTTTAATTTCAAGCAAAAATTAAAGAATTTTAAGTGCCCCTCTTTTTGTGCTGTAGTTAGATATAGTATGTTTAGTTTTTCTTCCCTTGGTTTTATTTATTAAGTATTATTTGTAAATAGAGTTTCAAATAGCCATAAAATAATGAATTCCATGTAGACTAGACCTAAGACTGAGATTTAATTTTTAAAGTAATAATTGTCATGTAACATACAATGCCTTCCACCGAATATAGGAACCAATATATTTTATAAGATTTAATTAAAACATTAGTCTAATTTATAAGGAATACTTTTTTAGACTAATTTATTAATTTTGTAACTATACATCGTTCTCGTGGCGTCCATATTTAATTGTACTAATTTTAAGAATAACTTTTACCGATTACTTTTTATCTCTTTTAATGAATAAACTTAAACATATCGTTAGGTAAATTTAGCACTTCCAAGTCCACGTCTTAATTAGTCATACCCATCACTTGCTACAAGTCAACTCGTGTTATTATAGAATCGATCGCTCCCACGACGTGCTCGTCTATGCATCGTGTGTGTGTGTAAGTCTCTCTGTGTGTGTTGTGTATGTTTTTGTCGTCGCCACCACTTGTGCTTGTTAAGCGCCCTTCAGGAGGTTAGTATTAGTGTGGATATAACATATAATGGACGACTTGTGGTTATGAAAAATGTATTAAATCTGAGGTGAATAATATTTGTTTTACTAATCAGTATTAATTAAGTACTTATAAAATAAAACGATCTAAAATTTAAATATATTATAGTATAATAATAGGCTATTTCGAAAGATTTTCCAAGCACCTTATAATTTTGAAGTTTTACATATATTTTATGTTGTTATTTTTGTCGATAAAAACCCTGATCATTATACAACAAGCAATGAAACATATTTTTGCTTCAGTATTATTCTATGCTACAATTTACCCAACCCGCCCGTCTTATCCACACTACCATCCCGCCACACGCACAAGTTCACTTGTTTCTGACAATTGATTTATGTCAGTCAAGGCTCGTCAGTGCGGCGGCTGTACCTTGCACTTACACTGTGGCCTTCTTAGGGTTCCTTATGTTAAAACAATATATACGTACGTTCTATCAAAGTAGCTTCAAAATTTAAAAAAAATATAGTTGAAGACCAAAAGCAGCTACAAAGTTTTATTTTTAATTGCAGTTCGTTTTGGTAATCTCCAATTTCAAATCTGTTGTTTTGCTGTCAGGGGCGCACGTCGTTGTGTTATAATATATATCATATGTTAATGTTTCACAAACTTATTAAAAAAATGACCTTATACATGTACTTTGAAAAGCTTATTCCGAGATATGAACATCCAGATCTAAATTTGACTTATTTTTTGTCCTATACTGACTGTGATATAATCTGTATTGCTTTCTGAGTAACACTCCCAAATGCGAAGCCTGCGCTGGCGTATCTGTGATCGACTGAGTCAACACAGATCAACGAGTGAAGAACTAACACTGAAGATGTAACATTATCAATATGTAACTAATACTGTTTTCACTCACGTGTAATTTCGCGTATGTTGTTTACGCGTTTCGGGTGTAATGACACCCAACTTCTGTACGTACGTTCTGGGACCGTGGCAGCGCGCAGAAATTACACGTGAGTGAAAACCGTATTAGTTACATATTGATAAGAAGAAAGTCTCACGAAACTTTAAATAATAAGATGGCACATTGATATCATACTAGGAAAATTAGAACTTCATTATCTTGAAAGATATTTGAACGGATTATTTTCAAACTAAATCAATAACAGATTAGGTGACTAAGGCCACGTTTTTTGTAAATAATAGTGTGGATTGACGCAGTTACATAGATAAAATAATAGTTTGATAACGATGAGATGTGATAGTAAAATAGGATTAGCATTTTTACACGCCCGAGCAAATTATCCATCAATTTTATAGTACCCCAAGTATCATTGATTGATTATATTGGCGATACTAAGTACTAGATTGATAGCTTCAATTTGTAAGATTAAAACGGAGAAGATAACGGTTTATTGTAAGAATATTACGAAAAACACGGATATGATTTGGGGAATTATTATGTTGCACGCTCCTTCTGTAAAAGTTGATAATCTGGGAACAAAAACATGGAAATCCCGGCAAGGAAAGCAATTCATCAAAGACCAAAAATAGAAAAACAGAAACCCCGTGTTTGCGGGAGTGCTTTTGGCAAAAAAATAAACTTTCAATAAATAGATACTTTTTGTTTTTGAAGTTAATTGTTCACATATGTGTGTGAACGTGTTGGTCGTAAAAATGAAGATTAGTTATGATTTACGACCAATTGATAACGCTAAAAGGTATGTGAGAAACTTTGACGACTTCAAAATTGAACGTGAGAGATAACTAATAGTTATCTAGAACTATACCTATAGGTAATTTGGTGTAAGTATTTCCAGACTGGATAATATATTGTTGCTGTTATTACAGGAAACATAGCTATAAGTACTAATAGCGCCACAGTATTATCCGTGTTAATCTGGGCTAAAAACCCAGTTTTAAACCCTTTTTAATCCATTATCTAAACAATCTTTAACAAAAATTCCATCAAAATCGGTTTAGACATTTGGGCATGAAGTCGAAAGAAACAAAATCTCGAAATTACATTTTTATTATAAAGTACATAGTATAATTATGTGATATAATTATCTGGATTTTTTTAAATTAATTTGTTTAAAGTTTTGTGTTCCTAGTATGAGCCAAGTTGCTAAAAAAATAATAATTATATATATATAAATAAATAAATAAATATTCCGGGACATTGCACACAGCGCCATCTAGCCCCACACTAAGCAAACGCTTGTGTCGTGGGTACTAGATAACGGATATAATACTTATATACATTTTTTTTTGTAAATACATAAGTACTTATTATACATACAAACGACCAGACCCAACACAAGTAATCATATTTTTTTTAAGTACATAAATACTTGTGTCATGTGGGAATCGAACCCGCGACCTCTAGATTAGAAGGCAGAGCCATTTGCCATTACCAACTAAGCTAACAGGCCAGCCAATATACCATCTGAAAGATAAACTAATGCGTTTTATGCCTTCTTGATTGTACATGTATGTATATTTATTTAACTTAATTTACATGTTATAGAAAATAGATCACATACATATTTTGATTATGAGTTTTCTAAAATGATATCTACTAGATATTTTTTTAATAAGCAGCAGTCAGCAGGTTGTTTTCATTGACACCCTTTGTTATAAAAATGAAATAATACATGAATAACTACAAATATGAAATGTTCAATTCGCCTTGTTTTCTGATAGACTTGTTTTTTTTGTAATATTGTTCATTTTGGTATTTTTTTTATACTTTTACTTCTTACTATTAAGACATAGATATGAACACATTTGTGAGATCGATCGCCCAGAAAATGAAACTAAAAGAGTTGAGAGTCACCATCGTAATGGTCCTCTGCTTACTTACTTACTAAACAAATCACCAACTTATATGGTACACGGAAGGAGATGAAGCGGGTTGGCTAGGAAGTGGGAATAAATGTACCAGTTATTTATATAAAAAGTACTGTAATGAATAAATGGTATAGAATCTTTTATTAGCTATAATAAATAGAGTTATATCTTAATTGCGATAACTCCGAATCAGAAAATCATGTAACAGTTATGATATTTAATGTTTTGTATATTGTCTATACGTAAACAAACGCATTTAAAAAAAAAGACATTTTAGTAGTTGTAAAAGGCGAATAAATTTAACTGGTAAATTACGAGCATTATTTTGTGTTTTACTACAATTAGCCCTTCTTGTTAAGTATTGAACAACGCTTATTTACAAAGACCTATATTTAGAAATAAAAGAAATTATTATGTTTCTTCTTCTTTCTCTTTACTCTATCCTTTCTTATTATTATTTTGATAAAATCCTAACCCTCCATCGCTCGCGCCTCGGTCCACCAGAACCCACCCCGCTTTCGTGCACACGTCAGTCACGACCCATCAATCACTGTTCAAAGCGACTGTACCACTCATATTTCAGATCCTCCCTTCATACACCTTCGCCCTTATACCCTACACCATAGAATTGAAATTCCAACAGAAATGAGGGTACTTTTTCAATCGATTAAGTGCTGTACCAGCTAATGAGTTGAACGGTCATGACGTCACGAGGTATGGTTATGAAAGGTGGAATTAAACTTGTGTTTTGAGGAATGGGGTCTGTATTGTTGCGATTTGGGAAGGATTTTAGTTTGGAGTGGTCTAATACTAGTGAAGCTGACTCATCACTTTTGTCAACATTTTGGTAGTGGTGTTGAGGAACCGTGTCAGTATACTTTTGTGCCAGTTTTTAAATCAGAGTCTTATTTTGTGTGGCTATAGTCAAATAGCTGACTGTTGTTTATTATAATATTATACTTTAGTATTAAGAAAATCTATGCACATTACTATGATTGCTCTGTCAGCATTTGATTATTGTAAAACAATCAAGCAAGAATTTATTTATTTATTTATTATTTATTAAATTTATTTTATTTATTTATCAATTATAGAGAACTGTTAGTGTTAACCGGGTAAGATGTATATGTTTAAGTGTTTTATTAAACCTGACTTGTATCTTAGAGATATTAAAATTTATCAATACAGCATTGTAAACAACCTGCCATTTTATTTTCCTCAAAACGGTAGATTTGATTCCATTAAACACAATTATTACATTTCAGAAACCGAATATAAAATAGAAGTATATTTCTACAAACTGTACAGCGACGCTCACGTTCGTGTCACTTGTACTGACATTGATTGACACGCGATTGACAGCTCTCTCTATATTTTGTATTTTTTTCTATTTCGTACTCAGTTCAAATAATAAAGCGTTACGGGGTTTAATATAAATGCTATTTTTATGATGTTTTTAGAGATTGTTGCTGCTTTTTGTTATGTCATGGTGCACACTATTAATAGTACTATTGTAGTAAAAAAAAAATATGTTTGGGGTTAGCTGCCGAAATTGATAGTATTAATTTTACTATAATGTATTACTATTTCAATATAAATATAATTATGTTAAACAAATGTGAACCTCATACAATTAATCATTTACTCAGTAGTCACAGATACGATATAATCTTAACATAGAGATTAGAAAATCTCATTATCAACGTTTGCTACCTACGATGAATGAGGATAAAAGTTACTCATTATAATGAATTAATGCAATTACAATTTGTCTTCAGCTAAAACTAAATGAAGACGTCTCAAAATACCCCACTCGTCCCTAATTAGAAACCATCAAACACTAACCTACCGCACTCGCAAAACGTCAAAAACGTCCCGGTCTAAAATACCCCGGTATTTCATGCAACCCGTCAATGTCACTCACCGTGTCAGCTGATTTATAGACGCGCGTATTTATAGGTGGGTCTTGCAGACCCCAGGCGGAAGCGGTTGCGATCTGTCATCGTCACAGCCCGTGGAGGGTTAAGTCTGGACGATGACTGACGAGTTTTTATTTTGAATAATAGTTGTGTTAGGTTTGAAGTGGAAAGTGAGATGCATTACTCGTTATACAAGAACGTCTATCTGGTAAAATAATCTAGTTTTCCTCTAGTCTAATGCCATTAGTGTAAACTGACGTTTATTAGGTAAACAGGCAATACTGTACACGATTAGATACCAAAATCAACGTAATAACAAACTATACAATAATAAGAAAATAAAATTAATAAAAGTCAAAGTATTATAAGTCCTTCAAAAACAATATTGCATCTGACTGCAAAAGAAACAGTCTCCATTCCAAGGGACATGGAATTGGCTGACAAATGCAGGGGCGGAGAGACATCCGTCCACTTATTAGGGAAGTGAGGAGGAGAAAGCTTGGGATCTATCATATAATGATAACCACGATATCATATTATGATCTAAAATATATGATAACCGACATAGCACGGGTGTACAGTTTATAGGGTTAGTATCTAAGACTAATGTAATAAAATAAATAAATTTGTAAATTTGTTTTTCTTACTATTATTCTTTATAGCACGGTCTCAATGGAAAGAAAAGTCAAATTTTCACAATTGCATATTGCAAAACTTTCCATAGTCCAATTTTACATGTATGCTATGTGGCTGAAACACCACACAGATAATTCTTTAGACAAGTTGTAATTGTAAACTGACGCCAAAACTAGAAGTGTTTTATTTATATTACTATTGACATTTTGTGATCCTTAATAGAGAAGGAGCTGGTTTCCGAGACACAGATAATTGTCTAGTTCGGAAGCCAGAGACTTGAAACATTTTGTGTCTTGTGTATATTTTTGTCAATAAAGAACTGATTGATTGATTGATTGTTTTATGTTATAAGTGTCCTCATGTATCTGTTTGTCTGTCTGTGGCATCATAAATCACAAACTTTTGACAATATCTATAGCAGCAGCCTTATTAATTCTTCAGGTACGCACTGAAAATGTAACAGCCAGGCCCATAGATGTTAAGAAAATTATAAACGAAAATCTATTTAAAGGACGGAAACTAGCTTAACTGTAAAAGTCACTCCTCATCATTTATTGCTCACTGAGTGATTCACTCGACGTCAGGTTGCGGGCTCCCATCACTCAGCTGTCAACTGATAGCGGAGTCCATTGTTTTCTATTTAGCAGCGACCTGGACCTGTGACTCAGATCTATTGCTTGCTCTAAACCAGGCATAGTGCTAACTATAGTTAAATATGGTTTAGTGTTTGACTGTTTAAAATATACCAAAAAAGTAAGTATGTATCAATAATATGGCCTGTAAGGGCTTAAGGTTGTGTAGTATTTTAACGTAAGCGCATAAAACATAAAAAAAAATTTTATTCAGTTAAAAAAGGAACGCTCATTTCTAACTCGTATAAATCGTTCAAATATACGAGTATCATATCAACTAAAAATAATGGCAAAAAAACACAAAAATACTGTGACATATTTACCATACTAAAAGATATTTGCAGCAACTGGTATTGAACAGACACGCTGGGGAATGTAGCCTTAGAGAAAACACATAAAGGTAACAGTACAATAAATATAAATGTACAATAGATTGAAATGATGATGATGAAAACCTATAACTTTGTTCTACTCACATCCTCAAAAACACGCTGTCTCAGCCAAAACATACCTACAACGTCACTCCAAAACAAATGCACATCGCCATCTGTCCCTCCTGATGGATGGCGGGACATGTGTCCATTATCGCCCGGATCGGGACAAAGACGGGACTAAAAACGGGACTACACGGTCATTAATCAAATTATATGCGATTTCGCTGCAATAAATTTGCACGGCGATAAATTTTTCAGTTTTTGAATGGCTTGTTTGGTTATGGAGGTTGTGTGATAGAAAACGTGTTTTATAGTAGAATGTTCAGTTGTTTGTCACTTTCTAGCTTCTGTTTGAAATATAAAATACCAAATACATACTGTTTACAACCTACCTGATACCTTCTTCCGAAATCATAAAACATATTCAATGTTATTTCCATATTTAAATACCATAAGTATGAGTAAATTAAGAAATTAACATTACTCATTATATGCAAAACTCACTGCACTCACTATATTCAAAACAAAATTGAAATTGTTACTTTTAAGTAACACTATCTACTCAGTAGATGAGTTTTTAATATGTAAATATTAATTATACAAATTTATATGACATTGACCTGTATATTGTCATTTCTTAATAAATAATTTGTAATTGTATTTGCACTTCTTTATTTTTTTATTCATATTCGAATACATACAATTTTCCAAAAAAAAAACGTGTGCCCTGAGGTATTGGGGCGTAGCAAGGGACAAGGGCTAGGCTTTATGCTAGCCAGTGTCTTCGCAAATTTTGCTTACATCTAATAGTCTACTATATTTATATCTTATGATATTTTTAAAACAAACTTAACATAAAATACATTTTATAATAAAACTTTTCTTCATAGAAAAACGAATGCACCTGCATCTGACCCGTATTGTCCTCTCCACGCGTTGACTTGACAATGACTGATAGATTGACTGGCCTGTTACTCCTGTTAGCTTAGTTGGTAGTGACTCTGCCTTCTAATCTAGGGTTGCGGGTTCGATTCCCGCATGACATCAGTATTTATGATTTTTAAATTTGTAATTTATTGTATTGAGACTAAGCGTTTGCTTAGTGTGGCGCTAGATGACGCTGTGTGCAATGTCCCTTATATTTAATTATTTACTCAAAGAAGAACCCCAGCGGGTCGGTGCGACATCATGCCAAATCAAAGATGAAGCCATATAATTATATTGGTACATGCTTATACGATATTACCATTGTATGAAATTTGAATCAAAGGGGTAAATCTTTGAAACAATAAAACCCCTATTTCTTAGTATAACCATTAATATGTTAAATCTAACTTATTTTTTAAATAATTTATATTGTAATTCAGTAGGTTTGTGAGTAGCATTATCTGATAATTGTTGTATTGTTGGTCTATTTATTCCGATTTCACGGTGCAAGGAAGATTCTTAGAAGACAGCTCGTAGTTACTTAAACATTCAGTATGATAATAGATGGGTAAGTACAAACACGTCAGTCTACAAGTCGAGAGTAAACCGGTTTCTTCTAGGCAAGCGCGCTAGACCGTAGACTATAACGTTGCTTACCATCAGGCAAGTTGTAGTCAAGCGTAAGCCTATATCATGTAAAAAAAAACGTAGAGTGACATGTAAGAATTTATTTATCAATATATAACTTTGACTTTTGACTTTGACATAGGCTTCTTTTCGTACCGAAACAGTGCGAGTAAAGGCGTGGACATCAGCTAGTTATATATTTATTTAAATACTCAATCTGATCTTGGTCTGATAATTCTACATTATTTATAGATCAGACAAAGGGGTCATGTATTATAACCTCATAATTTAAAACTGAATTTTAATGCCACTGGATCTACAACTTTCTGACTGGTTTCATCTGAATGACTCAAAAACTACTAGTTTATGTCAAAACTACTGTTGATTTAGTGGTTTTTGTTTAAAATAATATCATCAACATAAATTTATAGATTTACTTCAAAAAATTTTGGCAGCAGATGAAGCAAATTTTGTTTTTATTTAATTAGTCTACTAATTCCCTTTTTAAAGCATACGATTACCAAAAAAATTATAATCTTGGTGATAAGCTTAGACATAACGTTATCAGTACGGTGTTTTTCTTTACTTATGTAATAACATAAATCCTTTATTATAACAAAATCATATTATCATTAATTTATCAATTACGCGTCCCTTTCAGAAGTTACCAAATAACATCACCTTGCTGAAAGAAATATTCCAAATTTTACTATTTTGATTCCGCCAGTCCAGAGTTATATAAAATTATATTATGTAGAATGATGTACAGCATACATTAATGTACACAATAAATACGCTGCTGGACCATACAAAACATGAGGCACAAAAACCTCCTGACCCATAAATCAATAGCAGAGATCCCTCCTCCTTCGATTAACAACAGTGCCACAAACCGACATAAATAAATTTAAAACAGAACTGTAATTAAACAACAAAACAACAAGAAATTATTCCCGGCCCATAAAAACATGATTAACGGTGGATGGAATGATAAATCATTCATCAAACTATCCATCTCGAGCCGCCGTAAATTTTTTCAATGACGCCCTGCTATTTTACTGTTAGTACTCTAGTTGCATACAAATTTGTTTGTTTTGTATAAAATTGTCCAAAGTTAGCCTACCGTTTGTTTTTCATACGATACTACGTATCATAGTGTTTTTGATAATGAGGCGGATGTCTGTACTGACTTGACAATGACATGTAGAAAATGTATACCTACACACCGTCCTGAAACACAATGAATTTGCAATCACCTGTGAGTACATACAACTTAATTATGATATGTGGTCCGCGAACCAAATAATGAAATCAGTATTTTTATAAACATTCTTATCTGTTGTACCAAGTGACGTTAGTGGAAAACTGTCACCGGTATTGATAAACAAGAAAATATTTTGTACACAAAATGATTATTACGTTTTAATTTTTCACAGCCAAATTGAGAAAAATATGATTATGTCAAATTATTCCATAACTAAGTAAACATAACATAACATACCCATAATTTGCACGAACCTCAACCAAACCCTTGTACTATCAGCCCCGCTTTAATTTGATGTCATGAAACAAAACGTCATTTTAATTAGGCTGGTGTTTGAGTGACGAGCGGTAGCGGGTAGCCGCGCGACTAGGCCGCGAGGGTACGATGGAGATATACGGGATAGGATTCTTAAAAGATAAAATAGATAAAATAAAATAGCCTTTATTTCCCTCGTTCTTTATAAAATTACATTTCATTCACTTCTTAATTAGGTTGTTTCAAATTCTGTTTAATATTGAATTTTAATTATGAAGATTTTTATAGTTGATATTAGGGCACCCAAAAGCGGGTAAAGGCCTCCTCCTTGCTGGCCCAGGCGTTGCGGTCCTGGGCTAGTCTGGTCCACGTGACTCCAGCCACCTCCACGATGTCGTCTCTCCACCTCTTCTTCTGTCGGCCGCGCGTGCGCGTGGCGTCCCGCGGGCACCAGTGCACGATGCGCTCGCTCCATCTGCCGTCGGTAGAGCGGGCTAGGTGTCCCGCCCACTTCCATTTTAAGCGGCACAACATCGTCACTGCTTCTATAACTTTGGTCCGCTGTCTTATTTCTGTGTTCCTTACTTTGTCCATGAGGGTGAGTCCAAGCATAGAACGCTCGGCTGCTCTTTGGAACTTGGCAATTTTGTCAACAGAGTCTTGTGTTAGCGCCCATGTTTGGCATCCATACAGCAAAGAAGGCAGGATTGTATTGTCCATTAGTCGTTTTTTCAAGTATATAGGCATACGGCTCTTGAAGACATCCTTGTTAGCCCAGTATTTTCTCCATGCTGTGGCTATCCTTCTGTCAATTTCTTTGCTATCTGCATCTTGAAAGGAAATAATACGTCCCAGGTATATGTATTCGCTTACATACTCGATGAATGTGTCTTGAAGTTTTATAGGAGTCTGAGTACCGTTTGTCATTATTTTTGTTTTAGAAAGGTTCATATGAAGACCAATATTTTTGCTCTCGCTATCCAATTTATTCAGCATATGCTCTAGGATTTCCGGTGTTTCAGCCATGATTATAATATCATCCGCAAACCGTAGATGTGTGAGCTTCTCTCCGTTTATGTTCAAACCATACATAGACCAATCAAGTTTGCGGAACATGGACTCTAAGATGGCTGCAAACATTTTTGGGGACACTGGATCCCCTTGTTTTACTCCTCTTTTTATGTTAAACGGTGGTCCAATGGCTTCTGTTCTTATTTTTGCCTTATATCTGCTGTATATTATTCTGAGTAAAGATATGTATTTATTATTTATACCTTGCTCTCTCAAACTTATCCATAAATGATTGTGTGATATAGAGTCAAAAGCTTTGGTATAATCGACGTAAGCCAGATATAGAATTTTGTTATACTCTTTGCATCGCTCTATACATTGCATGAGTGTAAACATATGGTCGACCGTAGAGTACCCTGTTCTAAAGCCAGCTTGCTCACGGGGCTGTTGTTCGTCTAACGCTCTGGTGACTCTATATAGTATTATAGACGAAAACAATTTGTAGAGAGTCGGCAATAGACTTATAGGTCTGTAGTTATCCATATTTTTAGCGTCCCCCTTTTTGTATAATAGAGTTATAATAGAGTACTCCCAGTCCGTTGGGATCTCTTCTGTTTCGATGATTTGGTTAAACAGAATTGTTAGTGGAGATACTAATGGTTCTAGCATAGCCTGAATTGTGTCATTAGTAACACCGTCTTCGCCAGGAGCCTTATTTCTTTTTAAACGGCGAATTGCTCGCTCTACCTCCGAATTCAGAAGGGGCGGTATTGTTTCGTCATTTCCTTCGCTTGTGAAGTATGATATGCTCTCTTTATCGTGATAGGATTCTTACCAGATCAATAAAACTTATCAGAATATTAAAAATATGGATCGCTTAAGTACTAAGACAGCATTTTGCGAATTTCCAAAAGTTGTTGCATGAAAATTGTTACAAAAGACATACTTATTTTTTTTTATGAAAAAAACTACCTATCTACTTACAAAAACCAATTTACTGTGACAACAAACATCACGTAAACTTTAAATAAAAAATCTAGCGTTTCTCTTCATAGTGCTCATAATTGCGAAATAAATATGTCAAGTGTCTATTACCGGAAGCTTTAAAAATGTAACAATTCAATAACCATGTTGTGTAAGTCGGTCGTGGATCTTAACTCGACGTCGCAGTTTGTTGTTGAACGTTCTGCATGTCTGGGTTTTTTTTTCATTTTTCGTCATATCGTGTGTTCTACCTATGTAAACATTTCACTACAATTAAACTAAATCAAATCAATTTTTTGTTGATGTTTGTTTAAACATATTTCATTTGCCATGAAATAGTCTAGATTTGATCCAGGCGAATCCTTGCTCCATGCCTATCTACCTATTTAACGTGAAAACTTTCATTATTTTCATTTCATTTCATTATTTTGTGAATCCGGTTACTATATCGACCTACTAATTTATGTAAGTACTTATTAAATATTTGTTTTAATTATCCAATCAATTATTTAAATACTTTTATCTTTGTAGATAGCAAACAGAAGCATTATTTATTTAAAATTTGTATCCAGCGAATAAAATTTGTAAAATAAAATAAAAACAACTCATCCTTGTAATTCTCATCCCTGCATTACTCTCCCGTATATCCCCTCACCTGTAGCCACGCTCAAGCCTTTGACTGACAGCCCATTCATCTCGCCCAACCCTTGCCAAGCCACCGTTACATTGCCGCTTTACTTCCAGCCCTCCAACCTTTCCTAATTCAAAGCGAGCAATGTACGCGGCTTCTAGTCGATTTGTCGCGTCTTGAGCAGCGATGAACGACGTCATTAGATTGATTAAGGGGAGGCCTCACTGGTGAGACGTGCGCTGAGTGATTCGGGGACAGATTAAGATGCGGTCGTGTGTACGGCCTTAAGGGCGGTGATTAATATTTTGTTAGTTCGTGTTTAGGTGACGTCACCTTAGCGCGGATTGATGGCTGGTTGCTGCGGCGGTCTACGGAATTTGGTAGGTACAGGCTCTTCAGTGTTCTAATTGTAAATGAAAGGATCGTTATTTGTTTCTTCAATTTTGTAACTGATAAGTCCTAGAGGCAAAGATAGTGTAATATATCTATCTATATTGAGTGTGCCTACGGATTATAAGAATGTGCCTTACTAATCAAGAATTAGATTTTTGGTAACTTTTACTGAACTTGATTTGATGTTTCATTGTATCAAAAATTAATCTAATAGTTATTTACAATGTATAACACATACACCTACATAAAATAGTTAAGTAAGGGTTGATTAGAAATAAAATAAGCATTTAAAGTATGTAACATATATATTTCTTTGAGCTTTTAATTGCATTTTGAAATACAACATAAAATATTAAATAAGATTATTAAATTTGGTAAAATCAATATTTCAACACCATTTTTAAAGAATGAGCAAAAAGTCTCTCTTCAGAGCTAGCGTATACATCATATTTGTCGTATGTTTCATTATTATCGTTAAAATGATACTTTTTCATTAAAATTTTTAGATCGTGATGAATATTCGTGACCGATTTCTAATCTACTAAAAGACGTTAATTTTTTGCAATGGCAACGAAAATACTGGCATACTACGGCTTCTAAATTTGAATTCGAATTCGGAAACAAATGAAGAGCCAATCAGGTCACGAATACTCGACTCACATTGATAGTTGCAATATGTTGATATCGCCCAACCTTACATTAGACAGTTTACAATATTTATTATAATTAAATATAAAAGAGTTTTCACTCACGGCGTATCGTATATACATCATCGTATAACTGTTGTTACAAATTGGAAGATATCTCTCAGTATATCTGAATGTCTAAACGTATACGAATGTAGTCGATCCTTTTTCAAATAAGAAGAAAAATGTATATCGTATTATCACTTTTTAAATATAGGTCGATTACCGACCGATTAGCGCTGGTATAATGGTATACAAGTGTCACAGACGTAGTTTATCTAACATTATGTACTTAACACTAAATAATAAATAGCTTCGTCGCAGTGACAGCGTACCTAGAGCGAGTTTACACTAAAGAGATTGTATTATATTGCATTGAAGTCGAGCTGTATACTGTAAGTATGTACAATGCATGAGATTGAATCCCCGAGATTATACACTTCGATGGATCTCATTGAACGAACGCAACCCAAAATATACATAGAATAAACTAACTAAACAGTAACCTTAACTCTCATTTATACATACAAAATTAAGTAACACAAAATGAATATTGCAACGTGTTTTAAAATACTGAAAGTCGACGTCGACCTGATGATCGCATGCGGGAGGCGAGTCGCAATCAAACATTACCAAATTAATTTTACAATCAATTAGTTTAAGAATTATTAGCAAAAAATATACATTTACAAAGAGATCGAATCGAACGTTTTATGACTTAACGTGACTTATATTTACAGTTAATCGAAATGGAATTACAACGTAGTGTGGAAGTAAGCCGACCAACAACCGATCACCTATAGGCAATATTTTCAAAATATTCTCTTATCCTCTAAACGAACGTAAGACGTTTGGCGTATACTTAAGTCGCTAGTCGTTAATTACACTAACCGAACTATGCGGTGAACTCTAACAGTAATTACCTAAATAATTAAATTGGCAAAGAGTTTCGAAATACTTAGCGTCGCCGCGGCGACCTAACCCTAGCAAGGTTTAACGTAGCGGGATATGGTATCATCACGACTGAATGGCGCGGCGGGTCGGGGCAGGCCCGCCGGCGCAGTCGGGCCAGTCAGCGCCCGGCGCCTCTACACGTACTTGCTGGACAGCTGCTTGGCCAGCTCCGTGTACTTGAGGAACTTGGAGTGCGGGCTCTCGTCGAACGACTGCGAGGGACTGCGCGGGTCCTGCGGGGAGGCGGCGCTGGAGCCCCCGCCCTTGTGCGCGCCCGGGGACGGCTGCCCAGGCGGCGCCTTCATCGGCACCGGCTCCGGCAGCGCGCCGTCCTTGACGAAGTGCATCTTGGACAAGTGGTGTCGGTACGCTCCCTTCGATATGAAGGGAGTGTCGCACAGAGCACACTTCATGATCGAATCTGTAACGACCGCGTCGTTGCACGCCCAACTGAATGTAAGGATGCTGGGCGGGCCACTGCCGGCCGGGGACTGCGCCGGCGCAGGAGCTCGTGCCGGATTATTTTCTGTCTTGTCGCAGAGCTTCTGCAAGGCTGCCAGCGGATGGCTGCCACCTCGGCGCGAGGAGCCCGCTTCGCCGGAAGACCCGCCTCCAGCCAAATTGTCAAACATGGAAGAGAGTGCACCCAGGCTGGACGCGGGCTTACGCTCTGATCCTGGAGTATTACCGGAGCGATCACTCCCAGGGCTGCGCGGGCTGGCAGCGGGACTTGGACCTTCGCTTTCACGCTTCGGCATGGGAGGCTTGATATCCTCCTCGGTGGAGCTGCCGGGTCGCGGAGGCTCGTCCTCGTCTTCTACCTCAGTTTTAACGCGTACCGGCTGACTGGTTAAATCCACTCCGTTCTCACGGTCGTCCTCCTCGATCTCTTTCTTTATTCTTACCTCAGCGGGGCGGTCCTCTGAGGCTGGAGTCTGGGAGCCGCGTGTGTCGGGAGTGGTTCGTGGAGTCATGTGGTAGGCATCGAGCTTACGGTCCGGAGTCAGCGACTCGACCCTGCTGCCACCGCGCTCGGACATGGAGCTGGATTCGCTGCCACTACGTTCGCGCCGCCCGTACCCTTGATGATGATAACTACGTAACATGCTCATCGTTTGCGGATCTACTAGCGGTTTTGTATAGTCTACACTCTCATCTATGCCTAATCTTTTCAAAATACTAGAACCGATCGGAGCGTGCGAAGCCCCACCCGGCATGCCGGGGACCGAGTGACGCGACCTGGTGTCGAAACTCTTCTCGATCAGCTGCTCGATGGCATTGAGCACGGAAGGAGATGAGCTCTTATCATTACTCGCGTTCGGATCTTTGGAACTCGGGGACGAATCGTTGACGGAAGACGGGGAGCGGTGGTGAGCAGATCCGGGGGAGGGAAGCTCCTCGTTAATGCTCTTGCGCCCGTCACGACCCGTGGGGGTGATATGGCCGGGCATGTCGGGAGGGATCACGTTATTCGACAAGAGCGCGCTTTTCAGAAAGTTCCGTTGACTATTCGACATCGGCGCTCCTATACACTGCCTAATGTGCTCGACGAACACGGCGGTCTCGATTTTATCGCCGCATTTTTCGCACGTGATTCGGCTCCCGGCTCCGAAATCCCTAATCGGTTTACCCATCGGAACTCCGTTGCCATCCCCGTTTTTGAACTCGTGTTGTGTCGCTCGCTCGATCTCGAGAAGTTTTCGAACCGGTAATGACTTTTTTCGTTTTTCGCGCGTTTGGCGTCTCCTACCCCCGCTTTCGGTTATAGAGCGCATAATGTGCTCTTTGTAATGAGAATTTTTAACCATGTGGTTGCTCAATTCTTTTAATGAACTAAATGCTTGGTCGCAAACTTTACATGTAAGTACAGCGCTAACATGGCTGCTAGTACCAGTGGTCGGGGGCGCAGCGTTGTTCGGTCCGGCGGAACTAGAGCTGCCTGACCCTCCCTTGCCCTCGTCCGAAGACTTCCACGATATAATTTGTTCCTGCGATATTATATTCGTATAATGCTGAGTACGTTGCATGTGGCTCGTCATTTCAGCGAGAGACCTAAAGCTTTCAGCACACCACATACATTTAAGAATTTGTCGCGTTTGTTCGGCACCCTTACCTAACCAGACATCCTGACCTCGTACTAACTTTCTCGGTATTGGCATATTTTCTTTGATTAACATGTTTAAGTCGTTTTGGTTGGGTTTTGATGAACCGCTAGAAGACGAAGAGTTGTGAGAAGGCGTCGAAGGTGAACTTGAAGGTGGATGCAGAGACTGTGGCATCGGAGCGCCGGAAGATGGCGGCATTGGCACATTGACACCGCAATGTTTGGCTTCCTTCATGTGAATGGTCAGATCTGCCAACGAGTTGAAACTCTTTTTGCACCAAACGCATTTTAGAACATCTTTAGTTTGGTCGGCGCCTTTGTTTAGCCAATGTGATTGCCAAGCGGAGTGCCGGGCGGCTGCATTCGGTGCTAGACCAGCACCAAGAGCGGCGCTTTGTACGGACCGGAACAGCTCCTCGCCTCCTAACCTACTCAGCTCGCTCATTTTCTCCAAAGCTTTTGTAGCATCGCTCGGAGTAGGTCCAACATGTTTGAGTTTACCGTTCCAATCTCCTCCTTTAGGCGACAGGCTAGCAGCTGCGACTGCGGCTGCGAAATAAGGCAAGTTCGGTGCTACGGGCGTCATCCATGGCGACGGTGACGGTTTGAATTCGGCAGGTCTCGAGCTTTTCCTGCTCGGAACCGGGGACGGCGAGTCGGTCGACCCTCTTTTCCTGGTCCCCACGGACAGGTCCAAAGGCCCGTTTTCGTTTTTACCAACGGCCTCTTCGACATCATCGTCGTCGTCTATCTGCGGGGATTCGCTGCGCTTGGTACTGAAGTCGAGCACACCTTCACCTCGGTCATCGGTCATGTCTTCCTGGCAGGACATGAGCAGGCGCTGCTGTGCGGCGGCGGCAGCAGCTCCCAGGTACGCGGCCACTGCGGCGGAGTGTGGCGGCAGCAGGGCGGCGGGCAGCGCGGCGGTGAGCGCGGCGGGCAGCGGCAGGCCGGCGCCGCTGCGGCCCGAGTACACGGAGTCATTGGACGGGCAGCGAGGCGCGCCCGACGACTCCCGTGACAGGCATCTCGGGCTCTCCCTGCGGACAACAGATGACACGCGTCACTTACACGTAATCCACTTAGCGGCCGACCTCAGCCTGACGCCTGTCGCTACCGTAAACCGGTTAGCCGAATTTGAATATCGACAGACTAGATGAGTGCAAGTTTCTTTTATGGTTCTTTTAATAAATTAATGGGCCGATTGTGAATACAAAATAGACGAGCTAATAGCCTGTGTTGTTGAATTTATGTCTTTTGAAACCGATTAAAATTGTTTAATTTGCTTAATTTATTGCTATTTTATATGTTTTTCTTCGTACATCATTATCCTCAATTATGTGATGGTAAATAGGTGAAGATTGCAACAAGAAGTCAAGTACGGAGTAATGAAATCGAAGATTTACAACATATAATCATAGTCGTAAAGGCTGCCTCTGCAGATCATAAAGATAACTTAGCTATTGTAGAACAGCGCAAATAGATCAGTGCTAACACAATGACCTCAAACTGATAGCCATCGAAATACTCAGCTAATTATAGTAGTTAGTCATGAATAAATTGATGAAAAATAATAAGTTGTAGAAAAAATAAAACAATTTAACTATAAAGATTATAAATATATATTCAAAATGGTAATCTTTTTATCTATCAGATTGGTAGCTTTATACCTAATAGGTACGAGGTACTTACTATAAATAGTAGTTCTAACATTTTTACATTACATGCCAAGTTTATAAAAAATAGATAATACTAACATAGGAAATATTATTTAAACAACACAACAACACAAACGTAAAGAAATAACAATATCAGATGAAAAACAAGAAAAGAAAAACATAAACTGTTAAAACAACGTCCAGTAATATATTTAAAGTTTAAGAAAACTAACTATTTTAGTATCCATCGTAATTTTGTTTGGAGGAATAAGTTTACTAATCGTTAATGAAGTAATTAATATACTTCCAGATAAAGTTTTGTAAATTTAGCTCCATGAGACATGGCTGGTTGATATCAAATAATATATGTAATCTGGTTTTATGCATATTTATATATCTAGAATCTACAATTAAGACGCAGACAACGGAAATAACAAATAATCTCACTCGAAAAAAATATGGAAATCCATTGGAATAAGTCACAAACTGGTCTCGATACAGTTCATAAACTTAAACGAGTGATAACACAAAAAAGAAAAACAAATTGACAAACGGAACAACGAGTTTAATGTAAATAGAATAATTGAACACGAAAACAATAGAAAACATGATGAATTACTCAAAAACAATAAGACACTTGAGCAAATAGAAAACCTACCTCACGTGGTCGGGCTCGACGATCATTCTCGACTCAATGTTTTCAATATATTCCACACGGTGAGAGCCAGCCAGCTCTACGATCCATCAATACGACACTTTACATTAGGAACACTGATACAGGAGACAACAATGGTGACTTCCCAAAGATAGTTGGAAATGTTTACAAGTCGCGAAAGACGCGGCGCGACGCCGGCGGTCGAGAGGGAAGTGCGCGGTGCCTGCGGCGGCAACGGCGGTCCCGCGCGGAATGAGACGCCGCGTGATTTACGACCCGCCTGCAGCGCCCCCGCCCCGCACGCCCCTCTGCCGAGCGGGACGGCCGATATCGGCGCGCCGCTGCCCACGCGATAGAACGAGACAGCTATACGTATCGCAGTTCGAGGGGTGGCGCTGCGTAATGCAAGCGTGCGTGCGATGCGCGAGGTGGACATGCAGTGACGGGCGATCGTTCCGATGACAGCCGACTGACACGGCGAAGCTACTCCGCATAGCTGACTCATCTGCACGCCAATAGAGAGCGCTGAGCTTCCTCCGCGGCCAATAGACGTACTCGTACTATAACTCCGGCTAGGCTATTTACGAGTTCCCATTAGGTTGGGCCATGTTTGCTCACGTCGGTGCCACTAAAGAAGTCCTGGCTTACTGAAGATTACCCGCCAGGGTTGACGGCGATGACAAGGAAATGGCGCGTTAACAAAACGCCGAGACGAGTCCTTTTAACGACTCGGGGACGACAGGGGACGAGGACGGATTTACGCGTATCATGAACAGATTTCCTGCCCTGACAAAGGAAAATATTCTCAAGCTTATTTTATTTTCTCGTCAGGAAACGTAGGATGGACTGGCTTGTCGATGACAATAAAAGTGTCACAACACTGAAATATCAAATTGGAATCTGATAGGATACGTGACTTGATTCCTTGTATCTTTCACTTAAATTTGGATACCAAAAAATAAATTATACCAAAGAAGTAATAGATAAAAAGAAAAACAAAAACCGCTATTAGAGAAAAAAACAATATCGTAGACAAAAATTAAAATGCTTAAGCTATGGAAACCACTGTTACTCTAAGAATGATTGGCGATATCCATGAGACAGATCCAATTAGGATATTTTTTTAGCGAGGCATCCATAAAGCCAGCTGTTTATGGCTTCCTATGGGCCTTAGCGATGAGTGCGGGTCAATCAATCACTAGTGTTTATGTGACAAGTATTGTGTTCTCATTCGGAATGGCGCGACTGGGCGACTGGATCACATAAACAAAAGAATTTCTAGGTTTGGTTTCACGGAAACAGATTGTTAAAATGTTGCAGCGATATGCTTTAAACTCCAATGTTTTAGTTATTTTATCGCTTTATTTTATATTCTATGTTGATACGAGTACGTTTATTGAAAAATAGAAAAGTATTTAATATTAAAATTTATACCTACCTTACAAAGCAGTCAATAATTTTAATAAATTGCTTAAATATATATAGGTATATGTATTTGAATATAATATACATTTCATAGTCCAAAGTTTCATTCGTTAAGACTACAAAAAAAATTGCGTTATTACGACTTTACCTACATACCTACGTCCAAACATCTGCAAAGATCCCATCACAAAAATGACGAGTATATTATTTTACCTACTAAAGCTAAAGATTTGCCCCTTTCCTCTTCAAAACCTTTTATTTGTGGAATCCATCGCAGGGAATGCACATCAAACTGGGGTCGGCTCGCGGGTGGTAGACACCTGACACTTTGAATAAATTTGCAAACAACATGAATTTTAATATGGCGCAGATGTCAACGAAACTATAAAAGTGCACGGCCTTGGTATTTGGATGGTTTTCGAGTAATTCACGTTTCGGGAAAAAATAAGTGAATAATGGTATATTCAATTAGTTATTGGGACTTTTTTTGGTCTCATTTTTTACTGCTTGTACCAGTATTTTGCAATGTGAAATGTCCTGGAATGTCTGTTTTTTTAGTATGAGTGACTCTGTGGCCCAAGATAGAATATGTCCTGTCAGTTCAACTGTCAATGTGGTCTGCTACCGGACCAAATTAAGTTTTTTTTACTCGGGAAAAGTGACTACAAACAAAAGACCAAAACGACATTTTTCATTTACCCATTTATTTTTATATAGCCTTTCTGATCCAATTTTCTTTAAGTACAAATGATGTATACTAGTCTAAGGATTTTTGTGTAAATAAAGTAAAATATTATTATTATTATATTATTACATCAAATTGAGCATTTACAACATTTTGAGCTTTATTGATTGGCGGATTCACGGGTCAGTTATAAGTGATTGTAGTTCATCATCGATATAGGTACTTTATAATTCACAATATTAATAATATCAATAAACAGATTAAAAATAAAGATTTAAATTCATTATAAAGTACCTACATAGTAGATGCATATATGTAGGTATGCTAAATGGGAAATGTGTTGTCACTAACCGGGCTTGATAATCCCTCTGCAGATTATATGTTAAAGATATCAAAATTAAAAGTAATCACACTAAACTATTAATATTTTTATGCTACTCAAAACATATTTTTGGTTTTGTCTTTCAGTCAGGAATTTAACTTAAGCAACACTATGAGCGACACAAAAACGAAATATTTTTGAACATTTCTATTAAAAAAAAATAGGAAAATAGCACCTACAAACTACAATGATTAGAAGATAGTGCTAAACTAGTTATTGAAGCTTCTTCGAATTGCGACACACTTAAACGGAGATAGTGGCAAGATTTATTGCAGTCAAATTATCTTCTAGGTGTGTGATAGCCATGATAACAAATTAATGTATATCTGGTATATAGTCTCTTGTCATTACAGACATTACCGGGCAGAAATTAATATTGGATCATTCTTTTAATTACTGATACTGGATGCTACTTATTTTTGTTCAAAATTATGGTATTTTTTCTGTACTTCTGATTTTGTTGACTATTTTTCATACTTGCTTATTTAACTGTCCCGTTTATTCATATGTTTTTTTTTTAATCTTTATCTTTTAAAAGGGAGTTTTGTAGAAGCCGTCTCATATGTTTATTATTTGTATATTTTTTTATCTCTAGGTCTGTCAACAGGATACCACAATAACGAGAAAATATATGCATTAAAGACTTAAGAAGTTAATGTCTATAGAAGTCTATCATGTACGTATGCATCAGGATTTTGTTTTTATTAACCCAAATCTAAAACAAGTAAAACAATACTGAGCAACAATACGCACTAGAAATAGGAAAATAAGTTTTCTACTGCATAATTATTATGTATTATCATCGAGTTTTTATTTATCGTCAACGCTTATCGGATATTTAAATGGATATCATTCGTTTCTTGGACAAAGTCCAAGGATTTCAAAGCAGCAAATCATGCATACTATTTAATTACTATCTCTTTTATAATTTTTTTACAATTATGATAGCTATCAACCACTTATTTAATACGTTTCCATTAAATACAGAGAAGGTTTTCTATAGGCAAACAATTGCTTGTAATAATTCTATTTTTAATTATTTATATTGTAATATGTACCTACTTACCCGCGCCGGGAACTCCACACATGTTAAAGGTCCGGAGGTGTACAACTGCCTCCCGACTGATATCACTAATGTCTTAAGTGATAGCGTATTTAAAATTAAACTGAAGAAGTGGCTCGTTCAACAAACTTTTTATACTATTGACGAGTTTTTTTCTATTTACAAGAAGTCCTACCTAAATATAAATGGTAGGAATTATGTGAAATAATTATATAAGTTTTATTTAAATAAATGACATGTAATTGTAAAACATTACCAATAAATTGTTTTATCTGTTTTAACTTAATTGTTGTAATAAAATAATATTAAGGAAATAAAAAAATACCAATAGCAACATATAAAAATTAAAACATATGTCGCAATGATAAATATTTTTTTTTAATTAATAAAGATGATTGCCCAATGTTGGCTCCTAACCACATGAAACAAATATATCAGTGCAAGGAAATAAAATAATAGGTTAATCAGAAACAAGAGTAAGTAAAAAAAAAATTTAGATAAACCAATCTGTTTTTTTCTTCTGATAAACGAAAAAGTTTGTGTAGGTGATACAACACTGGAACTAAACAAATATGAATCGAAAATGTAAACAATAGACCCTCAGGATAGAGCAGCCCAGTCTCGTGAAGACTGCTATATGATTGATGTAGTCTCTTCAACGCGCCTAATTGACATTGATGGAACAGCCAACGAACAAACTCGACTAGCTGTAAACACACCTTTACTAAATCTCAATAACCTTAAACGTAAAGAAATAGAGCCCATAATTGATCAAATGGACACCAAAGAACAGCTAGACGAAACTGGTAATGATAGTCATACCTGACATATGGACGGATATGAGATAAGGTGAGGATTCGTATTTATGCAGGAAATGACAGATTTTAGTTGAAAAGTTATAATTGGTTCAAGATTGTTTACCTCCTAATATTAAAAATTATGCTCGAATGAGTATTTTTCTCAGAAGTAAAGCTATATGGTTTGTTTTGTATGATACATAATTTAATTGTGATTATCATTACAACAGTTTAAATATTAAATACATTGGTGAATTAAAATTGAATTAAATATGTATAATTAAACACAAAATTGAAACACCTGTTAAGTATGACAAGATAAATGTCACTTTATATGTCAATAAGGAATCGATAAACGACTTTTAAATAAATAGGCACAAAATGAATGTTCACAAATAGGCTTTTAAAATTTAAATTATTACCTCATGTTAGATATTCAATGGGAGTAATTTATTGTTCCAGTACAATGATCCTCATAAGTTGAACACACAAGTGTTTTAGCATTGCGCGAATCACGAATGAATAGTGTATACAAAAATTCGAAAACCAGACACTAGATTCGAGTAATAGATCATAGTTTTTATGATCTATTACTCGAATCAATCAATTACGTTAAAACGAATTAATAATTTATTATTCCTTATTCCAAGGCATCATTTCATTTGATTAATCCTGAATCATACATTCTAGGGATCGATGGACTGTCAAGTAAAGAAGTTCGGTTCATTTTTACCGACAGGCCACTATAACTGTCACTTTGATTTGACAGTTCATTTCTCTCTTGTCAACAAGTTTAATTTTGTTCTCGGTTGATCAATTTTAGACTCTGTGACTTTGGAGATAGGTATATCACGTATGTAAATGAGTATGAAGGTGTCAGTTGACAAGTGATCATTGGAAACAATAGGGTCATTAGAATGTATACTATGGACTGATGGTCGGACCACCGGACTACTGCTGCCATACGATAGTGAATGTATGCAATGACAATAAGGTGATGTATGCGATTATGATATCATTTGTAAGTCACATGTCCATTCATACTGTACCCCACGCAATACTGATTATCGGAAGCATCGCAATCATTGGATTTTAAGACGAACATTAAGAACACCTTCAGGCCAAATTTTGCCAAAGTTATTATTATAATATTTATTTATTTATTTAATTTACAAGTTGTCCAACGGACACAGACACACAATAGCAAATAATGATATAAACAAAAATCCAATTAAAGGACAACACGGGTAACAACACAAATACTCACAAACCTACACTTAACTTACTTTAAACAGAATATACAATTACATACTAATAGGTAACAAAAACACACAAAGCAAATAATTTCTTGTTCTAATTAGTCCTAAAAGCTACGCTTTCCCAACATGTGTTCTTTGCTGTAAAACTCGTCTGCTCTATACCTATCGAATTCGTGGCAGATATGAACGTGGCATTATGACATCAGTTTGTAGTTTCCCTTAAATTGAAGCATAAATACTATAAATTAATACAGAATTCACTTTTGATATATGAAATGATAAGACCTAATGCGAGAAATGGCGTAATTCGAATAAATAGAGAATACGTACAAAAACAAAGAAGTGATGTCACTTGAAGTGGACAATCTTATCAAAATATTAGTGCCTGTGCAACATTGATGGATGTGTAATTATGTAAAGTAATGTACATTTGTCGCAAAACTGAACCGACTTGTCGTGACTGTTACTATGTAACCGCGTATGTGAAATTTGGAGGTATTAATTATAAAAGTTTTCAATACGTGCGTGAATATTAAGAACTTTCACAATGTTTATTTTTGGGATTTGACATTGTGCTGCATTTGGTAAACGAAATCAGAGGCATTTGAGGCGGTTGTAATACTCTCGATACAAGAGTTCATTATTCTCACCCAAACTAACTTGGTTTTTTTATGTCTCTCTCTCTCTCTCTCTCTCTCTCTCTCATACTCCAGGCCGACAAAAGAATATATTTAAATAAACACCCAATACCTACCTACCATTTTTTTTACTGCTAATGCTTTACTACAGTCTTCTACACTATTCAGACATTGTGTTTGTAAATCCGTTTGTTTTTTTTTTATTTGAGTGATTACTGCCGCAGCTGGGCTGTCTTGGATCACGTATTAGATTATAATCAAGTTTTGGGGAAAAACAACATTATGATTACATACTATGTATGTATTACCAAAGTGGCAGTATATATGGATAGTTTAGATCACTCCGTTTGAAATATAATTAAAAGCAAAATGTATCTGCAAGAAAAAAACCTGTATTTATGTTTTCGTCTATTTTCCTTCAAAATCCAGATTTACGCTCGCTTCGCTCACGTTATGAGCACCTCATCTTTCAGTATGCGTATTCTACGAGTAAACTTCACGTTTTTCATCTAAAATGTTTTCGCTTCGCTCGCACCAAACATGGACCAATACACACATAGATGGCACATAGCTCACCTTTCAGCGTTGGGGTCCTGTATGAGCGTGGCGGGGATGCTGTGCTCGATGTCCCGCTCGTCGGGCGGAGGTGAGGCGCGGGAGGCGGGGGTGGAGGAGCGGGACGCCTCCCCTTCCGCGTCCCGCTGCCCCCGCGGCTCGCCGCGCTCCTTCACGCCGCTCTCGGGGCTTGTTGCTTCCTCTGGGGACAATAGAAATAAATAATTAATTAAGTGGGTTTGACACAAACCGCATTTCACGCATTAACTTCAAAAATATATATCGACAAAAATAGGTCGACATGTTTTAGTACTGTGGTTAACACATATTTGAAATGGTTTCTCATATTTTTATGCATAAACTGTAATAATAAAGATTATGGTTTTAATGGTTTATTTTAATTTAATGATTTGATATATATATAACAGCAGGTCTCCTGAAGCACACTGGCGATCTTGAAGTTTTACAGAGTTGTACGAGCACTCAACGGAGTATTATATCTGTTATGACAAAATTTAAAATGGAGTATTATCAGAGACCATTAGGGCGGCTTGATAAACTCTTGACACCAGATTTGGCCCCTCTCATTCCATACGAAGAAGATTAAAAAAAACCAGGTAAGGTAAATTTTGATTTCTTTTTCTGTCTGCCTCTCTTACAAAGAACGTTGAGGAAAATTCCATGTTCAACATTATTGATATGGAAATATCACAATCGAAAAAACAATTACACTGATAATGAAATTGAAACACCAATAAATAGATTAATCACGATAATATGTCACATGATATGTTTAGGTTGCCAAAGGAAATGAGGAGATAACTTAGATAGGGGATAGATAGTACTTGATAGCACACATCAATAGGGCAATACGAGGCACAGAATACAGTGTAGTCTGTGTCATATCCAGGGATATTGTAAAGGGTGTTACTAAAGTTTGCTAAATACTATTACAGGTGCCAGTATAAACTCAAAATCATTATGTACATAAGTCATTAATATATAGGACTTTATGTGGTCTTTCTGTGTAATGTCCTAATACGTTATATAAATAATACTTGTTACTATTAAAATATTATCAACTGTATATAAAACTGTTTATTTACCAACTACGTACATCAAAAAAAAACTTTCTTTTGCACATTATTTGGTCTTCCTTGTATCCGACGCACCCTGTACCGCAATATGCGGTAAAGAGGCCATCGCAACGCAAACATGTGATTAGTTGATTGATTGATTGATTAAAGTTACTCATCGGATCAATTATTCAACGTCCGATATCGGTGACACGATTCCGATGATACAGTATCGGCTGATAGCGGCCGCGGCCGGGTGCCGCCACTTAATTGTGGATTAAAAGGGTTAAGGTTGGATACAGAAGCGCTTGCCGGGCTGCGGACGCGGTCTGAGATGGCAAAGAGTTTTTATTAAAGTTTGGTTATTCCTTGGTGGAATTCTGGTTCCTTATAAATGACAATATAATGATTGATGATGATGATATCAGTCGATTTTAAGTAACCATTTTGTTTAGAATATGTTTGTTATTGCTGATTTTAAGTTGCCCCATATTCTACGGAGCCTACATTCTAGGGGAATGACATAGTACTTTTGTCACCTGACCAAGACTATAAATACGAAATTCTTTAAATACGATATTTGGCAATATTTTATTATAATAAAGTTTTAAGCAAGACAGAAAGTAAACACCTAATCTACACTATCAATAGCAGTAGAACAACCGAAGCCCATTCAAAAAGCTGACAAAAGAAAATCGCAATCGCGCATCTAATCGAGCGGAGCGACTTTCGAATCAAAAAGCGAGAAACAAAAAGCGAAAAACTCTGAAACCGGATACGGTAAAGCCGAAAAATGGTCAGAGCTGTGTGGGCTTATTTCACTGGTCAGTGGTCTGTGCTTGGTAATTGATTAAAACGCAACGTGTCAATCGAGAAGATGGCTGTTTGGCCGCGGCTCGCCGGGGGCCCACTGTCTGAATGCACCCGCCCGGATCAAAGGATGCTTTGGTACTGTGTGGCTTATGATGTGACGTCAGTGCGGTAGACTGTGTAATTGACTCGTGGAGAACTAGTAGCATGCCGCGGTGGTACTCGTGGTTATCAGGGATGAAATGATAGTCCGAAATCAGATTTATATGTATGTCACTCGTTCAACTTAGTCGGTTACATATAAAATAAATAAAATAAATATTCCCGGACATTGCACACAGCGCCATCTAGCCCCACACTAAGCAAACGCTTGTGTCGTGGGTACTAGATAACGGATATAATACTTATATACTTTTAATTTAAAATGTATATACTTTTAAAAAAAATGTAAGTAATTATTTTATTCTATTTCACGAAGCTGAAGGGTGGAATACTGTTATTTTTAATACAGTGTATTTATAATATAATTTCGAGAGTGTCATACAATCAACTGTATGTATATATTTATTCGACAATTCATGTTAAAACAGGATAACATCAAAACATTTGTTTAAGAAACTTGGATTACTTACATCTGACTATCAGCAATCAGACAAAATACGTCGCTGAATCTCCGTTACCCTTAAAATTTTAACGATTATAACATTAACAAAAGTAAAACCGATTCGAAGATGAACAATGGATCAATTTAACCAAAATCACCGTGAAACCGGCGCACTGAACGATCACTGATCTTAAATTACGATTAAACTGGTATTGTTGTTCGAATGACAACTTTAACTTGAGATTTTTATTAAAGGAAGAGCTCTCTGTTTTTACAGTAGAACAAGTTTTAGATAACTTATACTTATAATACAAAAGTTGGTATGAGAAAATAGTACAACACATTAAATATTGCTTATATTGTCTCATGTTTGTCTCATGTCTCATGTAGCAATTAGCTCCTGCTAATCATACCTACCGTCTGTATTCTGAACTAGTACTAAGTTTGTCTAAGCATATTATTACTATGTACTTAGTATATAGTAACTGATAGAGAATACAATACATACAAAAATGTATCAATCGAGCAATACCTACATGGTATGTTACTGCTAATAGGATTTCATATTGATCAATGGCACTTAATTACATTGTATCGGATGTAATTACAATTTTTTTATATATTGATCTGTGGTGTATCGGATGACATGTCGAATTGTAGGTCCCAGCAGCCACAGTGTATTAAGATTTCTGTGATCAAACCCTTGAATGGTTTGAAGAGCTCAACGCCAGAGTTGACCATCAAAAACATAAATTTACACAACTAAATCTATTTTAAAACAGTGAAATGAAATAAAGACATAAGACAAGACAAATGCAGCATTGTAAAAAAAACAAAACTAAGCCAGGCATTTCTCAAATAATCGATTACATCGCTAAGAATCGATTCGAATGACAATAATTTGAGTCGATTTCTCTAGATCAATTTGCTTTTTGAGATAATCTTAATCAAATATCTCTTTGGTTTGTTAAAGAAAGTTCTGACGCACCCATTGCTGATTTTTTTTTCTTTTTTTTTAGCAAATACAGAAAAGGAAGGTTTTAGAAATAAGCTTTCAGCTAATCACCGACCATGTTAAAATTAAGACAATACCCTTGAATATATGAAATTGTTACTCGCTTACAGACACACACAACTATTTATTTTTACACATAGTTACACATTTACAATATTTGTTAGAAATGATATTTTAATATCAATAAAAAAACGTTATCTTTGAACGTTATCTTTTAACGTCAGCTTTGGACTGGTCATCCGTTGAAGCAGCCATTAATATAGATAACAAAATTTCAAATTTTAACCGCATTTTGACTTGTTTGTACGACGTTCATGCTCCTATACGAGCAGTTAAAATGAAACATGCTCCTACACCATGGCTCACCGATGAGATTCGTACTCTTCGACGCAAAAAGCTTATCGCCAAATCTAAATTTAAACGTACTCCCTCTGAAACCAATCACCAAAATTATATTTACCATCGTAACGTCTGTAATAGAGCGTGTAGGGAAGCACAACGCCGATATATTCATGAGTCTGTAGAAAATGAGGATCCTGCCAAAGTGTGGAGATTTCTCAGGTCTCTGGGTGTAGGTAAATCTAAAAGCGAAGCTTTATCCGACAATGTAGATTTAAACTTGCTAAATAAACACTTTTCTTCTTCTTCCAAATTTGATGGAACTATAAAAACTAATACGCTAAGATTTCTTTCTACTTTACCAAATTTTAGTGACGTGCATACCTTTGATTTCGTACCTTTTGCTGCTTGTGATGTAAAGAAGACAATTAAATCAATCTCGTCTAATGCTGTTGGCAGTGATAGCATAAGCCGCAAAATGTTGTTACCTATCCTGGATGAGGTTACCCCCATTATTCTGCATCTGTTGAACTGTTCCGTTTCCTCTAGCAGCTTTCCTACTATATGGAAAGAAGCACTGATCGTTCCACTCCCCAAGAAATCTAACCCCAAATCCTATAATGAATATCGTCCTATTTCCATTCTCCCATTCCTTTCAAAAGTCCTAGAAAAATTAGTTCATCAACAACTCTCTTCCTTCCTTACCCGAAATAACCTCCTTAATCCTTACCAGTCCGGTTTCCGGTCAGGGCATAGCACAGTCACGGCTTTGACTAAAATCACAGATGACATTAGATATGGAATGGGTAGTTGCCACCTCACTGTCCTTTTACTCCTTGATTTTAGTAACGCATTTAATAATATTGATTTTGAGGTCCTGCTCGGTATCCTGTCCTCTCTTTACATATCTCCAACGGCAATTGAGTGGTTTCGTAGTTACCTGTTCGGCCGCCGGCAGCGTGTTCGCATTGACGACGTATATTCGTCTTGGTGCGACATTTCTGCTGGCGTACCACAGGGTGGCGTGCTATCACCTCTTCTTTTTTCCCTTTTCATTAATTCTATATCTAATAACCTCTATGCAGACGATTTACAAATATATACTCATTCAACTTTGGAAAATCTTGATGTGGCCATTACAACAATAAATGGTGACCTACAGCGTATTGGTGACTGGAGTCGCATGTTTGGTCTAACTATTAATCCAAGTAAGACACAGGCTATAATAATCGGAAGTTCACAACTTATTTCAAAAATTAATTGGTCACGCATCCCGCAAATCTTGTTTGATGGCGTCCCAATTCAAATAAGTGACACTGTAAAAAATTTAGGCATAATGGTTGACAGTCAGCTCTCATGGATATCACAGCTCAATGAGGTCAGTCGAAAGGTCTTTGCATCCTCTGCAGCTATTAGGCGTTTGCGTAATTTTCTTCCGATTTCAACCAAAACTGCGCTTGTTCAGTCTCTGCTACATCCTATTTTAGATTACGCTGACGCTTGTTATCCTAACCTAACCGAAGAGCAGCTCGATAAGCTCGAGCGTCTCCAAAATTTCTTTATTAGGTTCATATTTGGCTTGCGTAAATATGACCACATTTCTGAATTTCGCAAAAAGCTCAAATGGTTACCTATCCGTCTTCGTCGTAATACTCACCTGCTGTCCCTCCTCTACAAAGTCCTATTTATTCCTTCCACTCCTTTATACTTAAAGGAACGTTTCTCCTTTGTGAGTGAAACTCACTCTTCATCCCTTCGTCTTTCACGTACTCTCATCCTACAATATCCTAAATTCAACCACTCCAATCTGTTCTATCAATCCTCCTTCACAATTAAAGCTCTCTTACTCTGGAACGACCTGCCTTTAAATATCAGGCAGGCTAAATCTCTGTCGATTTTCCAGAGTATGGTATACAACTATTACATCTCTACGTTGTAAACTATCAATCGCGTTTATTGGTGTTAAATGTGTGTGTTCATAGTTTATTAATTTATTATTATTTGTAACATGTAAATTAGTTTGATTTTCTTTTATTTTCTCTGTTTAGTTATAGGTTTAATTTTTTTTTAAGTATTGTATTTATTTGTACGCCACCGACCAAACTGATTTCTGTCACCGTTTTCTTGCTAAGGTTGCCTGGAAGAGATCACTCAAGGTGATAAGGCCGCCCACTTGTGCATTCTTTTATAGTTTAAGCTCATTTCATATTGTAATTTATTTTTGGTGTGCATAATAAAGTTATATTGTATTGTATTGTATTGTATTGTATTGTATTGTTATTCTTTTTTGGAACTAAATTTATCGGTCTATCTATTAAAGACAGATAAAAAGGATGACTACATTGGTTTTCCCGATGTAAAAATTATCAAAATGATTTTCCTTATTAAGTACTTAATGGATTAGTAATTAAATAGAAATTTTACATGATTTATAAACATCATATTTGATATATATGTACAGTCTTACATCATTCAAAATTGAAAGCGAAAATAATCACGACCGGTAGGTTTCGAACCTGCGTATTTCTGCTACCGTCAGAACGCCTTAACCACTAGGCTACGGTCTACTAACTGCCAGGCGCGAAAATCCACACTCATTTCCATACACTTCAGACTGAGCGGCTGATGGCGATTTAATTTAAAACAACCATAGTGCAGGTAAGCACTTAATAAATTAACTCATCATTCAAAATGAATGATACTTTTCTCTCGATAACAATTAATTACAAAAAATCCGAAAATAAAAATGTAGTGTGTACAATATGTTAGCACATAAAAACAAAAACGACACGGATACCCTGATGTTTTACCCCCGATGATCTAGGTTAAATCTATTTTCCAAGGAAATTTGGTCTAAATCGGTTCGGCTTGAGCCTAAAGATATGGGATATAGAATAAGGGATAATACACAAAGTTGTCTCGTCACAAACTATTGCCGTTATAAAATGAGTGGAGAAGGTTTATGAAAATTTAATTCATATGCACACAGAGAAAAACATAAATAAATACATTTTTTATAAATTAATTCGATGAAATAATATATTATTAGGTATAATAGTGTCACCTCTAGTAAACACGACTATGACTCAATGGAAGCTCGCTTGTCGGTTGAATGATCACTCAAATATCACTATCTATCGATCTATCTCTGACGGATGGTAGGTAATCCTCGCCTATCAGTAGTGATTAGGGGAACACTAGCTTTTACACGATGGTTTACTTGCGAAGTCTCTCTTTCTCTTTGAGTCGTATTTCCTCATGACTGAGGGTCGTGACTCCCCCGCAGAATTAATTCGTTAGGGGAGTTTTCTTGGGCAAATACATCGTGGTGGGCGCCCAGGTCCTTCCACGGAAGACACATGTCCTCGGATATTGTGGTCCTCAAACATGTCGGTTTCCTCACGATGTTTTCCTTCACCGTTAAGCGAGTGCAAATCCACACATAACTTGAAAATACAAGTCATTGGTGTAGGGCGGATTCGAACCAGGGTGCGTCTGGATGAAAAGCAGACACTGGAACCGCTGAGCCACACTCGCTTTGCCACACTTGCGAAGTAGATAAGAAATTATTACAGCAAAAAATACAGGTCAAATTGTAGGTCCTGGCTGTTTGTCTAGTAAGGTAGTCGTTAAGCCATGTCAGAGGCCCTCAGGGCGGGTTGATTAACTCTCAACACCAGAGTTGGCCACTCTTATTCGATAAGAGGAAGCAAAATATAACACAGGTGACCTCTTAAGTTATCGACATATATATGTATTTGTTCATTAGCCACGGATTTGTAAAGCTTAATTATTTTATCTTATTTGGGCATTACTAGTAAACATAAGCTAATAAAGTCATACGAAAACATAATTAGGAATGACTGAAACTTTCACTTAATAATACGCGGGAAAAACCAAACCTGTGACTAAAGTATTGCGTTTGTTTGACAAACAAACACAATGACATACAATGTCTGTTGTCCTTATTTTTTTATATGAGTGCGAAATAAACACTCTAAAGCTTTTGCAATAGCCAGCGTTGTTAAATGTTTGTTTTGTGATAAAATATTATTTATTTGTTGTGCACGTGCAATATTGTTATCTATATTTTTTATTTATGCGTATTGTCGATAAATAGAAATATTTGAATAAATAATCCTTATAGAAACAACATGATAAAAAATTACACATTAGCTTACAATTTTAGAAGACTATGTCATCATAACTTGATAGTAACAAATGATGATTGCACGAATATAAATAAAGATGGCTTGCAAAATACCTAAAATACATTGACATAACATATTTTCTACAGAGCAATCGTTGAAAACCAGAATAATTACCACAAAGTCGCTTATGCGTGACCTGACGTTTCAGGCAACCTAATTGTCAAATATCTGACTATCTTGTGCACTTCCTAACTTATTTATCAATATAAGCTCACTCACACTTGAGTAAAGTCCTGGTCAGTAAGTCATATTAACAGCAGATTATCCAAAACACAGTTATAAACTAGTTCGGATGCCTTTGGATTTTCATACAATGTTATGCCATAATTATAATGCAAAATAAACAAATTTTATTTTATTTCTTTCAGTTCTATCCGAGTAAATGCCTTATAAATGCTTAAAAGTTAAAAAAACTAAAATACAAAGTTTGTTAAAAAAACATAATACATTTTTAACTCGAAATAGGTGTAGGTACGTTTGAATATAGCCTGCCTGATGTTAAGCACCACTTCGTTTAAAATGTAGCACGCTTGCCTAGGAGAAACTAAAATATAAATGTATAGCAATGACAGTCCTTACCTTTAGTGCCAACTTTCCACATAAAATGGCAAATACTTTTCTAGTACAATGATAGCTTTATCCGAACAGAGTATAGTGCGTACCCCACAACGGTCACAGAATATACAATAGCGCGCAGAAGCGCAACAAGTCACAATTTGTAGCTGTCACTCCAGGAGGCTCCACTACACTGTGTCACTCGGAAACTTACTTGTACAGATGTGTCTATGTATAACCTAGGTAATTTACTGTTTGTTTGGTGTTTTGAATGTTTCTGTGCAGTATTTTTAAGTTAAAAAATCGTTAGAAAAATGAAATATGTGAGAAAGTTTTTTTATTGGCGGCGTATAGATTTTAATTATGAATAATATGTCTCAAACGGAAGCTAGATTTGATCAACAATTCTTAAAAAAAAATCAAACAGGGAATCGCTAGAGATTATGTAAGAGGGCAGGATAATAATAGTTAAACTTGATCCATAATAATTCGTATCTAATTACAAAAACGTCAATAAGTATCAATCAATGTCGGCCGTGTAATGAATATCAGTTCGGATTCTGTATTTTGCTAGATGAACTTAGTGTCTGCAGCTAAAATAATAAATATCGGAAATGTTTTCATGGCAGATAAGAAGTGTTGTGTTTTTAGGTTATGTCGATTAACATAGTGCCAAAATCTAGAAAGCACTATAAAATGTTTTTTTTTTATTTGCTAAAATAAGTAAGTAGGTGTACGTTAAACAAGTGTATTCGGTTGCAATTAGGGTAGACGCCAAGCACGCTTCGCAACATTTTTATACCATTTACATTGTTAAGTTGCAGTGAAGTATACATAAATACTTCACTATTACTTCAATTTTTTATACGTCACTAAATATTTTGAAAAAACTCTGTGCACAAATCGGAGCCATTGTTATAGGTAGGTACTAAGCTATTCCTTCATGCCAGATCTAGCCCACATCTAAGTCCCCTGGAGTCGAATGTCGCCACAATCCATCAGCGCTTGATTGACGACGCGTCAATCCGGGAAACAGACTCAGGCATCCATCATACAGCTGACAGCTGCGATACAGTCTACCAAGGCTGAGGGAGAGTTGATACACTAAGTAACTTAGGGTTTTTACATTGAGTGCTCAGGTTATTGACGATTATTAGGTCACCTGAATCTATATATATAAAACTCAAAGGTGACTGACTGATTGACTGACTGATATAGTGATCTATCAACGCACAGCCCAAACCACTGGACGGATCGGGCGGAAATTTGGAATGAAGGTAGATGTTATGACGTAGGCATCTGCTAAGAAAGGATTTTTAAAAATGCCACTTTTACAGGGGTGAAATAGGGGACGCAAGTTTTACTTCTTAATGCGAGCGAAGCCGCGAGCACCCACCAGTAATCTATATACCTAAATGGAATACCCATCTAACTTCTAAACGATTGCAAGATGGTTTTAGCCACTTATATAGTAATCTTAAAGAACTATTTGCTTTGTGCTGGCAAGTATAAAATATGAAATTGTTTGTGATCAAAATATCTAAATTAGAGTTTTTAATCTAGTCATTCGTGACACAACACGACTATTGTCTTAAAAAAAAGATAAAATATAACCGATAACCTTTTCCTACGACCATTTTTGCAAGTGAAGTGGGTGTCTCACATAAATGCACATATTAAAGTGTCAACTCGCAATCAATTAAATAAAAATATTACTCATAAACTAAGTCAGATGAAATTAAAACAGCCATTTATTATCCTAGTATTTGTTTTATCTTAAATGTTCATCTCTAACATTGTAATTTTGGTCTTTTGGTAGTCGTAAATTTGGCGATCATTATGTTTAACCTTGCTAAAGTTAATTGTTTATTAAATACTCTTTTAGGAGATGACTAACTTTTAATAGATGAACTTGTCATTAATGATGACGTTATCTATTGTCTAGAATCTAGATTAGTGTAGCTAAATGCTAAAGCTATGCGTTTTAGTAAATTGCAGAATTGCATCTGGCAGTCGCGAACATAAGTTTGTTTGTACCATAGTACAAACAAATGTATGCTATCCATAATTGTGCTTTCATATTACATATAGGTACTAGATTTAATAATCAGGAATAAAGCTAAAACCTGAATAATGGCGTGTCTCCGCACTACTCCTTAGACAAGGGCCTTCCCTTTTATTTTTGAATGAATGATTGTAAAAAAACTGTATTGAAACAATTCAACGTCAAATGTGTGAAACGTGTAGCACAACCCTTTCACATTTTTGTGTATTACTCGCAATTAACAAGCCAACTTTTTTATTTAGCACACAATCGATACGTAAAATAAAGACTCACCCCTACACCTAAAACAAACGATCCAAGGAGCAGTCTCCCTCACAAATCCCGGATCTCCGCCGGTCGAGAGCCGGCGATCCGTCGCCGTCCCGTCCCGGGCCCGGCTGATGTCGTCTTCATTACTGACTGGACGTCTGTCCATTTGTACTAATGTTAGTTGAGGCAGGCGTTGTCTGATTGAAATCTATTGACGGGATTTGCTGGATTTTTCGGAGAGCTCTTTTGGGGGTGGCAAAATGTTAAAATTTTTTTCGATGTTAAATTTATCTGACTATTAATGATTTTAATAATGATAGTAAAATTTCTTTATTGGACAACTAAAATAGATCCAGTTTTGTTAGTAAAAATTTAAGTATAGGACTTATAACTAATGTTAGTACCTACTCAATTTAAAAGAAAGAAATGGAGCCCCTCTGCTGGGGCACTCCACCCAAGCCAGGATCACCAAAACTTTCGCCTTATCTGACTATGACTCTGACGAAGTGCCTCAGCAGAGGCGAGTACAGATCTTCAGCCACTGTTTTCAGAATGCTGTTGTGACTCCCTCGCACCCTCCTCATCAATGACGCGACTTTTTTTCTAAAGACGATGTTAACACTGATTAAATTATAGATCTTCATTGAATTAAAGTTCATTTTTGCTGATTACCGTACCTGTCGTGATTATTAACACATTTATTCTATTTTAAAATGCAGTCATCTATTACAACAAACCAATAAGAATTCCAATTGCCACCTTAACGTTTCAACACGACGCCATAACAATATCTCTACCTATAATGTTCTCAAATTCATAGTAAAACCGAATAATTGAGCGTATATTTATTAATACATAAATTGAAGTTTTCATCGGGCCCACAAGCCAGTCAGCGACCACCATGCTAAAGCCATAATGGTGCCATAACAATATTAATCGTCCATATTAAGCCCATAAATAACATTATTTCAAAAGCAATAACCTAGTTCGAGAAATACCATCGATATTTATTAGACATCATTATGCATTACCATAATAACTGTTTGAAAATACACGTCTGCTGTTTTTTGTAATTAATTGTTATTATAATTAATAAAAGGGAGTTATGAGCCATTGTTGTAATAAAGCTAGGCGGTGATATTTCTTGTTTATAATAAACAATTTTTATTGATTATGTAAATAAAACAGTCCTTGATAATTGAGTTTTTTTGTTTAAAACATGAACCAATTGTGATTATCTCTTATATTTATTTGTTCTTTGAGTATTGCAATTCCAAAGCTACCTCTGTAAAGTTACGTAAAACTAAACAGTTAAGAGAAATCAATTGAAAACGCAATATTTTAATAGTAGCTTTCCAACGCTTTTTTATCTAATGTAATGTATTTCATGTTACTCGTTTTATTATGTCAAACGTCGGTTTATTCAAAGTTAAAATGCAGCATTAAAAATTATGACATCAATGAATTGCACATTAACTGCTTAGAATGTCACAGAATCCGATCAGAAGCTGACTGGTTGACTTTTGGCAGTAAAAAGGAAATGACATTTTCATAAAAGACAGAAGAATGCATTTATCGACAATCACAGACATAAAAAGTTTTATTTATCACACATCACGATATTTTATTGAACATAATCTAAATGTTATTGTTTCTAAGTCGCTCTTTATAAATGCGACTTTGATCGCGGTCGTTTTGTGTAAACGTTAATAAATAAATTAATAAATATATCGAGATCTTTATGTATATTAAAACATTAGATTAGCATAAGAATGCCCGCTTTCTAAAGTGGCCTACGCATGAAAGTAAATTAGGTTTTTCTGTTTTGTGTAACAGAGTTGTGCATAAATGTATTATCTTCTAAGCTGTTTTCCAAAACCCATAGATTATGGTGGTTTTAACAATAAGAGTCAAAAGGTTAAACATGGCCATTAATCTCTTATCTGTGTTGGCGAACAATAAAAAAATCCGCTTTTTTAGATTATTTACATGCGCAAAAAGTCTGATTTAGAGAAGAAAAAGTAAAGTTAAAAGGCTTTAACGTAGTGGGTGGAATAATAAAACAATTAAAATGTTATAATGACTAAATATCTGGGCCGGGCTGGTGCCAGGCTGGCTTGAATATTTTACCACTTTCTGTGTTAATAGAAACTTACTACCAAAGCTTTTCGGTTATTTCACTACATTTCACAGAAAAATTAGTCAATATGTTGCAAATGACGTCATGTTACAGACATTTTTCACCTACTGCAGGGCACAAACACAACACAAATACAAAACGATTAAAATGTCTACAAATTATGACAAAAACAAGATCATGTAAGGTCTTAAGGTTCAATTTATTATAAACTTATGTATGAATATCGCAAGAAGAAAAAGCCATTGCAAGTGCAAGATAAAAATTGATGCATCAACTTTAGAGTAACCTTACCAATAGTACCACAGAGCATCAACATCTTCACCACTACTTAGAAAGCAGAGCCCCGCCCCGTACGTTTTGACCAATGACTTCTCTCCAGTGGTCGACTAATTATACAGATTTATGTTCCCATTGTCCATTGTTGTTCGGTGCCGTATTCGATCTGTGGTGGAATCCAACACATGATTAGCATACATCTGATTCAGGCCTTTTTGTGGAGTTGAGTGATAAGAGAGAGGCATGGTGAAGAAATGCAAGCATAGTGTTATAGTACCTATATGGTCTGTTGTTACCTTGTGTGGTGTTACCATATTACGTATACATTTAGTTTTCTTAGATTATCGTCACTGAAGCAGTCTATTTTAATTTAAATGTTTGTGTAAAATATCACAAACCTGATAAACATAAAAACTGTGATCGCAAGGCTGGAAACAAATGGCTAAGAAGAAAACTATAAATTAAGGTTACTTAAGAATTTCATCATTATCACTACTTTTTTGTAACTAATCAAGCCTGGAATCAAAATGGAAAATTTTACAATTAACACAGTTTTCATTGCTTCATTTACCTAGTTAAATCGGCACCTTTAATGCGTAACGAAGATAATAATTCAGCTTTGTTCGTAATCTTTCAGTAAACAAACGGTAAAGAGCAAATAAACTTATGAGAAGTACACATCAGATAATACAAGTAAACTCCTAGATTACACGCGTAAATATTAGCGTAATATAAAGACATAGCCTGTTCTGATTTCAAAATGGCTAGCTAAAAAGTTGACAATCAAACAAACAGATACAAAGAGGCCTCATTCCGGGACGTCGCAGGAATCGCGCGCGCTGTCAGTACCATTGTATATCAATAATATATTCCAGATTCGAAAAACAAAGCAGCAAATCAGTGCGTCCGGCGGTTGGTAACATTGGAGCAGCAGAGGCAGTCGAGGCAAGCTGCGCGCGCGTCACATTCACCTGTCCTACAGGCGCACGTGGGAGGAGCCACGATTTGAATTTGGAATGCGACGTTTTCGCGCTCTTTTCAGCTCCTTTTTTCGTTTATTTTTCTTTTTGCTCCCGTCAAAGTCAGGAATTCGGGTGCGATATTTTCTTCGAGTGGAATCCGAAGGCTGTATGCGGACTTGAGATATTTATACCTCTTTAGTCGCTGTCGGTTAGATTTATGCGATTTTGTTGTTTTGTACGCGATTTATTGGGATTCAATCCGGTGCAGGTAGTGTACGGAATCCGGATTGTTGTGGCCACTCGTCCATTGTGCTTTTGATTCATTTCAGATAGGACTTTTATTTGATTCACGAACATTTTGATGGATTCGTGGAAATCGTTTTAGTTCCTAATAAATTAGAATATTCTCGTACATATACTCACATAACAACGTTTCAGAATTTTTGCTCTTGTCAATATACGTTGTTTTAAAAGTTCAATACTTTCTGACCAGCAACGCTCACTACCTATATTGATATCGTTACTATCTAAACAGCCAATCTTACGCAATACATAAAATACCTACTCCCCTTTCCAAACAAATTCCTTTCAAACGAGTGTTAATCCTACACCTAAGTCGTACATAATTCAACGTCCTTAGTTCTGTACTAGCACCTAGAGTCCACAAGATAACTTTACATAACTGGCGCCAGCACTTATACCAGATCCTCTAGACTTGTAAACTTATTTCTTAGTTCCAATTTTCTCCGAGTGCTTGGTTGTGTAGCTTCGCGTTAAGAACAGGTTGGCTAGGAAATAGCCACAGAGTTGTAACAGATAGACCGCTCCTTGTATGGAGAGCCCTTTTTGCTCGCAAACGTGCGCTGTGACATATCTATGTTGGTGATTGGGAGTTATTCTGTGGTTACAGTTTGTATAAAATAGCTTAAGGTTGATGTTAGTGTTGGCGGATTTTTTGTTTATGTTATTTGTGTGAGGACAATTTCAAGTTTATAAAACATTTTGTCGTATAGCTATGAAGAATTTATGAAATTAAGGTTTCAGAAAATATATATTTTGTTTACTATTTGAATGTTTTTTGGCGGTATTTTTCCAAACCCCATGTATTGAGTACAAAGCTTCACAACAACATTAACATTGTCGATATCTACAGTACATAAAATCATAGTCATAACATAGCGCCCTTTTTTGCGAATACCAAAACTTACTACCTCCTTATACAAAACTAAAAATACAAACATAAATTAATAAAATAACCACGTAACTCAAATTCCGTGACAATTTGACCCAAATCAGCCCTAATACTTCATCATATTAAATTTGAAGGTAACTTTACATTTTCTACTTGTTCTTTGTAATCGCGTGTGGACATCGATAACATACAAACGTAATGAAAAGGGCGTAAGTCTCACCCAAATCATTACGAACTCGTCACATTTACGTCACTTTGGCATTTATTTATTTATACTTGTGTTGGATTTTGAGTCGAAATTGAGCTCTGAGTTATTTTATGTACTTACTAAATAGGTAAAATTTCAAATATAATTTGGTAGGACCAAGTAATCGTGAATATAAGGTCGAAAATTCAACACGGCTTAGTAATTATATTAAGTCCTTTTCCCAGTAAGCAACGTTTTCAGTCCATCAGTCAAAAATACCGGAATACATCGGTTTTTACAGTACAATACCAGTTTTAACCTATTTGTGGCAAACTAGCAGTAAGGTGTGTCAAGTGACTTCCGATGATAAATGATAGATCGAGCGAACACAATTATGAAAAATGATTTCAATATTGCAACTGCGTTTGGGTTATGTTATAGGCTATGAGCGGATTTGGTGTATAACCGAAATAAGCTTATCAAACTTGACTTGAAATCAGATTTAACTGGCCTGTTAGCTTAGTTGGTAGTGGCTCTGCCTTCTAATCTAGGGGTTGCGGGTTCGATTCCTTGACTCGATTGATATGAATTATAAAATTTATAATTACGTGTGTTGAGTCTGGTCGTTTGTATGCATAATAAGTATGTATTTACAAAAGAAACGTATATTAGTATTATATCCGTTATCTAGTACCCACGACACAAGCGTTTGCTTAGTGTGGGGCTAGATGGCGCTGTGTGCAATGTCCCGGAATATTTATTTAATTATTAAACTCTTTGGAATCTCATGATTTTCATAAAAATACACTTATTTTTAAAATCTGCTAAAATAATTCATACTTTTAAAAATTGTTGATTTCAACAATGTCAATAATATAACTGCTTCCTTAGAGTACTTTTTTTAGTTAGTTACATCATGTACAATTGCTTATTCTTCTCTTATACTTAAGGGTGATTTCTGTCAACTTAACACTTGCTCCATAACAAGTGACCGTGACACACAATATTGCTGAGTTTGATATGCATATACCTACCAACCTAAATAAATACTAGAAAATATAGGCAAAGCTTTTTCTTATGTATTTTAGTTATCTAAATTAAATTTTACTTATCCATCAGTAAATTTGCCAAATAACATGAAATCCGTCGACTCTTAATTGTTCAGTTAAATTTGAGTTTTTAAAAAGTAATGCTTTGCTGTTTGAGTATTTTTCATAACACTAGTAATATAATTGAATATAATAGGTAGACAGGTACGCACGGTTCAGCTGAGCTGGTAGAAGCAGGGGTTCCAAAAATGAAACATTTTTATATGAACCAAGGACGTTTATTCGCCTACATGGCTACGCTAATACTAACTTACAAAACAATACTTAAAACTAAACTTAGTTACAATACTACCTGCGTACAAAAAAGGGACAGCGTGCACATGTGTGGGTCGGGAACCGACCGCGCGGCAGGACATTGGAGCCGTCTCCAGTGTTGATAAAAAAACATTGGTTATTGCAGATGGCAGGACATAACTCCTCCGTCCATAAGAATGAAATTTTACGATGATGAGTTAATCAGAGGAAAATTACATTAAAATTTTTTTAAACGTCCATTAAATAGATATCTGTGTTATAATGTGTTCCGTTTCAACAATTATAATCAAAAATCAGTTTCACATATTTGAATAGCAAAATGGGTTTTATACAATTTAACAGAATAATACAAATAATAGTTACACAGAACTAAAAGGTCATGAATAGAAATATTACACAATGACATGTATATAAACTAATATTTTTCCTTAATAGCTTTAGAAACAATAAAAATCATTTAAATCTGTCTACACAAAGTGTTACACAACATTAACAAAGAAAGACTTAAAAGATGACAATAAAGTAAAACATTTAAATTAGAAATTAGTGAAAACGCACAGGGTTGTATCAAAATATAAAAAAACGAACTCAAATAAAATTGACTATAACATTGAGACAAAATATTTGATTCAAATCAATTAATGTGATATTCCATAGTTATGCCTAATTGAAATGAATTATGTTTTAAAATGACATGATAATTAAGATGTGGCAAATTAAATATTTTTATGATTAATTCAGAAATTGAATATCTACTATAAATGGTATATGTGTTAACAGATAGCGGCGGGATTATAACATTATTTGTTACAACTTGTTATCAATTTCATAGTTTCACTTCGGTGGTTGCAATGAATAAATCAACTGATAAAAACTTAAATTTTTTGCATATGAAACATTGTTACCGCAAGAGTACTTATAATTTATTGGTATTACTTAAACGATTTTAATAGAATTACACATAAAGTAAAATTATACAAAGTTTTACATATAGGAATGTTTTACAAGTATGATGTAAGATGAATATGAGGTGACCTGTTATTATAAACAAAAGTTAGTACAATGTATATAAAATATTTCAATGCAAATGTAAAAATAATTAGAGCAAGTGGAGCAGTCTATAATTTATAAACAGGTTTGGGCAGATTTTACATTCAATTATACATTTCAACATTTTATGGGGCCATTTTATATAACAACACATGATTGTTTTTACATGAATATGCAAATAAACACATAGGCAATGCAATTACGGAGAAAATTAAATAGTTAAACTAAATTTACATTTAAAGTTTTAGTTATATAATACAAAAACCTGTTATAATTGTCCATTGTCTGTTCCGCATTTTTGTTCACTCTTATGTAACGTTGTTTCATCACTCCAGTAACGTTATCACAAATACGTTTTCAAAGTACGGCACTGATTGGGATTTCACTGTTGTAGATAAAATATTTCACTAGTTTTAATTTAACGGCTTGCACAAACACTTTTATGTAGGGCAGTTTCAACCGCCACCAGAGCTGGAACTTATTTGATGTATCAGGAGACATCATGAAGGCGATAGGCAGAGTTACCTGCATCACTTTGAGGATAGGATTGGATAGGTTTTTGGAACATAAACTGTTTTACGTATGGGACAACCATCTAGTAATTGAAATGATCTCAACTTGACAGAAATACTGACATTATTAACTCAAAACAGTAGTATGTAACTAAATTGATACCTAACACACAAAATTACATTATACACATTATAACTTCACTAAGGTGGCTAGATTTTGTAGCCTCATCTAATGCTAGAGCTTAATTCTACTTAGCTAAGTCGCTATTGACTCCGCCGATTTCTAGTGCAGAGTGCAGCGACAACTTGTTAGCAAGCGATGCTTGTCTCACTCCCAAGTTACCTAGTCTAAACTTACCTAAGTCACTATGCATCCCGCCGATTTTTGTGCAGTTATGCAGTGACAACTTGTAAACAAGCGATGCTTGTCTCACTCCCAAGTTACCTAGTCTAAACTTACCTAAGTCACTATGCATCCCGCCGATTTTTGTGCAGTATGCAGTGACAACTTGTAACACGAGCGATGCTAGTCTCAGTTACAAGCTCCCTAGCCTAAGATCTATTTAAGTCGCTATTGATTCTGCCGATTCTAGTGCAGAATGCAGCGACAACTCGTAAGCGAGCGATGTTTGTCCCACTTACAAAGTTCGCGGAATAGGTAGGAGGTCATGGGATTAGTGATGGGTACTACTCACATGCCGTCGCAAACCCTCCATGAGTATAGCTGCCAGCGCCGTCCTCTGCTCCAACCTCGAACCAGTTTCTTCTACAGCTGCACACGCGTCCAGGAGTCGTATTTGTTTGGTTCGCGGATTCAGGTTCCAGAACTTCGTGACATACACCGGCTGATGATGTTACTAAAGAAGTCTGGACTTCCTTTTATCCTACCGGCTGCGCCAGACAGGTACGCACGGTTCAGCTGAGCTGGTAGAAGCAGGGGTTCCAAAAATGAAACATTTTTATATGAACCAAGGACGTTTATTCGCCTACATGGCTACGCTAATACTAACTTACAAAACAATACTTAAAACTAAACTTAGTTACAATACTACCTGCGTACAAAAAAGGGACAGCGTGCACATGTGTGGGTCGGGAACCGACCGCGCGGCAGGACATTGGAGCCGTCTCCAGTGTTGATAAAAAAAACATTGGTTATTGCAGATGGCAGGACATAACTAGGTATCTCACTTATTTTTTTTAACTAATCAATACTTTGGTTGAGTATCGAACCTCAAGATAGACATAATATAAAATGTTAATATAAAACTCATCCAGAAGAAATTTTATTACATACGAGTATATAAAACCACTTCGTCAACCAAAAGCTCTTGCCATAAGCTTTCAAAGCATATTAGTACATATTGCTAGCCTACCTGAGTGGAAGCTGTACTCATTATCATAAAGCTCTGGGGAAAGCGCTGACTGAGATGGCGAGCTTTGATCTTGGGTAATGAGACGGGAAACACTTATCTGAGGCATAAAGTTGGGAATTTATTATGGGTTAGTTATTGTCTTCGGGTCTCCTTGGCTTTTGAAAAAGTGGAGAAAATACGAATATAACGGATATTTCAAAATTTGATCCAATCATGTGTGACGGTGAATGCTGCTTTCGTTTTGTTTCTAAAATAGTGTTGAGTGTAAAAAAATCTTATCCTCAATATTAAGAACTGAATTTGGTACTCTTTGAAAATGCTACAGATATTTTGAGAATCCTCGTGAGCATCGAAGCGACCGTCTCTTTTTAGAATAATCAAACAGTCTCCTATGAGCACTTAATTCAGTTACGGAGAACGTCCATTAACCCCAAACTGCGGGGTAATTACAATCCTCGATGCGAAAACAAAAGGCATCGGCCGTAGAGCAGTGGAGCAGGCAACGTGTTAAGAATGCACCGATCCGAGCAGACGCCCCGACCGCATTTTATCGCCACTAATGATCGCGCCGGGCGTAATGAGAGAGGTGGCCCCCGCTCACAACCAATAAAATATTTATGAAACCCTCCCACCCCGTAATGCGACGCGTCAACTTAGAAAACCCCCCCTTAACAGAAAATTATCATTAAAAGGACAATGGCTGCCGTCCGCGGTCCGGCGTCTCGTTAACTCGCCGATTTAAGACTTCTAAATATCGTGTGCGGCGGCGATCCGTATCGCGCGCACAATACCGGCCGCGTCACGACCGACGGTAGCAGAAATATGGACGCGCTAATACTCGGCCCGCCGATGCTTGTTTTATGTTAATGCGTCGACGCGAAAGGGAAAAATATCGCGGCCGCATGATTGAGCACCAGATACGGGCATTAGCGATCTCGCGACGTCGCCTCAATTAGCGGCTAGCGCTATTGTCCCTGAATAATTAAGAGCGGCTGAGGGACGTGCGACGAGGCCTGCACGCAGCGCTATCAGACCATCGCCAACCGAATACCGAAACCTAATAAGTCGCAGCCAGTCTCATTTGTGCTCGGAAAAAAGGAACAATACCGCCGCGATAAAGGAGACGGCCCAATAATTTAGGGTCATTGTTCCCGTTAATTTATGGAGTGCGGGCGCGCGATTGATTTGTAGGTTCTCGGGGGTTTCTTCGGGGATAAGCGGTTTTAAATCCGGCGCGGGATTATCGGCGCGTCGCACTCGTGATGGCACGTCAAGAACTCAATTTATTCCCTCGATATACATACAATGCGACGGGTAAATGCGCAGTAGGATTGGCCGGCGCGGGCTGGGCGGAGACGAGGCCCATATATGCGTGCGTCGTGATGCACATATTAAGTTAGGCGTCCGCAGTCTGCGCAGGAGTCCCCACAATGCTGCATATAGCGCGCTACACCCGCGAGCGAAGGGAGGGCCGGCACGGGTGGTGCACATTGAATTATCTGATCACTGATGTCGACTAATGCTATACTGGTAATGCTAGTAATTCACCCGCTATCGACCATTGATGTAACAGATTTCCCCGGAGCTTGGAACGGATCTAGACTTATGATTTCGAAACAAAGCAGTTTGGAATCTAGGAATGCGATTTGTGAAAGCAGATGTGAGAAAACATCAATGCAATGGATATGCAAATATAGCTTCTGAAATCAAATTGCGATGAAAACAGTACCACAGCAATAGAGTTAGCCAGGTACTATAGTAAATTTTGTAATCAGTACGACATAATTGGTTATACTCCAATATGAGGTTGTTAATGTATACCTATAATTATTGCTTTTGAGGCTTGGTGTAAACATATTAAAGAAGTGTAAAAAATAAAAGAAAACTACATAGATCCTGGAAAGCACCACTCTTGCGCACCCGCACCCTCCTACCACATCACCACCTATCACTTCAGCGCAGTAAATCCACCAGCTATCCTATTTGTCAATTACCGGCTGCCATATCTCGTGCCATCGTAGCGGCCATCTTGCTACATGTAAATGTCAGCGCGCGCACGTAATTGGTGCGCTGGCTGACGGTGACAACACGCACCGATACCATAAACCTCGCAGACCTTTTGTGGAGGAGAAATCTGCAAGGATCGGCAGGTCCAATTAATGTGGTCGACTTGTACTTGTGGCTTTTTTGTTGGGAATACGAGCTCTCACGGTTGCTATTATTTTTATGCGTAAGTAGCGAACTAGGCTGAAGACAATCTATGTATGTATTTGACTCCATGTAATCCATTCCAGAGCCATCTCACTACCTTACCTAGGTAGCCTTCAATGTTGTTTATCCTACTACGGTTTGCCAGATTTGTATGCGTGTGTTGATGTTATATCTTTGGATCAAACACAATCTATAGAGGTACATGTTTGCTTTGATGTCTAACGTTGCAGAACACTTTACAAGGTTTAGAAGTTGCAACGGGCCAGCATGATATTAACCTTTGGTTGCTGAACTGGATCCTCATGGCATTGGATATATTATGATTTAAAGCAATACTTTACCTAAACACGATTCAAACAGCCAACCCACAATCATAAAGTACGGGCTGTCCTCAAGATATGGCATCACATCTATAAATAAGCGATATCAGCTGCATGATGGATCCACGCGGCGTACAATCGTCCGATCAATCAGGAGACCTGTCGCCGGACAGACGCCCGTGTGGTCCATGCCCGTGCTCTATTGTCTCCAATGCACTGAAAACGTTTATTTTTAAAACTTTGACAGGATAATATTGGTTTTGAGGTGGTACGTGCTGGGAGAAAAGGACGCAGGAAGTTTCTTGGTCAGATTTATTTGTTTAATACTCGAATGGATGTGTATGTTTATTTTGGTGAAGCTTTACATTATACAAAAAGTTATGAGGTTTGTGTCATTGATAGTTGGGTACTGATGACAAAATTGCAACATTTAGTAAGGAGGAAATTTTGTTTCTTGCATCTTTGTACCTCTAGTAAAATCCGAAATAAATACTAACAATTGATTAAAAAAACATGAACATAGGTTTAGCAAACAGACGCACAACTTGATTATGTAATATATTTAAGTTTTTTATCAACGAATTTGCAAAACTATGTCTCAAAGAAATAAAAACATCTACATCACATATGCACTTTATAATGAATTAATATCAATTTACTTTACTTTACGCTAATATTATCATAATTAAAATTACTTATCTTCTTAATCGGTGCCTGCGCAGCCATTCATCGATCATAACAGGTAAACAAGATTGCAATAATTACTACAAATTTTCGAATGACACTGAAAAAAAACCGGCCTTTATTATGAGTGAAATAAGTGCCATAGTAAGTTGACGACATTTTTGGAGACATATTTATTAAAACAATCAACGAAATTAACTCTTATGTGTCAGAAAATAGGTATCATAATCGCATATTTTTGGCAGGATAATAATAGTAACAGTTTTTGGAAAAATAGCTTTTATTTTGTTACTCGTAAGTGTTTTATTCGCTTGTATCTGGTATAATAAGTTATTTGATAAATTAATTAACAAAATGATGGATTCGACCGAGGCAATAGTGATTGATGAATCGTCAATATGTTTTGGGTTTCAGTTGGCGCCAGATGTCAGGGTAATCATTTTACAAAGAGTTTTCTTGTCTAGATGTTAAAATATTAACATTTTAATAAAAGCAATATTTTTGTCAGTAAACATGAAACTACATATTATTATGTGTTTCAAGTGAATCTTTCAGGATTTAGGATTTCATTGTAAACATTTTTTGCTTGCAAATACTATTGTGAGTAAATCTGGTATGTTTACAAGAATGATTCGTTGTGTTGTGTTGTAGCATGCATCGCCACTATCTATGTACGACTTCGAAACTGATCATTGATAATAATATGTGTAAAGTAGGTACAAACATTTCTGTCAAATATTTGGTTTAGGTTTGCTTGTGTTATTGTGTTACGTTATGATATTGCTTTTAATAAGTACTTAATTAATAAAAGCAGATACCAATACCATTCTTTTTAATAAGTTAAATATATTAATATATTAGTCACTTACTGTTGTACAATGTCATATTATCTCAATCACCTAACAACATTGTATCGTTTGAGACAAACCTCCACATTTACAGCAACTAAGTCCAACTGTCTATTTAAGGCCCAGCCCTATAAGGCTAATCACAATTAATTACACCACCATATCGCACTCCACACCTTAAATACTAGCTGCTACCTTCACATAGATTAAACAGCAGCTCCTCTTACAGAAGGTACAGATCAGTACAAGCATCAACCAATAGGGTGACAAAGCGTTGCATGTCCGCGGGGAATGTCCGCGGCCCGACATCGGTCAGCGTGTTCACACGATCAGATTGCGCTTGCTTTATGGCATCCAGCGGCCGCCATTAGCCCTCGCCGCTGCTTGAATTGCCTAATTAGAATTACACGCTCTGTACGCCCGAGCTCTCCTCGCGTGCCTATTTGTGCGCTGGATCTAGATGGCGCTGCACTGCCCTTTTTTTTAAATTCGAACGAGAATTGTGCATGACAAAAAGGGCGTTCTGTTATTTATTGTTGCTTTTTTGTTCATGTCACTTGAACCGGATCGACCTGAACGTTTCACGGGAATTCAATTTATTTTGATACGTATGGTGTAAATAAAACGCGATAAAAAGTTTAATGTAAAATTTTAATTAAGATTAGCTGTCACAAATTTATGACATTCACATCTGCAAGTTGCAGTGCATTTATACGAGTTTATTTTATATTCCAAATAAAAATAAAATCCGAACGTTTGAAGGCTCGCTGCTATCGAAATAAATTATAATTATCGGCGTCAAGTCTCGTATCTTACCGCTTTTAAGGTCCCGTCTCGCGGGGATATAAAAATCTAACGTATGCACACATAAAAAGTATCTTATCCGTTAACAATAAACTTATCGTTGAAATATCGATACAATTTCCTTGATCCGAGAAATAAAACCGTGCGAGTGTGACGTTTGTGTACAATTTACTTGTGAGCGGTGTCCAGGAGTGTCGTAAAGTTGAAGATGTTATGTCCGCTGATAAGTGGCCCGTCGGTGCCGGACTGTCCGCCGGACAGGTTTATTGTGGACACCCTACGGCAAGGCAAGGGTTTCGCAAAAAAATAGTCATTGATCAGGATTTAGTATAAAACCTTTTATGGGATTCTCGGATGTAATATCGATTATTCGCAATCTGTTTCATTAACTACGCTAAATTTAATGTAACCTGTTGCGTTTTTACGATTTTTCTCTTTATTTCTTGACAGCAAATAAAATGTATCGAGTGACGATATAACATGAGATCGAGACAGGCTTTTGGTATCTCAGGTAACTTTTATGTGTGTAACCAAAATTGAACACTTTTACCAGGTACTAATAACGCTTAAAATGTTATATAGAATATATCCATATTTGAGTATAATTGATCTTGTGGTCAAGTTAGAAAGTTGACATTCACAAAATTTCATAAACTTAACCAGAAATTTGAAAAAGCGCAATGCATTGCGTTTGTATCAATTGTACAAGGTTTGTTTATTTTATCATAACTTTTGTACCACAGAGTCTAAATAACTACAAAACACATTTTCAACAGAGACATCTCATAAGTGGGTGGAAGGTTTACAATAATGATGTTATTTTATAACTGCATACAAACCCACGATGGCTACAAAATCTATAAATAACTGTTATATCTGGCGATAAAAATAAAACAATAATCAAGAGATAGGACTTCCCTGGATGTCGCATTCTTGGAAGCGAGCGACGTGCCTCGTTCCGGCGGAGTTATGAATGACATTGCTTGATCGTATTTATGATGTTGGATAGATAGATGTGACATTTGATTCATTGTTATATCTAACTATCTATTTACTAATCTAACGTATCTAAGTCAAGATAAACATTACATTTATTACTGATTTTTAAATGCTCTATGGACTTACAAATAATGAGTTTTCCAAAAGTTATTTTCGGAAGAAATTTATTGTGAGTGATCTACTTAATGCCTGCATTGGTTCTGAAACTTGTATTGTCTCAATTAGCAAAAAAACATGTCAGACAATCATATTTGGTGTTAAAACTCAAAAACAAAATGACCACCTCTGACCTTCTTAACCCATCACTTCATTCGCGAGCTCGCCTCCGCCCGTCACGAAACTATTATCATACGTCACCGCCATGCCGTATCTAAACGACTTCTCGAAGCTTCCATCAATAAGACACGCTGAGTGTAGATCGGTGTTGCCACCTCCAATCTTTGTTTTACCCTTATTTATTACCTCCTTGCTCGTGACGGGGATTTTTACATTTTAACGCTAATGTGTTTGAATGTCCTTTGAGATGGATAGATATTTTATTAGGTTTATTTTTGTTGATTTGGATTATTTCAGTGATTTTGTGTTTTGATTTTTGTGTACCTTATATTGATTGTATCGTCTATTGCTGAAAGCAATACTAGTTTTTGCACAAGTAATGTCACTGCGATTTTTCATAAATATTTATTTGATCCAATAATGTCAGTTCGGAGTTCTGTCAACTTGCTGTTGCGGTTTTCTTCCACAAAATCAAAACATTTCAAATTATGACTATTTAAACGAGTACCTAAAGTTCATTGACCCGTAACTCAATAAACTTGACCAAAATATTGACTCAACGATGTTAAATTCCCATAATCTGATGTCGTAACAACTCAATATCGGAAATAATTTAATGCCCACCTCAATAAGAAACTAACTTTTTATAGTTTTGTCGGATCCCTCGTAAATTTTTACGGAACTCTGTACTCGTTATAAAAACTTATCATATAGAACCTTACCAAAATCCACTTCCGAACTTCTGATATATATCTCGATACTTTTTCGTAAAATCTATAGAATTTCTTACAGTGACAAGATTCTTGTGTTGTATGTATGTTTGTATGTAGCTTGTAGAATTGACAGTGTCGCCGATAAAGTACGTCAAAATACGACGTGTTAAATGTCCGAGAACACCAGATAAATATATTACTATGGCTTTGTATGTTAAATGTTTACTTGAGACTGCCTTTACTTGGGAAGTTTATCTTGTATTCGTTGGGAAGTGATGGGTGTGCGAAGGAAGGCGGGATACGAATTGAGCCTGTTTGTTTTTCTAGTTATCTGAGACTTATGGACACCAACAATGTAAACAAATGTATTAATGCATATTAATTAAAACTTCTTTAACGTTTAAAGATCTGAATCGTTTATCTTAGATTAAATAAAATTATATCATAGTTAAACTAAATTAAATTTAAAAAAAAAACCTTTAGTGACAAAATCGCTTATTACGAAATAAAACCTTTACATGACATTTGATATCCAGCAATCTATCTATAAGGATACATTGTATATACGTACATGCATATATAGTAGAGAATTCGTTATTTGGGTATTCAATATGGTGGAAGATGTCAAAATATGTTCTAACCTTATGATAAAAAACAAAACGATGAATCAACAAATTACTTTTAGTACTTACTGAAATATAATATCAACAAGTGTGATAAAACATATCCATCGTTTATTACAGTTTAAGTTAATAAATATACCATAAAAAGTCCACACAAAGAACTGTGGAAACCTAAACGAAATACTTAAAAAACTATTAAACAAATTTTAATAACAATGAAAATTAATATCATCATACACTCAACAATAAAACAGAGAGTTAAAATCACTGGATCCGTTAAAAAGATGGACTATCCGATTTCTGCTCGTAAAAGTGTAATAAAATGTTTTTGACTGACTTTTAATGTAGTTCTAAAAAGATCATAAAACATACGATCCGGAACTGATGCCGCATCTAGTTTAATTATAGCTTCGTCAATAGTTTTGATGTGTTTTCTTCATTAATAGACTAGGGCGTTACATGTAGGCAAACAAATATATATAATTGTCTACAATTTTGTAATAATACTACTAATAATATATAATGTGTACCTAACCTGCTGTAGTAATTTTAAAAAGAAATTGATGATTATATCGGGTACATATAGTTATTTACCATAGATCACTAACAAGTATGCTTCATATTTCATAATAATAAAAACCTATATTTAACTGTAGTTTTGGCCTTATAATTTATGATTCAGAAATATCTTTGAAGCAATTGACGAGTCAAATTTAATTATTTATTAGGATGACCTCAAAAATTAAACAAGATCATTTATTTTTATTTCACTAATTAAGGACTGGTGTTAAGTCAAATCGCTATAATGATAATATAGCCTTGGTTTTATTGCAAAAATATGAATTCCTTGAAACCGTGATTACTATAATGATTCATAAAATATAATAATTCTGCTTATAATTGCTAATAAATTCTCTTCTCTCTTCTTATTTCGCTGTCATTATAATAAAACTTGACACAACCTGTTGAAATGGTAGTCCTATAAATAAGAATTATTGCAATAAAACCGTATTCTAATAATCAGCGTATTAAAATACCAATAATATCATAATATTTAAATTGATAGTTATATTGACAAATATTGGCATTATTTATTGATTTTTGACAAGGTGATGTAATTTTATATTTTTGTTTGGAACAAAATATACCTTTGCCTGCGGAATCAGAATATAATCTCACGCTGCCCCCAAACTGCGCACTATGCTGTTTCGTTTTTATTTGATCTGTAATTACATGATAGCTGAAGCAAAATCTTTCCCTGAAGATCTAGAAGATAATGTCGCCAGTCAATGACCTCAAAGATATTTCCATCCTCCCGCCCAATTTAAAACTATCCACAAATCTATCAGAACACCGCATAAATCAATTTAACAGTCTCCAAATTTTATTTATATCGAGAATAAATCTTTAAAATTGAGTAAATTGTGTCGGAAGCTAACACCAGACGACGCCACTCAATCAAAAAGATGAAAAAGTTGTAAAAAAGTGAATAAGACTTAGGCGCCGTGCACAAAAAGGTGTTTCATCTTAAAATGATGAATAGGATGATGAAAAAATGATGAAAAAGGGCAGTTTAAAGGCGTCGAAATGCCCGGAAGGGATGCGGCCGGCCAGCATCCATCACGAGATGAGTGATGTGATGTGATGCGAGCCGTGATAGCGGCTGACGAGCTGTGATACTGGGAAAATATGACGTCAATTATAAAATTGGAGTTTTAAAGTTAAACGTGGACACAAAATATGGCTCAATTCATGAGGTGTGAAGAAAAAGGTGAATGCCAAATAGTGGTAGTGATTAATGTGCAGTATGAAATCCATTTGATAATGATGATGATGGCATTTGTTTTGTCCTGTAGTCTGTGTATCTTTTTGCCATAAATCGTTACAATGAGAGATGAATGAAATAAATCTTATAGTTAAAGTTCAAAAAGATTGCAGCTTTTTTACACAATATCAGATCAGATTATCAAAATTCTAAAGAGCATATCGCAGGCGTGACAAATGTATTAGTAACAGCTATTTGGGTTTCCGGTGTAGAAAGCGTGGAGATGACGACCTAATTCAGGTTGTCAACGGAACAACAGTAATGGGAAGAAAAGGTTGGTGTTATAGATTTTTTTTAACAATTAATTACTAATTTATATTTTTTAAGTATTTTCTCGAGAAAATTAAAATCTACGTGCTTTTTAATTTTGTGTGGTAGTGTACGTAGCGAACACACACGGTACGATTCTTTTCTTTTTCTGAGATTTTTTTAAATTAATCTATTTGTGTATATGTAGATTTTTTTTATAAAGTAATAGGTACAATACAAAACCGTTATTCAATCAACCGTTTTATATTAAAATCGAATTAAAAGCCTTATCATAATTTTATTCAAAACAAATGAGTAGTTTGATTAGAAAAAGCAATCCTTTTCATGCGCCGGCGCGGGCGGCGGCGCTGCAATATTTTAATGTTCGTCGTATTTCTTGAAGATATCTTTTGTCATTAAAGTTTCCACATCACTTAGGATGCATGCACACTCAGAATGTCATAAAATTGTCAGGTTAGGGATGAAACGCACCACGACGAGATGCATGACGCATGCGCGCTTACAGATTATCATGAGATCAAAGGTAATCGTAGGAAGAAATAACAATTGATTAATGTAAGTGTTGTTTATTGATGAGTACTAGACACGATTTTGACCATTGCAAAAAATACGTATGTACTGTACAAACCTATATAAAAATTGATTTAAGAGTACTTGTTCAGTGCAACTCAAATTTTCAGAGTGACGGATCATTGACTATACCTACCTGTGGTGTTTGATATGTACTCGTAGAATAGGCAGATTATCTCAATCAAACACAAACATAAAAACCGATTTTATTTATTTGAATAAACGAAACTTCAAAAATCTCAGTGGATTCTCACCTCAGACACATACCCGTCACCCGACCCGGCTTCTGTCGTTGAATCCGCAACTTCATGGATTTCAAAGCGACTCAGCTTTATAGCGTTTGCATATTTAATTAATTGCAAGCCGTAGTGTGCAGCAGCCCTTATTTATTGACTGGCGTATTTAAGCATTTTATTTGATTCGGTTTTTATTATTCTTGATCTTCTGTTGACGTGGGCATTACGTATAGTTAGAGGAAGAGTCAAACGATTTGCATCTAGTGATCAATTTTGAACTATATGCCTCGTAAGTTAAGTCCCTGGAATGTAATGAATAAGTACCTAAGTTCTGAAGTTTTGAAACATATGAATGCCTATTTTAAATCAAGCCATATTTATATTTTTTGTTAAGTATCTTATCGAGGTTCAACACGCACAAAAACAATTGCAATTTCAAATTAATTAATTATGAAGACAATATAAAATAACCAGTCCTGTTTTCATTCTCATAACCAAAGATCAACATAGATTGATTCGAAAAAAAATTAAAAGCCTCTCCAATCACCCAAAACACACACCGTTCCAACAAGTCTCATAATAAATTGGAACTTTTAAAAGTGTAACCCAATTACTGGCATTACAGCGTCTGCCAAGACTCCTGTTAATTGATAATTAGTATTCCAGCGGCCGCTGGACGGCCTACGTGGTCCGACGTAGGTACTAGTTTGAACATAGCTGGGGAGATTGGGGATGGTTTGAAAGGTGATTTGAGAAATTGAGTTGGCCGTAGCCGTACAGTTTTTTTAAGTCAATCTGTCAATATTGTCCATGAATCTGCAGATGTGTGCTCTTGCAGGTTCACATCAAATGGTCAAATACAAAAAAAAACTGTGTGTGTGCTATTTGAGTCAAGTTTGTTCAGTTTATAAAAAAATATAAATCTTAGAGTAATGGCAGGATCCAAAAAAAATTAAGGTAAATAGAGATTTCATACTTATTTGAATATATATTTGTGTTCAATTTCTGTATAAGAAACTTTATATACAAACACTTTATTTGCTATTGGAGTATATTTTTGTCATTTTGTAAACTTTGAAGCAAGTAACTCTTGCAGCCCCGCCTCCTGTCCTACAGAGGGCCGGTGATGCTGCGTCAGCACGTCTCGAAGACGTCTGCGTTTGACAACACGCGTCCGCAGGGACGGACGTGATTGCGGACGTAATGAGACGCAGGATGGGTGACCGGGGAGACGTGGGGCTGAGACATTTTAAATTCAAGAATTCGTGATCTTGATCAAAGTGTCATTCATTCAATAACAAAAAACCTTCATAAGAACCATATACAAATCCAATGTAATAATTTTTTTGCCTATTAAGTCTGAACTACAAGTGTGACCCGCATCACGAATGTCGTTCCAAATTGTTCACAATGGAATTAATACCTTTTTATGCATTAAACTTGTGGATTTTTGATAGTCAATATAAGAGCGTAAAAACAACACACAGACTTACTGACATACACTTACAGCCATACAGATGCATACTTCACAGAGTTACGTACTGCTTCAACACGCCTAATATGTTAGCTCCTGCCACGACCTCCTGACCCGCCCAAACTTTCAACACGTAACCGATTCAATCACCAGCGATCTGGATCTCCAGTTTAGAAAGCCGCGATCAGAACACTTAACTCTCGACCTGCGATTTCAATCTCCGGCCAGGGTTCTGTGGCGCCATTAACATAATTCTATATAAATTATTCATTACCGCTGACCTACCGCAACCGAGCCTGCGGCGCGCCCCGCCCCCTCGCAGACCTAATCGGAACTATTGAGGAAAAAATATGATATACGATTGTATGGTTCACTGTTAGCGAGCTCTGGGTATCGACGCAGGTGGCATTGGACAGAAAGACCGGAGATGATGATGACTACAAGTAGGTATTAAAGATGGATACTGTAAGTTACTAGAATGTCAGTAAAGTCCATGAGCGTGGAAATCAATTTAGATTGGATTTTATTTGTGAAATGATAAAAAAAATATTTTCAAGGTTAGTTCTTGGTACTAACCGGCCCTTATCACTCGTAATAATTCAATTGATAGCCGTGAATACATTTCATATTATAATGAATAATGTTGACGCACGTCCTAATTAATTCGAAGAATCTTTTTATCAGCACCAAATAGTCATCAATCAAAGTAAGAACTGTCACAAAATTATTTATCTTCACGATATCAAGGGCAACACACACAATTATAAGTCTAATACAATATTTCAATATAATATATGTAAAACAACATGCGCTATTCCTACATAAAAAAGTTGACTTTGGTGATACTGGTTTGTGAACCAAAATTGACTAATCCCATTTCTTCCTAATGACCCTAAAACATTATTTCCGTTTGTTCAAAGCGGTGCTACCACACATATACAAGTACCTTCGTATAATATTGTTCCTCTGGATTCTATCGGCCACCGCCTCCATATCCCACCAGCTCTCCCGCTGGCCACTCGTGCCACATTAAAATACAATCAGACGTCGGACTTCAAATTCAAATTATGCACTTCCCTAAACATTCAATTCCAAAACTGATCACGGAGCTTCAAGGGCCGCAGACGCTTAAGGAGCGATCTCGGTGCGGATCGCATGCGACTTTTTCCCGATTACCATATCTCGAATCGAAGCTCAGTCGGGTCCAGCAAATTGGCTATCTACAGCATGCATCTCATATGAATGGAGCGAAGAATCGGAATATTTAGGAGGTCGTGCGTCGGGACGCAAGTCTGCAGCGGCCCTTATTTAGTTACTTGATGCTCCTTTTTGTTGTTTTGAATGCTTTGTTATCTTAACTATTGTGTGGCTCTGGCTATGGATAAACTAGCCTTCTTTGTACGGCGTGGCATAAATACTGATATAAGGCGCAGGAGGGGCTGTCTCGTGTGTCATTCGCTTTATGTCTGCTCGCTGTTTATTTCAATTAGATAGGTTTGTGATGTCTATTGTGCTGCTGTAGCATGGATCCTTCTTCTATTATCTACCTTCGTCTTGAAACTTCTGAAGTCTATTGGCAATGTGTATGGCTTGTAGGTTCAAAGTCTTTACTGAAACTAAATTTGTAAAAGCCTATACTTTTTTCTCTCTGTCTCATTATTCTATTTCAAATACATATATTATGTACATACATGATATGATAACAATACTAGAGCCTTCATTTCAAAACTATTCCGCTCCACCTTCTTAGGTTAGAAACTTTGCTCAACCCTCTCCAATCCCAATAAAAACTGCAATAGTCGTTGAGAAGCGGAGGATTACACGTCGCCTTAATCAAGCCATGTATCTGATTTGAATAAGCACAGGGGACTGTGTCGTCTGATTCATTAGGCCACTGGAAAACTTCTAGAACGTTCTAGGACTTTCTGGAATGATAGTCTGGAGTGAGCTTGGGAATAAGTTTAGGTACTGCTGACATGAAATGAGGCTAGATAGGTCTTTTGGAATACTTCAACAATGAATCGATGCATCATATTATCTAACAACAGAATTAATTAAAAAACCTTTTAAAATAAGTAAACATAAATTGGTTTCTTGTGTATACCAACTTAAAAGAACAAAAATAATCGGTAATGCTAAAAAAAAGAAATATTTGTATTAATGTTTCATAAAGTAGGTACATCACTGATTTTTCCAATTTATAAGACGTTTCCTCAAAAACTTAACTTGTTTCACAAGTCCAGAAATAAAAAGCATGTAAACCCCAACCAATGATTGAAGAAAATGCGGCGGCGCCACTTGTAGTACTTATTATAGTAAGCCTTATAGGTAGGAATGTATGTACCTACTTTCTCAGTTAATTCCCTCGGAAGGTAGTAAGAAAGACCTCTCGAAGGATTACAGATCTATGAATAATGAGACAACACCATCGTTTGGACCAGTAATTGCATTTACAATACTTACTGGACACTGGAGATACCACATGAGAAAGTAATACTCAAACTGAATCTATTTTAAATCCGCTAATAATTTGGTGAAGAATGTGTTTTTTGGAAATTTTTGGATATAAGTACCTACTTATTGTTTAATTTTATTTTTACGGTGTAATTTTCCGGCTGTGTTTATATATTGAAAATAAAACCATATTTAACAATAGAAAACCGTTTAAAGACAAAGTTCTTTACAATGACTGTATGTACGACCTAGTTTGCCTATTGTTAAACGTAGGCCTCATTTCTAGTACTTTTTGTGAAGATAACTAATTACTTCATCAGATTAAAGTAAATACATTAACTATATACTTTAGAAATGAACTTGACGACATTCAAACTTCACAAAAAAAAAATCCTAGCCACATCCAAAGAAGTCCCTCCACATCCCCTCCCCCACATGGTCCTACTCCCCTCACCCCCTCGCTTCATTTGCAGTCGAGTCTACGTTAAAATCAATTATGCTTGCGATTGTTTCGTTAGTGGAAGCAAATGTTTTTTGTCCCCCACTTTCGTGGAGGCTGAGTCAGTGACCGAAGTTTTGTAAAACAGGGTTTGTCTTAGAATTTGATTATATTGGTCACACACGAACAAAAATTTCTGATTGAAGACTAATATCATTTCACAGTCAAAAGGACTGTGAAATGATATAAGTCTTCAATACAGCCCATTTAAGTCAATTGTTTCTATGCATACATCCATGGAAAAGAAGACATTAAAAGATTGTGTGTAGACCTTAAAATAAAAAATGTGTGGCCAAGCGCGTACTATTGTGTTTCGGCCATCTCTTTTGAGAGCTACTTTCATATCAATATAGTGATCTTTCAGATCATAGTGTCTCTTAAGGTGGGCTATTGGTAAAATGTCTGACTGTCTAGTAGTAAAAAAGCAATGTTTCTAGTGTACCTAACTTGTGTCACTGTCTTCCACGGCAACTCTCGTCCAGTCCTCCCGTTGCTTTGTATTCACGACGGACGCCTGTCTGCTGCGTTTCTTTTGATGAACTTGCCTTTTCACGATGCATTTCCTTAATTCCACTCCGCGAAGATTCTACTTTTAACGAACTTGTGATTTTCTTTTCGAATATTTTTTGTTTCTTTTTTCTTTTCTGTGCTTGTTTTGGCAGGAAAGTTTTTGTGTGTTTTTGGATGTGGTTTTTTATTATTGTTATTAAGTTTGATACACAAACACCTACTTAAAAATAACCGTAAAAGAGATGCTTGTTTAATATTTTTGGTGGATTTTTTTTGATCACATGGAACGCAATTTGTTATCTTTAGGGAATTTTATCATATACGTTACATATTATCTTTACAGATGTACTAAGAAAATGCTTCAACTGCTGTTCAAAAGTATTTTTTACAACAAATTATTTCTTATTCTCATTTTAATTGCATTCATGGAATGATCTTGTAAAACTCAACGACATTCCGCCTTATTTCTTTAATTAAATCCAAATAACTAACTAGCATATTAGCTTTAATCGGATCAATTAGATCCCATCTTTAGCCTTCCAATAAACGTTCAATATATCTGTGTAATTAACTTTTTTTATTTTTTTGCGCACTATTGGCAATGGTTGTACGTTTTATTATGCAAAAGACCAAGGAGTTTCAATTACAGTAGGTTCTTAGCATCGACAGAAGGTTCTTGCTATCAACAGCTGTAATGGTGATACGTGCCGATTGAGCGTTGCCAGTGGGTGGATGTTATTGGACAATACTGTTGCGGTAATGAATACGACGTCACGGTCTTATAGTAGAAATTGAATTAGAATGCTGATTACAAAAGATAAAGTTGCGAAAGAAATGATAAAATCTAAATTCACAATAAAACGTTTGATTTCGAGTTCAATATAGGTGTATAACAAATTAATATGATTAGTACGTACGTTATACGTATTCAATTTTTATTCTCAGTAGGTAATTTTTTTTATTTCGTTATATTCACCAACATCACCCAAAACAAGACTCCCCCTCTGGACCAAGTGACGACGCTTACCTGTAACAAAAACAAGGCACATTAACCATTGCTGGGTGTTAATTACACACGGCGTGGATTTACTCCGCCAGCGCGCCACCGACGCACGCCATTACGGGGACGCGATGTAAGGAAGGGTTGCCATGAGAAACTGAAGGTAGATTTAATACAGAAATATTTTATAGAAAAAAAATGGTCTTTGTTTATATTATATACCCACTTATGCATTATGATATGCTGGACGATAATCTTTTTAGGTTATTACTATATCGGCTACTTGTACATCGGATACTTATCAAAAAGAACAAGTTATTTTTTTCTATATTATTTATTTATATTATTTTCATATAGATGTCAGTCAAACAATTTTTTATAGACGTGTGATGCATATTATTCCTAAAAATATTAAAATCTCCATAACTTAAAACATTACCTATTAAAATTTGCCCTATCATGAAAACTCAATACAAACAGAAACACAGATAATAATTTGCACTTGTGCTGTCCCCGGAAAACCTTTCACATGGCAACCCCAATAAGTGGTGGCAAAGGGACGTTTCTCTAATCCATTTACGATATAAGAGGTATAAATCAAACTTAATATGAGCTACATGTGTTGATAATGCACGCACACATAAACAATCCAAGATGGCCGCCCCACGGTCCTTAGGACTGGGATTAAAAATGATGAATGTTTAAAGGGTTTTTATGACTTTAGGACTTTTTGAGAAAGATATATTATTGTTGAGTCTGAATAATTAAGGTTTTTAAATCAGTTTCAAATGCATTAAGTTTTCACCTAGGCACCAGTACAGGGTATACAAATATTGAAGTGTAGTTTTCAACTACGCGAAATATTTGTTTTTTTTTTTATCTAAAATTCAATTTGCTTGAAATCTTACTGATGTTTGTGATCCAAGATGCTCATAAATAGAAAAATTCGACGCACTTTTAAAGGTATCTTCCTTATCGATAAATACTATTGTGTAATGTACACTGTTTTCGAAAAATTACCTAACTCTGGCGAGTTAACCTTTATGTCGAGTTATTTTAATATCACTTAACAAACTTTTATATTCTAAAAAGCTTACCATGTCAGAGTAATAGAAATCATAGATTCACAATAATGGATCCTAACTTCAATCTAGACGTCACTACTTCTAAATGCTTTTCTAACAACACTGTCCAAGCCATTTCCGACCCAATTCTATATACAACAGAGTCCACGATGCAATCAAATCAACAGAAGTAACCGATCCGGACCATCATTGCCATTACAACAAAGTAAAGTAAATCCTAAACAACACACACACACATGTGTACGCAGATGAAGCGCGAATGTGTGCAAGGTGGCATGAAAATGGAATTAAGGGGGGGTGAAAATGCAAAGGAATCAACCGGGCGGTGGGGTGTTGGGGCGAAATTGTCCCCAGACCGGACACTTTGAACGAATTATGACGGTCATTATTAGAACGTGGACAGAATTAAATTGCCTCCCCCCGGGCCGCTCCCCCCTTACCTTCCGGCTAAGTATTCCGTATAATGATACCTGTCTAGGAGACACACTTATCTCGAATGGAGTGGATCTGTATCGGCGGCGATTTGGTTAGCATTTGTTTTTGTTGCGAGTAGTTGGGAGTAGGCTGGTGGTTCGGGACATTCAACGACATATTGGTTGGATGTTGATGTAAGTTTTTATTAGGAACGAAACAAAGTTAGTTCAATTCTATGAAAATAAATGATAGAAAAGAAGAAAAACTAGGTATATAAACTGGTTGTAAATTTGTGGCTTCTCTTGCTATTTGTCGCAGTCAAAGTTAAAAAATATTTAAATCGGTTTCTTGGCCTTGTACTGACAAATATAAAAACCTGAAAATATTAAATCACGCTAAGTTTTCTGCTTAGTATCGTGATAAATGAAGAGAAAAGTGTAACAATCATCATCAAAGAAACTTGTGTCTTAAGTTTAAATAAACACTACCTTGTATGATGTATTTCAAGAAAATCTTCAGTAAATACCGCAAAACAGCTTATCATTCCACAAACATTAAAATCTAAAACACCATAGATTTTATAAACACACAATCTAATACCCTTCGTCCTAGAACCGTTATCTTAGACAAATATCATCGGCCACAGACTATATTAGTCCGTTAGATAAATTTGCAGAAAACAAAGCCAACATTAGCGTGGATTAGCGAAGTAACGCAGGCTGTGGCTGTATCAATAGTCGTGCAATCTGGAGATTTGCCGTAATCAACGCGGAGAGCGATAAATAGGTGAGTGGTGTGGGGGATGAGACATAGCAGGTACAGTTGGCTGATAGAAAATGAAGGAATACAAAGTTTTAAGGTTTGTGAGTATCTCTTTATATATGAGCGATAATTTTGTTGCTAAAATATTGTGATTTGGATCTAAATATTGAGATAATAATACTATTAACATTGTGTATCTTGTATATGTTGTAAATTGTGCAATGTCTTCAGCTATCCCTATCTGTTTTTTTTCTATGTCTAAATAAATTGAAATAAATGAATCCTCAATCACACATGCTGCGTTTTATACGATCGACTTTTACGAATACGACTTGATTGGAATTTCATCCGCCTTCAGAGTTAGTACTCTTCTATTCCTTTCTTTAGCACTCAGATTGAATTCTCAGACTCTCTAGCTTATAACTTGCACCACTGTGGTATCATACAATATTGATACAGCAACAAAGCACGGTCCGTCCCACGTGACCGCTCTATCTCTGCCGTAATGTACGCAAACAGCATGTACCGTAATGTACGGTAAATACCGTACAGGGAGGTTGCACCACTTACTTACCATTATTCTTATATGGGGAGTGATTTGATCGGAAGGTAGATAACGTTGGTGTTATTACTATAGATGTGATATATTTTTGTGTTATTAATGGTTTCCATATAATAGAGTTTCTATGTTTTTTTTTTATAGAATAAGAAGAAACTTAGTGTTATTATAGAATGTAATTTATATGTAGAGGTTCCAAATTTAAATAAGTTAGCTTAAGACGCAAAGAAAGAACAAGCAGATGTACATACATACATTCAAGCAAGCGGACGGAGGTACGGTTTTTATGAATGGATTATTTACAATCCACTTGTCGCAAACGAAAAACATAATATGCTTAAAACTACGTATTTTTTAACTTCTACAGAAAAAATGACAGTTTTCAGTTCAATGTGAAGAGATAACATAGCAGATTTTTTATTCAAAAGAGAATAAAAATATTCCATAGTTATATTTAGATAAAAACTTGTAACCGTAAACGTATTCGCCCGCAGCTTAACTTTACGAGCGAGTATTTGCTTCTTTATTGGGTACTGAATGGCGGCAAGCGGCCGAGATCAAAGAATCATAATCAGGATCTCCAGATATCTGATACACGGCTTTGTTTGATGGCTGCCATTTGCAAGATGAGGATTTCATTTCAAAAATCATAAACTATAGTATTTGTTAAACATATAAAAATAAATCATATTGTAATTGTTCGATAAATGTTTTATTTCTTTTCCAATTTGAAATTTTATTATCAATGTTTATTTATAGGTATCGCATTTGCGAATAAGGTTAACCAATTTTTGATCGACACCGGATTTCCTTAAACCAAAGTCTTAATTACATTTCAAAACCATTCGCTTTTATGCCTCTTTACCGTAAACACTTAGTGCATACATTAGGTCAAAACAAGTTCCACAATAAATCGTGCTTTTTCGTTCAAATTTAATTAAGTAAATTTCCGTTCCCGTTTACGACAATTCCCAACATGTTTCTCCCATCAAAAACGCCATAACATTATCAAACAAAACGTAACGACAATACTCGAGATATAATAACAATATTTCGACATTTTCGACATCACTAATTCCCTCACGCATACATGCGCAGGTCGCGTATAAACGTTAATGTTGTCTATTAACACATATAAATTTAGAGATGCGAAAGTGAGTTTTGCAAATATCGATGAAATGAAATGTAAACAGAGGGTACAGTCAACGCTATTTTATTGACGGGTTAAAGTGGTGACTACGCAGTACCGAAGTTGGAAACAGTAACACAACTTCTAATTTTTTAAACAGCTAAACTCAATTATCGCTACAGGTGGTAAAAAATAGATAGGTAATATTGGATCAGTAATTTCGTGGACATTATTCAGAAATAATTATAAGTTTAAAAAAAAGTCGTACTTTGAAATGGGTACATATGTGTTTCATGAAAGCCTTAATGTTTGTAGCCATACCAGTTACTGTAAATGTATGTATGGCAGTACAGTTGACTTAACTTTATCGAGGGGTTAACCCGGCAACGGGCGGTACTCGGCGGTAGTCAGCAAAGAATATTAAAACAATGGCGCCGGGCTAAATACGAGAGGACAAGGGGGGTTATTACAATATTTGCTAGCTTCTCGTTATTTTTAAGTATCACCGACTCTGCGGTTCTCAAACTTTGTTAGGGATGAGTTGTGGCCACGAGGAGGGACCAGCGATATGGGGGTCAGTAAAGGGTTCAAATTTATCTGTTTTCAAATTATACAAGCAACGCAGTTTTTACTTTATTTTGAATAGCTATTGGAGATGCACATGTTCGGCAACAAACATTAGCTGAATGATGGAGACAATAAAGTGTTAATGCGAGACAAATGTATACCTAAATTTTTTTAACGAAGTGAATGATAAGAGTCAAATAATGAACGATAAAGATGTTATAGAGTATAGATACAGGCACTAACTTACAAAATTTAATTAAAACCCAGACCTACAATCCACACAACACACCCCCTCCATAAACCATAAGCTCCCCCTATAAACAAAATGAAACAAAACATTGAGAGTCGCAGTGCGCGTCATAGCGAAACGACACGGCGTAAATTATAATGTTTTATGGTTTAATACAGCAGATAAGGCGGGTAAGGAGCCTATTATTAACCGTGTTAACCACCCCCCAACCCGCACATAAACTGATAAGGGAGGAACAACAAGGGTTGCGGTACCTGCTGCGTAACAACCTATGAACCTAGTGTTAGTATGGGACTCAGTCTGTGAAGGCCTTCTTCTTATTCTGGCCGATTAAAAGTAAGAACTAAAAATGCCAATGTAAAACGCGAGCAAAATTAAAAAAATAAGAAGTCTAGAATTGATGTCGTTTTAATTTTTCCTGACGAAAAGAAAAATAAGTGATTTATTCGCGCAACTGATCGAGGTACACAATAAAGAATAGATGCTTGCCTATCATATTCAAGAAAATACAATATATTTTTCGGAAATTCCAAAACAATAGAATGTACCGTCACCACATTTCCTTTCAGTATAAGTTATCCTCGTAATATGTTCAGGGTATTTAAGAGCACCCCGTCTTCGCCCCATGGATATGATTTTTAACGGGCCATCCCCGAGTATGTAATTGCCACTGAATGCGTTTTGTAATGATTATTTATGTAGCGTGGAGGGGTGGCGGGGGTGAGGGGGATGAATTATTTTTTATTGTGTTCTGTTGGCTTTGTAGTCATCTAGGAAGCTGTTAGGAGAACAATGAGTGCACGCTCTTTATATTATGGTTGTGTGCAAGGAGTTTGCTGTCTGCTCTGTATCTTACAGATATACATACATATAATCGAATAAATGACTTGTTTGATGAGCATGTGTTATGTAAACAATAAATATATGTGTTGGGTAAATAATACATTAGTAACATAAGTAATTAGATATAACTGTGTGTTAAGCATTAAAACAATTGTATCGATTTCTTGTTTTGGTGACAAAGGTTATATTTAATTAATTAAAGTTTCATGAATATTTTGCACGTTGAGAGAAATGTTATTGTTTCTATTGCAGTAAAATCAATTAATAAAGCATGTCTGACTGTTTGTTTTTTATTCAACGAAGCAAAATGTTTTATAAAATGTGGCTAAAATAAACTGATATGTGCCCAAATGAAGTGGTTATAACCTCGCCATGGCCGGTCCAATAGTCAGCGGTGGCCAAAATAAAAACGTTGCACATTTTGCGTAAATTCCCGCGAATTCGAGAGCTGCATAATGAAATCGTAAATCGGGCCGCACGGGTATAATAGTGAAATATAAATCGGGCCGCGGTTTGGCGCCGCTGGATTGTTGGCCGACATTTTTGCGGGCCGCTTCAATCAAGTTTTATAAGTTGGGCGCCGAGGAGCGGCTTGCGGATTTTTAAACAGTTGTTTATTAATTTTGGCTCCGTAATTTTATGTGCTTATTTCTCAAAAAAAATTTATCGACATTTAGAATTTTGATCATAAACAAGAGGACACAATATGATAGTATTCAAATACATGTCGTGGAGTAACATTTCAATAGCAAAATTTATTAAAGTGACAGTCTGTATATTTATTTTATTTCCTACTAACATTAAATTTAGTTAGTAATAAACGACTGCAAATGTAGCTAAATTCAAGCTGTTAGTATAAGCTAGTGAAAAATTTAGTAGAAGTTTCTACCATTTATCAATAATTTGTTATTGATCAATCACAGTTACATTCACAAACGTAACCTCAAAATTTCCTAACTCTTCCCAACACCGATCACCAAAAATTAAAAGCTTCACACACAAAATTGAAACAGCAAAAAGGTCCAACGCAACTAGATTTATAAACTGCACCGACGCTAACACACTTTCGCGTGTCGATGGATCTGCGTAAAAGCCTAAAAAGCCGAAAAAATGACGGCAAAAAGGCTGAAAAATAACGAAAAAGGCTGAAAAAAGCCCAATCGTGTACTGTAGGTACATGCATCTTCTCGGTCGGTTGACAAATGGGTATAAAATGGTGCGATGAGGCCGATGTTACACGGCGAAAATCATTCACCAATTCTGACGTAGGGCTGCCTCAGGCCACCTGTGTTCATTGGAGAACGCTTGAGAATATTGGTGCTTGGAACATGACAATGAATTGCTTTTGCATTTTTTATTATTGAGTAATCAGTCAAATTGTAACTAATCAATTTTGGAACATAGAAGGTATTCGTATGGCTTGGCAGACGCTCAAGACTCTGAATTGGTGTATATTTGAACTCAGGTTTTGCGTACAATATTAAATTGATATAAATAGGTATGCGGAAATTTATTCGGAATTAGACTTTTTATGTTTAAGGAATAACCAAATCGAGCTATTTTATTTTTTTCTGATTACGAATTAATAAGAAGCTTATAAGCTTCAAATATTAAAATAAAACAGGTCAGAACAGAATATACAAAAACATTGTTTTAACCACTTTTAACCAATCAACAAATTGTATGCCCTTAATTTCGTAAACAAACAAAAATCGCGTGCACCGACCAGGGACCCAAGGCCATCTAACTACTGAGTAGTAACCCTATCCTCCACTTTTTATCCAAACGCCATCAATAAAAGGCCTTTAAAAAAACAAAGCTGTGACGTCACAAGCTACGTTTTCGCGCCGACACCGAGTAGAGAATAAATCAGCGAGCGACAGCTATGGAGACGGCTTTTACCAAACTACGCGATATGTGACATTTTGATTTACTATATATACTGTGACAACTATGTCTGTGAATACGAGAAGACTTTTCGACTATTTGTCGCTTTGGTGTTTTTATTATTATTGCATGACGATACGTACAGAATTTGTGATAAGTGCCTTCAATTCATAAGAAGACACAAACTTTCAGGAATGCGATATTAATTTAAACCTCAGTCTTTACAGGTATTGAAAGACAGTGATCATAAATGTTCCACGCGAACATGAGTGCCCATAGCCAATATATGCAAGAAGTTTTGCTAGCGGATTAAATTGGAACTAAAAAAGCACATCGGGAAAGGAGTAGGTATGTGGCAGAAATGCTGCTTTCTATAAATTATCTTGCGCGGACTCATACAGACAAAATCTATTCTCAATGCAGTAATAATCTAATTACGTATCGCCAATTTCACAAGACTCCATTACTCAAACTGACATAACGACAAGTGCATCAAACGTTTGAATGTTAACTTTGACATTTTGGAAATAAACGTTGACATTTCGAAAATCCATTCCTGTCATACAATAATTGCCAGTAAAATATTATGTCACACAGTAATTGTTGTAAAATATTAGAACAATAACGTCGAATGGGCGGTACATGTGTTCGGACGAATGGCATTAAATAGCACTAAATCGTGCTTTGTTAAATTTATACTCAACGTTCTGAATAGTCCGTGAGTATTTCTTGTAATTTATTCATCAAGGTAAGTTCAGTGATTTCCACGTAAATGTGTGAGTAAACTGCACTCACCGATAAAGTTCTATATCTGTCATCAAGATATGATAATAATCTTTGTTGGTTTTTGATTATGAACTAAAATATGTGCGCACTTTTAAAACCATCGCATTTGATTATTTCAGGTAAAGTTTAATATTTTTTTAATTGATTGATAAAGGTGACGTCAGACATTAAATAACTGGAAAATGTAATGTTTATTTTACGTGTGTAATAATAAAAATACGAGGCCAAGCTGAAAATACAATGATTTCATGATACTTCTTTGAATAAAACGCCATCTATCCAATTTCTTACGCCTTTCACCTGAAATTCGAAGCCAATCAATTGACAGTGTAGTTATATGCACAAGTGTATATCTGTATACACAAGAAGGAAATTAATCATACGTAATTAGGTTTTAAAACCACTGTTTGCCGACTTAATGGTTACACAAGATGATTTATGTCAGCAAAAATACGTGAAATTCTAGTAGTTTAGACTGTGGTATAAAAGCTGAATACATAATAAAAAATATGAAATTGACAGAAATAAAAAAAAAATAAGGTTTGATAAATAAGTATAATTACATTTATACATTATCGTGCCTAATTAATTACAAAAAAATAAAATTTCAATTACGTTATATGTTTTCTAATGTCTCAAATCTGGCTTATTGTATTTTCTTGAATGATGGTATTTTTAATACATTTTTCTGTAACGAATACCAAGGTCTAGCAGAGCTCTCAAAAAGTCTTCTCCCCGTTTCCTAGCCCAGTTGACTTTGACAGACACTGAGCGCATCACGGACCCGGCTGATCAACTGGTGGCCCAGCGCTGCCCTCTCACTCATTCATTCACTCACTCACTCATTCATTCACTCCGACGGCGGGTCGAGTGATCACTGATCACCTTACGTCCTTTAGCGAAACCCGATTCAATAAAGGAACAAAAACAAATGACGGTTATCTTTTGAGGTTTTAATATGGAGCGTTTTTTTGGGTAGAGGCTGAGGGTAGAGGATTAAATCGATACTGGCAGAGTTTGAAATGATTTTGTTTTAGTAGTACTGCTTAATTGCTGCTAATTCATATAAACAATTAATTAACGTAAATAAACTGTAATTTTATTGTTAGGTATATTTTGATTTCATGTATTTATCATATTAGAGATAATGAATCTAATATGGTCATACAGTCTTCACACATAAACGAAATAAAAAAACTTATCAAGTATACCTACAAATATAAAACGTTTTCCTTGAACACTTACAAGAATATCATAATCTCTCGTTATTTTCGTCCACATAGTATCACGGTGACATGCAGGGTGGTCCTCACAGGTGACGAGCGGAGTGACAAGTGGCGAAGTGACAGGCGTGACGGGCGCGCTCCGTCGTCACTGACGACACCTGACAATGACACGCCGTTGACACTGACAGCCACCCGACAATGACGAGTGTGTCAACAAAATGCGTTCTTACGAAAGGGATGTTTTTTTAGTATCTTCTTTGGAACGTTGAAATATTGTGTTCGCGTAAGATTTTGTAAATATTTTCGTTTGGTAGATTTAGAAGCAGGTAGGTACCTAGTTCTTATATAGATGTTGCCTTGTAATGTAGTCACGTTTAAACGAAACCCAAATTGTGTGACTTCTTAATATAAAAAAAATATAAATTACCTAAAACTCATTTTAAAAAATAAACCCAAAATAAATTGAATCTTTTACACTTCTCTTAAGTGTACGTAATATCAAATCCTGACTGTCCAGCGATTTTTGCACCAACTTTTCCAACTCCAGAAAGTTTTGAGCCTAAACCATGTTTATGGTAGAACTAAAGAACCGCACCGTAGAGATAGTTGCTATTACAATAACTTGCAAAGTTTCGTTTTATATTTGTTTTTATAATGAAACCAAAATGAGAAAAGTAAGTACTGCTATGTATAAAAGTTTTATAATCGCATTGTGTGATTGAAATGGTCTGGTAAAAACTTTTTAGTTCTTATTAAATTGTGACTTTCAGTATCTGTATTTGGTTGATATTTCAGACAGTTACGTATATAGTTTTTTTTTAATAAACTAGTATTTCTCGACTGGGGCGTTTTATAAAAATCTTATTACATTACTTTCATAATGTATTAAATACCTAACGCGCAAAGAACAATGCTAATAATTTTATTATTTTAAATGTTTTTCCATAACAACATTCCTAACCACCAGCTCCATTGTCATCTAACAAATAAAGCAGGACCCAATATAGCTCCCTCGCGCACACCGCGCTAGTTCTCCAGTTCAACGTCTTTCTATTGCCATCCTTATTCTAACCACGTCTACCGAACTGATTGACGGGAGACACCTCCCTACCTCCTCCATAGGGGGGGTAGGGGAATAGGGGGTAGGGGGACTTGACCTGCAAGAAACATGTGAAAAATGTCATTAATGCACTCCCGCCGAGTATTGAGTGGTTATGGGTGGTTATGGCCAGTCTATAGGCGCTCGTACCCGATGAGGTCACGACTTTAGTCTGAGGGTTTTATGTTGGGTGTGATTGCGAGGAGTGGAGTGAAATTATTGATTGTGATAGGTTCTAGCTATGTAAGTAAGCCACGTTATCATGATTTGACGAAATGAATTGTTGAAAATGAAGTTGATTTTATTTAAATACTTGGAAGTTTCAGACTTTATTCCAGTAATTGCATAGTTCATTTCATTCAATCTCTTTACAAACGTCACAAGTATATAGCATTATCTAAAATCGCATTATATAGGTACTTAAAAAAACTTAAAACAATTATTTCCAATTTTGTTTTATCTTTAGATTGCTCGTTACAAATTGTTTCGCATACGCAAATGTCTTAACCAACTAACTAACATTGTCATTCCCGTGGCCTCGTCTGTCAATGCAAGTCAGTCGGGTGGCAATTACTCAGTCCGTACATCATCAACTGACCGCCGCTGTGTGGTCCTTCCCAGAACTGCGGAAACTACTGACTTACACGTCACCTTGTGGAAAACAGATCTTGGACTACTTTCTTTCACATAATATACTGAGATCTTAAAAAAATAAACTGCAATACCTAATAATTTTTGTAACTTAATGAAGTCCTAAGACATAATTATACCTACATTAAATTCACTATCATAATTCTTAAGACATCATAATCATCCACAGCCGATTTCGTCCCATTGCTGGGTATAATATGCCTCTTTCATAATATGCCATTGGGCTTGATGTAAACACACAACATATTTTTTTAAAAGAACGTTAATTCGATTAATTCTTGTGACAACAAAGATTGCCCAATTAAAGAAACCAAACATGATTCAGAATCAAGGAAGGATAAACCGCTTGTATCATACGTCTCAATATAAAATGAGTCAGTCACCAAGTTGATACGACATTGATTTATTCTGTCATATTTTGTGGGATTATAAAATGCAAGGTGACTTTCAAAAGTCGAAAGTTGCTTGACTTATTGATTTAAAGCAAGGTCTGGCTAAATACTGACTTATTGGAATTTGTTTCTTTTTTACATTTGCAAACCAAATACAGGTCTTGTAACTTGGAAAAGTGTGATATAAACATATTCTGCGAGAACATTATAGGCATTAGTATCTACTGTCTATCTTTGAATATTTGTGTGTGTATCAATGGCTTTCTGTCTCTCAATGAAGAATCTAGTTTAACACCTGTTCTATAAATACAATTAAACATATCACACAACAAAAAGTGCAAACATAAAATGCCCTATTTAATCTCCCATCCTATTAACCGTAGCGACTTTACTCTGATAATCGTGCTTGAATACTCTAATCTTTTGTAAAGTACGTACTTGTATTTATAGAATGACTGCATTCTCGTGCAATTTACGTTCTCTAACCCGGCCAACAGTACCTGTGTCCAATTCCCCAGACAATGGGAGCGTGTCGCCGCGTTGTCCGCTCCAATCGTCAAGGCGCGAAGATCACAAGCCCCGAGCAGATCTGATAGCCGACTCGTGCCATCAAAACCAAAGCCGATCGCATCAATAATAAACCGAAAAAATGGGACCCTCAGATACAGATCAAATTAACGGTCAGCCGAGCACAAAGACCGGCCAATCAGCGGAACGATTCTTTCCGAACGCTTCACGTATTTACGTCACATTTCTTCGATTTCGCGGCACGTCCGAGACGTAATAAGCGGACGGGCGACGTCCCCCGAAGGTAGCGGGGGAGGGGGGTCGTTGGAGTTAATGAAGTTTTCTCGGCTCGAGTCCCACAGGTCGTCACATGCTGGCATTGCTGGCCGCACATATTGTAGCACGTCGGCCGCCGCACTCATATCGCCGCCTGAAAATGTTTTAATAAGCGCATCCCTGGACGGCCGGCCGTTATGTCCGGGGCCGTTTGCGCCGTCTTATTAATGTCTATTGTTTGGAGTTTTTGCGTTATTGCGACTATATTGACGGTATGTCACTGGCGGGGCGCTATTTAGATATAGGTAATTGGCTTGAGATGGCTATCTACGTACAATGAAGGTTTTGTCCCTTATTTTGTGTGATGACGACAGTATGTGTGTTAGAAATTAGGCATTGATAGTTTTGTTGTTGTTACAAATCTTTTTTTATTTTTTACAACATTTTAGTGAGGTAAAACCAAAACCTAAATTCAGTTAGTAAAATACATATCTCTAGATCCTAGAGTAACATTTCCTAAAAAAATGCGAGAGAACCTTTAGAAGTTAGTAGCAACTGTTAGTCCAACGAGTTAAGTTTCAAGCTATGCTTAATTCATCAATATTTGAACAACTTTACTGGTGCTAGGACGCTAGGATAGTAGTTCATCTACAAGCTGGCGTTAGTGTAAATGATTTATTTGGAAAGAATAATGAATCATTTTATTGTTATAATTGGACTAACTCGCTAGAGTGAGAGAAAATTGCTGCATAAAACAAAAGAAAAAAAGAGGCTTGCAAAGAAAACCAATACCTACACGCTGACACTACTAGAATCAGTCCTAATACATCCAATTGTCAAAGTTCAACAACGTCTGGAGCCAAAAAAGGCGATACAAGCTCGGGTCCAGGCTATTTATTCAAACTGCTGGCAATCCAAACTCGCAAGCACCGAGGAGTTCGACGTACCGACTCCAAATGCTGCCGAATTAACAAACTTTCCACCGCACTTTGCTCGTACACGCTGGCAATCTAGGATTGACGCTTGCTGGTGGCAATTTAAGTGGCGAATTGTCTTAGATAACAACTTCATTTTCATAAGTTCTGAGACCCAAGGACCCTTGGGGTAGAATACGTCATAATCCGATTTAAATAAGACGAGATATTTTGGATCTAGTGCTGGGATATTAAATTTTACTGGGTAAGCGTTGGCGAATGATGACCAGGGGAAACCATATTTTATTCTTAAAATATCCCTTTTCTGATATACCTGGATAAATTTGTGGTGTTCCTTATTCAAACATTATAATATTTTATGTTTAACTCACTGTTTGATGTTTATTCAAAAAAAAATGAATAATTTGAAATCTGTCTAAGTAAAATGCATTTCTATTTGAATGAAAATATATCATCTAAAAACAGCTGGCGTTGACGCCTCGTGACTGACATTTTGTTCCAATATATTGCTTGCCAAAGAAAACAGCGTTGGTTCACGGCATCAATCATTTTTGTAGAACACTTCTCGGATAGATTTCAGAGCATGATATCCTAGAGAAAGACTAGAAAATTATAGTGTGGTTTTTTAAACAGATGACAGCTTAGTTACAGTTATAATATTTAATACTCACCTTTTCCTTTTTAAGTCATAAGATAAAATCATAAGAAGGACAATTGTTTTTGTATCAGAATTTTTTTCAGAATTTCTTTCTTTAGTTATCTTAAAAAAGTGGCTCAACAGACATCTCTTAGCTGTTTAAATTATAAAACGAACCAAAATAAAAACAAAACAAAAACCCAAACTGATCGTAAAGCGCAACTGAACGATTGAATCTTCCACGACAAATGGTCGGCGCGTCAATCTCCCGTCATCGAGTGGATATCTGTCCGTCTGTCTGTCACGCCGACTCTGGGAATCCGCTTAATCTTTATTGACGTCGTTACACGACACACTAACAAGGCAATTTGATCCTTTTGGGTTTAGGAATAAAAATGAGGGTAGATGCAAATTTAAAATTGGTGGTAATCAAATTACAAACTTATTTTCTACATCTGTGTCAATCAATATTCGACTCTATATTTTGTTAATAAGAGTGATGTCAAGTGTAGGGTAATATTGTAAAGATTGTATGTGAAGTTCATTAGAAACTCGTCTTCTAGTTAAGTAGACAACGTCTGTTATTTTGATTATTATTGATGGTTCGGCTATCATTTTTTTCTGTACGTTAAAGTTGTGATGTCAGCTACTTGTTTAGTTTTAATGTGGGAGGGTTTGTTTACATTACTGCTGTGTAGGATAGAGTCTGGTGTGTATTATTATTGATTTAAAAAAAAGAAATTGTTTTCAGTTTTTTACAATTTGGCGTCAAAATTTAAGATTTAATCCCTAGAAGAAGTGATCATAGAAGTACCAAATCTAATACCAAAAATATGATACAATTATTTCCTAACTTTTTGAATATTTTTTTATAATATTCCCAACATTATTAAATCACCCAACAAAAGTTTACGTTTTTTGAAACAGTGTTTGCCAAAAGTGAGAATTGTCACTTCCCACACACACAATACTTCCTTTTTTTGTATTGTCAGTCACTAAGATATCCAACACCTTTAAACAACTATACCAGCACGTAGCTCTAACAATCCCTGCACTTGACAACAGTTCCCAGAGTAAATAAACACGCCTCGATCAGCCTCGTACTTCGTCAGATCACTGTCAGAACGACGCTTTTTGCTCTATTTCACTTTATTCATGGGTTAGTGTGGATACGACGGTTACTTTGTAAAAAAAAACTTTTTTTGGAGTTGTGTTTATTCGTGAACAAAGCTTTTTGAACGCATTTAAAGGCAATGAAATCAAATTTGGAATTGCATCTCAATAACTACGGCAAATATTTTGGTCGGTTCATCACTATTTAATGGATGGTTTGTTTTTTTTGTTGTAAAAATCCACCTTTTTTCAGCTTTTAATGCCTTTTACTTACATTACTTATTTGACTCTGACTCGTGTCAAATGATAAATTTATTCAGATAAAAAGGTAACGGGGACACATAACACATAGTTTCACTAATTCATTTCAACTTAAAATGAGCTGTTTTCTAATCGAGACTAACTATAGTTTCATATAAATTAATGGTTCTGATGAGTTTTACATCATTTAGGGCCAATCACTGTGTATCATCAGGCTAGTAATTTAGCGTACCCACTTAAAAAAACACAATACAATGTTGCATGCATCCGAGGACATGTGTCTTCCATGGAAGGACCTGGTCGAGAGAACTCCCCTAACGAATTAATTCTGCGGGGGAGTCACGACCCTCGGTCATGAGGAAATACGACTCAAGAGAGACAATGTTGTGCATACATCGTCGTATCCATATTAAGCTGTAACCTTGAGCCTGACAGTGGGACCGTGTTGATTGATAGATGTTGATTCAAGCCGCATTAGCACCACTAGCTGCTGTATTTGCTTTTATTGTTATTAACATATACCTGCATACGTAATTATAGTATTATTCATCGCGGTTTGTTGTTACATTGTTTTAGGGTTGTCGAAGATGTATACAATGTGATAAGATTATCTGGTTTTAAGAAAATTTTGAGTGCGTATTTGATAATAAATTGTCTTTGTTGTATATTTGCAAAAAAAACAAAAAACAAAAGACATTTTTTATACACGAAATAGGCTTACGTTTGTTTATAGCCTGCCTGATGTTAAAAATTACTGCCTTTTAAACGGTATATTCAATAAAGTAAACTTGGAATTTGTATACTTAACATTTAATTAATGGTTTAGGTAGGTAATTGAATTGCCGACTATTTTTCACCCTTACATCATTATTTCTAAACACTATCAAGACAATGTTTTATGTGTAGAATAATTATTTCAGGTAATTAATAACTTCTTTTTTTTTTAGATAATCCACAAACTCGCTGGTAAAGACACGCCCCATAAGAGCATTTACATAAGAAAAGCATCAAAATGTTTTTTTTTAATAACAACTCTGTATAAAAATACCCAAGAGGCATCCCTAATTCTGACAGGTCCTCATCATTTTCTATGGTTCCCAGATGATTGAGGATCGCGTGGGTAGTTAATTAATTTGGATTGATGGCTCTTATTTAAACATGTTTTATCAAACCCGATATACTGACCTTTGGGAATATTAACAAGTGACTACCTTAACAATTTTACTGTAACGTATTATGACAGCGCGTTATCTTCTTTAGAAATTATCAATTAGTTTTTACGTAGATAATCAGTTTTAATTATCGAATGAAATGTGGTAAAAATTAAGGTTAATTCTATAATACTGAACACATGATCATAACGTGTCCATTCCATTTCTTGAGGCGACAATGAATTTATGTGTACATTACATAAAACACGAATTAAAAGTACCGGAAATGAGCATCCAATATTCACTAATGTTATAGATGAAAAACAGAAACAATGATAAACATTATTACCCATTTGGTTACCTGGAAGAAATCGCTTTGAGCGATAAAGGTCCCTAGTTAGGACACTAATTTATAGTATTGTATGTTGCATTGTGTTTATTCCTGTTTGTTGCTTATAATAAAGTTTTTCCTATCTATCTTCTATCTACCCACTGCTCTTATTTAACCCTAAAACCGGTAAACCACAAAAACCCCCACAAAATCGTTCTTATTTATTAAACCATACCCCCCTCTCCCCATCTAAGAGATAAACGTCACTGTCACTGTCATGGCAGTGCTTTGTGCTCCGTCGGCTAATCGGTCATCTCGGATCTCAGGATTCACCCCGCACTGTCTCTGACTTTCACCGCTCTGTGATCTGGAGAGTACTGTCTGCAGTCTCTAGGCTCAGCCTACTCTGGGAATGGTCTGAGGGTAGTGTGATGAATATACCTATACATATGGAGTGGGATTTGTATATAAATATAAAAAAAACGGATAAAGAACGGTCGAATTGGGAATCTTCTTTTTCGAAGTGCGTTAAATGTCACAGTAGATGACCGAAGACGTGTAGAAAAATTATATTTAGCAAAAGTTTTGATCAAATTCATCAATAAAATTGCCATTAATGTTTTCTGAAAAGATAAAATCTCTTACAATTGCATAACCAGGTTTTTTAAAATAAAACAAGCAAGTTTTTTAACATTCCAATTAAGTACATAGATTAGAACACTTAAGTTTTTATACCTTGTAATTTCCAACTTTACCAATTATCGCCGACCACATAAATGAGCTCCCCACAAAAAAAAAAAACGAAAAAATCCTCAATGTCACAATCAAATATGTAACGCCGCAGTCACATGGCGACCAGACACAGAGCCAATCAATCAACGACATTTTAATTGATTACGTCATCCAATCAATTACCGACTGATCGTTCCAAATTCAAAACAGGAAGACGTGATTTGAATTGAGAATGCGATTTGGAACTGTCATTCTAAATTTGAAGTTTGGTTAGGGAGGCTCAGTGACGGTTCGTCTTGATTTGTGAAATTTAAATTAACCAACGTAGATTTGAGAAATTACTTCTAGATTAGACAAAATATGCTTAAATCGGCAGTTGTTATGGATAGGTCTTAAAACAATACTATTCAAATTATTTATTTATCTTAGCTCTTTGATCTTAAAATTTCTTTTAAATTTCCTATCGTAAGCTGCTATCAAGCAGCTAATACCGACCGGTCCCTCTCGTAGCGACTGTGACAGACATATCGACCCTGTCTGGAGTGACACGTACAATGCTTGAGACATCGCGACACGACACAATGGTCGTTTGACTTTATTTTAGAGTTTATAGCCAATTTTTTTATTGGAGTAGAAAGAAAGGTAACAATTTCATACTACGTGAATTGTCAAGTTATATAAAATAAGTAAAACAAAATAAAAAAATATGGTAAAGGCTTATATTGATCTTTTTTTCAAACGTAAACCTATACCACGCAATAAAAAATACTTCATAAACTGAATAAAATTTGACTGGCAGACAAATTAACAATCAGGTCTAGCGTATTCTATTTATAAAATGAAAAGGCTAAAGTTAGTAATCTACATTTGGTAGAAATAACTGAATCTATTTGAATGTTAATTAAAAGGTAAAATGAAAGATTTGTTTTTTTTTTTAAATACACATACTGTTAGTTCTAACTACTGGTCAATCAAACCACCAAACCACGCACCTGCTTCTGTTATGACTGCCAATACGCTAATAGTGCCGTTTGACCTTTCTGTCAATCTGTCTGTCTGCCTGTCTGACGAAGCGACGAGTGGTCAGTGGGCTGGAAACCTTTTTGTTAACGCTCCAACAACTTGATACGATGATCTTTGACTGGATAAAGGTTTGATTTTAGAATTTTAATGTTTTTGTTCGTTATGCTTTTGTTTTGTGTGTATTTTTTATGGGAATAATTGGAGAAATAAGTAAATAGCTTGCATATTTTTTTTGAAAAAAAGGCTTGGTAAAAATATTCACATAAATGTACTGTTAACGCGTAGTATGGCAAGTTTCAGCTGTTTGTCTAAGTCCGTAAACAACGATTTTGAGGCGATTTGAAAACCATTCACACAAGATTTTAGCACTCTCACTAGAACTACTAGAAGTAAAATAAAACGATTTGTCTTCCCCACATTCGGTTCACAACATTATGCAGTGCACAGAGCTATCCACGGAGCAGATCTAATCATTCCCGGTGCAGCCTGCCCGTTAGCGCAGGATATGCAAATGAAGCACTTCTTTAGACGCGCTTCATAGTTATAGCCCCCACGGCTCTAACACAGGTAGGTGTGAAGACCAGGGAATATGTGGATGGAACGTCACAACAATGAAAAAAAATGTCACGGAATGCTGAGTTTTATTTCATAAATAGGTAGCTATTTTATCCTTATCGTATTTAAAATTCACAATCTAATTAAACTTCATGATTGATGAACGGTATAAATAGATATAATTATCTTTACATAAAAAACATAGTGTACGTTATGATTTTGTGACGCGACGTAAAAAAAGCAAATGATAAAACGAAACTACAAATCACATAAAAAATACAATATTTATCAAACTACCAATCTAATTAATAGTCTATACTGTTTAACCAATGTAAGAAAATCAGGCTACTTTTCAGAAGTCTTTTATTTTATATCATGTAAACAGCTTCACCGATGTATTATATATATAAGCTCTGAAATTTCCCTGTTCAAAAGTAAGAATAGCCGAGATCTAGGAAGTCTAGACGGCCAGAGTTAGGTCTTAGATTCAGAACTGTATCTCTTTTTATCTCTCCCTTTATAGTTTTGAATGGGAAGCTATCACCGTGGGCGCTCGAAATTAATTTAGTAAAAGTTTTTAAATAAAAGTCCAAAGTTAGAAAAAGTATGAGTAGGAAATGCAAAGTTTGCGTTATAATTTTGTATATTTTTTAAAGATTGTGCTGCCCACGATAGTTTGAGATATATATATTTTTTTAATTCATAAATATATTGAATTTCACGTCTTATTTTACTTTATTTTCACATGTATGTATGTATGTGAGAAAACGCACTTATAAGAAAGATCACTAAAAATGTGTTTAAAAAACGCACATGTTTTACAAGTGCAATTGCACCTCAGTAACAAAGCAAAAAGACATCCAGCATTAATAATAGCATCACAGCCTTATCTCGGATCGGGACGCGAACCCGCGCCCTCGGCCGCCGCGACTGATTGATGGCGCTCTGAGCCGCAAGGTGGCCATAGGTATATAGAAGGTTATATGTTCATAATATGTTGTGTTGCTAGGAAGGCTTTAATTTGAAATTGGCTGTACAATATCGCTAGACCAGGCTTAGGGCTTAAACCTTATATTACATTATTATACGATACGAAGTTATTTTTTAGGCAAAGAAATAGCAGAAAGTTTTGTTTGCATTTGGATCGGCAATGATAGTGTATCTTTGTATTGGTTCCTTGTAAACATGTCGAAGAAAAGACTTACTCACAGAATTTTTTCATCTGATTTAATCAATGTAGTGTGTTGATATTACTTAGAATTACCTGAAACAAACAAAAACCTGTTATTAGTTTATTAGTCAATGAGTCAAAACTCAAATCTTCAGTTGATAGTAAAAATAAGGCAATCTAGGTAAGTATTATTTTTAAAATAATTTATTGAGTACTTATTTAGGTTTTACGTTTCTTCCACCAGACATGCATACAAGACAATGCTTACTAGGCTAATATTAATCATCAAGGACGAGCTGTAAAACTTCAAACATTTTCTTATAGTTACTGTAATTGGTAACGGCCATTTTAATTATTAATAAATAAATATATAGTCATAACACATTATCCCTATACCTTCCAACATCACAATTTGTACTAGCTATCCATGCCTGCGCATGCGTAGACGGCCGTAATCAGACGTCGGCGCGCGCGCAGCCATCGCAGTGGATTATTGTAGACCTGTGACAGACAGGCTGAGACATCGTGGGAGTAGAGAAGCGAATAGAAAGCAAAAGAACAAAATTGTAAGAAAAAAGTTATCAAATTTTTTGTTATCAACCTTTTCTCAAAAACGGAAAGTCTTTTGTTTGTATGCGTAGAAGAGATTTGTGATTCCCCTATTAGAGTAACGGGAATATTGTTTTTTAAATTTGAGATTCGATATAACCGACTTTAACAATGTACCAACTAAATTATGTGTAGACACGTGAAGGAGTCTAATCTGATTTGGAAACATTTCATATACATACTTACATATTTTTAGACCACATGTTATAAATAAATAATAAATGAAATTCATTTATTTAAGGTTATAAAACCCTATCCTGGCACCTCTTGCGGAAAATTCTCACGCAGTTATACTCGTATATAGTTTAGCAAAACAATGTGGTTAGAAGAATTAAAAAACTTCTTATAATGAGGTTTCCTGGGGAAAAACCGCTTCCCGCTCCGTTTATGATCTGCCCGCTGCTCTCATCACGAAGCCTGCTCCCTAGCATAAATGCATCATCCCACCTGCGCTACAAATCAGGAAGTCTTCTCCTGTCACAACAGTTACAGACAGACAGCGTCTATTTATATATGTATAACGAATGGAAATGTGCACATCGATTTATTTATATTGGGTTTGAATAAAATGTGGGTAGATTTGAAATTTTAAATGCGGTAAGGAAAACCGATGGAAATAATATTGAAATGTGACTGAAATAATGTGACCGATAGGTAGTTGAAATCATAACAAAAGGGTTGATCAGTATGTTATTTTATCATGCTCAATTGGAGCGACGGGTCATCATAATTTTGCCCATTAAGATAGAACCGAACATTTGTATACGTTCATTGATGTGTTTTTTCAACATTCTTCATTTGAGTGACGTGTTAATTTTTTTTAGATAAAAATACAAAAATGAAATGCGAACGCAGTCACATACAACTACTAGTTTTAAAATAAATATGACTGATCGATACACAAACAATACTGTGCACGTGCGTAAATTGATACTTATCTAAAATGTCGACATGTTTGGGCCATCAATTAAATTGTAAATTAAATGCATAATAAACCCACCAAATAGGTATTTTAATTACGTGATAAGGTGCATGAGTCAGGGTACGAGTATTACTGCTTGATAACGAAATTTAATTATTTACACGTAGGCTACTTTTTAGGGTTCCGTACCTAGAAAGTAGAAACGGGACCTTGTTACTAAAATTACGTTGTCCGTCTGTTTGTCTGTCACTAAAAATACGAAAGCTGTGGTTATTTTATGAACTGTGATAGTCTGTGATAGTCAATATAAGAAAAGGTATGGAGGGCTCATAAAACTTTGAATAGATTTTATCCCGGACAGAACTCGCAGTGTTACTAGTCAAATACCAAGCGTTTGCTAAGTTTGGGAATACAGAAGTTTATGCGGCTAGATGGCGCGGAGTGAATTGTATAATTATTAATTTTTAGTTAAGAATATTCTAGAACGAGAAATGATATATGTATGTATACCTATAATATTAAGTCGCGATGATAGATTGATTTAATTACGCAGTCCAGGATATGATGAAATCTATAATGCAATAAGTCAATTTGATGAATTAGTTAAACAGCATAACTACGCGATAAAGGGGATTATCGTTCTTATTAAATAATGATAGATTACTTTTGGTTCTATCTTGAAATAATCGCTTTAAACGATCTTATCTAGCCTGGGTAACAGGGATTGCTATATCATTATTGTGTTGCCACGTTATTTACCTACTTATATATTATGTTTTAGTAAGCGCATTGCGTATTTTATAATGATAAAGCAAATTATCCATATCGCGGGGAACAAATCTTCACACAACTATAGAAAACAACGTTGCTTATAAAAGTTTTCTATAAGAAGTTCTATTTCTATTCACACTCCGAGTGACAAACGCAATTGATGCATAACATGCAATGATTTGTAACAAATTTTCTGATTGTAAACGGATAAAATCTTTGTCTTGGAAACATGTAACCAGTTTAGTTCTCGATTATTATGAAAATTGACACAAAATCTTAAAATAATGAAACAAGGTTATTTAGGCAGGTCAATTTTTAACTAGAATTTGTAATAATTAACTTTCAACATCGCGCATGTATGTATTGAACGTATGAATTAAAACGTCACCACAGAAGCCTTGTCTACGATTCTTTACTTTGGGTTCTTTACCTATGAATCACTTCTCAATTTCGTCAGATTTCACAAAATGGCATGAGTTTATCTCATTTGCCTCAATTTACATCTATGAGTCTACATTGAGGTACCAGGAACACATAAGGCATTAAAAGGTCGCGAATGATTCAATGACCACAACATTACAAATCAGTTAACATGAACCCTATTACATTACAATAAGGTTGAGTTTAATGATCTGTGATGGTAAATAGTGAAGTAGCGTAGGAGTGGTAAAGAGACGGTGATCGGTCGACAATTTGATTCGGAATATATCGTCCCGTCAAGCCTGTAAACACGCGGTGTAGGTGGTGTAGGTTCGATTCCCAGCGAAAGTGCTATTTAAGTCATGCATTACCTACTATAGATGAAGCACAACTTTGTTTGTTTTCAAGCCAAGCAACCGCATCTATGCAGGCAAGAATATCTTTTTTTGTATATTAAAAGTGATATGCTATTAAAACCAAACAAAATGGGCGAGTTATCAGCTCGCAAGAACATTGTTCACACAAAATCTAGGCATAGAACTCAGTTAAAATCAATGTCATATATGTATAAGAATAAATGTTTGTAAGTGGCCTCTTTGGAAGCTAGTGAGCACCGTCAAACATTTTATAAAAAACACACTTGCACATTATCCAAGTCTATGCTCCACCTTCGGCCACAGTGTTGCTTGTGCCAGGTTGTGTTGTTACTTCAAGTATACTAGTGGTCAAAAGCTTGGCTCAAAACTCATGTGTTCTCACATTTTGTGCCGGTAATTAGCTATATGTCATTCCCTTGATGAGTTACGGGCTAAACCAAGCAATTATAAAACATGAAAAAAAACCAAGCACGTAAACAACATAAACGAAATTACACATGAGTAAAAACAGTAATAGTTACATATTGACATTTAAAAAAAGAGTTTCTTCGTTTGTAGAATCTATTTATAAGTAATCCACGTACATCTCTATGTGTGGCGTGTTGTAAAACCGTGAGTGGTCAATAAGTTAGTGCGTAAAGACACATTAACTGCACTTTACACTCCAACAAGGAATTAAGGATATGTTTGCGATGTTTTACTGGGAACCGATATTTTATTCATTTTCATACCTATTTCTTATTGTTAAAGGAAAAACAACAGCTTGTTATTGGGTTGACTGGCCTATGACATACAAAGTTGATCGAACTTTTATATAAATATCATCATTTAATTACAATTACACGTTTCCGAGTCTATGTTATACATGTAACTTATTCATCTAACTTGTGAAAAAATCCTAAAATTAAAAAAACCCTGTGTAGCAAGTAAATGTCACAGTTGCTTATATCTGTTTTATCCGTGAGAAGGAGCCTATGTTGCAATCAAACCACCATTGTATCAAGACTGTCGTTTGTTCAGGGTAGATGGATAACTACACTTTTATGTGTACTCAGCATATGTGGGTACACTAATAATTATATTGACACCTGTCAATCACATACACAACAATATCCTACAATTTAAACACAAAATACTCATAGTAACCAACCGAAAATTAAATTAAAGTTGGTTAAAAAGCTTATAATAACTCAAAACTACACAGTAATCAATTAAAATGTTCAAATCAACAGTTATCAACCATCAAGACTACTCCCTTACTAAACCAATTATTCACACACTACAAGTAACAAAACTACACAGTATCTCCCCGCCTACAATCAGAAGCAACAATGTACCTAATAGGTTGTTAGTAATTTTGTCAATCAGCTGTCAAGTGTCAGTCAGCGACCGAATCAGGAAGGCCACGGGGTCATGAGGTCAGTGTCACGTGACCTTTGTTGGGATACTAGATAAAGATTAGGTTATGTAGATTGTAGATAGTAATTAGCTAGGTTATTGGAATTATTGATATGTACAGATAATAAAGATAATACATATTATAGAATACGTGATTCTTGTACAGTCGAAGATTAGGGTTTTTTATTATGTCATTACTGTGTTATTCCCTTCTGATATTAATGTGTAATAACTGAGTATAACACACATCTAATCAACCTGTTCTAAAACAATTAAAAGACTGTAAAAAGAAGGTTAGCTTTGTTTAACCGGAGAGATAACGTTAGACAGTAATAGTTTCAATACCGGCAGAATACCGGTGAAAAGATGTTTATATGTATATACCTATAGGTACATATAAACATCTTTTCACCGGTATTCTGCAAAATTAGTTACATCTCCCGATGTAACTAATACCCGACCCCATAAAATGGAAAAGTTGCTAGAAGAAACACATATTTATAAACATCTTTTCATAATTCATAAAATGATTCTGATCCATATCTCATTCCGCATTATAAACGTGTAATAAGCATATTGGAGCGAATCTACTGAAAGGGCAAAAATATGAGCAAAAATGGACAGTGATGTGTACTTGACGTAGACCGATTGCCAGTCTCTTCATCCGTCTGTCTGTCTGTCTCTCTGTCCGTCAGGACATGCGTGTTCACGTTTATCTGATCTGATTATGAGAAAATTAATACGGGGATGATAAAATCTTGGCAAATATGATTGAAGGGAGAGAGGATGTAAGTGTATTTGTAGAACAAAAGAAATGAAGTTGATTTAATATGTTTGGTAAGTAATTGAGTATTTAGATGTATCATACTATACTATACCCATACAAGTGAAATTGAGCTCGAAAGTGAAATCAAAGTGTCAATCAAGAATCATAAAATAAGTGGCGATGGCGTAGGCAGTTCAGATTTTTCAGATTGCTAATTGGCATCATTATAGTTAATTGAATAGGTACCTAAATTTCCAACTCACTTTTTCATAAAGCCGAATCGAATCGTATGTACCCCTGTCCAAAAATCACTTTATCACTCCGGCGCCACATTTCATTCGCACCGATCGCCGCAAATCACAAACAAATTTAAAGCTTTGTCCCTCGGGGGCATTAAATCATTATAATACGGCTGAAATAGCGAACTGGACTTACCATCAATCAGCCGTCAAGCTCGCTCGCATCGCTAATTGCAAACACACCTCGCATTAAAACGATGCAACGCGTATTTTAATTCATAATAATATCGTGTGCAAAATTAAAACTCCACTGAACAAAACACATATTATTTTTACCGCAAACGAAACACAATCGTACCAAGTTTGGTATAGAGTGTATAATGTTTAGACGCGGCACGCGAGTTGGCGCGTTTCGCGCTCGGGCTCTGTTATCGCGCCCGCGCGCATTAAGTCTCCAGTCACTCTCAATCACTCAAGCTGTCCAGACGTCAGTCATAAGCAAGACGAACGGGGGAATGTCGGTGGCCTCCTTTGAACCACCCCCCTCCCCGGCAGGTGGCGGGCGCGGGGGGGTGGTCAGCTCTTGAAGACAATTTACTGAACAAGTCGACTCTGTCCGGCTGGGATTCGTGCGCTGATGAAATTTATTTGCAGCAACTCGTGTTGCACTCCTGTTATGGGATTTCCATGGCAACTGTCGCAAGTTACGATAAAGAGTTTATTTCGAGTGGCGCGTGTTTTATTCCTCTACTGAGATAGAAGGATGTGACACGCGTCGGGACGATAAAACAAGATTTGCTGCGAAACTGTTTTACTGGCACTAGGGAATGTTGTTTGTAAACTATAAACTGTGTTTGAGTACTTCAAACGATTCATTGTCAGGATTGTAAAATCAATATAACTACATACTGTATGTTTGGTACAAATAATTATACCAGTCAGTTGGATGTTCAAATTGTATTCGCATAAGTAGCTCGAACATAAATAAAAACTATAGCTGTAGGTAACCAAATTGGATCAGTCAAAGATAAGGTGATAGATCAAATTTTAATGCATTCATCATTACATAAAACTACCCAAGCCAAGTACTCACCCATAAATCGTCTAACCATAAAACCATCCTTACTCACCCATCTCTTCAACTCCCCCTCCCATCAATTTCCCATCCCAAATTAGCAGTCGTGCGCCGTTGACACAAACATCAATACCAAATCACCATCACATCAGGTCCCGACGAAAAAACGCAACAAAAGTCTCCGGTCTCAAATGGTGAGTTAACATCATTATCGGCGACGGACTGCCCCTCCCCGCAAGGAGAGCCGACACCCCCCGACACCCCCCGAGACCCCCCGGGGGGCGAGAGGGGGCGACACACGTCGCTCAAACGTCGCCAGCAGACGGACGTCTTTGTCGACCGACGCTTTATTTACTCGAGTCTTTGGAACCAGTAGAAGTGACAGGGGGTTTTTTGTGCCCCCTAATTAGGGGTCTTGTGTGAGAAATTAAATGTTTTTGTTTTGTCACCGGACAGTGGGATGACATTTTGGAGAGTTATTGTTTGGGCTCTGTTGACAATGTACGTCTTTGTGACGACTGCGGAGCTCATATTATTCTGTTGATGGAAGAATTCACGTTGATATGATAAGTGCTTTGTTTGGTTAATGAAGCGTCTAAGAGAATTAAATTCCTGTGGCAAACTTACAGAATTACTAAAACGGTTAAAGTAATAAAATTTTAAAATAACTATCATGGGTTTTCGTATTCTACACACAGAAATCAGTTACATAGGTACAACCAATTTTTAGTAAATAGGCAATAGGTTTGGGTCTCTTCTATCTATTTAATAACTCTACGTACAGTTGATTCAATCAAACTTGACAGCTCAAAGTCGATGTGGGTCGGACACTGATCATCGACTTTTTAGCTCGCAATATTATGAATAAATAGAATTTAATATTCAACTATAGATCTTGGATTTTAGATCACAGATTTATAAAACAATCATTCATCAGATATTTTTTTCAATACAATATAAAATAAGTTAGGAAAATAATATAATCTAATTGTAAGTATTTGAAATCAAACGACATTCCAAACTTATTAATTTGCAGTAATCAGCTGGGATTTCGGTTAGTTTCTTTGTCATTGGTTTCCCCTGAAAACATATTTGCTAACTTTGGTGCGAGTTAAGCAGAAAAAAGAATACGTTTCCAAGCATTTACTTAAATTCAATTTAAAAACACGCTTTTCAATTCAAATTTCCATCGTTTCCGTCATAAGCACCCCAACATAACTTCAGTATAACATAAAAAACCGAGTCGTATCTTCAAAACAAATCTGCATGACTGCACTCAATCACAAGACGTACAGAACCCTCTCCTATTTAATTGACGGTCCACTCCATCAAACGAACCTTAAACGCAGCTGCAAACAACACACCACACTGAAATCAATCAACTTTCAACTCTAAATCAATATGACAAGGAGAAAATAAGCGAAAAGAAAACTGGTCTAGAATTTTCTCGGCTAATGCAAAATGCAACTGCAGCTGCTGTGAACGACTTTCAACCCTATTTATATAACATTAAAGCTTATATAGTATTTTTAAGGGTAGGAGATGTGCAGCTGTCAACAAGAAATGTCACGTATCACAATGGAAGTGTCAGAGAGAAGACGCCCGAGTGTCTGCTCGGCCGACAGACGCCAGCAAATATATTGATAATGTTTTTATTATGGAAGATGCAGACTGAGAGATAATGTGCAGTCATATCGAAGGCTTAGAAGTAACATCATGACGGAAAATTATTTTTCATAGTAAAATACTGTTTCGTTGCTTATTATGAACCTCAAATCAACAAAATTCTGTTGGTAACTGAACTGATTCATTTCATTACTCAAACATTACTACCACCTACCAATAACAACCGACGTCATCAAGTACGTACGGTGTGTCCTCCCAGCTTCATTTGGGAGCCAGTTTATTTCAACTACGTATCAATAAATACATTTAAGTATAGTCGCTGCATATAACACACTAGGCCAAACCGTACTTTCCGAAAAAAACAAACCAATTTAGATATGCCTAACAATCTTCAGCCAAATCACTGTCAATTTATTTAATTTCATTCATTATACTCATTTTTGTATACTTCAAAATTTTCAGCTATTTAGTGACCACACGACATTAACTCCCAAGTAGCACCGTGTTAACCCTTACTAGACATCAGTCAGCCGTCAAGGTCTCCGCGCAGCAAACGTGACGGGTCAAGGGCCGCAACCACCCGAGGGAGGTTAGGGTTGCTTTACACAACAAGTGCGGTAATAGAAGCGATACAATACCAAGAAGCAAAATCTGTGATTTTATTGAATATTGCAATGATATTTTGAAGTAAAGTACACAAACAATTGTGCTTTATAGTTGACAGATTTAAGAAACATCCTGTGTTTTGATTTTCAACTAAATATACTAAAATAAATTATCATATTACAAATGCCCAACAATTCTGCGTAAATATTGTACCCACAGTAAAGCTTCATTAATTTGACTTTATTCCTTTCTATTTTCAATAACTTTGCACTTCTTACAATGCTATATCATCACAAAAGTTCAAACAGAAATGGTTTTCGGAATAATGCAGAAAACAGCAGAGTATATAAAAAAATACATTTCGGAGTGTAACCACACCTTTACGCTACCACCCTTTCGTGCTGAAGTGTTTTAAAAAGTAAATTATGTTGTGACGTAAAAATAGTGAAATAAGCAGCCTGAGTAGTAAATTAGAGGTGTTTGGTATGGAATAAAAATATGTTTACCCACAGGTGAAGGATTTTCACACCTTTAGCCACGTTTTAGTTCGCTTGAGTTTTCAGGTACGTATTTATGTAAATTATTATTAATATTCTTTCTTAACGCAATCAACGTTATTTAACCTAGATTTAATTATTTATAGGAAGATATTTTGTTGATATCTAACTCAAATTGAAAGTAGACAAATAAGTAAGCCGTTTGTAGTAGGTATTATTGGCAATCAGTTTGTGTTTTTAAGTAAAACTCATTCAAATTTGTTTAATAGAAATGCTTATAAAGAGGTTACAATAACATGACTCGTGCAAATAATCCACATAAATACATTATCTCGTCAAATACTTCTTCCCGACCTTTCTAACTGACATCATCAGAACGAAACCGTTCTTGACGCAGAGGTCTAATAAACTCGCCATTTTACAAGGCAATATAATTCCTCATACCTCCAATATTGTTTATCGAGGCTGCAATAACCCAAGGTGGGACGCGACAGGTCAAGGCCCCCTCTACCCCTTGTACCCCCCAGGGGGAAATAGGGGGTATAAGAAGGGAGACTTGATTGATTCCACATTGACGTCTACACGTATTTGACGAGTGCTACGCTCGAATGGTTTTGGTAATTGCTTTTTGACTATCTTGAGGTTTGTTTTTTTTCGTACTATTGATGTAGGTAAGGCTGGTCATGAAAGAAGTGGCGCAAATAGTTTTTTAACTGACGATAAACAATTTAAATATAATATATGGACATGCGACTATTTGTTCATTCTTCAATACCAAGTTGAAGGATCTCCATAGTTACGAACATTGGTGTACTAAATTATTTATATAAGGTCATATCTTTATTATTGTTTACTGTCATTTAATAGTTAGAAAAGTGCGTACTAACACAATTTCGTTTTAATACCCAAGTTTATTAATCTTATGAAATTATGTAGAACACTGAATGCAAATTCCTTCGCAACATTACAAAATCCCCACCTTCCAAGTACCAAGACCTCCCGACTACCCTCTGGTGAAATATTAATTCTCATCATACCGCGGGTGATTGACGGCTGTCTACGCGGGATATATCCGTCAAGGGTGAGGTAAACACCCCCCCACACCCCCCACACCCGGGGGTAGGGGGAGACACAGATGGACAGTGAGCCAAGTGAAGACTACTCATGAGGGACTTGAGTGACCTATTTATGACGCTTTGAACGCGCTTCGTTTGGTATCTTATATTTTTGTTAGTGTGGGGAGTTAGGTAGATTTTGTTTCAGTGCAAGATTTGCTGTAACATTCAGAGTCAATTAACAACTGTGTGATATAAAACAGAGCGATATTAATATGAATACATAATTTACACAGGTGGATGAAGATTGAGTTGAGGAGATGATTATATTTGTTCTACACTTAATGCCACTATTTGAGATAAAAAGATGTTATCACGTATTAATCATATTGTATCTTGTTTTTTTTTGAACGTATAGGGTACAGTTTTTTGAGTTCGTGGATAACTTATTTTTAATTGGTGAGTATAAAACAAAAAAAAAACTACAACTGATATAGAGAGATAAAGCCAACGCCAAACTGCGTGCATCACATTCTTAATTGAGGAATAAGAACAAGATTTCTTCAAAATCATTTTTTTTTACTTTCTAAATTAGTCAACAATACATATGTACGTATACATATCACTGCATCACATTACCCTGTGTCCACGCCCCGCCTGTGTCGTAAGAGGAACATCTCAATCTTTACGCGAGTTATTGATTGATAGATTGATTCGTGCGTTTTCAATGTTTCATGCCGACTCGAGCAGATGTGGGGAAACTTTGTGAGCTTATGAGATGAGATTCATTTGTTATGTGTTATCGGTGTTTTGAAATTAGCCAGGCCACTTGTTTTTAAAAAGGGTCCCAATTCTAGTAACATAAGTGACAGGTAGCGTGTTTGCCTGACTGCCAATTATGCTATAAAATAAGGTTTTTTGATCGGATAGCTTTGAGTCATATGCACAGATATCACTTCAGGCAATCTAATAATCTAAGAGATTTTAAAAAAGTTTGATTTTCAATGGAATTGGTTTTGGATACTCGTTGAATCAATATATGAATTACTACGTGTCATTAACGGAAACTTACAAAAACACCAATTCCAAGCAAGTAACCTTATGCAAAGGTACAACTCAGCTTAAAATAAATAACACCATAACCAGTCAATGCGATCAAACATCGCAGATCGACAAGCGTGCAATTAAAATATAATATTAAATATCCTTGCTGTCAATTAGGAGCAAAACCTGTCAATCAATCCAGTGACAGACTGACAGACCCAGATTTATCAATATAAGTGTCAATCACGAGGCGAGACTTTTAATTAATCGATAAATTGTATTTATTTTATGTTTAAATCATAACACTAATATCGGCCCGCGGTTTTATCTGTCCTTTTTTGTGAAATAGGTACTTATACATATTTTTTTGTTTGTATGTTAGTTTTTGGTAAAGTTTCTATTAGTTTTGGTATTTTAAGTACAATAAACTTACTTAACTTTTACTGTGGCAAATTCAGTAACTCTGGTATAAGTTAAATTTCTATGTTCTAATGATGATCAGGTTACTTTTATGTGACTTAAGAAGTGGTCTTACCTGAAAAAAAGAGAAAAAAATATTAACAACTATTAGCAAAATATAGGGTGATGAAAAATGATATCGATTTGAAGGGTACAAACAAATAATTTTTGAATGATGGTGTCAAATAAATATATAAAAAACATGTAGCCAAGCTAGGTTACATTACTCTGCCGATGTACATACGTAAATATACGACATTTATAGTAAGTATCACTAACTTACGAGTGAGATTTTGAATCGAATCATACTCCATATAGGCTCAAGCAAACTTAACCATATCGAACTGAATTCGCAGCAGAAAAATCAAAGCAGACAATTCCTGCCTTCCGCAGTTTCGATAAAAAGCATCGCAATTCGCCGGCCGGCTCAACTTATAGTCACTTGCGTCGCTTCGTTATTGCCTCAACAAAATGGCCTATTCGCCTTCTCCCTCTAACTCGTGCCAGCGCCCTCTATACATAGAACAATGCGGGTACACTAAAATTTTATTCGCCGTGCACGTGGGCCAGACTCCGCACACCCCGTATAATGCAAACGTACGTTAACTAAAAAGAAAGATAAGTGCATATTTATACTATCCGAACGCGATATTTCGCCGCGACCGTCAGTGTAAAGTGTTCGATTACAATTTAATGTCGAGATGGCGTTAGTGTGAGGGGGATTTAAAATTCTATGCGACCTTTTGGTGCGTTCGACTTTCAACTCTATTTGCTTCGAGTCTGAAACTAATTTGGTTCATTGATTTTTGTGTTTTGTATCGTTTTGTTTTTGTTAGGTAGGTGGTGAGGAGGTCGTTCTATGCAGCCTCCAAGTCTAGAAGTCAGTAGAATGTGACAGGACGGTAGTTCGATATTTTTTTTAATAGGATAGCAACAAAGCTATATGTTTATTGCCGCGTGTCTCATTAACCGGTGAGAGTTCGTTCAGATATCACTTTATTGGTTCGGATACGTGTTTGTATATGGACCATTTGCGTGCGCCTCGCAGCAACTACTGGTATTACGGTGCGTTTATGATAATTCTTGCTATAATTTAAAGCCAATTGGGTCAAATATTTATTTCTAAAATCATGTTAAATATGAAATATCAAATTTCACTGACACAATTAACTTTTTACGGCATATTAATGATGTAAAGGTCAATTTGGCATAAATCCACATACTGCGACATTCTTTGTTGGACTGCGACGTTCGGATGAAATTTAAGCAAATTACGTGTTTAAGATCATTGGGTGATAAATCAAGCTTTCTACGCGGGGACAAGTTTCGAGACTTGTATTTGAATTAATCAAATTAAAAAGAGACATTTTGGATATAATCGCGCGATAATCTCGCTATAGTGGCGCCAGTAGAGGCTGTAATAAGGCCAACATTAATATATTATAATATTTTTATAGTTATTCAAATAATATCCATAAGTTTTTGCTTGCGGTTTAGTTTGCATGAATTTGATTCTTCACAAACTTTTTGAGACCTAATGTGGAAAAATGAAACAACATGTTTTATTATAATTAAGAAAATCAAACAAACAAACCAACATATTTTTTAATAATATGTTTGGCGTAACCAAGACAATAGTCCATGCCTGGTAAACACACATAATTGGTCAAAAAAAAGTTTAGGAAAGATTACAAAAAATGGTTTTTGCATTAAAAAGTAATTATTACATAATTTATTGTAATGGTATAAATAAATAAATAAGTATTCGAAATTACCTTTAACCGGTAACACTTACATTATCTGTTGGGACATGTATCATAAAACAATTTTCAACAAGTATTTTGTCACAAAATGATTAACATAAACACTTACAAAACTCTCGCATCTATAATTTAAACAAATATGAATATTTATATAAACAGTGTCTAATATTGGTGTTACAGGCAGCAGGAGGTTATAGCTAATGGCTTTTATAATAATGAGTGTTAAAATTCGTATTTCTACCTGTCTTCACCGCTGACCTGCTTCTTTGGCGAATAATTAAATAGCTGTGATATAATAATAGTATAGAATTACAAACTTTTTTTATTATTATTGCGCTTTGTCTGTTGAAAGTTGTTTGTTTTGTCTAGAGAATGATGAATAAATTATCTGTCTTCTTTATATGGTACTTATATTACGATTGGTAATAGTCACAATTAAAAACAAACAGACAAACAAAGCAAGTTGCAGTCGAGTTGTACTTCCTTAGCTTATTTAGAGCGACTTATTTGAGCTGCTAGTGGGAATCGAAACGCAATATCTTGTACACACGCTTGTAATTTATTTAACAATTGTTGTGTCGCTCATAATAGAAATCTTTCTTATTAATCAAACTACCAGACAAGATGAAGTCATCATATGGATTAGTGGGTGCTTGATAAAATTACTAGTTCATTCATTATTTACAACCATTCATCAATTCAAAACAATCTTAATACAAATCCAGCTCTATCATTGCGTAAAAAGCCAGATTCCGTTGCAGCGCGCTAAAACCGTCGCGTGCGCAGTTTCCGCCATTCGACGATGACTCATTTATCGCTGTCACATGCTTGAGAACATCCTCCACTTAATTCGTGTTTATTTTCAACCGACATGCTCATATCAAAGAGGTGACGAGATGTATTTCATGAGATGATGTGTGATAGCTAGTGTGATAGCTGTGATGATGTCTATCACGTGTGATGTATATTGTGTGATGGTGTCGTTTCATCACATGTGAGTGCAGTAGATTTGGAGTGAAATGGGCTCGGTTTTGTTACTTGTTTGTCGATGAAGTTATTATAGTTTTGTCTCGTTTGAAGTGCATCGGATAGAAGTAATATTATGTGTGAGTTCATACCTTCATACTGATAGATTGATTAAGTTCGTAAAAAGTTTTTTTTTACAAAAGCCAAGCTTATCTTAATGGATTCGACTTTAAATCTCAAGATCATTCGTAAAACAAAATGATAATGAAATACTTCAAAACTTACTTACGATTTATTTAGTCTTCATATTTTTTTTAGGTTTGCAAAAGTTTGAAAGAGATTTGAACATTTTAACGTAGAACGCACGCGTTTATGTCTTTTGTGTGACGTAGCACTTTCGTAGAGGCATATAATACTGTTAGCAAAGGAAACAAAATAAGTCATTAAAGTTTAAGAAATCACTTTGACTCCGCGATATTATTTGTATAAATTACTTCACACGCTATAAGAAAAAGAAAAAGATTACTCCTTGTACATGCTATGTAAAAAATACGTGCACAAATTACTATGTATCCAATTAGAAGAAAAACATAATATTTAGATCACTTCTACGACCTTCTTAACTCACCAAGCTTTCATAAATCGGTCAAAGATCAGCCAAATAATCGGTGGACGCATCAAATGGACCTCATATGACTGGTTTATGGGATTCTCGGCCTTATGCTCGGGTAATAAAGTCGATATTTAATGTGAATGTTCTACTGCGGCCGTAAACACGTCGGCTCGGTGACGGATCGTCACCGTGAGCTGTTGATTTGGCATTTGTAGTCGAGAGGCGGTCGATATGTTTAGCAAGGTACTTACATTTGTTTTTTTTTTAATTAAATATTGTTTACCGATTTTACTCGTACATATATTTCTTTTCTTCATAACTTACTCCAGACAAGCAAGTTCTTAAGGACAACTTCGTCTACAGCAAGCTATCACAAAGGACACAGTAATTGAAGGTGGACCATGTGTGCACTGGAATAGAATTGAAAGAAATAAACGCTGGAATGTGATACAATAAATCAACAGGAACTTTTGATTTTAATTTTATTTAGTCAGACATATTTTAAATAAAAATATATAAACGGAACCTAAGGCTTTCTTGCGTGCACTTGTATGCGTTGAGTGATCTTTGTCAGAGCCACAGCTAGCTCCTACCCTATAACTACATTAATACATTATCATCTTTTACCCTCGTATCTTTTAATTTAAAACCCGTCGTTTGACGCGTCGCGACATATTTTTTATTGACATAATATATTAGTGACATTTTTCGCGCTGAGTGATGATTATTATTTGTGTTTCGAAATACATTAAGACTCTTACGCAGTATTCTCTGGTGTTTTATTTCCGTTTATTTGTTTTTAGATTGTAATGTCCGGGGAATTGGCCGTAAAACTGATCTAGAATATGTACAAGATGTAGGTAGAAATTACTTAGTGGATTTTATTAGCTAACGTTTAAATGTTTTGGGTGACGCATAGAAGTGTTTTTAGATACAGTCAGTTCATCAAGGAATGTAAAAATCATTGTGAAATCCTTGCATACTGTGATCCAAGGTTCATCATATTTGATCTTAAACAGAATTTACTTAAATTTTTAGACGATTTAAAATAGCTATATAGAAATCATAGTCGCAGTCACCATTCATGGATACAAATAATGATTTAATATCGATAATATCGATGGTACAAGCATGGTATTATACACAAATTATAACCATAAGAAACATAATCTCGCCTTAACATTTCATCTTCTCTGCTTCTAATCTACGAATGCATCGGTCGGTGACAAACGCAGGCGTCTGAAGCTTCCAGAATTATTATTTACGATCATAAACTAACATGACGAGGACATAAAATAAGAAAAATAATGCGTGACTTTAATAATTCACGCGTCCCACCCGTGGGCGTGGGCTAACAATGTCAACAGAAGACATAATGACAGTAGACATAAATATGGTAACAGTATGCTCGTAAGTACTGTTCCTGGGTTTACCTGTGACCTTTTAATACAATTGATTATGTATTTTTGCCAAAATAAATAATTTTGTAATAATCAAGAGTTCGATCACATGAACAAACGAATGTATTTATCAACATACTGTATAATTTGTGGATCTTAAGTCGAGAGCAAACCGTTTTCTTCTAGGCAAGCGCGCAAGATCGTTGATTACGACGTTGCTTAACGTCAGCCAAGCTGTAGTCAAGCGTCAGCCTATCCGACATAAAAAAAAACCTATGTTGACTGACATCTTCAGGGGAAATATGACCCTCAGTAAGGAGGAATAGGTGCGTGAGAAAGCCATATATTATAGGTATATTTGTTTAAATTGCCCTTTATCACGTTAATTGTGTCTTTGGTAATTTGTCAAAAATTATAACAATAAGCTTACTAAAACTTGCGGTACTAAATATAAAATCGTTCTATTTTCTAATCACATAAAGATTATTCACAATAACTATTCAGATCCGTGCACTCATTACAAAAGAATGCATGAAATAATTTTACATCAGACGCAGATTCACAGTTGTATTAATATTTTGACGTGAGACGCGGATCCTAACGATGTCGCTGAAAGATAGAACATTGTTACATTGTATTTTCGCCGGATTTTTTCTAGAAATTAGGCTCTTTGTCATTTTTATTGCTCTGGTCACTTGTACCGGTAATTGACGGTTTCCTCAACAAGTTCTGTTATTTAAAAAGAGTGGAAAATAGAATACGTAATACATAAATCGTTCCGCTTTTGTTGTTTTAGTACAGTCGCTTGCAAGGATATATACGCTTGTAATGTCTATCTTAAATTCGTTTATTAGAGTTTTGTTTAAAGAAACCTCCGAAAAATATAAAATATTCTCTCTCTTTGAGTCGTATTTCCTCATGACTGAGGGTCGTGACTCCCCCGCAGGATTAATTCGTTAGGGGAGTTTTCTTGGGCAGATACATCGTGGTAGGCGCCCACGGAAGACGCATGTCCTCGGATAAAATATAACTATTATTTAAACCTATCACAGAGACAAAACACAGATTCGTTAATTATCATATTTACGAACTTCAAGCTCAAGAAAATCGATCACCTACATATACAATATGTAGGGTTTTTCAACTATTTTATTACTATTATCTTTTATATAGATATGTCGTTGATCTATCTTGCAATGTCAGTCTTAATTACTACTTATTCCACAAAATGAAACAAAACATATAGAATAGCTAATAGACTGGAATGCTAATTATTACTTTTAATAACAAAACAAGCTAGAGGAATTCACAAAACCTGATTATCAAATTCTTTCCATTATATTTTTATGAATAACTACAAAATTATAAATTAAAACGCATAACCGACAGAAGCACTATCATGAAAACCGTTTATAATAAACCTAAAAACATCGGAAAAATTACTCCACGCATGATTATAGTAAAACCATACATCGTGCTCATAAAATATTATAAATTATTAATATTTTTATCACAACTAGCCCGTTGAATTAATATTCAAATTGTTATGAATATCAGATGCATTAGTTTTTATGGTTCTGATGGATTTAAAACTATAAATATAAATAAATATCAGAGTTGAGTGACCTATTTAGTGGCGTTATCTGTTCTTGCTTATTTATATGTTTGTCATAAATATTATGAAAGTGGTGTGGGAGGAGGTGGGAGTCAATTCACACGTCTGAGTTCTGATTTGTGATGGAAATATGAAATTGTGTCAGTGCATTCCATGACTTGTGAAATACATATATCAATGGTGGAGTTAGAGAGGTTAATCGAGACGCAATCTGTTATATAGTACAACAGTGATAACGGATATTTTTTTATGGCTTATTTGGTTCATAATTTTCCCGCCAACTATTCATCGATGTATGCATCATCAGCCTTTTCTATCCCACTGCTAGGCATAGGCATCTCTTTGTATGTGCGAGCTAATTCAATCCTGTGCAGACCCAATCTATAGAGCACCTACATCGTCAATTAAGACTAGTATAAGTACATCATTTCAGAACCAGTATCACTTAATATCTGCAATGGTATCGTATTCTACATGCGCTCTTTGAGATGGAATCATATTAAGATTCATATAATAAATTTTCAACAAGTCTGTGTGTCTGTAAAATTTTTGCTTTAGGTAGCTGTAACAACATCCATGGATTTATTGAAAATTTATTACGATTTAATCACAAATAAAAACTTGCCACTAATACTAAGTCATAGTAACAAATCTAAATCCTCACAACTTTTTCACCCACATACAAATCAATACATATGTTGAAGTCCAGTAACTCAGCTATCACCTAATGTCATAGGTAGCTGGCAATCAGCCAGCCAGGAAATGACTAGACCTAACTTACTGGGCTAGGGTGTAGGTACACTAGATTTGATGCTTATGTATAAAAGGAGTTTAAAGTTGAATCTGCGATAGGTTGGTCTGTTGTTTGATTTGTATTTGTGATATAAATAGACAGTAAACCAATGTTGATTTAGTGTCGTTTAGTAAAGCTCAAAAGTAATTTCAAGAGTACGTATTTTAATTGAAGAGTATGTTAAGTCAATATCGAAATTTTATGTAGAATTAGGCAATTTGATGCGGTTATTATGTCAACATCTTCTAAAAATGTAGTTTTCTAACAAGATTAGCTTTATAATGAACTAAAAAGTTGAATATAAATCTTAATTTTTTAGATCACTGACTTGACATTACTAATATTTTTATTATTTTATTTTTTTCATCTAGGTTGTTCAGATAAACACATCTTTCAACATGATTAGTACTTATCTAGTGTACAAGCCCCCTAACACTACCAATCTGGCTTCTATCGACTGTCATAAGCTTGATCGTAACAGAAATGATGGCTTCTAGGTCTCACTCCATGTGTTATGTCCGTTTGTAATGAATTTATTTGATCATCTCAGTTAGTTGGGGAGATACGACTCTGTTTGCGACATAATCTGTTGTAAGTAATCACTGTAGTGTTTAGGATCTATGGATTATGATAAGAAATTTCAGGTAGACATTTAGAAAGAGAGAGTTGTTTGTTTTATGTTGCATATTTTGAAATAGAGTAGGAATTTAATCATGAAAATGGTTTCGGAAATTTAAATCGGATATGGACCATCTGGCGAAACTTAGCAGTCTATATCTTAAGTAGATATAGACTGCTAAGTTTTGTCGGTCTAGTATGAAATTGAAACAATTTATCGTATCGTCCAACCAACGCGTACGCCTTTATGGTAATCACGTCCAAAATAATAAACATGTTTTGATTTGATAAAAAAATGGCCCTAAAAAACTTAAATCAAGTATTTTGGAATGCGATTTCATACGAAGGGTTCCCCTAAGTCAGTTAATCATACTATTAATTTATTTTTTGCTACTGTTTTAACAAAACTGTTTTATCCAAAGTTCGTTGGCCTAAGAAAGTGCAGTGCGGCTGTCATCGGCACATTAATTTGCGAACACACTCCAGACACAGCGCCCGATCACCTCGCTGATTGACCGACCATACAATAATATCTGCGGAGTTTCAGGGGCTTAGTGTGACCACTTCGAATGGTAAGAAAAAGTGAAAAAAAAAATCTTGAGGAAACTTATGAAAACAAAGCCAGCATACATCTTCGTCTTCAAAATTGCTTGCCATTAAACGAAAACAAATGAAGTACATTTTGCAAAATTCAAGCAATTGGCTAATTATGGTGCTGGATATTATCGTTTTTGTAAAAAAGTCATTACATTTCTTATGTCTGAAGACAAAAACTTTTAGCAAAAACGACATTTGCAGCAAAACAGGTGCATAGTGTTGCTCGTACGAAATCTGATTTCCTGTAACTGATTACTTGGTCGTAACACTACACTTTTTCAATTCAGTATCACATATATTGTGTTCAAAGTAAGCCCACAATTGTGCATATTTGTACATTGTGTTGAATACATCAGTGAACGCGTTAATCACGCAGGTGGTTAGTTTCAAGGATGCTGTAAAGGAAGCGCCGGATTTGGTGCTGTTTTGACAGAATTATAGCCACGTTTGGAGTGTTGTTATGATTTGTCATACTAAAATAGTGTCAATTGAATAAGGGCTTTGTCTCTTAGAATTTTTATTCCAACACACTACTGTTTTAAGTTGAAGATAATTCATAATTAATTGTTACCTTATGTCAGACATATACGAATGAATGTATCAAACTTGATTCATTCCTACAGTACTTACACTATAAGTAAATAACGCAAAAATTAAGCAATATAAATTTGACTAAGCTCTCAAGTAACACAAATACTACAAAGCCCCATTTTACTATTTAAACCTCGTAAATTCTACACCTAGATAAAATCATCTCGAAAACAAACCTATAGGATCTAGAAGTGACGTGGAAAGACAGTGAAATATCAAAGTAGTTCTAAACTGGACGTTGAACAGAAGGTAAGCAATACAGACAAACTGTAACCTAAATAGATGTACGTTTAACATAGTGTCAGTTATATTTGCTAGTTATGCTAGTTTATCAATAGTAAAAGCAAATATATTAATTTCACTATTTTCAGTCTGTCTTATATTCAAGTTCAAATTTATTTCACCTTTACTAACAGTGTTGCTTAAATTTATGTTTCTTTACATATCGCTTTGGACACTAATCCACGTGAAATATTTTACTGACAAGAAAAAAAGTTTTTTGATAGTAGGCATGAAATAAATATATTTTTTGATTATACTTATGGATTATGACCTTAGCGAAATAACAAGACCAACATATCTGCTATCTACTAACCATTAACACAAAATTAGACTCAACACAATTTTCTTATAAACTCCATTGAGACTTCTACCACTCAAAAAGCTATTTCTAACTTTCCCGTGACAGACAGACTTCTCAATATATAGAATTAGAATACCGCAGTTAAGAGGTTTCGGATTTACACCATTAATTAGGAGCATAAGGGTTCAGGAGGAAATGGCCTCTATTTATAGAGGATGTTAGCTTGATTGAAATATTTTTCAACTTGTCTTGATTTATCTGTCTATGCGATGTCGGGACATCAATGGGAGTCAGTGATAGTGTTTGATCGTTAGATGTTTATTTTTACGCGTACATATTTAAAGAAGAAACCATGGTAAGTCACTATGTATAATTTTGGTTAATTAAGACAGATATATTATATAAACAATAAACTTTTCTAGTTATTGAGATCTCTCTAGATAAATCCTTGTACTTGTATTGAGATTGATAAATTAAAACAGTCTCAGAATCTGATTTTAATTGTCACTGGCTCAATACATATAAATTACATTAAAAAAAAACTAAAAAAAAAACACCTAGATCATTAAGTGAACAAGGCTACTGCTTGACCGCACAGGTAGCCGCATTTTAAATTCGAATTCGGAACATGAAAATTCAATTAGTTCGCGGCGTGGGGCGACGCAAGCGCCATCTTTAATTGCGTTTGACAGGTGCGCGCGCGCATACGAGGCGCTAAAAGATGCGTGGGCAGGGACGGGGATGTTTTAATTGTTAATTTGTGGTATGAATTTGCCTACATACAACGTACAAAAAACTTTATTTAAAGTAAAAAGTCAATGGTTATCTCCATATGCTGTGGATGTCGATTGTATGTACAACTATTGTAGCATACTATATTTAGGTTACAATTAGATTGCCTAGACTCTAGAGGAACGAAAGAGGAGGAGTGAAAGTCAAGAAGTAAATACATACTGTTATTAAAGCTAAGATAATTAATTCGTTTTTAGCTTATATACTTCAATCTAATAATTTTCCTTCAAACAATAACATTAATGATATAATGTACGTCCCAAATCGATTAATTACTAAAGCTCAACATTTATCCTAATTTGACACATTCCCCTTTTTATTCGGATTTATTTGTTAACCCCTTACAGCCCGCGCGGGGAGAAGCGGGCTGGTTAAAGAAGACGTATCTCACCGCGATCCATTGTCCATTGTTTTTGTCCCAGTTATTTATGACGGACTGGTATCACCTCTCTTTCATGCCGTACCTTCCCTATCGTACTTTAAAGTTAAGGGGCGACGGGTTTTTAGTCTATATCACAATAAATGCCATTCTATAAAATTCTTTAAAAAATTTAATGCATAAAGAACATTTTGTAAATGTAAGGGATAGCTTTTTTATGTAACAAAAGAAAATTCTGTCGAATAGGTACCTACACATAACTAATAGAAAGATAATACCTAATTTAAGTTTTTAATTTAAATATCTAACATATTACTCCACTAAGTCCACAAAACTGAAGCACGAGTAATCAATTATATGCTACTTATTGGTTACTTTTAAATTATTTTAACATTAAAAATACAATACCTGTCTTCCTGTAAACGCCTTCCGTCTCTCTTTCACAAGACTCCTATTATAAGTAAGCTAATAAATTTAGCGATACTTATTAGATTATTCATAATGCCGTGGCGTTACTTTTCTGGAATGGTTTTGTTTGTCCCATAGATATAATACGCAGACCTTCTTAGAATTTTTGTCACTTATATTGTTGAAAAATTAAACTCCATGTATATTGACAACAGTTATCTTGGAAATTTCTGAATGGATTTTAATTTTGTTTAACATTTACCAAATTAAATTTCATATTAGCTACTTATTGGTTTGATATAGTCTAAGAGTTTCAGGGGTAATACAGTTTGGCTTTTAAAACAAACAAATTAGCTCAATCAATAACCAAATCCATCAAGCATTTAATATATTATATTTTTTAAAAAATTACCGCACATTGCGATTAACTTGACATATAGGTACGTATCTGTTTTTTCGCCAATATGCAGCTTCTATTAGGCATGACGCCATTTTGTTCCCCTGATTGATTTGTGGCGATGTCGCGGGTTGGCGCGTGACAAGAGACAATGCTTTTTGAATTTGGCGGGAGATTGATGAGGAGCCTCGTATTTAAAGACTTTGTTTGTCGATTTGTCAATTGTTCTGTGTTTGGCATTTGTTGTTTGTATTTGTAGAAATATCGTCATTATCCAAAATTGTATATCACGTTTTTGTAATTATGTCTTTATATAAGATCTTGATTTCATGGGTATCCGGATTTGGATTGATTTGTATATAAGATCGTCATTTGTTCGTATCAGAATTTACATTGATAACCTCATTTATTTTTAGCATATACATAAATTATCTGCATTTATTTTTAGCATACGATAAGATTATATTTACTTTAATCTAAATTACTTATCAATTCTTATAACGTGGATTTATATAAATGCGTCTAAAATCATTTTATCTTGCATTCTATATAGATATGTAATTTTTATCATATATTATATAAAACAATATAGTAACGTCGATCGTATTTCACATCCCACATTTCAGCTCCTATTTTTTATCAATCGTAACTTTTAAAGAATTTATGTCATTGTCAATCTCGATAAGCCCCCTCCGGAAGTCAGTTTGATAATCGTCCGAACTGACATCCGCATTACACCATTAATTAACTCACACTAAAGTTTTAATTAAAAAAGGAACTTTCCATAAGAATGGCGGCCGACACGACGGACGAATTCAAAACGACGTCTCTGGGCCCATAAATAATTGGAACAAAACCGACTCACCCCCACCTCCCCTACCCCCGGATAAGTGTCTAAAATTTTCACAATCCGGCAATAAAAAGATAATTTATTAGAATAGCTCTTATTGTTTTCGTTATTTATGTGTATGGAGTAATGTAATCTAGCGCCGCGGCCCTAAATAAATAATTTTCACTTTAATGTCCCTTCTTGCCTAATCTCCTCTGTGACACAGTGGAGTCGTACAGAAGGACAATTTGGCCTTTACCAAGGAAAATGCATGTGCAAGAATTTACAGATTTTATGTTTTCTACAGATTTTATTTTTTAAATCAATTTTTTATTAAGGCCATAAGAACATGTCATGCTAACATTATAAGCCAGTGTTAATTGGGATATTTCAACTGTATCTACATGAAACCATGCCATAAAAAATCAACGCTAACATACACATTGCGTTAAGTCAATCAACCTCAATACAAGATTATGAAGTTTCACACCCTTAAAAGTTTTATTCAATTCATGAAGTATGTATTGGTTCTAATAATTCAATACTATTCTAAGCAAACAATATATTGCCAAGAACAGACATTCTGTGCCTGCAAGTAGCCATTCTGTCCTTCCCCTGTGTCTCTGGTCCGCGCGAGTCCGCGTTTTGTTCGCGGTAATGGCCACCCGAGGTATTTTTAGGTCTAAATAAACATGATTTGTTGTCCCGTTTTCTGACAGAATTTAATTTCGTTTGGCGCTGAGGTCGCCACTGTCGCGGATCTTTGAATTATTTTAATGACTCATCGCTATTTTGTATACGTTTTATTACCGTTTACTTATCCTTCGGAATTTATGGACACAGTATAAATGTTCGGGGAATGTGTGGCTGTTGCTGAATTAGCATTTTTATTATTGTAAATCAGAGATTCATTAGTTATTCCTTTACTGTTCTATGCACTTTGAAAACATAATTGTGACATAATAAATTATGGATTCAGTGTTTGGGAACAACAAAGTAATATGATTATTGTTCATCTTTAGATATTAGGTATATATTATTATAATATTTAATACAGAATTCTGTATGTATTAAATATTTCATTTATTTTTATTTCATTATATGAACCTTTCCGTATATCTAGAACGGATGTTCTAAGCTGATCTAACAGTTCCGTCTACCTACAAAAGCACCGAAAAATCTGCATTCCTTAATGTATTCTATCTGTAGATGTTTATCTTAACAAGCCATTAGAATAACGATCTTTTGTTTTAACAGATAACTCCGCGGGATTTCGACCGTAAACGTCAAAATACAACGACTAGAAAAAAATAGACGTCCGTAGATAATACGATTGAAGCCATGATTTAGTACTATGGTCGAACAAACTGATCAAGCTATAGTTACCACTTAATAGAGCTAAAATTTACTGAGCAAGGAAAATATTTATCTTCTTTTATTTACGTGCACTGAAAAAAAAATTAAAATAAGAATCATAATATGAAGTAAGTATGAAATCTACTTTAGCCTTCTCTGTACATAAATACTAATGTAACTAAGAAGTCATGGTCAATACAAACAATGACAATAGCTGTATGTATTATGGCCGTGTATTCACCGCATCTCAGCTCCTATATTTCCTAGCTCCGCTGGCTGGTCCCATAGAAAGTGGCTGCGCCGGCGCCGCCGTACATTTTATGACCGCCATAAACATTTAATTACCTTCGATTCCTCATATATTGATCAATTTGTATTCAAATCGTTTGACGGAAACGCTTTTGAATAAATAAATTTATGTTTATCTAATTATGAAAATGCTGAAATATTTCGGCACGTGTATTCTTTTATGTTATATTTTTATGGCACAAGTAGTAAAATTAGGAATTTCAAGTGTTATCAGATCGCGCCTAGTCAGAGTCAAATGGTCGATAAACTTTCGGCTGGACTTTATTTAATGAGTGTCGTGTTACATGATAAGTTCATTAGGCCACCGTTTGATGATGGAAATATTCCAAAAATGCGGTAAAGTTGGTATTTTATGATGTACAACTACATTATGTTGGTTATGTGTGTCATCTATTAAAGTTATGTGGTATTAATGTAGAACGTACGCTCTATAAATATTTCATAGTCTGTGAAATACTGCGGGTGAGCGTAACAGACACGTGTCACGCTATATTATACAGCCAATAAAATTATTTTTTTAGAATGATTCACACGATTTTAGGCCGAAACTAGTAGATAGCAACTACGGATTTTTTTTAAATTTACACCAAAACCAAAAGCTAAAAAAGATGCATTATAAGATTTATTCTTTCAAATCTAAACTTATGGCTAGCAACACACACGTAGGGCTGCGTAGTGCCTCGCTTCCACCCTTGATACTAGTTTATTTCTATTTCTATGACTTCTTACTTTCTCTAACATATTTTTAAAACATAATTTCTGTCTTCGAAATTCTGATATACAAAACATACCTGTATATACTTCAAGCAGTCGCAGTCTAAGTTTCACTAGTGTCACCATACATCTCGTATGTTAATATGAAAGACACAACATAAGGAGGTGGTGTTGTAAATCATACCCCCCACCTCCCCGCCCCTCTCCCCGCGTCCACTAATTTCCAGCGGCCACTGAAGTTCAAGCTATGGAGCTAGTGAGCTTGTGTGAGTGTACAGGATTAGTTAAAACAAATAAGTGTAAAATAATCAAACAACATTAAAAATGAATTCTGGATTCAATGAAACAAAGGTTTCAAAGACGATTAAAAGAAAAGAATAGGAAAAAAACTACATGGCACGACTAAATAATACTTTTGAAAATATCTTACAAAAGTATTTTATTAATTAAACTTTGGAGTGGATAGTAATAGTAAAAATATACCAAAATTAACTCTTTTTTATCGAATAGTTTTTCAGTGAGATGTTTGTGTAAAATTTAAACAGCAAATCTACTAAACTTAGCACCTATACTAAAAAAATCACTGTTTTATAAATTATACGAGTGATATTGCATAGCCTTATAATTATGAATCATTTTTCAATAGCTCAGTATACACATACTTGGTCAGATGTTTGTGTGTGTGAGACTATCATATTTTTGGGCTATAATTTTGGCCGGTCCTTTGTTTTTAGTTTGCTACGGGCTCGTAGCGCTCGTAGCCGGTAGTAGTGCTACGCTGTAGACAGTCCTGAAGCTAAGGGTGGCCAGACGTCTGTGTATGGATGGGTGACCGGTAAGCAATAATAATAAAAAAAACATACGTATAGTTGTTTAAACGTTAATAATGCTTTTTCAGACTGGAAAACATTTTTAAATGTTAATTTATTTTGGTCATAATTTCGATAAATTAAATTGCAATTAGAATTGACATTCAATTTTTAATCCTTATATTGAAAAAAAAATACAACTCGAAGTATGTGGAGTAAAATTCTATATCATTCTATATAATTTGTGCGAAATTTTTAGTACCTATCACAGGCGATTAAAACTATCTTGTTCTTCCATTGTACCTATCAAAACATAACGATAAAGTATCAAAAGCTCCGATTGGTCGCAATCGGTTTTAATTAACGGCGACAGACGGACGGAGCAACTTTCTTCTGTAGACGTGACCTGACGAGCGCAGCCGGGGACTTTCACTAGTACGATTGCGGCAGTTACAGGGGACTGGGAAATTCAATCAGTTTTTCATATTTTTAGTTAGATCGGACCTCATTTCAGAACCACAAGTAACTTCTAATTTTGAGCAACCAAATTAGGTAATGTAATGTAAGCTTGGAGTTGGAATAAAAAAAAACACAAACACATTAAAATCTTAAAGTATGACAGAAATAAGTAAATAAATTTCTTCAAAAGTTGTAATATTTTTTTATGATATTATGTGTTGCAATCAGAAACATTCCCTTTATCAAAGACATACTAACTAATTAAAAATACACCCCTACATACATGCGTAGACCAGACACGGTCAAGCGTGGGTCAAGTTCCAAACTAAGCACATTGAATATACTCTACGTTACAGCTTAGCGAGCTTTCGGGGGAGATTCTATGGCGTATGGATGTGGTAATTAACACATGTCATTATTTCAATACTAAACATAACAATGGTGCAAGAGGCGTCTAATATTAGGTTCAATTGTACAAAAAATACTACAAAATATGAGTGAGAATGAATGTGTTTCTTTCCTTATTGATGCCAAATAAATAAATATTCTAATACAGTTCTCACAGCACCATCTAGCCTCATACTAAACCAACGCTTGTATCATGGGTACGTAACGGATTTAATCTTTTTAAACAAATGATTTTCAGGGTAGATAGTTAAAATTTAATTTATCGAAAGCTACTGCTTTTTATTGATTAGCGGGTTCCCACAGTTTCTACATTAGAGACCTATCATACAAATTAATTCATTATTTGCAAACTTACAGCGGACTTAATTGTATGTAAAATATTTTAGTTTAGTTTAAAAATAGACACATCTACCAAATCCAGGTATGCTACCTCCATAGTTCCGTAGTTTCCCGAGCCTTTAATTATAATACTTTATAGGTCGATAAATCACACCGTCCCGGGGGCCGCCTTCACAAGGAATATCATCCGCACGCTACATAAACCAGAGACGTCTAATAAATATATATCTATGCTAAAACATATCATTAAGAATGGTTTGTTTTTAGTTTAATTGAACATATCAAGCTAGGCAGTCTCATACAAACTTACTTTGAAAATATTAAATAAACTGCATATGTTAATGTCTGTACAATCTGACCTATTTTTATAGCTTTGCATTTTAATTCGGAGTTTACTGGTGACTACGTATACAAAAAACGGTTGTAATCATGAATTTATCACTTTATTTACGTATTTCATTACACTAATAGTTATTTTATCTGTCGATCTGTCCGTAATTAGTATACAGAGGTATCTACTGCCAAGACAATCAACTTAATTTTGTATTCACCGGACAGATTTGTTTCGGATATATCTCTACATTGAAGCATCTTTAGGGTATGATGTCGTTGGTATCACCTCAATGCAAGCTCGTAATTTATAAAGAAATTATTCGCTTTTTGTGTTTTATGTGAATTATAGGGACGGGATAATGAGGGGGTGGGTTTTAGGGGAGAGAGTATGATATGACAGGTTTCTTTGTTATGTGATACAGTCTGAATTGCGGATGCCAATTCCATAAAAATTATTTGTTGTCTGACTGATGATTGCATTATTTACAGCAACTGGTTTGCTATTGATAGTAGACTGCAATGATGTTCTGCTCAAGCCTGAGTAAATCTTGCATAAAAAACTACTACTTTGTATATTCAAATACGTTGATTTTTCAGTAACACGGTGCATGTCTATCACGTCCGATGTCTGTAGATATAAATCGACCTAGCGCTGTGTAAAAACCAGTAAATCTTGTGCGGGCGGAGTCGCGTGTAGAGTTAGTGCTGCCTGTGATTGTAGCACTCACGGGCAAAGAATTACAAGATGGGGCAGAAGAAAGCTACTACTGCTTAGGTATCTTTTATGTACCTAGCCTTAGTACGCTTTTTAGAAATTTTGATTCAATAACTAGATACCATAGCTATTTTATAGGAAAACAATCTTCTGTTTAATCCAATGATAGTAAAAATATTTTGAAAGCAAGTAGCTTTTTCTTCTTACTGTATAACATTTATTAGCAACATTCACGATTAAAATATTGATATTTAAAATGAATCAGCTACGTTACTGTTTGGTTGAAAAAAATATATGAGGAAAATTAACTTTCTTTCTGTGTCAATACATCGTTTACCAATGACAAAGTTACAGTAATCTTGCAAGAAGTTATAAAAACATCAGCGTACACAACAACAACATATCGTTGCAAATTATCTCCGAACAAAACAAGCCGCGCGTGCCTCAAACAGGCGATGGAGAGGGAAAGGAAATTGAAGACTTGGCACGGGTAATATGATAGAGAAGCTGTATTTTGACAAAACAGATAATCAGACAATAATAATGAAAAAAATTACATTTTTCACAAAAAAAATGTTTTCATGCAGTTTTCTTTTACACTTAAATACTTTTTTAGTAACAAACTATTATACAGAACATACATTTTGACGCGAAAATTGTTTGAACATTTATTTTAGAGACATAGTTTTCTTTTTTGTTTCTGTATTGACAAAACAAAATGGCGTTATGACGCTTTATTATTTATGGAAAAAAAGAGATGGTGTCAATGACGCTCTTTTTAGACGTCTGCAAGGTCAGCAAAGGTAACGTTGTGTTTTTTTTTGTTCATCTCATCTCTTCTGTCTATCCAACAAGTCCAATCCAATCTTATGAAGTTCATCGATAAACTCGCACATCTACGCGCCATTTAACTAATCTATGCCTTCGTTACATTGCATGGGGCCATGAAACTTGGACGTGAATCATTTCAGATACGTTCCCTTCGTTATTACAGAATTTATAATTTACGTTCCGTTGTGAGCAGTTTGAACGTTACGTGATTTTAGAATTATTGACGCTTTGAGAATTATTGGTAACTACTTATTGGCAACAGGGGCGTTGATAACTAATTGTTAGGAGACGATAATGGGTAGGTACGCAGTTTTTCTTCATTATTTCGATGTGTAAAATATAAAAGATACGGATTAACTACAGCTACTTGACAAAATACTTGCCATGATAGCTGCACGATATGTCAGACATTTATACTCCCAGTTCGTAGACTTACCTGAAAAATAAGAAAACATTATAAGTATATAAACACATGTAAAAATGTACGTTAGCTGAAAGGAAGAAAGAAAGAGGCATAAGCATATTTTATTGATATCATAAAAATAATACATTGAAATATATTTAAGTTTGTAGGTATAGTTTAATTCTTGTTTCACTAAAATGACGATGACGTCACGAAACTAAAAACAAAAGCCTCTTGATAATAGCTAAGTTCAGCTCACAATAATATTTGGTCTCGCATCGCGCCAATGATAAGATAACAAGCCTATTACCTAAGCCGGGCTTGGCTCCGTGTGCGTACGAATATAGCTTATTTATGCAAACCTTCTTTGCGGCAAGTAGGGGAGGGATTAAGGGATGGAATTGGGGTAGTTTGATCTAGACTTATTAGGAATTTCTTAAAAAACTTATTTAGGGTCCGAAACTTGGTTGGAAATTGAAATATAGGTACTATGTGTAGCCCATATGGAAGACTAAAGAATATGATTTTAATTTATATATTTATTTTTTAATTTAATAAGGTTTACAAGTACCTACTTAGTGTATTTAGGCATCAAGTTGATTACAATTAGAGTGTCTTTGTGGTCTAGGTTTGAGTTATGTTTATGAATTGTTGGATGCAAGCTTTTATCTAATGAATCTGAGAAATGATTTTTCACTATTGCTATATAACTGGCAAATTATAATTTGTCTGGCTGGTATTGTTAGTCATGTTATCTATAAATCAAGCATTTGACAGGCAGGTCATCTGAAGGGACACTAGCTCAAAAACTTTGCTTTCAAAGGTTAGGTGGGTTTTTAACAAGACTGGTGTTGTATCCCATGAAATACTAGGTGAAAGTGTTAAATAGAATTTTGTTTCAATAAATAAATTATGTTTGTATCATTTCTCAAATTTTTTTCCCTAGATCCACCCCTGTTCCAGCAAGCTACGAATTAGTGCTCATTTAGTCGCAAGTTTATGTTCTCTGTGCAAGCAAAATACGGTAATAGGGGGAAGTATAATGCGGCATTATGTGAGCCTCCTTCGACGAGCTTTACTCAACTCGTTTCCTACTGAAGCTTTTAAAAAGCTACACATTTGTTCTATTTCAGTATACGCTTGATTTTTCAACCACAGTATCGGTTGTGCGGGTGTTGTGTCAGGTAGAATTCACCATTGAAAGAATTCTATAAAATTGTACTATTAATAAGCACGCAGTAGATTTCAAGATAAGCGATTAAATAACTATTTCATGTTTTCACTGTACCCAGGTTTTTGGCTAAAACATTACGCTTGACATAACATGAACATATATTTAATTTAGTTTATAAGGGAGTAACTTTATTTTTTCTATAAATCAAGATTGTATGTTGTTTGCTTATCATCAAACTTGGTTGTTATCTTCTGCTTATTGGATGAGAGTGTCTGATACTTGTGTATTTATGTTATATTCCATCATTCCTAGCCTGCTGAGACTCCCGTCATAACTCGCGAGACAAGTATTGCAATGTGTCACGATTAGAGATGAGACGTCCATAAGTAGGGTGGTGGTACTGGATTCAAAAGTTTAGTTTATTTTCAGTTTTTAATCATTATCCACAACCTTTTTCATATCACAGCTGGCCAATTGGCTCCTCTTTACATTTGCAAGCTGCATCGATCTTTCAATTCTTTATGTTTTAAAAATGTTGATTGTAAATTAATAACTAGATAAGTATGCAATTTTTTACTAACTTTCATTCACTTAATTGACAACATGTATAACACACAAACATTTCTGTAATTATTATCTGACCTAAGTACAGGGACGAAAAAGTATTGGCATCACAGAAAACTTATCCCATATACTCGAGGTGCGGTTTCTCCTTTCTGCCGAGACATGGACGATTTATTCGTCGCAGAGTAATGCTGATATTTCGTGGATTGAAGCAAACTTGCGACTTCTACGCTGTGGCATGAATAAAATTAGCGTTAGGACTGTTTGTTTCATTTTGACGACGACTTTCGGAACGATAAATCTTCGGTTCGCTATAATTTTCTACTAATGGAATACGCAGCGACATGCTACTGCTATGCGTCTGAAAGCATACATTTCAGGAAAAGTGGAAGTCTATCTTCGTATGAACTAAGTGGCTGGATTTTGGTCTTAAGGATTTTTAGAGCTAAGAACCTAGAAATGCTTGATTGAAATTAACAACTGCCATGAAAATACAACTATTGTATTAAATCAATCATCTGATACGACCTAGCCAGTTATACCTACCTAAATATATTGTATGAAATTATAGATGAAAGCAAGCTTGCAACAACCTCACCAAAGACCGAAATTGACAGGCTTCAATCAGCTCCTTTGAGAAACAATGAAAGGAACCATTTATTTATTTTTTGCAGCTTATTTTATTGCAGGATAATAAAGCTTCTAAGACCGCCAGTTATATGTACATGTTTAATCTATTTTTTATTTGTGTCATAGATTATTAAGTTTATCCACGTATTGTTTATGTTTATCTATACATTCCTAACCAGTTTTATATATGTAACATCACAGCTAAGACAAGGAGCTCAGGCCCAAAATAAAAGCACCTAAATCAGAGATTAATCCCCGGAGATGTGAGAGCAACACTTTCCTACATTGTAGGTGTCGCGTGTTTTCACAACGTCAAATGATACACAACTATGATTATTTCTGTCGCAAAGTCGCGTTTCCTCTGCTGTGCAGTGGAAAGCAGTACTTTGGCTTGGGTCAATATAGTATGTGATTGATTTAGTAAACAATAAAAAAAAAATAAAAAATTACCGTAAAAGGAATACCTTAAGTTAAAATAGTAACGAAAGTGATCGAAGAGTAGTAAATACCTTGAAAAACCTTTAAAAAAGTAAATTGTATATTAAATAGTACCAAAGTTAGTGTTACATTTCAATGATAAGCATAATAAAATACTCTGATAGAATAATCAAAGCAATCTATCTTGAAATCGATACCTGAAAACTGAAATTTACGACCAGGCGTCGAGTTCTTATGGACATTCTGTAAAGTATTTGAAGTTATTAGTCCTTTTGTCGTTAATTTATGCAACAAGACTACAAATGTGACGGGTTTATTTTACCATTTTAAATCAAGTCCAAAACCATTTTTATTTTTTATTATTTGTGGATTTTCAGTAGGTAGGAATAAATTCATTCTTATGTACTCTCAACCATCTTCCATGGAGTCGACGCGACTTGACAGATAGAAGTCAGATTTATGTGTTTACTGTATAAATCACGAACGTCAGTGTTGCCACTGCGCGTTCTTTTTTCGTCTGCTTGTAGCTGGTATCACTGGTTTTATGTCTTCCGCGGGCTCTCAAGTATTTTTTGAAAGAATGTCGAGCGAATGAGATTTTAATTGGGTGGTAATTCGGTGAAAGTAATCGTGGAAATTTCAAGTGACCTGCAGCAATTACGCATTTTAACAAATTTACTAATTTGATGACGTATTCTCGTGGCCGGAATTCAACATCAGGTGTGGGGATACAGATATTGCTAATTATACTTATGTATGTAGTAACCATTGCTACCTAATTACTTAACAGCAAAGATTTTCTTCATTTTTCATTTCGCCATCAAATCAAAATAAGTAGTAACTGAATCTAGCCTACACAATATTCAATAGAATATAAAACAAATACGTACCGAACACCACAAGAAGGTGATTCGAGTAGTTAAATATAATATTTGATGACAATAGCACATGTATTGCGGAGTAGGCGGGAGCTGCAGACTACATTATCACTGTCCTGTATGGAGTGATGGGGGGACGAGGTTTGGATGCGGCAGTTAGTACGAGTACCTACTTATTTTTCAATGAGTACTTATTTTACGATGAGTAAATTGATATTTCGCATTTGATTAAAGCCTTGATGGCATAGTTACAGGCCAGGGTGTAATTAACCTACGTTACCAAAAAACCTTATTCCCTAGTGTTTCATTAAGAATTAGGATTTGATAAACAGATTTCTTGATCAAACGGACAAGTTATGCGAATCCATTAATTGTAGGCATTTCACTGTAAGCTCCTCAAAATTTTAAAGACATTTTTTGTACTTTAAAATCTGCAATACTTATTAAACTTTTATAACTTCAACATGTAATAAAAAACAATCTTACTGTTCCAATCAAAATTATGACTAACAGCATCAATTTTCTTTTTAGTGTCATCGACATATTTCAAATCTCAACTAATGCCGCATCCGCACGCACTATTCTACACTACTCTTGCGTCGCATCTCAAACTATTCCAGAAGTATCGTATAAATATAGTTTATAGGTCCATCAATCGCGCGCAGCTGTTTCACTCGTTACCGACCGATGATGGATCTCGAAAGCACCGACAAGACGGTGACAATCACGGAGGTGAAACTTCTGAAGTGTTTGAGATGGGACGTTTATTCGAATAAATTGTTAAACTTTTTTAACACTGGACTCTACTGGACAGTCAGACATTTGACAATCGGGAAGCGACACTGTAGTCTAAGGTAAGCAAAAATAAGCACTAAAAAGGACTGTCAGAACTGAAACTGCTTTTTTTTTTACATGAAATAGGCTCACGCTTAACTACAACTTGCCTGATGTTAAGGAACATTATAATCTACGATCTAGCGCGCTTGCCTAGAAGATACCGGTTTACTCTCGACTTGAAAACCGACAAATTATAATTCAAGGGGAATAGAGATTCGGGCAAGGAGTTCCTCAGTTTGGCAATTGAATGTTTAAATTACTAATTTCAGAATCCAGGAAAGTAACTAGCCAGCCGGGTAGCAAGGAGAGGTTAATTTAATTGTTGTTTAAATTAGACTTTGCCATACTACAAAAACTCCAATATTAAAACAGCTCATTATTGTACAAAATGTCACCGTTATTAATTTAATTACCCTGACATAAGAAACTTAACGTTATCAATGAATTAAAGACCCTAAATAATATTCGAATAAATCAACGCCATTGTTTCCCAGCGCTAACACTAATTCGTCTCTGCCTAGAACAGTTGACGTACAATTTACAGTTTTATAATTCTACCGGAATAAAGTCAGATGTAAAAATACACGTTTTGTGTCAACGTTGATGGCGGATAAATCATGGGTTAAATCGGGGATGGGTAAGCACTCGTTTGAAGACTGGTTTGATGTTTCACATGTGAAATTAGGTGCTTGGAAAGTAGTCAAAAGTAATTTTTGTATACCTTTACATTCATTCGAAATAATATTTTTTTGTGTAGCAATACGAATGAAATTATGAATACATGTATAAAAATTATGTAACAATCTCTTTGTAAATATTTAATCCGGGGTTCCACTATGGATGTAATCATAATTGGATATAAGAATAATTGTAATATATCGAGTGATCGCTTATTGCGATGATAAAAAACATCACTGTCACTAGTACTTCACAATAGGAAACATACAATAAAGCGATGTCCAAACTGCATGTCCCGATAGCATCGATTCCCAAACTTGCAGGAAATACTCCTCAAAATACACCTGGAAGAATTCCCCCTATGCACAGTTTCTCAAACTTCTTGTATTCGCCCTCCTTGACAATCGATTGACGGGTGTCCCCCTCTACCCCCTGCCCCCTGGGGGGTAAAGTTCCCTCCCCCTGCAGCGCCTGGCGCAGTCTGACCCACATCGGCGCCGTATTTATAATAATTGAAGCCAGTTTCAGTAAATCACTCGTTTTTAGTGGCGGGGAGTTGGGCGCTGTGACAACTTTGGCTTGACTGATGAAAATGACCGAGAATGTTCAGCAGTTGGGAATTTGGAATGGCTTTGAAATGAGAAATAAATTACAGCCATGTTTTAATAAAATTTATAGAGATGCATTCATGCCTTACATTTTTATAGCAAAGAAAGTTGTGACTGTATTTTTTAAAACATGTAACAAGTACCGAAATAGATAAATAGAAACAAGTTTAGAAAATTTAAATGACAAAAAAATATAGGTACTCAACTAAAATAACTACCCATATCTGTCAAGCTTACAATATTCCATTCGATTTAATAGCTCAACGAATTACATCACAGTTTTAATATTCATCAAACGTGTCGATGTATCATTGGGATTGCATAAATAAAGGATGGCTCAATAATTCACGTTATGTCACATATATCACTGAGAAGTGACGCAGCCATTTTGTTTTGCTAATAAATATGCAAGGTTACCTGAGACTTGAGTAGTCGGTTATTATTTTGCGGACGTTTCTTTTCGCTTGGCAACAAAAAGTGATTTAAAAACAATGTGTACGTAATAAAATCTTAAAAACGATATAAAATGTATACGGCATCTTTTGTCATAATGTAATGAAATAAATTATAAATAAAATATTATGTATGAGAGATTTTTTTTGCAATAAATTGGTAATGTTTTAATAGAGTAAATCTTCTATTCACTAACGGCAACTTGTATAAAAATCCAAAGTATCGTATAAATTGAAATGCAAGTACATACTCGTATATCACGTTGTGAGTGAGAAATATGTATTTTGATTATGAATCTAATATTATTTATCCATAAAAATATATATTTTAAAACTACACTGATCAATAACAGTTCTAACATTCTTGATAATGTAAAATGCCTTTGGACTCTGAGATATTAAAATTAAGATAAATTCTATGAAATCCTCCGAAATCCTTTGAATCTGAGTACTTCCCAACATAAGCTAGAACTCTAAAAATCAATCCAAGCCGTGACAAGGCGGACTGTCCGTCCGGTCCGGTCCGTCTTAAATTATGTCCGGGACGTGATAACGAACCGGACCTGCCCCCCTTTAAGGAGGAGAGGGGTGGGGCAGGGGGTGTTTACTCGGACACTTGTACATATATTGTCTCGTGTGATGAGTTTGAAGACACGCGGACGGATTGTAGATGGCGTAATTGGTGGGGACAGTTGATTGGGTGTGTGAGGGGCAAGTTAAATTATCATTTTTATTGATGATCAAATAACAAAATATATGTTACTAAAGTTTCATAGGAAAATAATTAATTAATCATACAAATTTATATAACATTGACTTGTAAATTGACATTTATTAATAAATTATTTGTATTTGTATTTGTAATAAGTCTACTTGTGTCATTTCATAATTTTTGATAAGCCAGACCAACCTATCTCTCGTTTTATATTTTAGTTTTATTCCGATATATAGAAACACAAGCATATTTATTTAGTACTGTAACGCAATCAAATCGAAATAGTAGTAGAATACAATAGTATTCAATGTCAAAACAACCGCGATTTTCAATTGTCTCTTTTTAAAAACAAGCACAAAAATAATATTTTCCGCAGATTAAAACAAACAGGTGCAAAAAAGCGAAACTTTTTGACTTTTATCAGGGCTCAAACAAGGGCCGCTGCGACAAGACGAGACAAGTGAGATAACGTCAAAAGGGTTGAGTTCCGCTTTAAAAAAACCCTGAAATACACGAAAAAAAAAACATTCCTTATCGCACCTCTGAGAGACGATTGTACAAACAAACTCAGAATTCTGGGAGCAAATGAAAACTGTAATCACTGATAAGAATTTTTCTGTGCTGTTGTTGTAATTTCAAGTTGAAACGCCGATAAAACGTCGAATTGGGACGTTGTTTTTGTACCTGAGTCTCCGTTCTGAGAAACACAAAAATCTGCAATTTTGATCCACCTCTGACCATAGTTATCTAAAAGTGTGAAAACATGATAAAATCTATGAAACAACAACACTATAGTATTTAAAACTACTCGAAAGTTTTCAAATATGTACTTCTAAATCTTACGGTCCTTCTATTTACCATTGCTCAAAGCTCTGGTTTCACACCCATCAATTGGCACCAAAAAGTTAGTTCCAAATCGCGGAGAAGTACTTAACGCTTGTCACTATCGCCCACAAGGTCCGCAAGTTTCGTCAACTATTCGAAGAACAGTTTAATCCTTTCAATTTGCCTGCCCACAGGCCCACCGCTGGGACTGTGCTGGACTTTTGGACATATGTCGATAAAAGAAAATGCTTTTACATCTGAATTTTCTAAAAATTTTGTATTTATTATTCTCACTATAAAATTACTTTGTTGTAAGCATTTGATTTAAAACAACACGTCGTTACGTACTTTTGATAGTTAAATTAATATGACATTAACTATCAGCATGTTTGTATCTATTCTTAAGTTATATGACTACTTAATAATATCAGACAAGCTGTACCTACTCAAGAGCGAAAAGTATAAAAAAACTTCTCTCAAATCCATATAGTCTGCGCAAAACACTCACCGCAAAAACAAAAGCATCTTTAACGCCAAAAACCCAATAATCAACTTTCCACACCATTCATGTATCGAAAAAAGCCGGCGACATCTTGAGACAAAGGCGAGCGCACACAAGCTCGCCCCGTCTCGTCCCATTTGGTCCCGCGAATTAAAAGTGCAGGTGGGGTCTGTCCAGCATTGATCTGCCGGTGACGCGCCGGACGATGGAGACGTAACCCCCTCCCCCCGCCGCCCGCCGCCTCCCCCTCCCACATCCGTAAGGACGTGTGGACATGCTTAGCGATGTCGAATTGATAATGGTGTCCCGTTTTTTGTTTAAAGGAGTGGAATGGGAATGTAGCTTAATGGATTGGTCGAATGCTCGAGTTTTTAATTGAGTCTGGAGGTGGCTGGGATGGAACGGTCGGTTTGAGATATCTGAGCGATTGTGAATTTATGACTGCTTTTTGTTGGTGTTGGTAATTTATAGGTTCGAGAGAGGGGTTGTCGTTTAGATTGGTTATGTAATTCAAGGGGCTTTTTGTAATGGGTCTTTCAAATTGATGGGTAGGCATTCTTCTTTTTTAAACTTTCATGCGAGTATATTACCCTTGTATAGGAAAAGACATGACTAAATCAACAAAATCATTATTAAAACAACATGCTGGGTAAAATCAGTATCTGTTAAAGTTAACTCTGCAACAAAATAAGCGAGCTATGGCACAATGTAACATAATGAAGTCCAGAAAGCTGCCATCAAGTGAATCAGAGGAGCAACTATTCACAAATTAGTCGGCCGAAGGCGTCCACACGCGGTCGTCGCATCCGTGCCGTAGGGTTCCAATGTTCTATGACTTTGTCAGGATAATGACTTAGCTCGTATTGGGTCTGATATTAGAGAATTTCAGTTACTGTGACAAAATATATCAGAAATATTTTAAGCTATATAATGTACATATGTGTTATTTTGTTTGAAGCGTTTTGAGAGTAATCTCAACACAAATAATTATGTAAACGATAACTTTATGTATTACCATCCTATGTGAAGGCTTACAGGATATAAACTTAATTATGTAAATGTATTTTAAAGTACATAGGCAATATATATGTCCAAACAGTTTTATAACAAAACAAATAAAATAAACCCGCACACATAGCTTAGTTCTACAACAACATCTACAACAGTAAAATTTATCCAAACACGTATAAAAAACAAAGCTTACGGAGTAGCAAACAATGTTCACAGAATATACAATAGCGAGTACTGCCATCAGTGTCCTCGTAAAGTGTGAACGTATGGTCACGGCGCGCCGGACTCGCCGTCTTGCGCCGTTTGACTGAGCGAAATCACTCAAAAGTTTTAATGCCGTTTCCGTGGGGACGGTTCCGGACGGACCAGCCGAGCCGAGTCGGCGAGTACTATACTATACCGGCTGGGACGAGCGTGTGTGTGTCACCGCCTTTATACCAGTGTGGAGTTACAGTTTATCTTTTCTTATTTTGTGGCGATGTTGCATTTGGATGTGTAATGTAGTCTAAGGGTTTGGAATAGAAATAGGCTTTAGTTTTAAATGAAGGAATGAGGTTTTGTGCGAAAGGAAAAAGCTGTTTGTTTTTTATGTTAGTAACTATCTAGGTTTATGTATATTTTATAGACCAAATTAATTAAAATCATTTAAACATATGATTAGGTTACAATGAAAAACAAGCCTTTGAAAAACGCTAAACTATCTTAACCGTACATTTTATCCCTGTATGATTAATTACCCAACATTACTGGCTAAAAATCACCGCAATCCGAAATCACCAATCATACAAAATAATCACTGTCAGGATATTTAAATCCCAATCTGAAATGCAACATTCCGGTTTAACCGGTTTTTAAACGGAAAGTTAATTGAATCCATTCAATTCCTAACCACGTGAGTGACAGGCTCTATCTGTTAATACCCAATTATAACGACCCCCTTTTCACCCCCTCGCTACCTGGGCCCATGTTCAGAAGTGGACACTACGACATTTGGTGACGTCATTGCTGTTGCTTTTTGGACTGCTTCTATTTGCATCAATGTAGTAGCTGTGGTAGTATTGAATTGGTTATTTTGTACCTATAGATTTGGAAGCAATCCTAAATGGTTTGAAGTGTAAAGTGTAGGAGAGTAAACCGGTTCCTATCTGGAAAGCACGATCCATCTTAGACCATAGCTATTGCTTGCCATCGGGCAAACTATGGTCAAGTGCAAACCTGTTTTAATAAAAAAAAGTATTTTTTATAATAGGTACCCAGACACATTTTTTTTCAATATCCAACTAACTACATAACATAATATCAGTACATCAAATGTTCAGAATCAGAGTCAACTGATACAATTACAGAATTTGTAACTAGTAAACGTCTGCGACATCGCTCAGGCTGTATTTTATATGTTACTCTCAGCACCCTATAAAACCACAAACAAACAAACTTACGCATACATCAGGATAGTATGTCATGTTTTTTAAAGTGTTCATATGACCATTTGGTAGTTTTTTATGATTTTTATAAAATATGTTTGATGGGTACAGTACTCTACAACGACTCCACATTGTAAAACTACTAAGACTGTCCACCCTCCCTCACACCCCCACATCCCCGCTCCCCTCCCCTCCTGTCACTTGTCCCCCCCTCGAGGTATTACAAACTTGGACAGTCCGTCAGCTTCTTTGAAGGTGCGAGGTTTTTCAATGAACGATACGATTACATACTTGTTTATTTTTATAGTATAAGTCGTATAACTAATCAAAACGTATGTTATTTATTAACAAAAATGGCGGTTGGGGTTTTTTAAAAGAAAACTCAGATCTTAAGCAGAATATGTAGGTATACGAAAGATTTTATGTTTGACTATGTTCATAATTTGTTTCGTTATTGCTGAAAATTTTGACTTTTAATGATGGTAGTGCCTGTATATGATAATTATTATTATTTTGTTAAATAGTAGCAAGACCTTACACAATATTTTTCTAGAATAATAATACAAACTTACATAACTGTCGTCGCGGCCAGTCTTTGCATGGGGGACTGTGATAAAAAAACTGGTGCAAAATGTTAATAATTTGTTGTGAGGTATTATAAAAAAAACCGGCCAAGTGCGAGTCGGACTCGCGCACCGAGGGTTCCGTACAAACCTGCAAGGTTTACAAAGTTAACTAAAAATTTATGGTTTTCGTAATTTTTCCTTTATCTATGCTATAAGACGTTGCTTCGTACCAAATTTCAAGATTCTGAGTTCACGGGAAGCACCCTGTAGGTTTTGATTCCCTTGCAAGTGTCGAAAATTTGCGGCATAAATGGCTGTATCTTTTGATTGCGTTGGTTTAGAAGTTTGATTTTTTCACAGCTTCAAGGGACAGTAGACCTGAGTAATTGATATAAATTTCAGCTTCATACCTTTACGCGTTCCTGAGAAAAAGGGTCTTGACAGACGGACGGACGGACGGACAGACGGACAACAAAGTGATCCTATAAGGGTTCCGTTTTTTCCTTTTGAGGTACGGAACCCTAAAAATATCAGTTTGACCAAATAGTCGTGTTGTATAAACAAGCGTGGTAGTCTCTTAGCCGCTGTCGCGTGCAGGCGGCGTCGGAGGGACGTCGTGACGTCACAAACACGCGCCGACAGTCTTTCATACGCCGTCAATGTGAGCTTGCGATATTTACAGGAGCTTTGTTTAAGCAACGTGAAAATTGATGATTTAAGATATTGTTAAAATAGATTATAAGTATTTTGTTTTGTTTCCGGTGAATCAATTTCGCGGGGGAGTCATGACTCTCAGTAAAGAGGAATACGACATGCAGAAGGAATCCATCACATCCGTTATCAAGTATCTTTTGCCAAATACTCATAAATACTAGTTAGTTATCGTACAGCTACATCTACGAGTATATATCTAATCTAGATACTCGTATAGCTTCCTTTGTACCAACTTATCAAGGAGTTACATAGCTAGAGGTTAGATACCGGGTATATATCCGGGATTCTATTAAAATGTGCGCATTACGCCGCGCCGGGATTGCCAATCATCCCGGATAGGCCGTGATCCCGCGGATATGTGGGTAATAAGCGGCAGGGACGGGGCAAGGAGGGGGCATAGGAGTATAGAAATAAAGGACAGAGGAATGGCATGGTGAAGTTGTGGTAAGTTCGTGTGAAGCCAAGTTGTGGTAGGGTTTGGAGAATTAAAAAAAAACATGGAAATTTGCAGTGCACCTATACATAGCTACATATTTAACTAATTATTCTCATGCTTTTTTAATCAATCTACACCTGTTATTTATCTGCGTAGCGTATTTAAGTTATAGTAAATGATTTTTTTTTCATTTTGCGGGGTAATATTTGTTTTTGATACTCGTATCTACTATTAATACAGCGTGCAATAGAAAATAATGAAAAATGTATATCAGATACTTATATCAAAGTAAGAAGTAGCATGGCCAGTATGGTTATTTATTTTTAAATCACCATTGTGTAAAATATCAAGTCATATACTAATATAAACCTTCAATTTAATTTCAAAGACAGATGGCTTTGTTGCTTTCCTTAGTACGTCCCAAAAACAAGCGCAACCTGGGACCCTGAAGGTGCGGGTTTGATAACACACCTGTAATTACACACGAGGAGATCTCAGATAGTGGGAGCCTGTATGCGAACAGAATGGATAGGATTTTGAGCTTTTTGGGTTTTTTTTAATAGAAATAAAGATGAAGGAGTAGGTATCAGTAGATTGAATTCGATGTTAATTGGTTTGCATTGAGTGTATGTTTTTAGTTATAATATAGGTACAGTCCGTTTTTAATTGGTTCTATTTTTTCTGTGTTAAGCTTACCTGAAAAAGACAAAAAACATAAATTAGTAACAAGTGTCATATACAGTTTTATGGACTCATACAAGTAAAAACAACAAAAGTAAATAAATTCTACGTGAAAATAAATTTATTAAGTAATGAGATCTCGAACGATTGAAACACGAATTCGAAAAACGAGTTTGAAAAAAATACATCAATTTACACATTTAAAAGAAAATACATACTCGTAAATATAAAGTACAGTGTACAATAGCTTCGTAAATTCCGCAAGGGACGCAAGGGGAGTCCATCGGAATTCTTTATAGAATGAACTGGATTTAATATCGCGGGGAATGCCACGTCGAAGGAGAGAGTCCGTGGAGTCTGGGCTTTATGGTGATCGGGACATTTTCGCGGCTTCGGCCATTTGACGGGTGATGGGAGAAGAGTGGTACGATGGTAGTTAGGTGTCTTACAACTGTGTGTGTGTTATTCTGTTATGTATTTATATTTACAAAAGTATTTGAGGGCACCAGAAGCTATGTATGTATACTAGTATTCGTCGGTCAAAGATAAAGTATCCATTTATTATTAAATCTAAACTGAATATATCGGAGCATGTCATTCAAAGCATGGCAGTAGAAAATTATTGCTTTATGATGAGTCAAATTACAACTTATAGATTATGCTTCTTTTGTCAAGCGAAATATGGTTTTTATGTTTATGTTTTGTTTTCAATTAACAAATCAAAGAAAGAAAACAAGGCAAAAAAACCTAATACACAACCCTAATAGTAATTCTATACTATTAATAATAAATTAATGTAACACATAAGATTCTGTCCATATTATACGAGTATGCATAACACCTTAACCCTCCGTTCGCCGCCAATTTTACATTCAGGCCCTTTCCATTTTTACCCGGTTTTTATTTCCATCCCCTATTTATGTATTATTTAATACAAACCAGTGGATTTGCATGGATTCCGAAACTATCATCGAAATGGGGGTCCAATGATAGTTACGACGAATTTCGGGTAACTTCGTAAAACCTTGAGAGGACTGTAATGTTACTTATTATCGCTTAAAATTTTATTGAGTCGGGAATGATTTCCGAGTTAGCAAAAGGGTTGTAGGCGGTTTGGATATAGAGAGATTTATTTAATGTGTTCAGACTTGACTTTTACATTTGTAACTTGTGTGTAAAGTAAAAGTAGGTACTTTAGTTTGTATATTTTGTCTCTTTACTTACAGATGGATTGAAGGTATTAAGTAGGTCGCAATTTCGTATTGGTAATTGATTATACTTACTGGCTCTAATAACAAGTAGATATGTATGGCTATCAATAAATATTATTTATTTGTAGAAATTTGTTATGTTTCAATTTAGGCGTGGAAGACATCTTAACCATTCGCCACCCGCGCTCTCTTTATTGCATTTCCAATCACAAATATCCGTCCAATATTGTCAACCCAATTCAAACACAATACCGGCAGGTGTCGCTAAACTCAAATAATGCAAAATAGTTTCGAGATAAAAAACAAATGGTTGTATCGGGATGAGGGCGAGTCACGACAGCGGCTGTAAACACGCGCAATATTGTAACCCGGCCGCAATCTCCTATCAACCGACCGAATAGCGAGGATACTTATGTAAATCGGAGCACTACCCCGCTTATTGTATATCTAATTTGATTCCTTTCGCAATACCGTGATGTAGCCAGGGGTCGTACCTGCCCGTGTAACGCCGCGCGTACGTGGCCCGACGCGACCTTTTTCGGGTTAAGAGATCACTGATACAGGATAGTTTGGGCAACTTTTTAAAATATTTATGAACACGCTAGTATGAGCTTCGGAGCCTGTATAGCCTCTCTGGCCATCCAATTTCGGTTTATGTCTTCGGGAAGTTAGTTATTTCAGACTCTCGGAAGGGTCAAACAGTTTTTTTGTGAGTGTTAATTAAAGTATGTTATATTCATGGATTGGGGGAAGCAGATGTTGTCGGTGTGAAATTTTGGCGTCTTGTCGCTTGAATATTAATGGGATTTGAGGGAACTTGTGGTGATTGTGGACGTAACGCCTTCAAGATGAAGGAAATTTGGCTTTTTGTTCAGTCTAGGAAAATTTTCAGCTCAAATTAAAATCTTAAAAATGTATGTAAAATTATTATTAAATGTCTAAAATAATTTATTAGCTCAGCCATGTCCAATGTTAAAAACTTTGAAACCAAAAATAGAGAAAGCATGTTCCAAAAACTACATTTTCAGTTTGAGACAGGTCTCGTGAAGCGTACAAGTCCAAAGTTAAAGAGTACAAAATTACTCGCCGATAAAGTGTCACTTCAAATAAGCAGGACCACAGACTTATAAGAGGATGGATATGGTTCCAATACACAACTACAGCTATATTTTATTGCACAATCGAAGAAACAATAATAAAGATTATAATTATTATAAGATAAATATAAGATATAAAAAATAAAGTACCTAACACGATCTACTTTTACCACAGGTAATCTACTGAGTATTTTCATCATATTTTAAATAAAATAACAAACAACACTGCATTATCATACTCGTCAAGCAATCATTATTAAAAAAATAAATTAGAGATATTCAACTATCTATCTATGTACATAATGTATCCAGATAACCTACACTAATTCTATAAAAAATAAACACTTATTCATTTCGCATCCAACTCTAACCTTACAAACCTTACCTTACCTTTCTTAGTCTGTACAAAGTATCGCAGTCGGGACAAAAATCCCGGAAAGTCGCTAAGTAGTTGATGTCACACGTGTCACATTGATACAGGAAGGGTTAAGAGACAAAATCGCTTATCCCGAATCTTCTACAAAAAACGTCAGGTGAAATCGTCAGTTAATAAAGTCTGGCAAAGTTAAACAGATGGAAAAGATGGGTACAATTTTGGTTTGAAGGTTTCGTACGTGTAAACGGTAAAAAACAACTTTTTGCAAATTTTACATATGGCAATATTATTAAACTCTTAATTTTAATTGTTCAACTTGAATGACTCTTTAAGAATATCTAGGAAAAAATATATTAGGTAAGTACATATCATTTAACTCCTGAACCACAAGAACTAAATTTTTATTCTCATTTTAATCATTGATAATCTTTGTATTGATGATTCTAAACTGAGCTTAAAAGCTAGCTTTTCGTCACAGCCTAGGCACACAAAGATTATTGTACTCCTCTAATTGTTAAACTTTCTATACGGATTAGCCGTAATTTATTACGACAGGGAACCCTAAAAACTTAAAACCACATAAAATCGTCACTAAACTGAAAAAGTAAGTAAAAGGGTAAAGTATCTCGTCTGCGCTGTCAATTCTAGTTAGAATACACGGACTATCTATTAGCGTCGAATTGGGATCTCAGATCTGCTAATATCTGGCTTGATATTTCAACGGACTCTCGAAAGGACAGTAGTGTCAAGATAAAAATGGATGGCGCAAGGAAAATTAACTGGTTTTTACAGTATTTCATTTACTGTATTTGAAATTAATTGATTAAAAGTAAAAAAAATAACGTTATAAATAAATAAGTTCTTGTAATTTAGTTCTTGTTATTTATTTGTAACTTATTGTACGCATGATGATCTTAATTACATATTTTTCTATTTATATGATGCGAATTAATTTTGCGTTTTGATATCACCAACTAGGAAAAAAAATTTTTATATCATGGATAAACCAATGGAACCATGGTTAAATAAAATCAATAGATAAGAAATGAAAGTGTAGTTAATTTACTATGACTAAATGTCTTCTAAGTAGATGTTTACGTTGTGTCAACCTCATTACACTGCAACTTTACCAATCAGAGCAAAATAAGTATTACCCTAATTAACACTTGTCAACTATGTAGAGTGGAGGTAATTTCACAACTTTGGCTAAAGTTTTGGTAGTTTTCTATAGCGTGTTACCACTAGCTGGAGTACAGTGGAGCCAATGTTGGGTTTTGGTTAAAATATGGCAGAGATATTTTTTAATTTATTTATACATAATTCATAATAGAATATTCCTATGATATTATCTGTATGATGGTTAAATTGTTAATAGATTTAAATATTTTTTTTTAATTTTCAATGTTAGTTGGGCCACCCTGTTACATTGAAATTACCAAAACGCATGTCAGAAATTATATTTAGATACCCCAAAAAGAAAAAATAATATTGTTAATTAATTAAATTTAGTTATTATTCTATCGGGCTACCTACTTATTTCTTACCTCTCACGGGTACAAAGTGAGTAGGTATTGTATAACGCAGGACGCGAAGGCAGTAAGGGAACAAGTCGAAGTTTTCCATCAAGGAATAAATAACGTCAGTCATTGAAACTCGAGCGGCGACCGAACGAGGAAGGAAAACTGTAGGTAAAGGTGGAAATGCATTAACTTAAGCAAGCTTGCTTTAAAAATCTTGCTCAGTGTGCCAATTTAAAAATTACGAATGACATCAATAAACAAAATGACATTTGTACATTACACACAAACCAGAAGATAAGTTAAGTCCACTCAATAACATTATTTTTCTCTTCCTCTTTTTACCTATAGGCCTATATATAGATTATATATAGATGTATATTGAGTATGCATGATGAATGTTACGTAACATAAGAAACGTAATAGGTATTTATTTTTAATGAACACCTAAAATAACACCCGTAATGTTATAAAGTTGATCCTTAAGGCTGTAATTATGATACACTCACGAATTTGATAAATCAATCTGATGTCTTTCAAAGCGGAATGCACGTATTACCGACATCAATACGACACTTCTGGTTTTCCTAGGTTTCCACAAAATCTCCACAGTGCAGTTGTACCTTACCTAGCACCTAGGGTACCTAGGTAGCATAGGGCACAGAGTGTACTGCTAGCCATGCATTCCACAGAGCGAGCTAACAAATCAACTGACTTGTAACTGCGACGTCAACTTAATTAAAACGGGGAAAAGTTGCCGATTTTATAGCGGAGGTGCGAGGGACAAGTTAATGGAATACGCGAGTATATACCTAAAATTAAAGGAAATTTTAGATTTAAATGTAGATTTTGCTTTAAACATGCATAATGTTATTTTTTATCATCATCGAGTGCCATCTGCATTTAGAATTTTGGAGATAAATTGACACATTTTTCAATTATTTTAGTGTCTACTAAATTTGTTCAGAATTTTTAGAAATTTCAATCTTCTTATCGAAGAAGAGTGGCCAACTCTGTTGTGAAGAGTTTATCAAGCCGCCCTAAGGGCCTCTGACAAGTTTCAATGAAATATAATCATACAATTTTTTTTTATATCTACTATATCTGAAACCATAAATTGCCTGACGGCCACATAAAACTTATCGATGTATAAAAAAATGAACAAATATCTTATTTAAAAGTTAACACAATGATATCTCCCACCTAACATACGCTATAGTTATGTTAACATACTATTAAAAGCTTTCTTATCCGCCCCATCTCTCACTTTGCACCACTTACCATTCGAACCACCGCTTGCTCGGAACTGTCGAAGCTAAAGAAACATTCGTGAAATATGCCAAACTAGTTATTAACTTACATTCACAGCCATTATGAATGAAAGTTAATTAATGTTGTAGAGAAATGGGAATTACGCGTATTTAGCGAGATGTTAGTTTGTTTTCAGCTTTCAATTTGTTGGCCTAAGTTACACTGATGGTTTTTAAACCGACTCGTCAAGTATCATCAATAAATTGAGTACGAAAACTGAAATCAATTTAGTTAAATCACGGAATGATGTATAAAATCGGGATTCAGATTAGCTATTGTTATGTGTGATTTTTATTTATTTAATATCTAACTTAAATTTATTAAATTTCGATTTACGAACAATTACAACTGTTTAAAACTAACATAGGGCTACGACAAATAATACTACTTAGTTTACATGAATAGGACATTTACATATCGATTGAGCCACAAACTACTATTTGAAGTACAATCTGAGCCATGGAAACGCCTAGATGTTGAATAGAATAGAATAAAATAGAATATATCTTTAATGTACACCATAAAACATAGAAATAACAAAACAAGAAATAAGCTTAAATATATTAAAGTGATGCACATTGGGCGGCCTTATCGCCTTAGGCGATTTCTTCCAGGCAACCTTTTGGATGGACATTACTAAGAATTATAAACAGGCGATGTACTAAAAATATAATTAGATGTAAATGATAGTGTAAATGCTGCCCTGTTTTTATCCCAGATACAAACTAAGATAGTTGCAATTACAGTCAGTGTTCATTTCACCCAGTCAATCTAGGTAAGCTACAAGCGTACAATTACGTAGAAGTCAGTCTCACAGAAGCAGAGTGTCGTAGGCGCCAGCAGCCAACTTTGATTTAAAAACTTTCTGACGACTGACACAAGTTTTGTTTGTCCGTCAGTCTGTAATAAGCTGCATTTCCTTTACTTTACTACTACTTTTTGTCACTTTTCCTCTTTTTCTCTTTGTGCCATTTCCAGTTTGCGACAAAGTTTAACTGTAAATTGGTGAGACGCAAACAGTGCTGTGTTAAAATTGTAAGTTTGTTAAAGCTTGGATTAACATGCTAGGGTTAGTAATTACTATTTGTTTGTAGCCTAGTTTCTGGTTTAGTTATTATAATTTTTGGGTGTATTTGATAATTTAGTTCCAAAGAAAAAACAGTACCTAAATTTTAAAAATCATATGTCAGACTAAGATCTAACCACAATTAATTCACTGTTAGTTAATACCATACTAAGTACATATTTCAATCTAAACACCTACAACAGTCCACCATTCCACATGCAAAATCAAATGAGAGCGCGGAACGTAGAGCAAAGTAGAGTCAGCAACAACATGGCAGCTGCAGAGTTGCAATGAGCACTAATCAATACACGGGAGGTGGCGAAAAATAACGAATGTTGTATTACCGATACTCGTGTGTTTCCGCATGCCTTCCATGGTAGCGTCGGAAAAAAAATATTTTACTGCAGGTAGGTTTAAATTTGTAAGTATATTAGTTAAGATTTGTAGTTCATTTTATGATTGATAGTTAGTTTTTTTACGTTCGTTGTAGACACAATATATAATATTTTATGAAGTTATAAATAGTTATAATTCAAGGCTATCGGTGACGCTTATTTATTACGGATGAATTTAGTTCAAGCATACTATCAACTCTGTTTGTACGACTTTTTAAAAATTCTTAATAATAACGCTATCTTTATGAAATTTCGTTTTGAAACTACCAATTCCTCATTAATCTAATCACTATTTTTTCATTTGTACAAGAACTTTGACCAACATCTTTTTAATAGTACAAGAACTTTGAACAATTATTTATACAAATAGGTATGCATTTTTCTGCCAACGCTCCCTGCGCCGTAATCGGGGGCCGGCCGGGGACGTATTGGTCCGTCGCGGAGACGCCGCTCTCTGTTTTTAAAGCTTTCTTCTTCCCTACACACCCCCTGGGCGCCTAACACCCCTACACACTCCCACAGCTAGGGACTGAAAGCGGTTAAGTTCATTAATTGTTAGTTTTTTTTTACTTCAAGGAATAAAATTATGTAATGCACAGCCATAGACGAATAACAGTAGCTTAACAAATACATTTAAAAATCTTTATTTATTTATTAAGTAACTATTTATGAAAGCGATAATACTAACACATCTTCGTTGCAAATTAAAAAAAAGTGGAAAGCTGATCATCCATTCGTCATGCAGAAATCTCACTGTCAGTCTTTAAACACTTATTACTAAATTACTTTCCTAAGTGCTGAACTTGTACTAAGGTTATATTCATAAATTTATTCATTTTTCTTTCTCCTAGTTCACTCACTCTATCACTATTCACTTACAAACTTACACCTTGACTTGCATAAGAACTAAGTTATTAATACCGGTATTTTAGTACCGCTTCCATCCCTCCCTGCAATCGATGGACGGCCGGCGTCATGTTCGAAGCCGATCAAGTGCATACGTGAGGACTTTCTTTGATGCGTCTTTGTAGGGGGGAGGGGGTTAATAGTTTTTTTTATTTTCTTCTTGCTTCGTCTTTTTATGACGTGATTGAGACTTGTTTAATGAGAGCTGTAGTGTGCGGAGTGGACGGTGAATGGGTTCGAAATGAACTTGGGTTGTCTGATTGAGATGGTGGTTCGGGTTTTGTAGTTTAAAACTTGTATCGTACAGTATTGTAGACCAGATGTTTTGTAGAAAGAAAACTTACTCAGTTTGTTTCTAGGAATATTCAAAGTTCTTTTGAGTACAATCGTAGTAGTAATTTTATCAAATCAAAGCATTGATTTTTAAAGTGACATGAAACTATTTCGATTTGTATAAGAAAATATTCAAAATAAAAATCAAATGAGAAATTCTACATCTATCAGTTCTTAACCCTGCAATGCACAATATGTTTTTAATCGCGAGGTCTGTGAGACCGACAGCGTCGCAGTTTCCGCGTCGCTACACTGACGGGTTAAATTCGCCTTTGAAAATGTTTAGAGTAAGTTCCTTGCACAACGGTGTATGTACAGTCAGTACACTAGTTTTACTTCACAATATCATGTACTTATGTTTTTTTATTTGATTGAAAACAGCGTATTTACCTAAATAAATTCTTCGAATTTTAGTTTTTGTTGGTCTGAAAATCACATAAGTATCATATTTTCAATTATTTGTTATTGTTGTTACACTTTTAATTGTGTCTTTGCGACTGATAATAAAGAGTTGAGCAAAACATCAGAAATCGTAAAAAAAAATATGAGGGAGGTACCAAATACAAATAACAAAATAGAATATCGTTATTCGTAATGCCACTATTTAGTAATGAATAGATAGATACATGGAGATCGCGTGCCGAAAGCAGTGTCTCATCATAACCATGAGACCAAAGAGCGAGGATGATATCTTGATAATATCTGAAAAGTTGTGTCACTGCTTCGCGCGGTCCTCTTAGAGTGACGTGACAGCTTGTCGCTGACACGCCCGCAGGCGCCGCTGCAACCGCGGGACAACTGCGCTCGTCATTTTGTCCACTTGTCACTGTCACTGTTACTTTGACAGCCCGAGCGCTTTTTGTCAATCTATACTTCTATACTAATATTATAAAGCTGAAGTGTTTGTTTGTTTGTATGTTTGTTTGAACTTAAATGATTACTGACGTCAATATTTAAAACGGATCAAGATATTTTTAAAATAAAGCTTACTTCATTATGTTAGGTTAAATACAGTAAAAACAATTTTGTGAGAAGTTCTATTGTTATAAATTAAACTTTAAAGTAGGTATCAAGGTATTTTTAAGCCAGATGTAAATAATCGTTAATTTATCTTATTAGCTGAAAACAATACGCGGACGCTAGCGTCATATTTATAAAAATACTCACTATAAATAGCAAAATGCATAAAATCGACATAAAATCCACAAACACGTACCTATTTCTTGTTAACTGCGGCATTTGAGGTGTGTCTTATCCTTTTAACAAAAACTTTTGATAAATAATAACTCTTCTGTTTGTCAAAGGTCAGTCAAAATTTTGTTGATGGCACAAAATTTGCCTATTTTTTGAGATAATCCACTGTGTGTTTATTTATTACTCTCAAAATAACTATGATAAGAAAATTGTTTTCTAAAAAACTATTAATAATTTAGTGTAACGGAGGACATTTACGTATAGATTTTCTATTTACATAATAAATAAAGATATTTTTCTTTATGTACATTTTATGAAAAGTTAAAAACGTAAATTAACTAATTTCTGTACAAGTTTTAGTACACCAGTATAAGTGGGCGAGTATGTCAGTGTTAATAAAATTTTATGTCAAAATAACAATCGGTTCCATATTCAAATGTCAGTCTTTATTGAAACCCATAGCAATTTATGACATTTAAAACAAATAACTAATTCGAAAATAATGGACCCCGTCCAGTTAGAATCGAATAAATTAATAGTAATAGAGGACATTCCGTAATCATCAAAATTGAAACACATTGTCATAAACTTTTATAGCTCTATTATTTCATTTTATTTAAAATGGTAACATTATTATTTTTTGAAGGAATTGAGTCGTAAACAATATGAATGTTGATAAAGTTGTCGAGCAATCAGAGTTAAGTTTGAGGAAAAAGGTTGGATATTTACGTCGGAGCGAGTTAATCGACACGGGGAGTCCGGATGCCGGTACTATCTTAGGAGAATAGATTATTTAAACTATCATAAGTAAATCTTTGATTTGATTTTGATTTTGATGAGTTTCTGTATCGCAGTGATTGACGGAAAAAAACCGCCAGCTAATTATCATGAAAATTGATCTTTGATTGACTTTGTTTCATTTTCATTAATATGTAGTAACTTCAAACTGTTAATCCAATTTGAAAAAATCTCAATGTAAAACCTATCTTCTGTGGGACTCAGTGAGCGGGACGAACAAAGCTCGGCCAGTGACACGCTGTCAGCGGCAGCGTGACATGATGCCTTGAACTTGTTGTCACGCCGTCACTGAGCAATGGGTCTGGGGCGAGTAAGAACATATTTCATTAGAGGGTTTATGACGTTTTTTAATTAATAAAATATGCAATATTATGATTTAACCAGTGTTTTAGGACGACTCACAATTGTGTTTTATTGTCATCAATCAATGAGCTAGAATTTTTACTCTTTAAGATAGATAACAAACGTATTTGCTTCAAAAACCATCCCTTTACCAATAACAAGCCACATCATAGCACAATATAATAGCATCGAACAATCAATAACAGAGCGGCAGCTAGAATAAACTAAGACGGAGCGGCGTGTCAGAACTACCGCGAACAATTCAGTCGTAGCTGTCATCGCCCAGAGACTCGTGACGTGACGGCTGACTCTAGCGGGACACACGTTGCTAGCGGCAGCGGGATACTCTTAGGTTGTACAGAGATTTGTGGTGTCACGTTTTGATTGCACGGTCTAAGGAACAGTTTTACTAGGTGATCGTATAGACTGTACATTTCTGGCGGCAGTGGGACACTGTAAGGAGTGGTTCGAGTTTTTCATAAAGACTGTGACGTGTCACGCTTGATTAGCAGTCGGGATTTACGGTACCGGTGGCAGCGGGAAAACTGGATCAGAGAAGTAATAATTTTCTAATTCTAATGAAGCGGTTTTCAATAATTAATTTGCTTAGACTGAGTAAAACAATCGACACTCATTTCGAAGCAACTGTACTCAGATCAAGTTCATTATACTGGGAAAAAACGTTGTGACATTAGCAACTGGGCGTTTGCGTGGTCTTACACGCTATGATGTCCTTCTATAAATATCATTTTATCTCTAGTCTCCTCTACCCTGAACCACGCTCGGAGCAAGTCTAGAGTGAAATTTCCAGAGGCTCACAAACTTGAGGCCATGGCTGCGACAGCGCGTCAGCTCCACTGCAACTTGATAATACTAGCGAAGCACTGAGACACGCGTGTCATACTGCACGCTGACTTGACGGGCGCTATCTTGCGATAACGTGACGGTTGCCGCAAATGAATTTGATTTTGGATTAGTTGGTTTGTGATTCGATTTCACTGGCTATTTATTATTAAACTACTATTACTGGCTGGCTATTTATGGGATTTTTTTGTGGCTGGAGGCTGAAGACTTTTGTGAATTCTGTACATATGAGTATTTACAGCTTTCTGTGCCATCAGAGCTTGCGCTATCTTTCTATGACATGACATTTGTTACATGGATTTGGATGAGTTGATTTGATGTGTTGACAAGATCGTGGACAAAATAATGCATGTTGCTTTTTTTTGCTGTGTGCGTATTTTTTAAATTATTTTAATTAATCCGTGGTCACCTTTGAAACTAAATTGACATTATTTATTATTAAATTAATTGCATTCATATCATCAAGCTATATTTCTAAAGAAAAATTAGTCCGTGCACACTTTAGTTTCACGGCTAACCTAAGTTCCGACCGGCAAGTTACTCAAGTTATAAACAAACTCTCCAGAGGTGTCAAAGACTTAACAAAGACCGCGTCAAGCGTCCGCAACTTAAAACTATGACAAGTCGTGAAGCTTGCATTTAATGCTTGCACTTGCATGCTAGTTACTGTCACTAAGTTTGAATAAGAGTGGTGAACTCTGGTGTAAATATTATTCTTCTTTTCATCCTATGAGTAGTGACTAACGATTGTCGAGAGTTTTCAAATCGCCTTAGGGCTCATTCAACCAATTCGAATAGCCTAAATACAGTGATTTCGACGACGTATGTAAGTACTTTTAACAAACAACACATACTTACCACGTCTTTCGACTTACTGAAAGACTCATATGAAAATTCTGTATTTAGTAATATTTCAATTCCGACTACGTTTTGACAAACGAGAAAAACTTACTTTTTTATTATTCAGCTATATATGTATCTTTCTAGGGCCAAAGTTTTCTTCCTACATCTATCATGCTTAAATTTCTACATCTACCATCTTCCTCTATCCTTCCCACTGACCATTCGATCACAAAGTTGCAACTTATCAAATTCTAATACCCCCTCCCCCTTAACCCTAGCTCGGCATTCACCCGGAGCGCACTACAATAACAAATAACGACGTAATTTCAAAGCGAGCGGCATTGTACGCCGTCCGTCCGTTCTTCAGACGAGGAGTGCACCCGTGACAGTCATTTAAGACAGTGACGTGACACTACCCCTTGCCTAGACCCCCTTGCAGTGGAAGGAAGAGTCAGTATATAAGATACGAGGAATTTTAAAGAATATGTTTTGTTGCATTATTTTGAAACATGCTTTTTATTTTATACATTGAGATTTGTTGAAATTGTATTTTAATTCATCAAACAGTAAAGAATAGTACCTATCATTTATCGTTTAATATTTTTAATGTTTGCGTCCATTCTTAAGAAATTAATAAATAATCACAAAATCCATATGCTCTCATCACTAACACGTCAAAATTGAATTTCAATATTACTAAATACTATGTACAGAAACTCATGTTGCTTACTTTGTTATTTTGTAAACTAAAAAATTGCAATGGATTAGAAAACTCAACTACAATAGTGTTTAATCAAAGTAATTCCCGTCACCCAAACCCTTCATTAGTTGACTGTAAAGTGTAAAAAACGTTGATGTATCTCGTACAACTTCAGATACTGTCTCTCTAGTACATTCTGAAAGCTCTGTGCAGATGGATTGATATTGCCGTTGCCGGCAGACGTAAGACGGAGCGATTGCATACGGCGAATAAAAAATATATTGCATTCGGAGCGTGCGGCGTACGGCTACGGCGTCTTTTTAGGGTTAAGTACATGCCTGTAATTTGTTACCGTTTGATTAATTCGCCAGACACGATGTGGGATATGGGATTTGAGAAAACTTTTGATTGAAATGTTTTGCATGGTAAATCATTTATGTGTATGTGAGGTGTCCGTATGGTTTCAGATTTCTAATTGTTTGTGACGCAAAACGATAATTAACCTTTATTCTACCAATACAGTGTAATTACTACATGGTATAGTTTCTCACAGTAACCTCTAAAGCAAGTACTTGAAACCGCTGAAATCGTTATACTGTAACAAGATGAAATATTTAAATTTGCCAATTGTTACTCATAAAGTAACATCAAACTGCATACCTAAACAAACAAAACCATAACACATTACAGTAACTTCACATTTCGAATAGCAAACCATTAAAATATATTGCAAAGCATTTCTATTCTAGCGAGCATCAAGTTGAAAAGTAGTCCATCGGACGCAAACGAGACGGCCGGCGTGACGGCGATCCGAGACAGTGACGTGACGACCCCCTGCCCCCCTACCCCCCGGGGGTGGGGGTGCATATTGACCCCCTCCCTGGGATAATAAGGGGGCTGAAGTAAAGTCGCGGCATCTTCTGTGGACGTGTGCGTTTTAAAATGTACAGTGTGCTGGTGTGAAATAGTTTGCAGTCAATTTTGAGGTCGGGGTGAATGTTTTGTGGGAAAGTGGGAGCTTAGATTTGGTTTTATCAGAATTAAATTCAACACTTCAGATTGAGAAAAAAGACTTGAGCCTTGTAGTTTTTCTAAACAAACATACAAAAAATTTGCAATAAATAATCCAAACGAATTATTCGCAAGCAGCAATTACGTTTTAGTGTTTGATACAAATGTAACATCTTCCATAAAGATATATAGGCATATTAATTTTAAAAACTGAAGGTCCAAATTTAATATGTTAAAATGTACTTGAACGTAATCAAGTACTTATACTTTTTTCAAATTTTCAAATTATTTTTCTACCTCCATTCCAACCAAAAAACCTTTGTCAACTATCACTAGCCACCTGTCTTCGCCCGTCATTTGCACAAAATTTAACGCGGCAAAGACGTCGACTCGGTCCAGTACCCCTTTCCTAAGCCAGGGGGTGAAGGTACCCCCTACCCCCGTGGGGGGTAGACCCCCGCGTCGCAGCAGATGGATTGATATTGCGCGATGCAGGTGGGCAGCGATCTTAGAACAAAGGCGATTTATAAAGTCCCGTCGCACTCTGACGTCAGTATTGCACCGGTCGGTAATGATGGCTGCTGCTTTTTTAATTGCTTTATTTATATTTAAACTGAGGTTACTTTTACTATTATAAGGGGCTTATCAATTAAGAAATTATTTTAAAAAATCTATGATGATGGAACAATTTGTCATTGTCTGGGATCTGGGGAATCTAAATAAAGCGAGAAAGTAAATATTCTGATGCATTCTTTACTTTAATTAAACCCCTTAAAATTTTGATTGCTATTCTTGACAATTTCAACCATTGGTTTAAAAAAAATCTAAACTTGTCATTAAAATGTTATAAAATTATGAACCCAAAACAAGGCGAAACACTTCTTAACTGTTTATGGCCCCGTACTTTTATCTTCTAATGACAAAAATTATACATCAATAGCGTCTGTTAGTAAAACAAATCACAAGCAATTGAATCAAGTATACATCTCTCACTTCCGCTCCATAAAATAGAGACATCAAAACAGAAAAAACAACACAAAATACGTGGGACGAAACCGTCGTTTTCCTTTCACACCTAATGAAAATGACTGACAAAAATTAATAGCCAAAGTTCCTAACGAGAGCTGAAAAAAAGCAAAACACATCCCTCTCTTACACTCCATAAAAACACGACAAAGACACATGCCTCCCCTTATTATCTTCAATTAAGAGGCTCAGATAATGTACCGTGACATACGTTAGAAACGACCAGAAATCTTGGAGCCGTCACCTAGTACATTCGGTTCTGTGTGGGGGTTCATTTAGTTTGGTGAAGTGATTTGAAGTGACGAGCTAGTGCGGTCGCGTTAGTGGAAAGTTGCTCTTGTGTCTAAGACAGTAAGTGTCAAGTCACGTTGGATGATAGTATTGATAGCTTGGTTCGTCACGCGCGTGACAGATGGAATCGCGACGGTGACGGATGGGCGACGTTACATGTGATTAGTGAATATATGGAGTTTCCGTAATCATTGGAAATAATGAGACGCGATGGGTGTAATCATTCTGCAAAGATAATGGAGACTTGAGTGACGCCGCTCATTTGTTTTTGTCGGGTGGTGGGCAGGACAGGAGGAAGTGGGAATAACGGACAAAACTATTTTATGGTATTTAATGTAAACAACAATCGTATAAGAGATTCTAAATTACGCTACTAGCAATTTACTGCTAAATTAAAACATTGACAGACTGATATGATGTCGGGTTGGCTTTTAACCAGTAGTTCGGAACTCATCACCTTTTTGATAAATCCAAGACAAATCTCTAGCCTTTTCCCACCACTATTTCCACACCAGCTTTATTATGCCAATAAAACAGTCCTATCATCACTAATGAATTCATCAATCAGCTCTATTCAGATGACACGTCTTCAAGACGTGAATGACGTGTTTTTGACGTCACCGCGACATCTCTGTGACGTCTATTGACGGGACAATCCGTCACGTCTATTTCCAGAGTGACAGGTGCGGCGTGACACTCGGCTGATCTATATCTGTCAGTGGAGTTGGATTTCCGCGAGAATTATAGCTGATGGGTGAATTATGAGGTCTAGTTATAGAGGTGAGGTTATGTGTGGCGTGTGAGGTGGATGTGGGACATATTTCAAAGGGAAATTAAAGTAAGTATATTTAAAAGTAGACAGCTCTATTTTAAGTACCTAATCAAACAGCCTTAGAGCATTTTGCTTAATTTCACTAATGCTGTGCTAAAGCAAAAAGTGAACATCTACAAAAGTAGATATCTGACCCACAGAAACGCAGATTTAAAATACAATGTCCCATCCAAGAATTGACCGGTTTCTTCTAGGCGAGCGCGCTCTATCGTAGACTATAACGTTGCTTAACACCAGGCAAGTTACAATCAAGCGTGACCCTATCTCATATAAAAAAAACCCAAAGAATAGTTTTAAGAAATTGCTAGAATCTACAAAAACTTCGGCCGCTGAGCAACGGTCGCTTTAGATAATGCACTATGCGCCATTGAGCTATAATGTACTTACGTACTAGAGGAGCTATCCAAGCCAAAAGTCATGCTCCATTTTGTTAAGAATTTCACCTAAAGTTCGCTTCAGCAATGAAACAATAATTGGTCGTCTAACCAGCCAGTATAAACACGCAGCGCTAGAACGCTTTAAGATTTAGTTTTCTTGCGACCAAAAGGTCGAAAGCGCCGTGATTTTTCAAGGCGCTTACGCGTTTCGTTCGATGTTTTGCATCAACTTGTGTATATTCTATGATGTTCACGCAATGGCGGCGCGTCGATGTAAACTCAAGCTTTGTCAAACAATAATCTTAAACCATTGAGGTTAATGTATCTTAAACAAATAAAATGATTACTTACCGATGATATGTTACACCGCTATCTTTGTTTTTTGTTCTCGAATGGTTTGTGCACGTTTTTAAGACACAGTTCGGCATTTTGATTGAAATTGCGTATTTGTATAACACGTTCGCGCGTCACAGGCGTTTGACCCGGACTAAGTTCACTGCAGTCACGTGGACTGCAAGGCGCCCCGCATATTATTACTTGGTGCTGTCATCTCTAGTACGTAAGTACATTATAGCTCAATGCTATGCGCTAACTTTTTACCGTCAGTAAATTAGATAAAATATATAAATCTGTAAGCTGATTACATTTTACCGATATTTTTGATACTTTGTACTTAACAATTTCATACCATCTTCTTACATACGATAAGTTCCTTACCACACTCTTCAATACTCGTAACCTGTCACAAATCCACAAACCTCTTTGACACGTGGAAACGTCTCGCCGTGACGTCACCTGACGTCGATCTGACATGACGCGGCGTGACGTTGAGCCCACGTCAACGCGTTTGATCGAAGCAGAGATATAATTGTCTCAAGATTCCTAACCGTATCCCAATACAATGTGTATTTTGTGTCGATATGTATAGCATTGATTAGGAGTTTCAATAATAATTTATTATTGACTACATGTACTAATACTAACTGTAGTACTAACTTTAGTACTATCGTAACAACTCAGAAAATAAGACATAAGGTTATCTAGATACCCTTGACTGTACCCATGTAAGTATTATGTTGCAAACCATTCTTGGACTTGATGGCAAAAAGTGTGTGACAATACGCCATAATTTAGACACCGCGCCCCTTGTAGTATTTTTTAAGATTTACTCACTTATCTTGCTGTCGTTTTTTTATTATTTTGACCTAACGAACTGTCTACTAGGTTTTATGTTTATAGATGGAACCGACTTCGACGTGCGCGATAGATCCGTGACTGCCGCATCTACTCGATAATATCATCTTTGACGGTCTTATGTGAGTACGATCCAATTGACGTATTGGCTGTTTATTTTCTACAATTCTCTGAGGAAAATGTACCCAGGAAAGGTCATGTTTCTGATCATTGTTATTGTTTGTTTTTAGTATTTTTTGTCTCATTTTTCTCATTACGCTTTAGGCTACTGTGCAGCTCGCAGATATCGATTCAGGTGATTTGGTGGTCAAATGTCCGACTGTCCGATGTTAACGAGGTAATTTTTACTAAATTATTACACAAAAATGTGGTGAAACAGTTTCTATCTGTAAGATTCCGAGTCTTCAATAAACGCTTATTATTAAATTTTTACAGAAAAAAAACTGAATTACTTTCTAAATAACAAACAGTAACTTCTAGATTCCAATAGAATACTGTAGCTAAAGCTAACAATAATGTACATTCTGCAATCTAAGGCATTAAAACAAAGCTGGGTTCAAAAGGTGCGCCTTTTTGTTCCCCTTCAAATCAACCTCCGGACTGGACAGTCTGTCTTTTTTTCCAGCCAGCACTGACCGGCGCGTAGCTACAGTAAGACCGTCGTTTTAATAAAAATGTTTTGAAAGTAAGTGCGCTTAATTTGAAAAAAAAACTGAAGCTTAGATTAAATTATTATTGCAACACATAAAAAAACATAAAAAGATCGCTACAACGAGTACATACCACAATTATTTTGTTGTTATAAAATTTTATCAGCGTTACTTTAATTTCAGGTCTATTTTAATACAGGTATACTACTCATTCGACCAAAAAGGCGAACAAGTGGCCCAATGCTTGGTTGTCAAGTGTTCAGGGTGACAAAAGTTGGTTTTTAACTTTTTTCAATGTTTGTTTTTCTTCAGTACTAGACGCAGCTGGAAGATGACGAAACATTGGCTTACAAGAAAAAAATCCACAATATGATAGGAAAACAATGTGTGAAGTTTTCCTACTGTCTGCACTTAGTTGCGTTCTTTACCCGAGTAAGGTGGCTCGTTGGGCACGTTAATTCCTTTTGTCTCGCTTTTTTCCTTTTCAGCCAAAATGTCTCCTCATTTCAGCGCGGCCAGAATGTGTGCAACGAAGGAAAATCTGCCATTTGAATATTTAGGAACGTAATCACAAGCTGGGGGAAGAATTCTGTTTTCAAAGCACGGCTTTTGGAGATGTGGAGATACATGTATAGAGATGTGTTGTTCTATATATCTGTAAGTTTACATATATGTACGACGAGTTTACTGTACACATCTTCTATAAAACGACATAATCAACCTATAGTTATGAACATGACAAAAAAACCTATACGAATCAAAGATACTCCCCTGTTATGTCAATTATAATAAATAGTTCCTTACATTGTCTAAAAACCACCATCCTTATTTTTACCACGAATACATTCCCATCACCTAATTCAATCCCCTCTCACTATGTTTGTCAAACATTTTTCTCTGCCAATTGTGCTTACATTTCATCAAATAGTTTGACGTGTCCCTAAGCTTCCATAGAGCAAGTTATGGCCTACACTGGGTCGTCATAAATATCATTATGCCGTGGCAAGGAGCCAAATGTCCGGTTACTTATGCCCCGGCCACAATACAGCTTGATGTAAGTTATTTTGTAAGACTGTGACAGACACGGTTAAGAATGTTTGAAGATAGCTATTGTAGTCCGATATTTTATATTGATATTAATTTTAGCTTTTAAACCTCACAGTCTCTCGAACGTTTATTTTTCGTAAACCGTAATATGAACGTTTTCATACTGTGTTAACTATTTTTATACTTATCAAATCACATCACGTTTGTTCATACTGGGATCAAAAATTATGTTTTCATCAAAATCGTTTCAGAAGCTTCTGAACTTTTTTTGATAGATGTTTGGGTATTCGTGCATTTCTGAAAGTGATGTTGACGGGTGTGGAATTTGGCTGATTACATATAATTAACATTTTACTTACATAATTGTTTTATCATCTTATCTCTGCATTTCCCATAAATAGGTAGAACCCAGCTCTCCTGCCGCGTGCAGTTTCTTTCAGAGAGAGCTTTGAGCCGTTTTTAATTCGCTTATTTCGCGTGGAAATTGTTAGTGTTGCCGAATTAAGGGGTAGGACATAGTGGGAGAGATTTAGATATTTTATCATGTCAACTGAAAAACATCAATTTTCGATGGTATTTCGCGATAAGCTACGTTTACACCATCATTCTTAAAAAAAAACAAAAACATTAAAGTTTTCACCTAAGTAAGAAACGAGGAAATTGTGAAGGTATAAATTGCTCAGATTTTAAAATCAAGTAATTGCATACACCGAAACCTTCTAATCGTGTTTATTTAGTAGCAATTTAATCTTTCATTCTATCAAAAGTGTACTTAAACGAGAAATGAAACAGCTACCAATCGATCAAACCATAAAAACTGATTTTTTTAGAAACAGCAATAGTTACACAGTAAACTTATACAATAATGTTCTTAAAATCGCTACTGCTCATGATAGCATCCTCACCCTACTTGGCAGAGGAAGTCTGCAGTCGTCAGCTCGCGATTGTAAAGGCTGAGTGTGCGCGCGCCCTAAAAAACCCGCCCTGTGCACACCCGCCCTAAACACATGCCCTACGGTACTTAGCTCGCTTGGCTGGTCAAAGGTGCCTGGAACATGTTTATTTTTCGATCTATATGGGATTTTAATAATGGAAAAAGTAGTTAACAATAGTAATATGTATTCTATATGGTTGGAAATTAGCGAAATGGCGACAAACTTTTGCAAATTTCTAATACTAGTTGATTAAATCGGTAATATAACTTAAACCAATGAGTGATTCAATTTAATTTGCTTTTTTATGGGGTGCCAAAAGTGATAAAACTTTCTTTATATCACGAAACCATGCAGACGATGCCGCGTCAACCAATATTTTATAGAACAATGAAACAATAGAAAACCTTTGCGAATCTATTGTGAGCATTACTAATCAGATCGAAATCATCACGAATCCTTTCCAATATTATCGAATCATCAATCCAAAGCTTCCTCATTAGACACAATTGCTAATTGCGAAGTCAAATCGAACCTAACTTCATTACATTCTTCTGCTAATTCTACTTCCTACATCTTACTCAAAAGCATTCCAAAATAAACCTTCTGCATATACAAACATAGTCGAAATTTCTTCTGTAGCTTTCTTTTCTGATAGCCCAACATTCAGCTAGCAAAAGAAGCTTTAGCACATCTAGAATACAGCGCAAAATTGTTTGAAAAAGAAATGAGATGAAAAGTTATGCAAGAGCGTCATTCCAATCACGTGCGAGCTTCGGAGCTAATTAAAAATCGAACGATTTTTGTTACTGAATGTACATTTCTTCCCAACCTACCCTCTGGTTATAAAGTGGATACTTGGGAAAAAACTGTGCTCTAAACTTTAGTGGATTTAATTTGCCAATTGTAATTTGAGTAGGTACAAGCTTTTATTTGGTGAGGCTTTATGGTGTTTTGTGAGTGGCCCTGTAATTTACAGAGTTTCTTCATCAATACCAACTTAGAGATCACATGATCAGCCATGCTATACTGCCGGCGAAAATTCATCATTCGCTTTAATTTAATACATGAAAATCACAAGGCTGACCGTCGTAAATAGGTTTGGTTTCCGAGTGATAAGCGATCATCGTACGAATGAGGGTCTACTACACACTAAATCCTAAACAAAATAAGCTTTTCCATAGTCAAAAGTCGAGTCACGTCACAAAGCACCGACCTAAAAAATAAGCTCTCCCAAAGCTTCCGAGCAGAGCTTTACCTGCCGTCACGAAAACATCACCACTCACAAAAAACGATGATGTATGTTTACTCCAGCCAAAAGGACTGGATAAATAAAATATCCAGTAAACTCCGACCTGCCTACACAACAACAACTTGTACATATTTCTTTACTATTACCCCCCTCCCCGCCGCACCCCACCCCTCGTCCTGAGCTCATGCTTACAAACTGTCGCATTACCGGTCATCTCTACACGGAGAATAACAACTTTACAGACAAAACTCACTCCAACCCCGACCTTCGTACACCGAAATAAGACACACCCGACAGCAAAAGAAAAGTTTGCGCGAAAACTTGTCGGTACCAAATTGAGCTTTATTCAGTGAAGCGTAAGGTGGTGTTTCGGAAGTTAGTAAGTCAGCAAGGTAATGATGATTCTAAGCTAATGCCATAAGGAAATAAGCGGAAAGGCTCCTGCGGAATTGTTTACTATTGAAGGCGAAAACACCGGCAGTGTAAATAGGGCCTACATAAATATAGCTGTGTATTTGTTATTGTTTAAGGTACTAGAAGGTAATAGGATCTATTTTTCATGAATACAATTTGGAAATAAAGTAAATAAGATTTCTAGATTTTCAGAAAAAGGGAAGGCACAAATAATTTGTAATTTAAGAATGGGCTAGGTCTATCGAATCGATAAGGTAAACCTTTTCCGAGTTTCATAGTCAAATGCTTTGTTATAACCTTCTAATATACTGAATTAAGTTGTTAGAAAATGTTCAATACTAAAGTTCAATAATTTTATCAACCGATAGCTCTAAAAAAGGTTTAAAACAAAATACAATAGATACAAATTAACCACAGAAACACAAACACTCATAGATCCAAGATAGAAGCGAACTAAATATCTCGCTCGCATGTCTTTAACTGGCGGTACGAGTACAAGACAATGCACTGTGACGTGAGCCATTCTAACATGGAGTGTCCGGAGAACAAGTACTGAGATAGAATGGAAAAGGTTATAGATAGAGAGATACCGAAATCTGGCTGAAAATTGTAATGATATGTAATTGTTTATTCAATAATTATGCCTAATTACGTTGTTGAGTGAGTGAATTCGAAGAAGAAACAATCGCTAGTAACTAACTAAAGCATTGTCGTCATCAATCAAATCATACAAGTACATTTGACACAACTCATCAATACACATTATCACGTTTATTCCATCAGAATACATCCTGATGGGTTAAGCTCGATAAAACATTGGACAGCTGCATCAAATCAAATTATATATATTAGTACAATTATTGACCAACAAAGTTCTACAATTTCAGAGTAGCATGCAGCAGCTCGTAGTGTGCTCATACATTGTGCCTTTATCGGCCATTCTCTCAAAGCTCTAAGTCTGCGGCATTGTGTGAGCGACCAATCGCGCTGAGTGAAAACTGCCATAAACGGTGCGGAATGGCCCGCGCCAAAGAATAGGTGGGCGAGATAGGTAGCAATAGAATACCTAACACGCGCCAGCATCTCAGAGGCAATGCGCCGGAACGAAGTGCTAGACTTTAGTTTGAAGTGGATATTGTAGTGATCTTGGAAATTATTTTGCATACCTACTTACGGGAGTTTCAATCTCTCTTTGTTTTCATAGTAAAACGATTTAGTCAGATCTTTCTGTATGTACTTCTTTCATATTGTTTGTTTTTTATGTACTACAAAAATATTGAATGCATGACAAAGCCAAATAACATGTTCAATATATGGAAACCGGTGTTGTCATAAACTTTCACACTTTAAACAAACATTTCAGATCAAAAACCAGTAAAAACCTTCGGTAATAATCTTATTTTTGTCTTAAACAGTAACAAAACTGCACTTTTCCGCTATAATCCGTAACTTATTAGGGCCATTTCCTATTTGAGCGCGACCAATCGGCTCAAGTAAGAGCCAACATAAACGGAAACTGTTAACAGTAAGAACCGACAAAATAACGGAACAAAACTCGAGAATGATAATATGTATTCTAAATTCGAAATATCTATTCAGCATCGTCGTTCTATTGTTTTCCGAGACATTATAGGTAAATTAAATAGCCATGATGTTATTGCCACTTCTACCTTTTCACATTCTATAACTTTTTAAAATTTATTTGCCTTTGTTGTGGTGTTTTAGGTAAAACATTGGGTCAACGACTTGTTATACTCGTAATAAGTGGGTCTAACTAAACTTCTGTATATTTCACTTTAGGCGCAATTATTTCGTAATTTATTATTCTAGCTTGATAAGATTTCTAATGCATAAACAATATCGTTTATACATTAAACTGCGTGCATACGTATGTGCAGCTACGTATTTAAATAAAAGTTTTCAAATATAATGTTGCTACGGCATTTTTCTATGAAATTAAGCAAACATTTTTTTTTTTGTGTGCAAAATTACAGTGTGTTTCTTTTACATATATTTTACGTATTACTGTAACATATTATTACCCAGTTGCACTCAAACTAATAAAACTATATTAGTTGTATCGCGAAACAATTATTGAGTAGATAATAGTTCCTAAACTTAAAGAAGCTAAATCCACTAATCTACATGCAATTATGTCGGACAGACAGACAGTCTGAATAACTATTAAGATATCAATCAAATACATTCCTCGTTGAAGCCGACGTCATAAAATTAGCATCGGAATGGCACCTTACGTTTCAGTAAGATCATGGTGATTGGTGCATGGTACAAGCTGCAGCGAGAAGTGCAAGTGATTTTGTAGTATTATTTTCCCCGTAAACAGTGATTAATTAATTCTAAGTTCAAGTTTTTCATCATCGTCATCTGACTAATTTTGCGAAGAATCAACATAGTGGAAAGTAAAATATGGTATCTATTACTAACGATGTTTTACTGTAGTAAAAAATGCATGGTCAATCAATCAAGTATTCTTTAGATGTTCTTTTACATGGTGTTAGATTATGTGTGACTACGTTTCCCTAGTCTAAAATTAGGCGAAGGTAACTGTGATTGATTAATTTTCCATGCTATACGCGTCATTCTTGTCTTTCGGTATCATAACTACATTAGTCTAATCTATCATTGATATCAAGTGAATTTACCCTTACAATATCAATCAAATGAAATATTTAAGTGGAGTCTATATAAAATTAATGCATATTTGAAGTCGTTCATCAACATTTATCATAAACAATTATTATCTCTCCTTCCTTATACCCCACCTTCTGTCGCCAAGCAATGGGCCGTAAGATAAACACAGGTAGTACGGAGGCTGTATTACTATTCACTTTAAAGGTTTTCGCTACTGCACCGCAACGAATAACGAGTAAAGCCAGGTCTTTGTACATATTACCTAGAAGTAGGATATGTTATATATAGATACTAGTATCACTGTATTATAGTTCCCGTAAGGCATGATTAAATTTAGTTGTATTAACCGGCTAGCACTTACGTCAAAAATTATGAATATTGGAGGTAATTTTCTTGGATTACTTACAAGAAAAGTGCATCATCGTCAAAATATAAACATGCAAATGATATCAATAGAATAGAAGGTTACAGGTTTGAAGAAGGATGTGCTATCTTGCTGAGAAGTAAAACGACAGATAAATCTATCCAAACAAGACACATTTGTAATTACTTCTGTTGAGTTTGGTCGTTTCTATGTACCTATAATAAGTATGTAATTACGTATTTATTTATTTATTTATTATTATAAATTATGTATGTATTATATCTAGTACCCAAAATACAAGCGTAAGCTTAATATGGGGCTAGATGGCGCTGTGTGATATGTCCTGAAATATTTATTTATTTAAATGTTGAATATAAGGAACAGAAAAGAATAGCAAACCTATCCATAAATTATAGCCACTAGGAACGCAACGGTCAACTGAGGCCCAACTTTGAAAGAAATACCATTTTCCATTAACATATAGTAGCTTGACTAAAGCAAATAGTCCTATGTAATTTGTTTATATATTATTCATAAGTAGCAAGTAAACAAAACAAGCCAAAAAATTAAAGGCATTGATTGGCCAATACATTCCTCCATCAAAATAGATAACACAACACCATAGACATATAATATACTAAGACATAACAGAGCAGATCAGATCCACGGGGTCAGGGTGCCATAAATCGCTCACAGACAAGCCCCAATAAGTTATAGTAAATGATATTTTGTAATTTACTGGCCGCCAGAGCCACATTCATGTATTAATCATTCCGTTAATAGGTGCAGGGCGGGACTTTTCAAATTATAGATAGTGAGCTTAAACAGCAAGAGATGCTAAGCCTTTACTTAACAATTAAAAAATAAATAAAATAAATAAATGTCATTTATTTCAGACCTTTAGTCCATACACAATTCAATACATCAACATTAAAAAACAAACAGCACATTATTATCAACAGAATTAATAACTATCTATTTTTTTATAATACATTTTTTCCATAATTGCTTTAAATATACATAGATAGGTCAAATGTACTTATAACATTTCTATTTGTGTAGCGATATGAAAATGTATGTCGCACAGTCGAGCGTATTTTTGATGTACCTAACATAAGCACTAAGAAAACCTTTATTTTCCGATTATGTTTTATGTCTTTCCGATTATGTTTCTACATACATAGTTGTACTGGAATATAGCCTATCTATCTGATACAGTTCTCATGGAAGTCAGAAAGAGGTGTGGTCCATGAGAAATGATATGAAAGTAGAGGATAGATACCTTGTTAGCGGCTATTTAAAGGAAATGAAGATCCGATGATAAAAATTGTACAAGAATAATGCGATATGTAAGGTAATAAATAACGATTATTTAGTCTGGTTTAAAATTAGAAGTACTCGTGGCGCCATCTAGTTTATCTATAAGATATCATTTGTTTATTTTTTCTTTTACATAATTTCTATTTAATTTATAAATAAATGGATGTTTATAATACAACTTATACTGTAAGAACATTACTATTATGTAGCCGGCAGTTAATATAGGATGTCGGCGCAAGGAAGCTGTTGTATCGATTGCTGCTTAGTCATAATTTATAACAATGTCTAAAATGAGATCTTACTACATACCTAGATAGCTATTATAAATCAGTTAGCGAATTTACAAAACTATTTTTACATGATTGTAATGATAATATTGTATCATAGCACATAATGGCACAGAAATGTCAGAAGAAGTTGTTGAGTTGACTGTCGCTTGGTCATAGTTTATTACTAATTCTTAACGTTATTGTTTATAGTCCGATTTGATTTGTAAATTCATAAAGGGATTAGTATAGGATTTACTTGATTTGTCCTAAGTGTTTTTACAAGTTTATTGAAGTTGCTAATGTAATAAGTCACTAATATTATTTGTAACAACCAATTGGAGCAGAGCAGAGTCTCGAGTGGGGTCGAGGCGCCATCTTGATGTAAAGCCAATATAATCGATGTGGACGGTGGCTCCGGGAGGCAAGTTGGGCTTTGGAGTTGATATTAGAATATCATGTTATGTGGTCGAGTTGGACCCCTGTTTTTATGGTGCTGGGTCGAGGTGCCTCGAACCCACTGCTCATTTTAAAATTTAAAGCCAGTTAACCATAGTTGGTATTATAAGTCAAGTTTGTGAAAAGTGTAATAAACGTTTGTGAATACTTCTTATCAGTGTTTTAAACTAGTATTTTACCCAGAATACGCTTAAGCTAGAGTAGGCCCTAATTCTGATGTCGTCACTGAGCGACTCCCCGATGGTGGTCGCTCCGACATCAGAAGTGGGATAGGACATCGCGCCTGCAAAGAGTGATTAAATTTCCTGACATTTTGCAAAACTGTGTGCTTGGATTACGGCGAGCCTGGTCAAATCACTGCCCGCCATATAAGCGGCGGCGAGTTGGGCTACATCGCTGTCCGCTTAAGAGTGGTGGCAGCGCCCGGGCCTTTTGTTGTCCGGTGTACGTGAGACGGCGCGGCGGGCCGAGCCACACCGCTGTTATGTACGAGAGGCGGCGGGCCGGGCTAGGGCGCGGCGCGGGCCGCCGCAGCGCGCAGTGAGCGGAACAACCTCCAGAAGGCACACTTGCACAGGTGAATTCGTTCTGAGCTACAGTTCTAGCGCTGGATACTCGTTACTCACTTTCCCACGACATCACCCTAAAGACCAAGCTTGCAGTATATCGCGCTTTGATTTTGCCCATACTTTTATATGCCTCGGAAACCTGGTGTCTGTATAAAGCCGATGTAAGAAAGCTAGATGCTTTTCATTTGAAATGCCTGCGCTCTATTCTTCGCATCAAATGGCAAGATCGGGTTCCTAACACGGAAGTTCTGCGTCGTTCGCAAATGCAAGGAATTGAGGCCCATCTGATGAGAGGACAGCTGCGATGGTGTGGCCACGTTCAACGCATGGAAGACTGTAGACTACCGAAGAGCGTTTTCTATTCGGAGCTTTCAAAAGGAAAACGTAATTCTGGCGGGCAGTACCTGCGCTATAAAGACGTGTTCAAACGGAATTTGACTGCATGCAAGCTGTCCGTAGAAAATTGGCAGGAAGACGCACAAATGAGGACTGCTTGGCGCTCCAAAGTGAAGAAAGGAGTGCGAAATTTCGAGAGTGCTCGTCTATCTGAGTTGGATTTGAAACGCCAAGCTCGCAAGAACCGTCCAAAACCTTCCTACAACTACACATATAACAGCTTAGGCCAGCTCTACTGCGCATCATGTGACCGGGTCTTCAAGACGAAATTCGGGTTTGCCAGCCACTTGAGAGCACACGCCAGAAAGACATAGCCAGGGTCGCCATCGTCGGATACGACTGGGACGACATCATCATCACTCACTTTCTATAAAGTTTTAGTGTCAGTTTAGTAGTCGCTGATTAAGGGTTTTGTTTAGTTTATCAAATAGTTTTTTGATCAGCTCTTAAGATTCGTTTGTGGTAATAATTTAAAAAGTCTGTAATGATTTTGCTATGACTGGTTTTGGTCAGATACGAGTATTCAGTACAGAACAGATTTTGTGTTTATAACGATTAACGACCCCTGTCTCAAAATTTTGGTACAAGTTTTGACCGATAAGTACTAGCAAAGTAAAGTCTTTTTATGTCACGGGATTTACTGCGACTTTTCTTATGATTACGGCAACTAACGTTTCGTTTTGTAATATTATTCGTGTAAATCTGGCCTAAATTAAGTTTGCCTGGCGTTTTGACTGATGTAACCGATTGTAACGAACGTTTAGTAACAGTAGATTTAATGAGCTTTTTTTTCATAACCGATATTTCAATGACTCGAGTGAAAGTCTTGAATCTTAATCGGTAATTTAAAATTATAAGACTGTTATTACTTAATAATGTGTAGTAGTGACGCTGAGGTTGACATTGTTTGACGAGATATAAAGTAGGTAACAATGAAGTGCGCATATTTTGGATTTCGTTATTGATGTGATAATAGCAAAATTGACTACCAATAGGTCAAGTATCACTCGAAATTTATGCAATTACTAATTTAGAGAGTATGTTGATGTTCATAGTGCTGAGGTAAATGACGCCCTAACGGTCATGTGTTAGTGTGTGGCCACGGGGATGGTTCACAGGAGGTTATCATATGCGATGGATATGTGTATCGAAGTGGGTTTAGTTGGTGAACCGTGACGTTGGAGGTCGTTTACTCAGTGGTTTCCTTACACTTGGTAGTAATGTTTTAGTACGAAGTACGAGTGCAATTGATGTTATAATGACGAGGATACATGGCTATGGTATTTGGACGTAGTGATTTGGTGTGACTAATGGATTGACGTTTAACTATTATGATAGTGAATTCATGAATAGAGTACTGAAAAGTATACCTTATGACGATTTAAACGATGATGGTTAAGCTCCTGAATGAAATAAAAAGTAGATCGCGTTATAAGTGGCTATGCTTAGGCAGTGGTTATTTTGACAAGAATTGAGTTTGTTCATGTCAACATGAAACATGAGATCATGATGGCTAGCATCTACTGACATGCCATGAGTTGCGATTTAGTATGAAAGACACTCAGACTCTAACTTGTTTTCTTTGTTTACAAATAGCTTTTACAATTTATGAAGTACTTAGTGTTTAGACCTTGATCTTTTTCAATTAGATACGTTGGAAATTTGAGCATTATCACGTTAGAAATTGGTTTACTTTCTGCTTCATGTACAAACCGTTTAGTTATTTTGTTAATGTCCCGATGAAGTAATTTACAAGAGAGACTGTGGTATCATGACCACCATCCCATATGTGGCAAATTAAATCATAGGTGCAATGCAATTTCTTTGTTACTGATGTTAAGTATAAAGTTTTAGTAGGTATGCACCTACCTTCAACAATAGCTGTATGCAAGAATCTAATCTAATATCTACCCACAATAAAATTAAACACGAATTTAATGGCTGTTTTATGAGAAATGAGTACCTAGTGTTGACGGCTGTTCCAAGCAATTTTATTTAAAAGTTATTTACCGATCTGGATTAGGTTTCCATGTACCCAAATTGTTAATTTTGTGAAAAGTTGTATCTCAGAATTTCTTTAAAATGTTTCAGTCGACCGCTTGAAGTGCAGCAACCAACTTCGAGCTTCGAGTGCCCTAGCGCGGCAGCTGTGACCTCGCTACATCTGTGGTGATGGTCACGCTGATATCATCCGTTGCTGGCGGCAGCGCTCAGCGCGTCGCTACTACCAGCGTATAATCAGGTGAGCAGTTTTCATTTTGTTTGAAAGAGATCCCCACGTAAGCTATTCGACACTTTGCAACGTGTAGTTACTGCTACCTTAATTGGTGTAGGAAATTTTTGTGTGTATGCGCTTAACGCACCATACGCGAGATTATATAATGAACGTTTGTGAATACTTCTTATCAGTGTTTTAAACTAGTATTTTACCCAGAATACGCTTAAGCTAGAGTAGGCCCTAATTCTGATGTCGTCACTGAGCGACTCCCCGATGGTGGTCGTTCCGACATATGTATATTGGTTTAATAAAATTAATACTCTTATTTACATCGCGGCTCTTAGTCATGATTGTAAGTCAGCTAATGAAGAGATGGAGCACTTAGATTATCTTTAGGCTTTTCTAAAGATTTTCTAAGTGCCCCTTTTTGTAGTAGTTAGAAGTAGTATGTTTAGTTTTCCTTCACTTGTTTTTATATTTTATTATTGTAAATAAATATGACATTTTGCTAATGAAAGCCTGTATCGTTTGCGATATGGTTCATAAATCTATCCGCGGCTCCAACCGTCTGTGGCCTTACTGAGATCGCCTTACTGATCTACACCACCGAGTTGCTACACGGAAAATAAATACAATTGGATTTTAAAATTTATTGAAAAAATATAGACAAAAAGTGTAGAGTAAGAAATCTAAAAGATAGTATAGTCCAAGCTTACATATCTAAGGATTAGTTCTAATACTAATAATTACTTGTGTTGAGTCTGGTCGTTTGTATGTATAATAAGTATGTATTTACAAAAGAAAAGTATATAAGTATTATATCCGTTATCTAGTACCCACGACACAAGCGTTTGCTTAGTGTGGGGCTAGATGGCGCTGTGTGATATGTCCTGAAATATTTATTATTATTATTATTTTCTTTATTTCTCTTCACAGACTCTCGGGCCTTACGCCCGGTATTTTTAAGGCATCAGTGGGGCCGGAGCCAACACTGAGAGGCCTTTTACAATATTATACCTAAAATTAAGTAAAAATTACAGATAGAGGATGTTAGGTATATAAAGTAACTATTGCAGACATGGTATTAATGTTACAGGCTATTGTGTTGAGTTGTTCATTGACTTAATTAAACTGGTCTATTGTACGAGGAACGGCACCCGCCAGTTATGCCTCATTCATAATAAAATATAGCGGGTGATGACTTGCCACTCACTAAATGGGCCCTCCACAAAAGGCAGCCTAAGATGACGCCGGAAGGGCAACATTGGTGTGAGTGGCTTAGGGTGTCGAGAGGTGTGCTGCGCGTTCTCTGAGCGGTACTAGCGGCGTTATGCCCTTTAACACTTCCACCCTGGAGCTTAGGTACTGAGCTCTTGCGTCTTCCACTCCCGGACGGCCAATCAAGGCAAGCCGGGAGGCAGGGGGTCTCATTTAGCCCCCAGGGAATCGGGGTCCGCGGTGACGCTACTCACCGACGACTCATAAGATATACACTACTACTACTCTACTTATTATTATTATTATTATGTACAACAATTGGCATAGTCTAACGATACAAGGTTTCCACGTGTTATCTACGGAGTGAAATTTCACTTTCCAAGCCCCTTTTCTATTTTCTTACAGACATATTGCATTATTTGTGTCAGAAACGAAAAATGCAAAAAAATAGCTTTTAATAACATGCATTTATTGTAAAAACATTAAAAACAGGGAGTAAACACTTCAACATAGCCACACTGTTAAAATCTCCCCATCTTCCATCTATCTCGCATCGCCTGAACGGCTATAGATCAGATTTAATTCCATTGTAAATCTCATTGCGTCATTGTTCTGATTCACGACGGACTGACTATCTGCTTTCAATTATCTAGGCTTCAAATGCCAGCGAGAAACTTGCAGCATATTGAGATTATTGCAACTTTAAGTGTTATATATAGAATATTATATATTAAATGTGTTAGAGATTTTATGTATATATTACATTTGTGAGATGCAACTTACATGAAAGTTTACTTATAAAGTGCAATAAATAAGCAGGAAACAAAACCTGATTTCAATAAGTTTTAATCTCATTAGTATGTAAAATGAGTCATCAACAACAGAGAAAATAACCGATAAACAGCAATGGTAAAATAATCTTAAGCATTCCTATTATCGCCAACAGTTTTTAATTTAGAATTGGATCATTAATCGACCGGACACAACATCGACACCAACTCGCTAAAAACTCTTCATATCACGCCATTAAAAGCATTAAACCCCAAATAAATCTTCAAAACAAACGATAAAACAAAAAAAAAGTTACGAATTTCAAAACGCGAACTATAAAATTCAGAAAAAGAACTATAAAATTTGAAGAGAACTAAACAAAAGAATTTCCCCGCGTCTCTCAATCGCAGCATAAATCCAGGGGTTCTAATCACAAATCAACAGCTTTTCCGTCTGAAGCACGCACACAAATAGCAGATGTCGTCCACCTTTAAGATTAACATGAGAACCGATTTGTTCCGTGCCGGAAAATAGGCTGAACGTCGCGTATGATAGCTCCATTTGTTATTATTATAAAATGAATAGAAGGATGATATTATTACAATAGACGCAAAAATAAAAGCGTTATTATGTTTTGAAGATATTTATTACTATCACGAGTATATCAAAGTTCCAATGTACATAATATGTACATACATATATCTACTATAGGTACTTATATATTTTTGTATATCTCTTGAAACTTGACAGACTCGGGCAATGTAGGTATCAGTAGTATATTTGTTATTTGGTCGATTATGATAAAAACTAAGTTAGCATTCAAAGCAAATTTATTGATATTATAACGAATTACATTTTTCGTATATCACACCAATTAATCATATTCTACTGCACCCTATTCTTATTCATAGCATAACCGCACAAAAACATCACGACACAGCTTCCAAAGCCCTGCCAATTACGAGAAAAAGCCGCATTCCTTTCAAAAAAGGGAAAAGGCGACAACTAAAAAAACTGTTGCGCGTCCCTACTGTAGATCAAGATGTGTGCGTTACCGTGCGCTCGCGCAGCAGTTGACAGATTTATGTGGGACGGCCGCGATCAGCCCCCCTCCCGGCCCCCCGCACACCGCGCTCTCCTGCCGTCATTATGTCGAGGCGATTGCGTGCGCGATTAGATAATTAACGCTCGCGAGTGGACGGAGGCCCTTAGATTTTCGAATTTCGAACGCAATGTCTTGTTAGGTTGCCGTTCGGTTGTAGTTGGCTAATTAGGGCGATTGACGGCCTCTGTTGGTGACGAAACGGTTTTATTCGTAAGGTTTGCATGCGAGCAACGTACTTTGGTGCACTTCAAATACATGAACACAAGATTATTTTTTATATTGCTTTTTTAACCTTATTTACTCAGGTATTTAGGATACGATCTATATACTTACTGTTTTACTTTACTTACACATATTCATTAGTTTATGATTAATATCAATAGATTTTACTAACTGTCTTTGCTATTTTTACGATAAAATAATAAAAAAACACATCATCATTGATTTGGCCTATCGATATATCTAATACCTTTCCCATCCCTAAAGTCCACATACTCTCATAAAGGTATTTTCACACGACCGCTTGAATCGCTTCACCGGTTCTAAATAACACTAAATAGGCGATACATCCGAGCCCTTATCTCAGTCCATATTCGTACAACGTCAGCCGTACTTTATGCACTACAATAGGGATTTACTCCTACGGTCTGCACTTGGACTTAGAATTGTTGTTGTTACTTTGTACGTAAGAATTGAAATGACTTTTTTTTCAATATTTTTAATACTCACCTGACAGAAGTAAGTAAACTATACATTTAATTCTGCAGTCCATAGACAGATTCATAATTTGATCAATGAGATTTTTTTCTGATCTCTTTCATACGCAAAGGAGATTTTAAATATAGATAAATATATACCCTACAAAGTATGCATTATATCGAACCTTAATAATGAGAATACTCGTGCATTGGTCGGTGCAACAGCGACAGCCATTTTCCATATCCTCGGAATGAGCCAGTAATGATATACTCGGTCCATCCCTCACGGCGCTCCACACGACACTGGTTGTAAATCCCAGCGTCACTCGAACAAATCATCGACAATACGTCTCTACCACACATTAATCATTCGAAATAAGAACTGCTCGCGGGCACGCGATTGGCCGCGGCCAAACGAACAATTATTCAAACGCCGCCCGCTGATTGGTGCGCGGCGCATCGCTTTTTTAACTGACAGCGTGATGGATTCGAAATACGGCCCTTTCGACTCACGCGCAGGCTCTCATTGTGTGTGTGATGAGATACCATCAATCGGCGTCGATCGTGAATATATAGCTGTTTTTATTGATTCATTGCGGAGATATAGAAATGGCATTGAAGAAGTGGTTACAATATGGCTGCCAGCCCCTGCGATACCACTGCTGTGAGTTATGGGACGTTTTAACGATCGATATCCTTCTTCTAATGGCGGGATGGATGGAGATTGGACTCTCATTAATGTGTTCCTGCTCGCTTCACACACTTATTTATACTTTTTTATGAATTAAGATGACACTTCCGATAGTATTATCGATTTCATTTAAAGTAACAATGTTCGAGTAGGACCGTTCGTATAACTATATAAATCAATAATAAATCGTTTCACTACACATCTTTTAATGGTTTGTTTTTATCAATACGGTATCATTATTAAGAAAAAGCTAAATAAGTCCGCAATTATGCTGACAAAACAGCTGAGTTTGTTGACTCTAAAAACAAACTAATATAATCCGAATAAAAATCCTTTATACTCGTAATAACGCTAATTCAAACAAACATACTCGTATGTATACACTACGTATAAATGTAGTTTGTAAAAACGACTACAATATTTTATCATGTTCGCTAAACCACCTCAATTATATTGTTATCAAGTCAGTTACTAATCGAGCATTATTGCATACACTACTAATTACTTACATCACCTGCCTGCACGCCGTGTTACTGTATAAGTATAGGTGATAGACAGATATAGTTTAGACTTGTAAATTTCCAATATTTACGTGTGTCTGTTTATTTCTTTTATTACAAATAACTCATCAAATATCATCCTAGTGTGGAGAGTAGCGAACAAAATTTTTTTTGTTAATAATACTAATTAACTGAAGCTTGGAGGAATCTCAGCCCAGCAGTGACATAGCCTAGTAATAGTACAAATCTAATTGAAAAATAAAACATTTCTCATTACATTAGTTATTTGACGTGATCTCTGGCTTCTTTATCATATAGTACATACATATAAAAAAGCCAAGTAGTATACTGTGCATTATTACTCTGTGTGATGCGCACACGCAGCCCCGCGCGCATCTGTCACCCGCCATTACCTTTTTATGTGCAGTTTACGAGCAACTTTACAGGATACTATAAGTGACTTGCAGTAAGACAACTTTCAATTTATACAAGCTTTAACTTATTTTCGTTCCGTGGGCGCCCACCACGATATATCTGCCCAAGAGAACTCCTCTAACAAATTAATTTTGCGGTGGAGTCACAACCCCCATTCATGAGGAAATGCGACTCAAGAGAAAACTTAGGCTAGTATTTATTTTGAATGATTAATAATAAATGTTTTTCAAGCCATTTTCAGAAAACTAGTAACTATTGACCTTCATATATGTTATAAGTTTTATTTTATGATTATAAACATAAAATTCTCTAACAAAACAGCATAGTTTTGGAATCTCAGGTGAGAATAAAAGAAAAATATTTGGTATATAATTGTATGAACATAAGGAACTACGAGACAAATCGCAATTAATTAGAGTTGATATTCTGCTTCTGTTCTGTACGTTGCCACAGTACCGGCTTAAAAACCGCCCATCGCCAAGTGAAAATATTTAAACTCAATAAATTTTTATTGCCTAAAATATACGATAATAGTTTTATGTTAAAAGTGACTTTATCAGGTCTCTCGGAGGGCTTTTAAACGGCGGCCCTTTTGATGTTTAACGCAATTTTAATTGTCTCGTGTGTGGTTAGTTAAGTGGCTGTAAACTTGTCACTCTCTATTCAAGTTTGATTTAATGATGCATTTAAGGATGTTGATACTTTTTAAGTGTGTAAAAAATATTTTATGCTGTCTGTAACTCACCAAAAAACTTTATGGATTTTTTCTGGACATCGACGAGATAACTTTTGACTTACCTGTAACAGATATGAATTGCAATTATTATTTTTACAATCATGTCACATAACAAATAATATTTAAAATTACATAGGTGCAAAATTATATAGTATATTCATGTATTACAATTCGCTGTCAGTTATCATACTTGCATGCGAAAAATAACACAATACGAAGAGTCTGTCACAGAGTAGTAACAGAGAGCCATGTCTTAAACAATTCTTGTCGTTTCCGGTGCACTGCATAATTATTGCTTTTTTGTATAGGACTTCTGTATTCTGTTTTGTTTTTACTGTGACAATATTTAATTTAGTACTTAGATTTTACTCGTAAGTTATATTCATTTATCAGTTTTTATGTGTTATATTACTCAAAATATGTACTACCTACTGGTTTTTTAATTCAATCCTCGATAAGAATACAAATATAATGCAAAAGATTTTTTTGTGCAAAAAAAAATAACAACTAGGTACATAAATATTATGATATAATATCAAACAAATATTATATAATGATAAGGTCAATGAAACAAAACAAATTAATATTTGACCTTACTTAGTAACTAATACAATTCTGTATCAATCGGAAAAACAACATTCTCCTGAGAAAGGAAAACTTAGTATTCAATTTCAATAGTTTTGATCCTGAGAAATAAAAACTCAGTATTCAATTTCAATTAGTTGCTATGTAGTTGCATAAGAACAAATGTCACAGACTAGAGACTGTACTAGACACTAGTACTACTATCTGTCAGAATGTCAGCGAAGTCGCGAAACTTGAGCTCGTCTGTGACAAATACACTGACATGTACTTAATTGCAGTCAGTTATGCAACTCAGTACTACGGTTTGTATTCAATATTTTTCGGAAACTTAAATCAAATTATAAAGGTGTATAGTTCTTAACTATAATTACTAACTGAAAAAAAAACATTTAAATTTTTAAGTATTTTGTGATAATTTTTTTTAAACTATGTGTAATTTTATTTCAAAACACATGCATAAACTTTGCAAGGTGAAATACTCAGTTTTTTTTTATAGTGACACACAAGTTAGAGATAAAACGTAGCAGACAAAAATCGAATGCCACAAGAATTGTCATTTGTAACTTAAGCGTGCCAGTACCAATATGAATGTAGCTGACACAAAAATTCGCCATAAAACTTCTTACATAATATATATTGTAGCTATCATCTAATAATGTTGTAGTCATTTGACCTTTGACCAGACACTTTAGCCCATAGAATACAGAGTACAAACTATACTTTTTATTAGTTTTAAAACATCATGTTTTCCAGTAAAAGGGTTTCATCACCATTTATTTTCCGCATTCCTCTGTTAACGACGATGCCACATTGTCTTTTAAATTCTGACCTCTCACCTATAAATTGTGGTCATTAAAATTATAAATTAAGCTTTGTATTACTCATATAAATATTCATACAAACGCCTACATATATAAATTAACAATTTAAGTGTCTAAATGTTTGTAAAACAGTTATGATGTCGGTAGTATGTCGAAAATCGCGTTATGTTGTCTAAGTTAGGGGTTTATTGCATTCAAAACCATTAAAATATTAAATAGTTTGTGATGGAGTGTTATTTTATATCTATCCATGTAACAACAATATGGGTTTTATGTTATTCGACTATTTTAATTAGTTATTTGTTTCTTAGAGTGAAATTTCGTTACGAAGAACATAACATTTGTCATAGAAAATTATTTCGTTAGCTATTTTATAAATTGGCTTGGTTAAAAAGAGCTGTGTAAAATTTAAATCAGACATAATTGGCCAATAACAATAAAGTTTCTATTGTTATTTTAACAAGGTATCGCATTTCGTTAAGAAATTTTAATGAGCACTCCCAGTTTTTTTAAGATATTGAAGTTTAGAATTTTGCTACCACTTTATTAGTTATAGAAGCTAGTTAAAAGTGGGGTTTCTATTTTAAAATATGATAATAAAATATGTACATATTATTAAAGAACTCTAATATTTGTAGTATTACTCTATAACTAGTGGGTGCCCGCGGCTTCACTCGCCTTATGAAGTAAAATTTGCGTCCCTAATTTTACCACATAAAAAGGCATTTCCGAAAATTCGGTCTTAGCGGATGCCTACATCATAACATCTACCTACATGCAGAATTTCAGCACGATCCGTCCAGTGGTTAGGACTGTGCGTTGATAAATCACTATGTCAGTCAGTCCCCATTAAATTTTATATACGTATTTAAATAATATAGTAATATGTTCTCAAAGTATCCGAATATAAATAAAGTGTTGTCTAAGTTTGATCCTCAATAAAACCCACGTTGGCTGTCCACACATCGACAGACTACATTAGAAAGGGAATGGAATTAGATTGGAGTCACAATACTATCTTTTGAGTTTGTTCGAGCCAATCAAGTGGATTCCAGTTATTTCTGTAATTGTAGCCTGGATCTGTTACATACGACGTAGAGAGTGGAACTACTATTGGATTTCTTAATAAACTGGTCAACTACAAATTATGATCTTTATATTGTTTTGGAACTTTGAAATGTATGACTAAATAAAACCTGGTAATAACCTAGTGTGCTTGTCGTTGTGATTATCTTACTAAAAATGTGGACTTAACCTGCTCAAATTAAAATCAAATACAAAACATTTTATCCAGGCCTCATAAGAAAAAAAACATGTATTAGAGTAATAAATGTATAACACATAGCCACTTTATTTTTATCCATCGTAGACTATAATGATCGCTAGTCATCAGGCAAATTATGGTCAAGTGCGAACCCATTCCGTTCCAAACCATTTCTTTATCAACAACTAGTACCCCCTTCCCTCGCAACATAACAAAAGCCTTACCACGATCAACACACATTAGCTCTCAGACATTGACCGGTGGGCATTACTTATTGACAACGCGCGACAAAAATAGCGATACAGGTACATCCACTCTTGGATTGTCTACCTTCGAAAATTCACCGAGAAAACATTGGAACTATTCCTATTTTGAGTTAAAATTTCAGCAAAGGTCTAATTGGTGCGTGGATTGAAATGTCTGGATTTGTTTAGAGAGAATTAGATGGAATTAGCGATTTTCTGGATGGAACTCGCTGTGAATATGCTATCGTATGGGCCGACGCTTTTATTTAATGTGGTGCAAAAGGTATATGCTGCCCCCTGGCAATGTAAAACCGTTTTTACGAGATAAAATCAAAATCAGTAATAAGGTAACTTATTTGTTTGTTGTTGTGTTGTTGAATAGGTTTGCGCCGTTTGCCGTCATTTTTTGCATAACATTTTGATCTTATTCTCTATTTTCCCAGTAAATGCTGACTCTGCACTAACGCCAAAACAATAATTTGAAACACAATTGAGTATAAACAATTCCCCTCCTCTGTTCCCCGCGTGCATCTTACGTCACCCACAAGCAAGTCTCGTATCATACGACACAGACTGTGTCTCCTGTCACACACAATCCTGCCTCTACAGACAAACTATCTAGCCTTTATGTATGTATGTGTGTGTGTGTATGTGGTAGGTGGTAGTATACAATGACGGGCACCGAGATTTATCGAGCTCTCAGCAAAGTAACGTGGATAATAAGAATACTGCAGATCTAGCTCGGAGTGTACCTACATTATGTGTTAGATAGACTGCATTATCCTTCAAATAACGTAATATGGGCAAGTTTGATAAATTTCCATCTACCTACGTAATTAGTACTGACTTCAAAATTTATGTAGTTACCCTAATCATCAAAAATGTATAAATTAGATTCTTAAAAATCTTATTTTTTTCTTCAAAATATATACTTTTAATACCATGAAAACAAATGTCGTTTGAAAGTAAAATGAATGATATTTCCCTACATCATTTTGGGTCTCTAACATTTAGCCCAAACTGCCAGAAGCGCTCGAATTGCATCAACAGCAAAACGACAAAAATTACGACATTCACAGCAATTTCCGCGGTAAATTTGAGTGCAGCAAAAGTTGAAGGAACAAAACAAAATAATGATAAAATGCACAAAATGTCGCGAGAGGTCACAATGATGAAGGACGAATTTCACGGACAATGGACATAGAATACAGTGGAGTGGAGTATTATATAGTGTTAGTAGATGTTAATCAAACTTGTTAACAATAAATGAACTTGTGAAAGTAAGCTATAGGTATTACTAGCTGATCTCGTCTGTTTGACTTTTGTATAACATCAGCTTACAGCCATAACAAGTACCAATAGGAAATTTTCTTTGTACTATGCTTTCCGGTCATAACGTTAAAATTGATTTTAGTTCAGCTTATTTGTTATATTTTATATTGTTAAGCGACACATACTAAAATGTTATCATGGAAAGTTTCTCAGTAGTTTCTCTGTTCTGTCCACGCACGGGTGGTGCGATACACCTAGTCTATCCAACTCCTTGTAACTACTTGTATGACTGACTCACTCATATAAAACATATATTCATTCATACATATGTATGCACATACATACTAACTATATAATAATCATCACCTTCAGCCAGCTTTGTCTTACTTCACAATCAGGCCAAAATTAAGCAGATAAGTCCTTGACGTATACGTTAAAAAAGACTGGTTTTAGCTAAATATGTTTCGTTATTTGAAACGAACTAATACTAGTGGTGTTCAAATCTCGACAGATTACCCAGTACAAACTATCAATACTAATGACAGCATTAGGAGGTTCTTGCGATAACTTCTCACACTGTTAAAGCAGTATGAGATGTTCATAAAATGAAAAGCGTAATTCAGCGATTTTATTATGAGAAATCGCATAAAGCTGTACTGAACTATGTACAGTATATTAATGGTAAAAACAATAAAATTACCATTACCGGATCAAATAAAAATGACTATTTAAAAAAAACATAAGGGATTTCAGTTTTAGAATGCACATCACAAGCTATAATTTTACAAACTTTTATGTTGATAAGAGTAGATAGATAGAAATATTGTGATTATTTTTTTAAATTATTATACTTATAGGTTTATGGTGAGTGTTCTATTATCTTGTTCCCAACATGGCCTACTGCCCAAACGCTCACAATCAGCTCCGATAAGTACAGTCACGGAGAAAAGTTAAAGGTCGCCTTGAATAGATGGCCGCAGATGTCCGTATTAATCGGCGAGTTTAATCCCTCGCCCGGGAATAAATCACCGGTAATTGTGCCGATTTATATTTATCAACCGGCCGATGAGGCTAATGAGTTTTGTGCCGACTGTACATTATTTAGGGCTGCGGCCGCTTCTGATGGATCGATTTACAAGACTCTGGTTATTGTTTTGATTGATTTCGGATTTAAGGAGGTTGTATTATGAATTAGGTATCACCGGACATTATAATTAAACGTATTATTTGTTGATATTATAACGTAGATGTCTGTGTATGTCACTCCAAGAACCATATACCTACTATCATAAAACTAAAACGTAGGAAGATCTATCATTCGACTGCGGTGTCAAACGAAAAAAGACAGACAAACAAAACACAATGTTTTTTGTTTTAATAAATAGTATATTTAGCAACAATTTATAAAATTACCGTTATTTGTATAGTACCCTTCCTAAAAAGTGTAAGTCAGCAAAGGTACATACAGTCATCTTCTAATGCATAAATAACCTAAGACTAATATTCTCTAAAAAAATCACAAATATTTGTTAAAAATTACATAAGTTTCATTATAAAAGCGTATCCTTAAGATGTTATAAATTTAAACTTAAACGATAGTGTATATATAAAGTATTGTTTAAATGTTTTTTGATTAAATTTTGTCTAGACTCTTGACTGTAACTTACACATATTTATTTGTCTAGTTAATAGTATGATTTTAACCTGCGGAACAAGATAAAATCTGATTATGCGTAATGCTGCTATGTCATTAATTTCGTCAACCAAAAGATTTCAACACGAGCTTAAATTCCAAACACATTAAAAAACACAAAATCATCAAAAAAGTAATATTTTTCAACCGTTTAATCCCAATTAACATTCAAATAATCGTTAAATGATAATGTTTAAATAATTAAAAAGCAATAATCTCATGCAAATAGGTCACAAGTAATAGTTTGGGTTAAAAGGTAGGTATTCTTAATTAACACTATTACAGGTTTTTTACATAAGATATAAGAGTTAATTTCAGGTTAATAAGCTATTACATTTTTTGTATTATGTATGTTTTAATATGCATTAAGGCAATTTTAAATTGATAATTGTTTTTATATAGATTCATTAGTGTTTCTTCGTCGATCCGGAATAGGTACTCTATAATCATTTAAAAAGCGATTAAGATTTACTTTCATATAATGTAGTTTCAAGATCTTAAGCCAATAAACCTATTTTTGTAAAACATAATTTGAATGAAATACTCGTTAGCAGCGCCATTTCCATACCATTTTCATATACAAATAGGTATTTTACTACACTCTTACATTAATATATACAATATACATCAAATAGGCTGTGACAATATTACTCGAATAGAAAAATTAATCACTCCATATTTTTTTATTTCCATTCATAAACTTCGAACTTTCATTAAAAGTAATGTCGTTCATAAACAATTCCAAAAAGTCAAGAATACTTTTTTTTTCTTGAAGAAAATACTGGAGTAACTTTATAACAGGTCACAAACTATTTATTCACCTAAGAGTGTACAGATATGTTTTTCACTTATTGTACTTTTTTTTTTTTAACTTGAACGGGTTTGCACTTGACCATAGTTTACCTGATAGCAAGTAAGGCTATGGCCTAAGATGGAGCGTGCTTACCCGATAAGAACCGATTCACTCTCGCTTTGAAGATCGCTGGATTATAGTGCGTGGGGAACAGAGAGCCAGGCAGGGAGTTCCACAACCTAGCGGTACGAACAATAAAGGTGGAAGCGTACCGTTTCGTGCGGGTCTTAGGAACTTCCACCATAAACCAGTGTCGTCCTGCCGTTTCTCTACTCGTCCGGTGAAAGAAGGGCGCGGGCGGAATTAGTCCGTGCAATTCCGCGGCACACTCTCCGAAATGCAGCCGATAGAAAACCGACAAACTGGCGACTTTGCGACGGTGTTCAAGACTTTGAAGTTTCGCTCGGCACAGTTTATTATTACCAATGATCTTCTTGGCTCGACTCTCAATGGCCTCTAGTGCCTCAAGTTGGTACTTGGCTGATCCATCCCAAAGATGCGAACAGTACTCCATGCACGACCGAACTTGTGCTTGATACAAAGCTATTCACTACTACTACTACTACTTCACTTCAGTCAAGTAAAATAAGTGAAAAACATATCTGTTACAAACTAATTTAAAGTATAGTTTTGTCTGTTTTAATTTTAAGATTTCTATGGCGAAATTTGTTTGTAAAACATTTAATTTATCACCTCAACTTACATATAAAGTATGTACCTATGGTGCATACTTTAGTGCGCACACTCACTTTTTGTTACAAAAGCCACCCAATATTTATTACAGAAAATCACACACGAACTCAATCGAATATTAACTCAATAAACAATACAAGTGAGATCAGTTCCAGACAGTTCTTCGACATCTCTCTCCCATCTCAAAGATCCCAGTCCGTCCCATCAGTCGCCATTACCACCGACATATTTCTGCCTTTCATTGTATTATTCCTAATAAACTATCCGTAGGATACATTCTCGGACATTTTATGACCGTTTGTGACATGTTTGTGACGGTGTTACCAGCCACCACGGATTTATAGATTCCAAGCCATTTCCTTCAGATTGGGGCCGTCTTAGCGGTCACTCTTTGATACTTTTTTTGGCTCTTGTCATTATTATGATTTACTGTTATGTGTTGTGGATCGTGTTTTATTTTGAGAGATTCGGGGCTTGCTTTATTGGTATTGTGGGATATGTTTTGTGATTAATTTATTTCTTTAGCTGTGTTGTGTTGTTTTAATGTGTATTTTTACAAAAAAAAAGTACAATAAGCGCTGCTCAAGTTTTTCAACAAATGAAAACAAACATTTAATAGTAACTCCCAGTTACATGAATTAAAATGATGACTGATTTGTTTATCTTTTATTTCATGCAATTTCGCGTTATATCAAAGACTTCACAAGAACTTAGTTTCATAATTGTCACTAGTTTTATCATTTCACCTTCCATCAAAATGCGGAGCATCTATAACACGTCATCTCGTCGAGAGAATATCACTAAATTACGAGAAGGCGGACGTCTCGCAAATTATTACAAAACTTCACACGATTTATCGACTGACATCAAAAGGAAACATCAATATGTATCTTGAATATTCTGTCTATTATCCACGCTTGTGATTATTTATGTATATTTATGTGATGTCTGGGAATCATAATCTTGTTGTCAGCATGCCAGGCGGCCATATGACGCTCATAATTATTCAATTGTACAATGCATTCAGAGTAGCACAATCTGAGATAATTGTACTATTTTCAATAGTCTAGATCTAGCTGTGTTATTTAGGTTTCAAAGGTTTTTGTAAACCATGCATTTCAAAAGTATCCTACCTCCTAAAAAAATTAAACGGAAACATGAAACTAGGCATTTGTAATAAATTCTTATAAAATAATGTTTAAAAATTTAATGCATTTTTTTATGACGGAACATAACTTTACCGTATTAATATATATTGCTTCCATTCTTGATAAATATTGTTCTGTACATAACAGTAAATGCAATAAAATTAAAAAAATATATAATACGATACAACTGAAAATTAAATGCCCACATATCTACAACAAACCACCTTCAAGATTGTATCAAAGCTGCACCAGTATTACCACCCGTCTGCACTGTCCACTAATTATTCGCCGTCCGACTGTCATCGGGGCATCTATTCTCCCACGAATGACATTAGAAATGACACGAGATATTCCTCTTCCATGTCGCTTGTCAACTGTCAGTAAAAAGTGCAAATTACAGAAGTATCAGAGCGGCGACAGTTGCGCGAAAATAGACAGAGGCAGGGGTTACTGTGAAGTTCAATCTAGCTATCTTCAAAGCGAGTGTGTGTGTCTGGATAAATAACACGTTAACTGCAACTGCGGCTTAAATTTATCCATTTTTGTACATTGCAGTAGTATTCAAACGTAAGCCGTAAGCAGCAATCAAGCGTGATCAAACATACGCACTTGATTCCAAAACTGCGAAAATGTGAAACTTTGGAAAAATAAAAACATATAACTAATACAAACTCCAACATACACATTTTTGGCTTTTGGTTAGTTTTCTTTTCAAACCTCGGTAAAACAATATCTTTCCCACTATGTTTCCGTGCCCTGTCGTAACCTCCTCAAGACAGCGATAGACCTGATTGGTGAATGCAAGTGTCGCAGAGGTGAAGTGTCTCGGTGTTTAGTTCAGGGCTGACGTGGATTAGAAATAGTTGATTTGTTGAAGATACGTAGAGGTAGTAGGTAGGTGTATGTAGCTCAGTGGATGGTCATGTAGAGATTTTCTATATTGATTGCGGTTTTTTTATAATGTAATAAGTCTATGAAGTTTTTACGTGGATACATATACATATTTTACATGACATTTACATTGATGTAGCGTTTCCGTAAGCCGGAAATAGGCCAGATGAACGCGTAAATAGTAAGTATTCGTTGTTTTAATAAACACTGTAGTACAACATTGATAACCCAGGTCAGTAGCCCTTACAACGTATATGATTGGTGATTATAATTAAATTCTAGTCAATTTATTTTAGTCATCCTATCCTTATCTAAAAAGCAATAAGTATTTAAAGCAAAAATATTTTGATCTTCAAATTTTCCTATTACGTGCTTAATTAAAACCTATTGTTTTTATTATCTCATCCATGTTTTTAAATACACTAATCTCGGAATGAGGCAACCCTAGAGACAATCAAAATGGCGTCTAGCATTATATTCCGCGCTAATACCGGGCGATGTATCACACGTCTGCGCGCGCGCACCTCTATTCGAACTACGTGACAGAACTACTCTAAAAATGATTTACTCATAAAATAATATTGCAAGAAGAATAAACTATAAGGTATGTTACCAGTTAACAATAAAATACATGTTTGAAGTAACGGTGTCAAACAAAAAATGTTTATGTTACTTAAGTCAAGACCCATCAAAATAAGTTCAATATTGAATCATCTTCTTACTGAACAACAATTTTCAAAAATGAAACATTAAAAAAACATAAAACAATAAGTAGTATTCATTTCCAATGTTGTCCATACTTTAATTATCCTTCTTATAACAATAGGCAATAAATCTAATCAAACAAAATAAAAATAAACAAATATTGTCAGCAAATCTTAGACGCCAGTACCAGCCTAATCTAGATTTCTAAAAGCGTCCATCTCAAGAGGGCGATCCAACTACAGCTGTCATTACTGAAGCGACAAGTACACGCTAACTTGCTACCTTCACAATATATACACTCGTATGTATTCTTATTTAGTCCGTATAATATGAGGAATAAGAATTGCAATGGTGAAAAATCTACCAGAAGAGCAAACGTTGTGAGAAAATCTTCTCTGCATCAACAGAGTTTTTTTAATCTGCGTTTTATAGCGCTGCGACGTGATTCTTAATCCATTTAATAAAACAGCCAGAAAAGTATAGTTTTTTTTGCTATTTATTTATATTATTTCAAGAAGTAGTCGTATATATAGGACCTCCGGTGTACGTAGTTAAGCAGACAATGAAAAACATCTGAGCATCGACATTATCGCATGCAATCTCATTTGACCACAGAAACAAGAACAGATTGACGCTTCAATTTCTTTGGAACCAAGCCTAAGAGAAGTCTACAATTCTCAATTTCATCGCAACCAAATTTAAGAGAGGTCTACAGTTCGCAGAACATCTAGTTGTCAAAGGCGTAAACATCTGTCATTAGTATACAAATGCGGACAGGAATTGATGCGCACTCGGACAGTGAAAAACGCGGAATCTTGGAGTATTTTTAGTCGCACAGCTGTTGTGTCGTGTCGCGTCGTCGTTCAACCAGTGACGCAACATCGGTTACCTTTTAACGAGGATATTATGAATGCATAGTTGTAATACAGCTAGTTGTTGCCTGCAGCTATAGCGGCAACCTGTGTCACTTCGGGGATCCTGGATTACTTATCGGTTACCTTGTAACTAGTATATTATGAATGCATAGTTCTAAAATAACTAGGGGATGCTATCAGCTACGACTGCAATGTGATGTCATTTTATTAACTTTCGGTGTCCTGTATTATTTCTACATCATAAAATCATGGGTTTCTTTGGCTGCGTTGGTGCATAACATTAAAACAAATAGATATTATTTTCGTACCATCGAAAATAAGTGTTTGATAAAGACCTCACTAACCTTCTTCTAAAAACGTACTAGGAACTTCTCATAAAAGCAACAGTTTAAGAGTTTTTGGTAAGACCATGTTTTGTAGCATGCAGATTTTTCTTGTAGGTTTATTTGTCAGCAAGACATTGCTGTAGATCTATTTATTATTTAATTAAGGAAACAGAGATACAAAGAGTATACGTGTTCTTAAATAACTAAACCTTATAACAACAAAAATATTATCCAGCAATAGGTCAAATAGATATACCCGCTTGCATCCACGTCTACTCAGAAGCGCGACTTGTCACGTGGGAATCCCAGTTTTCCTCAGTTTAAATTAATTGCAAATAGAAATAGCTGATTCTCGGTAAGCATGAGGATATCAACATTACATCAGCAGTAGATGCTTGTATTTTATAGCTAGGAGATAGCTTTCTAACTCATACTTAGGCAGGAAATTGCGTATATTATATTAGTCATGTAAGTATGTAGGTATTAGTAACTTTATGACAAATTATATTTTTACGAGTTTTATAAGGTTGTGATGAGTGTTTCTGATTAGTTGTAATTTATGTTTCCTTATAAATTAGGTGGGGTCCTGTACCTAAATATGTGTTATTTCAAAATACTTCTGTAAGAAGCATTATGTGATAAGCGTTATCTAACTTGTACAAACCTTAAGCACCTTTTACTAAAGTTTTTTTTTTTACAAGAAATGGTTTTGCCATTGTCCGTAATTCGCCTGAAGTTTACTAAAGTTTTGTTGCCATAAAATCAGAAATACTATTAAAACGTATAACAGGGTTTTTCAGTCACTTCCTACTTAAAAATTAACCAATTTCATCAAAGTCTAACATCGAATAGACACAATTAGTCAAAGCTCGCTTTCAACATCAAACGAGACACCTATCCATTTACAAAATCATAAAACCAAAATAAAAATGTGGCTATATATTAGGCCACAGTATCATAAACCTCTCTCGGTTGTCAGTCAGTATTTTATCTTTCCAAATGAGATTTCAAAAGCATAACTCCGTAACTCCGACTTGGTTTACTGTGCACTGTGCGACATAAATTGTACTAATACATGGTGCCACTGGTTACGTCTATATAGATACTGAAAAACTACGTTTGAAAAAGAAGTGTGATTTTTAACATAAAGCAACTACTGAATTTTAAGCTACATACGTGCCCGAAACTGTAATTAGTTACGACCGACGTTCATTGGTACTTTTTATTCTTGATTAACGTAGGTACAGTGTTGAGTACTTGCGTACAACAAGCTGTTCTTTATACGTCTAAAAACGAATTTATTTATGTAATTATTCATCTGCATTGTTGTTTTGATTATGTGCGTTTAAAATATTGAGATTTTCAATACCATCACACTCAAGTTAGAATTTAACAAAAACAAATGTAGAATCTGTGGAGTGATGATCTTTTCGTACAAGTAACGAATTAGAACCAGCGGTGCGTATCTACAATTTGTTACAAGTCAACGTTTTTCATGTTAATTTATATTTTAGTCCACATTTAGGCAGATTTACTTGTTATTTATAGCAGGTTTATTATGATAAGTAAGTAACCTGGGTAATAATAAATACTTAAGTATATCATAATGCTTGAAAGCACTTAGACGTAAAATATGTACGTATTTGTTAATGTTCGTAATATGTAAAAAAAATGGTTTTGCACGCAATAATAAGCAATCATTCCATTTGATCGTTTTGTGTAAGTTTGTAGGTACCTACCGTTTTAAAATATATATAAAATCTTCTTCTCTTGTTGGGTCGAGTTTTTTTAATAGTCCAACAATGCATTTGAAATCATTATACAGGCCCCTGAAGTGGTTTGAAAACTCTCGACACCAGAGTTACTCTCCTACAAATATGTTAGGTTTGTATGATATACACATATTTTATGTTAATAATACAATAAATATGGCTATACGCTAATAACATTCCACCGAAAAATTCCACAGCCCATTCAATTCAATTAACATAATATCTAACAAGCTATATCAAAACTTTTACGACCTCTACTGCTTTATCGAAGTAAATAACTATATAAATAACCGTGTACATAAATAACCGCGATTCGATCCATCAGATCAATCAGACGTCAAAGCTCCGCCTTCGGTCGTAAAACTTAGAAAAAAACGTCTCAAAAGTTATAAAGTTCTACAAACCGACATATTAGACGATATATTGCTTCTAGTGGTAGTAAAATGAAGGGACTTATTCTGGAGGTGTGCGCTGTGTGAGGTCAGTTCATCACGAGATGATGATTTATACTTAGTATGTATATTTTTGATTGTATTGTTTGCAGTTTTAGGTATTAATATGATGATATTAGAAAACTACTCCCTAAAAACTATCATTTCTAATTGACTGTAAAGAAACCCAAATAATCCCAAAATATTTTTTATAAAGTAACAATTACCATAATAATATTTATTACATTGTTTTCTTTTCCGTATCAAAACAAGATTTGCTTTAGTTCATTTATTCATTACCATTTTATTCCATTATTTTGAGTTGTTCTCATTAAATATCGACACCTATCAACTTGTATCATACCGTAACCTACTAGAATAGTCCCAGAATAGTCAAATAACTAATTTAACTTTATATCCCTGGGCAGGTGATGTGGTGAGACCGTCATAGAAGCCTGTCTGTGAGCACAATTTATTACTTACTAAATTATCACAACTTATATCGGGATAGTCACATGGTCAGTTTAAGGATATAGTTTTTGGTAAGCTATTTTACAGATTGATAAGCAGGTATATACATAGACATACAATGGGTACGCTCGCATTGAGTAGCTAGACTCTGTTCGCAATTGTGTTAACATAACAGAAAAAAACTAGCATTTGTTTGTCATAATCATCGGGTTTCTAAGTACTTATTTTTGACAATTAGATAAATTACGTCTATGTGATTTGTTTAACATTATTTTGCTGACCAATCCATAGTTACTCCTTACTTTATCATTTCAACTTATGTCCGAGCATAATAAGTTTGTTCAAGGTAAGTTCAATTTATTGTTTATGGGCATGGTCAGTCCGTCCAGGATGTAATGTGTATGACACGGATCCCTGATTTATTAGTTATTTGGTATGTAGAAGAAGTCAAATGGTGGTCCTATTCGATACAAAAAAGTTACATCTTGGACCATAGAGCGTCACACGTGCAGATGTCTCTTTAAATGATCAATGAATGATGGGCGTAATATATATATATATATTATAAAAAAAGAAATAAACAACGAAAACACAATTTTTCATTATTCCATGACAGTTACATCATTAGCTAGTAAGTCGGAAAACGGTTTTTTGTGTTTATTAACATTTAAAAATAAAAATAAAATATTTGTTTTGCGCTTGTTTCGTTCCCTACACATTTAAAAAAAATCTAACAACAAAAACAACAGTCCAAACACTTCTTTCAATCAATTGTCTACAACATCGACCCTTTCTCTTTATATCCTCACAATCAATTAAACTTTACAACCCGCTGATAGATCTCATTGGTCAATAGAAAATCGTTTTATAAAATTTTATCTCCTCAGTAATCGATCGTTTAAGGGCCATATACTCAGTTATAGTTGCATATACACAACTATAGTTAGAAGGGCCTATCAACCATCAACACTTTAACCAATAACATGCTTGTAACTGTTTTGTTTCTATCACGAAATCAACTTAATTTCTTGAGTTTGTTGATAGGAATGGTTTAAAGGCTTATTTTTTATTAATTTACTAAAAAGGGCTTATTTGATATGGTATAAAAATTAAGACTGAATCGTATGGTATCATTGTATGTCATTTTAAAATAAGTGTTTAAAATGAAAATATTGACTTTAAGATTAACTGCAATAAGCACTAATAGCCATGCAGAATATTTATAGTATGTGCTTCTTATAAGTAGGTAACTAGCTGTGCCTGCGACTTCGTCCGCGTGGTGGTATTTTGGGCATTAATTCCTTGAACTTTGAACCGTTTTCGCAGCGCACGTAACGGGAGCACTCAAAGATGAATAATTTTCCCCGTTTTTTTCACATTATCCATTGTTTCTTCGCTCCTATTAGTTGTAGCGTGATGTTATTATAACCTAAAGCCTTCCTCGATAAATGGTCTATTCAACACAAAAATAATGTTTCAAATCGCACCAGTAGTTCTTGAGATTAGCGCGTTCAAACAAACAAAAAAACCCTTCAGCTTTATAATATTAGTATAGATTGCATTCACACAATTCACATTTAATATTATGTTATATATGTAATTTACTCAAATTTTAAATCAAGACCTATATCATTCATACCAATATATACTGTCATAAAATATCTTTCCTAAACACATCCCTAAAAACCCTAAAAAATCTCATACTTTTAAATTGAAAGTCGTAACTTACTTAGTTGACGGGATTAAAATCATTTTCCATCGAATTTGGACCCCGGGCATAAATACAGCGCGTCATATCGTAACAAATTAGAGGTGGAATGGACCAATCAAAGTAATTCATGTTTATATCAAATACTATCTTCAAGAAACTGGACGGGCCGACTGTTCCAGACTAAACAGTTACACAGCTTTTAAAGTAATAACTGCTACACGCTACGTTTTATAAAATTTATATGTCAAATTGGTAAATTTGATTGGTTTTGGATTCGTTATTTTATTAGTGATTGATTCATACTTTTAAAATAAATAATTCCGTTACTAATACGAAAATAATAATATGTAATTGCATAGTTAATCTATTTTATTAAATAACAGATAACTTTGATAACTACGGTATTCAATCAGTCATGTTGATTTCCAGAAACTAAATAACTTTCAAGATTTGTACGGTTGGATGGATTTGGAATATTTTTTTATTCAAATGTATTTTATGCAAGTCGTTACTTATAGCGGCAGCGGAATATTATAGTATTAACGTCAAAATCTCTCAAAAAACCCCGCTACAAGAAACAGTATGTTTCTCTCCTAAGGCACCAAACGACACCGCAGGTAGCATAGGTCTAATAATTACGGGGAACCACTTTGATTGCTTTGAAAATCACCTAGGAGTAATAAGTACAAGCACCACGCAAAATGACCTTAGTCTTGGAACCAGCACCCCAGAGGAGAATACCAGATGAGTCCGGATACAGACTTGCCCGCCCCAGGCCACACCAAACAACAAAAACAGGTAGTAAATAAAAACATAAACATTGCCACATGGAATGTTAGAGGCGCCGCAACGTTGACTAAAAAACGAGAGATTGACGAGTTTCTAGACGGAAAATCTATCCATATTGCCTGCCTACAGGAAACTCACTTAAAATCCGGGACCTACGAATCTAGTCACTATACGTGGCACCTAAGCGGAAACAACAACAGAAGAGGCCAAGCTATTCTCATAAGAAAAAGCAGCGGCCTAAGGCTGAACTGGACTAAAGCAAACACAAACAATATGGTTGCTTCAATAGATACAAGCAGTGGAGCCTCTCTATTCATTACTACAACGAACAGGTCCAATTCAACGTCACCAGCAGCAAACGACGCGACTCGGCTACTACAACTGACCAAGAACAAACCAAGAAACTCAATAACAATCATACTAGGTGACTTCAACGCCCACATAGTACTCACAGATACACATGAACTCCGCGATAAAAATCAAAGAGGCAAAAATCTCCCACACCAAACAAGTAACGAAACGGGAAAATCTCCGATTGGACACATCATTCGGCCGGCGCAGCTGTAAACTGACTTGGACGTTGGGAAACAAAACATCGCAAATATACCATATAATGACAGATGCCAAAAACAACCAGATTTTTAATTACATCAAAGGTGAAAAAACAATCCTATCTGACCATAGAATCATATGGGGAAACCTGAAGCCCCTCACCACAGAATAAATAATACAACAGAAACCTATCTCCCTGTTCCGAACACGCAGCGAGCGGAGGGCACAGTAAAGTACGATCGACAGTCGTGGGTCAAACGGCACAACACTCCCCAAAGTATGAAAAATTTGTTTTTATTGTATCAATAGGTATATCTAGCTACTTAAATAAGCAATTTATAGTTGAATTCGAGAAAAACAGGATTAATTTAGTAAACATTTTAGAAAAAAAAAAAATGTTAATACATACTTTGTTATAATAACACATAAAAAATAATTACTGATAAAGTATTAATTTATGGAAATTTAATTCACTGATGATTAAGTATAAACACTAAAAATAATACAATTTTATTATTGTACTAAATCTACATTCCTAATGGCAACCATGATAACTTTGAGAGACTCGAACTGTATGCAGTGAAATATGAACCGTAAATCGAAACGTTAAATATCAATTTGGCTTGCGCGTAGGTTACGAACGTACGCTGCGCTGCGAACGTATTTTGATAGCGTGGCGCGTTTTTGTTCAAAGTTAGGTCGCCCTGCCCTCACGTGAAACTCCAATAGGGACTCTACGAGACCTCCAATAAGACTAACCAGGGCCAACGTTGCGAACGAGTTTGACTACAAAACCCTAAACTACGAGATGCTTCAAAGTAACACCACTCGAAAAAAAAAAAAAAAAAAACCAAGAAACTTTATTAGAGGAAACCAAAAAGAGCAGGAACGGCGAAAACCGAAAAGACCCGCTATCGTAGGAAGTGATAACAAACGTCATGAAGATGGCGGCCAATAAGACTATCAAACATGAAAGAAGGTACTCTAAGGCTAGAGAAGAGGCAATTACAAACCTACAGAAGGCGAAGTTCCATTATAAGCATCACCCTCAAGATATAGAGGCTAGAAATACACTTAAAGAGTGCCGGCGCCGTTTGCAAGAGATCGAAACAACGGAAGATCTTAAAGTTGGTAGACCTAACTATACGTGGAAGGATTCTTTATCTCATGATATGGACCCCAGGAAAACATCTGACTGGCAGGACATGGCGAAAAACAAAGGAGACTTTATAAGAGCTGCCAGGGAGATCTATAAGATGGCAGAAACCGACAGCGAATCTGATGAGGAAACAGAAAGACATACCAACAGGCAGGCACCAACCATACCCCAGGAAAGGCCGTCAGATGACACAAGAACAATCCCTTAGCGACATAGGATCTATTCGACCCACATTTAAGATCCACCTACTACACCCGACGTGGTTATGATTACACACAATAGGACCAACATTACACAGCGAACGTATTAAGATAGTGCTTGCAAAGCCAAACACTAACAAACCCCAAGATGGGTCTACTCAATAATCAACGAATACCATTTTTTACTAACGCTTATCCCTATCCCTAATAACAACCTTCTCCAAATCGGCGTCTGGCTGCATAGCCGGTCGAATACCATCCCGGAGCGTTAGCACAAAACCACGCTCCACAACCTCGTGCCCCCCGGTATGCCGGTTTGACCGGAGCAGGCTTGTCCTGGCTGGGTGCGGTACCTATGTTCATGTTCATGTTCAATGTATTTTATGCAAGTCGTTATGTTAGGTACTGTCTTCTATAGCCAGCCAGAGACAAGGCTTCTGATAGGAATATAAATTTAAAATATTACGACGACATTAACATTTGTATAAACATGTCGGTGAGGCGGCGACTCACTGCTGATTGTATTGTTAGCTCAATTCATGAAGTAAGTGTTTATTTTTTACCTAGAACCGATTGGCACTTGACCAAAATTTGCATGAGGTATAGATTTTGATCTAAAATGGAATGTAATTTTCAAATAAGAGTTGTAGACTCCGGTTTTTGAAACTTTATTTTATTTTATGTACTTGATAAGGAGTTGAGAAAGTTTTTCAATTTATAAACCTCTGCCCGGTAAACGCAACCTGTATATCTTCATGTAATGTAAGAGCTATAGTTGTCCTTCCCAGCGTGACGCGCCATCTAGCGGAATTATTGTAGCACTCGTGTAAGGCTTCATTTACATGTGATATGTGAGTTAGTATATATGTTTGATGGTCTTTTGAGAACTTTAAAAGTATAATTACCTCAATCTTAGTGATATAGCAACAAGTCACACGGCAAAATATGTGATTCATAGCATTGTGGTCAAATCTGGCACAAAGTCATTTTTAAAAATTTGAATGTAATTTATTACAATTTGCTTTTATTACCCAGCATAGGTTCTCACTTAACCACAGCATGTTTGATTGAAATCATATTGTCTAATTTTTTTAATCAGGTATTCTGTTCTAGTAGGCTTGCAATTTGAAGTTTTCTATACTATACATTAAAATAAAACGCACAAAAAAATGCAACACATTGAGCATGTTACCCAAGGACTAATTATACCTGGACGGGCAAGTGCGAGTGTCCTCGGACGCATCGCGGCTGGACACGAAACAAAGCCGTCTCGTGCTTTACTCGAGATGCGCGCGATACCATTGAGATGTGCGGTGGCGTGTGACTCAGCACTAGGGTTGTTGACGAGTACTTTTTTTATAAAAATAATTGCCTTAAAGTAATATAAATTAACTGTGCTAGTAACTTAGAATGCATTAGGCTAATCTATGGATATAATACAAACAAACGAATTATCTCTCAAAGCTTTTGTTCACACTGGCTACACAAATTAATGTTTTTCGAGTGGTATTGATACTATGTATATACTACACGGTTTTTTTTGTACCTTCAAAGTCTACCTGCTAAGCAACTTTGTTCGATAAAGAGGCGTGTGTCCACTTTATATTCTGCAATAAAATAAATAGTTCATTCATTTGCTGTCACAATCTTTTCACTAATCGAAGTACATAATTGAAAATTATTGAAAATAGACTTTAGGCTGTAATTGTGGAAATTAATGAAGCAAGATAGCTAGAAGCTATATTGCATGAACAGCATCTTAAACGACAACCCTAGGTCCCTGCGTCCACCGTCCACCGTCCACGTTGGAGCGCAGATAGCGCACGGACCGCGTCCACAAATCGCCGACCAACAGGTAGCTCGCGGCACGCATTGTTCCCCGAACTACGACAATATCCACCGATTGATATACGATCCGACCCGCAACACTAAAATGCACCGAGAGGATTACAATGGTGAAAACATGGTGGAATCAATGTTGTTCACGTCGTCATTAAGTTTGAAAAGAAACAAGAGTTAGAATGACTTCGATTTTGATAGCTGCCATCTCGTGAAAGAAAATTGTAGTAATGGAAGAGATTTTTGTGAAATAAATATAATATGTTTATTGCTTTTGCTGCTGCAATCATTTGGTACAAATTGTACCAAATTAATAAAAGACTAGTATATTAATATATAATTACTTACACTAATATGTAAACAAATCTCAAACAATTTTACAGATTCTCCAATGTCTCAACGGCAATGTTGTGTATTTGGTAGTAACCGCCCAGCTTTCCGTTTTAACCTTTGAATATCTAATAGGGTCCGATTTAGAATAATTTATGTGAAAGGCGGGAGACAAAAACAGAACATTATGGTGCCGGCAGCGGGGCTCAGCCCCTTGTACCCCGAGTACCGGGCCATATCGATGTATTCGAAGGAAGTAATACCAAGGATATCTTTCAATAAAAAGATAATCATTGATCAAAATCAATTAAGTATTCAACAAAAAATAGTGAACTAAAATATAACAACTACCTACCTACATATCTTTAATTATGATAAAATTTAAAAAAAATACCGCCGATAGTTAAAAAAACATCTTGATTTTACTTTGTTGATTTACCAGTAAACCTATATTTAACAAATACAAACAAAAGCAAGTTTTTATGCTACATCCACAAAAAATATAAACCAAAAAATTATTTTTTCCATGACAGCTAGAAACCTGATACATTGAGATTCGAACCTACCTCCTCTGGCACGTCCGACCAACAACAACTAAGCACCTTTCTAAGATGAAATAGTTACCTTATTCTCTAGCAGCTGGACAAGGAATCATAAACTAGCATTGAAGATCGAAAACAGTCATTAATAAGGAACTAACAAGCGGCGAGAAGGCGACGGCCGATATATCGGACCGAGTTGTTATTTAGATCCGCCACTGCGACGAAAGATGGCGCTGTTCTTAATCTGATGCACGAACCAAGCTACAGGTAGCTATCGTATTTGTTGGCTTTATGATTGTAACACTGGGATACGAGGATTGTAAATAAATAAAAAAACATATATATTTAATAACTATTTTACTAGCCATTGGAATGAAAAGAACCTATCTATGTATCATACAACAGATTCAAATCTATCTCCATGCCAAATTTCATTTAAATCGGTAAACGGTTTCAAATATATAATTATTATCATCGAAACCTGAAATAAATAAAAAACCTCATCGCGAAAGACTCACTCTGTAGCTCAAAATTACAAAGCCTTGAGCACTAATAAATGAACTATAATTTGTCGGTCTTCAAGTCGAGAGTAAACCGGTTTCTTCTAGGCAAGCGCGCTAGATCGTAGATTACAACGTTGCTTAACATCAGGCAAGTTGTAGTCAAGCGTGAGTCTATCTAATGTAAAAAAAAAAAAAAAAAAAAAACCTCTAAAACACATTACAAATCATGCATTTGACATAGTAGTGCATGTAATATATCGGGTTAGACGGGGTCGTGATGAATGTCTTGAAAAAGTTTTAGATTTATTTTCTTAAAAGAACACAGAATATTCTACACCTTCACATGCGACTCTTTAAACCAACGTTAAGCAAACCTTTATTTCAATAGAATAAACATTTAAAATGGGTCCAATTGCATCCGATATGAAAGCCGTAATCTTTAGTAAATTAATAACAAACCGAGGGCCTATTTCTGTCTTGTTTATTTGCAAGTCTATCTAGTCCACATCTTCAAACGGGTCTCATTGTCAAAGTAAAATACTATTTTCATACAATGGCGTTCTGGGACCATTACTGAGTAGGAAGTTTGTTCTAGCCTTAATTAGTGCACATTACTGGTACAACTTAAGGCCGTGATGTCTGACTTCAATCTTGTAAAAGAGGCGCTTTCTTATTGGAAGCGTCTCGAATATAATCTATTTTTCATGAGTACATAAAGTTGTTTCTATAATATCGAATGATATCGGAGAATCAACCGCTGTATTGATAAAGGTCAAAAAGCGTAAAAACGTAAAAACTACCATCATTTTCTAACTTGTTTCAGGAGCCTCGATATTGTTACTTTGTAGTCATATTTCCAGCTAAAATAATTGAGTAGGTACATACTCACTATTTTAACCAAAATTGAGATCAAATTTGGATTTTAATTTTCTGACAAATTCTTTTTAAGTCTCGATTTCAGGACTCAGATTTTAACCTACCCTTTAACAAATCAAGGCCCACAAGTGCACCTACGCTCACTTTCGTCGGCGGAATCATGTCTTATATTTAATTAGAAGCTAATGAATGCCATCTGAGGCTGTGCTAATTAACGCGACAGTGTGCGTCGGGTCTTATTACGGGACAAGTCTGTAGCGGGCCTTATTTCACTAATGTGACGCACGGGGCCCGTACGTGCAGGTGATGTCTTCAGATTTTTGTAAGGAATTTCAGTATGTAATTTAGGTACGTTTAGTTAGTTTTTTTTAGTAATTAGTAGGTAAGTAATATATGTATATATGACAAAGATATAGTGAATTTCAGATTAGACAAGCTGATGTTATTAACTATCTATCAGATTCCTTTCCGTGATATTTGTTCCTCTCAGTCGTTATTTTGGTAAAATTTATTAACTGAGACAGTTTAACCAGTTTTTTTTTTCCAAATAAGTTCGATAAGAAAGATTCGGAGCTGTTTCTAGCAAGCGATAACATAACTTAGTCAGATTGCTATTTTTCCTCATCAAATAAAATCATCTAGGCTCAAATACTAGTTTGATGTATACTTCATGTCCAACCATCTTGAATCCTAGTTGGAACCGGTTCGATCCAGTTCGATCCGGATCAGTCGGCGGGCATGATTGATGGCTGCTTGATAAATACCTTGCGTTTGTGCGCTCAGCGAGAAATTGCATCCTTACCTGCGGAGGATAAAATGCATTATTATTCACTTGTGTGCAAAATGAGAGGAAGGAAAATTATGAAGTTATTGTCTAAGTTATGATGATATTTAATGTAACTGATTGAATAGGGGATTAAGCTAAATTAAAGCATTTTTAAATTAAATAAATTTTGATCGAGAAAATCTGCATATTTGTCATCAAGAATTTAAACCCAAATTAGATTTATACATAGTACCTACGCATGTCTCATAAAATTAATGCTAAACTTACAATGTTTCGAAACATTTTTTCGACTGGACTGAATTACTACATTCACAAAGAGAAAATACTAACACTTTCCTTCCACTATTTTCCAACTAAACCTAACGTTTTCGTGCCGTTTCTAACCCTCCAATAATTACCTCGGAATGAATAAGTAAGGCTGTCACGGCGCGTGACAAGCCTCCCGTCACGCGTCGCGATCGACGTGACGCGTGTCACATCGACGTGACGCCCGTCACACCGACGTGACACCTGGTGTTGCCAGTTGTACGCGTTTATGCGTACATCTACGTATTGTATCCTTTACTTAGAAAACTGTAGTTCTAAAATCTAAGCTACTAGCAGCTTTGAACAGGCTATGTAATAATTCCCGTCTTTTACTAATTAAAAGTTACAAACTTATATCATTGCGTGAAAAAAAAAATATATCATTTCCAAGACTTCCATATGTGACTACAAAGTGTAGTTAGAAAATTATGGTCGTAGCCATATGTCATGTTAGTACAAAATCTACAAATTTTATTTTACTGGAAGATTTCACTGGCAGACACAATAATTCTTTAATTTTGTAAATAAACTATTCAATAAAAATCAAAACAATTAAAAAAATAATAGATAAATTGTAAAAGATAATTAGTAGAATAGATAAGTATCCCATCTACGCCTTTTCGTCACCCTCACCTGGCAACACTAGTGTCGGCTGTCACATCGCCAGGACGCGGCGTGACACTCGCTGTACGGCGCTTAGAAAATATTTTATTCATATAGAAATGTAGCTCTAGGAATTTGATGGCTGGTTTATTTCATACACCGTTGCTACTACACATTAATTTGTAAAGTTTCGTTTGAAACTTTTAATCTATATATTTCCTTACTTTTGAGACTTATTATACATTAAACGATTCAAAAACTACCTACTACTGACTATTTATTTTATAGGGCCTTGGAATCCTGAAGGTAGGTAAGTCACACACGATACAAGGAAAACCTAGTGTTAGCATCGGGAACATAGTTTTGAGATCGTTTGTTAAAAAATAAACAACAACATTTCGTTACAAATATTGAGTACCAGATTTGAGATTTTTTGGGGCCCAATAAGCACATTAATAAATAAATAAATATTCCGGGACATTACACACAGCGTCATCTAGCCCTACACTATGCAAACGCTTGTGTTGTGGGTACTAGATAACGGACATAATACACTTTTTTTATAAACACATACATACTTTTTATACATAGAAACGTAATCACATTACATGTGTGGGTTTAGCACTTGACAAAATAGCTCACACATTACAGGTGTTTCTGTTCAAACACATATGTATGTATAAAAAACTAAAATGTTTCAAAGCTTATGTGAAGAGAACTCCACAAACACAAGAGCTCAGCTCAAAGTCTTAGCGTGGCACATTCTTGCATTAAACATCCACATCCAGTAGCCGGAGTATTATGTATTCTGCGGAAAGGCGTCACATTTCCATCGTAATGACTTATCCATGGTAATGGCATCTCCATGGTAATCACTGCAATATCTGACGCCGAGTGCTGAGCTGCTGTAATGTTAGCAATGTATGCGAAATTTTCACTGACGGTTTGAGGGTGATATATTTCTAATAAATATTTTTGTTACGTAGTAGGTACATTGTTATGTATTACTAGTGCCGGCTTCAGGCGATAAGTACTCCCGTTATTTTGGAATAAAAAGCAGACAATAATCATTCAATATTCTAGTCTTATCTCCATGCGAAATTTCGTCCAAATCGGTTCAAACACACGCACACAAAAATCTTAGCAAGGAAGTGATAAAAGAATGAACAATTTAAAGCTATTGCATTTGCGAACAGGTAATTGGTTTTGGTGTTGTATTTTCAAATTCAAATTGACACAATACATGTACAAAACCCAACATTATAACCTCCGCTGCATACAGCCACTTATTTCCCTACATTAAGTTCAGCTACCAGACTTTAAACTCCACCCATCGACTATGAAAACAGAAGCATAAAATCAAATAACCTTAGTAACGTTAAGAAAAATAACACATAGCCACTATTTCTTCCCAGTTTATGCCTTCAGAGGTTCGAGTTAAAATTGCCAAGTCTAATAAAGATTCCAGTTAAGTTCAAATGCGAGTACAAGATACTGCATTCGGTATCCAATTGGATGTTCATGACACTCATATAAAGTCTATCAGATAGATAGAGGAACTGTAGCCATTATGTGACGGGCGACTGCGGTTGTTAAGAAACTGTTATTATGTATGGGACGGGTTGAAATTATTGATTGGAAAGAGGTATCTATACATATATCGGTATTATAATCTAGGTATATTTGATTGGACCCAGAGTGAATAAGTTTTTTTTCTGAGCAAGCGTAAATCTAGAATACAGCCTGTCATTGAGCCTGTTTATATATTCCATAATTTAAATCAAATTTTATTTAATCCGTAAATACACTTACAAATTTCAGTAGCTGAAACTAACCTAGCAATAACTTCCAGAACAAAACCTAGAACCTACCTATATCTATATACCAAAACTTTGAAAAGAAAATCTCCGAAGAATCCCCGTCCAGTTTAAACAAAGACTGACAAGGAGCGACATAAACCTCAAAATAAGTGAGCCAACTTCAAAACGGGAAAGCAGAGTCCACATAAACGTGTATAAGTTAGTACCTCCCCCCACCCCGGTTTATCTTTATTATTAGTCTGCCGGGCGAAATTATGACGACTGCAAAACGTCTTTTCGTCCGTCCCTTTCGTTCTTGGAGCTGTGTGTTTAGCTGTCTCTCTCAGTCAAGGTACATGCAGCTTGCAGTGATTCCGCTGACGACCGCCAGGGGACACCCGCGATGTTTATAAGACCTTGGAGCAGTAAGTTTCGTATTTAGTTCGGTCTTATCTCGGGCTTTATTCGTCCTGAAGGGGTGAGCGAGGGTTGAATTAAAAAATAATTCGACGCTGATAATTTTTTCGGTGGAACGTTTGTGAAGTGTTGGGAGGACGACAATCAGGTGGTGTTTGATAAGAAAATTATTCAACTATGTTTTATTTACTCGCGAAAATTGATTTGAATATTTTTATTACAATGATACATCCTCAAGAAAATTTTTATGTTCCTTAACTACATATTTATTGTACTCGGATGAAATCTCTAACCCATTAGCGCGCTGAAATAATTCGTACCTATATAAAAAGTTTCTAATGACAAAAGAGTTTAAACATTAAAATTCTTGATATTAGTGTTTGCGCAAATTTGCGAATTTAAAATTCCTTCTAAAATAAAGCTCCCTGCACACTACCGACTGGAGTCGCGCATCGAGTCGTTCAATCAAGACAACTAGTCGTTTTATCAGTCGCAGAATGGGCCGACTAGAGTAATGAGCTACTTATGACGAGATATGAGCTATCGGATGCAGTAACCACTTTCTAAAGGTAAAGGTTGGACGAAGAAAGTTGTAGATGTGAGGTGATTACAAGGATCATGAAGGTAATTAATCAATTGAACAATATTTTATGATACTCATGAAAAGAAACTTAGTTTAACGCATAACGTTACCAGATCATCGTAAGTAATCATTACATACATAAAAAGATAACGCAGTTGCTGCAAATAAAAAAAAACAATGATCTAATTAGTTTTATTGGAAACCATGTAAAAAAAACCACTGAGTATTTGTAAAGTTTTGAATATTTCTGAACCATATTTTTAAATCAAGTTAATTCTTCTAGGCCTCTGTGAGACTAAAACTTAGTAATTTGTTCATTAATTTTGCTAGCAATATGAATAGTGTTGCAGTAACGTAATCTCAACAGCATGATAGTGTAGGTCGTGGTATCAAGGAGCGTTCACACCGCGCCCTGCCAGTGACAAAAGACGTTTGCGGAACGAGACACAGGCGGGGAGCGAGTTGGTGATTGTGAACTGTTTTCTTAGTTTTTTTCTACAGCAATTTGCGTGTTGAACGGTCTGTTGTGGAAAATGTGAAGATGTTGTTATATTAAACTTGTCAAGGGAATCGTGCTAATAGATAGTAAATTACTTTTAAACATATTGAATTTTGACTTGAAAATCAGATATTATATAAAGTTACAGTTAACATTCAAAGTTCTATGTTTAATTCAAATTGATTAAACTTTTATTTATCTTATTAATATATCTGTCACAAGTTTATAATTACTTTTAATTATAAGCCCAATTGATGTTTTGTACGTTACAGAGCAATATTTATAGCATACCGAAACAATACGAATACGTAAGCCCGCTCTCGTCTATCCCTTCCTCCGCCGTCCAAGTCGGAGACAATTGGCACGTCACCGGCAGAGGTCGCTGCGGCAGTAACCACAAATCACCGCTACCGTCCGCCGCGCGCCGCCGCGCCGTCCGCAGCGGCCGACAAATAGTGGGTAGTGTGCGGACGCTCTTAAAACAAGGCCGGCTCTTGGACGTGATGGAAGATTTCACTTGTAAATAATTAAAAAATAACATATATTTTGGCTAAAAACATACATAAACCACTAGATTTAAACAGGAGTTAATTTCTGGATTTTATAGATTATAGATATCATTTTTTGAAAAAAAAAGAAAATTCTTACAGTGTCCATTACATTTTGGAGCTTTGATGTTTCAAATAGACATACAGCTCCATGGACTGATATAAACACTAAATTTATGACAATCCTCTTTTTAGCTCCAAATGATTTTCAGCCACTAAGCATACCACACTTTACACAATAATTTTCACTGTCGTGCTATATTTCGACTACACGTCATTCCTCTCACACCAGCTCTATTCGCCTCTAGTCAGTCGCATGTATTCTATTGACAAAGTCAGTCATTGTGTTGGGTCCGAGACAAAAGCGGCGGCGAGAGTTTTTATATCCGGACGGCGCCTGTCCTGCCCGCGCTTATCCACGTCTCGCTGTATTCAATGGCGTGAAAGTGTGCTGTCATGAAATAGTATTATGCTCGTCTCACTGTATTGGCTATGAATGTATGGAATATATCAGATTCAGATTCAGATGTCATTTATTCGCATGTAAAATGGGTACAGTAGATCTTAATTAATATAAAGTTTCACCATTACAACCTTACATAAGGTACGCAAATATAATATTTTTTCTTAAATTCATATAGAAGGTACTTGATTAAAATTCATTAAATATACTAATTTTACTTATAATTTTATTATTTTTCGTGGTAAACATGAAATCTACAAGCTGTTTTGTCCAGGAACTCCTTTACTGTTTAAAAACTCTCACTGATCAACCACTTTTTCAACTCCGAGTAAAATTTGCGGTTGGGTAATTCTAGTAAATGATTAGGAATGGAATTGTAAATGAGAGGCGCCATGTAAATGCAGTTTTTTCGAAACAACTCTAACGAAGGCACCGGCATTTTAAGTTGCTCCTGAGTGACAAAACGATTGCTCAGGCTAGAATAGACAGGGAACAGAGATGAATTAGTCCGCACGAATTTAGCAATTTCAAGAATGTATATACACGGAACAGTTAAGAGACAACGAGACTTGAAAATAGGTTGGCAAGACTCAGCCCATTTCATTAGGAACATGGCCCTGACACATTTTTTCTGTGCTATAAAAACCTTTTTCACAGCGCTTGCATTCCCCCATGCTATGATACCGTACCGAATCACTGATACCACATAGGCGTGATATACGGATAGGACAGTATTTATAGGAGCACACCGTCGCAACCTCCTAAGTGCAAAAGAAAAACTGTGCAACCTATTCGTTAACATATCGATATGATTCTCCCACCTTAAGTGGGCATCAATATTAATCCCTAAAAATTTTGTATAATCTACTTGTTCTAAAACGTGATCTCCATATTTTACGGTAATGTTATTTTTTGTACTCTGTAATGTCTGAAAATTAATAAGTTTAGTTTTGTTAAGATTTATTTTAAGTTTATTTATATCTAGCCAATGAATAATTTTTGAGAGGAAATTTTCAGTATCATTGATTAAATTTGGAATATTCTTACATTTTAGTATTATTGTAGTGTCATCTGCAAAAAGAATACTACTGTGTTCTATGCCGTTCGGGAGGTCGTTCACATAGATTAGGAATAGCAACGGTCCCAATATACTCCCCTGAGGGACACCATTGCAGATAACTCGTTCATTTGAGTCACAATCACTAACACAATTCGAGACTTTATCATATTGAGTGATGCGAGTTATCTGTTTTCGATCTTTCAGGTATGATTTGAACCATTCATGAGCCGGGCCTCTGACACCATATTTGTCTAGTTTTTTTAACAAAATCTCATGGTTTACGAAATCAAAGGCTTTGCTGAGATCTAAAAATAAACCACAGGTTTTTTTTTTATTATTAATATTATTTAGCACCAAGTCAAGTAGATTATAGATAGCGAGAGTTGTTGATCTACCTTTTCTAAACCCGTATTGTTGCTTGGCCAAAAGCCCATAGCTCTCTAGGTAAGAAAGAAGTCTTGTATAAACTATCCGCTCAAAGATTTTTGACAGAACTGGAACTAAAGATATGGGACGATAATTATCTTTTTCTGTTTTTGCCCCCTTTTTGAATAAAGGTTTTACAATTGAAATTTTTAATTTATCAGGCATACATCCCTGCTCTAATGAGAGGTTAATAATATAAGCAATCGGTTCGTTAATAAATTGACAAATATCCGGCAAGGTGATTACCTATCAGGCAACAGAAGACGTATCGTCGTAATGAGACCTCCTAATTAGCCGCTTCCATTGCTGCTCGCCTGACATACGCATTAACTTGTCAACGAAGATTACAAGCAACGGATACTGAATATACGAAACCTCAGTATGTTATGATGGTCGGTGTCTAAGTTGAGACATCCTACTTAGCACGTAGACATAGACTGTAATATTGCTGATCGTAAGTAGCCTATATCTTTGTAGGACCCTCAACAATATAAAATAGCAAAAATCACGGCAACTTATAATTAACTTGTGTGCTGGGGGGTGAAAGAGTAACAAACAGAGTAAACAGCAACAATCATGTGAATTTAAACGTAATAAAAACGAGTTATAAGAGTCCTACCCGAATATGACTACTTGTAAAAAACATCGGTGAAAAGCGTCGTTTTAATTGTTGTCATGAATGAAAAGATGAAACAGTTTTCAGTCAGAACTTAATTTAATGAGAAAATTATGTCTTTTTTTAATGAGAATTCAGTAATAACATGCAACTTAGAGAACACAGATTCTAACTAGATCATCTATGATAAGGACACCTAAGCACCATATCACTAACTAATAATACAATAACTAGGCAAGTATCTATCTTGAAGCAATCTTCTCCTGTCAGCGAGCAATCGACATCTCCAGCTACATTCGATTGAATTATACGATGCAATTATTGTATGATCAGCGACTGATTTATGTGACAGATATGATATTACCTGCCACGCGCTATTTATTGGTTGATTACGTGTCTTATTAGACTTTCACAGAGGAAATGGAGCCAGTTTTCCTGATGAAGGTAACTGGTTGGAAGCTCTGAAATTGGGTTAGGCGATTCTCTAGTGTGAGGTTGCTATTTGATTACGTTTAGATGTCTAGTTTTTGTGAGATAAGTTTAAATTAATGCTAATCTTTTTCTTTTATTAAGTACCCGTATTTCTGATCAAAAATAAAATTAAATCGAAACACAATTCATCGTCCTTGATTTAGTTTGAAGTTTCAAGTACTAAGCTTAGTATTAAATATAAACCCAAGTATAAATATTAGTAGCACCGAGCATTTTATTGTAAATCAAAGAAATATAATCAAATCGTTCTTATAATGATGTGACTATCAATCACGTGACTACGACACTCTAAGTCCTGACGGTAATGCTGCATTATGACGTCATCAGCGCTTATCAGTGACGTCACAACGACACACGCCGCCCATTGGCTGGTTATGGTCGTTGCAATACCTTGTGTGAGGTGATTATGAGTAAGTGGCTAATTAGTTCTGTATTAGATAAAATATTATAATTTTGAGAAGAAGAATAAATTGATGTGTAATGACACATCAAATTATTGGACAAGATTTTTAAGAAATTCATAGAAAAATAATAAACAACAAAGATTTAAGTAAAGAATGCATTTAGAAAAACTATTTACTATGACAAAACTCAATAAACCCATTTATTAACCAAACACGCTGACCGTTTAGTCAATTCAAACACAAACACGTAATTTGATACCAAAACCTAATATTGGTAATGCCCACATAAGAACCTCAATTTCCCGAGTCCAAACTAATAATATCATTCACAATAATAACAATAAAATATTGATTCCGGCCGAACGCTCCAATAACTATAAAAATATAAAATATCATTATAATAATAGAACATTACTCGTCGTAAAAACCTCAAATATTCCCCATTTGCCATAAAATATAAAGCATCCACCATCATTTTGTCAACGGTCAAAAAAACCGTTTAAATTTAAACTTTATTGCTATGTCAGTATAACTCATAACGCTTTCATAGCGAGCTGTCATAATAGGCGATCAATTCTAAACTATATTAGACATAAAATTATAATCAAAACTGAGAAATCACAGGAACGAGTCTTGACATGGGAGTCTTCATAAAAATATGTACGGAGGAGGGTTTAAAGCGTTGCTACGACAATAATATGGAAATGTACGTAATGAATATTTACATTTGATTATTTTATTTACATTTGGAGAGTGGAATAGAAACAGGCGCGATGAAACTAGCAGGATAGGTTATATGAAGCATCAATACTGCGTTATGTGAGTGCATAGTAATGAACACATTCTGAGCTCGGTTCCGTTTACTCGTTGAATTATGTGCTTTTACTATTTCTTACACTCATTATTATATTTATTTCTTGATTCATGCTTATTGTATGTTTACTTTTTTCTATATTTCTTACGGTTCTTTTAATACGCAGGTATTCATATCTATTGCTTCGATAACTTACCTACTTGAGTTTAGAAAACTTATTATTTATATCAAAGTACCATTCCAGAGTGCTAACTGAAAAAAATCGTTACAGATTACAAAGGCATCGAAGATATCTTTGTTGTATATTTAACAGTAGATAGTTCTATAAAATACCAGATCAGTATCCTATCGTTACATCTGCAACCTCGGCAGTTGTTTCCCACCGTCTAGCGCACATTATGCGACTAGTACACCTCGGCTTCCGACGTGATATATAACGGCGGCCTGCGTGGGCGCAGGTCACGGAATACGCGCATATTATACAGTTAGAGGCATACGTTGAGTGGTACTGTATAGCAGTATGTCAAGTTCATTGAAAATCGTAGTAGAAAATATTGTAATAATTTTCAGCTTTCAGATAAAGTTAGGCATTTGCGGCAATTTTTGTAAGTTTGATAACAATATAAATATAATATTCTGTTGCAAAGCTTTCTAAGCAAGCATGCTGGATCTGGAGCTTTAATATTAATGGTATTATTATTTATTATCAGAAAGGCTGTAGTCAAATAAGAGCTGCATTTACCAAACAAAGCTGTAAAAATAAATTGTGCTAGATAACCTTCTTTTTATTGGAAGTCGGTTAAAAAAAGTAATTTAAGAACAATATTAAAAAACTTGACTCTGATTCTTTATGTATATTATTATGTATATATTTGTTTGTATCTGCAATGTATACAGCTATTTATTTATTCTTTACTGTGTAAGTATCGAGCAGAAGTTAAATGTCTAAAGTTGTATTACTGCCACAGCCTATCTAAATACCCCGCATAGCATCGCAGTGTTATCGATAACAAGTTTTTCGTATTTAATTTAGACATAAAGCTGTTATAACAATGGCTTACAGTTTTACGACTCGTTTAGAGCACAACAAAGGTGTTTCGAGTTTTAGGTCGCACTAAAACTATACCACGCATTATGCTAAACTGAGGTTTAAGTGATGTGTTTGTATTATGTGTGTTTTTGTATTTTGTGCTTGACAAAGTTTAAGATGGAGCTTCTGTTTTAAGATGTCGAAAAAGTCTGAATTTTATATGCGGTTTTGATAATGTCGATAAAAGTAGTAAGTAAAGAACTTTCGCTGTATTTCTTTTCCTTTTTAATTTCGGAATGAAGTAGGATAGGATGACTTACCAAACAGAATTGAAATGTAACATGTGGTTGCTTACCTGAAAAAAAATGTTGATATTAGATAACATCATAATTGAGCAAGTAATTATCATAGTAATTACAGATCGATTAATAAATAAGAACTAATTTCCAAAAGACTTGGTCCAAAACCTCTGAAATACATTGATTTTACAATTTTAATCGGCGTCCTTTCAAAGGAGATGTGCAGAACCTTAACTCGACTTTAATTAAACCTGGAAAGTGAGGGAGGGCTGTCAAAGTCTCAAATATACAGGGTATAAACATACCTAGTATTTTTCTAAAACTACCCGGAAATTCATACTTTAGAGTAAGTTAATAAATAAAAAGCAGTTGGTGGATATGTTATTACTTATGTATAAGTATTTTAATTATAGAATTTAAAAATCATTTGTATTTAATAATATTTAATAAATCAGTGTCGTTTTTAGACTACAAGTTCTTATAATATTTCTTATAAAATATCGATAAAATTATGAGGTGTACGTTTAGTTTTATGTCACGTGCCATCCCTAAATCCTGTCCCTTCAGTCCATCTGTCCGTGTAACGTATGGACTGAGTTACTTCATTTCATTTCTACTGACGACGGGGGAAACCAGGTAACGCAATAGCTGTAGGGGAGGGTGGGGAGATTTGGAGACGATCTTTAGATGCCAATATTTTTGTTCACTTTAAGATAAAATACTATTTTCAATTTTTTTATCAATTTATGAGTTTATGGACAGAGAAGCAATACATAGTTAAACTGCAGATTACTTTTTTGGTTTGTGTTATTTCCAAAGTGACAGTTAACATATTTTTTTTAATCTAGTTAACAAAGTTCTTTTTACCCGTAACACTACTTTAAATCATGGATATCTATTGTTTTTTTTTAAATCAAGCATAACGACTCATTACATCAACTACCTATTCAACACAAACAAAAAAATATATAAGTATCTATTACAATTTGTTTCTTGCTCAAAAGTACATAAGTATCTCTCTTCATTCCCTAGTGGGTATATAAACAACAAGCAGACAGTACACTGCATTATTAGTCTCCAGCCACATAGCTAGGTAGAAGCCTGATTTATAATCAAGTGAGTTCTGTTTAATTATGCCACTCTTTGTGTCGCGCGCCGTGATCAGAAGAGATGGTGTGGATGCCGGGGCAGACGAGCGACTGAGATATTAGAAAAATAGCATGCGATTTCAGCAAAAGTGTTTTAAACTGAGCTGGCTGTTATGCGATGTAAGGTTTTTGTTGCGTTATGGAATCACTTATTAATTAATTCGTTCCGTAATAAATTACAAAACACGTCCAGGAAAAGCTAAAGAATACAAGAACATTTGACAAATCTAACAATCTATAAAAAAGTCTAATAATCTCTTTGTTAAGCACAGCAATTTTTAAGAAAACAAGTATGTATGTATGTACTTATATTGAACACAGATTTACGAAATGCACATAGGTATGCCGAACTGGTAAGTGGCAGCCCAAAAATAAGCACAAAAGTAACTAAAAGCTGACGCAATTTCCCGCGACAAGTCGCAAGTCTGCCCCACCAAGACCCATACGAGTCCTTACGTATGTTGTTTTTTTTTTCTCTCCTTGAATTGTTAATGTGTCGTTGGGGTGGTTCGTTTTTTCCCCACCTCCCCTAATGAATGGACTTCAGCGAATGAAGAGTGACTAAGCATCGAACCGGATTTAATTTACAGACTCGATAAAAAGCGGAAGAGGGAGTAATCCGTTTAATTGTGAGGATATTTTTAAAAGCTTCTGCTTTGGTATGGATGTGAAGAATTATGTCTGGGGCCTATGGAGTAAGAGCTAATTGAAGACGTTGATCTTCAATTTGTCGAATAGCTGAGATATAATTGATAATACTACTTGTGTAGATAAAACTTTTTCGCGTTGCCATGCGTTGTTTATGTTGGAATTTGACTCTGCCTTACCTAACTAGATTGAAAACTGGTGGCGAAAACTTTTACGCTTTCCTGCTGATGTAATGATTGTAGATCAAAACTTTGACCTTGACAGATATCATGTAACATTCAGACATAATTCCCAAGATTTGACATTTAACCTTATTACTTTTTTTTATGAGCCACCTACATTAAATGTACGTTTGTTTACAACCACTAACACACACCACGCCATAATGCCTGTAATTTGTACGGTACAAATTAGTCATCAAACGAATCCATTCTTAAAGCGCAGCGAACGTAAAACAAATCTCCTATACAAGGTAAAACACGGTTTGATTGTTGGCAGAAACAATTACCAGTACATAAACGATAAGATCTAGATTCTAGAGCATTGTTCTAGCCAGGTCAATGAACTCTATGCTAAAGTACGTAAACGTGATGCAAAAAGTACGGATTTGTGTGTACTTGTAGTTGTAATATATATGGTATTGTGTGCGATTAGAATTGTAGTGGGATGCTAGAATGATTGTGACCTTATCTGGTCTTTAACAATCACCTGTAGTATAGGTTAACTGTATAAATAGCTACAAACGTTATTGTATTAGGTTTAGGTTGTTTTTTTTTACAGATAAGGAATATTTCAACTTTATACAATACTTTACGATACGTCTCAAGCTTTTGCGTAAATTGAAGATATCGGACAATGTTGCTATTTAAGTCTAACATTCGATTTAAAGTAAATTTGTCTTATTAACAGAAAAAAGGGAAAGAAGCTTATAAAAGAAATCGTGGACTTTATCTCAGTGCCATCAATTTTATTAATTTCACAAAATTTATGAAAATTAAGTTCAGTAAGATACCGAAATTTTTAACACTATTGCTCAAAACTTTAAAAGCAGTGTCAGTGCCCACAAAATAAGTTTAATTCTTGTTATATCAGTTAGGTACCAATATGTCGGTCTTCAAGTCGACAGTAAACCGGTCTTCTAGGCAAGCGCGCTAGATCGTAGACTATAACGTTGCTTACCATCAGGCAAGTTGTAGTCAAGCGTAAGCCCATATAATGTAAAAAAAAACTTTTATTTACGAACCAAAGCACTTGATTCAGAATTAATTCCCGTTACTAAGCCATATCTATACAAACAATTAATTGTAATTGTCAATCGATAGGCCAATAAATCTGAACAATAGGTCAGGTTGATACAATCAGTGTAGGTTATATCTGCGCTAGGATATCTAGACTTATTGAACTAGGACATGATTGACGTGGACTAGGTATAAACTGGTTAATAGTAATTGTAAGGACACCGACTTTGATGTCAGAACATAAATTATTTTACCGGATATTAGACATTTAATTGAGATTAAAACTATAGAGACCTAGTAAAGTCTTATCCTTGTCAATCCTAGAAGTTTGTCTTGACATAGATTAAAAAATGACTAAAGAAATCGCCTCTAGCTGAGCCGAGGTATTCCTAAGTGATTACCAAAGTTAAGTAACGGTTAATATTGTGATTATTAGGGATGGATTGCTAACGATTGGCATTCACATTTGACAGTTTTTGCGTATTGACACGATATAAAAGTGTTTGTAAATTGTGCAAAATCACTGTTTAACATGTTTAAGGAAGTACTTACCAGAAGTTGTCCGGGATGCTACACTGAGCTACTACACAATCTAATTAATATTAATACAAATAAAATAACAGAAACATCTATGACTTTTTTGTTTGTTTCTTATGTTTACAAACCTACTCTCAATTCAATATCTACGAAATAGGTTAATAAAATATGATACTTTCTTTTCAGCCAAACTTCTAAGACAACTAATAAAAACATACATATTTCGTAGTAAGTATGTGTCAAGCAAACCCGCTCGTCATCGCTAGTTAGTCCCAGGTAGGAAGCAGTTAATGAAGCCCCATTAGCTCGGATCTTAGAGCGGTAATGTCATTTTAGCGCAGGATATAATCGAATCCAGCCCGGCTTTGAAGGCTTGCACTAGGTATATATGGTTAGCTAACTATAGTTTACAAAGACAACAAGACAAAATGTATTTAGAAATAATATGTACGCGTAGCTGTGAAACTTTATACATGTACGAGTATATTGTTAAGAATAAGACGATATCTATGAAATGGTTTATTTTATTATTGACTAAAGCCAGTTGCTGAAAATTTTCAGAGAGCCAAAACAGATACAGATATTTATTCATAACATACCGCAGTTAAATGTCAATACATTAATGTCTTATTTTCATTTTGTATGCTGTGCTGAGATAACAGATAAATACCTAAGACATGCTATATACAAAAATACACGTCAGTTTATATAAGTCACAAATAAGTTATTTATTTAATAAATGAAATATTTAATGTCAACGCTCTATTAATAACAATGTTGCTAAGTGTTCCCACATAACAGTATTTAATACCAAAACCAGCTTTATGACTAATTATTTCATTGAGAGGCGCATTTATCACAAATATTCATCACAAAATTATAATCTCAACGGAAAACTAATAAAAACGTTATCCGAAATCATGTTTCCTCATAATTTTAATGACTCACAAATATTTCTTAGTCAAGTCGATAATAATTTACCCATAAGACGAATTTATGGTCAAAACTCGCCAACTAACAAATACCCCATCTATCTTGCGACCACAAAAACTACAATTTGCTAATAATCACGCAATAAATCAGCTTTCTAAGACAAAAATACCGGAGACTATTCAATTCCGGGCAAATACTGCCTACATAAGTCGGCTATACAAAGTTATGATAACTTTTTTGGGACTATGTCAAAGTAACAAAAAGCATAAAATATTTTTAAGCGTCGTCGTGCGTTCATCACAAATCTATTTACTATTAATACTCTTAAACCAGTTGTACCAAGATTATTCATTTGATACAATGTCACTTGCACGTCACATTTATAACATGCTCTATTTTCCTGAAGATTTCCCAAAGGCATCTTTAATGTATTTTTGTAATTAGATAAATACATAATGTTCACTTTATCCTTCTTATCCTGTCATTAAAACCGCTGCACACTCAAAACATTTCACTTTTTCTATGTAAGGTTTACCGAAACCACAATGACAAGGTTCCTTCCATCATCATCTCCAAAAACAATTAATTGAGCTCCAGGTCGTAAACAAGGCGAGTTATGGTCGCCCAGAGACAGATGGGCAATCATTGTGCCCGCGCGTGGGCTTGGGCGAAAAAGGCGGCGTGGGGTGTGGGCTTGATGGGTGGCATGTTGGGATTGGGATTGACAGATCACTAGTGCTGTACCAAGAGGGTTTTAGTAAATTTTTATGAGCTAGATTTAATACGTGGACGTATCGACGTATGATGGCTATATCTTGGACTCTGAAAGTCACGAATGAGGAAGTTTTGCGGCGAGTTGGTCAAAAACGCAAACTTTTGCAGACCGTCAAACAACGCAAAGTTGCGTACTTGGGTCATGTGCTCAGGCACGATAGGTACGAACTTTTGCAACTTATAATGATGGGAAAAATTGCGGGGAGAAGACGAGTCGGTCGCAGAAAGAAGTCCTGGTTGCGGAACATTCGAGAATGGACCGGGATCAGAAGTGCCGCAGAATTGTTTCGTTTGGCAATGAACAAAATAAAGTATGCAGAGCTGACTGCCAGCCTTCACTAGTTGGAGAGGCACCATAAGAAGAAGAAGATTTAATACCCCTTTACTACTTGCAAGGGAGTATTCCCTTTTAATAAAATTGGCAAGAACATTCATGGATTTGGATCGACTACAATATCTGATATAAGAGGTTTGAGGTCGCTCCTTTTGTTTCATAAAGAGGTTATCTATCATAGGGCTCAGATTCTTGAAGTCAAAACAAAAGAAAATTTATGATTAAATGTTCTGTATATTTTTTATCTAAATAGGTGTATAGTACATTCATAATCCTTTTTCCTGAATTAAAAAACCAGCGTATTTAGGTATTCACAAGCCAGACTAAATACACGTAAGGTTCTCAGGCAACATTAAAAAGACGACAAACGTCACCTCGCCGCCATACAGCGCGCGAGTTACGTTGAGGCCTACAGCAGACACCTTTGTCATGGACTTTACGTTTTATTAATGCCATCAGCCTCTACTGCGACCTGAGTTATTTTGACGTGAAGGGGTGGGGTTGGGTTCGAGAGATAGCGGTTTTTCAAGAAGCGGGAAATAACCTTCTAATACTTAGACAGTTGTTCCAACAGAAATTGTAAATGTTAAATTTAAAAGAAATTTCATGACTTATTTAAAAAAAACGTAATATCTTTTTTAATACCATATGAGACTAAAACTAAATAAAAAGATGAATCAATAACAAACATTAAAAATATTTAAAATTAGAATTCATAACATGGAGGAATTTTACCAACTCTGCTATACACAAAGGAAGATTTTTTTTTGATAGTCAGTAATGAATGGAAAATATTTGTATTATGTAATGACGCAAGATCCACCATAACATGATGTGAGTGACATCAATGTCACAGTTTTATAGCCTAGTAATGCGCCCGTATGCACTCGCATTATAGCTCTGCAATAAAACTCAGCTATGATGACAAATGCAACGATATCTTAGTTTTGTTTTATTACTCAAATGTATACAAGATGGGGTTTTAAAAGCTACGAAAACATGGAATTTAATAAGTAACTTTTTCCGTAACTATAAAATAATAACTGTTTCTATAATTCTCTTTAGTTGGGTGGTTAATTACTATTGAATTTATAAAATATTGACTCAATTAGAATTTCATTTGATAAATCAATAGTATTTTTAGCAAGAAAAAATTTGATTAAAGAACTGAAATAATCTGAATATTAGCTTGGGAGTGAAAAACCATATCCAATCTTTTTTTTTAGTAAATATGTTACCGCCAACTTGTTTTTGTTTAGTAGTAAATAGTTGTAAATTTCACGACACCCTGTAATATTATCAGTATATTTCCATGCAAATGAGGTATTAGATTTCATGTGGGTGTCCATTAGTTCTAATTTATTATGAAGCCATGTTTTAATTACGCTTCTTAACATTAAGTCTCGACTGACACCGAAATGATATCGTTACTGTGATTTAATGGCAGGATGTAAAAGAGCACTTGAAGTTTGATCCGAAGATCGATTAAAACTTGTATGTTCACACCTGATTTTGTTAATGTGGCAAATAACACGATATTTATATTGGAGTAGCTTGAACGACGTTTCCAGTGGTAGGTACATAATATTATATAGCAAAAAATATATCTAAATTAACAATTTAATTTTAGATGGTAATAAAGAATCCTGGTGATGGATATTTAGAATGAAGATCAAAAACACCGATAAAAATAAAGTAAATCATTAAAAAGAAAAATATCTTAGAAATCGATCCCGCTAGTTTCTCCGCTACTCGCTCGCATTCCCACCGCACTGTCTTGTCAAGTGTGGGTGTACTATATTCGCTTTCTTTACGCATCTGAATGGGTTTGATTCCACAGCAGGGCGCGAGTGACGCCGCGCGCCATTCATACTCACTTGCAGTTTATGATACTTCTCTGTTTGTTTGATAGATCTCAGATTCTATTTAACATTCGTAAATCTTAAAGTACTATATGTATTAGTTATTTTTATCTACATAATATTATTCTTCATTTAAGATATATCATATTGAAGCAACAGAGAAGCAGTAGGCAACAACTTGAATTTTACTTATGTACGTCTTTAGATTTTTATCGTTGAGTAAATTTATAAATATGTATTTAAAACCTCAAAAATTAAAAAAAAACTAAAGTCTAGCTTTATGTTGTTTTAAATAAAGGTGGTTTCAGCTATTCGTCACACAGTTTGTACACCTTTAAAATATTCATAACTTAATACAGCCTTAAAGCTCACCACAGTAGCCGTCTATTAGGGTTTTAGAATCTACTTAGTGCTTAGATAAGTTACCAGAAAGGTATTCTCTGCTGAAGTTATGATTCAGATGTCGCTAGGAGCGAGAATCATAGCTGCAGAGTGTATTGTAAACACTTCCTTACATTCAATTGTAACTTTACTTGACTTAAGTTTATTCTTATATGACTTTGAGAAACGTTGTACCTATACCTTTTATTTACTAGCAATTATATTATTTCTATAATTAATTTAAAAAGCAATTTATGAAAGGGTTAAGGTATCCATATTTTTTTTTGGTTTTAGGTATTCTGTAAATAAAATGTTGTACAGAAGTAGTAGTGGGTAGGTATAGTTATACGTGTTGAACCATATCAAATACATAATATACAATACGAATTTATAAGTAGTTGCACCAAGTTCTGAAGTTCTGGAGAAGAAACTTAACATTACCACTTCACAACTAGCAGGATGGTTTAAGAACAACGGCCTAGCTCTTAACTTATCAAAAACGCATTTTGTCCATTTTAACTTGGCCGGACATGCCACCATACCGTTGTCGGTAAGCGTGGAAGGTAGAAGGTTAGACCAGGTGTCAGCGACAACCTTTCTCGGCTATGAGATCAACAGGGGCTTAACCTGGGAAAGCCATATTGACAAAGTGTGCGGCAGGATGAGCAGTGCGTGCTTCGCACTGAGCAGAGTCGCCAAAGTGGTATCTGCAGAAGTAGTAAGAATGTGCTACTTTGCCACCGTTCCCTCCATACTGCAGTATGGAGCGGAGCTGTTCGGCAGGGCCGCGGAATGGGAGCGGGCGTTTAGGCTCCAGAAACGAGCAGTTCGAGCCATTGCCAAAATTCCACAGGAGGAGCATGCACGTCCATATTTCGTGAAGCTACGCATCCTGATCTTGCCATCGTTGGTGATATACCAAGTAGCGGTATACGTCCGATCAAACCTGGCCGCGTACCAAGTAGTGGGCAGCAGACACTCGTACCCCACCAGAAGGAGAGACAAGCTCGCGGAGCAGTCCCGCAGCCTGGCGCGGACGGACAAGTCCACGCACGTGATGGGTCCCAGGATCTATAACAAGCTCCCCGAGCAGATCATCATGGCGCCTTCCTTAGGCAGCTTTAAATCTCGCCTCAAGCGCTGGTTGATCGAGCAATCGTTCTACAGTTATAAAGAGTTTTATGAACTGTAATTTATTATTATTAGTTAGTATGAAGTTTTTATTTATTTATGTCATTGTTCTATTTATATATGAAGAATGAAATACAATTAGTTGTATATTGTGTTCGATAAAATAATTGACGTGTTAACTTTATTTTTTACCAATAAATGAGTTATGAGTTAAATATTCTAAAATATAGCTTACTTTCTATATATGTTCTTTCTATAAATGCCATTAATACGGTATGAAAACTTTAGTAATCCTTATTCGATTAGTTATTTTTTTCTACTCAACTCGTAATAATACCTTGTGTAGAAATTATTGACTTATCCAATTCGAAAGATTTCTCGAATCCTCGGCCATCAAATTCCATTAAAATAACTAATATTACTTCACCTGCCATGAATCACGAGATCATTTAGTCAAATCACGTTTATACATTTGCATTAATTATTTTAATTCCAAAATGGTCGCGAGTGACAAAATTAACAACAGACTCATAAATCAACTGTCAATCGTCCTCCGCGACAAACTGTCATCATTAAATTGAATCTATATTATATACTAGCGGTGCCTGCGACTTCCGCCGCGTGAAATAGTTATTTTGGGAATCATATTTATTTTTGTAAACTTATAAATTATAGCTGTTACCCACCACTTGAACCATTTTCGCAGCGCACGCAACGGAATCCCTCAAACATGACTAATTTTCCCCGTTTTTTCCATATTTTCCATAGCGTGATGTTATATAGCCTAAAGTTTCTCGATAAATTGTTTATTCAACACAAAAAGATTTTTTCAATTCGGATCAGTAGTTCCTGAGATTAGCGAGTTCAAACAAACAAACTCTTTAGCTTTATAATATTAGTATAGATTATTCTTATATTTTCTTGGCTTGACTCGCAATGTTTTGGGACAAAAGACACCTGTGTCACAAAATACAACAGACCCTGTAATTTTTATTTATTTTATACCATTGAAACTAAATTAGCGACGATCTGTTGCTCTGTTGCGGCTTGAAAATGAAACAAAAAGACCAACAAACACGCATTCGCTTCTTTATAATGATAAGATATAGATAAAACATAAATAGTCCAAGCGATTTAAAAATAGTAAAAAGACATAAGTTTCGCCACCTTAATTGATGTTTTATTTTAATTCAATAAAGAATTCATTTAATTGACCTTTGTCTACTTTATAATGCTCAAGATAACAAGTTTGGTCCAACAAACTCGTAAGTAATTTTTATGAACCGGTGTTAGTTCCTAAGATATTTATTTATATTATTATTATTTATTCATCTTATAACTTTTATTGTTTATCTTGCCTTTACATAAAGAATTTCTTAACTGATATGGATTTTTAGAAGACATTTGCATGATTTAATTAAATTTGCTAAAACCAAATCAAAGACATATCGATAAATATTTCATAGGCATAAAACAAAACGTATTACACGACTAAGTAAGTTAAAGTTTAAGTTCAAACGTTACTACATAACATAACTTATTCACCGTACAAGAATCCCAACTATCCAACCTAGACTCGAGGCTTCACATTAGCAACAACACAGCCTCCACTCGGCCCATAAAGTAGCCAACTATAAGGCTCACAGACAAACGTACACACACATAAACTGCACATAAACGAGCGACATCAAAAGACATTTCCATGTTAAGGCATCGCAAATTGAAATATACTGTCTCACGTCACTGCCTTCACTTTACCGCTTGTTTATTGCAAGAAAAACTGTCGCAAAACTTGCGCGGGCGCACCCGTGGGCGTGCCCGCGTCCATTTCACCTCTCTTTCTAACGAGTAGGGATTTTAGTTAGTTTGAGTGAGAGGGCAAGTGATGAGGGTTAGTTTATTGCAGTCGTGTCGTATTAGTAGATGGTGGAAATAGAATGGGAAGTTAATGATGTTGTTGGCTACTGGGGCTTTTGGGGCGATTGTTGCTTGTTGGATTGTTAATCGATTTAAAGGGGCAGCTATTATTTGATGGTTACGGTTTTCTTATGTGATATTATAATAGTGTTCCTAAGAACTAAGACTAAATAAAACTCAAAACTGTAACTTTCATGCATAAAAAGCATATCGATTAATATAAAGAAACACAGCCCCATCATCAGTAGTAAATTATGGAGCGGCGCGGTGCGCTGAAGTAATTGAAAATTGATCTACTACTAGAGAAGAGTTCCGATCTAGATATACCAAACAATATTTTTAAGTAAGTTAAGCAACACAAATATACTGGTATTGCTTGTCATGATTTGTTTCCTCGTTAATTTTAATGGCAATTGATTGTTTCTTATTTTTTTTATCTTTCATGTATAGATTTGTTTTTTAACTCAATCTTGCATGATGGAAAGCAGAGACGAAGTTAAAGATAGCCCATGTTGGCCGAGAAGGAAGTTGCTCAATATTTTTACAAATAGTTTTAGTAATTATTTCCATTCATTCACTGATTCTAATTCATTCCATGCTACCCCTTCACTAGTAGCGTAGAGGTCACCACTTAACTCTAACTCCCCATTTAACTGCACTACCTGCGTGCTATAATTGCAACGCACCTCCTGCTTGTTCGGGTAATGCACCGTGTAGTGTAGTGCCCGGGTAATGGTAGACTAGGGATGGGATTGGATTTGTCGATATAAAGAGTATCGATAGCGGTAAACACAATTTTTTTCAAACATTTCGTATATTTTTAGCAATAGTAACAAAATGGGTAAAATATTTTTCAAGATCTGGTTTCATTGGTCTATTTTGTACTCATTAAATTTTGTGTAGATAGATAGATAGATAGATATACACTTTATTAAAACACCAGCACAATACAGAAATTTACAAAAATAATATTTAAACTTAAGCCTAGTGTCTTAACTGGCGACCTTATCGCTAAAAGCGATCTCTTCCAGGCAACCAATCTGGCAGGGATAAGACGCAAGTATAATGGTAGACGAGGTGTTTTAAATGTATGTGAAATTACATAAATACATAGGTATCATAAAATAAACATACATAAATAGCAAAATAAACAAATACACTAATACATACTTCAATACATATGATGATAAGTAATCAATAAATATATGTCAAATAATGATAACTACAATAGCATATACTTACTTCCTTTCTATTCATCTTGAGAGGACAAATACAGTTTAAAAACTTTGTTTTGTGTGAGTAACTCAAAAGAGACGATAAATTAGTGTATATAGAATAAGCTAATCTTCTTAACTAATCATGTCAAAAACCATTCAAACTTTACCAAAATATAGCGAATCATAGTAATCTGTTACGCTTCCACAACACACCAGCTTAATCGTAAACTTTCCGAACATCGTTAACATAACAGCGGCGTAGCAAGCGCATCACTAGTCCGAACGGCAGATAATACCGACTTTTATCTGCGCATACGCATCCGAACGCGCCATAAATTACGCGCGGAATTATAGCGAAATTATCGATAATCATCTACACAGATTTCATTACAGCACCTGCGTTCATACTAACTATGAACTAATCTGGATGTAAACTAGGTAGTACTTTATGCATGTTGTTTAGAAGCTAAGAAGTTTGGAGACGTATAAAAGATTCATGTAGATTGATACATCTTATAATACTAGTGTCTAGTGAGTGACCAAATATGGGTTTTTTAAGATTTTAAACCAAAAAGTTACTATGTAGATAAGATAAAAAAATGATTTATTAATTTATTCCTCATAATGAAAAAATCTAAAACTGATTTCAAGTCTACTGTCACTTTACTGAACAAGTCTAAGCCTATCAAATAAAACTGAATCCCTACAAAAAGTGAGAAAAAAACTTTCAGAAAACTTTATAAGTAAGTACCTCCTTTTTTGAAGTCGGTTAAAGAAGTAAATTATGTTAAAATTGATTTAGTAACTTCAATATATCAGATAAACTTACCGAACAACAGTTATACAAACATCAAACTTTTGACACACACTTAGAGTTGGGTACATATGTATACCTATAATATGTATGTATGTATCATAAAATGATCCTCCTCCTTTATCATACTTCCTCAGAACTGAGGGTCGTGTCTCCCCGTCAGAAACACTAAAGTAAGTAATAACATGTGGTTGAAAAGGGACGTGACGACATAATCCACAAAATTACATCACCTCCTTCCCTGATCACTGAAACTATAATCAGGTGCAATTTCAATACGATTGCACCAAATTGCAATTTATAAGCGCCATCACAATTTCAATTTAGCACCTGCAAGCTGATTGATAAAGGAAATTAATTAAAAGTAATGATTAATAGGTACTAGGTACGTAAGCTTCGTAACTGGTTTCAAGTATATATTTAAAAGTTACATGGTTAGTTGGTGTAACATGTTTATTAATGCTACATAAATCTAAAATACATATACTATAATTTTTCCAATCATAAAAAGTAATCATTTCTTAAGCAAACAACTACATAATATGTGAAGTTATTTTTGTTGTTGTTAGATAATCAGTAATTGTTTACTTAAATGATCTGATATATTTTTCAAAATTGCATATTTATTGTACTTACCAATATTTGATTTGAACATACTGCTTTCAAATAAAATAAGTTTATCTTCGTTTGTGATTTGAACGTTACAATTGCATATTTATTGTTCAAATAGTAAACACTACAAATTAAAACGACATTTAATATGTTACTAAAACCGTTTTTACTCACGTGTAATTAGCGTAAGTTCTGAAAACCGTTTTACTTACATATTGATAAAAATGTCTAACGAAAGTTTTAATAATGAAACGACACTATCTCAAATATTAATATTCCCCTTGAACACTGCTCTTTAAGTAGGTACAGCGTAGCAGTAACCTGTTACACAGACTTGTTGAGTTAATGCCACTTTGAAGTTGATTGAGAAGAGCACCCGTCGCTCTGGTTACTGCTGAGTCGGCGTGATGAGAACAATGCAGGGGAGATAGGGGGAGAAGGAAAATGTGCGGCACTGCACTGTGATGGTCAAAGTTAAAAGGTGTTGTTCTTTCTTAATGATTACAAAAAAAAACAATAAACTAAAAATATATTTAAAAAACAATTGAACTTGGTCTGTTACTATTCTGTTAGCTTGAAATAGAAGTTTACTACATATTATTATATTGTGAAAAAACTGTTCAAATCCTGTCTTTAAAGTATTTTCTCCCGTTCGATATGAAGAAATCTCTTATTAAATCACTCAATATTCATTATATGCATGTTAAATGCCTATGACCCGGCTGTTACGGTATACAATCAATAGTAACTTTGTTGCATGCTTATTTATTCCCACCATTATACCCTAGCACAAAATCATTAATACTATTGGCATTTTGTCACAGTTTACAAAATAGGTAAGTATTTGATTTTGATTTGGCTTAAAGATATTACAATACATACAAGGTAACTAGTAACTTCTTTATCATAACGATTAGTAAACAAATTGAAGCATAAGAAAAACGTTATGCTTGCGTTATTTTAACATTATACAATAAGCTCAATGGTTAACATTTAATATTTGAGCAAATGGGTACAAAAATTTAGTACAACCGGGGCAAACCTCTCATGATTTTTCCCTAGTTCGTAGAAATCGTAAGGGGTGAGACTGGTTAATTGTCACCTAGATTAACACTATCATTCATTAAAAATATAATAATGAATCTATTTTACAAGTTAAGTTACTTAGCACTTCTCCTCCTAGTATATGAATAGTACAGTAGATGTAGATATAGATGGCGCGGCCAACAAACGAGCAAATAAACTCATCACGAGTGACAGTGACAGCCCTCGGCATTTGGCGTCGCGAACTATCACGACCGAGTAACTCAAACTGTTGACTTGGGCGCTGTTGCCGCAGTAGCACAAGTCACGACAATACTGGTTTACATAGAAATATAAATTGTTTAGTGATTCATTGATCAGTGCTCAATTTTATTTCAATCGTTTTCAAATTTACTAACGTGAAAAAGAGACAGTCCTGATTAGTTCAGGTTCGGTAAAAAGGATAAAATCCTTTGACTGTTTGATATACCTATATAGGGTAATGAGCAGTTAAGGGTCTTTTTTGACGATGGTTTTGATCTTAACTAATGGTACTCTTGAAATTGGCAATTTTAGCCTACCACCAAAAATGCATCTTGCTTCTTTCGTCACGTAGTAATACAAAAATTAAATCAATGAATGAAAATAATAGCGTCTATATGTCAGGCAAGTGATGAAAGATGTACAGAAATTCAGACCATGTGAAACTCCTTTAATAAATCTAATTATACTTAAATGACCTAATAGACATTGTGCTCAATACATTTTTTTTAACAAAAGATTTGAAAGTTATTGTACCTATATGATAAGTCTCCTACTGCAACTACAGTGCCGGCGCGGTTGCGCGTACGTATGACATTTGGCTATTCGACGCGGTGATGTATGCGCGGGCGCAGCATTCACCTGCTGGCTGCTCTGTGCCAGTGATTTACAATAACAGTTTGTTTCTATGATCGATGAGGTTGGACCTGTTTAGGTGCGGTGTTGCTGCATTATGGAGGTAGAATAGGTGGGATTTAGTAGATAGTAAAGATCTTAGGTATCAGAAAGTTGAATTTTATATATGAGTTTATTGATTTGTCACATTAGACAAATAAATAATATAAAGAACATTTATAATATAGCTTTTGGTTTGGCAATGATTAATTAATGTCTTTAGAAAATGAAATGAGAACAAAAGATTCTGTTCTGCCATGACATCAACATAGCTTGCTTACTCTATGTACTCGTATGTAGATCTATTCAACCTGGTCATAACAGTAGCTTGACGAGACAATTGCATTTCATCAAATGTACCAGTAAAAGTGCACAACTTGTTGAACCTCTGCAGCCTCTAACTGGGTGCGACAGGGTTGATCCCAATAATTCGTCAACGTGATTAACTCCGCGACGATCCTTAATAGGGGTGTTAAACTGCGCAAGGTAAACACTATTGAAGGCACCCGACGTCGCTTGCTTGTGGTATTGATACAATTTATCATGCTTCGAGTTTGATGGACGGGGCAAGGGATGAGAGGTAGCGGTTTTGTTTATGTAGTTGTTCTTTTTAATGGATTTTTACAATAAATACAAATACTTAAATCAAATCAATATTATACAAACAACTGCAAAATAAACATACAAAAGTATGCTGCATACCATGTTAAATCGTTTCGTTTATACTACTTACTTTAAGTAAGTACTAAACCTGCTTAACACTAAAATCTAGATCCAAGCAGATGTTATTTGGGCATTAATAAAACGTTTATAATAAGGTCATTTACCCGTAATAGAATGCATTTGAATGCATTAACCAAACGAGAAATTAGCGTAGGTCATGACTAGGTGGCGACGTGGTTATAAAATATTGGCAAAAATAAACAAAGTCAAATTAATTTAAATGCGCCATGATGTTTTCGGTCTTATTGTTTATACTGCTTTGTGACGAGCCAATTAATGAATGTCAAATTTAATAAGGTGACCTCCAGGTGTCACTCGTCTAATTATTAATTCAAGATGTGCAATAAGATGACAATGTGCATTTATTTGCATATTATTTTTAGAACATTGTTTGTTCCAACAGATATGTTTGAAAACATTTCGGAACACATAGTTGAGTGTTAGTAAGTTTAAACATGTTTTATTTAATTATTAGAACTTTCGTGAGACATTCTTATCAATATTTATGGTTATTGACGGTTTTATGATTGACGTGTTATTTCGCGTTTGTTGTTACATATTGATGAAACCGTAATAGTTACATAGTGATTATTTACATACATTAACACTTTTTCCAAACATTTTATTTTTTATTTTAATTCAAAACCCCTATGGCTTACTCCACACCCTACCGCCAAAGTTGAGTTGGGTTGTTGTCGCCGCGCGTTACTGCGCGACACCTGGCGGGAAGAGGTGTCACCGTCGCGGAGAAAGGGAATATTAATCAGACACACCTAACGCTGATTTAGTGAAATTTTAGTATTGTTCTAATTGTTAGCACTGTTAGACCAATAATAATGCATTATGTAATAATCGAAGTTTATAGAAGCGTCGCGGCGTTATCAACGCGAATAATTAATTCCAACATTTTGCTCTTAGAGTAAACGAATGTAAATACAACTTCCCTATTTTACCAATGTTGCCATATATCTCTACAAAAAAAACGTAGAAACGTTAGCATTCAGATCTATGATGCATCTATGGTGAAAGACAGGCAGAAAAGTTCTGCAAAATATTTACATCTGTCACTTAGACCTATTTATAGGTGTATCAGATTTTTTCCAACGTTATGAGGAGTTTATTAGGTGTGACGTCATAGTTGTCGGGGCAACCCTACACTTGCGATGTACTTACTGCAACTGGCTTAATCTTTGACGGGATGAGGATGCGCCAAATAGCGTGAGACAACCTCGCTAATGAACCTACTTGCACTAGACAGGATATACATTTTTATATTTCAAGTTTTGATTCTGTCATATATTGCTGTTTAAAATTTATAGTTTGGAAATAATTTAATAAGCAGCTCAAAATTACAATCACAGTTTTATAGCGGTCCTTAAAAACTGCTTCTTTACTATTGTAGCTCGCGTTTAATACTCTTAACAAGAAACGCTCATAAAAATCAGTGAATCAATCAATCGACTATAAACTCATGCGCACAAGTGTCTATAAATCAACAAGTCAATCCAGCGTCTGATTGCTATCGAGGATCAGTCTAAATCAAGCCATAAAAACCAAACAGACAGTCCAAATAAATTATTAGTAATCCACACTATTTTAGAAGTCCCGCGGGTGTGCCATCCATCCAGCCAGCTTCGGCCGACATTAACATCCATCTCGATTCACGAGTCGATTGCACTCACACCACATCACTAGTTAATCGACCCGCTATTTTTGCTGACTTTAAATGGCCATGCGTAACTTAGAAGTTCGATTGTTGTCAGTTATACATGAGAACGTGGTAAAATATCGACCAAATAATTTGTTTAGTTTTGAAGGAATCTCTATTCGTGCTACAAATAGATGAACATATTTTCGTGAAACTATCGCGGTGCTGAAACACATAAAGTGTTATTCCCAAACATATTCGGCCTATCGGCTCACGCATATAAAAGGAGGTATCACCCACTCAAACTTTCAACAGCTTTCGATCTCTCGCGAATAGATAACGAATAACGATAAACCCCCGTTGGATATTTATGCGATTGTCTGCGTGGAGGTATAATACCATCTCCGAAACGGTAACTCACGTCGCCAATAACAATTTATATCGATACCAAACGGTTATTGAATAGGCCATCGATAACGATTCTCCAAATCGAAAATCGAGCTAACTGAATAAACTTACAACATTAACTTGCAGCACTACCTTCTCTATTCGAAATTGGCGCTTCTATTTTGTTTTCTAATTTCCAAGTTTCCGGCCAGTGTTGATGTTGCCGTCATGTTTGATGTGCATGTTCCAAATTTAAATAAATTATTGGTTTAACCGGCAGCGGTGATAAACATGTCGTACGAAAATCGTGTCAACTTTGGATTTGGTGTAAATCGTGGATTATACGATATAATCGAATGAATCAAGTTACCTGTGCGGTGCTTTCGTCGGTTAATTTTGTAGAGTTGAGACCGGTTCTAGCGCCGCCGGCCAGAGCTACTCTACGGAGCTACTATTTTACGCAAATTTGACAATTATTATGAAAATTAATCTTCACATTATGGAAATGGCCGTGAAAAGAAAGATAACACTAATGTGTAATATCGGATGTCTCATGTACTTCGCTAGACTCATAACTTACTATCACATGTTGCTACTGACTTGCGAACTGACTCCTATGTTTCTCTTCACCAAATCTAGCTTAGATAGAGCATGATTATAAAATTTCGAGACGCATTATGTTGCGAAAACCTTGTGCTTATTGCTAACTTTTAGCATAAATCGTGATGATAACATAAAATAATCGATTTGTTAATATAATCTATAATAACATGGGATTTGGAACCCGATATGTCACCATGTAACGGACTCAGTGACGATTCTAATATCTCACTCTAAATGTCCGAGTAGGCATGTATGTATATTTATTAAATTAATCTCAGATTATATTAATAAACATTTCAAAATGATGTCTCCGAATTAAAATAATAAATAGTTTCTGTCTTTACATAATTATTGAATAGATGTTAGACACCATACAGACCAATGAATTTTAATTTCTTAATTATTTTATTTAGAAATGCCTAGTATCAAAAAAATCTTCTAAATGACCAATTCTATGCAATTCTTCTTCTTTTTAAGTATTTAAATTAACTTATTATTTCATTTCACTAACCCTATTAGTCTAAATATATAAACTCAAAGGTGACTGACTGACTGACTGATATAGTGATCTATCAACGCACAGCTCAAACAAACCACTGGACGGATTGGGCTGAAATTTGGAATGAAGGTAGATGTTATGACGTAGGCTTTTGCTAAGAAAGGATTTTTGGAAATGCCACCTTTAAAGGGGTGAAATAGGGGATGCAAGTTTTACTTCTTAATGCGAGCGAAGACGCGGGCACCCACTAGTAGATAAATAAGGATTCAGAATGTAGACCATAACACTTTTTAGTTGTAGTTAATAAATGTACTTATACCTATCGCATATAACTGAAATATTGAACACGAGCTCAGAAACAAGTTCGGAGACGTGTCCTCATAAATAATGGTATTATTAATTGAATAGGTTTCGTCCAAAATAGCCATGAAGCCAGCTATGCGATACATAAATTCGCCTCATAAATGACGGGTCACATCAGAATATCAGCAGTTTCGACCCGAAAAAAAGACGCATCAAATTGATTTACGCAAAGTTTTTCATACAAACGACTGATTTAATATAATTCGTTTGGAACATTCATATTAAAATGACACAAGAACTCCGGATTATCCGCATGCAAATACTCGGGTGAATAATTTGGCTACTTCGCTACCGTTATAGCAACATTTAGATAAATGTATCGCTCGTTTGGAAATCTTATAGTTTACGCTAATTAGTCGGCTTTTAACTTGAAATATTTCATCGGTTTCCTATATTAATGTAGGAAAGTGAGTAGTTTATGGGTCTTTTTCGGTAGAAGAAAGGTTGTAAATTAAACGGCTTGGCACTGAGTTGATTAGCTTTGAATTGGGTGTTCGGATTGAATCCGATTTGGTGCTCATGCATAAATTAATATGTAAGTTGACACTTACAAAAATATGGACGTGATAAATGTGTGGAGCGGCCATGTTGTGGGCACACCATGTCTTGTTACATTTCTAAGTTTTCGACCACACATTGTCATATTGTTACGTTTACAGTACCTATTTTGTACCACGGGGAATAGCTGATTTAAAAGGTTATAGGCATTTACTGGCAATAAGTACTTTCAACGCCTTCACCACCTGCCTAGATTTTCGTAGTTTGGGGTCCCACTGCACAATACATGATAATGTTAGAAAGTTTGTTTTAAGACTTCCAGAGAAATTACGTCACTATTACATATTAAAAATCAGCTTGAAGTCTTGATTCTTAAGTTTCTTACACTTCCACGTAGACGGTGAAAGATGGCATATAAAACTTTATAATACATGTTCACACCTTCATCAAACATCACGAATACGATCTTCAAATGATATTTTTATATTTTCGCATCAGTATTGTCATAAACACGTCAAATTCATGCAACTTAATGGCCCAGAGAAGTAACAAAAGTCAGCGTCTTAATAAAACATTGAAAATAAAAGCTATAAATTCAAAATGTTTGATTTTTCTAGTCCATCAAGCGAACATTTAATAATATTAATTAGTTCGTCCATTTGTTATTTTATTGCTCAAATAAATCTCTAATTTTATTGGTTAATCTGAAGTTTTATGACAAATAAATTGGTAAGCGATACAAATTCACGCTTAGCATCGATTTAACAATCAACATTTTACTACGAAAAATAATTAGAAAGCCATAAAAAATCGATATTAATTAAACTGATTTATACGCCTACTTGTTTCTTTGCATTTTACCTATAAGACGCACCTATCTTAATAAAATCAACAGTTTACACATATATTATGGTCAGTATTCATTGTGACGTTAATAAATTTGCAAATATTATGACTACATTACATTGTAGGCTTACAATTTAGGTGCTGAAGATCGCGAGAAACTGTGATGTTCCATAATTTACTTTGATATTTCAAAATATATCTTCAAAGATAATTCTTAGTTATTAGTAATTTAAATTTAATTTATTGGAATAATTTTCCATTCCACATGGTCATCGTCGATAACGCAGCCTTGCTTACATATATCAGAGGCTATAATTCAATGAAAAGTAATAATCTACATATTATGGACTCTAAAAACCACCAAAAGCCTCAGCATTCCTCCATCTAGGGTCAAAAATACATTATTTCTAATTCTGGTAGATTATTTTCAACATGAGAATACCCCAGCTATTATGTATAGTGATCGATGATAAGATGTGATGAATAACCCTCATCATCATCATCATCATCAGCCATTTAGTCTACCGCTGGTGTAAATAAGGTTAGCAACATGATAAACTAGAAGTACGAAGTAGTCGTGTAAAGTTTCATTCATAAACTGCACCGTCCGGATCCACAGACGCCGGCTCGAGTTACGAGGTCGCCTGTGTTGCTATATACAAATAAAATATACTCATCCATTCCATGGTACAAATCTAGCAAAAAAAACTGTACAAATATGCTGGATCGGCCACACAGCAGTTTTTCCCCACACACTACTCTGTGACCGAGGCTTCTTCTGTTGATCTAGTGGTCATAACTGACTGTCATGTGTTGTCAAAGAAAACTACTACAAAGAAAATTGATTGAACACCTCTCGAACACTACTGATACTGCTTTTAAGTGTATAAAGAACCTAAGGCAGATGCAAAATCAAGTGTTAGGTTAGTGTCTAAAAACTTTCACGGGTAATTTGAAGTTTATACCTACATATTTTCCTAAAACAGACCATTTCTGGTAAGTATGGCAACACTCAAACCGCACTCCTACGTCCACGGCAGTACTGTGTCACCGCACGACTGACATTGGCCCCGTAATTAGGCATATTGAGCGAATCTATGTCACTGCACAATTTATGCACTGTCTTTTCATATTTATACGAGCACTTGTAAGTATGGCGTGTTATACATGTGTGGGTTTATGAATTTGCACTCGGTTTATTCTGAGCAAAAATGTAAACATCTCAATAAATAGACGGTGTTTATGATAGAATCAGTGTCCATTCTACGAAAATGTGACAGAAAGTGATTGAGGTGTTAAAACATGAAAAAGGAACAAACATTGTGTACCTAAAATATACGAAATTGCTTACACCTGATACACATATGACAACATTGAATGTGATGTGGAACAAAGAAAATACTGATCATTATGTTTAGGAAATAAACGATTCACAAAACTCTCAAATGAACGGCTCAATATAAAAGCACAAATGACTCCCTTAATGAATAGTTCGCAGATCGCTTGTAAAACTTTACTACTGATAAAATCAGTTATAAAACTGTACTCCCGTAAATTCCTTCAGCTTTTAAAAGGCAGGAGCTATTGGGCGCTCTATAAATCAGAGATCGTGTGTTCGGCCACAGTCGGGTGGGTTCGACTCAATTCGGCAAAGATCGTAAAGATTAACGCTCACAATGTTTGTAAACACTACTTTTATGCGAAATCGACAGATTTTTTTTACGTTTTATGACGGATTTTATAGCTGGTAGCCGTGATGTTTGAGTGATCGATTTCATTCAATAGATTTACTGCCTGTGCCAGTCTACTTTTTTTGAGCAAACAAAATTGGTATTTTACTATGTGAAGGAACTGATACTGAAACCAAAATTTGTTGATTCTTTGATGATCTATTGAGTATATAACTTTATGTTTCTCTTTCTTAACCCTGTCTGAGAGACATTATGTTTGGTGCGATTGTTAATCACAATTTAGAAGCATACTTTATTGAAAAAAAGCAAAGTTGAAATATGAAGAAAGAAAAAAAACGAAAAAAGAAAATAAGACACATCATAAATCAGTAACAGTAAAACCTCTCCACAGTCAATTCACTCGTCAACCCTTTCAATAACAGAAACCCAGATAACAAAAGTCAATAACTTTTTGCAAAGCCATCAACACCCTTTACCAAAAACCGATAAACTAACAAACCATCGAACATAATAACTTCCGACATTAGCAATAAACCGACCAATAAAACTTAAACACTGGAAACATTGCTCAAAAAAGCAATAAAGTCACCTGATCTATGACTCTTATTCTAAAGGAATAAAGGTCACTTTTGTCGACCAAATTTGTCTGCGTAAACTTAAACGTAAGCCCCATGGAAGTCAAAAGAAAATCGTAAAACTAAAAACGACAAAAGTCGGTCCGTTTATTGTGGCCGCCAGTTTGCGGCCGACAATTGTTTTCTCACGTACATAAAAACCGGTAATAAAACCGTCGGTCAAATGATTACGAAAAACGACGACAAGATGCGCAATAGACGACTAAACTATATGTATAGAGTGACATGATAGAGTAAGACATGTCACGTGATCTAACTGTATGCTGATTGGTTTGTTAATAAGATACAATAAATGATTGGTTTACACGACATAGGTCTAGTCAGAACGAGATATTCATAATACTCAATGAGTAATAAATTCGAATCTGAAATATATGGACCACAAAAGTCAATAGATGGCAGAAGTGTTTCTCGAGTTACTCTATTTAGGTGTCTTTGAATTAAAGAGACTGTGAAAGAACGTAAAAATGCGTAAAGTGGAACGTAGGTTTGACTTCGTCTTGTTGGTGTTAAGCGTCGTTTAGGGAGGAGATGGTATTTTAAACAGCTGTTTAGAATACTTTCTTTGTTGGAACAAACATACAACTTACACGATTATGATAATCAAGTAGCAGACAATTTGTACGTCTATATTAAGGGGCGAATTTTTAAACAAAGTTTTGAAAGTCAAATATAAATGTTTTATGTGATGATATTGGAACTTTTTTTTAATCCGAATGTTTGTGTGTATTTATGTATATATACTAGACCAGCAACGTTTGAAAATACTTTTTGTATTTTCGATAGATCAAACAGAGAAAACTGGTAAAATAATTAGTCAATAGTTACAATAAAGATTTTTTTTAATTGGTTTGCACTCCACGAGATTTCCCACACATTATTGTTAAACTTTCTATGAGTACGCATTCTTTTACCACCCGCAAACAAACACACAAAAGTTACAAAATTCCAGAAACAGACACACACACACACACACACACAATTACAAGGTATGTTGCACAATCCATCCCTCAATCGGCGAAGTAGCAACAAAGGGCGTGAAGTGAAAGCACGCTAGTAAATCAGGCTCCAGCCAGGGATGGACTCTGGAGGGGAGTGGTGTTCATACCCCTGGGGTGGCCAACTTAAGTGGTCTCGTGATAAACTTGTCAAAATTAATCAATATTCGAATTAAGAACGTTGCAGTTACCTATAGGCGTTTGATGGACCTAGCTTATAAAAAAAATATGTTTGTCATATTTGATAAGCTTTGAATTTCTTGTTAACACTGTCATACTTTCAAACAACCAATAAACACATAGGCTTCATTGTTTTCATTCGCAGCATAGATACAGCGTATTTATATCTAGCGTATAAATGAACCAAAGAAAATTTAATCTAACTCTAATTTTACATATGAATAATACACCATAATCATATGCCAGTGTCCAGTATTTCACCATCGAACCCCCAAGTCCTGAGATCCCGGTCCGCCCCTGTCCCCGGCGGGTCATAAATTAAGCTAAACTATGCGCTTTTTATTATTTTACTTATTGTGCACGGAATTCGTCGCAGCTGTACAGAATGGCGTCGCTGCCCATTTCTCTGTGATATACTCCCTGTTATGCTTTCAAAGAAATTATCGTAACTGCTAACCCTAATTGTAGTTTGGTCACGCTTAAATGTCAAACTGAAGCTTGTTTTTGAACTGAATGTAAAAATTATGTTTTGTACACTGACCGTCTCAAAATAGGCTTCTATCCACTCAATGAATGAAAAAAAATAAAGTAGCTAAGTTACATACCACTGATTTTAATTCAGGAATTATTTTAACTTTGTACCAAAAACCATTATTTGGTTACAAATATGTACTATTCATTTGATTGCTGTCAAAAGATGATTAGAACATAAACAAATAGTTTTGTTAAAGGTTCATTAAACTTGTATAATCTTCTTCTTATCGAATGAGAGTGGCCAACTCTGGTGTCGAGAGTTAATCAACCCGCCCTGAGGGCCTCTGACATGGCTTAACGACTACCTTACTAGACAAACAGCCGGTACCTACAATTTAACATGTCATCCGACCCACGGAAGCGACCAAAATAGAATGACACTTTTCGGTCACCCATCCAAGGACTGACTGCCGCATGCATTTGCCTCCGCTGGCTGAGCTACGGGCGCTTCACTTGTATAATGTATATAATATTATGTATTTACTTTAATATATTGAATTAAATAATACCACCGATTCTAAAAAATGCAGTAAGTCATGTAAACTGAAGTAATATAAACCGCTGTAACTCTACTTGTGAATATATTTAATGAGTCCAATATAATATCTTCCCGCCTCCGTTATTTATTACAAGCTCTCATACGGGAAAAGAGTGTGGAAATACGATGATAGTTTCCACTTACTGATAGAATACGAAACACATTCAATGTCATAGAATTACTACTACTTACGCATGTGTGACTACATACTACATACTACTTACGCATGCGTGAACAAAATAACAATCTGAACAAGTGACAAGTTTATAACTATTTGATTTCTTTCTTTGACATTAAATTATTATTGTTTTCTTCCCTCTTCATTTATAACCACAAGTCAATAATTATTACCTATTTGAATACAGCATATTTAAAAATTACGATTCAATAGCGTTGTGCAAGTCGATCAATCATATACAGTGGAGCAAAAAGTTTACTGAATGTATATAGATGTCTATCACGGTGTGTGAACGTTCGTTTTATTTCAATTTCAAATATAATAATGATTTTGAATCGTAAATAGTTACTTAATTCTATTTTATTATTGATTGAATGTAAGTAATAAACTTCTCATGAATTCAGTTGTGTTTTAGTAGTTTGATATTTTATTCAATTTAATATGGGTACATAAATAGATTTTATAAATAAACTTATACTCAAGTAACCAAATAATTATGGAAATAATTACATCACTTTAAAAAAAATGCAATGTCAGTTATTAAGTGCAACGCCTGCCTTTATTGTTTGTAAAAACGAATAAATTAGTGCATAAACATACATCGTGACGTGAAATGTGGTGAAAGCATTTTAATGTAGTTAGATATGTAAGACACTAGTTATTAATTGAAAGACAAGGTAAAGTAATTGCTGATAACGATCAGCAATGCAATATAAACTAGTGCCATATTTAACTTTTCTTATAAAAGTTTTAGAGCTTTTGTTTCTTTAGTTTGAGCACAAGATGAAATGCGCTCATTTATCCATTCGCGTTGACCGATACAAAAAATGAATTTATATTTGTGTATTTTATCAAAAGTGCTTATAATATATTCATATTATGGGTTTGGCTCTTTCACCAGTTATATTATCTTGGAGGTTCTTTCAGAGAGCTCCCTTGATTCGAAATTTTTCAGCTTTGTTTTAATTTACCACTATACGCACTAGATGACTTGATAGTGACGTCACCCACAGCAAGCCCGCTGCAGCGGCGCTCGTGACGTCATATAAAACGCGTATAATAGCGAAAATAAATATTATTTATCGCTTCACGGTGCCTTCGTTCCATACAAAAAGACCTGTGAGTTATATCCTACTATTACATTTGCGTTTTGTAAACCGTTTTTTCTATGGCCATAACTTTATATTTATGGTAGGTTTTAGTTGAATATTCAGTCGTCACGTCACGCCGCGCGCTCCGATTGTTATACAAATTAAGGACTGCAGCGACCGAACTTGTACTCAAATACTTGCAACACTTCAAATATAGGTATATTCTGATATCAAAATCAAAATCCACATATAGAATTTTGCTAATGATTAATTCTATAATAACATTTGTTGTTGCCGCTCTTTTGGTGGTTCCTAGAAAAATTTTGTGCTGCTGTAAATGCCTACATACTGTATTGGTCTTTATGAAAGGTGATTGATATCGACTATTCAATGTATAATAAAAATACTTCAGTCTCAACTTATCTACATGATTCTCAGTTAATCGTACACTAATAAATGTAATGTTTTCTGATCCAACTCATATTGCAGTAGGCAAATATTAGCATACGCTTTAAATGTCCACAGTTTACTATCAAAGCTCCCCCCGTGCGAGTAGCTACTAAAAAATAAAAGTAAGAAATTCGATCCGCGCAAGATTTTTTCAAGTCAATTTATTTGATTAAATGCCCGTGGAGTTTTCGATTACGTAATTGAGATGGGATTGTCAAATGTAAATGTGTCGGTAGAAGGTTGTAGAACTTGAATTTCTAGTTGTAGACATTTGACTGCTTTCAGAGTAGTTTAGACACGGTAACGAGATAATTTAAACTGTTCAACGACACAACATTTGTAACATAAAAACGTTGACATGGAAATATTTATATTACATTTTGTTGTAATTAATTCGTTGTTAATTGTTATAAAAGTAGCATATATTTACTTCTGATGCGTTTTTTGTCATCTTTTGGTATCAAAGGAAAAACATAATATATATATAGTTTAATTACCGTTTTCATTAGAGTTGAGCCAGCGGTAGGACGGACGTGGCTGCTGCTTGGAGCGCATCTCTAGCACCCGGCCTGCGACCCACCAGCTACCATCTGCAACGAAAATAACATGTTACAGCATATAACAACATATTAGTTAGTCGTTAAAGGAGAATAACATACCTATAATAACAACAAAACATTAGTCAATCTTTAAGGGAGAAAATAACTGAATGATCTGAATAAATAAGAGGACATTTCATTTTTAATGAATTCATTTGATATCCAAACGAACAAGTTAACTTTTATCTAGTAACTGCCGTTTATAGGTGTTACCTCGTCGTGAGATGCGTTTCTATCAGCACCATAAGTCGGAAGATCTATACTTTTTTTCTATTATGTTTTTAGTTTCTAAACTCTTCTTAAAAGTACGATTGTTCTCAATAATACCATTTATATACCATATTCCGCCACTGTCTATCTGAAGTGCAGGCGGTATCTAACCCTTTACTAGAGATTGGATCTTGATGGTCAATAAAATAGGAGAAAAAACACGTTTTATGGTCATTTCAGCCATACTTTACGATCCTTGATGTTACTACCGTCTACTGCATTACACTATCGATAAAATAAAATTATATAAACTTAGAGACGTAGTTTCCTAGAATGTCCGTCGAGTCTCTCCCACGGATGTCGGCCATCAGTGGCGTCACATAATTTAATCGACTCTCAAAATGTATCTTGATCAGTTCTTGTAAACCAATGAGTAACACCCGAGACCCAGCCACTAAACATACTTAAATAAATACACCGATAAATTAAAAAAACCAACCGTCATTAATATGAGGCAACACACGAAGAGATATCGGAGACAAAGTTTCGATTTGTCATCGATGCGTATCAATTTGAACCTTAAATATTAATAAGAAAGACGTCAAATTTGTGTGAGAGATGCACAATTATGTTGGTGAGGTTTGTTCACAAAAATCTGGGAACTTGGTCGATATGTCACAGAATTTATGAGTGTCGATCGTAGCCGGGTGACGTGGTCGCATGATTCGAATAAGCCTCTCGTAATAAATTTGATATCAAAGAGACAATGTCCTGCAGCTCGACCAAACATACTACGCGGCCGTGAAAGTGAGAAACTAAAACTTGTCAATGAAAATATTTTCATTTCTGTTCCAGGAATTGTGACAGTGGCTCCTCGATTCCTTCACAGACATGTAATATTTGTAACGTGATACAATGACGTGATTCGTTGATATGGGCCGATGTATGGCAGACACTCTTACTACCATTGTTGGTGAGTTTGATTAATTTAATATTGTTTTGTTGTAGGTATTTTTATCTCGACAGAAGGTTACAGTTCGACAAGCCGTGACCGGAACGTGGGTGGATCCCGCATCCAACTGCCGAATTTGGAAAAGTCGTCATTTCTCAATCTCACATCACACATATTTATGAGATCTTACTCAAGCTCTGACCAAGAAATATGAATATCGGTAAATTTAAATTATGTATATTAATACGAGTACAAATTTTCTGTATTAGTCTGTATTAATCTGTGTTTTTGAAACTTTTCATCAGCAATAACCTGTTCAGACATTCAATCGGTTAAAATATATGTGAGAATAGAAGATACCAAATTCACTCCTTATTTGATTAAAACTTTACATAGTCTATTTGAAAAAAAAACGTTAAAATATTTACACATAAACCAATTGAAACTCCATCAAAAAGTGGAGTATTTTTTTATGGCTTATAAGGAATTAACGCATCTTGTCTTAACGATTATTGAGTCGGTGGCTTGCACGGGACATCAAACAGGCTCGGACTTTCCGCTAAAGCCTTATAAATCAGACCGTAATGGTGAATGCATACGGCACGGAAAAAGTGGCAGAAACGTGGCGATATTTTAACTGACATAAGAGGTAATGGTAAAATTTTTGACAAAATGTAACATACATTATCCTTGGAAATTTGACACGTTTCTTTTATAGAAAGTTCCAATGGTCAATTGGTCTTTGTAACTAATTCAGCACAGTAAAAAGTGCCCGATCCTTTAAAACATGCTTCAGCACTTTTGATTTTCGTATCAAATACTAGAAAAACACTGTAAATAAACTTCATTATTCGTGTATGTGGCAATTATGTCACTAGTCACTATTGATTACTAAAAAGTATTGCAATTTGATAGAGTAGTATATCAGGAATATTGTTATTACTACAAGCGAATTTACTCGTATTTATGCAGGTAAGACCGACAAGGAACACAAAAACAAAAAGCTAGTGATCTAATAAATTGCCAGTCCATTTTATCAAAAGATACGAGATTGCCGTAAAACTTTCGCAGCGTCTGCAATAACGTCGATTATCTGGATGTTTATGTACCGCCGCCGCTGCCGCCGCGCCGCGGTGACGGACGGACGGACGGACGCCCGTATGTTTCCACTTTATAGTGTCAATAAAGAATCGTCGTCCCGATAACAAACTCAAGGGCATCCTCATAAAGCCAGTACTATAGTGTTATTGGTGACTGGATTTATTTACTTTTTTTACTCTCCATACGAATCAGACAATTTATTAAGTGGTCCGACAGCGGTTGTTTCTTTCTTTGATTTCTGATTGAAGTTATTTCATTTGAAGAGGTATTAATCGACCGTAAATGGCTTTTATGGAATGCTGGTGTATTAACGGTGGCTACTGATGTGCTTTTAGGTGCAGCTAATAAACATAACTGAATGAAAACTTATAAAACATGAATTACCTACGCACACTAACTTTAGGTACGTTATAAATGAAACTATGCTTTATTCAAAACTCTTAGGTATATAATTCTTATTTACTTTCTTGTGTTTTGAAACTAATCAGTTATTACACTTAATAATAATTTATATGGCGCTGTGTGCAATGTCCCGGAATATTTATTTATTTATTTATATAACCCACTAAAACATTTGCCAGCAATAAACTGCACAATGTGTCGCATATGTGACAATTAATACTAGCAATGTCACTATTTGTGCTCGTCACAAGCAAACACATGGTCTACCTGATACTAGTTTTGCAGAACTTTGATATTTTGTTCATGTCTCGTATCACCATTATAAAAAGACTTAATAAGGTATTATCATTGGCCTATTTCTACTTTAAAAAGTCAACATGTCGCAGCTCCAGAGCAGGGCAGGTGGCGTTTAGAGCGCCATATCGGCTGTCAAAAACTTGTGAAATATCGGCGTGCGGGCACGGAGGCCGCGGGCTGCGGGGCGCGGGGCGCGGGGCGCGGGCGTCGCGTCGCGCGTCCCTCACAAACATATCTTGAAGATTTATACAGCCTTCTACAATAGGGTACGTTTTAATTCTTTTCATATGAGACAGATTTATGTAGGGACAGATGTGGGACTTGCAGATAGCTCGCCCTTTGCGGAAGCAGATAATGCTGATTCTTCAAACGACGCGCGTGAATTATTGACTCGCTTCTTGATACGGTTTGTAAAGGTTCCAATGTATTTTATTGAAAGGTGAAAGGTGTTTACTGTATATCAAATATTTGCAGTAGCGAATGGGGTAGGGCATATGGACTGAAATATTTTTACAATATACTACAATAAGACAAAGCAACATAGCAACTAAGACAAAATATAGGGATAATTTGGAACCGTGCAGTATGTCACATTTGACACCGAACATATTGGTATTGCGTACAAATATACTATACTATCAAAATTTAATTATGGAACTTATTAAAATAGGTTAAGTAACGTTTGTTTTTAATATTGCCATTCTTATTTTTGTAACCTTCAAATATGACAAGTGTATGTTTCACACTAAGTTTCACCAACCACTGTGGGTGGGACTACTGAGCTAGCTACTCACTACACAGTTGTTCACTCCGCGCCTCGAGCGGCGTGGCGGCGTGGCGGCGTGGCGGCGTGGCGGCGTGGCGGCGTAGCGGCGTGGCGGCGTGGCGGCGTGGCGGCGCGGCGGCGCGGGCGCGGAGTGTCGACGACACTTTGTAATCATGGTAAATTATCTATATTACATTATTGATTGCTATAAAACTAGTTTTTTGTGACAAATTAAATTATTTTCCATATACAACATAAAATGTGTCAGAAAATTAGTAAAAAAAGCAAATTATTTCAAAATACCTAATTGATTGTATCTAATTTTTAAATGACATCAAAAACAATCCCTAGACAAAAACATAAAAAAAAATTAAAGCATCCTGGAATTCATTCATTCATTATTGCTATGCTTCATGGTCCCCATTCAACTATTGTTTATAATAATAGAATGGGAAGATTTATTGCCTTCCTTGTCTTGAATTGTGCAAATTGCAAAATTTGGCAAACAAGATTTTGTTTTGTTGCAGTTTTTGCCATTTGTCCGGGATAATGCGGATTGTAGTCCACTGTGGAGTTGAATAGACTCAATTTTAGGAATGCCTGTTTTTCTACAGAAAATAAAAGTACTGTTTTCATATTGTTACAATTGTTTCACTATTGAATATGGGGAGAATATTATATTTGCAATGCATAACTCTATAAATAAAAAACATCGTTGGCAGTTGTTTAATATTTATATGTTTTAATTCTAAATCTTTAACACAATAATCTTATAAAAACTTCACCAGCGATTGTCATTCAATAAATTAAACTGCCACGAAGTACCTACTACAACCATAGTCCACAACAACCACAATTAAAACAAATCGATCCATCTAGTTAAGGGTGATCGCACGCAAAAAGGGCCCTTCAGCGACATATTTATTGGCCATAAATATGCTTGTCATACATTTTAATTATTATCTACTATTTTGGTTGATTTACGGTGACTTGCGGCGGCAGCCCCCCGCTCCCTGCCCCTCGCTCGACCCGCGCGGGGAGAGGAAAAATATAGCAATCATTTAGTGATGGAGAGTAGATGTTCTTAATTAACAGTTAGGCACACTTACGTATGTGATCTGACGTATGAAATGTGATTCTTGTTGTAATTGGTAAATATACGGAATGTTTTTCCAAATACGAATATCGAGTATCTCGTCTAGTGATGCCTTTTAAACTTATCATTGAAACGTTACATTTGTCGCACGGTGATGATCATAGTGCAGTGACAAAATTTATTTTGAAATACAAAATTCTGTGTTTCGGAATGAGATTTAGCAATAAATTATTAGTCACCATAATAATATATGCAAAAAAAGAAACATTGTACCCACACAAACAATATTTATATCAATAACTCCCCTCCCTACGCGGGGCGTAAGTTAATTAAACCGACATGTTGGAATATAAGATGCTGATTACAAAGTTAATTACTTCTCGATTCAGGGGATGTTCGCTATTGGCAGCCCATGTATGTATGTATGGGACTATTTGTACGGGACGTAAATCATACACACACCATATTGCTCGATAGCTATTTTAATGCTATCACACGTAGCTCACTTGAGATCTATAGGCTTATAATTTATTAGGAACTTTTTAGTAAATTTTTTATCGATTACAATGTGTTGAGACGACTCTAAATTTAGTGGCATAAGTGTTAAATTGGTTCAATTATTTTGACGATTTTTTTTCTTGTTTCTTCAGTATTTTAGCCCCACGTCTTCTTTATGTAGATACTCAGTCAGATATCTTAACATGCTCAATTACTCTTGCATAGTTCCTTTTGATAGTCATACTGTGCGCTTTATGACCATTCTGTTACATAAAATAAATCTTTAACAAATCCCAATGAACAGTTTAATTCACAAACTCTCCTCCACATTGGTAGAATGCGTATAAATTCTTACAAAACTACACAAAAGCTTGTCGCCTGTAAGTCGCTCCCTCTCGTAAGGTCACAGCGCCTCGTCACTGGCTCGTGAAAGAAACGTCATAAATCTGTCACTTTTGACAGCTCGCGTTAAATTATGGACGCCATCTTGAGTGATTTGTGCGTGAGACGCCCGGGATGGTGTAGCAAAAAATTATGAAACAAAAATAGTAAATTGTATGAAATGTTGCTAGTAGCTAGTTCTAGCTTGGCGTCGAATTTGTAGCGTAAGGACTTGGTACCGTAAATTATTATTGATTTGATTTTAATTAGTTTGTACCTAACTTCATCAAAGCAATACGTGTGTACAAAACAAGAGGCATACCGTAGGCAAACGTGCCTATTTGGCATTAAAATTTCTTTCAATACAATCTCATCGGACAAATAAAAAAATAATTAGTTCAAAAATGGAACATCAGGCTGACGTCAGCTAAATGAGCAATGATGCATTATGACGTCACAGAAGCGCGCTTTTCCGCTCGACTGTGGTGACGTCATTTCGTATAATTTGACGCGTCGCCGATGACGGGCGACGTTTAATTACCGACCCCTCATTACCTGCGCTGTGCCGGATATTGATATGAAACCGTTTTTAGGATACGACACGACTGGGGATCGTGATTGTGGCGTAGTCGTAAGGGTTATAATAGCTTACAATAATAGGTTGTCTTCTTATTATTGTCGTTTGAACACATACAAAAAAAAGTCTTATTCTACACCAAAAGTTTTTTATGACCAAATTTACTCGATGCTCGTAAATAGCTATAATGAGCGATACATTAATGTATGGTTTACTATAATAATAACTTGTTAATTAGATGTTACATCTATTGTAATTTTACCCGGAATATGAGGTAATGCTCAAAACACCTAACCTGCATATAAAATCGTACTGCTTTTTCCACCACTATACCACTTTATGCTAATCTAACAGCCAAGACAGATCGCACGCTATAAACAGCCCAAAACTGATAAGGCTTTCATGAAAAACGTCCAGTTTATTTGGCTCATTGGAGTTTATTAATAAAGCCTTAATTAAGATATCGCATGTCATTGATTAATTTGAATGATCGCCAGATAATTAAGTTGATTAAAAATATGTCAAACAGAGATATTGACGGTAGAACGAGCTCAGCTTAAATTGAAATTCGCGGCCGCCATATTTATTTATCTTGGGTTTGGCATATTGTAACAATATTTTGAAAGCGTACGTCATTGCAGTAAAATAATTATGACTGCTCTGTTAGCTTAGTTGGTAGTGGCTCTGCCTTCTTATCTAGGGGTTAGGGGTGCGGGTTCGATTCCCGCATAACACAAGTAATTATGCATATAAAGTCTGTAATTACTTGTGTTGAGTCTGGTCGTTTCTATGTATAATAGGTATGTATTTACAAAAAAAAAGTATACATGTATTATATCCGCTATCTAGTACCCATGATACAAGCGTAAGCTTAGTATGGGGCTAGATGTCGCGTGTGATATGTCCTGAAATATTTATTTATTTATTTTATTTTAACGATTGAATAATTTTATCGGCATATTTATAGGATAAGTATACTGTTATTTCCAGTAAAAGTAGTCTATGTTAGTATTGAAATTATATTGAATAGTCACTACAGCATAATAATACTTTCCAGAGTAACACATAATTCCACCTAGATTTTGGTTGAAAGCTCTCATAAACATATGGTAAGACTCATTTGACTTTATTTGAATGCGCGATCGATAAGCTTTCGGTATATCTCAGAGATTAAACAGGTAAATACAGAGGAGCAAAAGAACTAGCAGAATAGTGATATTACATAATTTCACTAGATCCATTGAAACTTTTTGTTTACTCAGCAATGGATGTTAAAATTAATAGAAAAACTTATCTCTCGCCAACCGTTACCATTAATAGTCCAAAATAAACGCTATAAATTATAATTTACAAATCGCAGCGCAAGCTATCAAAGCGTGCAATATATTGACGCGCGTGAAGTTGTGCGCTGCACATTATGGGCTGTCAAACTAATTGTTATCACCTGCGGTAATCAGCTCTGTGCTTGACAGTACCGACCGAATGCTCGATTGCGAATTCAGTTTGTAAACGACTGTACTTGTTGTAAATAGCCAGTCAAAAGTGATGCCTGAAATTCGGTGAGGTAAATTTTGATAATGCAAAAGTGAGGAACGTACTACGTCAAATGTTTTTTTATATATAAAAAAGTTTATTTTACTTATAATGTTTCATCGGACTCTCTCTTCTTAGTCGAATCCCTCGCTGCTTAGGATCGTGACTCCTTTTGGACTAGACTAGTGTAGACTAGTTGTCATTGTTTCATTGGACTTGTAAAATTTTAAACATAGCTACAGTCTAAAATGGAACACGCTTCTTTCCATATAAAATAGATAGAATGTCAATCTCTAAAAACACTAAATCCAGTAAAACCGCGTTATATGATGTGTTGACTATAAATCGTTAAACGAGAAATCACAAGCTTGTTTGTCCTACTTCATATACTCACCAACATACCTGCATATAATATTAGAAAGATATAAATGAAACTTGACTAAAATCTGCGATCGGATGAAAGTACACGTATCCAAGTACGGGCATGACGAGATTAGCAATACGAATGCCCTGAGAGCACATCACTCCGCTTTCACGTCACCGACCAGATACCTACGCATCTTATATGACCACTTACCACAACAAATAAACAAGGCAAATTAACCTTTATGTCCTGAGCTCTTAGGTCGATGTGGACCGCAGCAATAAATCGGCGCTGCATATGAAAATATCGCGCTGCATTACAAAATGAGGCAAAATTATGATGGATACTGATGCTCGGCTAATAAGACTAGATTCTTCGCGGTGTTTGATGGAATTTACACCCTACATTATTAAAATAGAGTTGGGAATTGTGTGTGTTGTGTGAGTATCAATCTACGATGACATTAAGCGAAAAGATTGAATGGCAGGGATCAGGTTGCAGGTTTAATTCTGTTAAGTCTGAGGTTGTCAGGGCATCGCTAGGGCATCTAGATGGAGTCGTTAGTACTTATATTCAAATAGGTTTCTCCAATCACACGCCGGTTTGTAAGCAATGTAATTGAAACTCACGACAAAATTCTTGTAAAACTCATATATGAACTTCTTGAATTAAATTTCACGATTGGCAATGTAGTATATCAAAGTGCAATGTACTGACTTATTTACAACTGTAATACAGACGTAAGTGGTAACTTTTAGTTTCGAAAACAGTATAATCATAATATGTCTCGTACCATCAGCTGGCGATATTTTTCATCGTAAAAATACGAGTGGCTTCAAATAAGCAATTATTTGGTACAGCTGTAGAGTTTAATTGTAAAAGTTTATAATTTGTTAATGACTGAACAAACTGTAATATCTACCATGAACATGAACATGAACATAGGTACCACACCCAGCCAGGACAAGCCTGCTCCGGTCAAACCGGCATACCAGGGGGCACGAGGTTTTGGAGCGTGGTTTTGTGCTTACGCTCCGGGATGGTAGTCGACCGGCTATGCAGCCAGACGCCGATTTGGAGAAGGTTGTTATTAGGGGTAGGGATAAGCGTTAGTAAAAATTGGTGTTCGTTGATTATTGAGTTGACCCATCTTGGGGTTTGTTAGTGTGTGGCTTTGCAAGAGCTATCTTAACACGTTCGCTGTGTAATGTTGGTCCTATTGTGAGTAATCATAACCGCGTCGGGAGTAGTAGGTGGATCTTAAATGTGGGTCGAATAGATCCTATGTCGCTAAGGGGGTGTTCTTGTGTCATCTGACGGCCTTTTCTGGGGTATGGTTGGTGCTTGCCTGTTGGTATGTCGTTCTGTTTCCTCATCAGATTCGCTGTCGGTTTCTGCCATCTTATAGATCTCCCTGGCAGCTCTTATAAAGTCTTCTTAGTTTTTCGCCATGTCCTGCCAGTCAGATGTGTTCCTGGAGTAGTAGTCCATATCATGAGATAAAGAGTCCTCCCACGTATAGATAGGTCTACCAACTTTAAGTTTTTTTGCTTTGTATCGGAGTGCTGCTTCCAGAAGGTGCGGTTTTGGGCGTCTTAGAATATGTCCAAGGTAACACATTCGAAGGCACTTAATCTTTTTCGTGATCGTTTTGCCTTTCAGTATGTCATGTACCTTGCCGGGTTTTGGGGACGATCCGGAATTGTTGATCATGTCCCTCAGTATTATTCTTTCATATCTTCTGAGTTTTGACCTGTTGGCTTTGGTTAGGGCTGCGCATTTGAGCCCATATGTGATTGTGGGCTCTATGACCATTTTATAAAGCAATCTTACAATCTGCCATTGCATCCGAGATTCTTTTATAAACTTTGTCAATGCTTTGGAGCTACGCATGCCCTGTTTGCATCTTGTGTTCACGGTGTTGTTCCTGCATAAGTTGGATGTGATGTAGGTTCCTAGGTATTTAGTTTCCCTGACAGGTGTTACAGTCACATTATCGAGTGTCATATGGTTTGCCTGATAGGTTCTTACTGGGTCGCGTACTAAAACCCTAGTTTTTGTGTCATTTACTTTGAGACCTACTGTTGCAAATAGGGATTTGGCCTTGGAGTATATTTCGTTCATTTGTTGTAGATTTTTTCATACGATGATTACGTCATCGGCGAAGGCTAGGATCAGCGGGAGTCGTATTTCTTCGTCCTGGTTGAGCTTGACGCATGGAAGCTCTTCTTCCAGGGTTTTAAAGACGTCGTCCATTAGGATCGTAAATAACCTAGGTGACAGGGGGCATCCTTGTTTGACACCTTTGCCTTTTTTAACCCATCTAGTTTGTTGGCCGTACCATTTTATGCACGTAAGTTCGTTCATTGCCGCCTTGACTATACGATTGGTCAGCGCCCTATTGGTTCTAGACAGTAAAATGTCTCTTAAGGCGTTTAGGTCCACTGTGTCAAACGCTTTTTCGAGGTCAATTGACAAGACAAATGTTGTTTCGCCCGCCTTCCATTCTTCGTCCAGAACTCGTCTTAAGGTGAACATATGATCGTCGGTAGATCTGTTGCTTAGGAACGCAGCTTGATAGTTTCCAAGTTCTTTTGTAACGGTGTCTAATCTTCCTAGTAGGAAGTTAGCGTATATCCTATAGCCGGTGGTGCAAATGGAGATTCGTCTATAGTCATCGACCGTCTTCGGATTAGACTTTTTTGGTAGGGGCACTTGTATTGACTGTGTCCAGGTAGCCGGTAGGACATTTTTAGTCCAGGCCATGTTTATGTGGGCTAATATTTCGCATTTAATTTCGTGCGTGTTTGCTTTGTAGAGCTCGGTGACTACGTGGTCAATGCCTGGAGCCGTGCCGTTTCTCATTTGGCTGGTTATTTTGTCAATCTCCTCTAGTGTGGGCTCTTGCCCTAGATCTGTCGGATCTTCATCGCTCAGTACGTCAGTAAACGACCCCTCTGTAAGGTCAAGTTCTTTTTCCCACTTGGAAATCGGAATGAATGTGTTTTTGACCCGTCTTCTTTCCTTCTGTTTGTGCCTTCTATAGAAGTCATAGGTGATCCTCATCCTTTTTGATGGGTGTGTTTTTGCTAGACCGCTGAAAAAACTGCGGCATTCTTGTTGGTCTTCCGTTGCTTCGGTCTCTTGCAAACGGCGCCGGCACTCTTTAAGTGTGTTTCTAGCCTCTATATCTTGAGGATGATGCTTATAATGGAACTTCGCCTTCTGTAGGTTTGTAATTGCTTCTTCTCTAGCCTTAGAGTACCTTCTTTCATATTTGATAGTCTTATTGGCCGCCATCTTCATGACGTTTGTTATCACTTCCCACGATAGCGGCTCTTTTCGGTTTTCGCAGTTCCTGCTCTTTTTGGTTTCCTCTGATAAAGTTTCTTGGTATTTTTCTCGAGTGGTGGTACTTTGAAGCATCTCGTAGTTTAGGGTTTTGTAGTCAAACTCGTTCGCAACGTTGGCCCTGGCTAGTCTTATTGGAGGTCTCGTAGAATCCCTATTGGAATTTAATGTGAGGGGCTTTACGTTTCCCCATATGATTCTATGGTCAGATAGGATAGTTTTTTCGCCTTTGATGTAATTAAAAATCTGGTTGTTTTTGGCATCTGTCATTATGTGGTCTATTTGCGACGTTTTGTACTGAACAAACTGTAATATCTACCGTTAAAAAATCGATTTCGATTTTTTTGTTCCTTTGCAGAATTGAAGATGAATAAAATTATGCCCATTTATAAGCGTTCATTTAATTACCACTATTTAATCGATCGACGTATTTATATATTTCAGTGATCGTCTTCTCATCAAACTGTTTTGTGGAGAGTTTTCAAAACCCCCTAGGATACTCTGACATGCCTAGCGACATACTCGTGCAACGAAAAAGAGCTGGGACCTACAATTCATTCGTGTGATCCAACTCACGGAAGTCAAAGTACAAATACAGTGTTGTGAGTTCAATGAAGCTGCTACGGAGGGCAATCCATCTAATAGCAAGTAACTAGGTCTGTCAATGCAAGTATGACAAACGTGTCTGTCGCCTGTCTTCTTGAATCAGCCCTACATCGGCGCTGGACATGAATCTCAATTGTACTCATCAGCGGACTCACTTTGCGGCGAATCGGTTTTTTTGATCATCATGGGTTTGTTTCTCGGTGATATGTGGTCGTTTGTGATGGTTAGAGTGTAGTGTTGGTTCAATTAATTTATTAAGTATTTATACCAATACCTACACATACATACATATATACTACAAATAAGTAATAGTGTCGGAGCAAATACACATGAAATTCTCAGTAATATCCTGTAAAATACAGACACCTGCGTCCTAATTCATTGCGAACGACAATTAAAAAAAAACTTTATAGTTAAGAACGAAATATATAGTCAACTAAGATCACTAACAAAGAAACAACACTACACACAATACCAACCTCCTACACTTTATACCATGGAGTAATATAATATACCACTTTATACCTACATACATGCATAGCTGAGTCACAACATATTTACTTGAGCCGTACACTTGGTGTTATTTGTTCCTCCTCTATCCAATATGTTAGTCCAACGAGTTCCATCTCGCAATCACAATCCTTTATTCGGAACGTCTAAAGTTTCTTGCAATAAAAGAAAATCAGCAATACACGTACAAGGGACGATTTTATCGTTTAAAATACGGTAATGCCAAGTCTCAATCATAAGTTAGACCGTTATGTTGGTGAGAGCAAGTAGACGCAGTAAGAGAAGTTTTATAGATAAGGTTCTAAGGCTGATAACTTGAGATTTTATCGCGGTAATATGTACTCTCTCTCTCTTTGAGCCGTATTTCCTCATGACTGAGGGTCGTGACTCCCCCGCAGAATTAATTCGTTAGGGGAGTTTTCTTGGGCAGATACATCGTGGTGGGCGCCCAGGTCCTTCCACGGAAGACACATGTCCTCGGATATTGTGGTCCTCAAACATGTCGGTTGGTTGCCTCACGAAGTTTTCCTTCACCGTTAAGCGAGTGCAAATCCACACATAACTTTAAAATACAAGTCATTGGTGTAGAGCGGATTCGAACCAGGGTGCGTCTGGATGAAAAGCAGACACTGGAACCGCTGAGCCACACTCGCTTAATAATGTACATGTTCACATAAAGAGTTTATAGGACTGTTTGTGGGTTGGTCGATGAAGTATTCAATAAGACATTGTTATGGTATTTTATAGTAGCAAGTGACAGAACGAATAAGTCTAAAAAACACAGTGATATTACTACCATTTTAAGGTAGGTCTTAGTTCTACAATATTCAAGCCAATGTGATAAAAAAGATGGAGTTGGACTTAACTGCTTGTACTTAGATGTGTGCAAATACATATAAATGGTGTTTTTAAAAAACACTCTTTGCACTAAAACTACTATTACTGTCAATGTAGGCCATGAAATAAAATACAATTATTTTTGTCTAATGTAATATTTCATGTAGCAATAAATGGTTTTTATTCTTTATTAATTAAATTAGAAATGTAAGGAGAATTGTAAAAATTTGACCTACTGCGATCACTGGGCACTGCGCACATGTCACCCCGCGGCTTGCCTGATTGGTCCGACCCAGGGAATTACACGACACTAAACTTTTTACGATCTTCCATAAGTATAGTAGAAAATAATACTCACAAATGTCATGAAGCGGGATCAAAGGACAGAAATAGTTTTAATACCCACCTTATTTTATAGTAATATCAGAAGGCTAAATTACTGCTGATATAGTATTAAATTGCACGTAATTTTATAGAATAAATGTTATGATTAACATTGAGAGCTGATAGACAAGACGTAAGTGCCCAGTTTGCTTTTATATGCATTTAATTAGTCATTATGAGTTAATTATGAGTAGAGCTTTAAGCGGAGAAAATAAGGAACAATATTACTTTATCATTATACTAATTAAATCGATCATACTACATAACTAAATTGATAGAAACTGAAACAAACCAATACAGTTTTATTATTTGTATCGATATACATATTTTTCAAATAATATACAATATATTACATATCCTTATATATCCTTACGTTATATATCCTTTTTATGTAAGTTGATTAAAAACTGTCAAAATAGTATCAACAGACATTTTATCAGACATCAAGTTCTAGTTTTGCGTAGGGCATCTCTTAAAGGGTTGAGGTAGGTTAATCGATTGAACTCGATTTGATCAAACCCAGACTCGATTGTCATATCGATAGTGTCGATAATCGAGTGGGGCAGGTACGATGCGACATGAGATATCGTTCCAGATGCAATTTTTATATTTTTAACGGCTGCTTATCAGTATTTGGTCGTGGCAGCTGACGGCCACGAGATAGCTTGATCTGTTGTTAGTAAAATGTGCACTATGTGAAGTTTAAATACATAGTTGGGCTTTCCTATCTTATTAGGTAACAATTACATTACTAAGTAAACATAATTTAAGAATATCTTTAAAAATATTTGACATATTTAAATATTTTAATTGTAACATACTGAAAACTGCCACCCAGCTTTACAGCCAAACTGTGGAACTCCTTGCCCGAATCTCTATTCCCCTTGAACTATAATTTGTCGGTCTTCAAGTCGAGAGTAAACCGGTTTCTTCTAGGCAAGCGCGCTACATCGTAGATTATAACGTTGCTTAACATCAGGCAAGTTGTAGTCAAGCGTAAGCCTATTTCAAGTTAAAAAAAAAACTAATTTGATATATAATAAACGTCAGATTTTTGATACTTTACTTACATGTGTATAACAATTATAGGTAATCAATAAATCAGACAATATACCATTACCAACAACACTCCATCCCAATACACTTCCATCCCTGCTTTCTAAAACCAGCATCCTGTATTCACAACTTGGCTGGCTTCAGTTTAATTTGTTCGGGAGGTGTTCTGTGTGCATATTGTTCCTTATGTATGTGTGTTTGTTTTATTTTTTCAGGAGTTGTTTCGTCTGGCGTCGAATGCTGTCAAGAAGGCTATGAGACAGCGCTGGTTGAGCAACCGAACGGATTGCAGATTGTCTGAGCTGTGGGGGAGGCAGGAGGACCAGTGTAAAAAGTGCTTGGATTCCTTCTATAAATAATTAACAAAAAATAGCCGCTAACAATATCGATGAATGAATCAAAGTTTTGAATATAATAACAGTTTCATAAATGCACCTGTAATGAAAGTAGAATCCCAATAAGAGATATTTTAGCTGAACTAGGTACCTATAGGATAGCAAAGATTAAAAAAAATAGCACGTTTAATCCCACTATCGTCATAAATAGAGGGTTTGTGCGTTTGTGAGTGTTTTTATATTGTAGTTCTAAAACGGCGAACCGATTCGAATGTAATTTTGGTTAGAAGTAAATATATATAACACTTAAGATTACTTCTTTCCGAGTCACTGCAGGACGCTGCTTGTATTACCGCAATGACTATGAACTAAACTTCAATGCTCACGATTCCAGTACTAAATGTCACTTGCAATAACAACATGATCACCAGCGAAAATTATTGCCGTTCAACATAATCACACATTATAAATGATAATAGTAAAATATTCTAAATGACATTGACAACACACCTCGGTGGATGCGGCGTCCACCTCTCCAGCGCTGCACTGAATCTCGCATACGTCCGGATATGAAGATACGCGTTCGGAAAAACGACCACCCCCCCCCCTCCTCTACCCCCTTCCCCCTCAGCCTGAGATGAGTTATATGTTGTTCTTATGCTTTTTCAGGGCTGTCGCCTTCCGTTTTTTGTCGCCTTTTGTACTCTGTATTGATTCGAGTACAGATGTTTGCACATTTGTTAATTAATTTTTCGTTTTTTGCAACGATTTATGGTGTTCATCATGTTTGAGGGGGAATGTTCGTGTTTGTTGCTTTCTGTGTTGTGTGTGTAGAAGGAGATTGGATCTGATAAGACATATAAGATGATATCATGATACAATACTTTTTAAACAATTAATCGGTACAAAGCTTTTGTAGTGTAGTTTTGATCATGTTTTCTTGTCTTTGGGTGTCACTTTATTTCCCTTTTAAATGTATAGTTGTTCACACTACAATATTTTGATTTGATTCATGAAATTATTATATAAATGTCTAGTATTATTGTAGGTAATGTCAAAATGGATATATGTACTTAAATGTAATGTCAATGTCTGGTTATTGAATTAAAATGTTATTTATTTATTTAAGGGATCGTCCAACTTTGGACGTAGGCCTCCTCCAACTCATGCCATGTATGTCTCGTCTTTGCTGTTCTTGTCCAGAGTTTTCCTGCCACCGCCTCTATATCGTCTCTCCATCGTCTGATTGGTCTTCCACGCTCTCTCCGTCCATCTCTTGGCTCCCAGTGAAGTATGTGTGTCACTTATATTATGGGTGTCACTTTAAATACGCTTATATACGGTTTTTTCACTGTTGTCAGGCTAGTCAATAAATCTCTCGTCGAATCAGGATTGTCAGTACGCCAGTAAGTGTATATAAAGAATTGAGTACTTTAGTACTACAATTCTAATCACTGATATCAAAACTAACAGCACTAAACACCCTAAACTTGTGTTGCCAATCAGCATGCTTACTAAACCAGGCCCTAAACAGGAGGCAGGCGACAGAATGAGAGCAACTACCTGTCGCGGGGGATAGATAGCCGATACACCGTGATAAGCTGCCGACAGGTGGATAGGCAGGGGCACACTGCGCCAGCGAGAGAATGGCGGGCAAACAGCGGCAATGAATGTTACTTTACAATCAATAGGTAATACACTAATCATCTACTGATTATAAAATAATAAGTGTATCAAATATAAACTATGTAGCTACTATTATTTTTGTCGTTGCATGATATTAAGCATCCCAGTAGTTAAGTATGTAGCATGATTATTTAGAAAAAGCCATTTTCTTTGAAAAGCTATGGACTGTGCCATTGCTCACTCATTAAATAGACAGTAAATACGATCAATAGCTAACCTTCGTAAATACTGAGGTTTTGTTGTTATATCAAAAAGCGATCAAATATGTATGTACCTGAAAACTCTGAAAAAAATTCCATTGAATAGTTAATAAAAAGAATAGTTAATAAAAATAATACAGACAGTCGTACAAAAAGGAGTTGTATTTATATCACAGCATCGCAACGCTGATTGTGTGCTTCGAGGTTTATACCGTATCTAATGCTACCGGTAACTAGCTGGTAATATCGGTAATGTGAGCCAATCATGGACCAGATTTGAGAGATTGGAACACTGGGCTTTTAGGTCTTACAAAGTAAACATCTAAATGTTAGTCAATGAAGAATTGAATAATTTGTATGACCGAAACATTAACAAAGACAATGTATGGCTGTTTATATTTAAATAAATTACTCATAATCGAGTACTGATGAATTCAACAAGCAAGCAATGAAAAAGAACGTAAAAGAGAAGAAACAGACAATAAATTTTAAATCAATCACTTTGACGTAGGAATGTATCACGCAATTTCAGTAAAATCAAATCATATCAAACTTACCTTTACAAAAAATACAATTTAAAACAAGTAATACTTTGTAACTTTTTACTTATTATTACTTAACTTAATCCCTAACCTCTTTCTAAAGTAAATGCCGACCTCCATCAGTCAGCCTTCAAGCACGCCGCCAGTGGGCGAATCAGGGGATTTGCATAGCTTCATTACAGCGTGATACCACGCACTGATACCAGGGAGGTGGTACACAGCATTGGAGGTGGGATGGAGTAAGGGCACAAATAGCATAGCATAAGTAAGTAGTAGGTTTTATCAAGCGTTTTGATGTTTTAACTAAAAGTCTGACAAAAATTTACAGAGTTTTAGTTAAAAACCGGCCAAGTGCGAGTCGGACTCGCGCACCGAGGGTTCCGTACAAACCTGCAAGGTTAAATATTTTGTGATGTAACTAAAAATTTATGGTTTTCGTAATTTTTCCTTTATCTATGCTATAAGACGTTGCTTCGTACCAAATTTCAAGATTCTGAGTTCACGGGAAGCACCCTGTAGGTTTTGATTCCCTTGCAAGTGTCGAAAATTTGCGGCATAAATGGCTGTATCTTTTGATTGCGTTGGCTTAGAAGTTTGATTTTTTCACAGCTTCAAGGGACAGTAGACCTGAGTAATTGATATAAATTTCAGCTTCATACCTCTACGCGTTCCTGAGAAAAAGGGTCTTGACAGACGGACGGACGGACGTGTTAAGAACTGTTTTATACTTAATAATAAAACTTCTATGTTTTGATAACCTTTTTAAACTTATGTCAATGTCAATGTCATGTCATTCCATTTCTGTTTTGGTAACATCGATTGTGTTGTTTTATAATAAAATGGTTTATATTGTCACCATCCACGAGTTTCTTTTTATAATTTGATAAAATTAGCTTTAACATGGTAGCAGAGCTCTGTGTTACGAGTGATAACTATAAATAAATCGAGTATGTGCTAATAAACCAAGTTTTACAACAATCCGGGAAGACAAAGATTCAAAATGCAATCACCTAGTTGCAAGATTGAAATCGGTCACCTGGAAGGTGCAAAGAACTGGTCTACTTGGAAATTCAAGGCAACATTACTATTACGAGGTATGTCTGGTGGATTGGATGCGGTAAACGGTACTCTCCAAAAACCCGTTAAACCCGATACTAGCAATGCCGAAGAAGTTTTTGAGTATAATAAAGCCCTCGATCATTACAACAAAACTGATAGTTCCGCATTACTATTGCTTACTGCAAATATGTCAGACGAAACCCTTCAAAAGATTATGCGCTTTAACTCATCCAAAGAAGTTTGGGACGAATTACATCGTTTATTCGACGGCAAGTCTGAAGACAAGAGTTACGCACTTTGTATGGAGTTTTTTGGCTATATCAAAGATCCGTCACATGACATCGCAACTCACATCTCCAGAATTAAAACAATTTGGTCAGATTTGAAAACAGAACTAATGAAAATAGACAGTAACAAATCAGAATTACCAGATATCTTGTTGATCTGCAAAATTCTCGATACTTTACCGGAAGCATATTTTTCTTTCAAATCGAGCTGGATGTTGATGTCGAAGACAGACAAAAGTATAGAAAATCTGACTATGCAACTTTGTGCCTACGAGCGTTCCGTCTCATCAAAGACTGAAGGTCCTGCCGAAGCTCTAGCGCTGCAGAAAAGTAATAAAGCAATGAAGAAATGTGGATATTGTGGAAAAGTCGGTCATAAAGTCAGACAGTGTTATAAATGGAAAGCTGATGGGAAACCAGCCAAGCCAGAAAATAGTCAAAGATCAAGCAGTTTGAACGTAATGCTGCAAATCACTACGGATGTATACTCAATGCACACAAACAATGATACAGAGTCGTGGTATGCAGATAATGGCGCAACAAGCCACGTCACGTGCCGGAACGACTTCTTCTCCAGTTTCGAGCATTTTAAAGATACCCGTACAGTGACAACTGCAAATGGAGCTACAGTCAAAGCTGTAGGCAAAGGTACTGTTGACTTGACAACAACTATTGATGGCAAGGAATCCAGACTAACCCTCAATGATGTATGGTACGTACCTGGTATCATGCGAAACCTATTCTCTGTACTGGCCAGTCAAGACAGACTAAACAATAGTGTTTTCATGTCTGAAAGGGAACACTGCTCGCTGAAAGTTGATGGACGCGTGATACTGACTGGCACAAGAGCCAAGAATGGAGGCTTGTACAAGCTCAATGTACAGACTATTACAAAGTCAACTCCTGATCTAAACTCCTTGTCAGCAGATAATCTACTACAACTTTACCACGAACGGTTAGCCCACCAGAATAAGAAACACGTCAAAGCAGTTATTGAACGGGAACTTGGAATCAAAGTTCGTCTAGATTCTGAACTATGTACCGGCTGTATTTACGGAAAAACTCACCGGAGATCATTTGGAACAAGAGAACGAGCTAAGGCAGCTGCAGAAATTATACATGCTGATGTTTGCGGCCCATTTCCTCCGTCCTTCAATAAATTTCGCTACTTCGTCCTGTTCAAAGACGACTTCAGCAAGTACCGTCACGTTTATTTCATGCGACAGAAATCGGAAGTTCACCTCAAGCTCCGACAAATGTTAGAAGAATGTAAAGTGGCTGGACACTCTGTCAAAGAATTTTTAAGTGACAACGGAGGTGAATTTGATAATGAGAACGTAAGGTGCATTCTACGAGAAGCTGGAATAAGACAAAGGCTCACGATGCCGTATACGCCACAACAAAATGGTCTTAGCGAGCGTGAAAATAGAACCTTAGTCGAAGCCGCTCGCACAATGATCCATGCTCATGAAGAATTACCTCGCGCTACCTGGGCAGAGTTGATAAATACTGCTGCTTATGTTATGAACAGAACCGGCCCAACGCCAGAACAAGGTAAATCGCCCTTTGAATTGTGGTTTAACAAAAAGCCAGCAATCAGTCACCTAAAAATAATCGGAAGTGAATGTTATACTCACATTCCTCAACCAAAGAGAACGAAGCTATGTAAAAAAGCTGAGAAATGCATTCTAATCGGATATGACGGTGACGAAGGCTACCGTTTACTGAGTAAAAACGGAAAACTTATACGGTCAAGGGACGTTACCTTTAATGAGTCAGTACTCACACCGTATGGTCCAGTTGATTTAGAAGAAGAGCCCTCAGCTGAAATCTACTTTCCACTTTCGGAACCATCGATGTGTGATGCAAGGGGGAATGATCGCACAGAAAACAGCTCGGATCGCACTTCAAGAAGCACTGATGGGCCTAGTTCGACTGTGCCTCCCACATCGCTGGATCGTGTTGATAGTCAGGAAGCAGGAAACCAAGATGCAGAATCTTATGAAGATGCTTTAGATGAAGATGACGATAATAATGATGATCCCGAAAGACCAAGGAATTTGGATGATATAGCTGAGATAGCTACAAAAATGACTCTACGTGACAGAGGTCAGATTCGACCACCAAATCGATTCGAAGACTTTGTTATGATGTCAGCTGATGTTGTTAATGAGATCAATGAACCTAAAACCTACAAAGAAGCAATTTCTAGTCCGCATAAAGATCAGTGGGTCAAAGCAATGGAAAATGAGCTAAATTCTTTAAAGGAGAACAAAACCTGGATAATGGTTGATCTTCCAAAGGACAGAAAGCCCATATCTTGTAAATGGGTTTACAAGATAAAAACCAATGCAGATGGCTCTCTAGATAAATTCAAGGCAAGATTAGTTGCTCGAGGATACACACAGAAAAAGGGCATTGACTATGATGAGACTTTCAGTCCAGTTGCCAAGATGACAACTATCAGATCCATCTTGAGCGTTGCTGCAAATGAAGGTTTGAAACTCACACAGTTTGATGTATCAACCGCTTTCTTGTATGGTTCACTAAATGAGGAAATTTATATGAATCAACCTGATGGTTACTCTGATGGATCAAAGAAGGTATGCAGACTCAAGAAAAGCCTGTATGGCCTCAAACAAGCACCCCGATGTTGGAATAAATGCATGGAGGATTATTTAAAGACTATTGGATTTAAACAAAGTGATACTGACCCCTGCTTATTTATCCGAAACCGTGGGAGCAACAAAATCATTCTTGCACTCTATGTAGACGACGGTTTGGTCGCTGCAACAAATCAGGAAGATTCTGAAAAGTTCCTGAGAGAGTTGAAAAGAAGATTTAATATAACTACAAAAGATGCATCCTATTTTCTAGGCTTAGAAATAAAGGAGCAGAACGGTGATATAAAAGTGTCCCAAAAGCACTATGCTCAGAAAATTCTAGATCGCTTTGGCATGAGTGATTGCAAACCTGTTACAACTCCTATATTGAAAGATGGATTGCCACATATGGATAAAGATGTGACAGAGCCTACCTCATTTCCATATAGAGAGGCTGTGGGAGCACTTGCATATCTAACCGTTGGTACAAGACCTGATTTGGCATTCGCTGTAAGCGTTGTGTCCCGAACTCTGGAAAATCCTTCTAAAGATGACATCCAGAAGCTGAAACGTATCCTAAGATACATCAAGGGAACTTCGGACTATGGAATAACCTTTAAGAAGAGATTCAATACAGGAATTATAGAATGCTACAGTGATTCAGATCATGGTGGAGACCGAAGTACCAGACGATCGACGTCAGGTATATTATGCTTATACTCTGGAGGAGCAATATCTTGGGCTAGTCGACGACAAACATGTGTTGCCATATCCAGTACCGAAGCCGAACTGGTAGCTGCCAGTGAAGCAGCAAGAGAAATAGTCTGGATTAAAAGACTTTTTGGTGAGATCTCCGAGTTGAAGCAGTTACCTAAACTGAAGGTCGATAATGACGCAGCAATAAAGATCTCACATAACCCAGAACTCCACAGAAGAACCAAGCATATTGCTATAAGGCATTTCTATGTGAGAGAACTCGTTGCTGCTAACGAAATATGCGTGGAATATGTTCCCAGCGAGTTCCAATTGGCAGATTTTCTGACCAAGGCATTGCATAAGCCACGGATGGAAGCAATAGCTATGAAAATTGGTATGATCCGTTAAAGGTTGCCAAAATGGGAGGATGTTAAGAACTGTTTTATACTTAATAATAAAACTTCTATGTTTTGATAACCTTTTTAAACTTATGTCAATGTCAATGTCATGTCATTCCATTTCTGTTTTGGTAACATCGATTGTGTTGTTTTATAATAAAATGGTTTATATTGTCACCATCCACGAGTTTCTTTTTATAATTTGATAAAATTAGCTTTAACAGGACGGACAGACGGACAACAAAGTGATCCTATAAGGGTTCCGTTTTTTCCTTTTGAGGTACGGAACCCTAAAAACAACCTGAATGGCAACATCCATATACATTAAGAAACCAGTGTTATTGCTAAATCTAACTCCGCGCCATTTCTTATTCATATCGGACGATCGGAAACATAACATTTTTTTCATACATATTTAATAATCTACAATGAGCAATGCTTTTAAATTTTGACTAGCCAAATTAGCTAAACGTTAGCATTTCAGAATGGCTCTAAAAGGAAACAAGACCACCTAACCCCGCTCTCCCCTGGATGTGTCCCTGTCAGGTGTCGTTATCAGACGCGCTTTATTTCTTCAATCGTTAATTAACCACGCGTGAGGTCCGACGCCTTAAATTATACAACTTTTAACGGATTTATCGCGCCTTAATTGTAATTGTAAGCGCGGATACTGAATTAGCTCCAGCTTTATTTAGCTCCGAGCTTTATTAAGCACGAAGCTTAACGAAGAGGCGAGCTTTTATGCTAATTATTGAGATATCGCCGGTTTTTATTGGAGGCTATTTTTGAGGTTAGTTTTTATCTTATTTCTAGGTTTGATAGAAACTGCATGCTGATTGTGCAATTTATAACGATCGATAAATAGCTATATCTAATTCACTCATCGTGACCACACAACATGTACTAGACAATATAACATAGTAATTGTTATCTCTATTGCAAATTACAAAAAAAAGGAATAATTTATAATGCGCATTGTACTCTGAAGCATTCAAAAGCTACTAAAAAGCATTCAATAAACCACAATAAAACAAATATTCCTTTTTAATTAAATCTCAAGATCCGAAGCAATCTACATTAACATGGCCCGTCCGGCGGCGATACCACCGGGCCGCGCTCTGATAACATCGCTTAATATTCCGAATTCGTCAAACTCAATTTGCTTATCTCATTGATAACAAAGTACCGGCAAAGCGCCGTCATAAGGCCGGGTACACAAATGCGCGGCATCATACAAGCTACTCTCTGCCAGCTACCGCGGTGTCCGGCCGCGCGCGACACACTCCGCCAACCCTCGCGTGATGGCGCATGCAAATATGGCGGACCACCGGCGCAAGCGCCCACTCAACGTCGGTCTTATTTAGCACTCGACAAGAAAACGGCTTTTTTTAGAAAACCGAGAAACATAACAATAAGTAAATTGCTTTTTTCTCGACCGCAGAGTGCAAGATGTAGTAATTCACACTAAGTAACTCGAATAAGACTGTTTTAGAAATAATGTAATGATATGCAGCCGTGATAAACAGCGGGCAGTCTCGGCATGAAAACAAAGCTATAAAACCGTTTTATGGAAATATTTGACCATAATTCTATCAAAGATTATAATACTAAATCCAAAAATCAATATTTTTATTAAAATACGCCATTATATTAAAGGGCTGGCGATAAAAGTTCGATTAACCAAAACAGAATAGGAGACGCAGGTCGTCATGGATTTTACTACTTTTTTATGATCCGAATAAGTTTTGTTCGTTGTAAAATTATCATCAACAATTCAAATTATTATAGTAATCGACAGTTAAATAAAGTTAAAGGTCTCGCTATACAGCGGTTCAAGTTATTTGGGCTCAGCAATTAACTGATTTATTTATGAAATAGATCAATAATTTAAGAAACTTAACTAGTACCACTCATTAGTGATATGTACTGACTAGTAATTCTTTTTTTTATAAAACTTATAACTGACCAACTTACGAACTGTTAAAATTGGATAGGATTCTTCTATCACATCCAACAGAATCACACAAACTCGTCTCAACTCGTAGAGTGTCAATAAGTCGCAGGCCTAGAAACAAGTGAGTCGCGCCCACGCTAGGTGTGATGAAGACGTCGTTTTGTCGCCGAGTGTGATAGCGATAGCAGCGCCGGTGTGCGCCGCGCCTTAGCGGGGGCGGCTGGTAGTGGTGCGAGGGATAGAAGGCAGCGATGGAATAGATTGAATTTTAAATTCGAGTAGTGGTAGCGGACGAGATTAAAACATTTCAAATAGAGGTAAGTGGTAAGAAGAAAAAATAATATATTGTGTCTCTTTGTTTTACCAACGCATTTGAACTTAAACTAGCTTACTTCTATTTTCCCGCGCAGTAAGAGAATACCATGCAAATATGTACAGTTATTCATATTTTTTAACGTATGTCATTTGAGTTAGTTTTTATAATTATTCAGCTATATGCGTGCAAAGTAAATAAAAAATTACACTGATATAAGATGAACCAAGAATCTCCATCTTTAAGTTTAGACCTTGTCTCCTGCCTATTTAAGATTGCAGTACACAGCAAGGCAGCAATAAACTGCGAGATATATCACGACCTGGCCCACTGTCTGTCTGTTTGTCATAGCCAATACATACAAGGTGATACGACTTATATTCAATGTACCTACTACTGCGCTATGTCACCAACCCAACGAAAGACCAGCGCTGGTTGCTATGCAGCCAGCATTATGCTGAGTTGGGGTTGTATTGTGGCAAGTATGTATTTTATTTGAGTAGGTAGTTTTAAGTACAGTAATCTTGTATTTATATATTTCTTGCTTGTACTTATTTGCTTATTACTTGCGACAATCAATATTTTTCTTTCTTTCTTTCTATGAATAGTAGATGAAGTTTAACTTACTAAAGTATTATTTCGCGATTAACTTACATAAGCCATTTAAGATGAAATCAGCATCATGATTGGGTGACCCAAAGATAAAGTCTGGACGCTATTTGTCAATTTTTATATTTAACTTTTGTGTCTCTCTCTCTTGGGCAATGGTCTTCCCCAAATTATACGTATTTATCTAATGATATAGGTAATTTCAAGTTTAACGTAGCTATTTAGCGTTATACAACATTCGCACAAGATGGATTGCAAAAGTGTAGATACCAAATACAAACATAGATTTTACTTTTTCCTGGCACCTTTCTTGTTTTGGAAGCATCCATCCAGTCACCCTGTATAAATCAAGCTTGAAGAGTTACGGAGAAATTATACGAAGTTTTACGATCAAAAACCGATGTTTACGTTCATAATAACCTTGTATTGCCTTGTAGGAAATGAATCTGTATGAAAATGTCTTGTTTCTTCTTATTTTATGGATAAGTTAGTTTTTATAGTTGTAAATCAAGACGTTTGAATAAACAATGGAGGTAAACAACGGTGATTTTTTTATAAATTGATGTAGATTCCTACAAATGTGATGCGTAGAAATATCTAAATTTATAATAATTCTAATTACATAAAATAATATTGAATTAGCTAAAATGGGCTGAAGTGAAATTTACCCGTATTATAAGCCTTATGATTAAGCTATACTAGTTTTTAGTAATTACATATATGAAATACATAATGAGATTTATAAAATTCTAACTGATTTAACTCAATACTAAGTCCACTATAAGGTGAGATATTAGACGTCTCTCGTAGCCGCGTAGCATATACATGCGTAGACATGCTACGGCGTAGCATAGCAGTTACTTCAACTGCCTTTGGATATATTTTTAGGTATTTTTGTAAAATCAAACGACAACCACTCAAGGGAGGTAAATGAACTCAGTACCTATAGGTAAGAAAGAAGGCCTATCCATAAAGGAACCGCTCTACCTATAAGGTGTGCACCTACAACATTTATTCTTTGTTTTAAGAATATTCTATTTAGCTCTGTAGCGTCTAACAAAAATATGATTTTCGTCAAACCAACAAATGAAGCCGTGTCTGTTTGTCAGACAGAACTAATAATGTTTGTTATCGGCCGCATCAGGTTTCAATGGTCACGTCAAACAAACAATGAGGCTCCGTCGCTGAGCTCATTATCTCATCATCTTGGTAACGCTCCGATGCCGGCCGACTAGACACAACGCACTACGATGGGGAAATGGCGCGTTTTTTTCTTTTGCACAATACAATATTATTACATGATCATTGTACATGACATAAAATTACGAAATTCCTATTTATGACAGTAAATCTCACGTCAATACACAATTCAATTTACATTTTTATTAAATGGTTAAATGACAGCTCTCTTAACCTATCGAAAACAAATAACTGGGACTTACAAAATTATTGTATGATGAAATAAAAAGCATGCTTAAATATTTTTTCTTGAGTTATGTTGAGTAACACACTGTAGGTAAAACCCTTAGCAAAAGCTTTATTCAATCTTTAGTTTACGAATAAAAAAAGACAAGTTTAGTCTTAGGAGAGGAAGCTAGAATAACAAATTCATACTTCATATCAAGCAATTTATTGCGAGACGATGTTACGCAAAATAAATGCTGGATACCAAGTAAAACGCAGCGTTCAACCAACCTAGTGCGTACAACAATCACAGCATCGAATGGATCCCCAATAATGAGTTTCCTTGCGCTTTCGCATCCCGGGACAATAGATCGGGACAATGGCCCGAATCTGCGTACCCGGGACTTGCCGGGACGATTAACGAATTCTTTGTCCCGGGACAATGGAGGTCATCGAGAGTTTTCCCATTTTTGTTTATTAAAAGATTGACCCCCGCCTGATGGGTCGAATTTATACTGGCTGTTTTGAATGTTGATTTGCACAGCTTTGAATAAATTAGAAATGATAGACTTCATTTTGTAATACAATTTGTAACAATGCACATCTTAAATTTTGATGTTTTAATTATAAAGAACAATAGAGAGCTTATTCAATTCTTTATCAACAAACGACAAAAAGAGTCTTTCAACGTGGAGACATTAATTATCTCTCACAAGGTGTGTGAATAGACTAGAAAGCACGATGGTCAGAATCAGAATTGCGTTTTGCTAGTCTTCTCACTCGCTTTCATAATAAAAGTTAACGAACATACAAAATCACAATCGCAATACTGTGCAAGTAAGTTCATACTTCACTAAGTTCAAACCGTCTCCATGTAAACTAGGCACAGTTATGAACGATGACAGCGCCAGCTACATATACCATTACACGATCATATTTATTCCTCATTCTGTAACAAACCGCTATTTGTCAAAGTACATCACGAAGCGAGCCCATAAATTAGCCGGCTGTTGACAGACTCTGTCGCAATAACATACTTTGACATTTCCTACAGGCGACCTTCGGGTATTTCTGATACAAGTGACGTCGAATCAATGATATTATGGGGCAGGTATTTATTGACAGTTACATGGTTTGTTGGCCGTGGGAACTTTGTTGTGATAGGTTGAGGTTTGATTAGTTGAATACGACTTAACTTATCAGCAGTGTTTATATATCGCGGTAGTTACTAAAATAAAAATTGCAGATATAAACAGTCATCTTCTAATCATATGAGAGTGTTCATTGAGTCCAGTTTCAGGAGTTTTCAAAAGCCCCTGATAAAGAGTAAATCTGAAAATATGATAATTAAATACTGAAATGTTAAAACAGTTACAAAACATATAAAGTAAGCGACATGAGTTAGTTTTCTATGTCGTACAAGTTATTTTACAAAACAAGTGATAGACAAGTGCAGGTCGGTCGCCATTTACTTTGAGCCAGAAGCATTTCAAGTTTTAGATAAGATCACCTTCCCTGAAGTATCACAAGTCGACTGTCGCTAAATCGATTACTTCAGAAATACTTTGCGGCGGACAACTAGAAACCTACGACTGCATTCCGTCTAATATTACACCAGGTTTCTATTTGACAGTCAAGTGACTTCATATAACTTCAAGATAGAACCTTTACTAACCTTGTCAATTACTGTTATTTTCAGGTCAGGTTTAATGACAATATGCGATAAATTATTTAAAGTTGGATTTAATAGGTTGTGCCACACAATACCCATGTGTCTTGTTGTCAACATTCCAATCTTTTTGTATGATTTATTTACAAGATATGTTACACTAGGTAATTCTACGTTTGATCTTTCTTGCTTTTTAAGTCGTACTTAATATAATACTTTAGCTTGTAAATGCTCCAACATAACAAATAGACTAAAATCTAAAACAAAGTCCAAACGTTTTGTTCTCTCTCGCACTTCCGAGAAGCAAAGCACAGCAGCGCACATCTCAGACGATATTACAATAATGATTAACTTCATAACTGAGCCATAACTCTTGTAACTACGCGGACAGACAGTCGGACGCTCATCTATCGTATTAATATTAGTACTATTTGTCCTTTAGTACAGTACATGGTACGTTTGATGGCCTATTTGCAGACTCAGAGGAATTGTTGGTAAGGGTGGGGTACACTGATATGGTGGTGGTTGCGGTGATATAAGATGTAATGAATTTCTTTCTTAACACAATGATTATATCTAACAGTTATCTTGCTATTCATCTTACTCGTTGTTAATTATAAAAAATTAAAGATCTAATAGGCTCATATATGCTTATATCGTCAAATAGAAGAAGCAATATATTGACCAATTAAATAAATTCTGTTGTAATAAAACATTTTATTAAATATAATATCAACATCTGTACATAATAACCTAAGTTTCTTAAAGATATTTTAAACAAAATGGTGATTTAAAAGCAATCTTTAGAACTTTACGTCAGTTCGTCGCAAATTAAATGCAACCGATTCGATATATCCACACCTTAACTAATACAAAAGACCTATGAGTGCAATGTATAGATACAAACACAAACGTGCAACAAGATTTACCGACACGACTTATATAAAAGTCGACAATTACAAGCTTTTGTGCCGTATTAGACGGTAATTCAAACTAGACTTGAATTATGCGCACACTCAACTTTGCTCTTTCGGATATAACTACCTTTCACTACACGAACAAATTTGAACCTTAGCTTCATGTTGGAGAGTTGAAAATTGTTTGTTTATATTTACGTTTGGTTTTGAGTGAATGTACCAATGTTCCAATTGTCTTTGAGAGATTAAATTGATTTATTTGACAGCGTCTCGTCGTCGTTTCGAGAAGGATCGTAAAGCGCATGAGTTTTATGTCCCCTGTGATGCGACGCTAAATCTCGTGTAGATTTACGCGGGAATTCGCGAATGTCGCAGTTTCCGCGTTTCAGATTAGTACACGAAATGGGGTGTAGATACTAACATACATTTAAGTATATATACATTGATGAAGCGGGATAGATGACTGTTAGCTTAGTTGGTAGTGGCTCTGCCTTCTAATCTAGGGGTTGCGAGTTCGATTCCCGCGTGACACAAATATTTATGCATTTAAAAAAATTATGTTTACTTGTGTTGAGCCTGGTCGTTTGTATGTATAATAAGTATGTATTTACAAAAAGAAAAGTATATAAGTATTTTATCCGCTATCTAGTACCCACAACACAAGCGTCTGCTTAGTGTGGGACTAGATGGCGCTGTGTGCAATGTCCCTGAATATTTATTTATTTACTATGGAGTCAAAAATGATGTAAAATGACCTCTTATAAAAACGAGTGATAAGTAAAGCTGTTCCAGGCAATGGCACTAACATTTTCCAGCTGCTGCAGTAACATTCAACGTGTATTGTTAAGCAAGTGCAAACCAAATATATTGTACTTGTTGTTGTTATTTAAAAAAGTATATAAAATGCGTATTTATAATAGTCATATTCATTAATTTATATCAGATATTTGATACACATCACAGAAAAACAAATAAATTAAATCAATTAAAATACCTAAATAATATGATAATATATTTTATATTATTTGTAAGGTTGTATATATTTTAGATTATATAGTTGTTACTTTATTATTTTTAAGTTTATTATAAGGTTTAGTTTTTAATTTATTATTTCTCTATGTGTTTTGTAAGTTATTCTATTGTTACAAGCAAATTAAAATACCTACAATAAATATTGCATGTATAATTATGTGTATGTGTGTGTGTATACATATATTTATATAATTAAGTGTATTGCCATGTAAAGTACTTTCCAGAAGTCACAGTAAAAGCTGTTTAGTTGTATCCGTAACTTCACAAGCGGTCCCGGTGCTGTAAACCGGCGTTAATCTTCTGTTTGCTATTAAAGTAAAACAGATCATATAAGTTACAAAAATACCTATAGAGTAGTCATTATTGCTTTTAAAGTAAAGAAAAAATATTCATCTAAATAATGTTTAGAAGACTACTGGACTGGCCATTTTTTTTTTAAAATTATATTATTCTTGCTTCTCTCAAGATTTTAATATAGAAAACACATTGTCTTTAGTAGCAACAGGCTACTTACGGCTACAAAAACATTAAAACAAACTTTGCTTTTAAAAAATAGTTGTTTAAATAGTGTCTTGGATTCATCCCAACGCAATCCAACTTAACCTCAGAAAAACGTAGTTCAAGGTACATATCTACATATTAACATAAAAAAGCGATGGCGGCCCAGCGGTTCCAGTGTCTGCGTTTCATCCACACGCACCTTGGTTCGAATCCGGCCCTACACCCATGGTTTGTATTTTCAAGTTAAGTGTGGATTTGCACTCGTTTAGCGTTGAAGGAAAACATCGCGAGAAAATTAACAGGTTTGAGGACCACAATATCCTAGGACTTGTGTCTTCCGTAGAAAGACCTGGGCGCCCACCACGATGTATCTGCCCAAAAGAACACCCCTAACGAATCAATTGTGTGGGGGAGTCACGACCCTCAGTCATGAAGAAATACGACTTGAGAGACATCTATTAACATGATATAACAAACAGAAGCTTCCCAGGCCTTCCACGCATGTTCCCTCAGAATAGAGGACAAGACGTGTCGTGTGAATAGTTAACGGCGCGTGTCTGTATGTCTGTCCCAACATCGTGCTAATTGGCCGGCGAGGTGGCCTGCTATTCTTGTGGCTGGCAGGGGCAAGTAGGTATATATGGGAAATTAATTTAGTTTCTTATTGGCAGTAAAGTGAGAAAGAATGTTGACTGTTGCTGAATTGCCCCTTGAGCATCAGATTTTTTTATATGGATCAAATAATTAGACTGGGGATAAAAAACGAATTTAATCATTTAAAATATAACAAGTTTTTACATAAATAATACCAAATCCTCGTTAGTTTAATTCTAACTTACCGCCCTAGCCAAAACAACACATGATGTTTTTAGAGAAACTTAACAACAAATCAAAACTTAAACCCAAAACCATTCGCAAACTTTCCTGTCCGCAAATCAAATCTGTATCCATAATTCGGCCGTTAAAGTACGAGTTTGAAGTATGTATGTACATATGTATATTGGTGACTTATGTATGTCATAGATAAAACGTACATTTAAACAGTAAAATAAGTTAGTATATAGTTAGTTGTTAAACATTTGGAATACATCAAAACACAAAAGTCTTAACTAACTATAAGCAATGTATTCTGTGCTATAGGATAATAGAAAATACTAAACGGTAGCCCCAAAACAATCTATATCCGAAGTTCTAAAAGCCCTCCCGTAGAGTGACGCGTGATTTGTGCAACATCTGACGATCGCTGTACTGACTAGGAGGTAGTGGTGAGTGGTGATTGGACCTGTCACGTGAGTTGTGCAACATCTGACGATCGCTGTACTGACTAGGAGGTAGTGGTGAGTGGTGATTGGACCTGTCACGTGAGTTGTGCAACATCTGACGATCGCTGTACTGACTAGGAGGTAGTGGTGAGTGGTGATTGGACCTGTCACGTGAGTTGTGCAACATCTGACGATCGCTGTACTGACTAGGAGGTAGTGGTGAGTGGTGATTGGACCTGTCACGTGAGTTGTGCCGTCAGCATTATCATCTACCTCTATCTATCTAGCAAAGTTTTGATTGTTATTTTTACTGACTTTTATTTTGTATCTCTAAGCAATTCTTTGTTTGAAAGCACTTCTCATTATTGTGACTGCTAAAAATCGTTAAGCCTGAACAAAAATAACACATTTATAAAGACATAATGATAGTTAAGCAAATCCATTATGTTATTGATGGATGACCAGAAATTAGCATTGACCTAGCCTAATACAATCCACTTAGCTGCATTCAATTCCATTATGAAGATGGACACAAACATTGGACGACACAGTCGTAGTGCGTTAAATATTCAGGAAACATGTCTTGTGGTCGCACTGATACATGCTGACTGATCATGGCAACTTAGTGCAGTTTGACCTTTACCAAAACTATAGTATTAGTTAATACAAGTAGCTATAGTTTACATCCGTAGAACAAAATTCAACTTCTCCTTTTAAAAATATTTTGATATGTCGCATGAATAAAGAGATGTTTTATTATGCATTTGTCTGTTTAAGCTTACACAAATAATTTAGTGAGCAAAACAAAATATTTATATTATTAAGTCCATAAAAGAAAAAACATTTGTACAACTTACAGCACCATGTTTATGTTTAGGTATTTTATGTGTAGAAAAACTGTAACTTACGTTGGTCTCCTATTGCGCCATTCCCCACAGGATTCTGAAATAAATAAAACAAAACATTACATTTGACATTGTATTTTATTAGTTTGATGACGCTTGAAAACACACAATCAGCTTTATTTGAAATTTATTAAACCGTCATTATATAAATAATGCACTACGTAGCAAAATTGTCATCCCCAAATCATAGCATGAAAATTAAAAGGTATAAATAGTAATTAGCTAATCATAAAGCTACGTACGTCTTAACTTCATGCAGGCTGTAAGTCAGATGCAAACCTCACCGGTTTTCATTCGAAAATGAATAAAAACTAAAGCCTTCATTGTATCACTGCGTACAGAAACAACGGTTAACTCAAACTTTCAATGCTGCATGATTGACTACAAGAATCGTGAACCAATCCAGAGATAACTGAGAAATTTCATCAAAAAGCGACTCTTAATTACGATCGGGCGAAAATCGTGAGGTTTCGAGATAAATTTGTGTTGGTAGATAGCTAGATAGGTTTGTTGTCGGATTTCTTTGGACAATGAGTTTTGGTATCAAATCACACAATTAGAAATGACCGGCGGTCTGTCGGCCGCGCTCTTTGTCGGCGCGCTGTCATTGCGAGGGGCTCCACGTGGACCCAGCTACGGCACTTTGACAGATTTAAATGTTGGAGATAGGTATTTTTTCGGTTATGAGAAAAATGTGAACATCCATCTTTGAACCGCTCCTTTAATCCCTCCCTATCTATGTTTTAAATTATTATTTGATACATCTTACATTTTTTCACAGAATCTTATACGCGGCAATTGACCACGTGACTAAGGTACGATTATAATGTGAAAAACGATTACGATTGTTCCAAATAGCGAACATTATATTATTTAATACCCTTGAACTATAACTTGTCGGTCTTCAAGTCCAGAGTAAACCGGTTTCTTCTAGGCAAGCGCGCTAGAGCGTAGATTATAACGTTGCTTAACATCAGGCAAGTTGTAGGCAAGCGTGAGCCTATCTCATGTAAAAAATTAAATATATATTTTTTTTAATTACTTCATGAAAAAGCATAAACAAAGAAGGTTCTGTATCCAACATTGGTTCCAAACGGAGCCCATGCCCCAATGTTTGTGGAGGTGGTACCGACAAGCAGTGTCGTCTCAAAGGAGGCAGACTGACGGACGGATCGTGACGGTCACTTATCAAACCATCGCTCTCAACGTCCATGTAACTATGCTATACTAGTCTAATGATGTTTGCAATGGTAAGTAATGTTAAAATACAAAGTTATGATGTCCGGAAGAATTAGTTTTTTGCAGCGAAATAATCCTTTAGAACCCAATTTTCATGGTTTTCGCTGATTTGAGTTGTCGTTATATGAAAATGGTAAGACTGTAGTACGGTCTAGATTAATCACAAGTTTATAGGTTTTGTACTTATCACGAAAAAATATATGCATTAAAGGAATATTTCAGCATTAAAAGATGTACATAGGAAAACAAATTATTAAAATATTGTTCAAATTATTACGTAATCTAATCCAAAAGCTGGAAATCCCAAAAGAACCACAGATGGCTATCACAATCAAAGCCATCTCTGCTCGATACAATCAGAGCCATCTCTGCTCGATACAATCACAAACCCAAAACAAATCTCCAACTCAAATGATACGAAACGGCTTTGTCATTTTTTGTGAATGATTCGTCATTTCGTCAATCATCTGATTGAGTGATCCTTGATTCCCTATTGATGAGTTTTAATTGCTATTATTCATTTAAATGATCATTCTCCGATTGATGCGAACCGAAAGATGACGAAGCAAATTGTTTGTTGAAAAAAAATTGAACATTTGTTGGATGTTTGTGAGCTTTTGCTGACAATGATTCAACTGATAAATATATATGTTTCTAAATGATGTAACAATAACTACTTACTTATATGTACAACTAGTGGGTGCTCGCGGCTTCGCTCGCATTAGAAAGTAAAACTTGCATCCCCTATTTCACCCCTTTAAAAGTGACATTTCCAAAAATCCTTTCTTAGCGGATGCCTACGTCATTACATCTACCTGCATGCCAATTTTCAGGCCAATCCGTGCATTGGTTTGGGCTGTGCGTTGATAGATCACTATATCAGTCAGTCAGTCAATCAGTCAGTCACCTTTGAGTTTTATATACCTACATAGATTTGAAAATTTTAGGCACTTTGAATTTGTTAAAAAATGTGTTAACATACTACTGTGATAATATTGATAATCTACTAGGTAAATTACTTCAAATATTTTAACAATACATCCTACTCGATATCTACAAATTGAAACAAAACGTCCAGATGATGTTTTTGTCTATGTGAGACAATAAAAACACGAATAAAATTTATTCCATAGTTCAAAAAGTCACGGCACTATCTCTCAAACTTAGGTAGGGTTGTTACACAGTCAATACATTTGCTGTTTCCCATCGCCATCACCTGTACGAGTCAAGAAATTGGCAAAAACAGCTTTCATCGGATCAGAATCGAATCGCGGCGTCATGTGACATCAATAGCTCTCACTCAGCCATAATACATCACGGCCCTTTGAGCGCCTTCTCGGCCCGATCCGGCCTTTTTGGGCCCATTTTTCCACGAGCGTCCCTCTCTGCGTAACAAACAACATCATTTGTTATCCAATGTTATTTTTTCTACAAATTGATGAAAGCTTGTGTTAATATAATCGCACTTCATTCGTTTTTGTCGATCATCGTCACTTAACGCCGGGAGTTGCACAGTGTCTGTGGTTTTGTATCTTTCGGGATAACATTGAAAATGTATAGTGCATAATCTTGATTATTTTATCGTTAAAAGGATATAATAAAGCAAATACATGGACATTATGATACCTTTTATATTATAATTTGGCTTATTTAACTAATATTTTACAATTTCAATGCTAACACATAGACATAAATAGCCCAACACAAATCCCGGTTCCTTATAAACAATTCAAAAGCGCTAGTTTATTATAATACTGATACAACATTAAATTAAGATATACCTTTCTTAGAATATATATATTCCCTGACAACAATAAAACATGTAATTTAATTTCTAATTAATTTCTTTATTGTCTTTAAAAATAGGATTTAAGTACTATACAAATAGCACACACTATGTTTAAAAATAACCAAATATAAATACATCCAACGAACCATTCCCCAGTATCCTGCTCTCCCCGGCCGCGTGGTGTCCCCAGCATTCAACAGGGTCGCCTCCCTCCGCGCACACAGCGCACACCTGAAGCGGTCCGACGTGCCAACCCTAGCGACTAAGTTCTGCATGCGTTTTATTTTTGAAATCATTTATGTTTTAAGTGGCTTTTCTTTCAATTAATTGTGCAATGTGGATTGATAAAAACGTCCTAATTCGGAACAAGTGGAACAAAAACAATGTTTTGATTTGATGCTATTTTTGTGTTTATTTCGTTTAGGAGCGATTTTTCAGTAGGTATACCAAGTTAATTTTACTAACAAATTTTGCTAAAAAGGCGCCACCTTTATTTACTACTGCTGACACATTCACGAATTTATTTACTACTTGCGACACCTAGTGTGCTTTTTTTTAAATGGAGATCTGGAAATCGCTATTTAAAATTAAAAAAAACGTTTCTTTGATGTATTCATTGCATTAGGCGCGTCATCACTTCATATGTCAAAAAGAAGCTATGGAGATATGTGAGTGTATCTACATGACACATCAAAACGTACAGATGTTCATCAAAATAGTTGAAATGCACAAGTTAATAGCGAATCAACAGATCAGTCACAGATCCATCCCCGCTGCGTACAGACGGGCGGAATGTGCTGAGTCACACCACCCTGGAGCGGCGCTACAGATGCTTGTGTATTGAGTACCTTCTATTGTTGCTTTTGTAATTGATCCGCTTATAGTTATTTATGCGGTTGATTTGTTCCTTTATTTGGTTTGAATGCAGTATTAGACGAAAGAAAGTTGTAAGTTTTCGTAAAATTACACTTTACACTGCTTATTATTTGAACTAACATGATGATGAAATACAGCTAATTTTATGACGGTGAAACTAGCCTTGACTCTTGAATAATTAACTTATGTGACAAAGCTTATCAAAATTATATAAGTTGGTTTGGTATTCATGGATTCATGCTCTGCCTGCACCAATTTATGGAATTTTTGGAACATATTTTTTGTAATAATTTATATATGTAGTATGAAGCTTTTCAATACTCAGAAGGCCTTGACATGATACGTTATCGACTTTTAGTTAGGCTGTTGTAAATTAACTATTGACATCATTAAGATACCATACTTGTATATTCCTTCATTACATACAATACATTATGTTCTTGTTGAATATATATTATAAATTACCATACATATAAACTCTGAGCCATAATGATAATTAATATGAAAATTAATCAGGCATTCTTAAACACACATGGAAATTATTTTTCCGTTTTTAAAATTAAACAATTTATCATATCGAGTCACAATCGAGCAAATGTCAATATTTTATGTAAATATCGAGTCATTCTTATTTTATGGTTTCCTGCTATCGAAGCTAGATGTTATTAATAAGTGGAAATTATGGTAATTTAATATATTACCTTGATTAACCGCCGCGTGTTCCGATACGTCATTTTAATAGATATCGAGTGGAGTGGGCCGAGCTACTTCCATCGAGTTACTTCATTGGGGGGTTCAATGATGCTTGCCACCTTCCTACTACACGTTACATTCATTCATTTCTTTAGTTAAAACTAACTTGTACAAAAAAGCAACATATAAATTGGGCAATGTTAAATTTAACTTTGGCGTATATCTTTGCGTAGTGCCCGTAGCTCTGCTAGCGGAGGCAATCGCATAGTTATTGGATGGGTGACCGAAAAGTAGCATTCCATTTGGGTGTTTCCGTGGGTCGTTTGGCATGTTAAATTGTAGGCTGTTTGTCTAGCACAGCATTAATTTAGCCATGTCAGAGATGCTTGATAAACTCTCGACACCAGACTTTGCCACTCTCATTCTAAGAAGAAGATCTTTGATTGGCTTTAGGAAGCATTACTATCTTAGCGGGTTAATTTCGCTTTTATACCAGTAATGTAGCGGCATACTGTTACATTTGTGTTTACTTATGACAAAATTTTCTACACATTAAGTAAAAAAGTAAAAATGTACTATCGTAACTTGGCCAGTACCTAATATGGCCATGTTAAAGGGCTCCAAAGTATTAACCCAACCAATATAGAGTAGTTAATACTTCTTTATTCCGTACCATTGCATAACATCAAATAATTAATTTCAGTATCAAATTCTAATTCCACATGCTTTTTTTGCGTTGGCATCAATAGATCGGCGCTCCAGATTGCGTCAACGTCAGATTGACAGACAGACTGACAGACTGACAGGCCGACTGATTGGACGTAATTACTGGGCATATTTCTTATTAATAACCATTGTTATTGTTTTGTCTTGTGTCTAGTTTGATGGCCACTCTGCGTGATGTGTGTCAGATGTACATTGGCTTTAAAATTGGCTACTGACGCTTATCAAAGTACTGTTGAGGGCAATGTTGAGAAAGTTTTAGGTCTGTTGTCATAGCACGGCGGTCGTTAAGGTTAGAAGTTTTTTTATAAGGGCTTGCAAAACTTTCAGCAACAGAGTTCATCATTTTTAATCCATATGAAGAAAGGTCAAAGGATGGTTTGAATTTTGTAATTATAAATTAAATATGTACTTAATTGGGACTCACAGGTGTTTTATTTTAATTACGAAATAGGATCACGTTTGACTACAGATTAAGGACTGTTATCAGTGGCTGTTATGAAAAAATGGCTGTAAACAAATAATCTAAATGTATTTTACAGTATCAATTAGTACCTAAATATATCTAATGACATACCTACAATAAAGTCACGTACTTTGTGGCTAGTGGCATCTCTGGTTTTCAATATCAAAACCCGTTTGCGTCGTACCTATATCGTTGGATGCTATTATAGTATCATGGTACTCGCAATGTTATGAATGCTAAATACTAGTACAAATTACAAAGCTACATATTATTGTATTGTGTTTCTCTTCAAAAACATTTAGTGTCACCTAAAAAGATCTAGATATGTATTGAATTCAGCTAGTCCATCTACTCCTACAGCATATTATATTCAGACGACCCATCAATAGAGTATTTTTATTTAGAATGATGACTAGAAATGGGTCACCTATCGGCCTAGATTGCTAAAAGACCTCGCTGAAGCTGAGATCGTGAATATCAATAGATAGATAGACCGAGGCCGCTTGTGACTAAGTTTTCACATAATTCCTTCCTGTGGAACTCCTTGCCCGAATCTCTATTCCCCTTGAACTATAATTTGTCGGTCTTCAAGTCGAGAGTAAACCGGTTTCTTCTAGGCAAGCGCGCTACATCGTAGACTATAACGTTGCTTAACATCAGGCAAGTTGTAGTCAAGCGTAAGCCTATTTCATGTTAAAAAAAAAAAATATTATGACTCAGCTAGCTAGTACTTAACTAAACGCTAAGTCATCATTATCAGCTTATAGAGTCCACTGCAGGGCATAAGCCTCCTCTCTTACGCGAATACTTCCTCCATATAATACTCCCGTTTAGATCTATCTTAAGTAACGCCTTCTTTTTTTGTGGTAGGTATTCGTTCGCGGCTATCAAAAAGGAGACAATACGCTTTTAGGTGTATGACCAAATGAAATTTAATGTCAGTAAATTTATTTTGATGCTAATACATTCTTGCTTCTTTATTCAAGCATATATTATTATCGAAACCACATCAATACTACACCATATTGCCATAGTAAATAAGTATTCTTATGGCTAATGTACCTACTACCTACCTACAACGAAAGCCGAAGAAAGTAAATATCGCAGCAAAAGTGTTCCAACCCCTATATTCTGAGTAAATAGCGAACAATCGCATCAAGCGAGCACCCATCTCGTCTTCACAACTCATTAGACGAGCCCCCTCCCCCTCCGCCCCGCGCCTCAAGCCCCTCCCCTTGTAATTAACCGAGGGCCATAAATTGACCCTAACTGTCATATCATATTGATTTAGTCCCGAGCCACACTCCTTGTTGTGGAGTTTTCGCGCTCCAGAGAGAAAAATTAAAATTGTTTAGATTGATGCTTTTGGGAAATGTAAAGTTTGGGACCGGTTTGTAATTACGGAGGGAGCTCTGAGGTCTGGGCTAGGTGGCTCTTATCAGTGTCCTGATTTATAGTCTGGTGTGATCGGAGGTAGGCAGCTCTATTCGAGATTACTTTGAATAGGATGGAATATGGAATATGACTTAAGGTTTGTTCTCACAGCTTTGTTTGAGAATCGGCTCTTTACCAGTACACAGGTCTCTAGTTCAGGTACATGATGGTAAACTGTCACCTAGTCCTAGTTTTAAGGTGAAAAAATTACAAACGCGACAGAAATATCAGTAAGTTCAGTAATAACAGGTAAGTTAGAGATGAGAGTACTTGAATCGAATTTTTGGTCACATCATTGAGGACAAGTTCAAACAATAATTCGGAGATTCCATCTATTACGCATGACATGTGTAATGATTTAGTGTAGATATGAGAAGCACTCCCACGTGGTTGCAGTGATGTAAGGCGGCGCGGCCCACGCGGCCACTGCGGCGGCAATGAAGTGAAGACAGCGTTATTGGCGCGCGCCGCCGATTGAGACCGTCAAAACAACGCTAACTAGCCCAATCGAACAACACTCGCCCGCCGGATGATAGAAAACAAACATTTACTTGCCATTCTTAAACAGATGATTCGATTCAACAAACATTATTGAACGAATTTACGACCTATCGAGATCAAAGTCGGATCACCAAAATATCTATTCGGATCGAACTCGGCTGGGGAGTTCTCGCGGGGCGGTGATAAGGCGCAATTTCGTATGCGAGATCGTTTTGATAGACGCGGATTCTCCGTGGCCGCCATGTTTTTTTCGCACCAACAACTCGCGCGTCCAGCGTTGCCACATTGAAGAGTTTTCCTCATCAGACTAATTTTGATTGAACAGATTTCTTTTGTTTCTGTAACGATGTTTTTACATTGTTTTCGATGATTCCGATGATTGGTATTGCTTCGATCAAAGAGGAATCGAGCGATTCCGAATTGCGGCCTTGATACGAGCGAGATTAATTGATTGTTAGGAACGTTTCGGATGTGTTGTTTAAAACTTTATTTTTATTGGACAGGTGGATGAAACATTCATTTCGGCAGATGACTAGCATACGATGGAAGCACGGCGCGGATTCCGTTGGCATCGTCTAAAGTTGCGTAATCTTAAATAAGATTGCCTCACAGACCCGGAAAACGGGCGCAGAGGCCTACGGAGCGCCACGAACGAAATTGACTGAGAATGAACGAATGAATTTTAAATCCGGATCAAATTGCTTTTGATCAAGGCGGGAGTTTTGACAATCGCACAGGTAATGGCAGTCTTATCGAGCGAGCCACCGACGATCTTATGGATCAAAAACTCGCCCGGAGACACTAAAAATTCCGATTGATTTCAGCTTTTTGTAAGGCACGTATAAATCGTGATATGTGTCAATTAACTCACAGCTAATGTAGTATTTATGTAAATGTGTGACGGACGTTAGTTCGGACAAAAAGAACAACGCTGACCCCCGAGGTGAGGAGATACATTCCACCTCAAAGTCACACGAAGTAATTTAATGAGAGATCTAGAACTAATTGACACGTTTATGGGTTTTTGTATCAGCCTCGGTAATTAATGGCGTTGCAACGGATTTGTGGGCTCGAGGAAACTTGTTTAGATTTCAAAATACAGCAACAGAGATAACAAGTGTACTGAGCTTTACACAGCACCTGTCTCAACCTTGGAATTTAAAAGACCTGGATTTTAATTTCATTTTTTCTACAGTTTCAGAAAATTTTCGGGATGTTTATCTCTGATCAATAAAATGTGAAAATTCATTACTTATGTAGGTAGGTACTGAATAGATTATAAATATTTTTATCCAGGAAAAAACATACTGTTTTTACATCCCAACATTCACATATTTTTACTTCTGCGTACTGTAAAACTAAAATAAATTCCGTTCTATAGGAAATAATATTTCAATCACCGCGCAGGTCGCTGTTAAGGATGATCTCGTAAAAGTTTACTAAAGACTCATAAAACCACCGTAAATTCAGCTTTGCGTTACGTTTAGTATACATATAACAGTAAATGTTATATTTTATTGATGATTCCACTAATCATAATAATAGATTACGATTTTGTATAACGTCTAAATTAATAATTTGGCGTCTTCGAATAAAAAATGTGATTCAATTTTTTGGTATTTCCAGGGTCGTAAACTACAATGGCTATTTTCTGAAGCCGCTCATATAAATAAATTTATTTGCTTTGTATATTTTGATTGTTCAAATTGATAGGTTTAAGTAGTTACTAATAATGACTTGTCCCAATTAGATTATTAAGTCAAGTACTAAGTCTAGGTTCATAATGTATCATGTTTCACTAGTAGGTCATTAAGTTTGCTATCATTATCGACTGATTATATTTTCGTACCGCTTGGCTTCGAAACTTTTGGTCCGTGGGGTAAAAGCACGAAGTCTTTTATAAAAAAATTAAATAAAATGTTGATTGACATCACTAGAGACAAGAACGCTGGCTGGTTCCTTGCGCAAAGGATTTCTATAGCAATCCAGCGTGGGAATGCAGCCAGCGTTCTTGGTTCCATACCACATGTAGATTGTTTAAATTTAGTTTAGATGTAAATACTCTTTTTTAGTTCTATTAGTGTTAATATGTGTAAATATTGTTTCTTATTATTGAATAAAAGTTTGCTTGCTTATTAACTTAGCTACTCCTTATGTATCTACAGGGAACATGTCTTAACTGTAAACTAGTTTAAATCAATGTTTTGCTTTAAAAGAATACATAATATACTACTTAACTTAATATACTTACAAAAATAATTACCTTCAAGATATGTCCAACCGTGTAATTTATTTTATTTATTTATGTACCTTAGTAATGTATAATATATACATTTACCTACTGACATTTTTTTTTTGCCCAATTTAATTATTACCCAACAAACCAAAACTATTCTTTTAATCTTAACATCTTAATATCTATGATAGACAAGGTGTTCAAGACCACCCATTAAGAATAGCATCTCAAGTTCATCATCTACAGACGACTAGTTCTATTTCGGTACTCAGATACAACACAACAAACAGATTTATTTCGAACAGAGGTTAAAATAACAATTAAAATTTACGATTTATATGGAATATATAAATTAAGTAAACCTGTCTTCGGTCTGAGAATAAAAATAAATTGAATAATATATAGTTTGAGAAAGAAAGAAAGAAAAGAAAGAAAGAAAATTATTTATTGATAAATCGAGACTTAATTGTAGGCGTATAGACAAAAACATTTAAATGAATAATTAATAATCTACCTATATCTAAGTATCTACGTTATACCCACCCTCCAAAACCACCCGCCAAGTCCTGCCCCAATCATAGAATAGACACACATACATACATATATAAACATATATATATACATACATACACATCCATTCCACGACAAGAACAAATTCCAGCAAACGATTCTAGAAGGTAGGCATAACGCTAATAATAAAAAACAAAAATTATTTTAAAATGGGTAGGCCATTGTAGTACCTACAGTCGCACCACTCCCCCAATCAGCCACCGCGGCAGAACTAAGCAAACTGCTTGTATTTCTAGCCACGGGGACTTCTCGCGAAAGCAATGAGCCTGCAATGCACTACATTTGGAAATATTACCTACGCAAGTATACGACATTCTAAAAGGTTAAGTTACCTATCATTGAATGTCGGTTAGCTTCTTAAATCTAAAATTATATATGAAATTAGGTTTGGTCGGAGTGAACTTACATGTTATACCTATCTATTACAAACTATTATTATCAATTACTAGCTTTTATGATTACATCTTTTAGTTAAGTACTTATAGAAAAATAAAAATAGACATAGGTAACAAGTAAACAGTTATTAAGCAACAAAATTAAACAGTTTTACATGTATACATAACCAAAGTTCTATATTCGATAGCAGCACAGAATACATAATACAAATAGCAGCTAAAAATAATCGCGCAAGCGCGGTTTGAATCTAGTTTGTGTGTGTGTGTGTGCGTGACTGTAAATGAATGTGTGAGTATTGTGTCTGAAAGGTGACATGTTTGAATGAAGGGATATGGAAAACAGTACATAAACTTTATCTCAGTTAGTCATTGTGAGATGTTAAAAATGTATAAATACTTTTAACCTGTTTCTTCTTATTTTACTAATTGGAACATTTTTTCGGTCGATGAATAATTTAGTTTAATGAGGTATTTTTTAATCGTTTCCTTGCATTTGTGTTTGGACAAGGGATATATTTGAATTTGTTTATTCACTGTATTGTAAAGAAAAGGGCCTAAAAAAGGATAAAAACGCTTGAAAAAAGCTGTGTTATGTTTAGTCACTTTAAATATTCGATCAGATCTTCTATCATCATATCGTTTGGCGTCGTATACTGTCAAAGAATGTGCTCTCAAGATTGTTTGCAATATGAAGATTTTACGGACACTTAGAACCTGACATTCTTTATACAGTTGGTCGGTCGGAAACCGAAAATGTTTCTTAGTCATGACTTTCAAAACTACGCGTTGTGAAACCTCAAGTTGCATCATTTTCGTCTTAAGAGCTCCTCCCCAGACTGTCACGCAGTAGCGTAGAATAGATTCGCCCAGTGAAAAATATACCAATTTAAGGGTCTCTAAATCGGCCGATGCTCTAAGCATCTTAAATACATAGATTAGCTTGCGCATCCTACCGGTTAAAATGTCTATTTGTGTATGCCACTTTAGTAGATCGTCGATATGGACGCCTAGGTATTTAAAGGTATTTGTTTTAGTTAGTTCCGAGCAGGCGCAAACAGTGCCTAAGTCTGAGCACATGTGGGCTTTGATGTTAAAGGTTTGCGACGGCTGGGTTTCGGAAACGAGCGAAAAAGTAACATATTTAGTCTTAACAATATTAAGAGTTAAAAGATTGTCTGCTAGCCACGCCATAACTACCCTCATATTAATTTCAGCATATTTTTTGACCTCTGACCATGTTGAGCCGTGTATAAGTAAGGCTGTGTCGTCACAATAACAAAAAATAAAGCAATTTTGAAGTGAGAGGTCACAGAGCTCATTTATATAGATTTGGAAAAGAGTAGGGCCTAAAATACTTCCCTGGGGTACTCCGTAATTAAGAGACTCTTCTTGACTTAAAACAGATCCAATTTTGACAACTTGCGTTCGATCTGCAAGATAATCTTGAAAAATGTTTAATGCTATGCCTCTTACGCCCAAATTCTCCATCTTAGATAGTAGCTGACATATTGAAACGGTGTCAAAAGCTTTTGACATATCTAAGAAAATTGCCAGACTTTTGTTTTTTTTATCTAGTTTTTCTACTAAAATATTAATCAATGCGTTTACCGCATCTTCGGTCGATTTGCTCTTACGGAAACCGTACTGATTATCAGCAATAATATTATTTATTTCCAGATATTTTACTAGTCTTTTATTTAGTATATTCTCCAAGATTTTTGACAAAGATGGTAGGACAGATATGGGACGATAGTTGTTAACATCGTTTTTGTCTCCTGATTTGTGAATTGGATGTACAAGCGCCTTTTTAAGTACTTTAGGGAAAACTCCAGTTGATAAGGAGAGATTGAAAATATGTACTAGGACAGGGATCAGTTTGTGACGGGCTAGCTTTAATATCTTGGCAGATATACCATCCCATCCTACGGCACAATCATCGCGCAGTCCTAAGATCAAGTTTTTAACCTCGGATTCATCGGTTTCTAGTAAGACAAAAGAGTTTTTAGGTGTCCTATTTACTGACTTTTTATAATTGACTATGTAATTTGGCTTAATAATCTTTCTAGCATAATTTTGGCCTACATTTGCAAAGAATTGATTTACATAGTCAGCAGATCTCACTGGGGTGGATTTATTTGAGAGAAGCTCGTTAGGTTGTTGTTTAGTCTGTTTTAAGTGGGTTATGTTACGTATTACCTTCCAAGTATTTTTCGGGTTATTTTTTGCTTTACGAAACTCCCCCTGTTCATATTCTTGTTTTAATTTTCGAGTCAGGTTAGTAAGGAAGTTTCTATACCTAGAATATGTTATCTTTGTTATTAAGTTGTCTGGATCTTGGCGGGCTTTCATATGTAAGCGATCGCGGTTTCGTATGCTGCGTAGTAATCCGTTTGTGATCCAAGGCTTCAGAATCCTAGTTTTATTTTTTATATGAGCAATTTTGGTATATTTGGTTACTAATTCTCTAATAATATTAATTAAATAGGACATTGCGTAGTTTGCATTAGAATATGTCATGATATCAGTCAAATCTATTTTATTAAGTTCTGTCACGACCATGTTATAGTCTATGTGTGTTCGGATTTTATTTAATTTTAATTGTCCTCCATGGTTGCCGTACAAACATAAAACTGCTGGAAAATGGTCGGTGATAATAGTTTTGATGACCGAAGTCACTGCTTCGTGTTTGGTTTTTAACAAAATATGATCTAGGCAGTTTTTTTCTCTAGTAGGTAAATAGTAAGCAGGTAGTAATCCATGAGTTGAATTAATCATTAGGTAATCGTCAGAGAATCTACTTATGTTTCCGGGCTTTATGTCAATATTAACATCACCTACAACACATATGTTCTGAAAAGAAGCTAATGATTTCAACAATAGATCAAAACTATCTAGAAATATTGTAGCATTGTCAAAACAGCAAGGCCTATAAATAGCAATCACGGCTATATGTTTCCCAATTTGACATACTAAACCAGTACCTTCGTTGAGATTTGGTTCCAAAACCGTGCACTGTATGTCTTCCTTAATATAAATAACCACTCCGTCGTTTCTGTTGTATAGTTTGTTTGTTTTGTAAGGTACATACCCTTCTATGTTTGGCAGTGCGGGAGCACTTTGCAAGTAGCATTCCGATAAAGCAATTATATCACATGAAAATTTAAGAGATGATAATAAAGGTTCCAGATATTTGAAGTTAGCTATAATACTACGAATGTTTAAATGAAACACCTTTAAAGATTTTCTATCCAAGTTAATGTACTGAAAACATTCCTCCGGAAAACATACCTGAGAAGAAGATACACCGATTGCGTCAATATCATTACCAATATTATCGATATCAGTCATCATCATCCAAAATCAGTTTTCATGTTTAAATCCCCGTGAGCAATATACTCCAACGCGGGATAAAAAGTTGTTTTATTTATGATGATATTTACGATGCAATGTATTGACGCGTAGCGATGTAGCCAATGTACTGTTTTGTAAAGTATACTGTGTGTGAATTTTGGCGGTGTGAATGATTGTGTGGTTTGTGTAAATATGAAATATTTATATTGTAGCTGCAGGCTTATTTTAATACAATATGAAGTATTAATTAGATATTCATATAGTCAGTCCTGTTTAATATGTTTCAACATGTTTTCGTCACGAATAATAATCGCCAATGAATCCTCTGATTTTTGAAGCAAAATTCTACCTTCTTTTACCCAGCAAAATTTAAAATTGTTCAACTTAGAATATTCCCGTGCAAGGAAGAAAAGCCTCCTTGCCGACCCGGGCAGATACTCGGTTACATAGATAGGTTCATGTTTACCTTTATGGTTTAGGTGCCCTGAGTTTAATTTTTCCTGGGTAGATTTGAGTTTATTAAAAGTTTTGACAGCAGTGAGAAATTGTTTCTTTAGTAAAACGGAGCAGAGGTCTATAATAATTGGTCGAACAGATCCAGGTTTTCCTGGAAGACGGTACGCGTCACGAATATCTGATGGCTTGATGTCGATATGAGACAGCTTGCCGATCTTAATCACTATTTCAATCAAGGTATTTGTGCATTCATCTGTTGAGGCGGGAACATTTTTAATTTCAATAGTGGAAGGGCGGGAAGAACGCGCGAGGTCCTGGAGGGCGTCCTCTAGAACTTGAATCTTTTGGACACATTCGTCCTTTTCCCTTTGTAGGACTTCTATTTTCACCTTCATATCCTCACAGCTTGCCGATACTTTGGACATAGTTACTTGGAGTTCCTCGTTGGTTGTTTTTATTATGCTATTTTGCAATTTAACTTCCTGGACGTCCGAAGCTAACTTACTTAAAATCTCAGAGTGCTCCTGTTTAGCGGCCTTGATTTCTTGTACATCCTTAGTTAAGGTAAGAAGTGCAGCCGACTGGTCTTGTCTAAGAGACATAATAAGTTCTTTCATGTCACTAAAATGCTCCTGAAGGTCATCGCCGCTGAGTTCGGACGGTACTTTCGGTTGGTGCCGCATTTTACGTTTGGGAACTTTTCTCTTCTTTTCTTCTTGTGCCATTTGATGTAAATTGGAGTCCGAAAGAGTGCGCGAAAGGCATTCATCTGACGCGAGCATTGCTACCGAAGGCGGGGGTGAGTGCTGAAAGGGCATGTTGACACACAACACACCAGCAGCGACTTATTTTGCACGGAAGAATTTATTATCTAATCGAAGATTTGTTTATGAAGCACAATCACAATCCGATATATATACTTGATATAATGCGACGTACAATTGTGAAATAAATAGCTGTAAAACAGTAAACTCCCTATCTGCGACTCGCGATCACAAAAATAAAAGATGGCGGATGATTTATCGCCATATTGACATTGCGCGGGCGCCGCCATTTTGGATTTGTGCTAATTGCCGAGCTGTCATTATATCAGTCACGCACGCGCAGAGCTGGTCGAGCGAGGCTGACTGATGACTTGGAGAGACTCCCACACATCATCATCATCTTTCTACTTGTGACACACTACTGTTGTGATGTTGTGTTCTTCGGAGGTAAGAACAGGAGTCATTTATTAACAAAAGATTTTGACTTGAGTTAGTCAAACATGTAGGATTTTTTTTTAGGGGAACAATATATTCTTAAATTAGTACGAGAAGCTGAGATAGATATTGGCAGCCAATCATTATCAATTATTTGTTTTTACATTAAAACTAAAGGTGATCCTTCTTATGTGTTCCAAATTAAATGTAAAAATAAACTTCCAGGCTATAAATACAAGACAGAATACACAAAAACAAATTGGTTCCAATTTATAATGATAAAAGATGAATAGAAGAGACAATAACTTCTTAATAGACTTCATATTATAATGATGCCTATTTTTTAAAAACAGAACTAAATTGGATATTTGAATGAGTTTGGAATGAGATAAATAAAAACTGTAAATACCCATAAATGAATAAATTTAATTCCAACAATAATATTACATACATACACATTATGAGTACCATTATAATTTGATCTGAATCACAATTATTAGATTCCTATAAAGAATAAAAATAAAAACAAACTTTAATTTAAATTCTGTTGTAGAGAGTGATAAACGACACATTACAACTTAAATGGATAAACATACCTACCTGCATAATAAGCTGCATATTGTGTGCATACAGATTAAAATATTTATACAATTTTATCAATGACGTTTTTATTTTTAGTACGAGCAAGATTAATGAACGTATTAATAAAATGATGTGCAATAAGTATCAAGTAACTCTGGAACACCTGTCACCTGTCAGACACAAAATGATGACAACTGTCACTGAAACTGACATTGTTTATGACCACATTAAGGAAACGTGTCATTTCTGGAAATATGTTTATGTGTCAATGTGTCATTAATTTGCACAAAATTATTGTTTGCGAATAGTTACTTACTTCTTAATAATGAAAAAATATTATCGAAATGATCGTTTAAATAAAACAATACTAGAAATATATCTCTACTATACATTATGTTATGATCCACAAAGCATCAAAAGTCCCATCAAGTTATGACAAATTCGTCATAAAAATTTTCGAACACCAAACAATTCGTTAAAAACATTTTGTGAACACCAAAAGCGGACAACAAAAAGTGATATATTCCTACTAGATGTCATAAATAAGTCAGAAAGTTATGGAATTTTATTATATCTATAGATTTTTTACATGCATAGAGCAGATGTCGCGTCACATGGTGTCGATAAATTTCGTGGCGACGGTTAATGTCCTGTCAAAATTATATCATAAAAACATGGAATTATGGCGGTCTGCGAGTAACACTGGCTTTTGGAAAGGGTTTGTTTTGTTTTCTAGATTTTAAGTATTGTGATGAGCGTTGAACTTTCAATGTGGATGAGGTACTAAATATATTATTATGTAGTTATATAGGATGTAGTAAGCAACTTATAGCATAGCTTCATATGACATGATAGAGGCATCGATAGCACCAAATAGATTTTTTATTTCGTTGAAATGAATAAATAGCGCGAACTAGAAAAGTACTCACCTAATTGCTTTATTGATTATGTAGGTATAAAATACATAATTCCAGATTTTGGTTCAATTAGATTTCAGTAGGTATTAAATAATTACAACATATGCGTTAAACCGGTAATTAATTAATTAATAAAAATAATAAAGAATTAGTTAATGATATAAAATTACAATGTGATCTATAAACGCTATACCTAATACGAATAACAGAACCTGTAAATTGAAGAGTGTATTGTTTGTCTATAATATCAAATTATTCTTCATTATACATATATTATAATGCAAAATAACTATCCAGGTATAAATGAGAAAAAAAAGAAAATAAAGTAATCGCTTCAATATTGTTTATTTAAATTAGTAAGGGAAGATCTAATTCATTTACTTATAAAAATATTTGAGTACATCTTCATATATATACAAGTGAAATAAAGAAAAACATACAAAATGAATAATAAAGGACTAATAGTTAAATAAATGAGTGTTAAAAGGAAGCTGTTCTTTTTTTCAAATAAGTCTTGTAGTGTGAGTCCGTCCAAGCAGCAACCCCAGTACAGTCTGTGCCTGCGTCCCGCACGCATATAGAGTCCACCCCCGGCCCCGCCCACCCCGCGCCTCCCCCCGCGCGCCCTGCACTGCAAGACCAAAATAAAGATGGCGGACTGCAGTAAGGTCTAAGATACGTGCGTTTTGAAGGGACCACTGTTTTGTGCTTTACCGATTTGTGCACTTTGTGCATATATGTATGTATGAGTATTTTTTTTAAATTCATATTTTTGGGAATGGATATTTTAGATTACTCGTGTTATTACTTTATACTGCCCTTCTGTCATTTTTTAAGTGGATTATTTTTGGTAGAGTAGGGATTTATGAATTTTAATAGGTACTTAGCTTTATCATTGTAGATATAGGTAAGTATGGTACATTTTAGAACCAATGAAAATAAATTTGTTCTGGATTCACCTGATAGTTTTGAGTCTATAAAATCAGTAGTAGGTATTGAAAAGAAATCTCAATTAAAATTTTCAAACTTTCTATTTTAAATGATGAAAACTATCACTTTAATTATAAAACGCTTAGAAAGCAACATTCGTTGTAGTTTCCACCGCATACCTCCAGGTCGGCTTCATGTGTGGTGAGCAGGCGCGCAGCACCGGCGCGGGCGAGAGCCGCATCCTCACTGATACTGAATTCAGGACGTCCCAAACTTTTCACACTCACGCACACAACTCCAAACTTTACCAAAACTATTTCAAGACCAAAACACGGCACAAATTGAATTATTATGCCCAAAACCGTTCACAGACTTGTTTAAATGCCATAAAACTTCAATAGTCATAATATGAGTGTGGAGGCAGCGTGTCGGTGTCACGTAGCTACTCGGATTAAATATGCTCACCTTCTGGTCGCAGCAGTGTGTGTTGACAGTCGACGCCGCTCCACCTCCCCGTCTCGCAGCTAAGCAAGCACTGCCACTCCACTGCCTCTCGTATATCCTTTGTTTTCCGACTTCTATTTGTTTTCTGCGTACGTGAAACGAATTCCTCAGCACATCAAACACCATGCATGTCGTCGAACCTCATTCCAATCCATCAATAGGAAACTTAAACAAATCAACCGTATTTGAACAGATGGGCCGCGACGGGCTCGGACGTCGGCAAATATGGCTTTTTTGTGATCGTACGTGTTCACTTCACTGTAAGACCGGCACTGATGGGAGTCGTGTTTTCCACAATATTTTGGCACTGCACGTGACCGGCGAGTCGGCGTTCGTTCGAGTGTCCGCGGAGCACGCGGCGCGGTGCGGTCGGAGCGCGCGTCGCGGCCGGAGTGACGCGCCGCGACCGCCCCGCCGGCGACGCCAGCGCCACGGCCGCCGCCGGTACTAACACACTCAATCACGCCGCCCGCACACTGATAACATGCACCACTTTTTTGCACTGCATTGCCTTTTTACTTTGCAGAATTTTTTCAAGAAACTCAGTGAACATACGATAGATATCCGTTTAATATATACATATTTGGTTTTATTTATTTTAATATTAATATTCAATCTTGTTAATCTTGCTTATAAAAAACTATGTATCAAAAATTGTCTGTAAATAACACTAGCATAAATAAATTGAATAAATATAATTTTCGTAAGAAGATCCTATAAAAAAATCTTAAAATTAATAAATTTATCAGGCAAGATGACTTCACCTCTGGGAGAAACTTAATAATCATACTAAACTAATTTCAAGCATATAACCTAAAACTCAATAATTCGAAGAAACCCATAAAACTCAATAAAATGTTTTCAATGGCACTGTGAGAGTGCGCTGTCAAGTGAGTCGTGTGTCAAAACATTGCAGAGCGCGGTGACCTTGCAGCGTGGGAGCGAGCGAGGCATGGCGGGCTCGCTCGCACGCGGGCGGAGCCAGGCCCCGCCCCCCGCCCCCCGCCTCTACGCGTACCTTTTTCCCGCGTTTATAACCTCACTTTCGTTGCTGTTTTGGATGATGCGTTTTGTGATCTGCTTTTATTATTCTTTTAATTAGTTGGATCTTAGTATAATATATGTATATATATTTTTCTGTAATAGATTATAGATATTGTTGGTATTCTTTGAGAATGTGCATAAGGCTTCTCTTGAGAAAATTATTTTGTGTTATCATTATCCATAAGTTATCATTGCAAATTTATAATGTTGTAGGTTATTGTCTAAACAATTAAGGTAATTAATCAATAAATTAATGATTATTCGCAAAATGTCGTAAAAATATAATTTTAGGTTTTAAATGGACACAATAAAATCGAAAGATAGAATTACATATATACACATAATACATAGTTAAAAAAAAATTTGTTCATAAAATTATTATTAAGTATTATTGAAACATATACTTAACAAATTATTTTCGCTCATTTTCCAATAAAAGTTTAATTTATAACAAATACTTCAGAGTAAGTAATTCTGTAATCATTGTGATTGATCAATTAAATTCAAAAACAATATCTTTTGTGCCTCATGCAGCGCTTTTTTGCTAAATTAAAACTTGAGATTGGAAGAAAAAAAAACAGTTGTATTACATATATTTTTGTTCGCCTCATAAAAATATATTGTTTCTCAAAAGTGAGACCCTTTAACCTTTACAATTATACATAAAAATGTGAAACCTTATCTGTATCATAAAATCAGATCAATTTGAGTGGTTTTAAGCCCGCTTATTAAAGAGAACATTACCAACTTTATGGGATTGTAATTTGACGAGAGGAAATCCGCGAATTTTTATTTTATCGTCATTCAAAGTGTATAAAATGTAAAAGTTCACAAGTTTTCGTTGCGAAGAGCTTTCGATTCAGAGTAACTTTCAAGTGAGTTTTATTGTTGAGAAGCTATAGGTGGCAAAGCAATCGCCATTTTATTTAGCTTTTTTGGGATCCGTGCCATATTGATTAGGAGATTTTGGGTTCCATTTACAAATGTGTTAGTTTAATCTGTATTAATAATAATGTTGGATACCTATATGTTTCATTTTATGAACTTGTTCTATTTTATTGATTGATTTACATATTACTTAACATATATTATGTTTCACTTAACCTATGTAGGTATTTAGGTACCGTTGACACATTAAATATTTTAACCATCTGAAAAATTAAAATTTTCTGAACTTAGAGCTGCAACTTTTTTTTTATTATGTATTGTCTTCCTCTTATTGAATGAGAGTGGCCAACACTGGTGTCGAGAGTTAATCAAGCCGCCCTTAGGTATTGTATAAAAATAGTCAGTAAAATGTATCTGTATACCTAAGTATTCATAAAATAAGAATAAGAAGGTGTCTTGTATACACACAAGACACCTTCTTACCTTTACCTATTTTGTGGATAACACTAATTAAAATATATCTATTAAAATAAAGTAAATACACAGACTCTACACATGATGCTACAGAACCGTCAGCACTGTCCGTTGTCAAGTTGTTGTTTTTGTTCGTACATGGCGTTAATGTGAAGGCAAACCAGTTTAATTAAAATTTCCAAACGGCCCCCGAGGTTAAGGCGCCGTTTAGATATAACCGGAGACAATATTATCCAGAGACAACTATCATCTACCTATCAAGCGGATACATATAACATCTGCCTGGTACCCTTCGCTTAATGTCTGAGGATGGCAACCGTAATATTGATATAGTGAACCAAATTAAAAAAAATATGGTTTACGAATTTACGAATGAATTTTGCAATTAAGCGATAGCTTATACATATTAAAAAAAACAGCTAATTAGGTTCAACAATCTATCCTCTGCTCTATACAATAAGTAGGTACACCTCGTGTTAGAGAAAAAAATGTTGCTTACCATCAGAGGTATGTAGTGAAATGCAAAGGTGTGCACAATAGTTGGACTTGCAAGTTTACAATGGTTACCTACACTTATTTTGTATAATCATATACCCAAACAACAGCTTTGATTTGTAAGTGGTTTTTTGTGTCCATTTCTAGTTAATAAATAAAGTTTAGTACGAGTTAACCTATTTTAGCTAAATTCTTTCCTTTCAATCATAAAATCCACTACGCAGTGTAGCATGTATGTACCTCTAAAATGGTTGACAACCAATAAAAGTCTTTTTCCCAATAGTGAGGAGTCTTCTTGGTTTACCGTCGTCAAATATAACAATGTTCAGCTTCTCGGCGGTATGGTAATGTGGTGAGAGTGAAGCCGCAGGTGACGAGCATCAGCTCTGAGTGTTAATACCTCGCAGGAGCCTGAGCATGCCTTTTAGCTGGTTAAGGGTGTATTTTTGTAGGGAAATAATGAATAAAGAGGCGCGAAATCAGGTAAAGTAACATAGAGCAAGAAGCGTGGTAAATATATATTAGAACCGCAAAAAAAACAGACATAAAATATGTTTGTAAGATTCTTCGCGTTTTGAAACCGGACTTTGGCGCCCTTCAGAGAAATATAATATAAAATTCACATCACTGCGACAAGTACTAATAAAAATATCTGATATACAGAAAACCAAAAACCTACGAATCCAACAAAATAAGTACCTACTTACGAGTATGTGATAACGTACTACATATAATATAATCAATAACGCTGGGGTTCAATAAGTTAATAATAAAGGAATCAGTTCGACTCTATACCTGATACAAACCCATGCAAATAAACATTTCATCTCACTGGTAGCAGCACTTATGCCACTTTTTAGCTTAAAATCCATATTATAAATTAAAGATAAAATGTCACTAGCTAAAGTGAAACAACTGCCTTTTAATGGGTGACCAATTAAAGAGGCCTTATCGCTTAAAAATTGTAATTAAACTCAATACTGGAATTTAAACAAGTAAATATAGGACTTAATTTATTAATCAGCTTAACTTATCCAATGTCATTCCAGCTTATATTTTCAATCAAGGTTCAGTAAAAAAAAGTAGTTTCAATTCTATCCGCTCATTGAGCCATCTTTGTCGGTCTCTACCTGAATCTCAGGTTCATAAAGATCGTAGTTTATCTGTGCCCCTGCTGACTACCCCCAATATAAACATACATTATTACACACAAATAATAATATTAACATGGAAGAGTTGCGTGAACAATTCGATTCTGAGGCATTTATGTTTAGTCATAAACTTTGCTCTAAAGTTAGATAATTCAATTCATTTTCAAAAGATTTAAAACAAAACTTGGTTAAATACTGTTCAATACTACCATTAATTGAGTATTACTTACACAGATGTAGTAAAACTGGTCTTTAAAAGCTTCTATTAAGTCACCTGTAACACTCATAACGGTTTGATTTTATGTCTATCATTACAAATCTAAACCACATAATAAAGAAATATTTATTTATACAAAAAATAACACATACAACACACCATTACAAATAAAATATAAAAATAAATAGTAGTACAATCAAAATAACCCCTTTACGAACTGAAACCAACCCGCGGGGCGCATCTAGCGTCATACATTATAGAGCAAAATTATTCTACATACGGATAAAAAAATAACTTAATTATTTTAATAGAAATAGCGTGAACTTTGCTGAGGTGCTGCCACCAGTCACGACTATAGTAATTTTGCACAGTCTCTAGTAATAAATTTTAATACATATGATCGTATGAAGCCTTAAAAGTCGGTTGGCAGTATAATATAGGAGGTTTATTGCGTCTGCCTGTGTGATTGCAGGCAGAGTGTGACCCGGGGTCAGTGACCGGAGCCAATGACGAATAAGTTGATGGGAGTGCACAAAGTATACAGGTACAATATGGATTGCTTGCGATTTATATTGTGATGGATTTGATTTAAGTTACGCACTATAAACTTGCTACTTACTATAAACTAACAACTACTAAGTTACTCAAAAGTTTAAGTTATAAAACCATAGTGCGGGTATAGCACTTGACAAAATACCTAACTCATATATCATAAATGCTTGATTCCACCATAAATCACCATATATGTATACCATTTAGTAATTCTATTATGATTTCGTAGATAATCAACGATCATTAATTTTCAATGAAACCAAATCAATTTCGAATACTACGTGGAGTATTCGAAATTGATTTGCGTGCACTTGCGGTGCACTTTCCGTCAATTTTAGTAAAATAATCGAATTAAAAAATTACCTGCAAAGACGACTTCTACGAAATTACAAAAAAATCACAGTTGCTACAAAAACGACACAAAAAGTTGTTCAAAAATGTGCACCCTTACTTAACTATGTGGTAACCCGTGACTCTGCCCACGTTAACAAAAACTGTATAGAGACATTAGGAAACTAAGTAGAATAAACAAACTTTGTATTTACATATTTATTTGTCAGTAAATTACATCATTAGGTATAGAAAGCCTCACTTTGGCCGAATAAATTTGTAGTAAAAATGAGATTTGTAAGTTCCCTTACTGCGCTGGTACTGCATCTATTCATAATAGTGTAAATAAAAAAAATAGATAGGTTTAAATATGTTCTTTACATGTTAATATTTAAGAGAGTGTCATAAGTTATTAGAGGTGATGAAGATCAATGCAAATGGGCATATTTGTGGAAATTTCCTTTTATTAGACATAAAAAGTAACATTATGATGTTAACTCTTTAAAAAGAGTTAAGTAATTCAGAACCTTTATCTATACGTATAGATTATCAGATTACCTTATGGAATTCGAGCATGAAGAGGCATCAAACATGCTTTCGCATTATTGATTGTAGGTAATTATTAAATATTGGTAATTTCAGTTACAAGTAGATTTTTAAAATCAAAGAAAACTAACCAAAATAAGCTACCAGCACGCCACTCGAAGCTTTCGCAATCAAAAGCTGCACTCCCAATTAGCTGCTCGCATCAATCTTACACACATTAAAGCAAACAAACAGACAAACAAAACCACCGACAATCCGTCAGCAATCACTCAGTTCTCTCCCACGACACCATCATACCAAAATATTATAAACAATATAAGAAAATAATATAAACTCTATTGCTATCAAAATAAGGGTGGTTTTAAAATTCGTCAGTGTTAAAGTTAGAATAGTAAGTCATATAATTTGGCATCATAAAAATCGGTAATTTCGCACTGGATCTGTCATCAGTGCATGTTTTTATGGCGGCAAATTATACATCCGCGCCTGGATGCGCCCGCGCACGCAATTTGAAGGATAATGATTGGTGTGTCAATCAGGTGCAGGAGTGACCTTGGAGTCACCTGGGGAGGTCACCTGCGAGGTCACCGGGTAATTTAGTAGGTAAATTAGGGCACATAGACTGGTTGGTTAGTTTGAACTAATCCTGGGTTTTAATGTAACACGATTTATCAGTTCTGCAGGGTAGTCCAACGAGCTTTCCTATGTAAAGGATGAGTTCTAAAAATTGAATATATTTAACTAAAATATGACAACAAAATACTTATGTGGTTGATAAATAGAAGATCAAAGTTCACTAGTGTAAAAAAAACAATAGTTTTATAACATTTAATAAAATCTGCTGCAGTACGTACGTGTAGTTTTATTTGACTTAACATACTTGTAAAGTATTTTTTTAACTGTAGATTGCTGAAACATACATTTGTAATTGTACCTTTACATATATGTAACATCTTAGACTACAGTGGTACTTAGCATCAGGCAGGCAGCGGCTGTAGTCAAACGTAAGCCTATACCGTGCTAAAAAACCTGTGAAATGATAGAATTACTAAATACATTTTTAAACAGTATAGGTTAGGTAGCTTATCAATAAAAACAACCCAATTCCCCGACCAGAGAAGGTACTAGTACCCACTAGTACCTGGCTATCGAGTCAGTACAGGAGCGCCGGGCCGGTAGAGTTGTAGCGGCCGTATTACATGTACACGGGGTACAACCACTCGTCTATCATCTCACCAGCGCACAAGGCTATGCAGTGAGTGGTGGGGTGCTCAAAGTTTACTCGGTTTAAATCAACAGTCAGTAAAAAGTTGGTTAATGAAGGAATAAAAATGCTAAATATAATATACTTTTTACCTAAATATGACATTATTTTTCAAATCTATCAACTAACCCCCTTATGACCCTGCATTTTTACATTTTTATTACGCACAGATTCAGTGCGTATCGAGATTAATGTAAGCATGAATTCTTAGCTAGATTAAATCAGAATTAATAAAAAAATACACGGAACAGGCCAACGTTTGTCTAAAGCCTGCCTCATGTGAAGCACCACTGTAGTCTAAGATTTTGCACGTTTGAAACCTATATAATAATACTCTGGATTTAAAGATCCCCTTAGTAAATTGTCTGGAAACAGGCTTCCAGGTAGAGAAATGACGGAGTAATCGCGTAACAAACCCACAAAATTCATAACATCCTTTTTTGAAGTTGGTTAAAATAAATACAGTACATACATATAATGAAAAATAATAATCAGGATGATGTAAAACAAAATCAAAGTACTGTTTACAAGTTCAAATAAAGTTTGAGCACCGCTGCCTTGTCAATTACAACCGATCGTATGAATGCGTGCGAAGAGCAAATTTATTATCCGGTGCAGGGAGAGGGGGCAAGAAGAGGGGGAGGGGGTAATTATACACTTAAAATGAGATATTGCAATCAGCACACGAATAGCAGTGTATTTTGAGATTGAATATTTCTTAGGTATTTGTTTGCAGTTGTCATGAGAGCGGATTAACTAGTATGTATGGCACCAATGCCACGATAATATTTAAAAGTTACTGTTTCTTTTCTACTGAGCTGCCTACAAGAGGTTTCGCTTATTGGACTATAGTTTTTATATGTACCTATACATTCGTACAGTGATATTTTTCACATGCTGATTATTTACACTAAGTTTTGTTGAAGTGGTTTTACACTTACTATTTTTTTCTTTATCATAAAGGTGTTTTTAATTTTAAATACTAGATAAGTAGTGTGAATTAATGTAGGTAATAGAAATAAAGGCTTTTTTAATTTATTTTGTTAACACTTTAATTGTTACACGTTAAAGCAATTTGCAAAAACATTCGTCAACAATATTTGTGTGCATAGGTGATACATTTTTCGTGAATTTTCATATGTCTTAGGATAAGATGTTAGTAATTATAATGCCTGTCCTAAAAGAGTTTCCATTCAATTCTAATGTAACTATATTGATGTTTAATAGTATGCATGTAGTTATAAGTCTATATAATTACTTTAAAAAACAATTACGTATATCATCTCAACTATGCGCTACAGGTGTACAAACAAACAGGGCCCACTTCCGATACTTCCCGGCGCTAGTGGCACTAGTGTCGTGTCACGGAGCACTGTATCGGGGGAAGCCGGAGACAACAACTAGTGTGGAAAGTATTGCACGATTGTTTGCTGAAGGTCTGACGGGATACGAGGTGGAGGCTTATTCTGTTTTAATATTACGTGAAGAAAATATTTCTAACTACAGTTAAACCATTACCTATATAATCATCTCTTGAGATTAAGTAGCTTACTTTTTACTGTAGTGTGTATTTTGAAAATGAATGCAATTTCTTTAAAATTATTCTTGCAATTAGAGCATGACTATCACAAATGAACCTCCAAATCTTACCTAGGTATTAATATTTATCCTTTATCCATTTGTAGCAAGTATTTTCGATCGGTCAGGTCTGTAGGCAGCATCACCAGTCCAATGTATTCACAGAATAAGATTTCTCAAAATACATCTCTTGCCCTGGATTAGATCTACCTAGGACCAGAATGTGTGGCGAACAAGAAGAGAGGCCTTTTGGCGATAACAGTAACAGTAACTGACCAGAAAGAGATTTCTCTGGACCTCAACTTTACTCTAACCTAACCACAAGAACGGGTCATACATAGTCAAGAGACTCATATTTACTCCCTGTCCATCAATTCTGTCACTCATTATTAATCTGAAGATTTATATTACATTTCTCACTCAACTCTCAAGGCACCATTAAAACCCATCCAGTCCAAATCGCATCGATATCAATAAATAATCTTGTATTGCAAGAGTGACCCCTGGCTTGACCCGTTAATACGAGATGTCCCGTCTAATGGAACCCATCGTTTGCCATAACTTAGCACCTTCATACTCTTTTATGGAGTCGTCGCGATACGAGTACTCAGGTGAAGGTTCTGTTTGTCTGTTTGTTGAAATTATTTTATTATTAGTCATGTAAATAAATAAATAAATAAATATTTCAGGACATATCCCACAGCGCCATCTAGCCCCATACTAAGCTTACGCTTGTATCATGGATACTAGATAACGGATATAATACATATACAAGGTGTAACAGAAGGGTGTGACAATATTAAAGAGTATACATATATTTCATGTAAGGAGTCATATACCAAAATATGAAAAATTAAATCGCATATATTTTTTACCATACAAAAATTAGATAATATTTTTCACTTGATTTCGTGGCAGCCCTAGCGAGTGACGAAACCGAAATAAGCACACATTCTTTCATCCCGTTCTAGCATTAGTTTTAACGCAACGTATTCTCTCTCTCTCGCGCTCTCAGAGAGACCGTCGCGCCGTGTCATTTGTCAATGAAATAAAAGTCAATGAACGCTCAAAATGATAAGATGTAGGGTTGCAAGTCTTAAAGTTTTAATGAAACTTCAACTTATGATTACTTGAAATCTATGACACTTAGAATTCTGAAACCTAGTGGGCTGTATTCTATATATACATAGGTATGTATAGTATAAGTATTGTCACACCCTTCTGTTACACCTTGTATATACAATAAATGTAGGTATATTAAATGTCTACTTGATCTTGAGATAATGACACCGAAAAGCACTCGGTTTCTCTTGTAAAATGCTGTACATATGGCATGGCATGTATTCCTATGGCGTGTTTTTTACGCCTTTTCATTGTTTTCCGAATTGAATTTAAAAGATCCATCTGGAGATAAATTGTCATAGTTATTTAAATGAAAGAAAATATTATGTTGAAAACCATTATCCAAACAATTTAATTAAACTCAATATTTTAGCTTGCTTGTCACATTGCCATAATATCATGACTTTGCTCTTCACATAATTAGCAAGCACAGCCACACGCGTCTGCTAGTCGCGTATAAATCGATGAGGTCCGTCCCTTATTGGATTAATTTATGTTAATATGTTGAGATCGCGATAGCCCGGAGTTACGATTAAACAGTTTTTATGTAAATCCGCCATCTTTGTTCGCAGCGGTCGGTATGCCATTTGCTGTGGTGTATGTTATAAGAAAGACCATATTTAATATATCTCTTTCAATACTTCTCTAGAAGTTTTTTAGTGTATGGCCTAAAATTGATAGTCGAAAAATAATTGGGGGACAATTATTTATCAAATTACCCGTTTATATTTCAAATTTGCTAAACCAAGCATGTCAGGGTTAACGCTGGATTAAACATGATGGCAACAAACTGAATAGCCTGTATGCTCATGCCTTGGACCACACCCCATGTTAACCATACGTCCAATATTTGATTGTATGTCACCGCGTGCCTGCATTAATTACATGAATTTTGTTTCTACTTCCATCCTTAATTGTGACTAAATAAGAAATTTGATATTACTTAATGGCGCTAGGGGTAATAAAATCGATTGATTGAGGTTACACGCGGTAGAAGAGAATGCGGGATACTATGTATTAATCTATGGGAAACGATGTACCTAAATGTATGTGATCGTAGTGACTTCCAGTGTAACAATACATGTAATTAATATTATATTGAGTTATTTTGTCAAGTGCTTACCCTTACCTTACCCGCATTATGGTTGTTAACTTAAACTTTTATTGGAAAATGAGCGAAACTAATTAAGACAAACAGCATTCGAACCTCCGTGTAATAAGTTTAAATAACATTATTTATTTGCCGAATTTTTGTAGTGTCATTTTTCTAGGACATATTATATTTATTTACCACCAACTCAATGAAGCCAAAAGATAAATTAATTAATTACGTTTGCACATACATAGGTCGTTAATGCTTTGGTTATGAGAACCATATTTTTAAATATTTTTTGGTATTTTTTTTGTTATTTAAACTAATAAAAAGCATCTCTAGACAAACCAATCTCAGTATCAATTTGTCAGCAGCACTCGTCTCTAAAAGTTAGTTGTTTCACAAATTCAATCAGTCTGCGGGCCAATAAACAAGCGCCTCCAAACAGGCGCCCAATAACAACAGCCTCCCGAAATTGGCGCAAAAATAAGAAATATATAAAGTTTGCTCAATAAACAAAGCGAAGCGAGAGATAGGAGCTGTGTGGATGGATTACCTCCTCCATCGTTTATAGATACTACAATGTATTGATACGATAATAATAATAAAATATCTCTATTTCCTTGGCCTTTAATTTAGAGCGGCTTTAACACCTCAAAAGCAACTACTTTTGAGCAATAGTAGTACGATTTAAAGAAATGTGATTATTTGTTAATAAAATAAAATAATCTAATACAAAAATAATCATCACGTATAGTTTCAGAGAAATCTGTGCAAAAAGAAACAAAATATATGTCTTAAACATCCATGACATTCTTCATTTAAACCTAAATAGCCTTCTGAACGCGAAGAAGTAATAATCAAGTAACACAACACTTGTGGTACCCTTCTGGCGTACATGACGCTGTGTGCAATGTCCCGGAATATATTTTTTTAATTATTGGAATAGTGAAACACTTAACTACTTGAGTACGACTGGACAAAAAATATATTAGTAGGAATAGGATAGTAAAACGAGATGGCGTGATGATGATGATGATGATAATGTTGCTTTCCAAGCTGATTTCGGGTACGGCGAGCGTATTTCCTACGGAACAAGACATGTTGTATCTATATCGTGGTAGTCAGTGGTTGTACATTACGCCGGAGATGACGTAAATACTCATTTGTAGCAACAATATCCGATATTGAGTGAGGCCTGTCTCTCTGGAGCAGTACAACGCACGACAAAAGAAAATACCTCCCAGAAGGATTGTTAAAAACTCATAATTTAAAGCCTGTCATTATAGGCAAGCGCACTAGATCGTAGATTACAACGATAATTAACATCAGGCGAGTTGAAGTCACGCCTATCACGTGCAAAAAATATCGGGATCATATGCAACTTCTTTCCATAATTATGACCTTCTGTTACTTCATTGCTTCGTGTGACAAGAACAAATAACATACACCTTTACTCTTTTATGTAGGTATACTTAGTAGGTAAACGTGTTACACCCTAGGCTGCAGCAATGCTTAACATCAGGCAGGCTGTAGACAAACGTTAACCTATAACACGTAAAAAAAAGGTATGACGGCAGATTGCTGATTAAAATATCAAAAAGGCTTGACAGAGGAAAAAAATATTGACAAAAATTTTAATCTATGATTGTAAAATCTAGCACAATGTGTATTTCCAATGATGAAAATACTCCTATCTTCAACAGGATTAGGGTCACTCACTAAGCCCACAAAAAAAAGAAAAAACACAAACCATTGTCTAATACACAAACTACCTCCATTTTAGGAGAAAAATCTTACTTTATAGTTATTTAATCAACATTCTCAAAGATTAATATCATTATAATGTGGTTTTACGAGCGTTTTATTTTAATTCTTTGATTTAATGATAACGCAATAGATTAAATAGGTAATTAACGAGGGCTCAGATTAAATTACTAAGTATAATTGGTGATTTATGCTTTCTTAATTTAGGTGATTAAACTTTACATCATAATATTGTATCGAAATACAATGAAATTTTCATATCAGCATTTTTTATTTACTGTAGTTAGATGTATTTGTAACCAAAAATCGCCACAGAGATAAAATATGTAAATAAATAGTGCTAGTTGGTTCCTATCTAGAGATTTAAATTAAACTGGTTTATTTTGGCACATAATGTTTGCTTCATTTTAAGCTCAAGAGACGATTAACATTAAACTGACTTACCGTAGACAAAGTAAAGAAATTAGGCTATTAAAAAATCAGGCTAATTCAAGCAACAGCACTTATTTTTAGTTTTTTGTCGACACACTTTGACCTAGTACCTAATAGGTGAATATGAATACCTAACTTAACTAACGGTACGCTTCCACCTTTATTGTTCGTACCGCAAGGTTGTGGAACTCCCTGCCTGACTCTCTGTTCCCCACGCACTATAATCCAGCGATCTTCAAAGCGAGAGTGAATCGGTTCTTACCGGGTAAGCACGCTCCATCTTAGGTCATAGCTTTACTTGCTATCAGGTAAACTATGGTAAAGTGCAAACCCGTTCAAGTTAAAAAAAAACTGTTACAAAGATGGTCCTTCAGTGTACGTACCCCTGTTCAATGTATACCCCCTCCAGCATATTTATCGCTTTGCATCGCATGTTGAGGCCTCCGACACTCGCTACGTACAGGGTGACTTATAGAAGGATATACCTTTATAAAGTATGTAATCATAGATAGAAATAATGGTTACATGCCACCCAATTCATATAATATGGCATGTCAAATAAAAAAATCTATTTCAAATACTGTTGTAAGTACATACTGTTTGGATTTTTTCATAAATTTGACTTTGCTTAGTTAGTTGAACACGATTTCATTTCGTCGATGAAATCGGCAAAAAAATATTGCTATATCAAAACGTTTGATCAGATAAATTCTTATTGTTATATGTAAAACTCACCTTGTTGTGTAGTGCGTAGGGCTCCATTCGTCCGATTCTTTACCGCTGTATGCAGATAAGGTTATCAGCTGCCCGCCCGCCCTACACCCGTATATGAAAGTGAAAGTTAGTTAGTTTATTAAGTTTTTAAAATTATAACTAAGCGAGTGTGTACAAGAAACACTTACTAGTTAGCCTATTAATGAAGTTTACTTTGAAGTGTACCAAATAAATTTAGTAAGTAATTAGATTTTTTAAAATAACATACAATTTATGCGTTTGTAACATTTTATAGAAAGTAGAACATATTTTTTACATGAAGCAATAGCTACAAATATTGTTCCACATCACTTGACTTCTTATTCCACTTGCCTCTGTATGTATATATGATACCTCGTCCAGTTCTGATAACTCGCGTGGTTTAGGGCGGGCGGCGCCCATGAAGCGTGTGAGCTGGGCCTGGGCGGGCGGCGGATCAAATATACACTTCATGGTTGTCAGGTAACGTGGTTTGAATTCAGCGGGTAACTTATTAAGGTATATTTTTTTTAAAACCTAATGTACTAATACTTGCCCACAACTCATCTAATATAAGGCAACGCTGTTATAATCTACGATGTACATATATAATTTATAAATAATTATACAAAAATAAGCAAATCTGGGATTGTATCCTATTTAGATAGTAGCGGTGACTCAAAATTCATACCAAACTCAATTAGTGCCTGATTTTTACACGAAGAAAATATAAATAAAAGAATAAATATTTTCTGTACATAGTTTTTTATAAGTTTAACAAACAATTTATTACAATCGAAACCAACTAAGCTAAAACACAGGAATTTGAACAGTTTTCCAAGCACGAGTCATAATGTATAGCTTATAAAAGAAAACAATAAGCAAAATAAACAAATGTAAGTATAGAAAATATTGATCACCATTAATAGTGAAGTTTCTTAAATCCATCTCACTATAGCTAGACAAAGTACCGTTACAATCACCTCAGAAACGATTCTCCAATCATTAGCCACCCAGGGTATGTGATTAATTAACCACAGATCTAAACCCGGTAGAATGTGTAACGTATAATGTGCAGTCTAATCGAGTGTCGATTCGCGGCCGATCTATTTCAAAGTAGCATCAATCTACTTGTTCATTATTCGACTACATCAGTAGCGAGCTGGGAAATGTGGATATGGTAATATGAATATTTGTTATCATGAAAACCCGAGATCTTGTCAGTTTGCACTTGTTCAAAACTTCAAAATAATCGCGCTTGAAATGTCAAAATTCATTTATTTAAGATTTAAGTAAATTAAATAGTAACATTGAAGATTGAACATAGGAGACATGTCTCATATAGCAATTCAGCACGTTATCATATACGCAAGCGAAATTATTTTAGTATGTTTTTTTCCGTTCATTATGACTTTTAGTCTAATGATACGAAAGACTGGGACTAAAAGGTTCTGAGAGTGAACATTTGGTTTTTCGTTTGCATCACGGGGCGCCCACTAGTCAGAAATAAATATAATAATACATTGTTTGCCCTATATGATCCAGTATTGTTACAGACTGCCACATCCGCAGTGTCCCAGCTCGCGTGCCGGTACCGGCGGCAGATTGATGTGTTCCTCCATTACGGGTCCGTCAGTGCGGAGGGATGCTGACCCCGGGGCGAAGCACTCACCGGGAGCTAGGGCTTTAGTTCTAGTACAAGGTACTAAAGAGATATCAGTTCCTATGCTTTACTTGTTGTAGATTCTCGCATAGACATACTAAAAGATTGCTCGTCTAATTCTTTCCTTTTTTTATCGAAAAAGACGCCAGAAATGGTGTTGAGAGTTTTTAAAGCCGCCTTAAGACATTTTAAGACATAACTTGGCTAGAAATAGGAGACAAATGTTTCATATTACAGCATAATTCTATGTTATTCAGGCGATGTTTCAGTAGCTGCAACTTCACAGCAGAGAAAAACTTTTGTAGTTTTCCGCTTTCATGTCTTTCATATTGATGAAAAGGCATACGTAAAACCTATAAGAAAATACTACGATTTTTTTACATATTAGCTGCTTTTTCTTTAGCTTAGCAACAATGTATAACGTATAGTATTGACATTGGTGTATTGTTAACATAGTAAGTATTAGTAGCATTATACTCGTACTTCCCACACTTTTCACCCACTTGTCGGATCTCTGAGACTCAATGTGCCAGTTTTTGCGCGCTGTAGTGATTGACATGGAAACTACGCTCCCATGGCATGGTTGGTTGAGTAGATATTGCTACGAAATACGGCTTTATTTGTAGCTAAGACAGTAATTAATACAAACGCCTATGCTGAAGATAATAGCACAGTAGTTTCAAGCGACCGAAAAGTTACCATTTTAGCAATTGCAATCACGACTCACGGTTGCTGTTGTCACTCCTCATCCGAAACCGACGTTTTGTGTCAAACCGACTCGTAATTAATGCGCACTAAGAAAAATGCCTTTCAATAATATCTCAACATACAAACTGACATACATTATACTACTTCCATCTCTGATTTACAGCTACTCCGTGCAGTAATATCACACCCTATTACCTCACATAGGTCAGTAGCTGACATCGAGCGACGCCGGGTGAGGACGCTATCTTGCGACGCATTGTACTCGACTGATGGGAGACTGTTTGTCTGTGGAATAGGTTTATGGAAGAAAGCACTAGGAATGTATTTTATTCATAGGTGGATGGGTAATCTTTTTATATGATGGTATATTTTTATGTAAATAATGCTATAATTTAAGTCTTCAAGTTTAGAGTGAACCTGTTTCTTCTAGTTTAGCACGCTAAATCGCATCGTCTAGCATAAAAAAGAGATACGGTTATTTGCAAAAAAAATATTTAAATCTACAGCTTTTATGTAAGTAAGACGGTTAACACAAACAAACACAATTTTAAGGACTGTACCATCTCTTACTCATTTTCCAAGGCTTTGAATTCAACGATCCCCTCAAAACCTAAACACTTCAATTTAAAGGCACTTTCCACCTCAGATTACAATGTACGCTAGTGCAGGGGCCCCTCGATTACTAGCTGGTCAGATACTTCACAGCACTGCATATAAGTTGACATATTGTATGATTACATACCTATTATTATGTTTGACATGATTTTAATAACAAAAATTTTCATTGCTTTATTAATAAAACTAGACATATGTAACTTCTAAAATTTTATAAAAGCCTAATGTTATAAATTCAATTTGACGAGATATTGTAATTTGTGTAGCATATTCTGTGATATTAGTACACCTATGTATGTTACAATTTTACATTATCAATAAAGATTCTTTATCTTTATCTTTACATAAATAATACTCAAGCCTATATCACGATATACATTTTGCTTCACTCATCATACTGTATTCTCTCTATATATACAAGTATACAGAGCCTGTAAGTACAGTCCACAGCAAGGCCCGGGACCGGAGTATCGGAAAACAATACAACCTTACTTACTGCCGGCTGACGAGCCAACGGAACCGGAAACACGAGTTTTAGATAACTTCGCCTTATATCGGATTAAGATATGACTTAGCCTAGCATTCTACCTACCTGCACCAGAAATATTTTAGAAGAAAAACTGGTGGAAAGTGAGCCTTATGATAATGTAGTAAGAGATATTCTGTTAACAGAGTATGTCAAAATAATGTGACTTTATGAAAAATATCTCGTAGAAGAAAGCTACTGAAAAGTAAGCTCTATGTCCATAGCATATGAGTCATTCGGACATATGGATACTATGTAAAATATTTTGATGAAAGTTTTTAAGTAAGATGAGTAGAATAGAATAGATTGGGGTCGATCGGATTCGGTAGTACCTAGTGATGAAGTGTATGGTTTTATTGAAGGACTGTTTTATTAATTTTTTTGTTTGTGTGAGGCTTGAGATGTTCATAATAACTTGTCTTTTGTGGGTTTTCTTGGTATTTATTAATACTTCTACGATACAAAAAAAAATCTTAATCCAAAGTCTACTGAAAATCACGCTTTGCTAGAAAAAACCTATGCAAACCTCTCAGTTTTCACACACTCTGAATAGTTTTTCTCAGCAAACAGACACCAACGCTTCTTCTTCTTATCGCTCCAACGCTGAACCATAAAAAAAACACAAGCCCAAATCACGGTCAAGTTCAAAATTATTTAATTTAAAAAATAGCCTCAAAGTTATTAAATATGATTTTTCTAACTTTGCATGTATGTGTATGTTGTTGAGTTCAGTGCGCCGTTGAACTGTGTTATCGCATCAATCATGCGCGCGCGCAATCGAGCGCGAAAGCGCGCTCTAACTACCCATGGATACAGGGGCACCTTATATATACATATAAACATGTTTGAAAATTAGCTAAATTATCACACCCACGCTAATTCGAGTCTTGTTTAATTTTCCAAATATGTAACTCAATCAATCAATCAATCAAAAATTCTTTATTGTACACCAATATAGCAAGAGAACACAAGTATAAAGAAAAAAAAAACCATAATATTGGGACAGAGGGCGGCCTTATCACTTAGAGTGATCTCTTCCAGGCAACCTAGCTTGGAAAACAACGATAGGAAAACAGTAAAGCTGGCGTACCTAATAAAACTAATACAACTTAATAATAATTTAACAAAAAGAACAACTAAAAACCTAAAAACATGTAAAATGCCTACATTTATATCTATTACAAACAGAGAAAGGAAGACAACACATAAGAAACCTCAGATTTCCGAAACTTGTCGAGCTAATTTTTCGACGTAATTTTTGACGTAAGTGCTAGCCGGTTAATACAACTAAACATAATAAACCTACTCAAAAAGAAGGAAAAAAAAAAAAACACAAATTAGTCATGCATATAATAATTATGAACCAAGCTCTGAAAAATAGGAAGGGATTTGGCCTGCCTAATATGAAGTGGCAGATCATTCCATAAGCGAATAGCTTGCATGGTGAAAGAAGAGTGGTAGACAAGGTTGGAATGGTTGAAGTCAGGGATACACAAGCGGAGGACACGGGAAGTTCGCAGGGAGTCGGTATGGGAAGCCGTGACATAAGAAAATCTTTCTTTTAGATAAAGCGGAGTGAAAGGATTGAAGAGGATTTTGTACAGAAGGGATAGGATATGAGCATTACGGCGAAAGCGGATAGGTAACCATTTGAGCTTTTTTCGAAATTCGGATATGTGGTCATATTTGCGCAAACCAAATATAAACCGTATGCAGAAATTTTGGAGGCGCTCGAGTTTGTCGAGCTGCTCATTGGTTACATCAAGGTAGCAAGCGTCAGCGTAATCTAATATTGGCAGAAGAAGAGATTGCACAAGGGCTAATTTAGTCGTGATAGGCAGAAAGTTACGGAGTCTCCGCAAAGAAGCAGAAGAGGCAAAAACTTTACGGCTCACTTCAGTTAGCTGAGGTGTCCACGTCCATTGGCTATCAAAATGGATTCCGAGATTCTTAACGGAGTCACTCATTTTTATAGGAATGCCATCGAACATAACCGCTGACATGCATGACCAGTTTATCCTAGAAATTAAACGGGAGCTTCCAACTACGAACTAACTCGATAATATTAATATTTTATGTTTGTTATAATAAGTTGTTCAGCGGCGTTTAGGCCGTCAATTTCTTTCTGTACATTATAGATGTTCCTAATCATGTATTATTTTTTAAGGAAGGCTCCGGAACTACTGTATTTTCTTCTTGCAGTCAATGTTACTTTATTCATTACAATTAAAATTGTCAAAGCCTTGCATTCCAATAGCGACTTGGTCAATGGGATGTCCCTCCACAAGTCAGGAGTGAGGTAGACGTAAGTCTTGGCAATGGCAGCATAAGTGGCCTTAGCGAAGTTGCCAAGAGCTCCGATGGAACCACGGGCTGCGGTGTAGCAGTCCTGGACTCAGCAGTGTTCGTACAATGAGAGATTTCCATGAAAATAATAATTTACAGTTATCACAAACCCTGTATAAGTAGCAATAACTACAGTAAGCTGAGGTAAGTGCATAAAAATAGCGCGACAATCACTCGTAAATCAATCACTCACTCTATTGTGTTGTAGGGCTGACACACTTACAAAGAAAGTTACAGTTAACGCTTATAAGTATCAAGATTTGGTTAAGTGTGTTTAACTAAGTAATTACAGTATTTTTGAAATGACTTTATAACTCTCATATTATATAAGATACTTGTCAATGGATGATACCAACCACATATAAAAATCTCGTTAGCTTTTCTATCAATACGGTAATAAATCGAACTGTTATTTTGCATTACTCTAACTTTTTTAGGGTTCCGTACCTCAAAAGGAAAAAAACGGAACCCTTATAGGATCACTTTGTTGTCCGTCTGTCCGTCCGTCCGTCCGTCTGTCAAGACCCTTTTTCTCAGGAACGCGTAGAGGTATGAAGCTGAAATTTATATCAATTACTCAGGTCTACTGTCCCTTGAAGCTGTGAAAAAATCAAACTTCTAAGCCAACGCAATCAAAAGATACAGCCATTTATGCCGCAAATTTTCGACACTTGCAAGGGAATCAAAACCTACAGGGTGCTTCCCGTGAACTCAGAATCTTGAAATTTGGTACGAAGCAACGTCTTATAGCATAGATAAAAGAAAAATTACGAAAACCATAAATTTTTAGTTACATCACAAAATTTTTTTTTTTTTAATAATCTTAAACTTACTACCCATTTCCTCATAAACGCGTAGAGGTATTAAATTGAAATTCATACCAAATACTCAGGTCTATAATACCTTTAAGCTGTAGCAAAATCAAACTTCTATGTCAACGCAATCAAAAGAAACAGCAATTTAAGCTGCATATTTTGAAACTCGCAAGTACTTGCAAGGGAATCAAAACCTAAAGGGTACTTCCAGTCGTCCTTGAATCTTGAAATTTGGCATGAAGCAACGTTTTATACCACACATAAAGGAAAAATTCCGAAAACCTTAAATTTTTAGTTACATTAAAAAATATATATTTTGTAAACCTTGCAGGTTTGTACGGAACCCTCGGTGCGCGAGTCCGACTCGCACTTGGCCGGTTTTTTTAAACCAAAAAATGTGTAACGTCTTTCGTGCGTAAACGGTTTCCGTCTAAATGCGTGTTAGCAACTTTAGCTTGCAAGAAGCCTAAATAGATGGTTTTTAATAAACATATACACTCATTCTCACGGTATATCTATACAGAAAAATATGAATGATTGAAAATCTGTTTACTTTAACATTGTTTTGTGGCTTTTTACTCTTTGGTATGTGAAATTTGTGAAAATCCATTGATGTCTATTATCTTCTAAGTAAGGTTATATAAGCAGCCCTAAACGTTACTCAATAAAATTAACATGCATGAGCGCTGCACTCTCTCACCTGACTTTGCTCGCGTTGAAATGCTTACTTTGTAGGAACCAACCGGACGGAAATACTTTCAGGTGAACAGGGGCCGTCAATTGAAATGTACATTAGTAGACATTTAACGAGGAAGCTTTATGTTTATGATGGATAATGAAAATATTACGTAGTGTAGACATATCTTATCTTATCTTAGTGTAAAAATAATCCATAAGTGATAAAAGTGATTATCATAACATAATTCTGGTATTTAACACTTACATATAAACAGTAGTGGTCTTGTTTAACGCCATTTTAATTTACATCATCATCATCAACAGCCTTCCTTATCCCACTACTGGGTATTGGCCCCTCTGTACTTAGATCAGCTGCACTGATATTGTACAGATCTAGTCATGTAGATAATACCTAGTAAGTGCTCGAATAGTTTCCTTCAAAAAACCTTACAATATTTATTTTCAGGTTCTACTCGAACAAAACAAGTTTCATCTATAAATGCCTTATACTATTTTAATCCTAATTAAACTTGAACAATAAATGTTGACAAGTTACAAACGCCGGCCATTCCGCCAGCCAGAGAGAATTTACAGAATGAGATGTTATGGCACAAAATTATAGTATTTTATATAATGAAGCGCTTCTTTTATGTAATTATTTATATAGTCTGCTATTAACGATATTGCGAGGAAATCAATTGAACTTTTTTGCTGTAACTTCTGTAAATTAATTCCTATTGGAATTTTCTGATGCACTTTGGATAACTGACTGATAGTTTATCAGTGATTACATAAATACATGATTCTGAGACGAATTTTCAGTTAGGGAGCCACTATCGACAGCCGCAGACAAACAGATACCCAAGATGCATCAAACTATAACTCACCTCTTATGATTATTCCAACAAACATTAGCCAAAATCTTACAATGAATTGTTAATTTCCAACAAAAACTGAACTAGTAGTCGTAGTCGAAATTTCATCAAAGTTTTTGCGACTTTAATAAGAAAATCTCATCTTGTAACCTTTTAGAAACCTGAAAGCATCCTGTTAGAACCACCACTGCACCTGAACCTGTAATTTGAAGCCCTGACAGTTGATTCATCGCCCCTAGTGCATACCTAACTATTACCTAGATATGTAGCCTTCACACAGGCGCGTGCGCGCCTCATCACAGGTGCTGTGTTATTAACGGATTATCAAGGCATACCATGGCAAAAACAAGTACCTCGGCCACATTGTGACGTCTGATATGAAAGATAATGATGACATTGAGAGACAAAGACGAGCTTTATGCGTGGTCGGAAACATGATAGCCAGAAAATTTTATAATGCTGCGCCTGACGTGAAAGTTACCCTATTTAAGTCATTTTGCCAAACGTTTTACACATGTCAACTCTGGACTAATTACACGAAAAAATCGCACAACTCCATCAGAGTTGCATACAACAACATCTACAGGCAGCTCATGGGCCTGTCGCGGAGCTGTAGTGCATCCGGTATGTTTTTTTACGCACGCATTGACAGCTTTAATGCTATACAGCGCAAGAGGATTGCTTCTTTTATGTCCAGAGTTGACATTTGTAAAAACAGTATTATTAAGAGTCTGTCTGACCGCATGCACATGACTGCAACATACCGGCAATGGTTGGATATTGTCACGTAATCTGTATTTCTACATAATTCAATTTATGCTTTTATATTGTACCTTTGTGTGTGAACCTTTCTATGGACCCTGCTGTCTGAAATAAAGACCTATTATTATTATTATTATTATTCTTTATTTCTCTTCACAGACTCTCGGGCCTTACGCCCGGTATTTTTAAGGCATCAGTGGGGCCGGAGCCAACACTGAGAGGCCTTTTACAATATTATACTTAAAATTAAGTAAAAATTACAGATAGAGGATGTTAGGTATATAAAGTAACTATTGCAGACATGGTATTAATGTTACAGGCTATTGTGTTGAGTTGTTCATTGACTTAATTAAACTGGTCTATTGTACGAGGAACGGCACCCGCCAGTTATGCCTCATTCATAAAAATTATAGCGGGTGATGACTTGCCACTCACTAAATGGGCCCTCCACAAAAGGCAGCCTAAGATGACGCCGGAAGGGCAACATTGGTGTGAGTGGCTTAGGGTGTCGAGAGGTGTGCTGCGCGTTCTCTGAGCGGTACTAGCGGCGTTATGCCCTTTAACACTTCCACCCTGGAGCTAAGGTACTGAGCTCTTGCGTCTTCCACTCCCGGACGGCCAATCAAGGCAAGCCGGGAGGCAGGGGGTCTCATTTAGCCCCCAGGGAATCGGGGTCCGCGGTGACGCCACTCACCGACGACTCGCCATGAAGTCGCCCCTGCGGTTTATTTTTTTTTTTTAATTTTTTTTTTTTTATTTTTTTTTTTATTATTATTATTATTAAAAGGATTCAAAATAGACGATTTATTTTAAGAGTTTATAATATTACATACAGTCTCCACCTGCAACCACGGCGTCGCTTGTGCTGTATAAATTATATTAATAACTATAAAATATTCGTAAAATGTGTCAAATAATGTCATATCTGATGGTCGGATGACATTTCCAAGCCAGTCGGTAGGAGTTGGATCAGGCAGGCTGGAGACCATACTATGTGGCACGTCGGAGAGGAGGCCTATACTCAGCAGTGGGTGAACACGGGCTTACATGATGATGATGATGTCTGAATAACATATGTAGTACACTACAATTTGAGACATGCTCCAATTTGAGGCAGATATGTACTACTACTAGCTTTATTTAAATTCACACCTCTGTTAAAACAGTTTATTTTAATAAAAGTTAATATTAAAACAGTTTTCACTTAATTAATTGCTGACCTCAGTCAATTATGACCAGTATTAAACTGTTACAATTAATAATGGGATTAGTATTACGGCCATTACAACTAAGTAAGTAATAGAATTATTTCTACATTTACCCTCGGGATATTTATTCAGCATACATTAGTATTAAAATGAAGATACTAGTATATGCCAGTGACTTCGCACAATGTGTTATATAACAATAAATAGCATTACACATCTGTTATTACAATTAGTTATGTAGCTTTTCTTATAAAATAATATTAAAACTGAGTCCACTATTTAATTCTAACAATTTGGTAAAAGATAAAGGAGTACATACCGCCAAAGTAACAGTTTAATCTATTGAATGGTTGAAAACAACTCAATATTGAATTAATACGAAGGAACACATAACATTTTCTATAAAAAATCATATCAGGCAAGTTCATAATATTTTACACACATTTTTTACGCTTTTATGCCAATGAAACTATTTTAGTTTCTAGATCAATCGCACGATACGATTCTTATCTACTACCGGCGGTTAAACTTAAACTTTACAATCTAGACTTAAGCTCTACGAGCTAGAACTTAAGCCCGGAGACCTAAAAAGCAGCTACTTTGTCGTATCAGGGCCGTAACCTAGGTAAGCTATAGCTAGGTCTCACTTCCCGGGACTTCAAACGCGGCCGCAGCCGATGACCTTTGTAACACCTGTCGGACCACACACCAGCCTGGGCGGTGGATTACTTTCAATGGATACTATAATACTACCTAATAAAGGAATAAATGTATCTTCCACAACTGTAATAACAAAAATACTGTCCACTTGGCGCCGGAGGCTACCAAGTTAAGCTACAGCCGACATAAGTCTTTGGATGAATGGTCTAAAACAGGAATATACGGATACGGTCACTGTATGCTATGTACACTTTTTCAATTGACACGTTAAATTATTTAATACAGTTATTCGTCTTTGTGCAGTTTGGGCAACATATTTCTCCAGAGTTTCAGTAACAATGGATTTCCGCAAAGTAACGCATGATTCAATATCTTATGGGCGATATCTGTTAACTTTCAAGACAAGAGGTCGTTACTCTGATATGTCTCACATAAAAATTCCTGCTCGATCTTATTCAGCCAGATTGTATAAAGCTTAAATTGGCTTCTATACGAGTAGTTGCAGTATCTATGAAGTGCAAGCTTATACATAATTGTACACACCTGAGCTTCGTTACACACTACACTGGTGCCTAGTACAAGTACCTGGTACGGGCCACATGGCGCTGCAATACATTCTTATTAGAATAGCACGTGCTTACATACTGACAACCCGACGGAATGATAATTATACTACCGCTAATATCGTGACACCTTGTGCTTTAAATAAGTACTATAATTTGTAGATATTAAGATATTCTGATATTTATATTCAATTAATGGCGATGGTGATGAAGATAAGTAAGTAAAGAGAAAAGCATTAGAAATACCAGTGTTAGGTTTAATCGTAACAAAAACTTTTCTTTGACCTTTAACCTATACTGCTATGTTCCGGCGAGCTGCATTCAGAAGTGAACCTATAAAACACGTACCTAAGTACACATGTATATAAAAGTTTATTACGTATTATACCTACGTATTACTATAAGGCTGGTTCTTTTTGTAATTTAAATACTCGTAAGATAAACCACTCCTCACATTGTGCACCTACCTACAGAGTGGTTGCAAACTCCCGGACAAGTAAGTGTAACACAATCTCCTTTCTTTTTTCTCCCTGTTGCAGGGGTAATGCACGGGCCTCCCCACAAATCTCTCAGAGTTGCCAGTGCCCAGATTAAAACTCCACTCAATATCGAAATTATCGTCGTAACTTAGCCGCGGTACACGATTACCTGCCGATAGCTGCTGAGATTAGCGCTAGGGCCCCCCCCCCCCCCTACACCACCGAGGAATGGGAGTTTGTCGACAGATGTTATTTTCTACAAGGAATATGATACCAAAGAAACTTAAAACTATCCTAAAATATTAAATCTCTTCTCAAACTTCTTTTCCAAAGGTAGTTTTCGAAAGTAAAATTAGTATTACCTACTGCATGACGGTTTAGACGTCGAAAGTTTTTTAATAGTCACCACTCTATTTAGGTACTAAAAATTTAAACTAATATAACAGTCAAGCGCCTAAACAGCGTGTTGACGGTCGACACCCATCCTGAAAATAGGAGCTTGTTGGAATAATAACATATGGAGCTAAATGATAACACTTTTATAGTATTAAACTTTACTTTTATCAACAACACGTACTTCATTCTAATTGTCACATGACTGTACTTACTAACAACGAAATCTATGGCTCAAATGCCAAAAATAATAATAATGCAACTTAGGTAAACTGTGGTGAAACAAAATTCAAGACAAATTAAATTATGGGTTATCGATAGTGTAGTTTTACTCTCGCCACCCCTAGTAAGGTTGCAGTACAAAACTCGGGCGGTAAGTAGCAGTGCGGCTAGGCGTCTAATAAATTAGATTGCGGTTATAAACATGCGGCGTCGGGGCTCGTCATCTGATACCGCGGACATTGTCTTGGAGGGGCTCCACTGCACCGTGCGAGAATTGCAAAACGAATGAGATTTGAATCCAGGGCTCTTGGATTGCATGTAAATTTGGCTGATAAGGGCACAATGGGCCCGATTTTCTTTTTAAATCTTTGGTGTCTGGTGAATAGAACTGCTTAGGTGTTTTGAGCTGAATTCGATAGTTATACAACGAGTATGATTCGTGCGTAGTTTTAGCATGATTCTCACAGACGTTAATGTTATATTAGAACGCACCTACAGCCGAGCAATAATGTTCTTAAAAAGCTTCAGTCATTCTTGAAATTCAATGACCACAAGTGAAATCTACATCTGAGTGCATCCACAGGTCGGATGACAATGGAACCGCGCGGGGGCAGGCGCTGGCGGGCGCTGACGGTGATGTATAGCAGACAGCGTCGGTCGGCGACTGCGTTACTCGGTTGGTCAGCGCACTGGTCAGCGTACTGGTAAGCGTGCTGCTTGGTGCACTAGTTGGAGCTCTGTAGCCATGATCGGATTACACAGGTACTTGGAGATAGCTACTGGACGAAACATTAGGTCTTGGAAGGTATAGGGGTATAATATCAATGGCAAGTGTTTGTTTACGCATTGAGTTGATATGACAAGGAATATTACCATGCTCCATTATCGGTCGGAATTCAATCAGCGCAGGACCGGGATGAACGGCGTACAAGAAGTGAGACCTATGCTCAGCAGTGGGCGATAACGGGCTGATGATGATGACGGTGATGATAATACTCCTGATTCCGATTTCTTAGGCCCAAAATGAGTCATACATAATTATACTTTGCATTGTATTTAATTGTATGGTTCCCATGGTTTCCCATCGTGCCTGGACCATCGACAATTTAGTGTTGTAATTTAACTCAATGGCAATATCAGTACACCATACACAGAGCAACTCAGCTAGCAGTGTAACTGTCTTCAACTAACATTGAGCTGGCAACACACTGAGACGATGGTAATATTCTTGAAGGTGTAGGATGAATTGCAAAATTCATTTTAGTTTAGTATCTCTCTCAAAAAGTCACAGTTAATTTAAACCACCTATCAAATATTGATCATAGCTTGTAGATTTTAGAACATTGCAAGTAAATAGGTCACGTCACCTTATTAATGTCTTTATAATATTAATCTTATAAATAACTATATGTACATAAGCCTGCACTTATAATAGCTAGCGATATCTATTATAGCATCGTATGGCTTCTTCTATACACAGATCTACTGATCCAGTCACGCGAGCTCCACGGCATGATATTATCATAATATCTGTCTTACACAAAAACATTAACAAACAAACTTCCAGAGTCACGCGAGCTCCACGGCATGATATTATCATAATATCTGTCTTACACAAAAACATTAACAAACAAACTTCCAGAGTCACGCGAGCTCCACGGCATGATATTATCATAATATCTGTCTTACACAAAAACATTAACAAACAAACTTCCAGAGTCACGCGAGCTAGACAGGTACGCACGGTTCAGCTGAGCTGGTAGAAGCAGGGGTTCCAAAAATGAAACATTTTTATATGAACCAAGGACGTTTATTCGCCTACATGGCTACGCTAATACTAACTTACAAAACAATACTTAAAACTAAACTTAGTTACAATACTACCTGCGTACAAAAAAGGGACAGCGTGCACATGTGTGGGTCGGGAACTGACCGCGCGGCAGGACATTGGAGCCGTCTCCAGTGTTGATAAAAAAACATTGGTTATTGCAGATGGCAGGACATAACTCCTCCGTCCATAAGAATGAAATTTTACGATGATGAATAAATCAGAGGAAAATTACATTTGGGTTTAGAAAGACAATAATAAAATTTATATGGATAAGTGCAAAGGATAAAAAAATACATTAAGTAAAAACATTTAAGTTACATATTAGTGAAAATGCACAGACTTTTATCAAAACATGAAGAACTCAATTAAAATTTACCATTAGTTTGAGACAAAACAATTGATTAAATTCAACTAAATATAATGTGATTTTCTGAATTAATTTTAGACAACATAATTGCAAAATAATTATGGTAGATAGGTATAAATAAACAGTTGAAGTATAGACTATTAATGGAAATCATAAGTAGCGTTTTAAAGTATTATGATAGGTAATGTTACTATTATTTAAAATACATATTAATAAATATTATGCTATTTAGTATGGATTTAGAATAACAAATTCACAGCAGGTAATAATATAAATATTGCAAAAATAGTCAGATCACAAATAATATGGACAAACATGATTAAATTCTTTCTATTACACAAGCAATAAATGTTATTAATTAATATTAAATTTGATTGTCTTTATATTTCCTTTTTACAAAGTTACGCTTTTTGTTCATATTTTATTTTATGTGGTCGTTACATTATGACACGTACGCACTTTGGGGCAACAAATCAAAAGATAATGCTTCAGCAGACGAATTAAAATTAAATTATTAATAAAAAAATGTGTTTCTTTTTTCTCAAGTTAAAATGCCTTTTACATATTTTAAAATTAAAAAATAGAATTAGGATGTGTGATAAGATTTTTTTATAATTAGTTTAGAAATTGAATATCTACTACATTATAATGGTATGTGTGTTAACAGATCGCGGTAATATAACATTTTTTGTTACAACTTATTATCAATTACATAGTTTCACTTCGGTGGTTGCAATGAATAAATCAACGTAATAAAACTTAAAATTTTTACATATGAAAGATTGTTATTGGTATTACTTTAACGATTTTAATAGAATTACACATAAAGTAAAATTATACAAAGTTTTACATGTAGGAATGTTAGATGAATGTGACCTGTTATAATAAACAAAAAGTTAGTAGTACATTGTATATAAAATATTTCAATGCAAATGTAAAAATAATTAGAGCAAGTGAAGCAGTCTATAATTTATAAACAGGTTTGGGCAGATTTTACATTCAATTATAAGTTACTTGCTAGAAACTGCATTCAACATTTTATGGGGCCATTTTATAGAACAACAAATGATTGTTTTTACATGGATATGCGAATAAACACATAGGCAATGCAATTACGGAGAAAATTAAATAGTTAAACTAAATTTACATTTAAAGTTTTAGTTAGGTATATAATACAAAAACCTGTTATAATTGTCCATTGTCTGTTCCGCATTTTTTTTCACTCTTATGTAACGTTGTTTCATCACTCCAGTAACGTTATCACAAATACGTTTTCAAAGTACGGCACTGATTGGGATTTCACTGTTGTAGATAAAATATTTCACTAGTTTTAATTTAACGGCTTGCACAAACACTTTTATGTAGGGCAGTTTCAACCGCCACCAGAGCTGGAACTTCGTTGAAGTATCAGGAGACATCATGAAGGCGACAGGCAGAGCTACCTGCATCACTTTGAGGATAGGATTGGATAGGTTTTAGGAACATAAACTGTTTTACGGTATGGGACAACCATCTAAGTAATTAAAATGATCTCAAACCTAGCAGAAATATTGAAATTATTAACTGAAATTAGTAGTATGTAACTAAATTAATACCTAACACACAAAATTACATTACTCATTATAACTTAACTAAGGTGGCTAGATTTTGTAGCCTCATCTAATGCTAGAGCTTAATTCTACTTAGCTAAGTCGCTATTGACTCCGCCGATTTCTAGTGCAGAGTGCAGCGACAACTTGTAAGCAAGCGATGCTTGTCTCACTCCCAAGTTACCTAGTCTAAACTTACCTAAGTCACTATGCATCCCGCCGATTTTTGTGCAGTATGCAGTGACAACTTGTAAGCAAGCGATGCTTGTCTCACTCCCAAGTTACCTAGTCCTACTTACCTAAGTCACTATGCATCCCGCCGATTTTTGTGCAGTATGCAGTGACAACTTGTAACACGAGCGATGCTAGTCTCAGTTACAAGCTCCCTAGCCTAAGATCTATCTAAGTCGCTATTGATCCTGCCGATTTTAATGCAGAATGCAGCGACAACTCGTAAGCGAGCGATGTTTGTCCCACTTACAAAGTTCGCGGAATAGGTAGGAGGTCATGGGATTAGTGATGGGTACTACTCACATGCCGTCGCAAACCCTCCATGAGTATAGCTGCCAGCGCCGTCCTCTGCTCCAACCTCGAACCAGTTTCTTCTACAGCTGCACACGCGTCCAGGAGTCGTATTTGTTTGGTTCGCGGATTCAGGTTCCAGAACTTCGTGACATACACCGGCTGATGATGTCACTAAAGAAGTCTGGACTTCCTTTTATCCGCACCGGCTGCGCCAGACAGGTACGCACGGTTCAGCTGAGCTGGTAGAAGCAGGGGTTCCAAAAATGAAACATTTTTATATGAACCAAGGACGTTTATTCGCCTACATGGCTACGCTAATACTAACTTACAAAACAATACTTAAAACTAAACTTAGTTACAATACTACCTGCGTACAAAAAAGGGACAGCGTGCACATGTGTGGGTCGGGAACTGACCGCGCGGCAGGACATTGGAGCCGTCTCCAGTGTTGATAAAAAAACATTGGTTATTGCAGATGGCAGGACATAACTAGCTCCACGGCATGATATTATCATAATATCTGTCTTACACAAAAACATTAACAAACAAACTTCCAGAGTCACGCGAGCTCCACGGCATGATATTATCATAATATCTGTCTTACACAAAAACATTAACAAACAAACTTCCCACAGTCACGAAACAATCACTCTTATTGTTTTAGGTTAGAGTTTATTTTCGCAGCGTGGTTTGGTTGCAACAGATTGAAAAGTTTTCCAAGACACGTAGGAACAACTATCGGTTAGGATTTGATAATTAATATGCTAATAGCTCAGCTTTGCTCAGTGCGAGCGCCGTGATCGGGCAAAGACTAAGTATTCTAAGTATCGAAGACTGGAGAAATAACTATTGGTATTGTCTGCAAGAGCTCGAGCGAAGCTAATGGTATATTAAGAGAGAAGCCTTTAGCCAGCATTGGAACGAAACTGGCTGTGGATGATGATATTTGAAAGAAAATGGTGCCTCTGGTGTGGATAGATTACTTTTATCATAGCCACACTATACACATTTCAGTGTAGATATGCTATAACCAGAGTTAAATAAAAAATATTAAAAATATTGATTCCTTGTAATGCCACTTTCATTCATCTATCCATACACTTGGAAATGGCTCAATAAAATTATAACAACTTTTGTCACATTTAGGTTAAATAAACGACACTGTAGTCAAAAGCCTCCTCCCAGTACCTACTCTACTGCCTCCTATTTAGTCTGTGGCGCCTGATTTGCGTGCGCGCGCGCAGCAAAAACGTCATAATTTACGATCTCTCAGCTGACGGGTGACTGACAGAGTGGCGTGTACTCAGCCGTAGCAAGTACACGGTACACTCAGACTAGGGCATTTTGGATCTCCATTTCATACTTCAGACTATGAAATTGTGTGCCAAAACAGCCTTGTTTCATATTACAGCGTTATAGATGGAGCTTCAAGGTTTTTATCGACAGATCCGTGAGTTATTTTGCAGTTACCGGCGCCGGCGCAGTGTAAGTAAGCAGGGCGTTGGTATCAGGTATCAGTGCCTTTAGCTTTAAGAGCGCCACTGAGCTCCTGTTCTCATACAGCCTTCTCAACTATTGCAAGAACGGAGCTGCGAATGATTATTTTAATAAACTGAACTTTATTCTCGGTTAGGGTATAGTACCACGTATAGTCCACATATTTAAAAAAAATTGGAAATATATTTTTTCCACCATCAGACTCAATTTCTAGCTTGTCAAAAACAGCTAACAGTAACATCGTTGAAACATTGAAAATAGGAACAAATTTCAGAACACTAGTCTATTGAGGGTAGTTTGCTCACAAATGAGTATTCCAAGGCTCCGTGGCTTTTTACCGAGCACTTGATGGGCGATTAGTTGGAGGCACCTGCGGCTCGCGTGCGCTCGTAAATCCTGGACATGCGTAATAGCATGGATGTACTTTATATAAGCAACGAACGGACTCTTCCTATACCTATATCAACAAATTATGGTGATGTAGATGTGATAATAGAATTTTCAAAACTGAAGTCGGCTTGTTCACTTTCGCCATTGGCGGATACGTCAAGGATGGTACCGTACATGAAGGCAACGCATGGAGTATTCTTCAGATGTGGCATCTATACTAATAGGGAAGAAGTTGTTATTGAGTTGGCTTGTATTCTTGGAGCCTCGTTTGAGAGCCAGTTCTATTTCAGTACGTAATCGTACCATTATGTTGATAAATACGAAAGTATGTTTGTTGTTGTTCCGCTTTTACACAGCAGCCAAATTACAAATGATAGTAATTTTTGGTTTGCTATTCACTTAGGCGATGATCCTTTCGTTACAAATGGAGTTATGAGTAAAAACTACATATGTCTTCTTATTCGACGTGGTCAATAAAGCTTACTCATATGTGCAAAATTCTAAAAAAATATTCAGAAACATAATTTCATGCAAGTAATAAGTAAAGTTAGTTGCCTATATACATCGGTCTAGGAGTCTAGAACTCGGCTAGATCTAGGAACTAAGTTAGCACACCTGTCTGTCTGTCTAGTCCATTGTATGTTATTAATTGCTTTGTAATTGCTACGCATGTTTTACGCCTGTAGAATTATGTAATGGCTGCTATAGATCTTTTATCACCTATTTTAATAGATTAAAGTAAATATAAATAACTATCACTCTTCGCTTTCCTTAGTATGTTGACTTTATTAATTTGCAACAATATGCATAATAATTTTAATGACCAAGCGCTTACTTCGTTTCAAAGGACACCTACATTTTATGGAAGTTTTACAATTCTTAAACGTACAATGCATTAAAATAAAACACAGACCCTTAATAGACTCAACCGAATGTTCTTATCATTTACGTAATTATTTTAATTTAATATAATTAAGTACTTATATTATTTAAATATGCACTTACTTCGCTAGATAATATAATCAATCAAGTAAAGCAAGCAATTTATCGATAGTTTTAACAAATAGATACCTAAGTGCAAAGAACATGCAAATATAACTGCCGAGTTGACCTTTAACTTACCTATTCATTAATTGCCACTAATAAACTACCTAACTTTACTTAAAGTTAAAAACTTGGTATTTTTTACCTACCGCTAAGCTACTGTTGTTTAAATATTACTTAGGTAAATCGTAAGTTCTTTTTTTGAAACTCTGTTCTGCATTTTTGGGTTAAATAAAAACAAAAAAATCTATTTACAAAATATTTCTATCATCGTCATGGTATACATTGGAAAATAAAAACACTTATTCCAAATTATTTTTATTTTTTTTTGGCCATAGCCTTACTTGCTATCAGGTAAACTATGGTCAAGTGCAAAACCGTTAAAGATAAACAAAAATAGGTATGTACATCCAACCGCGTTATCGACAGCCGTCAACAACACGCGCCTCACGTCAAAGCTGACAGTCGCACTGTCAAACTCAGCTGACAAGTGACGAGTGGTGAATCGCGTTCTATATATAAAACTGATTGACAGAATGATCGTGCAATGGACGTCACGCTTTCAGAGACTTATCGATTGAGTGATATGAAACGTAGAATGCGTTAGTTAGTAGTAGTAATATGAAATTCTTGAACTTGCTTGACCTTTATCCAGCAACCAGGAATAAATCTACCGTCGACCTTATTCTTAATTTATTTTTCTAACGATTATTGTACTTATTGTAAAACTATTTCACAAACCATAACTGATTCAAAGAGACGCCAATACTCGTAGTTCTGTGCCATCTCCTGTACCTCTGCAATCTGAAGTCTTTGCAAGTCCTCCTCCACTATTTCCTTCGTCTGTTTCTACTTTCAACGTCCGATTTAGCTTTAACAACTATATTCAATGGGACGACTTGCTGTCAACGACGAAATTCTAATAATGTTTTGGATTTATAAGTTCAATTAAGCTGTTAATTTTTACACATTTTTACTTATCAAATTCTCAAACTATGTTCCTCCAATCACCCTCTCCTTAAGGCGGTGTCGTCAGGTGGTCAGCCGGCCGCGCCTTAAGTGCAACAAAACGACGACACAATGTTGATGTAGATTTACGCGACGCGCCGTGCTCTACTGCCCTGCACAGGGGAAGCAAAGGAGACGATCACATTGAATAAACATTTTTTTCTGAAATTGATAAATATATATTAGGTACTTTGCCCCATACTAAGCAAACGCAAGTCATTGTACCAGTTATGATGTGAAGAAGTTTGTGAAATGTTCGAGAATGGGGCTCCATTCTCGAACATTTCACAATTCCTTAAGTTCCTTAAGGTTAAGGGCGGTCTTTTTGGTAGTATTACTATTTTGTAACTTGTCAGTTGCACATCATTGACAAGTTATAAACAAATTAATAAAACAACACCGCGTTAATAAACAAATTTTATTATAAATCTAATACTTTTATTTATCAATACATGGGAACACGATTTTTGAATTGAAAAAATCCTACCCATATAATTTTTCCAAATATTAATAGCGCCAGTCGTCTCCACAGTTTTTGTCCACCATTATGTGAGTCAGGATCGCGGCTACAGATACCGCGGCAGACGTTTTTTGCATCAGTTTTATTTTGCGACCACTTTTTGTCCGTTGTCTACATTTATGTATATATAGGTATATACATAGATTATATACTTAGACCGAACTAATCCAGAATACTGACCGGTTCCTTCTACTTATGAATGTATACAATTGTATTGTTTGGCCTTGATCAACGAAATAATACGTATCAGAAGATTCGATAGAAAGTTTACACTGTACAATCAGGTATTTTACTACTAGGTTACAAGTGACTCTGTGATCCAGTGGAGCTTACATGTGTTGCAAAGGACGGGGCCCCAAATAAGCCAGGAATTGAATAATAATAAATAAAGATATAAAATAAAGCAAACGCTTATGTCGGGGATATCTCGATAACGAATATAATACTTTTATATAACTTTTCTTTTCTAATTACAAATTTAAAACTCTTATTTACTTGTGTCACGCGGGAATCGAATACGCAACCCTACATAAGACCCATCCACTACCAACTAAGCTAACAGACCAGTCAAAATGATTTCAAATTTAAACTGACTTTTTAATTTTTGGTAAATAAACTAACTTCAAACTCTTTTCTTCTATCTTGGTACACGTTACTTTTCGCGATACTGTTATCCAGAAATGGCAGTAAAAATATGTTTTAGAAATATTATTATTGTAAAACCAACGTTATAGTAAATTTTGATGATAATATAAAAATAATATGTAGCTAAAAAGATCGTCATAATTATATATCAGGCAGATGTTTGCAAACATTTACAATAAAGTCGTCATCAAAACATCATAAAACCCAAGCACAAAAATAGCCCAAACAGCTACCGCACAAATACCGCAAAATTTGCATCTACATAGTCACGAATAAGTAAAACAAGGAAATTAGCACTAATTATAGTTGGACATTACAGCACGACACTAAGTAGACAAGTCAAGATACGCCTCACCTGCTCATTACGGAATTTCATGCGCACACGCAGACGTTCCATTTTTAAATTTAAACGCATTTCGTTGCTATCTGTCATCGCGAGCGGACGTGTATTGCCGCTGCTCGATTAAATCTGCCACAGTGCGGTGGCTATTAAAATAAAGGAGGGCCTAATAGGACGTGATAACACAGGAATGGAATTAAGGCCGTATTGGATTACAGGTGCTCACCAAACTTGTATCATATCAGGATATTAATTGGGCATCATAATTTGTAGAGGGTTTACTACACTCTTTATTAGTGAGAATTTAAATGTGATGCCTTTTTTTAGTATGGATGTGCTTCTTCTTTTCAAGTGTTTACTTACATGATTTTTTACACTGCCTAAACCACCAAGTTTGTTGTTTGAAGCCGTTTAAGGAGCAGTCAAGTAACAACAGTACATATTTTTCCAGTCTCATCAAACATTCTATAAAATCCATAATTTTATTTGAACTTCCAATGACTATAGCAACATCTATTTGCAGTCTCTGACCATACCAAGGTCTGGTTGGTGATAGTCAGAAACACACATGAAAACATGTAACCAAATCCATAACGGTAATTCCTAATTTTGTTTAACAGCACATACAAATCCACCACCGTCCAAACGAATGGGTGTAATTATATCATTCACAATAATTGGCGTTTTCATAACATCTCCTCAAATAGGTTTATCACGTTTCAGGCGCTCCTGGGGCCGTTCGATGGGCCTTAATAGGTCTGTAATAGGGCGTTAAAGGCACTACGCGTGTAAGCCTCCTTAAAGGGCCGTAAATGCTGTATTACGCCGCCTTAATTAGCGATTAGTAACGCTACTGTTAAGTTTTAGAGCCCGAGGAATGGCCAGTGGAGCCGGGCCTTTTCGGACACACTTGAGTTAGCTAATTACTGGTTACCTGAACTATGTTTATTTTATCCTGCTTCAACAGCAACAAAAAAACATCATTAGATAAACAGGCGTGACGTTTAAAAACGACATGTATGTATACCGGCACTGTGGGACATGACTTCTTCCTTTGTGGATAACACTGTCACCTGTTCAAACACTCATCGGATATCAAACTATGTTTGGTCAATTTGTTCCTTACTTACTTACACAAGGCAACAAGTACATACGAATACTTTCTTTTTTTTTTCGTGGAGGAAATGCATTTACGCATCCCCGCACTCTGGGGAGGAAAAGTACAACATTATATAAAGAGTCTAAACTTCTCTCAAATCCCGTCGATAGAGAAAACAGTTTGTACCTACTAATACTAGATTTTAATGAGAGCACATAATGTTACCATTTCTTTTCTTCACAAATCAATCCAAAATACAATCTGCATACGTATCTATTTTTATCTGTGTCGTATCTCTTGACCTTTCGTTATCTCTATATATTGTTAGGCAACTCATGAAACTAAAATAAACACTACAACTCACCAACACAAATGCGATACTAGCGCCACCATCGGAAACTATAAGTTGGTATTATTTATCGGCGGTTGGCGATGGCATATCGATGTCATCTCGATGAGATATGTCCATCAAACCATCAAACACACAACGAATGATACAATACATCAATCAATAGGAAATCTGACACGAATTCTGATATAGTGATAGGAAATGAATAATAGAAATTGAGGCTCATAAGTCAAAATATTGGTTTGTGTTGTTGTTTCATTGAAGCTGAGCTTGATGAGGCTATGGAATATAACACTGTAACCTATCATATGATCCGTATTTTTTTAAAATATGAAACTGCTACTTACATTATTAAATTGTGACGTATATAGTTTAATTGAATTAAAAGCCAAGCCGGATCTATTTGCTATACCACAAGGTATTGTTTAATAGCTCCAAGTGTTAATTTTCATGTTGTGCAAAATAATAGATAAACTCCAACATATCAATAATACTGTAATAGGTATTCAGAAACTAAATCTCTCAGCAACATGAAACATTCTCAGCACAGATCCGCCAGGTTCAAACTTCAATCGTGTCCCTCCCAGCCCCTCGCCTTATTAAACCCACTTCACACTACACAAAAATAAACACCAACTTTTCTAATCCAAAATGCAACGACCCCAAAAATGCACGAACATCCAAGACTTGGCAATTTATTAAAAGTTTCCGTTGATGAGCTTACCTTATTTGTCGGGAATTCGGCCGGAGCTGGCAACACTAACGGTGCGACAACGAGCCAAGTTAGATTGCCAGTGCCATAACACTCCAACTCCCCTCCCTTCAATCTAGGGAGATGGGAGACTGTTTTCGTTATATCTCCCGCCTTTTGACGTTGATAATCTAATTTGGACGCGCATTTGGTTAATAAATAAACTGGATAAGTTCGCTTCAGTATTCAGAAGTGGGCAAGTAACTGACCGTCATAAAATAATAACTAACCTACTTACATAATGAGAATATCTTATCTATCTAAATATATAAAACTCAAAAGTGACTGATTGACTGACTGACTGATATAGTGATCTATCAACGCACAGCTCAAACCACTGGACTGATTGGGCTGAAATTTTGAATGAAGGTAGATGTTATGACGTAGGCATCCGCTAAGAAAGGATTTTTGGAAATGCCAGTTTTAAAGGGGTGAAATAGGGGATGCAAGTTTTACTTCGTAATGCGAGCGAAGCCGCGAGCACCCACTAGTCAATCTTATGCCTATGAGAACTCACTTCGCGATAAAGTTCTTGGAGCGTGTCATCATTAATGTTCAGTTTGTATTATTCATTGAAATGGTTTGTATAATGTTATGTGTATCAGTAATGACATGTGGCGCTAAACTTACTTTATTATTAGCAATCATTGTATTTTTGCCATATTTTATGAAAGATTAACATCAACATGGAAAGTCACGCAATCATTTTCCAGTTATTATCGGTATTTATTAGTAATTGTTTCAGTTACTTATTATTAATACGATAATAAATAAAATATTAATTTTATTAGACACGTTTTTCCAATACCTATACTCATTTCATAAAAACATTAAGATAAGTACCATAAATGCATTAATTTCAGTACGGGTGGCGCCATCTATCTGTTTTACACGGAACTCGAAGTATGAAGAAAACTTATTAATTTATATTTCATTCCAATGAACGTTCATCTATATCTTTTTATGAAATAACATAATATATTTAATTATTTTTATTCAAGGTTTTCACAATATCTGTACACATTTTAAAATAATATCAATAATATTTGGACAAAGACAAGCAAGTTAAGCCTAACTACACTTCGGCAATCGTCGGTAAAATATGTCGGCGGCGCTCGGCGACGCGACGCTATCAATGAGAGCGAACAAACAACATGGCCGTCCGGAGCTGCACTGAGTTACAACGTGATATTTATTTAATTTAGTTTTCGAGTGAATTCGTGGACAAATATAGCAGGTGAGTCATTTATATTGCAATACTTTTTATGCGTTTTGCTAGTATCGTTTAGTTATACAGATTGGAGCTGCACAAACTTATTTCAATAGGTAACTTGTATGTTTTGTTGTTGACAATGAGTCTGTAGTTGATTCTGTGCAATTTGAGTAATTCAATACATAATGAACATGTTGTATGGCCCTTGTGAATGTGGTAAATTAAACAATTAAGATATTAGCAATAACTTTAACTTCACATTTATCAAACTCGTAAACATTATAAGAGTTGCATTTTGTAAACATAACCTCAAAGATAGCAAGGATTATAGTTACGATTCCGACCGTTGATAGATGGCGTTTTGGTTAAAACCTCCAAATTATTTGTTAGTTGAACAAGTACGACATAGTAAACAATAATTGATAGTGTGACAATAATTTCTTTGAAAAATATCTAACTGTCAGTGTAATTAGTGTAATAGTCAGTATTCATTTAGTTGAAAAATTGAATTTGAATAATTTAGATACTTTTATAATAATGTGAAAATGACATCATGTTTTAGAGCAAATAAAATAAAACGATTTTTATCTGTTATCATTTTTGTTACAGTTTAATTAAAAGTACGCCGCGGCGTTTGCCAATAACATAAGTACCTACATTGATGTGAATGTAACAATTTATTCACATTTTAAAAGCGATCAAATCAAGAAATTAATGTCATCGCCATATTTTTAACAGTTTAAAATCTCAGTCTGCCTTATTGCGGTTTATATGTATCACGCTCGCCTAAAAGACATAACCAAGTACTCAGAATACAGAAAGTTCTGAGAACAAAGTATAAATTCATTCCATCAAAGTAAATAAATAAATACTAGGCGCCCTCTATCCAGAAGCGTCGTAAAAAATGAAACCGTCCAAAAATGTCTCCTTCGGCGAGACGCGTTGATCCACTGCGACTCGAGACAAGTAACCTCTTTATTGTAGCGTTCGCAGATAAAGTAAAACAATCAAAGTATCATACATATTATGAAGAAAAGGTAGAAAATATACATTATGGTTCTAAGATTTACTTAGTTCTTATTATAGGTATTCCAAGAGTATTCGAAAAGAAGTATAGGACCATGATTATCTCGCGACTTAAAGAGTACCTACGACACTATGAAAATAATATACGATTAAATACAATAAAACTATACAACGACATTTTATATGTGTTCATTCTCCTGTGTGTTTACATCTAGCAACATACATATACAAGTCAAACCCAGGAATAAAAATTTGAATTGTCAATCATTGTGATTGGTAATTGACACCGTGCTGACTGTGCATAGCCGCAAAACAATCTTAGTCGTCTACGTATATTTTTCATGTGAACTCACGTTACTTTCTCTCCATCACCTATCTCACCTTATCAAGATTCCCTAAGAAACTGTTAGAGTCTGGGAGAAAGCTCGCGATGGGTTGCGGACGGTCCCATCGTCGTCGGGGGCCTACTTTTGACAGATTTATGGCGTGCGTGGCAGTTACACCCTCCCCTCCCGCCGCCCGCCCGCGCCCTGCGCCCCGACGTCACGCAGTCACGAAAATTAAAACGTTCCAAATTCAAAATTCTCCCGAATCCCTCACGATTGAATTTTTATTTGTAATTTATGTTATTGTGTTGCACCTGAGTTTTTTTGTTGACTGTATGATTTAATTTTCGATAGTGATGTTATAATTATGTGACAAAAATATCGATAAAACAAATAAACGCCTAGGAAAAACTAGGTAAGTTTTTTTGATCTATGGAAAAATATTTCTGAGTACATAAAAAATAAAATAAAATTTTCGTTTATTGCTCCAAAAACATAATAAAACTATGCATAAATGCACTATAAACACCGCACTAGGCGAACCTGTGTCGCGGTGTGGAGGATAATTGTGCGTCGGTTACTCTCTAGTATCAGCATCAATCTCTAGGGTGGTTTCAGACAATAGAAAACAGAATGCATATTCTAATTCAAGCGGCGATTTATAGAGATTTACGACATCCCAACTAACGTTAAGCGTGACGCATTTCTCCCGCAGACAAAAAAGTAAAATTTACGGTCATTCAAACAATGGCAGTAGTGCATCAGTCGTCATAAAGGGCAGATTACGACAGATTTACGACTTGTTGCATAATGGTGGCTGCAGGGACGCCCTGCCGCTTGGCGGAGAGACGGGCTTCTTGCAAAGGGGCTGCGGGATTGCAACTTAGTACATACCTACTCTGCTACTACACATTTTTTTTATTACTGACCTAGACAAAAATCGCTGAAAGAAATCACTGATCGCGATAAGGCCGCCACTAACTGGAAATATTTTTTAAGCCTTTTGTGTGTCTGTTTGTCTTTTTCTGTATGCGTGTTACAATAAATAAGTTTATAACTATCTCTATATCTATACTGTCCCACTCCTGGTCAAAAATCTCCCTTAACTCCCTACATGCCTAAAAAATCACTATATTGGAGAAAGTTCTCAAGAAATAGACAATCTTGTATGGAAACCATAAAAAAATAAGACACTAACACACTTCAGAAAGTTTAGAGCAAATTTTAACGTACAGGCTTTTAAATATGCCAACAACTGCTGAATTTAACCTGAAATCTGATATCAGGTGTAGATCTGGATGATACAGTCAAAGAAAAAAAAAACAACAAACGCGTTAGAATGTTCTATTAAGCTAATTAATAATAAATCAAGAGGCCGGATTATCCGTGACGCGGCGGGACAAATGTTTCCGGTCGCAGGACCGCTTTTATTTATTTTATTATTTTTATTTACGAAATAAAAATTTATGGGTTTGGAGACCGCCTTCCGAGAGATTTAGCGAGTGTGTCATAGACTCCCGAGCTGAATGCGGCTGAGCACTCGATCTGTGTTGAATTATGTCCGCGCCTAATGGCTCCGCGGTTTGACCGAAACGAGAACCCCAATATATTGGCACGATTGTATTTTTATTATTTAAATTCATATCATTGGCAGGGACAAGTGGATTTGGGGACGGACGCCAATAAATTTCAACGTTTTTCTATTTTTTGGTTCACAAGCCGATGTAATTTACCCACCGATAGACATGATAGCAGATTTATTATTTAGACCATTCATTACCTATTTTTCCAATTGACATGAAGTGGTAATTTATCCAGTCATTGTATGTAATACTGTTACGTTTATTTCGCTCACATCTATGCATGCCATGTATGATCTTTTAAATTCATGTCATTACAATAACCCATTTGTCGCTATTAACCTACTTCAAAAGTTGTAATTCTCTTAAACATTTGATATAGTACCTACACTTAATTCATTGCATTTCTTAGCCGTCTCATTAGCCTTTGGAATATCACATTAGTAAAATAATTACCTTGTAAACGTTTGTTGCACAAGTTATATTACTCCCAATTTCTTTTCATGTAATTAAGGCGCACACATTCATGTTGTTTGGTTGTATTGTATGTTTGAGTATCGCGTGACATTTGTTCATAGATGGCGCTGATAAACAATCGTCTTATTAAACGGAGAAAGAACACTGAAAACAATATCTCGCTCAATTTATCAGCCGCTAGCAAACTGGCATACGTACAAAAATCATTTTACTTCATATTAAAAGCTTACAAGCCGAGGTACAAATTTAGTTATCCACCCACTCTGCCCGCTCGATTATTTATAATAAAAAACCTTTTTTATACCCATTTTGTTTCCGATTCAACATAAATAAGATATGTTATTTAAAGCCAATATATCACTTGACAGGTGGTAGGCAGGACTCGTCCTTGTTCCACGCCGATTGATACTTAATTACTGACGTGGTAAGGGCGATATTGGCATATCGGGATAGTGCAGTCGGAATGAAACGGACGGTTCATAAGATTTATACATTATATCAAAGTAAGGCTTTGTGTGAATGTAGTGAGAGATTTTAATCAACGTCTGAATGCGGCGGCAATAAGTCGAGAGCAGGTTCGAGCCCCGGATCATGCACGAGATGCCTGATGCTGGCAATTAATTTAAAACGATTAATTAATGCGATTTTAAAGTTAATGGATTTTGAGATAATGTAATGGAACTTGCTAATATCGATAATTATGTTCATCGAGATATAAATACAACCTTCAACTACACTACCTAACTGATTGCCAGCAATACGCCGACGTAACCATTTTACAAAGTCCAAGCCAGACTAGAAAACTATTAAAAAGTACACACTTTATCGCCCTCTTCTTTTTCTTTCTCTATGCAGGTATGATTTATAAAAATCCCCTAGATAACATTGAAATGATGTACAACTAGCGCCATCTGTTGTGAAATTGTGTAGTTACTTAACTACCATGCACCAATTCAAATCTTCCAGAAGACGCTGCTCAGCCGATACCAGCAGCAATGTTTCTGAGAGATAGGTTTGTAAATTAAAGAATAATGCTGAAAAGATTCAAATTGTGGGGTTTTCAGCGTGAAGCGATAGGAAAGAAGCGGGTGCGGTGTGAAGGCAGCGTGTCAGGCGGCGGCGGCGGTGGAGGAGGCCGGTGCGTCGGAGCTGACGCGCGCTGTCGGCGTTGCTAATCGATGCGCCACTGCGCTGTCTTCCTCGGGCGGCCATTACGCACCTTTATGGCCACCCGAGCCCCCGCCCGCGCCAAGGCGGCACATGACGAATCAATATGCCGCCAACCGACTCAACACTTATTTATTTGACACGATTTATTAGCCGAATGCCTGTAAACTTTTATGCCCCTCTGTTCTTTCTCCCCACGCGGGGGATGCTTTATGATGGACACGGCACAGATAAAATTCTATGTTTCTGCTATCGTCCGCATTTATTGGCGATCGTAACAGATGCTTCGTCATACGGAGCGAGTGCGAGAGTGGAGCCAGCTCCGGCCGAGGCCGCCGCGGTCCCAGCTCGGTAGGTGGCGAGGGCGATAACAATTTCTTTTTACAATTTCGCTTCATTAATTACCGTTTTATTTCGCGGGTGGTGCAATTAGCATTAGTTACTTTTTTAGCGTCGCAAGCGCTCTGTGACTGCGGCGTAGAGACAAAATGTCGGCAGGAAACATTGAGCTATAATGTACTTACGTACTAGAGGAGCTATCCAAGCCAAAAGTCATGCTCCATTTTGTTAAGAATTTCACCTAAAGTTCGCTTCAGCAATGAAACAATAATTGGTCGTCTAACCAGCCAGTATAAACACGCAGCGCTAGAACGCTTTAAGATTTAGTTTTCTTGCGACCAAAAGGTCGAAAGCGCCGTGATTTTTCAAGGCGCTTACGCGTTTCGTTCGATGTTTTGCATCAACTTGTGTATATTCTATGATGTTCACGCAATGGCGGCGCGTCGATGTAAACTCAAGCTTTGTCAAACAATAATCTTAAACCATTGAGGTTAATGTATCTTAAACAAATAAAATGATTACTTACCGATGATATGTTACACCGCTATCTTTGTTTTTTGTTCTCGAATGGTTTGTGCACGTTTTTAAGACACAGTTCGGCATTTTGATTGAAATTGCGTATTTGTATAACACGTTCGCGCGTCACAGGCGTTTGACCCGGACTAAGTTCACTGCAGTCACGTGGACTGCAAGGCGCCCCGCATATTATTACTTGGTGCTGTCATCTCTAGTACGTAAGTACATTATAGCTCAATGGCAGGAAATGTGTAATTTTTTCACAAATATTGCGGAAGGAAGGCGGTCGCTTCCTCTGGTCTGTTTAGATGGTTTTTATGCTAATCGTGGAGATTTGCTGGGTTTTCTTTTAGCACGACAATTATTCACGGTTTGTGGTCGCGGCTCGCCCTTTAAGAAATTAGCGAGCGGGGCTTTACAGCCCGCAGCCTCTAAATAAAGTGGGTTAAGTACAGTACCGTTGCGCAGCTCTCGTCAACTGTACATGAATGACGGAGCCGAGGGCAGGAAGCCATCTCTCGCCCGGATTATGGCTCGATATCTGCCGGAAAAGTTCGGAATATCTTTGAAATTTGGAGCAGACCGGAACTGTGATAGAGTTTGGGACTTTATCACACTTTAGTCATCAGTGTGGAAACGTACTCGTAATGACGTCATTCTATGTTGTACTTTGCAGCGACAAACAAATATCTCAGCTGGCATTTTCTAAAGCTACTATTACTTTTAACGTCCCCGCGAAAGTGAGCGAGCGTCATGACCGCCGTAACGTTTAATGGTGACCGCACATGCAGATATGCAAACTTTTATTAGTAAGCAAGAGAGCTAACGACTTGTTGGCGATAAATTAATTTGCCTATTAAGCTTGCCCTTCCTAGCGGAAACAGAGTTAATTATACTGACGATTCTGTGACCTTTTAACTCGGACAAATGTATTCACACGTGAAGAATAAGTAAAGGAGATATTGGCGGTGTTAGTGAGTCATGGCACGACACCTTATGCATTCAAGTTTTTTATCCTGTTTCGTTCATGATCATGAGTTAAGTTGTAGAAGCGGTTTGCTAAGCACAGCCGGTGGAGTCGCCTACACATGCAATGGAATATATATCTCGATTCCAGCCTGATATTAGAAATTATATTGCATTTTATTTATCAGTAGGTTTGCTACGTAGCTCAGGTAACGTTTATTCTTCATCTCGGACTTAGATAAATCTCGATATATCGTTGATTTGAAATCGTAAACAAAACAAACCACAGGTTACATAACAAAAAGAGTTCATGATTAGAAGGCGAGCTAGAAAAACGTTCGTTCGCCATATTTTAAGGCGGCCGCAGAAGTAAACCATTGTGTTTCTCCGGCGAACCCAAACGAATTCCAAATTATGGATCTACCCGCCAGCGAAATGAGCGCAAAGTCATTTCAGGAGTTTCTCCCACGTGGAAATATATTTGTTATATAATATGAAGGCCTCAGTCGTGTGCATGTAAATGTGAAACAATTTCATCCACGTGAAGGACGGAGCTGTGAGGCCTTCCCTCTCACACGTCGGCAACGTAACTTACAACTTGTTCCCGTTACATTCTACGAACATATTCTTTATCGTTATCATAAAACGTTACGTATTGATAATATCAAACTTTGTTTGGGTTCATATGAGTTGTGTACGTGATGTGATAAATCAATTACTTTTAACCTTTGGCATCGGTCGATTGAAATTATTTGAATTTGCCAAGTTTCTTCTTCTTTGAGCTAGGAACGTATAAACTCTTCTGAGTGGACCATAATATTAGTTTTCATAATGATACACAAACGGTCATTGAGTGTATGTGTGTATCCCCCGGCTGGGCGGCGGCGCGCGGCGCGGGCGGTGGCGCGCGGTGAGCGCTCCGAACGAATGCATAACAGACAAACAGGCTAATCCCGGCGTTATCGTAAATTGTCAGTTTATGACGTGCGGAACGGCCGCGCGGGGGGGGGGGGGGCGGAGGGGGCACACTTTTCTAATTCCGCCCCCCGCGCCCGTTTTGATGCGCTAATTCGTGTAAGCAGTTTCTGAACGTGCTTGTTTCGAGTTCACTTGAATGCGCCACGGAGCCGAGTACGGCCCGACCTCGCTACCGCCACGAGATAAGATTTAATTTACAAAAGTCAGCGTCTGCTTTACTTTGCGAGGTTATCGTCGGCTTTTACATAGAGTTGCGCAATTTACATACATTTGTTTGTTCGGTTTTTAAATTGGGGAATTAGCTGTGTTAATCGCGGTGTTGCTTCGCTAAGGGCCCCAATTGGAAATATTAGCAGTGTTTATTATTTATCTGGCGGCCGACTGACGCCGAGTAATAAAATAGCATTCCACATATCAAAGCGCAGCCGGGCGGTGGGATCGCGGCGCGGGCGCATCAGCAATTAATACTCTTCATTTAATCGATTCCTTCAATTATTCCATCTTGATATATGTTAATCCTTTTCTCGGCCTCCCCGGGATATTGTTGGCTATAATTACGTGGGAGGCGACCTCTATTGACAAGTATTGATGTTTTTAATCTGATGTTAGGATAAGACATTAGTATGCGCGTCCGTCCGCTTGATTTGTGGCCGGCCGGCTCATTGCCTCGTAATTATTGGATTTCGGCGCGATATTTATTGGCATTTCTTCTCAGCCTTGATTTATCATCGGCCTGTCATGTGCGGGAGAGTTATTGCGATGCGTGCTCGTTGTCCGTCCGCCGAGAATCGAGAGCCTGTACCTTAATACGCGTGTTTTTTCCTTCGTTTATTAAGGCTGAGTCCCGAAGGTACATCCAATACGTCATACTTCAATACGTTACGCGTTAGGACACATGATCACCTCCATTACGGCGCGTCTCCCGGCGGATTAGCCGCCGTCGGCAGCCGTAATGAGATGGCGAAAATATTGGAAATAGCAACAATAATAACCGTATAATGGGGAGCGCCTCACAGCTGCGGCTCCGCCAGCGCCGCGCCGCCAGGGGCGCTGCTGTCGCATATACAATACTCATACAGCCACTTAAATCACTCATTGTAATAAGTATTTATTGTATACATCGATCTACTTCAATAGTAATTTTATACGTGTATAACAACTACAATATAAGTCTGTTAATTTTTAAGAAAGAAAGAAAAAAGAAAATGATTTATTGTAACAAATAATAAACAAATGAGTACAAACAAGAAATATATAATATAGTACCTATATATAACCTTAATAAGATACATATTACCACAATACAACCCCAACTCAGCATAATGCTGAGAAATGTATTGTATTTCACAAAGATTATTATAATTCATAACGTTTTAGTGGAAACTTAAGCTTTTCATGTATTGATACCGTCATTACTTCTACAACCCTAAATAATTCAACAAAGCGATTGAAAAAATATCATTTAAAGAAAATAAGTACAAACCTACTTATTTCAAAACACACTATTTAACTACATATTTTTTAAAACTCACTAAACCAAACCATACTAGTGGCGCCATCTATCTTCAAATCTCGTAAACTCACTCCATAACTTTTTCTGGCCACTTATTATTTTCAAACTAATTGAAAATATAGAATGTTCGCGGCATTTTCCCGCCATTTTGCAGCGTCGCTGTATGATGGATTAGCGTCACTCGTGTATTTTCTTGGCGCAAACAGAGTTGCAGCGAGCTAATATTCCCTTGCCAATCAACTGCTCAGTCAATTTTCAATTTCCCCGAGTAATAAGCGCGTCAGCTACGTGGGAACAATGGCGCGGTATTTTATTGCAAGTTAATTTAAAAGCTTGCTCGGTTGACATTTTATAATAGGACGCCAACAACGACGTATTTTAATATTGAGTGTTTGATTTTCTAAGTAATCTTACGAAGAATTTATTGCATTGGCTTATCTCCTATTTTGGTTAGGTTTTAGTTATACAAAATGGAATAAATTCGTTACATTTTTCATAGTGTGAAATAGCGAATGTTGCATCACAACCATGATTCTTGCTAAGCTACGTGGTTATTAAAATAAAACGACAAATTTGGACACTGTTGTCATAGAGCAGAGTGGCGCAGTGGAAGCGTGCTGGGCCCATAACCCAGAGGTCCGTGGATCGAAACCACGCTCTGCTAGTATCGTTTTGCGTTTTTTATTTTTGTTTTTAGTAAATATGCTTGCTGGATAGTACCTAGATTTCAATATATTATTGATTTGTAAAATTGGTTATTAGACTATAACTAAAACATTTATCTTACCTAATTGAACCTATCAATTGTAAGCTTTGTGTTTTAATTACGTTCCCTTATCTAATACTTACTAATTATATTATGTAACAATACTGAGATATTAAAACCGAATAATGTAACTGGTTTTTTTTTGTTGAAATATGTAAACATAAGAAAAAATTCCTTAATAATTTAATCTGATTTTATAAACATTGTAGGTATGAAGCGAGGAGGAAAAGCGAGCAAACATTGATATCAGTCGATTAGGGTTCTGTCGCGGGAGATTTATGTTTAATTGAAGTCTCGAGTTTATTGTGGCACCATGATTTATGCCGCCGCGGACAGCCCTAGCGACTAGTGATGGGACGTAGGCTGTTTTGAGGCGTTTAAAGACTTGACATTGTCTTGTATACTCACATAACTTCTGGAATTATTTTCTTAACCAATAAATTACTTTAACATAAATGAACTTCATGTAAATTGCTCCATGTGTCACAGTTGGTATTAGGTAGGTACTAAGTAATATTCTAGTTTATTTAGTTTTTTTTTTAACTAATATTCTAGTGTTATTAAGTATAAATTTGATACAGTAGCCTAAAAATAAGTGATTGGACTTCACAATTCCCTAGTGAGACCGCGGAGCGCCTGACCTAATAATAATGTTGCATTACTTTTATACTCCAAGTTGATTAGCTATAAAACAACAAGGTTCTCTTAAATACAGTCTCCAATAAGATGAATCAACAGGCATCCCTGTGCTGGGCTGTCCATCGCTCAGGGCTATGCTCTGCAGTGAGCCACAATACACATTGTTTGATTATTTGCACACATCTCTGCATGACCACCGACCACCGGCCACCGGCATATCTTCACGATTTACCAACGGACGGACTGTGGGCGCTTGAGATTGTGTCTACAGGTGCATATCTATAGGTAATGTAATGTATAGACAGGTAAATAAAACTAAACCTATGTACAGGTACTATTTAAGCTCTATTTAAATTACAGGCTTGAAATAATAATAACTGTGGAACTCCTTGCCCGAATCTCTATTCCCCTTGAACTATAATTTGTCGGTCTTTAAGTCGAGAGTAAACCGGTTTCTTCTAGGCAAGCGCGCTACATCGTAGACTATAACATTGCTTAACATCAGGCAAGTTGTAGTCAAGCGTAAGCCTATATCATGTAAAAAAAAAAAAAAAAAACGAATTAAAAGTTATAGAGGGCGCCACTTGTAGTACTTATTAACTTTGAATGATAAATGAAAGAAAGATTTTTGAAATGATAAAAAATTTATTCATTGTGACAAATTACATAATAAGCATATGATTATATAAAGTATTGAAAAATTAATTTTTAAATAAATTATGTAATAAGTAGGATATATCCAGACTTTGGCTAACTTGCACTGTGTACAGAAGTTTCTCTAAGCATAACTTATAATATTCGTAAGTAAACAGTTCAGGTTACGTGATTTAGTAAATATCTTCAAATTTTACAGCAGTTCACGAAAAGGATGCAGCTGTAGATAAATTGCACTTTTTATTAGGTATGTGACTTTTATTTTCTGTGGAAGTCATGGGACTAAATTTTTTCGTATTTTTTGATTTGAAATGCTCAGTCGGTCTTATAAATGATAATTTACATACGACTTATGTTAATACAATTTCTAGTATTTTCAATCCCGTCCAGCTCTCAATTAATCCTCATACCATCCATGAGTTGAGTTAATATAAAGATAAAGATAAAGATATTTATTAATGATATAAAAATGATATAATATTCAGAGTCCATTTTGTTTATCTGCGTCTTCAAGAAATATAATTGTAGCTCTTACCAACATGACATCTCATTTTATTTCATTGTGTTACTTGTCATTCTGTGTATCCTTGATTATATTTATTCATAATCTCCATAAATATGTACTTACTGGCATGTCAGGGATGATATTTATTACATATGTATCTGCTGACACATCTTTATTACTGCTTTATGAATAATATTATTACGAGGCGGACATCGGACATACAACAAGAACACGAGGACATCTTCACAAAACGTACATTTAACACGCACGGAATAAGATCTAAAATGTGTGAGAGATCTGGCCAGGTCAGCGGGGAATGAATGGGCGCAGTGGTTTACACAAATCCGTGTCAGGAATCGGCTCAAAAACGAGCGAGACTCCACTGACGGGGGTTTATAAATAACTCCTTTCACGTGGCATTATTTACCACCGACGTGTTGTAACGATGACGAATACGAGATACGTTTGTAAAAACCCTTTGGGAGTTGACGCGTGAGTAATTCCGTGCGCATGCGCGTTATAAAGCACGCGGCGGGGTGCGCGCGCTGATTGGCCGCGGCCGTGCGCGCGCGCAGCCTGCTCGCGCTGACGCAGACTAATGACGCCTGTAACGTAAGCCAATGACGGATAGCCACCTCTGAACCTATTGTGCATGGGATATATAGGAGAGATGTAGTCCTGAAATATGGCATCGTTTTGCGAGCCCTGCGCGAGATTGCTAACTTGAAATTGAGATATTGGTCGGATGTAGTCTGTGCAGCTCTGGCGCATGAGGAACTTGTTTGCCGACTGCGGCCTGGGAACCCACGATAGAGATGTAATTTATTCATACAATGTGCAAGCGGAATGGTTTGAAATTAAGCTGACTGGGTCTGGGTCTGTCGATTGTGACAAATGCATACCACATAAGCTGTACCTGCTTTTAACAACAAAATTCCGCAGTCATACATCTTTTAGAAGAATATCTCTTTGGTATTCCCCGCATTCTTAGACCGCACATATGTATATGTGTCATGAGATCTCTAAAAAAATTCGCCGCTGACGTCCAACGACGTAACAATGTCATATGATGATAATGATAGAAGTATCACAAGTAACCTCAGTCTTCATAAGATGATAGCATCAGACTCTTGTGAAGTGTCCAGTGTAATCCATCTGGCTGTGTAAGTGGGTCAGCTTGGTTCCCGGCCGGTGTCGGCGTCCCGTTAATGAATCGGGCGCTCCCGCGGGACGCATACGTCGTCCGCCGGCGTCCCGAGACGTGTGGTCAGATGTGGGAGCCCGGTGGATACGATACACAGTAGCGGGGGTTTACAGTGGACTGTGACAAAGAATCATTTCAATATCGCTTATAGTTTCCGAAAAAATCGGTGATAAATACGTTCTTAATTTGTCTCACGTGTTCGGAAGCCTCACTAGAACATCACATCATCACAGTTTTATCCAATTCTGTCAATATCACTACGTACAGGTGTAACTGACCACGTCCTTATCGTGAAGTTGGTTAATAATAATGCCAGATTAATAGTAATTAGCATTCAAACAACTTGCTATATTGGTCACTTATTTTAATAGTATCTTATCTAGACGCCTCTTTTTTCCAAGTTACGCATTAGTGCAACTATAATAAACTTATTTGAGAAAAATGATAGTTTCCAAGTTAAAACAAGTAACCGAACACATCGTACCAACCTGATTCACTGCATAATCAAATACTGCGCTCGTGCAAGATTGATTGGTTGGAGAATTTGCCTGGATTTTAATTGATTAAGTAGATAAGTTGACCGCCGGTGTCAGCGCGTTATTAATACTGCTGATGTGTTCTATTAACTGGACCTTGACTATGGACCTTGGACCCTCGTGACCAAACTGCCAAGGGAAACTATGTACGTTGGTACATGGACTAACTTTCGAAATGTTGTAAAAGAAGTTTGTGGAAAATATTTTATAGCTTTAATTAATTCAAATAATATTTTTCAGCTTTAGACTTACAGACGAGTCACGATTGGTTGTGACATAGATGACCTGACTTTGATACAAAAAGGCTATGCTCTTGCTCTAAATAGTTATGTATGAACTAATTATCCGGTTCAACTGTTCTCACATCGCACGAGCAACATTCGGGAATAGAGGGTATCATAAAACTGCTATTTTGTATATTATTTTATTTGTTACTGTAATTTAGTTGTTTCGTTTGGCACGTTGGACAAACCGTCCTTTACTAGTGACAAAAACACAATATGAAATGGAAAAATCCGATCAAGTGAATTCAGTTGCGCTCAATGCCATCCGCAATATGTCAACACAGATCGTTTCAGAGCTTAATAACGGCTTGATAACGTCAGCAATAAACGTCGAACATCAAACAATTTAAGGCTACCAAAAGGAGCTAGCCTGTACAAGGTGGAATCAATTATAATTCCCATTAGAGTGAGGCGTGGACGCCTGATTTATTGCGATATGGCGGATGGAGGGTAGATGTAAAATGGTGGAGGAACCACCTCGGGGAGCCAAGCTAACAGCGTGGCAGTTGTAAGGCTAAATAGTGGTGAGATCTGTGGATTGGTTTCGTCTAAGTTGACGTGAAGCAAAAAAAACCTTTTCCCGTATCCGTTGATCTAATTCCATCATATCATTTACATATGTGGAACCTAGATACGATATATATATCTGTGAGTTTAATACATAGCCTTCTCTACGATAATGCAATGCTATCGGTGATTTTATAGCACTGTGCGTCATATGCTACAAAGTATAGCATATCTCCACGAGTAAGCCAGCATACAAGTACATTGCAAGCGCACCTTGTATCTTCAGTTCAATGCTGATTAAACTGCATATTATGATTTGTAAGTAGTAATTATTGGGCTGCACCATCGCGAAATCGGTCTGTGGAAGAAAGGTGGTGCGTGCGTAGGTAGAAGTTAATGTTTTTTTATTATTTTTATATCTATTATTTCACAATTTTACAGTGGAGTGCGTACCTAGCGCATTTGCCTAACGAAAAAATCATATCTAGTTTTGTACTAACTTACATGTTCCTTACTTTGTTAGCGCAGAACATATGTATCTTATCATTAAGATATGTTCTGCGAAAGAAATAATTTTCTTTGTAGAGCTACATATTTTATTATTAAGTTGCCAGTATTTGTCTATTTTATCTATGTTCACCGTAAAGCACATTTTAAGTTTTCATATGTAATGGATTTCTACAAAAATAAACCTCTGAATCTCTCGAATTTCTTACTTCAAGTTTTGTAACTTAGTTATCACTTAAGATAATAAGTACTTAAATAGTTTGTAGATTTTTTAATTAGTCATAGTATTTTCTTATTAAATATAGACACTTCTAGTTATAATTAAATCAGCACACAAGTGGTCAAGTGCACAGTGTCCCGGCAAGGTGCGGGTGTGGCGGCGGCGGAGCGCGCGGCTGCGATCGATGCCGGAGTCGTTATTCGGACGACAGCCTTTGACGACGTCGCGGATCACAGCCGCCGCGTAGCTGTACTCGGCTGTAGGGATGTAGGTGACAAGTTTTGCTAAGGATAGGTATAGGTAGGTGGTTCTTGTTATAATGCAAATACTGAGTGCGAGGCTCGCACGTTCAACATTCCTTCCTTATAGTATTGTAATCATAAACACTTGGGGTAATTTTTCAAACCTATGTTTAGAATTTTCATATGAACTCATTTACTTTTTAAATGTTAAGATATAGATTTAAGACGCAGTCAGCAATTGATTTGATATGGATAATTTACCTTATCGTTTGTAGAACCGTACCCACTAGCTAGTACCTACAATGACATCAATTTAACAATGTATAGACATTATTTTACAAGTTTCATTTATAATTTAAGAAATAAAATGAATACTCATACATACTAATTACACATTATGTAAATATTATATTCTCGACAGAACTAATCGTTTCTCATAGTTCTTATCTATCAAATTCTTTCGTGGTGATAACATTTGATTGGTCGGTTCCGTTTTAGTATTTTTTTTCTTAGGTAATATTATTATACCCCACAAAGTTGACAATCGATACCTCATCCAATAATGGAAAGACACTAATAATTAAAAGTTCCGCAGCGGTGTAATATCTGTAATGCCGTTAGCGTCGGCCATTTGTCGTCCGCTGACAGCTGTCATTTGTCAGCTGTCATTTGTCAACGAGCTGTCAGCCGCAATGGTGTCACCCGGTGCGGGGACGATTGACGCGTGTCGCGGTGGATGCTACCATAGGACCTCAAAGATTCTTGTCACACCTGATAATACCTACTCAGTCACTGATTTTATAATAGCTTTATAATTTTTTCACTGATTAAAATATATGATCACTGCCTAAAATATTAAATGATTGCTGAATTATCGTGTAGGTTAGTTAGGTGGACTATCTACTATCTGATAATTTAGCCTAGTGTCGTGTCACTAATACACAATAAAAGTTACAACTTATTTATCCTTGTTAAAAATACTACAAATTTAGAAAAGTAACGCTTACGTCTGATTTGTTCTAGTCTTTTACGTATGTGGTAAAAACGTTATTCTCGATCTACCCCCCTGTATCCATCAGTACCCCCTCGTGTCGGCAGGTGAGTGCGGAATTATTAACGAGCATTTGATTCACACCTCCGAGCTGTCTGCTTCATACAACCTCGTCATCGCCAGGATTGACTTAGGGGTAGCATTGTAGTAGATATTTCTACCTGAACTATAAAAATCTTTGATTCGAATATGCCTGGATTTCTCTGAGATAGATTTACTTGGCTTTAAAGCTAAAGTCAAATAGATGTTGTAAGTATGCATTTGTAGATGTCATCGTACACACAACACGAGTAGAAAAATTAAATTTCCCATTTTAAAAAAACCTCAAATATTAAGAAGCTGGTAGAAAGTGACTAAAAAAAGCTCCCACGTGCTGAAGTAGTTCAAGGTTATGGATATATTTTATCACGAAATAGGCTTACGGTTAACTAATAGCCTTCCTGTTATTTTGCAATGTACGGACATATCCTCTAAGTTAGCTTTTTAATTACAACTTAAAGTTTAGCAATAAATAATTAATAGTCTAATGCTTAACATAAGCGTCCTAAAGTGAAAAGCAAACCTATACGTAAAATATATTTGTAGGACCTAAATCTTGTTAAAACTAAGTTGATTTTTACTAACACACTTTTCAACTTATTTCCCAGTTCCTTAAGTAGGTAATCTACTCTATGCTCTATACATCTATCTCTTACCCCAGAAAGCAGTAGTACCGCCGGTCGGTGACTCGTCACCTCGAAGGCTGTCATCGAGCGAGGCTAATAATATACAATCAAATGAGCCTCTTTGTCATCTTGATTTATTGAACAGCCGCCGACTTCAAGGCTGTTTCCAACCTAGCTAATTATATTATTTATGTGAAGAAATGTAGCTATGTATACGAAGTTTGTAACACTGCTAGCTAGACTGATGCTTGATGGCTTGTATTGTAGTTTTATAAAATTTTCATTCATTAAAATGTTATATGTATATGTATATACTATTTCCTTATTTAACAACATTTTTACAGGTGTGAGTCACTTTTGCACCCGAATTATACGAAAATAGATATGAAATATAACAATAATAGGCAAATAATCGAGAACTATTGATTGAGAATTTAATGCGATAATTTATTGTAAATCCAAGCTCCAATGTGATAACGAAGGCAACTTATTAACGGCAGGAGGTAAAGGCGGTGACGTCGCCGTCAGCATGAATGAATATGCGGGTACTTGTAAATAGTTGCCGTGATCGATGGCACTACCCTCCGATTGAGTTATGAAAGTATTCCGCTTGTTCTGCAGTTATTATAAATCAAGGCTAGGCTAGACTTCAGCTAAATGTAGGGCAATCATTTCTTGAACGAAGTTTTGAGAAACGATTTGACGAACGAACTGAGGTTTTAAGTCGATGCGTGCGCCGGCAAACTTGCCTCGTAAATATCATGAAGAAGCTGTTAGTCAACGTCAGTTGAAACTTAAACGATAAAAAAATAGTTTGCATCCATTATGCCCTAACATTTAAAGCAGAATAAATGCTTTGATTGTGTAGATACACAATCAAAGCATTTATTCTACGGCTAGATAGCCGTCTTTATAGTTTTGATTTATTTTAAAATATTTTTAACTGTATTCAGATGCTGTCTCCCCGTGAAGATGACGAAGATGACACTCATCTGTGTATCAAATGCAACACGACGATCGTCGGTCTGGACAACTACGTCAAACATCGCAAGGAACGGTGTGGAAAAACCAAAACGAGTGAAAATAAAACTGATCTCCCACCGATAGAATCATTAGATCCAACTTACAGTCTTGGAGCAGATGTATTTTTTCAATCATTGGAGTTACAGAGCAGTGTAAAGAAAACTTCTTTGTCCAGGCTTACTCCACCAATACCAGCCTCTAAACCGAGCATCGATAGGAAAAGTAGCTTAGCCATAGCATCAACCTCTAGAGATATACCTCGAATGAGCCCCTTAGAAACTAATCTGAGAGGTGAAGACTGGATTGGTGGCCACACACTCAGGATAAGTGGCAATGAAGACAATCAAACCAAGCTCATAAATGCTGTGGCAAGCATCAGCGGAGCAGCCAAAAAAGAAACCACCTGTTACACAATAGGGTATAATGACTTTAAAGGTGTTGATGAAAGTGATGAATCAGAGGTTTCAGAAGAGGATGACGAAGAAGAACATGCTTCAGGTGGAAAATGGAAACCACCATCAAACTACACAGGAGGGAAATGGAGGCTAGATTCACCTGATCATGACTGGGATGATCAAGAACACACAGCCACGTGGAAAACTCTTCTACCTGAAGTCGATCGAGAAGAAGATTTCGACGCTCCTCCACCAGGACACACCAAAGGTAAATGGGTCCCAGGAGCCAATGAAAAAACTCAAATAATGCAAACAACAATACAGACAAAAGGATCAGTTCAATACTGGTGCGGTCCTTGCAATAGAAGACTCGGCTCGAGAGCCATTTACGAAAAACACCTTAGATCTAGTTTACATTTAAAGAAGGTTTTACCTGAACATGAGTTAGAATTTTCCGGACATTTGGAACCTATGAAGCTTGGAGAAAAACGCATGACGCGTCCTTCAAAGTTTCTCGATGATCGCGTTTATTCTAAAGTTGAAAGGAAAAAGAGACAAAACAAAGGAAACAAATTAAACTTAAAAATAGAGATAAAGAGGAGAAATCGTAGAGCTGTTTTTGTTCACTGCGCTGGATGTAACTCTCGAGTGAGAGAATATTTGATGGGAAAACATTTAATATCTCACTACCACTTTAGGAAAGCTGCTGGCGTTAAAAACGCAGTATACCAGCAGTTGATATTAGATAACATTGAGGCAATAGTACATCAGTCTCCATTTCAATGTAGCCCTTGTAAATACTACACCAACTTGCTCCCAAACTTCATGCACCACTGGTATTCAGATGAACATGAATGGAAAGTCGCATTTATCGAAGGTAATTTCTGGTGCTCGTTTTGCAAATTCGAGTGTGGTTCATCTCAAGAAATGCTGCAGCATATGTCCAGCTCAGATCATGGTGAAGTCGTTGCAGTCATAAATAGGTCGATGCCTATAATCATCAGAAAGAAAACTGTGCTCAAATGTGAGACTTGCTCAGAAGTTTTTCGATTCAACATCGAGCTAAAGAAACACAGTCAGAAAACTGGACACCCCCTGGCTTACACCGCTACAGACACATATCAAGAACTACATAAATGTCAGCATTGTAAAGCTACATTCAAAACTTCTCTGACTCTCGCAGCTCATTTAAAGTCCAACCATAAACACAAAACCCATCTTTGCCTGGTCTGCTCCAAGACCTTCGACTCTTCTGAAGAAGCCAAGCGCCACCGGCAAACGTCAGAACACAGAATTAATAGAAAAGAGTTGCTTATGAAACAAGGTGTCATAACGAAGGATTTGAGAAAGAAATGCCCATATTGTCCAAACGAAGTAATGTTGAAGAACCTTCTGGTCCTCAAAGAACACATTAAAGAGTTTCATCCCGATGTGAAAAAGACGTAAGTTTGTTTTATTTATATTTACTACATCATCACGCTTGTAGGCACATAAACAACAGTTACCCATGATGGCAATTCATTCTCAGGAACCTCCAAGAAGTCTTAGAAAACTTTGCATTTGCTGTTCTAAATGTTATCACACGCTTTTGATGTAGAATTGCTAAAAATAAGTTTCAATTGATATTCATGAGCTTTCTATTACAAACATTTTTTTATGGATACACATAATACAGTGCAATTTTTCAATGCATATGTAACTACCTAAGTTAAATAACAGCATGGCTCTCTACTTTCCTAATTTAAAATGCCTTGTAGTTGTTGTTATTGTCACTTTCTACCGGTACATTGACAGATCATTATCCAATAGGTATATTTTGTCAATGTAAAGATCCCAACCTCAATTGGTTCAGAAAAAATAATTTATCATTTAGTTACTTAATTAAAACAATACCTACTATTTAATTTCAGGTGCCCTAAATGCGGAATGGGTTTCATACTTTCTCAAGAGGTGACCCGTCACATCCGAGCCAAGGAATGCAAATTTCCCGATGCAAGCCAGGTACCTGGGGACTCTTGGAGCTGCAGCCAGTGCCTGTTCACCACCAGCTCTCAGGCAGAATGCTTCTTCCATGAAGTCCTACACGATCCTCCAGAAAAAGAAATTAGAACAATTGGTGGTGTAGAAAAAGTAATCCCAAAGTACATCTGTCCATTATGCCCCAAGAGTTTCCGAAAGGCGTCTTTGAGACAGCATCTGAGACAGCACACATACGAGAGACCCTTCGTTTGTAGTATTTGTAAAGCAAACTTCACGCGACAGTCGAGCTTGTCCAACCATGTGAGGAATGACCACGGAGATGGATCACAGAAGACAGCCAACACTCAAACCGAGAGATGGAGATGTGAAACATGTGCTGAAGTATTTCCAAACAAGTAAGTTTATGTTTCTATTCGCACTGTGTGCACTTAAAACAGATATGGCTAACTATTACAATAATAGCGTAGGGGCGTTGATATATGACTAAGCAAGCTGATGAAATTCCATTAAATTCTGTCCGTCTTCATTTCTATGTGAGCTAATGAGGCCGTGTTCGCGTCTATTTTGTGGTGCCAATAAATTTTAATCAAGCCGCCCGAGGATCCATAAATCATAAGTCCAATTTATTAAGATTTACTAGCTCGTCACATCCCAATCAGATTTCATGTAGGAAGCCGGGACTGAAATAGCCTCGAGTGTAGACGTGTTGGTAGCGGCGGCGGATGCGGCGCGTGTCGCGGCAACCACTCCTTCACAAATATCGGGACATTCATATCTTGACACTTGACACGAGTGACAGCTACAGCGCTCGTCAGTTCAAAGCTGCGCGCGCGCACGCCGGCGCTCGCTGACGGGTTTACACTCGCGATCAACTCCCGGATGCGAGGTATATGCAGGATCTAAATATTAGCGCCGGAGAGAGAAAGTGCGCGCTTTCTTGCACTTTATGGATACCACGTGACAAGGAATGTGGTTTTGCATTCTGACATGAATTTGATAGGCTCACTAATCTAATATTTATTTGATAGGCTTACGTTTATTTGTAGTTAATTTGAGTTATCCGAAAAGTAGATATTTTTTTGCTATCTTACTTCAATTAACAAAATATTTCAATGACAATAGGAGTGCGGGAGACGCTTCGCTTATTACTTTGTATGTGTTTGTTACTTACTTACTTACGTACCTACTTCGTTGTGTGTGTTCAAAAAATTATCAAGCCACAATTCATCTCTCTCTTTCAAATAGTCTAAAACTGTTCCATTTTATCAGACCACGCATTTCGATATAATATAGTTTATTTGTGCTAGTTCTATCGTTATTTATTTGTATGTTTGTCTGTAAATTGTCGAGATCAGAGCGCCAAGCGGCGGTTACATCTAACTAGTTGACGGGTTTACTGTAATATAGACTAAACTCACGGTGAGTTAGGAGTTAGTCTATGTGTCAGCAAGTTGCAGTGAGACAGGGATACATGGTGTTTGGTGAAATGTTTATTGATTTTTCAAATAGGTATCATTAGATTTATCTTTGTAAAGTATTGAGCTATTGAGATACCTAGCATATTAAGCCTAAAATAAATGTCTTTTGTTTTTTTATAATTATAATTTTATAAAGTATTTTGGTCACCTAAAGTGACATGTGACGCTGTGAACCAAGATGAAATATACCTACCTGGCTAAATATTGTTGATTGTTACTAAAACTGATACTCTCATTATTACAATAATAGGTGATCTTGGGACGAGATTTTGGTGAACCGGTACTGAACCCAATATGTATTTTTACATACAACATTATTTTTAAATACACTTAAATTTGTGTTATGTTAATCGAATATACTATTTAAATACTGTATTGAAAAATGAAATTGTATTACAAGAGTTTCTCATTGGCACGTTAAAGTGACCGATCTTGAACCAGCCCAGATCATTAGCAAACCTATCCTCACACTAAGTAGGTATGCAGTATCAAAGAACAAGCCCCATTCTCCCAAGTAATGCACTCATCTAAGAGACCACATAGTGTTATAGTTCCTAGTGCCGGCGCGATGGTAAGCGCGGCGTACATCAACTGAATGCGTTTGAAAGAGCAACTTGTGTCGTTGAGGCGGCTGTTGTAAACGCTATCTGCTCTTAGTAGGTGCGATTTTAGCCATCGAAGTAATAAGGGGTGTTATAAGTTTTACATATGTCTGTGGACTTATAGACAGTGTTTACCTATTTACGTCAGTGTACAATAGCGGCTACAATTTTGAAGTTTTTATTTAATTTATTTGTTTATGATCTGACTTTGGTACTGATTGTAATTTATGTAAATACATTGCATAAATATGTAAGTATATATTCTTTTTTAGTTACAAAATCATGTTATTTATACCTCTTAGATATCACTGTAACTGCAACAGGGGTAGCTATCATCAAGCTTGCGATTTGTTACTCTCCTAAACTTTACCACACTTTGCTAAATGTCTCACCCCCTTCAAGCAGTCGTGGTGTATCCACTCAGACTCACGTTAGGCCATAGTCTTGTGGCTGATGATCTAACTTGGCCGATATCTTCCCAGGGAGTGCATTAATGCGGCCCTGCAACTTCACTGCTACTCTGTAATGTGCTGAGGTCTACTATGAGCTTATGTGGCTTAATGACAGACTTTCTGTTTCTCAAAACGCGTTAAGAACGGTAGATTTTAAGAAACTGAGTTCAGTGGGAATTTAAAAATAAACAATATTAAAACACCCATATTATAAAATCCGTATTTGACCAAATTGCGCCTAGCCCTATAATAGAATCGCATTAAAAAAACAATAAAAACTAAGTTTGACAAGGTTTCTGAGTATTTTTTTCTTCTTACTTACCCGTAATAATTTCTCGTTTTAAAATAAAAAATAGCAAGATTTCGTGGTAGACCTAAGTTCAGTGTCTATTCTTCGCCCTAATGTAAGTGCTTGGCGTAGTGTACTTACCGACCGCGGCGCCACTGTCGCCGGCCTTATGGTGTGATTGCGAACTTTACACTCGATTTGCTTATAAATGGGGGTGTTGTCTAAACGTCAGGGAGGGTGCATTTAATTCTTCTTGGTTTAATATTTACGTATTATAAACTAATATGTTGCCTTGGTCTAGCAAAACCCTATTATTAATAGGTTAATATCAAGGTAATATTAAAATTAAAATTTGATGTACATTAGCAGAGTGCAAAAATATATGAGTGTCAAACAAAAAATATATACTTTATTAGAACTGAATATAACACATGATAAAAAAAACACTAAACTAGTTTTTTGGGTCTAATTATATGGTTTACTTATTTTAATGTACTTACTTCTATGTGTAGTATAGAAATTTAATTTTATAGGAACAACACAATATTTACATCTGATTTTTTTCCCTTTGAATCAAAAAGACCGTGCAGTAAAATTCCCAAATAAATAAATTGTTCCTCGTTTTTACAGGAGCATTCTGAGCCGGCACGTTTGTGGCGCCTCTAGCGGCGGCGGCGTGAACTCACCGAGCGACCTCAAGTGCCAAGTTGGAGACTGTTGCTTCGTCGCAGCCACACAGGACCGACTTGACAAGTAAGATGATATCTCAAACTTTAGTGACGAAAGTCCTTTTTGAACCTTGTCAAAGAACCATTATGATCATCATTCATTTTTGTGGAAAAGTTTACCTACCACGATTCCTTGAAATTTTTTCAGTGTGAATTGCTCTGAAACTCTGAAAACCTCTTTCTTACTTTGCGCATAGGCGCTATGAATATTTGAATTATTATAAAAATCTTCAACTAAAATAAGGAGAAAACCCATGTAAAAAGAAAAAGACTAACTCCACTACCTATTCTATGAGATAAATGTATTTGAATAATTTTGTTTAAAGCGACATCTGGCGAAATAAAGCAGTACTATCTAATTATCCAGACGTTTTAGCGACATCTTACGTAAACTAGTGGTACTTTGTGATTGAGACAAAAAACCAGCTCAGTCCATCCTTGGATAAGAAATAAGCAGAAATCGCAACGAAACAAACATAATATCTCCATATTTAATGCTTTTCAGGCACCAGAAAACTCATGGAATCGCAGTAGATTTGCGACATAAATGCCTGGAGTGCTCGTTCCGTACCAACCAAGCTAGTCACTTGAAACGACACATACAATGCCACAAGGGAGATAAACCATACGCATGTCCTCACTGTGATTTTCAGTGTGGGAGTCTGGTAAGTAAATAGCTAATACCTATTTATCATCATTTACGTATACATTTTCTTCATAATGTATGGCTTCATAAAAAAATTATAAAATTATGAAATTTAAAAAGTGACATCTATGTCAGTAGACAAGAAACACTACCACACCAATACAATTATGTTGTATCTAATAGTTCTTAAAAAGATCACTAGATGGCAAACCTGAATACATTCAAGGGATAATTTTTTCAAACATTATTTCACTATTTCAGGAAAATCTTCGAAAACACGTCCTCCGCAGTGGCCGCCACAAGAATGTTTTCTTATATCATTGCAAATATTGCATTTATAAGACAAATTTGGCCTCAGACTTACGAAAGCATTTGGTCAGTGACCACAGTGACCAATTTAACGTGAAAACTGCTGCTGAAGCTGCTAAAAATCATTTGATTAAAAGCGATTAGCTAGACTATAAAAATACTTCACTACAAAACTGAAAATCAATTAAGCATGATATTATGTAAAGTAAAGTAAAAATATGTTTATTTACTAATTAAAATTGAAAAACTTAACCTATATAATATACCTAGGTATTACAATTCATTTTTTGTTGGTGAATTAAATATTATATTGGGAACTATATGTACCTTTTTATGTAGTATTTATGTACTAAAAATTGGATTTGTTTACGAATCACGCTGTTCTACGCTTTCTTAATAAATAAATATCCTGGGACATTGCACACAGCGCCATCTAGCCCCACACTAAGCAAACGCTTGTGTCGTGGGTACTAGATAACGGATATAATACTTATATACTTTTCTTTTGTAAATACATACTTATTATACATACAAACGACCAGACTCAACACAAGTAATTATAAATTTTTAAATTGCATAAATACTTGTTTCATGCGGGAATCGAACCCGCGACCCCAGATTAGAAGGCAGAGCCACTACCAACTAAGCTAACAGGCCAGTCTTTCCTTTCTGGTCCTTTCTGGGTTGATAAGTTGACGTAATTTCCATATCAGGTGTTACAAATATCATAATCATAAAGCGATCCTGATCCTAATTTGGATAAACAAAGTGGATAAATCATAGCTAAAGTTACTGACTTTAGAACAGGAGGAGGAGACCTCAGACTAAAGAAGAGAGGAGACGGACATGCTTTCCAAAAAAAAATCCATGTTGACTAATGACGAGTGACACGACACTATGTTTTCGTTCAAAAATTTAAAAAATTCTGCGCATCTGCATTTGAATAATATACGGCATGCTTAATATAACAAAAAGTGTCTGGAACACAACAGTCATCGAAAATTGTCTATGGTCGAAAAAATGAGCTTGCCAATTTAAATATTTTCCCAAGCAATGTGCATAGAGGGTTATAAATTATTTGCTATTATTACATTATTTACTTACATATAAGAAGATACCTATATGAAAGATCGAATATCATGAGGCGGGCAAATGGTAAGCGATAAAATAGGTAGAGGTTTTTTTTTTTTAACATGAAATAGGCTTACGCTTGACTACAACTTGCCTGATGTTAAGCAACGTTATATTATCAGGATGCCTTAGAAGACGTAAATGAATGTAAATGAAGACATGTGGGCGAGTAAAGGAAATGCAGAGATGACGAGTGATGGATTAATTTGGAAGCGAGACACATTCTGTGTCGACTCTATATACCTAGTAGGATACGGCAGAGACTACACACAGATTATACCTTCAATATGTATACCTATTCGTAGAAATAAAATAACACATTCTGTATTTAAATTTATGTAGAATATTATGTGAGATTGTTTTTCTCTCAAGTCCTAAGTGTTTTAAATAAAACAAAAAATGAGTGTTGGAATATTCTGAATTAACATAAAATAAAAACTGTAAAATTTTACGATGCCATTTTGGAGACTTCAATCCAATGGCTGGCAACACCAAAACAAGCGGGAAAAATCAGAGAAAAATCGTCGACGGTCGCAGTTGGTTGTAGTGTAAAATCGTGAATTTATTGACGAAAACAATTAATATCGATCGTTAAAAACGATAAACAAAACAATATTTGCATAAAACGAAGGTTTTCTATTTTATTAGTAATGTAATACGATTGATTGAGGACTAATTGGCTCGGCAAAAATTTACGGACAAGACATTTTCAGTGAATTTTTTTGTAAATTAATGAATAATGTGCGAATAATAATTTTCACGTGGTTTGCTGAAGGGTGATCATCGATTTCTATTCATAATGTCACTAAAGGTGAGTGAAGCCACGTTATATAAGTACCTACTACTATTATTATGACCTTTTTGTGGGTTTATTTATATTTTCGTATTGTGTGGGATGGGATGTGATGTGGTAGCCGGTAGGTACCTACGTAACGAAAATCCCATACCGGGGGGAATTACACTGGATGTAAATATAACCAGCGATATACCTACTTCATTATCTTATTGAAATCTTATATAAATATGCTGATCAACTCAGTTAATTACTTACTTGCAATGATATTCTATGAAAACCTCATTGCTTACTTGTCTTTTTAATTCCTTCAATATTTATTCATTTATAGATAGCTAATAAATAGATTATGGCAACTTAAAAAAAAGCTAAATAGCTGCACAGACCTATTAACAGCTAGTTAACATGTGCAATAGTACCTACCTCACAATTTATTTTTAGGAATAGCTATTTTAGTAGTTAGGTATACCTAGTCACTGTATCAATCAATTAATATAACTTTATTGTACACTAGAAAACAAAAATACAAAACAATTTACAGTAAAATTACTTAACCTAGGTATACATAGTAAGTATATAAAATTAAACCTGTTAATTTTCTAAAGATAATAAATTAAGTTGATATCTTAGTAATTTAGTTACAATAATTATATTTCATAACAATAAATCCATCTACAATTCTTGTTTTTGAGTCCCCATAAAAATTAATGTTTTTTTCTGTTTATCACATCAATTAATACAATATTAAGTATGTGGGGACAGCGGAGCATCTTCGTTATCCATAATAGTAATTCTACCGGCTGGGCATGGGTATTTGGGCATGGAGAAATAAAACGTAGCACTTCAACTTATTGATGGTATATTACAATTTGTTGGAGGTTAAACTATGAAATACAACTGTAGGAAGATTGTCTGATATCTAATTACACTAATTCGGTCGACACTCCAACCAACACGTAACGCCACAACGCGATGCGAACCGATTGCCGTCCCAAGTAAGAATGGCGGTCTCTCCCTCGCACGGCACTAGCGCTGGTTGTTGCGTCAGAGCAGGGCTCCGAAGTTAGTCTCAAGTCAATGTCAGCCGTTATTGACAGTGACATAAACATTATAACATATTTCGAACATTGTGACAGCTGACAGTGACATTGAAACCAACTCGCCTACTCTCCGAATCAAACATTAACAACAACTTAAACACTCTTCGAATCAAACGCGCCGACACGGCCAGACTGACATTCGCACGTCCTCGTGCGATCCGATTTCTCTCGCAGCAGATGACCTGGAATAAAAGAAAAGACACAGCTGGGATCACTAATGTCATTTCGCTCGTCTATCCTGACAATTTCGAAAGATATAATTCAGTACACGCACATATTATCAGTATCTACTATTTGGCTTCGAGAAATTGAGATCACGTCAAGATGTTGTTTCAACTAAGTTAATTATCACACAAAACTTCACTATTCGACCTCGTGCGAATATGACCGTTCCGCTGCAGGGTGCCCCCACCACCAAGATCGCCACTCACCGGCAACGACAAGGAAGCAACGGACAGCCCTGCAGCTGCAGCTCCACTCCAAGACACTATTCGACATCGTGCGAATATTATCGTACCGCTGTAGGGTGCTCCCACTACCAAGATCGCCACTCACAGGTAACGACAAGGACGCACCGAACAGCCCTGCAGCTGGAGCTCTACATCACGACATTATTCAACTCCGCCAAACAAGCCACTGCAGGGTGCCCCCACCACCAAGATCGCCACTCACAGGTAACGACAAGAGAGCAACGGACAGCCCTGCAGTTGCAGCTCCACTTCACGACATTATTTGACCTCATGCAAATAAGCCACCGCAGGGTGCCCCCACCACCAAGATCGCCACTCTCAGGTAACGACAAGGGAGCACCGGACAGCCCTGCAGTCGGAGCACCTCTCTACGACAATATTTGACATCATGCAAATATCGCCAAATCTCTAGCTTCTACCCGACGGCATCTCATATGACGTGACGTTATCTCATCTGACGTGAAACCAACTAACTCTTAAGCAATGGTGTTGAATGATACGTAACAAAGTCACATCTCAAAATTAAATCTCTAATTCACTTCCCAATGCTGAGAGGGTCGCCGAGGTGGTGGTCATTGTGTGCGAACTAGCAACCATATCGTATCATCGTCTGATGAAACCTCCTCACTATTTTAACTTTGACCCGCCGTCTCGGCCTCCTCCTCCTCATCGTCAACATAATTAATCAAAAAGGTATCTACCTACTTCTATTAAGCCGTCAAGACTCCTAGGCACTATGCCCAGATTTTCGTGAACATCTTTATGAATCTGATTTTAACTATCTATCTTTTCAAAACGTGGGTACCTGTGCTGTATTACTATGCCTTCTATTCTAATCCCTACGCATAGTACCCAGAATTTGATTGTCTGTTTTACTATTCACTAATGAGTAACCAAAAGGAAACGAGCTCACCGGGAGTATGATCAGGTGTCAGTCTCAAGCAGCCCATGTTCGCGCAGAACGACGCTGACAGCATTCCTGCCCTGGCGGTGCTCAAGCTCATCAGCTAGAAGGCGGCATGACTTGCTACTGGCTGGCAGCGAGAAGTGACAACAGCATCCTGAAAACAGAAACGGATACGCGCCAGTACTGAAGCATCTAATATGGACCATTTAAACAGGGATGATTTCAGATCTAGTTTCATTTTAATTGCTCAGTACCTATCTCGAAACTCAACCCTTAACGGGCGCGACTCCCAGAAAAGCTGGACTGCTAACAGACCAATCTCAACGAATCCTGTCAAGATTTGATTTCATTAAAATATCTTGCGTAAAATAGGACAACACTCCTAACTTTTAAAATTATGACAACGCTATCTTAGATTGAATCTTGAATTTCAATTAAATTTCACAGTGCATAGCTGACCTCTTATGGGACATAAAATGAACTCACACTTATTTAGCACTGCACAATCATTAAATAGCTACACACTAACAATCATCAAAAGATTGGCAATAATTTTTTTACAAAAAAATGGCTTTATCGTTACACAACATATTATATAGTGCTGTATGCTCGTAATGACTGGTATGGTTTTTCTCAACAACGCCTTTTAATCATTTATAACAAATTGCAACCAAATCTTACTTTGACAAAAGAGCATTCAACACCAGAAACGTAATGAATTTAAACAATATCACCTTTGATATCCGATGAAGTTGCACGCTGCACTCAGTCACCACTCGACCCTGGCTGCGCTCGCCCGGCCGCGTGCTACCACTGCTGCTTCATGTGCCGTGGTCGCCCGGCTGCATGCCACCACTGCTGCTCCATGGGCCGCGGCAGCTCGACCGCGTGCTACCACCGCTGCTCCATGTGCTGCCCGGAGCGCACGCCACTGCAGCGGCATCGCGCATCACTGCCACGTGGCATGAGTCTGCTGCAGGCGCTGCTCTTGTACTCCCTCACGATGCGGTCCATATCTTGTAATCTTCTTGCTTGTCAATATTTTTTGTCGTTTCTTTCGTAGTCTTTCTTGTACGACATTTCCAATTAGAAGATATAAAATTCCTACCAAATCCGAACAGCAAATCTTGTCTTTCAATTCACAGCACACGTATTCGTAAATTTCAACGCAATTATGAAATCGCTTTATGGTCTTCTCTGGTCCAAGGATTATCGTTGCCGCATTGATAAGTTTCAGTAAAACACAAATCCCACCTGTTTTTTATCTTTCACACGTTTTTGTTCATTGACACGAAGAATTGATAATGTTCGTGGGTCTGATTTTCACTTAGGCAAAACATGCATGGCTCCCATTGTGTTTCTCGGCGATCAATTATTTATCCATTTTTGCCATTATCCCACTTCTGATGTGGGGACAGCGGAGCATCTTCGTTATCCATAATAGTAATTCTACCGGCTGGGCATGGGTATTTGGGCATGGAGAAATAAAACGTAGCACTTCAACTTATTGATGGTATATTACAATTTGTTGGAGGTTAAACTATGAAATACAACTGTAGGAAGATTGTCTGATATCTAATTACACTAATTCGGTCGACACTCCAACCAACACGTAACGCCACAACGCGATGCGAACCGATTGCCGTCCCAAGTAAGAATGGCGGTCTCTCCCTCGCACGGCACTAGCGCTGGTTGTTGCGTCAGAGCAGGGCTCCGAAGTTAGTCTCAAGTCAATGTCAGCCGTTATTGACAGTGACATAAACATTATAACATATTTCGAACATTGTGACAGCTGACAGTGACATTGAAACCAACTCGCCTACTCTCCGAATCAAACATTAACAACAACTTAAACACTCTTCGAATCAAACGCGCCGACAAGTATATTAAATTACTTAAATATGTAAATAAATAATTGTTAGCAAAAATAAAGTCAATCCCAAAGAAAATATATTTAAGATATTATAATGTACTTACCATATTTGGTTTATTACAATGTTATATGTACCATAAAGGCTTCAGGCGCAAAGGTGCCTATTGTATATAAAAAGATAAAGAATCTTTATTGATATCGTAAATAAATTGTTTTAAATAACTAAAATTTTTACAAAGTCTAGATTTGTTATTATAATAAGTTAAATGACAATTTTGACAAATATTAAAAGCTTGTTGACATTAATTATGTGTATGTCATATAATATACATAGGTACTATCTGTTTTGTAACAGTAAATGAGGATAAAAGGGTCTAAGTTTATTATTTCTTACATCGGCTAATGAGAGGTGTCCAGTAAATTTGAAGTACCTAAAGTGACTGTTGTTTTAAATACTTTTATTTGGTATCCCACTCAAAGCATATTAGCTTGAGAAACCCCAAAAATCTTTCCCAAATTTTCTGTATATTATGCTCCAATAGGTCCCATTACCCAAAAAACCCACTAATCTTAAATAGGAGATTTAAGATTCTATTGTCTACTACTTACTGAGCAGAATAGTGAATATAAATCCATCTCCACAAGCTTTCCCTCACATCCAGCAAGAAGTGAAGATGTTTTCCTACATTGCCATCTGCAATGATCTACAGGCAGGTGTAGTATAATATAGTGATGGTTGGTGGGGGTTGGTTCCATATTTAGCCACAAAGCTGGCTTCTTGCAAAACCTGTTCAGGCTCTTGATCCGAGCATGGAAATAAAAAAAAGATAGAAAGGAATTACAAATAGGGCATAATTGTTTAAAAAAGTTGTTATAGAATGGTGTAGTCCAAAACAAAGTAGGTTATCCTTTTTTTATCAAAATATCCTTTTTAATAGTTTGAGTTGTTTCACATGGACTCACAACATAATTAATTATTTTCTATATCCGTTATAAATACTTTATGTCAGTGAATATAATAGGTAAATGTGTAAATAACAACGAAAGTTTCACACAGTCTATGAGATTTGCTGGTGTCAACGAGTCAATAATCTTACACTTTAGATTATTATGAAAATATTTTGCTCATACATTATTTCCTCTTCTTTACCATCAAATGATAATACCATCTGTTTATGAGTCAGCGTCCTGCTTTAATCTAGGGATTCACAAGGACCGGTCTGACTGGTTCCGTCGCCAAAATACCACAAAACAGTTTTAATTGCTCAAATATTAAATTTTATTCTCGCAGGATGTCGTAAATTTTGTTCGCCAGACTAATTTGGTTTTAGACATTTATTTCGCGCAAAGTTATTGAGGTTTATGGCTATTTGTCTTTTGGTTTGATTTTCAGTAATACGAGTAAGACATACCTAGGTAGAAATGAATATGAATTATACTTTGTATGATGATATTATTTTGCTATGTTATGTTAATCGTTCATGGTCCCAGTCTTCTACTACCTACCTATCTACTCGCTCCTACTTCTTCCCGAATATGGTATGGTGCCATTTCAAATTACCTATCCTGAATAGAAAACTTCAAAATCGAAACGTTTTAGAAATTCACCCTCGTTTTAATCTCAGCCCAAGTTCTATAGAAAATAATAATTCGTAAGAAATCTTTGAGGGGCGATATGAAACTTGTATAGCTATAATATAGGTATATGTAGGTCTATTGTCTGCTCCCCGGGGCGCCGGAATGTTTCCCCCTTCATGGGGTTTGAATATGAATAGGTATCTAGATAATATTGTATTTTCAGCAATATTTTATTTTTGTGTGCGTAATCACAGAATACATACCTAATACGTAATACACTTTCTTCACTTGGAAAGACGCCCTTGATACCATTTAATGTTTTGACCAATGAGATAAATTTCAGTCTATCGTGCATATCTAATGTCTATACATTAATGTGTAAATTAGTAATTACCTAGGTATTTTCACTAGCTATCTTATAAACGCTTAGTCCTCAGCAGAAAGAATTGCACTGCATCATTCCATCACCTCATTCAGGGCACGTTCGGGCGACATTTAGAAATCTGCGCCCATCGCCGCCAAATGGGTCGTCTCGAAATATCGCCACATCGAGCAATAAGTCTGCAACCTGCAACGCCACAGGTGCGGGCAGATAGATAACTTATTGGTTTTCAAAATAAATAAAATTTAGATCACTATCTCTTTATCGTAGCTTTTCATGATGAAGTGGAACAACCTATCATAACAATGCAATGTCTTTTATTCAAAATCTAAAATAACGATCACATAAAAGTATTTTGCTAGGTTGTATATGAAGTTAACCTGGAAATACCTACATACGTTTGTCTAGCAATTAAGACGATCGATACAGGTCCTATTAAAAAGCCTTATATATGTATGATGTCCTAGACAGCGAAAGGTAAACATTTATTTTTACATAGATTTTGTGCCATCTAGTTACAGGGAAATGTTCATAAAACTACGTGTGGAGTGGATACATACCTACTATAGGCTAGTTTTCCTTCTCCTTGAATCGTATTCCTTCAATACAGAGGGTTCTGGTCTGACCCCCGCAAAATCAATCAATACGTTAGTTAACGTTAAGGTACTCTGATGCAGATACATTGTGGTGGGCCCCAGAGCATTCCACCGATGACACTCGTATCTTCAGATTATATCACGATATTAGATAGGCTGTTAGAGCGTCCAATAATAAATCTAATCTCTATTTAGGTATTAAAATATTTCTGACCTTGCATTACACGGTAATAATTTGATAACCAATTAGTCAAGTTGCCTCGAACTTGTCCTTCTGCGTCCACCGGAGTCACCTCTACAGTCTGGTGTCTCGTCTAGACGCAGTTAAATAGCACTAACTGTGAATAACTCCCGTCAAAGGCAGCTGGATCATTGCCAATATATCAGGGGAAAGTGGCCGCTAACTTTGGTTCGATGCTTAACTAGCTACATTATATGTAGGTATAACTTGAAAAACGATAACAAAGAGAAGTTGGGTCTTACATACATATTTATTTAACTTAGCTAATTTTATATACCTAGCAACTGTAAAAATAAATATTCTCTTTAGTGTGTATGGTATGGTATCACACACTCTATAGAGTCTAGTTGAAAGTGTTATTGGAAAGCATTCGGTTTCTGCGACTTCTGCGATAAGTGAGATGACTAAGCTAACAAATATAAAGTATTCAATATCCAATTCAATTCATTAGATGCTCATACAAAACTTAGATGACTTACAACTTTGTGCAACAAAAATGAGATAATTGTGTATTCACTATACACATATAATACAGTGTTAACTACATACAGTCAGCCAGCTACCTAGATAATGAATCTAATTGAAATAATGACTGTAAGTATGACTCTATGTACAATTGTACTAGAATCACAAGCGGTCTCTAGTAGCTTGCTAAATGACATCACGAAATAGCGTACCTAATTTATGTGTTATTACAGAAAATCGTTTGAGTTGCCGCAGGCTCATTGGCAGAATTATAATAAAAACATTCATGGAAATAACTCGAAGGACCTTCAGGGTACACGATAACATTTGAGAACGTAAAAGATATAATACGAGTATGTATAATGTATATGACCCAGAATATACAGTTATGAGAATAGTTTTCTTGGAAAATAAAATATAAACGGACCAGGCCAATGACCAGAGATCCTTTATAAGCTTAAAATTATTTGACGTAAAAGTCCCCTCATTCTTTACTGGTTTACGATGGGATTACTTATGGTAATACATACATAGAATAAAATTAATTAAATAACAGTAGTTAACCGAACATTTCGCGAGTTGTAGTCAAGTGTCAATTTCAATTCTATCAAGTTTAATAAGACTTCTATCTGCCAGTAATACCTATTATGACACTAGCAGGGTCCTAGACTCACTTAGCCATTAATCCCAGGTTGTTGTTTACCTTTTCTTTTACAGAAGTATCCACGGTACTCGATTACCTATGTATTTAAACCAAGATTAGACTAGACAGTCACAACAGTAGTTATTTACTATTACTAGCCGGTTTCTAGTAAATTCCACTGCCTTACCTCCTGCTCCTCATGTAACAGTAATATAATTGCGTGCCTCACCTAGGCTAGAAGTTGCTCAATCCCGCATTTTAGTACACGCCACATCTCCTTATCTCGATCAAAGTGCGTTCACCTGTGATCTGCATACCTACTACCTAGCGAGCTGAGATGCAATTGAGGCTATGGTGGTTTATGTACCAGACCAGATGTTAGTTTAGTTACTGTGGTTTAGGTACCTAAGTTGAGTTAAGCTTCTATTTTGTATGTTTTGTTTCCGAAACCTTATTGGATATGGCCAGGCCATACGTAGTTTTGATTATTTAGATTTATAGTAAGTGTATGCCTTTCAAAATTTTTTAGTCATAAATAATGTAAAATTGATGCCCTTCTTTAACTACAGTAACGCTTCTAAGTGAGTCGCCCAATGGTACCTAAACCGCAGCAGCGTCAGTAAACATGACGTTCTCATATACGTACTACCGAAAGTGCTAAGCTACAGTTACAGTAACTGTTTCGTCAGTAAGTAATGTTCATATGTGCCTTCATAACAAGACGCGTAGAATTAATAATTCATCAAAATGCCTCCCCTGTTATATTGCCTCATAACGCCGCATTCAGTAATTATCCGGCAGCTAGCCGCCTCCTTGCGTAACTAATTGACTCGCCCATTGTTGTCTAATGAAGGCCGCTGGAAGAAAGTGCTAATGCTATTATGGCTAAGCCTTATTTGAGACCTAGAATGCAACTATACAACTTTTTAAGATCAAAGTATGAAAAACTTGTTCGTGATATGCTTGCGATATTTCGTACGTCAAACGTTTACGAATCTTTCTCAAGAAGTTCAACAAACTACATATATCTAATTTCTGCTAGATGTTTTTGAAAAGCTTTGTTATCTATGTCTATGTAAATATATACTCCTTATTCCTTTCAACACATCAACGCCGTGATTTGTGATCCCCTTGCATCCCTTCCCTCCGTTTCCATTGGAAACTCATCCCGTGTTGGCGGTATTGATTGTGCGTCAGAAATAAACTGTCCTACTTAACGCCTGGACGATTCCTCCTCCAGCTTTCATCCCTCGTTACATCTATTTATAATGGAAAGCCTGGGGCCAGACTGTAATATGGTTGGTTGGATGCCTAGATATTACTTAAGTTTTGATAATCATTTCAAGCCATAATATGATAGGACCTGCATTTTCTATCCCATTCTGAATTTTTTCATTGGATAGGTACGTTTAACATCTCAATAGAAGCGCGTTTTCAACAATAATTATTAAGTAGTATTACTACTTAAGTAGGCTTAGTTAATTAGGACCTCGCAGAAAAAAAAAATCTAAGAATGATCCAAAACCTACATCATTGGATCTGGGGTTTCGATCGACTTGTCCACCAATTCATCTTTATCATTATTAAACACTTACGACTATTCTGGTTCTGAGTAATCCACTCATTTTGACGACCATCTTTACTAACGCTTTATGATCAACTAGTATTGAGAAGCCCATTCATCTCCAGAACAATACGTCATGAATCGTAACAAAGTCCTCACGACTAACAGCACGTGTCTCGGCTGTCATCGTAAATACTTGTTTACATGACACCAACACTATGTTTAGTTGAATGAACTCATATCTGTAGGTCTAGTACAGAGCTACTAGAAACATCGAGCTTGAGAGCTACATACATATAAGTACATCAAGCCAACAAATAACATTGATTAGTGGAACCAATGTACCTAGTGCATTCGTCATAACTGCCAGCAACCTGTAGGTATCTACTTATAGAAAATAAAGTAAATTTGGCTAAATGATACTAGTATTAGTAAATGAGACTGCTCGCACTCGCTCGGTCTCTGGATGAGTTTCATGACTTTTTTCCAAGTAACCCGGTACACTAGTCAGAGATTCTTTACAATTTCTGGAGTAGCAGCAGTTAATATTGTGCGCTTCAATCGTTGGACGGCATTGGCCCCGTTTTGACCAAGTGCGTGAGTAGTTACTTACGAACCTTGTTAGTACTCTTTATACATGTCTTACCAAGTATTTCTCGTGCTATGAATGTAAAAGTTCAGTCTTAACTTCATGATTATGATAGTAGGAGAGCGCTAAAATGTAAAGAGTTATCAAAACGTGTGGGACCTATCGAATATGGTTGGCTGCCTTTTAATTACGACTAATTAAGAGTATTTAGTAGCCAGCTAAGCTTTGGGTCCTTCAATAAAACCAAAAAACTCCACGAAACAATTTTCTCTATTGCTTTGTAAATTATATATTAATTGGAAAAGTAACAGACATACAATGGGATCCACCCACGTAAACAAACAGTAATTAATATTGTAATTTATTCGTAGACTCTTACAGCGGCGTGAAAAACAATAAGATCGACGTCAAACATGAGTTTAGTGTAGTTACTAGTAACAGTAATAGTTATACTGTCTATTGGCAACAAACGTCTGTCTGTATAAATACCTTAGTAGGCATGTCATTTACACACAAATGATTCCTAAATAAGTAAGTACTATTGCAATGTATAAATATAACATAAATAATACCGCTTATTATTCATCTTCTAGAAAATACGAGTGTCCCCCGAGAGCAGCGTAGTCTCCTTTACCTATAAGTTTCACAGTTGCCCACAATTTTTCTGCTTCCAAAATAATGTAGGAAGATAATCCGAAACCTTATTTGAAATTCACCTGCTGAGCATAATCCCGGGAAACCCTCTGCGACGCGTCGGGCGGTCGGGTTTCGCTGAACGCTCAAATATGGGGATTTTGGATCCCTCCCTAGCCGCTGCCGAGGTCAGTTCGTCGTAATTATTCTAATCATTTGCCGATTTGTTTCTGTATTGTGTTAATGTTGTACTGTGCCGATTTTTATTATAATATAATCCGCATATCCCTAACATCAGTCTTAATTTTTTAGTTTATACCTACCTAGGGTTCTAAATTGCATCATAGTAATTTTAACTTACCTTGAAGGTAACAGTCAGGTAGATAATGTTACAGCGACCTTGAGCTATTCAGGTCCTGTTTATGTTCAGGCACAGGTTTTATTACAAATGCGTCATAAAGTTTTGTTCTACCGAAATAATGTTCTTCGTCCACAACCTTGTAGGTATTTTTTTGGAAAAATAAAACCCGATGGATTTTATACTTTTCAGAAAACATGTTTTTCATAAATATTATTAACATATTTATATGCACTTAGGTAATAGTTATAGGTATAACTATTACTTAGTATTTTTCAGGATTGGCAATCAAATCAAATTTTATTTTGGAGTAATCTTATATAAATATAGTACTTAACTAGAATAGGAGACTAGGGTAGATAAATATTCTTGAATGTTTTTTTTTACATGATATTGTAGGCTTACACTTGACTACAACTTGCCTGATGTTAAGTAACGTTATAATCTACGATCTAGCGATCTTCTACACAATATTCGAGGGGAATAGAGATTCCCCTTGAATATTGTGTAGGTATTAACTTAAGTAACATTAGTCATGTACCTGTCACCCGACACTACAGATTAACCGGCGATCTAGCGATATTTTACGTTTTAGTCGATGCTAAAGACCAGTTTTCATAAAACTCGCTTGTTTCTTTTTTCCCTTTTTGTTTCTATCTGTCTGAAACTCCGCCAATCCATTAGTGAGGTCTGTGTTTGCTAAAACATAAAACCCCGTACATATTGCTTACACTGCGCTCGTCGAATAAACTCGCGACTTCACCCCTTGTCGTAAAACTGGCGTTATTTGCCGACTCCCGGCGTTTATACGTTTAAACCTCACTGGGCGTTGCTTTTCTATCGCAGTCTCACAGCGTAAGGTGCACTACCTACTCTCATTCAAGTTGATGAGTTTCACATTGCGCAGTGCAAAGATGCTAGTTATTGTATCAACAATACTTGGAAATTTAAATTCACTCCCTCTAATCGTTGTCAGTGTTGGCTCTAATTGCTATTTACCAGTTGGCCAATTGCCATAGCTTATGAATTACAACCGTTTATTTAGATATTTAGATTTACTAGCAACCGTGTTTATCGTGATACCACGGTAACAGCTACCCGCATACCTTTGTTTTTATAGTATTCCCAGATACTTTCTACGTCCTTTTTCTCCACACTAGCCTTATATGGCTTAATCGTATGAGCAAAAAAGCTGGCTCAGCACATGTGACAAGCACCGGTCCTTATAAAGCTTCATGCGTTGAACCTGAAAGCTCTCGGCCGCATTCTGATATCGACCCGACACAATGAGCCCTTTGTGCACGCCTGATGGGCAAAACCGGACGATAGGGCTACCAGCTGCTTCAAACAATATAATAATTATATCCACTTATATAAAACCAAATATTGTTAAATGATCTGCTGAAAATAAATATTAGGTTTTGTTAGAAGACAAAGAAAGAAGGAAAGTAATTCTCTTAATAAAAACCATCGGTTTATTTTATACTGTTACTGTGATACTATATCTTATAAAGCATATTACTTATCGTATCCTAATTAAAGTGGTCCAATAACCTGAAATAAAAATCCCTGCCTAGGTGACCCTAAATACCGTCTAGCCGCCTCCATCCTTTGAACTTTATAGGTCTGCATTGTTGGTTCAACCGACATAAACGGCGTGTTTAACATACCTCACATACATACTTACATTTTATAATGAACTAGAGACCCGTTTATCGAGCCGAATCTTTCTGGAGAATAACTCATTGTAATACCTAATGTATCACTAGCGGCAGTGTCCTACTCGCGTTATTCCTGGATAAATAGTACCTTGCGTGTTTATCCAGGGTCTAATCTTCCTCCAAAGCAATTTTCATCTAAATCAGTTTTGCTATTTAAGCGTAAAGAAAGAATAAACACACTCACAGACTCACAAACTTTTATCTTTATAATATTAAATCATGCTATTGCAAAGTTGGATAAAATACAACTCAAATTGTAAATCTAGTCTTGTAGGTCACAAAGTAACGATATTACGCAAGAATAAGATCTCATTGTAGATAACTCTTGGAAAGGTCAGACGCAATGTTTCTAAGATAACGATTTAATTTACGACGAGAACTAAAGACTTATTTTGACAATTTACTTGTAACAAGTCCAGTTAAATTCACTTTAAACTCTTCCACTGAATCCGCAAGGTCGTTCGTTCAGTTTGCTAACTGCACATTTTTTGCCCTTATTTCTAAATCTACGAGTACAATTACTACGTTCATTACTCAAACTTTTAAACAAACTGATTGAATAGACGGATTTTCCAATACTTATCTATCTATTAAATACGTAATCACAATCAATGTCAGATTTAGCTTCGGGTGCTAATACGTTGGCAATTCAGATCTAATTTGCTTTTAATATATATGAAATCCGGCTGTGACTTGTGATAAATTACATCATACTGCTAATGACGTTCACCACCAACAAATCATAAACCGTGAGTTTATAAAGTAGTTGTGAAATAAAAACTGCGGCTTCTAAAGACAAGTTAATATAGCTAAGATTAAATGAAAACTTTACAACAGGAAACATTTCGGCAATTTCCTTATAAGCTCCGACGTATTTCTAAATATCCTGCTCTCGACGTTTCCTTTTTGAGTTCTTTGAAATAACGGAATGATGTGCAGATGCAGACAAGATGGAGTAACAGAACGACTATTTTTATGTTAACGTGTCTGATGTACAGAGTGGTTTGCCTTTTAAATCCGAAACTTGTTCTGCTCATTTTAGTTAATTATGAATGTAGAGCTCATAAATATATTGATTGACAGGTACAAGTCATAGAACTTTTTGTATAAAACGCAACGATATATCGGCATTTTTAGCAAAATAAACGAGACCCATCCTTTTAAATATTAAAGTCCTCTTGTTCTTTTACTTATTTAACTCTTTTTTCATTCATGCGGAGTATCGTATTAATTCCGATAAGATAAAATAATAATAAATGCTTTATGCAGTGTAACATTTGCGACCTTGTTATCGTATAAAAATATTAGGCATCCTTTTGGCCCCACTGCCAAGACAGCTAAGTAATTTATTATCACACATGTACGCGAATGTCAAGGTTCATATCTAAGTAAAGAATAATTATGTGGGCACGGGGTAGTTCTGGTACATGTTCTTTTACTTACCTTCCTCATTTTAAAATCCATGCACGTACTTACATATCGTTAATCTAAAATTATGTGTATTCATCAGTGATTTAAAAATAATGGTGATGGCACTTGGTTCCATAATAAGTAAAATGATGCTGACATTACACACGTAGTTTTTATACAATCAATCGAATTCATTTCACACTAAGATTCAGTTACCGAATGGTTCCTTGTAAGAGTCACGCACGGCGGCGCATATCGATTACATTGTCAAATTACACGAGCAAACTGATTGTAAACACAATCACAATTAAGTAAACAATCCATAGAGCTAGTTAAACGTTACGCCGAATGTCGATTAGTTACCGTTGCGTCACACTGGCTTGACTCGCACCGGTCTGTCCACAGTTACCGGCCTCACTGAGCCATCTGTGATACGAACTAGTTCACAATCAGTGTTTTTTATTATTGTTTTATTGACATTGGCAATGTTGATGTTATCTGTGTGAATAGAGTCGAAGCTTATTTTGTCAAACAAATTTACACCTCCCTGACTTTTGATTTTGGCAAAGAAAATGTTACATCTGCTTCTTTCATATTTGCTGCATGAAAATTTTAAAACAAACAAAGCGCAGAACTTTTTATAATCTGCATGTCCTGCAGTGCAATATTCCAGTTGTTATCTAGAAAGTGCGCTTGTTTAATTTAGCCTGCAAGGTCGACAAACATAGGTATCTACTAGATTTTAACGTCGGCGGTGTAGATTTTATTTAGCACGTGTTTTTGCATTATGCATTTCGTTCAAGGTCTTGCCATTCTAGCTGCTTTATGTCTTCATTTTTTTATGTGTGTAGAACTCAGATCCAGTACATTCTATTTGATTAAACGTCACTTCCTAAAAAGTAATAACCGTCTCCTAGACCACGTCTAGGTATCTTGTTACATTTGTTTTCATAATGTTGGAATGTGCGCTCGTGACTGAGACTAAATTATCTGGCTAGGGTTTGTTATGACAACGTGGTGGTATGTGACCCTTTACTTTCATAATACGGATTGCTAGCACATTTACACGTACATCTTTTCTGTTATATTAGTTACAGTACACGAATTATGGTGATATTTTCTACACGCTTTATTGTCCCAATGCGACTAGGTAGAACTATTACTTATATCTCAAAGTTTGTATCTAATGAACTGTATTTTTGTTGCTACCTAGAGGTTGCACTTACGTAGTTGAAGCGTGCCCGCAGCTTGGATCACATGAGTGTTTGCACGCTAACTCTGTAGAACCTTGAACCTCTTCGCCGGTCAATATCAACCATTCGATTTGACTGCTTCATCTAAATCACGCATTTAGTCACGAATTTGATGAGCAAATATTATTTTAATGTTTAGTGGATTACCTCACTTTACCTATGTATAAAGAGAACCTACTAGTGTACTTTATGTTTTGGTCAGAAATGTTCAGTCAAACGCAAATTGCCCTCCTATTAAATGCAATGAACATGTTGCAACGTATCTAATGAAAGCATCCATCAGTTTCCTCGAAGCATTGCAACAGACCATGACTGGTCGATGGGGTACGAAACAATACCTTGGTGTACCATTTATTCTGTGTCAATACCATGGTCGGCGTTATGCAACCAGGCAGGCGTGTTGCATTGTTGACGAAACACGGCCGCGGTTGTTGACCTTTGTTTAGATGAAAATTTTGATTGGCTTTTAGTAATTGAATTTAGCATGCTAGTAATTGGTTTCAGTTCCGTATCTGCTGATTTCATTGCGTTCTACGCTTGCTGACTACTAATTACTTTTGATAGGATTGTTTGCGAATTCATCAAGTTTCTTTATTTTGTTTATAAAGAGTTTTGTGTATATTTCATACAATCAATGTGTTGTTTTATGGCAATTTTTATCCGCCTTAATTACGAAACTGTAGTTATCCAGCACCTTATACTCTCATAGCAAGCTTATAAATTAACCAGTATCGCTGCTAGTGTGGGCAGAGATTCGTTCAGTATCAGATCCTGCCAACTTTCCACCGTGACTCATCCTGCACGGACATCGATACTCCATTAGCATGCTGCTGCATATACAACTATAGAGTGGGCGCAATAAGTAGCACCGTCTTATTGTCCTCACGATTTCGCCATAAATATTTCGAGGATCGAGAGATGTTCAAATCTTGTTTGCGGGATTCAGCTTTCTTTGCTGCTAAATCTCGGTTGGTTCACGTTCACATACAGCAATAAAGGTTATTATTGTTTTATGTTGTTGTTTGGTCAGCCGGTCCCAATTCACGGAACCAAACAGGGTCCTTTAACAAAACATATTTTGAATTTCTCGAATCGACTACATTAAAATTTTATTAGAAGCAACTCCCCGCATTGAAATAAATTATGCACAAGCCAAATTACTTGACTTGCAACCAATAGAAATTAAAATATATAGGTATTCCCTCGGTTGAATGATAATTGTTTCAATTTGTGCAATTGCGTGCAATGGACATCAATTGCATCTATTAGTATGTCAATATCTTGGCCGTTATAACTAAACTTATGTTATCGTTCTTAAATTACGATTGTCAGATATGAGCATAATTTGTTGTACATAAATTAATTTCACTCATGATTCCGGTGAACTAAACCACAAAGTTAATAGCAGTGATTAAACGTAGTATACCTCAACATTGTTTCATAGGTATAATTTACTTTAATTTACCTTCCCATTTAAATACCAGAACCTAGCAATGTAGTATGTGCTAATAGCCGCGACATACCATCAGCTACTTTCTACAGATCCTAGACAGATAGCTGTTGTATATGACTTGTTCATGTCATGTGGGGAAAGCGGTGCTCCTTCCTAGGTAGCTGATGCATGTGTGATAAGTAACCAGACCCATGGCTGTATTTCTGATTACTTATCAGAACTTACTAGCCAGAAGTCGGTAACTATGACAACATTCAGGTATATTGTAGTCAAATAAAAATAGGTTTGATTGTTTAAAAATATTTTACTCACTAACTCAAGAAAATGTTAAAGTAAAGATGTTTCACACGTCGCATGTCAGATTAAGATTCCAGTCCTTTTGCGCTCAGTATTCATGTTGTTTGGAATCGATTGCAAAGTAGTCTTTATTTGACCCAGTATAACCTTTCAAAGGTACCACTCGCCCCGGGGAGTATGAGTGGTTATGTGGGAGACTCCCATTCCAAGTCGGATATAATACAAGTTTTAAAAGAAATTACCTATATTGTTATCATCAAGAGAAAATATCAAACCACAAAATAAGTACTCTGGCTTTATTAGGCTCATTTCTCTTTGCGCGGAAGTGTCTACTATCCACAATGACTTGACCACAGTGACTACTCCTGTCACTGTCAGTAATCTCGCGGAAACTGTCATGACTGTCATCACGCCAAGTGTCAATTAGAAAGCATACAAAAATGCTCTCCGGCGCGCGCCACTTTGCCTAGCGTGTTCAAACAGGGTGACTGGTATAATATTAGGAAATAGAGGTAACTAGTGAAATAAATTATAATAATTAAATAATAATGGTAATGTGTTTTGTCGACTATAGCAAAGCTTTTGACTGCGTTAATTGGAGATCCCTGTGGATGGTATTAACAGAACTGGGTGTGCCAAGACATCTTATATCTTTGCTCCAATCTCTCTACTTCGGGAGCCAAGGTGTCGTCCGGATTGATGATGTACTGTCCCAGCCTTTTTCCTTCGGTAAAGGTGTCCGCCAGGGCTGCATCTTGTCACCTATCCTGTTTAATGCTTATGGCGAGTACATCATGCGCCAGACGTGCGATGATTGGCAAGGAGGCGTGCGCATCGGGGGTGTGAAGCTCACAAATCTCCGGTATGCTGACGACACAACGCTGCTGGCCGCTAATGAGATGGAAATGACCCAGCTTCTTAACAGAATGGAGAGAATAAGCAATAATTTGGGCCTCTCCATCAATAGGTCTAAAACTAAGATCATGGTTGTAGATCGCGCGAACACCCTGACTCTTACTGGTGCTCTCTGTTTGGAGTGTGTCGATACCTTCGTCTACCTTGGTTCTAGCGTCAGAAACGATGGTTCTTGCGAAACAGACGTTAGAAGGCGAATCGGTATGGCGAAGAATGCCATGTCTCAACTACAGAAAATATGGAAGAACAGAGGGATTAGCTTGAAAACTAAAATAAGGCTCGTGCGCACCCTCGTGTTTTCTATCTTTCTTTACGGAGCCGAGACGTGGACCTTGCTGGCCGCAGATCGCAAAAGGATTGACGCATTCGAAATGTGGTGTTGGAGGCGTATGCTCAGAATACCTTGGACAGCTTTTCGAACCAACGTGTCCATACTAAAGCAGCTCAGGATAAAGACAAGACTTTCCACCATCTGCCTTAAGCGAATCCTTGACTACTTCGGCCATATTGCTAGGAAAGATGGTGGAAACCTGGAAAAGCTAATGGTCACTGGAAAAGTCGAAGGCAGGAGATCCCGTGGCCGCAGCCCGACACGTTGGTCCGACCAAATTCGTACCACACTCGATACATCAGTGTACGGAGCGCTGCATGACGCTGAGGATAGAGAGAGGTGGCGAAAGATCATCAGAGACAGGCTCATGGATGGTGGCAGTCACGACCCTCAGATATGAGGAATACGACGCAAGGAGGAGGAGTGAAATAAATGTTATGACAAGTTTATTTAGATACTAGGTTAGCAGCCTGTGTCCACTCTCTGTTTAGTATAGGCCTTCCTTTTCAGCGCGCCGTACAGTACCTCATTTTACCAGCCTGTCAAATTCCATCATATGGCCATCTGGCTCGTGGTCTGCCTCTGAGTCGGTCTGTTTGATCTTTTATAAAAATGATTTCTATGATTATTTTGATAGATTTTCTTCAGAAAATTTGACGAATTGACAATATTAGATAGTAGGTACATATTTCTATAATTTTTCCTCGTGCCGTACAACAGCAGTATTTGTTGTGTCACAACTGCTCAACCAGTCACCTTGTATACTATAATGGACTCCTCTGTAACCATGGCTAATCCGTAAATGATTGTATGTGAGAAAATATTTACTTTATCTTCTTTTATAATGTTTATGTCATTTAGTTAAATTGGCTTTTAACTTTTTTCTAATGGTTGTTTTGATTACTATGACTTTTATTTTAATCTGCTGAATCTAAATACTTGATGATTGCATTCAAGATAATGATAACGTCTTGGTTAAAGTGTAAAATATTACTCAAGAATATCCAGTGGCATTTGATTAATGTGTATTCTTATTTTGTTTCAGGTAATGATGGCTTTAAAACATCCTCACTGTATAACAGAACCCGCTCCTGCATTCGGGTTATTACGGCGGGTAAAACAATATCAACTATTGTACTAAGTAATTTGGTGGGAAGACAATGTGAGATGTGTAAATTAAATCTACCTGAGCATTTCTGGTGCCTTCCGTATGTACGTACCATACCCAAATCTAATAAATGACAAATGTAATATGTACAAAAAATATTACAATACAAAGTAATGTAGCACAATCAAAGCAACTTCAGCCTAATTTCAGTTGATTACATCACAAATAGTTCCCCGGGCGGGCAAACGAAAATAAAACAATAGATGATTATAATGTGCAAATACACGTTCGTACAAACAATAATGAATGTCGGTTTTTGTACATTGTTTGCTTAACTTTTCAAGTTTATATCCAGTTAGTCATTAGGAAAATTACAACCTTCCTCTCTTTCCATTCTATAAATATAAAATGGGATAAGACTGGGACTGGTATCAAACCAGTAAGATTATTTTGAATGTGTGTTAAAATCACCGTCATTCTGTTGTTATTTTTATAACGGTCGTGTCTAAATTAAATTGCCTTTACAATATCACCTTCAATACCTTAACTCTATTATTTTCTTCTATTCAACCTCCACCGACGTGCCATTAAAGTTGTCGGAAGCGCCCAAACGCCCGGCGCTATAGAAATAGAGAGTTGTTTACATCCGGTACTGCCGACTATTATCATATCTGCGGTAGAGATTCGACAAAAAAATAGATAAATTTATGGCTAAGCGCATCTAGTCTATAAGTTTCAATCATACAAATAAGTTCATACAAGTTTTTGGGTCTAGGATTAAAAAGACTTCCATAAAATGAGCTCATTATCTAATAGCTACCGTTGCAAACTGCCGCCCGCGCCGTGCTACCGTTTGGCTACAGTTAGACTACTGTACGGTGAAACCGGATTAAGCAATAAATCTTGCTCGTCATTGTACGTAGGCTTGTCACACTTTTTACACTCGTAGTTATGTATGAAGTGAACCGTAAATACATGTTTCATACTCATAAATATTTATATTTGTTATACTTTTAATTTCATCAAAAAAATTAAAGGTACGGATTTTATACAAATCTAACGTCTTCAAAGTTTTAAGAAGTTTAAATTAAAACTTAGCATATAAATGGCTTCTTTAAGTTTTTGTGGTCGTTTGCTCAGGTTACTACGTGCTTAGAACTCACAAGTTTTTGCTCTACTTATTTGATAACTTAAAACCAACACTTCACGCCTCATGTGTCCTAGTTTATCTTGTATGTGAATTTCTCCTTCATTTTCTAAAATATATAATGTAATCTTATAGTGGTTGTGATGTTACCATTTGCATTGATCTTTTTAGTTCTGGTTGCGTATTTATTTTGCACCTATTTATTTTATTTTGTCTTACTCCTTTTCGGTTGTATAATTAGTTTGCCATTCTCCAGTTAGGTCATCAGAATACCAAGTAAAATGTCATAACAAAAAATGCACTCAAGGTCTTCTATGAATCATATTCAAATTCTTATTCAGCTGCGTTTTTACTATCCTACTTTTCATAGTATGAACTCAATATCAGACGTGTTACCAATTTCTTGGTCAGTTTTTTTTTATCTTTTCTGATAACCAAATTACTAGTTGGTGACTCTGGTTCACAGGGTTTTAAAAAATTAGGATTGTGTTTTTTTGGAATGTAAAATTAGGAAACACATCACAATGTAAGTTACTCTCGTAGCTATTTATAGTCCTACCCTTTGAACCTTCTTTAATTCTATTTTGTAGGTCCTCAGTACCAACCTTCATTATGTGAGTCACGTGCATCTTTACAGCACTTTCTTACGAACAATGGCGGTATAAAAATAACCTGTCATCGAGTGATGGATAGAGGAGACATAGACGCTTTCTACTGCAAGTATGGTACGCTAATGGACGTGGTAGGACCAAGGAAAACGAGGGCATATCTTGGATTATACAGAAAGATTTTCTTTTTTATTCTAGTCTATGATGGTTTTCCACTATTTGGTTTAGCTTATAGGTCATTGTAGGTTTTTGTCGTTTATGGGAGTATTTCTTTGCACATATTTACATATATAGGTACATAACTATTGTCTGCCCTTACAACCTTACATCATTGCACGTGTTTCATTTCTCTCATTGCATCGTAACCTATTCAATCTTCTTTTAAGTGGTATTTCTTTTACTAGATATCCTATGGAAAATCCTAAGCTAGAAAAACTTGTAGTAGGTAACTGTTCTCTTATACATTTTTCTCCATGGGCGGTGGAAAACGGGATGTTATAAACACCTTTTAATGGCAAGCCGGGCCCGGCTCCATCAATGATACGGCTTGCTCTAATCGACACGGCAGCCCAGTGAAGCCCACCCAGGCGAGGCTAATCCGCAATGGCAAGCCGGAAGGCAGTGTCAGGTTCACTTTTACTCGCCTCCTACTCGTATTGGTGACGCTTTCCGCTTGTGAGTGTCCCTCGTCTATGACACTCGTAATTATGTGTTCAAATCAGAACTTAAGTAGGATATGTAACGAAGACGTAAAATGCATCATAATAAATAGGTATTTCCAAAGTTCACTTCCACCTAAGTTTTGTTTTTCTTTATGTTTTAATGCCTAAAATATTTTTTTAGTTTCTTTAAAGAAGTGAAGGATTGCATTTGTCTACAGGCCGTCTAATGTTACTTCAAGTCAGTCCTCCCCTACACCAATAAAGTTGGCGTATAGTTCCAGAGCCCTCTTAATACAAACCTACACTGGAGTTACTTTGCCCTCTACAATTTGCATTCCATGGCCGTGTGGGCACAAGTCGAGTTAGCGCTGTTGGGCGCGCTCCCTCATCACGCGTCATTACCGTCATTACAGCACTATCATCCACACGCTACCAATGGAATTCTAATCTAACGGTTCGTAGAAGCAAGATAGAACATCGTAGAGAGCTTTCTTGATCTGTGTTTTTATCACAATAATATTACATACTTAGGTATGGGTACAATATGTTTGTGACTTCTTTACTATCAAAATATCCATTCAAGTAAATTAACACGCCTTACATTATCTAGTACGCACTCGCAATCAAGTAAAGATACGTTGCATTTCCGTAAAAAAATAGAAACGGAAATTATCTGTGCTAAGCTGGTATAATATTCTCAACAAAAACTTTAACACCTCTGTATTGTGTGTCAGTCTCAGATATTCGCGTTAGTTTTTCATCTTAATACAAAGGCAATCCTGATGCGATGTTGCTAACTGTATCAATGAATCTTGTAGATAGAAAACATTTGCAGAAGTTGAATCTGGTCCTAATGGAGGAGCGAAAATTGTGCCAACTCTTGTCAGACAGTTAGACGCCTAGCTTGAAACATATCCTATATGTGGCTATAGGTTAGTGTATAAGCTATTTTAGAAATGTCAAGCTAGTGGCAACGTTGCTATGTACTATATTTATACTAGTAAATGCCAAGAGTTTCAATAGACAGGTACAGTTAATGTGACCCAAAACTAATATAAACATATTCTTACGTCGCTTTTAACTTTCAAATGTATTATTTTGAACGTCCATTCAGTAGTCGTCCGTCTTCATCCATCATCAGCTATTGTTTCTCGAGTATTTTTAGTAAAAGCCGCTTCTGAGCTGCATCGCAGATAGCAGGTATCATGCACACAAAGAGCGTTCGTTGTTCTAGTTTTTGGCAAGACGTGTGTTTAGAATTTTTAAACTCTTTCAGACGTGATGAGTGCAAAAATTGCAACATTCAAGTAATAGGTTTTTTTTTCAATGGCGATTCCGCTCTGCGATATCACAACAGAAATCATTAGGTACAAACAAGAAGCAGAACAGAGCTGTGCATATTTTTTACTGTTTTAATAGAAAACCCTAAACATAACGATATATCATCAGAACAAAAAGTACAAACAACTGTATGTGTTCTGACGCCAGTAAATTTGCAGTTTGTACAGATGTATCAGGCCGGCTCAGTTCCAGCGTGGATCCATTTTTCAGCAATACGCAACGGAACCGTCACGCTAAATGGAACAAAAGGTGTTTTCTGAACGCCGTGTCTATTTAGTGTTATTGTCTTTGGTATTTTGCCAACTTTGTTTGCGGTGCCTTTCTTATTTTCATTGAAACACAGTTATACTGACGCAATAATAGCTGGAGATATTCAGACACTCAAAAAGTTGGGAAAAATATGCAAAAAATCCTTTAAAAGAGTTAGATAGGATCTTCTTTGATTAGGATTTAGGTACGCTATGCCATGTGATAGAACGAATTATTAGTATACTTACTTACTACTCGTCCTAATCCCAAATTTCACTAACAGCTCGGCAGTAGATAAGTAGATGCTTTCACTCCATAAATCCTCACGCAAATATAACACTCGACGCAGATATAGAACAGCTACTGGTGTTGCAAGTAAGAGTACTAAAATAGTAACGTAAATAAACAACGACTGTACTTTGGTGATCGCAGCACTTAACTGAAAGTTTCAGATAATCAAACTTTTACTTCCCTGAAACATTTTATATTAGAACATTGTATCATTTAGATTTGGTCCTTGCCCATAAAGGTTTGATGTATTATTAACAAAAATCGTTGACAATGATTCTTTCGTTTGCCTGATTACATGATTCGACTTTCTGCAAAGCTATAAATACCAAGCAATTTATTCTGAATCTCATTACGATAACAATATTATTACTCTCTTTTTTCCTATTTTCCATATTCATAGACGGCCGTTTAAAGCCAGTAAAGTATTTACCGCGGCCGCCCGCGCCGCGCCACGCTCGGCCGCCCGGCGACCGGAGGTATCCAATATTCATGGAGAAACCTCCCAGGGCTGCTAAGATCAGGATTACGTGTGGATTATGAATTTAAAATACCTGTGTGGTGAAATTTTGAAGCTGGTCCAAACCGTTCGTCATCATAATTTATAAACTTTCGGTGGTCTGGTATTACAGGTGGCTGTTGTTGTTTGCTTAGTTAATTTTGTATGTAGCTTAGGCTTACAGTTGCATACAACCTACCTTATGTTAAGCGTCACTGTAGTCAAAGATGTAGCATGATGCTTGCCTAGAACCTATTTACACAGGATTTGAATCCTCGGGAAGCAAGAGTCCATGGTAGAGAGTTCGTGCCGTACACCGTCTTTGAAAGACAGATAAAGTCACAGCCCTGGCTAGTGCGCCCGCGCCGCCCATCCATCGGCGCCGGAGTCGTTGTAGCGGAATGGACGGATTGCGTTTCCTTGCGTTTCTCATTAGCATTTACATCTGCCTCTAACTACGTGTGCTTTTCGCATTATGCTATCTGCGAAACATTAAAATCTTTTAATCTACTTAGATTTGATACTTTTTATAATTACAGTACGAGTAGTATTTTATCGTTTCAAAATAGTAATCATTTAGAAGACACTTAAAGGAATAGCTGATATTCCAAATTACAGATCCTAAACCATAGTATCCTTTATTTCTTCAAAACTGTGATACTAGGAGTATCTACATATGTACATTTGATTAAATGATGAATCCAGACGAGTTAAAACCACTGATTACAGCCTACTTACAAGTGCAACATACAATGAAGCTATGAATGAAGCACGCGATCCAACTCCGTGCTTATTTGTACGCGTGCTGTTACAGCTGTAATCACGACACGATAACTCATAATCTTGATCTTGCTAATTGTATCTCTCTGCACGCGGTACATGTAATATGATGGTAGCTATGATTATGTTTATACATGCGTCTTATGGTATAATTATAATATCTGAGGATGTACCTACTTATTCGTAGGTGTGATTTCTTCAAGGGAATAGTGTAATAACTGCCGGCTAATGACGACTTTTACTTGATTGAATATTTGACGAGATTGTAGGTATGTATATCAATTGGAAAGTTTTGAAATGTTACAATATACAAAGTATGTGCTGTGCGATCCTGTAGAGTCGTACAATGTAGGTCAAATATAAAATCTGCCATTCAAATACTACAAACATTTGCTCTCAATCCGTGCATTATCATCGAGATAATGATAAAGCGTCCATATTTACTGCTGCTGATAACATGCGCCGCGCTCTGACGTCACTCGTTATGCACTCTGTCTCAGCTGGTTAGCTCATGTATTCCATAATCAGACCCAGAGTGATTGATATAATAACCATTTTTTTATGACCTTGCCGTAAACCCGTGAAGCAGATTTCAATTAGGTTTTATAGGCGTTATTAATGTTTACGGCATTTGTTATTAACCATTTGTGTAATTACTGAGCGTTGCAATTTTTCATACAGTCCTAGTATTTCATATGCAATTTATAAATAAGGATAAACTGCAGGCACTCCTTCCAGGCAGGGCTTCCTGTTGAATTCATACTCAAGATGTATAAATTATTTACTCTATGTGAAGTTTTTATTTGTAAACTCGAACTCCCATTTCTACTTCTAAATAAATTCTCTGGAAACACAGTCTCTATGAACTGTAAAGCCTATCCAAAATTTGATTTGACTTCTAATGACTATCATGAAGATTGTGGTACGTTGATAACACGCACTGACCTTTATCATCCCAAATCATAATCACTACCGTCAATAGAATAATGCAATATTAACTACTAACGTTATATCCTGTGTATTTTCCAGAAAGAGTCCCGCACGGACGTTCAGTTCCACCTGGCGGCGCTGCGCGGAGACTGCGAGCGTCTGCGCCAGCTCCTCGACACCGGCAAGGTGCACATCGACTCCAGGGACCGGGTCAGTACACTGATTAATATCCCTGGGCAATTCACACAGCGCCATCTATCCCCATATAATCTACCAAATGTTTGTGACACGATATTCATCGCATTGATGCAGCTAGAGTTGGAGGCAGGCAGGCTTCGGCTGGATTCTATAGTCCAAGTCGCAGTTTGCCACTCTTGTACGATATGAAAATAATAAAAGTTTATTCTTCTATCGTAAAAACCGTGTTATTAGCTAAATCTTTCTTCATCACTAAAAAACTACAAAGCAAATTTTAAACTCTAAAGTTAAATTTAACCCGGTACGAATATTTAAAATTCCTAACTCAGTTTGTCCGATGTAATCTAAACGGGGGTCATCACAAAGTCAATCACAGTTCTTGCGAAGGACGTGCGAATGCCTTGACCTACTTTCCGTGATTACAACCCTTCGGTAACGTACAGAGCTATAAGGAAAACCTACCCTGAAGGGTCGACGAACTCATAAACTTGAAGCTCTTTTACTCTAAGACAAACGAAAAATATCCTAAAGGAAAGGTATTAATTTTTATGCGTATATCGTAGGTCTGTATAACCTTCGATCAAATATAACCTAGATCACGCGACAGCGCGCTAAAAGTAACCAAACTAAACAGTGCTTAAATTCACACTAAGCACTGTTTTGCCGTCAGTGACGCGCCGACCGTCATGTGAAACAATGCAGAAGTGTGCTGTGAAAAGTTGCAAAAATAACACGCTTACAAAGAGAAAACAACATGGGATTTCGTATTTTCGGTAAGTTTTATACTTTTTACAAATACTTACAGTGATTAATATTCGAAATAGTCCATTATCATCTCCAAATTAGTATTTCTAGAATTTAAATCCTTTTTTATTTGCTTCGCAGTTGTCTCTTTCGCACGCATAATAGAGTTAACACGCGAGACAAGAACAAATTAGGCCTGATTTAGAACAAGTCTAATGGAGTCGCCGCATTCTTTTATTTTTTTCAACTGTAAAATGGATGTAGTGTAAAATCTACATTTTGCGATTAATTTTTATATTTAACCATTAGGAGTATAATTTACTATTTTTGATTTAATTTATCTGATTCTGATAACGATGTACTTGTGTTAATTTATAAAGATGATTTAGTTGTCCCTACGATGTAGATACTTTTCATTGGTACATTCTCGTGTTGTAGATTATAATAATAAAAGTAACAATTTACAATTCTATTACAACTAGTAAGTAAGCAACTCCACTGGATTCCATGTTCTATCATAGTTTTTACAGTCAGGGTAATAAGAACGTCCTAATGTCAGACGTGTCATAAGTAATTTTGAGCGTTATGTTAGTAAGATAAAGTATAATTTGACTAGACGCCACAGCGGACGGCAATAAAATTTTATGAGCTTTCGTCAATGCCGTAGCGAAAACGCCATAAGGTGGTTAGGTCATTGTTGAAAACTAAATCTTAGCGTACTGCAATAAGGTTTATTATTATTAATATATTTAAATGGCTTTGTGATACTATAGTAATATGCATGACATGAATGTATATCTCAATAGGTAGGTAGGCATAGTAAACTCAAGCCGGTTTTTTGCGTTGTGTCACTACGGAATGTTGCATCTAGTTATAATTGATCGAAGGGTATAACGATTGAAAAACAACATCGTTCGTATTGCGTACTGGCGACTTACCCATAAATATTACAAGGCTTTGAGAATCAGGGTTGAGCTGGAAATGATAGGGCTATCAACTAGATCAATACTCGGCGTAAAAAGTTTAGGGAGTGAACTTGTGCCAAAAATATTGTAGGTCGAAGAGAGAACGTCGCTCAGTAACGTGAACTGTATGATGAATAGCACTTTGTATTATGTCTTGAGAAACATGTATTTCTCTCGATACATACTTTGTTTGCTTCTGCTTTACATTTCACTCGCTGGCATTTTGTTGGACTAATGCGTACATTAAATAATGTTTCAGCCCTGTTGTTTATGTAATTTTGGCACATGTTATGTGGCTTGCCGTCATTTCTAAGTATACATGGTTGAGATTATATGCAGGAATTAAACAGTCGCCTGAGCGATTTCATATTCATGGATGCCTACAGCTACCGTTCTGTTCAATTTCCGATTCATATTTCGTGAACGTCAACGATATAAGCGATCGAAATTCAGATTTCTGTTGGAATTGCCTGTCGAAAAACTGGGCCAGTTACAAAAAGGCATAAATGTGAATTTTTTTACGAAGTCGATAAGAGTTGATGATTTTAAAGCTAGGAAGATGAATTTTTCTTCATTTATAAAACAATATTTTTTAAAGCAAATACGGCTTCTCTGCTTCACTAACAACACGTTCTATTCTAAGGTCATGCTGTATATTTTTCTAGTATCGAAAACCTATTAATCCCATTACAGATAATCGGCACCAATGCCCTACATGACGTAACAGCCACATGTCCCTACGGTTTATCACCGCTATAAACAGTTTCTGCGCGTGGCCGTGGCTTACGATGTCGACTGACGGACCGACAGCCCGTGCTGCTAACGGTATCAAGATTCTAGATAGCTGTTACTGAGCTGGAGTAATTAGTGTTTATTAGCTACTGCTACCTGGGCACATAGAAAGATTAATTTCTTCTCCAACTTGTACAGACTTGAAGTAGAAAAAATGTGAGTAACGCACTTCTAAACGCGTTCAGAGACAACAAGTGCTAAAATTAAAAATTCGGAAAGTTTTTAAGAGCTTATTGTTCCGACTTGGTGACAGATATGTAATGTCACCGCAGCCCTAGCTTTGGCAGTTGACGATATAAGAAATAACAATCAAAGGATGAAGACTGAAGTCTTCATGACGAAGCTTGATAGTTTCTCCATGTCATCTCCACGTCTTTCACCAAATGTCTGCTGTCAGTTGCAACAGTAATGCCACTGTTTGTATCATTATTATCTTTTCAAGAGTGTACGTGCTGTGTGCGCTGCAGGTATACAATACAACAGTACCTTCTTAATGTATTCTCTATGGACATTACCGCGGTCTTTGAAGCGTTAACCACATTTCTATTTAAAACAGGCTCCTGCTTTTTACTGCGTACCGCATTGTAATTAGAAGAGATCTCGGTAATTACCTTTCTTTTTATAGAGAAAGGTGTTGCAGCAATCAAATGTACTGGAGATTTTTATCTGTTCACGGTTGATTGAGCATCTATCGATATCTTGTCAAGGATTTTTTCTTCAATATTTTTTATGGATTCGGTAAGTATATTGTTTCGATTCTCACGTTAATCTAGTTAAAGTGTGTTTTCATATTTCTTAACGTGGGTTAATAATCTGCTCTACTACATTGTTTTTTTTTCCGCATTTCTACCAAAAATTACCAACGTTACATAACATCTCACGTAAAGATTGTCGCAAACAACACCAAAGTTCACACATGTCAGTTCTCATTCACACAACAACGCAAACAAAGGTCCGGTAACAAATTAGTGGGATATTACACAATTCTGATGGTTCTCACGACAAATCATGCGACCCTGGCAGCTCGATGACAATGCTTATGTAATAGTTTAATTGTTGTAAAAGTTGACTCATTGGTGGTTGAAGAAGAGAAGTGCATTCTGGGAAAGGAATCTTGTATGAAATTCACAACTTTGTTGTGTGAATTGGTAATGTGTCCGAGAAAGAATTCGTTGATCTGTAAGCACTTAGCTTCCAACGGAAGTGATAAAATAAGAAGATATAACGTTTATTTTACTATTTCTAATATACCACTAAAGTCAGCAGCCCTTACGTCTGTTACATCAGCTGTTATGAAATACTTCTCATGAAGTGCTCAACTATTCCAAAGTGTTAATCTCCGCGTTGATTAGATGAGGTCTAATTCCCACAATTCTCTCAGGGCCGGCAGAGGTCGCGCCATTAGCGGCTAACTCCGGCTACTCTCACCGTGGCGTTACCATGCCAACCATTACCACCATTTCTTACGTAACTGATGCATTAACGGGCCGTAATGTTGTAAATCATACCCGGCCCTAGTATTATGGATTTATGAGTTAGAATTTTGAGATGAGAGGAAGCGTTTTGTTCTTTTAGTGTTGTGATACATATTTCATTGCTATTTATAAATTGTGGAAAAATAGTAATTGTAATTATTTCGTTGGCCATTGATTAAACTTTTAGTGAGCATGACTTACTCTATTTCATAAAATTTTCTCATTGTCCATCGAAGGAACATCTTTAACCAATTATTTGTGTCATGTAAGTACGGTAATTTACCTACGTTAGTAAATATTTTCTTCGAAACAAGTTCATATCGCGATCTTTCGTAACTTGTACTCGAGTAATGGTGTAAAGAATTGAAACTGTATAAACTAGGGCGCACGATTTATTTCAGCGATCGTTGTTTGCTCGCCCACTTCCTATACCAGGACAAACAACATAAAAATATTATGGAGCTATGGTACGCTGTCTCGCTATGCAGGGAAATATGAAGTGCTGGATATTGTATGTATTCTTAAAAGATGGATACAAGTCCGGGTGACGTCAATGTGCAGCAGTCATCTCATCAAGCCGTATAACTTATAGCTATAATTTCTTTTCAAAATAAAATTCTTCATTCGCTATGTTATTCATAACGACCTGACGTCAATTAACTAATCTCATATCTCAATCACAAGCAATCCAATTTAAACTTAAGTCTTGGTATCGCTGCCCCATAAACGGACGATTCAAACTTTAATGGCTGTTCACTCGACAGTTAAAAGCGAGTTCCACTTTTCAAGAGAGGTTTTAACGCTGTGCACAGAAATGTTTTCTTTCAGGCAGCTTTTGCTTCAAGTTTTCTGCCCGGAAACGGCAGCTTTTCAGTAAAAAGGCCGGAAGTAGATTAAGTTTTCACGCTGAAAGCGTTCAGTTTGACTTGACCCGGATTATTTTAATTGCGATGTTTTGGAATCGCCTTTTCGCCATCTCGCTGGAAGATTGTCATGAATGTTTTAAATCTGATTTACAAGTAGGATTACTTATTATTTCAATTTATTAAAGAGGTATTATTAAGCCGATTCTAGAACATCTTTATTAATATAATAATACGGGTACTACCTATAGTACTACCTATAGTACTACCTATAGTACTACCTATAGTACTACGTATAGTACTACCTATAGTACTACCTATAGTACTACCTATAGTAGTTTTCACAGTCTCTATCTATATATAGGTGGTTAAGCTAGATCATTTAGTTCCATATTCATTAAAAGTTCTAAGAATTACGAATGTATGCATCATACTTATTTATATTTGATATTGTAGTTTGAGTCAGTCTCTCATCACTTCTTTGGCATATATTTATATCTCTTTTATTATCAGCGGGATTGAAACTAGTGCATTGTGTGTTCCAGGACGGCACGACGCCCCTGATCCTGTCGGCGGCGATGGGGCACACGGAGTGCGTGCGGGAGCTGCTGGCGCAGGGCGCCGACCCTGCCTGCTGCAGGACGGTATGTCAGCATAGCCTGGATGCGGTTAATCTTATGGAACTACCGAACTCGTCTCAAAACTCATGATTTAATCTATGTTCATACCAAACATCACACAAATCGGTCCAACTTTTTGTTTTTAAAGTAAAAACATAAACATAGTACATACCCACTTTCCTACATATAAACTTTCTCGTTTATAATATTTGTGTATTGTTATTCCAACGTGGTGGGCTATATAGAAATTGACGTTCTATATCGCGAAGTAGCGTCGATATGATGTAAACAGTGTGTGGGTTGTCAGACAGGAACGAGCGCGTTGTTCTTCGCAGCTCAGGGCGGCTTCCTCGACGTGACGCGGCTGCTGCTCGACTGCGGCGCCAACATCGACGGACCCAGCACGGTCGGTACCTTACATTATTATACTACATCCCTTATTGAAACAGGAGAATTATTTATCTTACTCAGTAAGTTCAGAGATGAAACTATTTCCATCTCTGAACTTACTGAGAGTCAAGGTCAACTTTATGAAAAATTATCATTAATTCCCCTTGACAGCTGTCATTTGATTTATAATAATTAATGTATTGGGGTATCAACTAGAATATACTACAAGTAAACTCACCAGCACTTCAATTATAGGCTCGTTTTTGGGTTGAAATGACAATTACTGAAAAACAGTCAGTGCTGTTTTCGTCTGATGATAAGTATAGTAATTTGTCTTGTACTTACGTACATACGCCCTGCATCGTATTACCTACTCGTTATTGTGGGTCCCCTAATTGATCACTCCAGTTTTTTTTGGGCAGATACTTCGGTATGGGCGCCCAGGTCCTTCAACGGAAGACACTATGCAATATTCATACCATACATTCAACATGCTAATAACGTGAACACCGCATGTTCCAGGACGGCGGCACACCCCTGTTTGTGGCGTGTCAGTGCGGCCACCTGCCCGTCGTGGAGGAGCTCATCCGGAGAGGGGCCAACGTCAACTCTGCCATGAAGGTAACATCTCGCTTTCATACCTAGTTTGTTCTAAGGGTAGCGCTTTATGGCAGCCATTGTGATCCCTTTTTGCTTTTGCTCTGATTTTCCTACAACTCCTTCCAGCAAAATTTACTTTAATTTAGCGACTAACTGATCTGCTGGGAGGCTAGTTGTTTTCGTGACACTAGCCGGTATTTTTAAGTGGCGGAAGAACGGAGAGATGCTCTCTTCGCCCTACGGGTATCATCGTTATTTTTCACCAAGATTCACCTTATGTATTAATAATTTTCTCTTACCAATTGCAGGACAAGGCGAGTCCCCTGTTCATAGCGGCCCAGAACGGTCACGAGGAGGTGTGTCGCGTGCTCCTCGAGGCGGGCGCCAGCGTGGACGCAGCGCGCACCGACCGAGCCACGCCGCTGTGGATCGCGGCGCAGTGCGGGCACGAGCACGTCGCGCGCACGCTGCTCACACACCACGCACATGTGGACGCACTGCGGCAGGTACATACATACGCCAGTGTGGACGATATTTGTGGGCCGGGGTATCGCAAGGTTCAGTTCTATGTCCGGTTCTTTTCCTAATATCTATAAATGATCTCATTCACAAATTGATTTTTCTGGTTCGATCGATCGATCCAATTTGAATCTAACAAAAGGCCTTCTTATTCTTTCTGATTGAATGAAGTAACGTGAATGTGTGTGTGCAGGACGGGGCGACCCCGCTGTTCAAGGCGGCACACAAGGGTCACGCGGCCGTCGTCGTCGAGCTGCTCAAGTACAAGCCCAACCTCGGACTGCTGCCGGTTAGTATACTCACTATTTTATAATATGTAGGTACTTGACTTGAGTATGGTCTAAGCTAAGTCTAGCAGGAGGTCGCATATTGGATTCCCGACGCAGGACAGTTATTTGTGCAAATAAAATGTCATCGGTCAGTTTATCGTGCATCGGAACGAACGTTAAGCTGTCGGTCTACAGCATTCTGTTTATGCTCAAACGTAAACTGTCGCCAAGCACAACAATTAACAGTGTGTTCCGGTCGGTTCGTTTGAGAGCCAGACGTTTTCAAAAAGATGCAATTTCGAATCCTGCCGGTCGAGACTACGCATAGTCAAGTTTATGAATAGATCATCATTTGTTTTCGTACAATTCCAGAACGGTCAGTCTGCGCTGCACGGCGCGTGCATGTTCGGGCAGGTGTCGTGCGTGCGGCTGCTGGCGCGGCGCTCGCCCCCCGCGCTGCGCAACGCGGCCGGCCTCACCCCCCTGCAGGCGGCGCACGCGGCGCGCAAGCACGACGTGGTTGCCTACCTGCGCCGGCTGGAGCACGACACACACTCCTGATGCACACACACACATACACAGGTGTAAGGTTGTTAACTGATTGGATGATTGGTAGTGGCAAACTTGATGAGTCTTCAGATGATGTAGAAAAAAAAGGTGTGTGTAAATAATCTGATAAGATTTACTGTGGATCTCCTTACCGGAATCTCCATTTCCTTTGAACTATAATTTTTCGGTCTTCAAGTCTAGAATGATCCGGTTTTGTTGTAGGCAAGCGCGCTAGATCGTAGACTACAACTTTACTTAACATCGGCGAGTTGTAGTCAAGCGTGAGCCTACCAACTTTCTTTTGTCAACTGCTCTTTCTCTGAAGGCTCATGAAGATTTGCAAGTGTAGTAGAATAGGAGACTTATGTAGCATTGCAAGTACCCACTAAGGTAGCTGCTATTTTTTTTTTCGAAAATTATTGGTCACGCTTTTGTTTTACTTCTGAGTTGAACTCGATTATAAAAACTCTTAATTCCCTTATCATCATGTATAATGTGTGTATTGTAATCTGTATTGTCTATTTAAAATTCAGTTGATCTGCGTTCAATCTCGTTGTCCTAATACTTAGTTAAGTACTAAAGTAGTATATTTTGTATGGATATTGTACTGTATTCCTCTAGCCATGAACTAAGCTTTACTCACTCGCCTTATGCAATACCTCACAATATATTAAATAAATATATAAAGTATAGCTCCCCTTCATTTGCAGATATCAGGGCACTATTCTCTCATAGAAAATGTAACTTTTTGACTAACATAGATTCTTACATTTGTTACTAATGTCAAAGTTACATTTTTCATTATGTTACTAAAAAAGAATGCCTTTAATCACCACTTTGCGAGTATTTATTTCTAGAACTTTCTATAAATTCCTAGATATAGTACATATGTTACATACATTACAATTCTTTAAAGTTTAATCAAAGTTTCAATCAACAATAATTCCAAAAATTTTATAAAAAAAATAATCTAAATCCCCGATATGACACATATGTTTAAGCCATTACAAATGAATGTCTGCGATGAATAGTGCCCCAACATACAACGACGTAAGAAAACAAACCTATATAACATGTTACTAACTTCACATAAGTATAATTTCCTAGTGACATACAGGCTCCCTGCACACGTATTGAAGTGTATATTTGTGTTGATGGTGCTGTTTAGTAAGTAAGTTTATATTGTATTGTAGTTTCATTAACGCTAGTCACACGGAACTGTGGTTACACTATATTTGATTACATTTAAAACAATTAAAAAGTTTTCTTTTGTAGTACCTATCAAAAAACTTGAACTACTTTTTTATTTTTTCTAATTAAAATACAACGTTCATTTATCAGATTTACTTGTCCTTATTTTTCAGCTGCTCTTAGATCCCGCATGGAAAGTACAATACGACAAACATCGTAAAGTATTAAACAGGGTCTGCAGGTATTTCAGTCAAGTGAGTGTAACCACACACTATTTTATCTGAGTTGTACTCTCACCGTAGGATAGAGAAATGTTGTATTTTCATATTATCACGTACACACTAATTATACTACCTACTTACTTACTGATTTGTTCTCAAATATTAAGTTAAAATAAACATTTTCAGATGGTTGTTAGGTTACATAATCCTGTTGTATTGTTATTATTGTAAGACTTTATATATAATTGAAGGAAACTCCATTCGAGAGTTGTCAATAATATATGAAGACCTTGCTATTAGATAAGGTGATTTTTTAAATATTAATTATAAGTTTGTGTGTAACTTGACGCTCAACGTAATGTTAGACACCAAGTATTGATGGTTCAGCCAAATAAAGATAAATGCATTTTCAAGAGAATCTCTCAGTTAATAAATCTCAATCTAGAAGAGAAGAGAACTGAATTTGAGAATGTTTCCTAAAATCCTACTTTATTTGTATTGTGTGAAATGGATGTCAATTTATTAATTTAATTGCTTTAATATTATAGTAGTATCTTATAGGTCTAAAATCAAGTAAACCATAATGTAACATTTGTTAAAGTAATTTTTATTTGTTATTAAAATATAATTGTTTCTACAAATAATATCTTTTATTATAATTCATTCGCTCGATATGAGCCCTTTAAATAGTCAAGTACATAATACAATGTACTAACTTATACATTGACAAAGTTTTATAGCAATAACCGTTGAAACTATGTACATAATGGCAGTCAATCAATTCATAAGTTCTTACAATTCATTCTCGCTTGAGCTTCATATACATCTACACAAAGTGTCAACAAGCTACTTTCCAGTTAGGTACTGCTAGTTTACAGAATTAAAATTAAAATATTTTGTCAAAAATTATACATTCAATATTCAATGTAAGGTCTCTTATATGGCTAAAGATACACGTAAATACACATCCTCCTTGAGTAGTGTCTTGTTCCTCATTACTGAGAGTCGTGCCCTCCGCACACTAATGATTGGCTCCTAGTCAGTGTGCGTCACAGCTGTTCAGCATGCTGCTGGCAGCTCCGTGCAGGTGCAGCGCGCTCGGGCGCCTGCGGGGCTCCGTCTCGGTGCAGCAGTGGAGCAGGGCCAGCGGGGCGCTGTACTGCTGCGGGCAGATGTTAGCGGGGATAGGGGGACGAGTGCCTGGAATACAACATGTACATTATCCAAGATATCTCATGCATGACATTTGGGCAACTTTTGCTAATGTAACCACTATTAGTTAGCCCCAAAATATCTTTATAAATAAAAATGAATTGTTGTTCGTTAGTCTGATTAAAACTCGAGAACGGCTGAACAGATTTATCTTATCTTAGTCTTGAAATATTCGTGGAGGTCTAGGGAAGGTTTAAAAGGAAAAAAAAAGGAAATTAATTTATACAAAAGTTTAGGTTTATCGATTGAGGCAGTATGAAGTCTGCCGGGACAGCTAGTTTTCAATAAATGTAGCCGCTGGAGGTGGCTTTCTTAGTTAGAATTAGAACACACACTAATATGACAAAAGCAAGTAGTTATGTATATATTTGTTGATCGGTTTCAGTTAGTTGATCTATAATGCTCTGCTAGAGGTAAGAAAATCAAAAATTATGCCCTAAGTGATAGCCCATCATTATGAACCATCCTTTTTGAGGTAGTAAATATGTGGAATAGTTTTTTAAAATAGATTTGTAATAGTAACTAGTATACTTACCATACTTATCAGAGAAGTACTCCTCACTGCAAGCGGAGTAGTCCATGTCGCTGTCCTCCGCAGAGTCATCCAGCTGAGAGTGTGGAGGCATGAGGGCCAGCATCTCCCACAGAGTTAGGCCCAGCGGCCACATGTCTGTCTTGTGACTCAGCTGTCCACCGTGTATCACCTCTGGGGCACTCCATGCTTCTGTGCCTGCAAGTTGCACATAGTATGGTCATTTACTTGTCAAATTGCAATTGTGGTACTTTACATCTTTCATTGGGCAGAGGAATGCTCTAATAATTAGTAAAATACTATTACATATCAAACAGGATAATTATAGGCAGAGTTGAGTTTGTGAGTTTGTTACTTGTTTGTGCTCAAAAGACTGAACCAAACTTGGATAAAATTTAAGGTATTGAGGTAGATTATAGACTGTAGATTGCATATAGGCTATTTTCACACACTGCTAGTATAATTATGGTTTACCAAAATAAACAGCTTTCCCAGCCTTCTCCTGATCAAACACTCCATTCTCATCAAGTGGCAGAGTGACTCCGAAGTCACACAGCTTGCAGACCACAAAGTCTCCGTTGACAAGGATGTTGTAGGACTTCATGTCTCCGTGCAGGATCTTCATGGATGTGTGCAGGTAGTGCAGGCCACTTGATATATCTGATGCTACCTGGAATATAGGGAATAATTTATAAGATGATTTGCTGATTGAATCTTACTAATTGAGTTACATTGGAAGTAGAAACTTGAATATTGAAGATTCAGTCTCTTGTAACAAGCTCTAGAGGACATTTGAATGGTTAAATATTCATTGTTTATTTAAATGAGACTATTATTATGATACAGAACTAAACCAACATAAAATTAAAAACAGCTCAAAAACTGAGATGGCTAGAATAATGTAGTTATACGGAAAAATATTAAATCCTTACCTTCAAAATGTCTTTAGGTGTGAATGGTGTCCCATCATCTTCGATTCTCTTCTCGATCATATCGCCGAGAGACAAGTCGCACGCTTCCATCCCGAGGTACAATATCTTACTGCCACTGAATGCTCTAAATCCAACTATGTTTGGATGTGACATGCGCTGCAACAACTCTGCCTCGGCCTTCAGGCGCTCGGAGTATACTCTGTTAGGTTTCACTTTCTTATTGATCATCTTCAGGGCCCACGGAGAGCGGATCTGACCAGCTCTAGGCGATCGCACCAGTTGCAGGACAGAAACACCTGGAATTTTGAAAAATATTAGTCAGCTACTGTTGGGTCGGAAGTTAAATAACACTCATACCTATCTCTAGAGAAGCTCAGACACTGATTTAACTGGTTGTAAATGTAAGAAAAACTACTAAAGTCTAATTCATAATGTAAAAATACCTGTGCCGTAGCCTAGTCGGTTCAGAAACGGCGATGGTGGGATGGTAATCTGTTCTTTTGAGTCAATCGCTTTCACTTTCTTTATTGGAGTTTGGAATTCCGTCATTTTTGAAACAATTTAGTATTTTTTCAACAATAGCGTACGAGTTTGTAACGATTGTTTTGAATTTGAATTTTCTTTTTCACCACAAACAAATCACAAGCAAGCGACGCCCGTCAATCAAATGTCACTCCGATCTCGCTCATATATCTGTTTCATTTATTCGCTCACAATAGAAAGAAACAGAAGTAGTATTGTCTATGACCGTAATGCTTAAGTTTACACGATTTGATCGGAACATGACTAGGTAATTCGTTCAAAAACTCAATATTATTTGAAGGTTATTCAGGTAGTTTGTTCAGTGAAAAGATTCGCGCTATTTCATGAGCGCGAAATTCAAAGCAGGATTCTTTGCCTGTAAAAAGGTTGTTTGAAAAATAATGTTTTGTTGTTTAGCTCAAATTCCTTACGAATTTTATTAAAACACACAAAATTAAACTATACAATAAAAACTTAAACTACTTCTAAAACTAAAATACTTAATCTAAAATGCCCGTACTAGAAGGGAAGGTCCCCAAAATGCTGGCGGCATTTCCGCGTTGTATGGCAATGCTCACCTTTAAATTTGAGATATTAGAATACGAATGAGTTGTACCCGCAGACCGACAAAGATATTATATACATATAAATTTGCTCTAATCTTAGTCTACGGTTGCAGCGATAGTTTTTTTTAAATTATTATAAATTAAGACAGATGTTCCGGTTACTACATACAAGGTCTGAGACTGACCGCCTGGCGCCACTTACAAGAGCTATGCTCTTTTTAAAAATATAAACGCTTTGATGTTAGTAAATATCTATGTAATGAGGTGAAGTTGAAGCCTGATAAAAAAAGTGTTATTTCAATTAGTCACTAGTTTAAGCGATTGCACAAATAAATACATACCGAAGAATAAGCAGTACTTACGTGAAGGCCAGTAACACGAGACCGACCTCCTCGAAAGCTAAACACATGTACAGCGGTGCCGCGTCGATGCTGCTATGAATGACGATAATGAACTAACTTGCGTATAATGTCAAAATTGACACCATATCCGAAAATAACTGGACCATCTAGACTTTATTAGTCCATACACGAAACAACAATCTGAAAAGCCAAACAATTTAATTAGCGGAGTGCATGATTCTTTGCATAAAGACACATGAAATCGTTACGTCCGTATGATGCAAACAGAATTTCAAATGATATTACAGTTCATTGCATTACGTTCAATGTACAACAAACATAGAATTTCATGGCTTTTGTCAGAAACTACATCGAAATTAGAATATCAGTTGGTAATAATAATTATAAGTGATGATTTAAATATTTTGACGTAGTTAGATATGACTTACCTATGTTTATATCTAAGTATAGGTTTAATATAGTATACTTAATACATAATCTATATAATGTTTAATTTGTTTTTTTTTTATGCTGCAATAATTTTGTGACTGTCTAAAATATGATTAGGTAATTGGTATACAGGTGTTTGACTATATTTATCTACAATGGTAATGTGTCTTCTATAATATAAAAATGAATTGCAAAATGTGTTGGTAAGCGCATAACTCAACAACTGGACGAATTTGGCCAATTCTTTTTTAAATGTTCGTGAAGTTCAAGTATATTTTTAACAGCGAGAAAAATTTAAATAATTGCCGGGAAATCCCTAAAACAGCAGTTTTTTTTCCATAGAAAGTTTTCTACCTAAAACGTAGAGTCAATTTGAGCTATATTGCTATTGTATAAAGTTCACCATTATCTAAGCAATGTACGAGGTGTGTTCCTACTGTCAGAGATAGGTAGGAACAACAAACTGCCACATTACAAATCACAGGACAAAGTCTGTCGCGTCCGCTAGTCTTCTAAATATTTAAAACTCAAATGACTGACTGATTGACTGACTGATATAGTGATCTATCAACGCACAGCCCAAACCACTGGACGGATTGGGCTGAAATTTGGAATGAAGGTAGATGCTATGACGTAGGCATCCGCTAAGAAAGGATTTTTGGAAATGCCGTGTTTAAGGGGGTGAAATAGGGGATGTAAGTTTGCGAGCGAAGCTGCGAGCACCTACTAGTTAATTATATTTACTTATCATCGGCAACGTAATAAGTTTGTATTAAAAGTATGTTCTATCTAGACTATAAACACGATTGTTTTACAAATATGACAAATGTACATGAAACGCGGCATGTAGGAAAACAATAGGTGCAATAGTTTACACTACTTATATTTTTTATACACGTAACTACTGAAATATTTACCTAGTTAGTTATACCGATCTACATAAATAAGTACCTACCTACATGTTGAAAAACAATGTCAATAATATAGGTTAAAAGTACTTAGATGAATATATAGAGACTGGTGGAACCTGGTGTCTGGAGTTCCGCGGCCTACAAAGTTTCTACGTTAACTACCCATACCTATATATGACCAAAAATTTTTCACAATTGTGATAACTAGGTCAGGTACACTTACGAGTATATGTTGTAAGTAATTAGTTTAAGATATATAGGTATATATGTAGCTTACATAAATCCTATTTAATGACTTCTATTGTACCTAATTGATCCGTTAAATGATAAAATAAGCAGCATCTAATTGATTAATTGCTCAGACATCGAAACTACGCGTATCCAGGAAAATCTGGAGCCAAATATGGAGTACGAATTACATCCTTCCGAATATTTAGTATATACATAGGTACCTGTTCATGCTATGCATCTATACTTGTGTAGGATATAATTACGCCTTTGAATAGTATTACATACGTAGACAATAAATGTAAAAACGTTATACTAATATTTTTAATTAATATCCTAGGTTAGGTAAGGTCGCATTTTACAAATCGAACAAAGATAAATCAATCGACTGAATATTAATTGCTCAACTTTATTTATAAATGATAGAGATTAAATTCTAAGAATATAAAATAATGAGTAACTTTAGACACTTTAATATATCGACCTAAGAAATCAATCCATTGAATATGAAAACAGCACTTCCTGGTGCAAATTCTCGTATATCATGAATGCTTTCATGATTTGGAAAATAAGTTGACGAGTTAAGGCTGCATGTCTTGTGCGTTTGGCGATAAGAAAACTCTCGACAGCTTTCTTATACACCTAATAAAAAATGGTACGTACGATGATAAGAACTTGCTTAGCGTCCATCATAATTCATAAACCATTATTACGTTCCATCTTGTCTCAACCCCATAATTTCCAAACCCGTGTTGACCCTGACTCCGTGCAACTACAAACATGGTAATGATGAGAAACCAGCGCCGAAGGCCGGAGCAGGTTAAAGAGTATCGGAAGTGGAGGAAGTTGGGAGAAGACGACCTCAACACAATGGCAGGAAACATGGTCTCGCTAACTGAGCTAGCAACTTGTATTCAGCCTGTAGCAGGTATGGAGGCTTGCAGTAGATAGAGGTGTCGGGTGGAGGGGGTACTGTGGACACGCGATCGTGTATGTGGATGGTAGAATATGATTGTTAAAATTATACTGATATACTAGGTATACACGATGTTTTCGATTCTCATAATTAATTTGGGTACTTTCATCTTTCTTGCAGTTGGAATTGCCGCCTAAGGGAGGCTGTAAAATAAAGTTAAATTGCACCGAACATTTCTCGAAATGTAGTCTGCAAATATCTAAATGAAAAATCAACGTTAAATAAAGATTGCGCTAGGCAGCGTTTAAGAATTTTTCATCAAAGAATAAATTCATTTGATACTCAATGTAATCATTTATTTTTCAATTGAATATCAAAGTTACGAACAAAATGCAACCTATAGGTATTTATCATTTTAGAAAAAATACTATCATACTTCTATTTCTATTTATGTCAAATCAATATAAGTACTTAGAGTAAACAGTACAGCTTCTTGGCTGCCGTTAGTTGACTTGATTTCAAAACTATGATTCGAAAAGTTAAATCAATAGTCAAGGAACTGCTGATAAAATAATTACTCATAGAGTCGGTGTTAGCCCCGGCGCGAGGTCCCCGGCGGCCGGCCGGGCGGCGCGCGCGCACTCAGCTGGCCAGACCCGCGCGCGCTGCACGTGTCATGCAGACATGACCACAACAAGTGCATTCAGGTGAGCGCACTAGACTAACACTTCAAGTGATACACTATGAACACATGTATATATATAGTCCTATATCTTCAAGTGACATAAATATAAGATCCAAAAGATTATTGTTTCAGTGCACGAGGGCTTGACTATCTAAAGTTCTAAAGTGAATCACTACAAGAGATTTTTGATTCATAACACTTCTTTTAAGATTAGTAGATATGTATACTAGGTGTGCACTGTGCACCAACAGTGAGGTATCTTTACGTACCATTACTTAGTTCCGACCGGCAAATTGATCTTGCTTCGTGGCCGCCAATAAGTAAGAGGAAAATTCAAAAGTTTTCATTTAGTGCCGGCAATATTACAAATCTTAGTTTTTAACTTCTTGATACAGTAGTGTACCTATGTGCAAGCAATAATTAATTTGTGTTTTATGACAACCAGATGGATAACTCCAATTTAAATAATTGAAACAATACTGTGCAGTGATCAATTATATGTTTCATGTAAGTTATTGTTTAGGAACGATTAAGTGGTACAAAATGCAAGGTCATACAGAGTCTGGGTGTAAAGTAAAAGTGGCTGAAATTTCAAAATTTGTCTCGCAAGCATGTACCTAGTCAGTGCCGTTCATACATGCAGCTACTTGCTTTGCTTGTTACTGTTTTAACAATTATATATAGGTAACGCTTTTAATAACCCTTTATTTCATTTTTTTGACAATGTTATGTTACCCATCGAAGTCTAAAGATGCTGCTTTTTAAATTTAAACCATGGGAAAAAAGCCATGGGAAATCCTTAAAGTAAACATCATTCCATTTCCAATCCACTTTGGCATTCGTGTCTCCAATTAAGGGCTTACATTTAGCCATCAATTAGTTTCGGATCGAGTCTGTACTCATCAGTCATTAAGCATTGCAAATATCCTATGTCATACATACATACCTATGTACCTTCTAGGGATGTGGACGTAATCGTGATTTAGAATTGGGAAATTGATTGCTGAGTAAAATTAAGGAATCCGGAAACGTAGGAAGGCCTACGTAACTTAGTACCTTGATTTGTGCGCTTTATTGTCGTTTGTATTTTGTAGTGAATTAGGTATGCATTGTTGCTTGCAAGCGGTTGCTCTTACTTTAAATAATCATCAATCTTTTTTATATAATATATATACATTTAGATATCCATAGATATAGCCCACCTCGTTGCGTTTGCGCTGATATTGTGCACACTATATCCAGGTTGGACATTAGTTATGTCGTATATTTATCGTCGTGCCTCTTTATTTAAAAGGATCACCTCACTGCAGTACCTATGTATGTAATTCGTTACATTATCTACTAACAGCTCACTTATGTCACTGGCTAGCTGTTCTAACTGGTATGCAAGCCACGAGACCATCGTCTACATTTGGAGATGTTCGGTAACTCACTCGAGTTATGTAAGGAATTCTTTGATTGAACGCTGTTAGGTATAAGTGTTGCACCCTTGACTTTATTACAATAATGGTCTATTGGTTGAGTGCTTTGTTAAATAAGAAGGATTTTGGTGATGTTTTTTCGTAAATCGGAAATTTCCTATCTTTTTTAAGTTCGGTATGACGAGCTTGGAATACGGGCGGGTTTATGACGATTGGGCAGGACTAGGATATAGTTTTCACGTGATCAAATGGCCACCCATCCAATAATGATCACATCAACTTAATGAATTTCGGTGATGCTGATGGTATTGGATCACAGCGGTGACGGCACCGTCTCAATATAGATGTGTTTTTAAATGATTGTAGTACCTACGATACTTTTGAAACTTAAACTTAACTAGGTAGTACGTGGTAGTACTAATGAATTGTACTTAACTACTTTTGATACAAATCAAGTTTCGGCCGGTGGCGTGCATCCAACCACTTTTTAGTCACGCTTCGAACAATTAATGATGCTTGCCATCTATAGGTAATACTTTGATGCTTTATGAACTCACTTTAACTATTGGACATAAACTATATAACAAACGATCTAAGTTAACCCACTATTTTAGCAGGGTTATGTGCACATACATGCACTTTTACAATTAATAACGTAAATTCATCAATCGAAGTAATAAAGAAGTCAAAAGAAAAGTGACAAGTCGCGTGTGGTTAGCATGAAACATGGATAGATATTTGCAATGGCACAAATTAGGGCGATGGTAATGTCGGCTTACGCATTCGCCGCTTCACTGATCGCCCCGCGGCCGCCACCCCGCGCCCCGCGGGCATCCAATGTCGGACGAAAACATGCGCTTGCGCAAGGGTAGAGCCATTTGTCGCGGGGCATATGATTCTCGACGAACGATGTACTATTATAGACTATCTAGCATAGCGCTTACCTTTCCAGTGTAAATATTCTTATATTTTTTTTACTCATCATATGATATCACTACTAAATGAAGCGCATGTAGCTCAGCTAGCGGAGGTAATCACGTGCCAACGAAAGCAATTGTAGACGCAGTCAGTTCTTGGATGGGTGATCAAAAAGAGGCATGACATTTCCACAATTCGTGGGTTGGATGTAACGTTAAATTGTAGGGCTCGGCAGTTTGTCCGCAGTCAATAAGCCATGTCAGAGGCCCTTAGGGCAGCTTGATAAACTCTCGACAGCAGAGTTGGCCTCTCTCATTCATTGAGAAGAATTTTTCAGTTTACAGAATTGGTATATAGTTATTTACAGGAATTAACTGATTGTGAATTTCAATTAGGTAACAAATTATAGCTAGAGATCTATGCAAGGACATCCTTAAAATCCCATCAACGGCAGAGAAGTTTGAATGTGTTGAACACACGTTAGATCTACGTCAGAGAAGAAGAGAGATTTACTCCAAATATCTCGTCTACTCAAGTGGTTACTTCACTTGTGACATCAGTATCACACTAGCTAATCGTTTCATCCACGCCAAGTTAACAGTTTAATTAATTACATCCATACAACAAGGCGTTTACAACTGGAATCTGATTAGACACATAATACGAACGTAACGCCAATAAACATTGCGATTAAAAGTGATCTAAATCGTTCGAATGGCGGACATTACTGATATGATACACACACGCATGTGTCAGAAGCACCGGTTCTTCTAGACCTGATTTAGACGTCCTACCGTACCTAACTGACTGATGTAACCCAAATTATGAGTAGATAATAACAATACTGTTACATACGCACGTACCTAGATAGAAGGATGGCGCAAGCAGATTCCGGATGAATAAACATAAATATCAAATATCCTTTTCACATTTTCCTATGCAATTAGGTTGATTTTTGTAGTACTCGTAAGAATGGATTACTACATACAATTTAATTTTTTTTATTCTCATTTTTAAGGGACTTTTGTTATTACATGTCAGTCCCATTGTATATACTATACTAATTACAAAAAATTTTTTTGATGCTTGTTTGCTCCGCAATGATGCGTAAAAAGAAAATTTATTAAAGAACGAAACATTATTATTAAATTAGTTTATTTCGGTACAAAGAAGAATAAATACTATATGGATACTGTAACAAAATTACTTACGAATCGCTTTTGTGATAAAAAAAAACTTCTCCCTAATAAAGATTTTTTACTGGTAAATGAAAATCGTTGGACTAATTGCTCGCACGCACGAAATACAGCTATTATCGTATCCTCCTCAAATCCAATCGAAGGTTTCGAAAGCTTCTAGAATAGGTAAGATAACAAAATTGCACTGCAACTTGACTGGGAGACCAAAAAGTGGCACCTATTCCATTTTGAACGCTTCCGTGGGGCGCGTTAAAAAGGTAATTTAACAAGCTTGTAAGTCACGACTCCCGACTGTTTGTCATAGAACGGCAGTCGTAAAGCTATGTCAGATGCCTTTAAGGCGGTTTGAAACGACTCGACACCGGAGTTGGTGGAAACGAAATAGGGGCGATATTTGTGGCAGGCTTATGTCCTGTAGTGGACGACAAAAATATCGGACAATGATGATACTGAAAGGAAATAATGAATAGAAGGAAAAATCTTATACGTTGTAGATCAAAATGTCTCCTGTTCAATTCCTAACCCTCGTACTTACCACCACCTAAGTACCTAATGGAACTATTTGTGGCTAAATTTTAGTAGATTTAAAAACTTAGGTACACGTGATGCTATCATAACATACAGACAGTAAAAATGAGATCATCAAACAAAAACATTCTAAGTACCTACTCAGGTAGGTATGTTTCATTTGTACGTCCCCTTATTGTCTTTTAACTTACCTACCCCAGATAACTATTAACCTAGAAATCTAGCTACATAAGTATGCCATCTAGTAGCTATAATAATGTATAAGTAGATAAGTATATCATAACACGACACTGCGCCCACAATGACAGTTAGACTATCATCTAAACAATCCCACATTATATAATTAGAATTATCAATGTTTAATAATATCCCATTGTCTGTCGATTGGTTTTGATTAGCTCCGATGTATAGTGATAGAAGCGAATACTGCACCCGCCAGTCGCATCCATGACTGTGTGTGAGACATGCATATGAAGTGAATAAGTGATCTTATTGTCATTCTTTTACCATGATATCCTTGTTTTGTTTTATTTTTAAAATATGGTGTGACAGTTATATCTCATATTAATAGATGGTGTTTCTAATTTCAGGTCGTTCGCGATTACGTTGGCAATTGCGATAACAATATTGGGACCAGGAGCGAGAGGGTTTGCAATAGACCGCAGTAAAGACGCACCTGCTAAAAGACCACAAGCAGTCGATCTTTTATCAAATGGAACTATTGAACTCTCAGTGACAGACGAAGCAAGAACACCGAACTATACTATAGCAAGAAAGAATGATGATTCGGTTACCACACCGTTCGTTAGTACAACTACAGGCAGCAATGAAAGTGACGGAACAACGACTGAAAATATACGAAAATCATCCCAAATGAAAGTAGACGTAACTTCTACTTCTACACAAGCGACTTCTGTTCGAAGCTCAACAGAGTTCGCCAGAATTCCTACTATAAGTTCTGATACTGTAGAAGTGTTTGATTCTGTGGAAGATACATCTTCAAATAATAAACTTAAAAACAGAAATATTACTACGACAGAAGAGCCAATAAAAATCACGAAATCATCAGAGACTACGATAAAACCGGATTTAGCAACATTTATAACGATACAAGAAACTCTAAAGAAAACTAACCTTCCTTTTCAGACTTCAATTTCAGCAGACAATATCTACAATAAACTAAATAAAATAGAAACTATTGCTCGATTTAATGACACAAATGAATTAACAACACCTATGCTACAAATAACTGACGATACAACAGATATTACTTCAGAATCATCCAGTACTAATCCTACAGAAGTGAGCAATGTTACTATTTCTGATAATACTATGATCACAACTGAGTTATCAGAAACAATTCCAGACACTTCAAGTATTTTATCTCTTCTGACCGATGAAGTAAAATTAACCGGAATTCAAGACACTACAGAAAAACCTTTAAGCAAATTTACAGACCCATTTTTGGGAAATTATACACATTACACAACTATAATCCGAAAAAGAGTAACTAGTTCTGAAGAGTCAATCGTAAATGCAAATGATAAAGATGACATGATGAAAGCTGAAACTTCCGACACAGTAGTAAATTTTGAAAAAGCTTTTAATGTTACACCAATTCCCTCTTTAGAGAAATTAAGAGCTGAGCTGCTTGCTAACGTTGATCAACTTTCAACTGATACTAATAGTCCCCGTGCTACTGAAAAAGAAGTCACTGAACTGTCCACTATAGATGTTATAGACAGTACTACAGCAAAGAGACAGGGCACTGTACAAACACGACGAGCAGGTTACATACATAATTCAGAAAAGACGACAACTCCACTGGCACCCTTGAGGTCAAGTCCAGAAATAACTACTGCAAGCGACTTACATGGAACGGTTCCGATGAGCAAAGTTAAGGACAGTGAAGCCACAGAAACTGAAAGTTCCCATCCTAAGAAAGTGAGTGGCTTCGAGTCACAAAGCCAACTGGTAAGTTATTTTTGTATTAGAATTAATCATAGTCATATATATTTATTTGCACATTGTAGGTACACTGTTACATACAATGTGATATGTGCACAATTACCCTGGCAGGGTATGCAAATACATAATGGCAAAATAAATATAGCGTTCCATAGTATTTATATTATTAGTATTAGTTACCAAGTTTCAACATAAGAAAATGTTATATTTTTAGGCAGAGGACGCGATTCAGGAAGAGCTTCTAAAAGAAGAGGCACTACAAAACTTTGAAGAAAATTCCAAAAGGCTTCGGGAAGAATTTAGCCACGAAGTGAAACCAATTCAAAATGATCCAGTGACAGCTATAGCTCCTAGTAACTCCAGCATTCATGACCTCAGTGTCCAGCCTATTGAAAAATATAAGACTACGTTGTATACTGTAAGTCCTAACTATAAGCCCATGAAGAAACTCGACGTTCAACCAGCTAAGCCGTTTGTTAGAGATCCAGACGATAACAGCTGGAGAAACGAAAGTATTAGCTCACTGGGTATAGTTTTCAAGCCCAAGAACTCATCAAAGTCATTCAAAGAAGTTCTGAAAAATAAAACACAAACTGAACTATATAATTTGATAGAGAGAGCCAAAGACGAAGTACCAGACTTAAGAGTGAGATTAGAGAAGATAGCTGAAGTTAGAAAGACTAAGAAGAAGAAGATGAATAGAGACGGAGAAGTGGTGTACACCGACTACGAGGAAAGTAGCTCGGGTGAGACCAGCAGTAGCTCACCAAAGTTGGACTTGTTATCTTCACTACTGAACTCTGAAGAAGTGTATAAACTGATAACACCTCAGAGCCCTCAAACTTACCCGGAAACTACAACATCACCACCCACCCCTACATCCACGGTTACTGCTGTGAATACCACCGAAGCCATCATAAAGAGGAACAGAACTATAATAAAATCTATATTTAGCAGTCTTGGATTAGACGGATACACTACAACTAAGCCGGAGAAGTTTTTCAACGCAGCTGAATACTACGACACCACGGATGAATACGATGCAGATTACGTCACCATGTCCAAGCTAGATCTGAAGAGGTTCACGGTGCCAGCTCCGACCGCGCCCCGCCCGCCGCCGCCGCAGACCAGCAAGCCTATAGAACCACACATCCCGGAGAGGAAACCCACCGTGCAGTACTTCCCTCCAAGGGAACCGCAGAAGGTAGTCGTCAATCACATAGACAAAGACTTCGAAAGGAAGATAAACATGTTCACCTACAAGGAACAACCGCGAGAGCCTCGGCCGCCGTTCGTTACCGTGCCGCCTCTACTGATAGCTACGGAAAAACCGCGGGAAGAGATCCGGCCGCAGCTCGCCATGCGGATGCCGCCGAGACCCAAGTTAGCGCCGGACGCTAGACCCACTATCCGGCCCTCTGACTACACGATGATCACTCCTCAAGATCTCAACAGGAATTTTTACATGACGAGCGCGCCTCGAGGCTCGGAGCCACAGGACGGCTACCTCGGGCCGCACCTAGACCGCGGAACGTACGTCATCAAGCACTACAAGGACTTCCTGCACGACGTGGCGAAAGGCAACGAGGAGCGGCGCAAGGACGACTTCCTCCCCTTCCACTCGCCGGAGCCTCACACGGCGCCGCCCGAGCGGGACCTGCCCGGCCTCAGCACCGTCACCGACAGACCCACCTACAGGAGCGTCGACGACGAGGAGGATTACGACGCGCGCTTCCACAAGGAAGTCCTGACGCGGTTCGTGGACAACTTCAACCAGAACAGCGAGCGGTTCAAGGTGGACTTCCCGATCCTGTACAACAACAGCATCGTGCACCGCGCGGGCGAGGGCGGGGGCGCGGGCGGCGGGGGCGCGGCCGCCTCGCGCGCCTTCCTCAAGCGGTACTACGGCGGGGCGGCGACGCCGGCGAGCGGCCCGCGCCGGCCCTGCGACCCACACTGCGACCTCACCGTGGAGCTGTCTCCCGCCTACGAGCTGCACTACTACGTGCCTGGACAGGAGGAGAAGGAGGAGTCGGAGCCCCGCAAGCTGCATCCCCCTCCGCCCCCCTACAGATACGGGTTATGAAGCCCTCCTGTGTCACGTGGCCCGCGAGTGAGCGCGCTAGAACTCCTGCTTCGTGGAACTGTTATGTAAATACAAGTGTTTCTACTTCGGTTTCCTCGCTCCGATGCTCGTTCAGTCTCGTTTTTCAATAATTGTTGAAGATTGTGCTACACGGAGGTACTTAGTTTGTGTAATGTATGTGTCGGGTTGTGAGACTGATCGTAACGTCCAAAGGTAACCAAAGAAATTAATGTATTAATTATGCGCTGGTCGAACATTTTATATGTATAAAATTTTTATTAAACACTATTTTAATAAGTGCCTAGTTCAATGAAAGCATAATTAAAATAAAAGTAAATTTTTCACTAAGCAAGTTCATAGGCAATTAAAGATATCATTAACTACAGGGAAATAGCTTAGAAGTTCTTACAAGGGTTTTCAACAGAAATCTGTTAGAACATCAAGTCGGTTCTCCTAAAATATAGCCAACTACTGAAACTGTAACGTTGTTTACTACAGACAGGAATTAGGAGTGATTTTGTATAGTTAGGTATTGGAATGATTCGTTTGATGCAGAGATAGCTGATAATATTAGGTCTTCATCTATGAAATTGCCGATTTGTATGACGAAATTGAGAAATATGATATTTCCATACAAACATTTTTAATGTTTGTATGGAAATGTCTAAACAGATTCAGATGCAATTGATAATTATAGTTAGATGGAAAAAAGCTATGCACTGCGTATATCAATTTCTCAAAAACAGAGTACCTACATATATGATAATAATATACTTAGTTAAAGTAGTGAAACCGACGACATATTGAAAGAGGTGTTTTCAATGACTTCCCTATAAGTAATATGCACTAATAATATTTTTTTTATCTAAATTGTATTTGGAGAAAATATAGCTGTACCTACGTAAAAGTTACAAACAGATTAAAATGTAAGAAAAAACGGCAATTTCATAGGTAAAGATCTATTATTTATAACTCAGCCAGTTCTCTCGGTGCTATAACTTCAAACATATTTTTCAATTCTGAACTCGGAGTGCGTCGTCAAAGCGGGTTTTGTTATAGTATGTGTTTGGTATGACATTTTTCCATTTGTCTATTTTTGTTGTAACACTAAGTATGTATTGTGTAGGTATCTATAACTAGACATAAGTAGAAATGTTTAGTGAGCTTTAATTTTATTACAAAAAATGTATGTTGTATATCAATATACTAATTTTAAGTAATCCCGTTTTCATTATTGTTAGTACCGTCTACTAGATGCCTCCAATGTTTTGTATATTTGCTGTCATCATTACCTTATATTTCAGTGTGCTGCTCTAGAGTGTAGCCTGGGCATGTCTCGGAGCTATGTAGGTACATGTAGGCTATGTAAACACATATGTATCTAATCCGTAGGAAGTATGAAAGAAAAAACAAAACTACTTTTTAAAATACAATTTTATTGACATTTTTCATTTGAGAGTAGTTATATGCAAACATCACTCGATCGTTCGACCAGCTCGGCTAACTAGGTACAGTATATGTCATTTTGAGCATAATCATAGTACATTATGTACATATTATGTATGTTATATAATGCAAGCTCCCCTATGTAGTGGGGAACCAACCACATCGAGTGCAAATGCTAACTGGATCCAATAAATAATTACGTTACAATCTCAATTTAATAAAAAACTCAATTAAAATAAAAAAGAAACAAATTCCCTTAAATGAACACATTCCTCTTTGGACACTAACTAAAAACCGGAACACTGAGGTAAACAAATATACAATAAATATCAATAAACGATGCTTGGTTCAAATTCATGTGTTCATTCTCGTAAAAAAAAGAACAGTAAATAGAGATAATAAATAACTATAATAAAGTAATAGACATTACTTATTACATTATGCCGTCGTCAGGTCAGATATAAAATTAACAAATTAAACATTGATGAAATTTCAGCACAATGTTACATTAATGCACGCTTAGGGGAAGCTCAATAATTTAGCAAACACTGTATTTACTTTCTACTGTAACTCTGACAACGTCATAGTAAACCAATGCTATATATGTATGCATATAGGAACACATAATGCAGCATCACACAAGTGTTGCAGTGAAGTAACACAATGCACGGTATACAATTAAACAAAAGCTTATCGTAACATTGAGACTGTCGACTGTTGTAGGAGGGAGCTGATTTCTGTAACTTACTTTTTCCATATTTTAGTGAAAAAATTATGGTAAGTTCCCATTACATTATGATTGAAAATCTTACGAGTAATAAACAAAGAATCACACCCAGAACAATACATTGATTATTTATCGGTTACAACAGAACTAGTCATGACAATAAAACATTATTATTAAAAAATAAAAAGGTATAAATAAATAGATCGCTACATCGCATGGTGTCGTTTAGTTACAATACTATTTACGCGGTAGGTACATTTAATTCAGTTATTATAATAATATAATCATTTAAAGTTATAGTTTAGACTAAAAGCGATATTTACAAGGACACGCCATTTTTACTAGCTATATACCTGCCTCACGACTTAGCCCGCAGCCGACCGTCTGTCTCTCTATATGTATAAACTCAACTTTGGTTCCACACTTTTGGTTCAAATTCGATCTTATATTAAAGTTTCAAAGTGGAATGTTTTTGAAAGAATTTATTTATAAATATTTACAATCGATACACACGAAGTTACCAAAATAATCAAATGTCACGTGACCTGCAGGCCATGCTGTTATTTGTATCCGGGTGCTAATTGCAAGCATGTTCCTGTAAACAGACAGTCAGCGGGCGGGGTTCCTTCCCTCGACCTACGTTACTTTAGCCAGTCTTTCGTTTACTACACTAGATACAGCCCCGCCATCACGCCATCACGTCACTACTACTCAAACGATTTTACACCTTCATACAGCGACACACGGCGCATACTTGCATCTACAGGACGCCACGACATCGGGGGGGCAGTTGATAATGACGGTTTGACAGATGTATGACTTTTACGCATAGTTGAACTGATTGTTATTACAGATAAGTTGTCCAACGCAACGAGTGCAGGTAAACATACAAAAACTGTTGTGGTCATCCTCTCCCTCATCCCTCCCCTGGTGTCCTGTAGACACTGCAGCCGAGTGGCGCCACCTTCCTAAGCCTACATTACACTACTTCATACATGACTCGACTAACCTCGCGGTTGCTATCACAACTTCATACATATCACATAACTTGTGTAAAATCGATGGAGTCTCAGATGCGCTCCAAACTACTCACGCTTGCACCGGATTATTTTTGACATGAACTTGTAAATAGAAAGAGAAATGTATTATATTAGTAATGTACCTGATGGTATCATAATGTACAGATTTATGTTTAGTACTAATAGCGAAATCTACAGAAGAAAAAGTCAAGTCAATATCAAAAATTATTCAATAACAAAAGCAATAGTTTCTGAACGCATCTGCAGCAGTAGTGTTAGATACACATTCACTAGTCAATGATCGATCAAAGTAGGAACATTATCAACGGATGTGATCACATGAGACAATCAGCGGGACATTCACGTCGCGTTACATCATATAAAGCTGGGTATTCCGGCGCGGTTTCATTTAGTATTAGGACGAACAGTTTCCGATGCAATTGCGAATAGACTCAAGATTTATTTACAAAGGTAAGGTTTGTAACAAATACGAACAGATACTGAATTTTGAAAGATCTACCTGATTTGTAACTATTTATTTGTGCACTGGACTAAAATGTTCTATTGCGCAATTACATCGGGTTTTTTCCACCCGAGTCGTTCATAACAATAAGACGCGAATAATACTTATCAGATATTGTTAAATATCGGAAGAATATGTTTTGTCCGCGTTCCACGGTGCAGTCAGTGAGTCCGCCCAGCTTCGAGTAATAAATATACGAACAAATTCCTTGAGAGCTTCAATTTCACATCATACAATTAAAAACAAAGTATAAACTTAAACGAATCACCTTCACGTTGGCACCTCACATATTTGGCACCACTAGCATTACCCAAACGTAAACTCGAGCAAAAATAAATAGAAAAGTGTTTTCACTATAATTTAAATTCGGAATGAGCACCAGAATATGAACGTTTGTAAACGAAAATATCAGGAACAAGGTGCCTCGAGGTTCACTCGCTTTACAATCAACTATGTAGGTGCAATACACGTGTCACTTGTGGTTTCAATCAACTATTTATGTGTTATAAAGTGAAGAATCGTAAAAAAACGAAGAATAAGTAATTTGTGATGTTCAAATAATCGACGATCCAATTTGTAATATATTTTAGCATAAGCAAAAGTTACAGTTAGATCTGTCATTGTGGTGTGTGTGTGTGTGTGTGTCGCAGCACCGCTACACTTACGCATATATGTCATTACATATATGCGTAAGTGTAGCGGTGCTGCGACAGGTATATATGAGCCGGGACACTTCCTGTATATAAATGCAAGTTATTATATATTCCTTATGTACACTACTTACAGCGAGCTGATACAACTGACTCTCGGAGTGCGGGCGGCGCGGGGACACCACTACATACAGAACGTATGAAGCTACGGTATATATTTATTAAAAAAAGGTCTTATTACAAATAGTCACAGACATTATGGTAAAGAAATAGCACTAAAACAAAATAGAACCCAAATAAATTCAAAATAACGATGAGGGCAAATACTTAATCAGCTGATACTTCACACGTTCTGATGCACGTGATCATTAAATAAATAATTTTCCAATTGTAACACAAGCGTATCCGCTATATTTCAAATTCGTAACAAAACGTCAGGTAACAATATCGCTTGTATTTCAACAATCGACTCGAGCTCGGTACAAATTTCAACCTTATTTTTAAAGTGAGTATGTTCAATTTACCGTATACTTATCATAACCACATCCATAAAGCTCTAAGAGGAAGCCTCACTATACATATATTAATAAGTAATCATATTTTAAATATCATTTGCAACATTATACACATCCATACAACATCACTACGTCACTACAGCATTCTCGATGTTCTATATCTAAGCATATACCGTATATATATACCGGGCCCGGCGGCCGCAGATTCACTCTCGACTAGTATATCTCGAGGGATGTGATACTGAACCGAACACAGAAACCACGCCAAATACGAACGAAAAAAAATCACAAGAAACAAATATATTTAGAAAGGGGGATATAACAAAAAAACGTAGAAAAAGATAAACGAATGCTAATTCACTCAAAAAGACGAATTAAATGCAAAAGATGTATGTTTGACGCGGCTTCTACCCCAGAGTAGTAGAGTACAAGCAGATATAATCACACCCTCGCATTCATTAGTTTCGCTACAGCCCTGTGACTTGAACCACTCGCGGCCTCTCCACGCACTTAACCTGAACAAAGCTCCCAATTGATTGACGTAATACTTGATACAATATCTCGGAGGCCATTATACTCTACTATGTAGTATTGCGAGTATCCATCAAGTCACAAGTATCTCCCTGCATACAACGCCTGACTCGCGAAATATCCTAATGATTGTTTTAAACGAGTCATGTATTTAAAACAATATAAAAATATTTGAGATGTCACCCGCAGCTCGTTCCTTCTCTCGTACATCACACGCGCGATACAAAATCTCTTAATGCACCTTCACTAGGTATATCATAAATATGAATATTTAATTGTATCTCTATATCTATGCGGGGACGATTTGACCTCAACGTGTGGTAATAGAGCGTAAATAATCAAGCTGCTCGCTGAGTTCAAACTCGGTCCCGCTGGTTGCTAGGATCTATCGTCGTTAAATATCGATTAAAAGCTAAGTGCTTCGGAAGTATATCTCTAGAGATAATAATAGTGTCGAAGGACAGCACCCCCCTAGTGAAGCATGTCTAGTTGTCATCGGCCGCCAGCGCCACACTATATCACTACTTACAGGCTCATTTACTACCGACCATCTTTTATACGACCACTTTTTAACAGATGACAGTGTATAAAAATACAGTTTACATAAATTTACATAGAGTTATGTACAGAGCGACATGTTAGGACCGCCGCTTTATATTATATTAGCAGAGACTATATAACAACAGGGGCGCTACGACGGTAGGAGGGGAAGCAACTAATTTGAAGATATTGAAATCGATTAAAGTAGACAAACGAACGAGTCCTATTCTGTCGCCGTGTACTGTAGCAATTTGTTTCACGGTTTACATAACCAAATAAATCATTTACAGTGGTTCGACTACTTTGATAGAGGACCTTCTGAATTTTCACGCTAAATATTCGCTGCGCAGTACATCGTTCTACTACACTTGCGCAGTCACTTCTAGCTAAGTTCCTGAGGTTCCTAAAGTGTGTTGTTCCTGGTTGTGTGTGTGTGTGTGTGTGTGTGGTCAGTAGTAGCGCAGCGCGCGCTGGGGCGGGGCGGGGCGCGGGGCCCGGGGGCGGGGGCGGCACTAGCTGGCCACGTGCGCGGCACGGCGCGCGGGGGGCGCGGGGGGAGGCGCGCCCCCCGCGCCGAAGCTGCTGCGGAGGGACTCCTCCATCAGCCGGCACAGCTTCTCGCGGTCCGCCTGGAATGTATTAAACAAGGTGCCTTGATGAGATCCTAGCCCCTACAACATGTTGGCTGCAACATAGGTATTTAGCACGTCAGATCAGTTTCAGACGTTCGAAGACTCTTCGGACTTGACAGTTAGCACGCCTCGACGGACATTCACTTTCTAGACAGCTTTAATTTATAAGTCGCGACACATAATGAGTCGGGACCTTAAGTTTCAATCATTTGACTGGCCTGTTAGCTTAGTTGGTAGTGGCTCTGCTTTCTAATCTAGTGGTCGCGGGTCGATTCCCGCATGACACAAGTAATTATGTACTTTAAAATTTTATAATTACTTGTGTTGAGTCTGGTCGTTTGTATGTATAATAAGTATGTATTTATAAAAGAAAAGTACCTATATAAGTATTATATCCGTTATCTAGTACCCACGACACAAGCGTTTGCTTAGTGTGGGGCTAGGTGGCGATGTGTGCAATGTCCCGGAATATTTATATTTATATATTTTACATTTATATTTAAAAGATGGCTTTAGTACCACAAAAATAACCACTTTTATTCTACAAATTTTGGAAATTCGCGAAAAAATCAGCAGTTCCGAGCAAAACAATTTTCGTCCTTTGATAATAATTGTGTTAGACGACGTCCTTTTTATTGAGTATTCAGTAGAGAAACGGATTTTTAAAAATTTATAAATTCGTAGAATTAAATTTTTTGAGGTAAGAACTGAAGCCTAATAATAAGTAAGATCCATACCTCGTGTATGAAGCCGAGCTGCACGAGGTCCCGCGCGAGCGCGGCGGCCGAGTCCCGCCGCGTGACGCAGCAGGTCAGCTGCCGGTTCATCTTGTCATCCATACGGAGCAGGATCGTCATCTAGAAACACACACACAGACAGATGTACGCTCCATGAACACACTGGTGAGATGGTCTAGTCCAGTCACTTCATATTCACTAAGACCAAAATGAAGTTTTAAAAGTATGTGTCGGTATGTAGGGAAAGTCCGACATCCCACAACACAGGTTTCATCCTAGCGCGGTGTACTAGCATAGATGTAATATGTATAGTTACGAGCAGGTCGTGGTGCGCGGGCGCGTGGTGCGCGGGCGGCGGCTTGAGGCTGCACATCATGTTGACGACGCGCCGCGTCTCCAGGTCGCGCGGCTCGGGCGAGGCGGCGGGCGCCAGCTCCTCGGCGGGGGACGCGGCGCGCCGCCCCAGCCCCGGCCCGTACGCGAACAGCGGGTAGATGCCGTATCTGGAACGCACGGGGAGACAGGGATTAAAGCACGCATTACACATTCAATGTCGATTCGATTGCCACACCACGATAACTCTTACTGGACATTAGGATACCTACTTCAGCGCCAAAAGCGAGAAAAGTATTACAAAAGTGCTAAAAATTTTCATTGGTGTGATACTTAATGCAATCACTGTCCTAGATTTGGGAATCACGTTGGGCGTTATTGTCACATTGTTGTTACAAAGGTATCACAGCTGCCAGTGCAATATGCATAATTTTACCGGCCTATCTCGTTGCTACTCTCAGTTCATGAACTCGAAGGCTGTACAAGCAGTAGGTACTCACTTGACATCCTCCACGAACTTCTCCAGTTTCTCGGCGGAGGGCGGCAGGTCCCGCGCCGTGAGCTCGCTGCGCTCGCCGCCGCGCTGCACCCACGCCAGCGCGCCGCCTACCGACCCGCCCGCCACCTCGTCTGTTATCGTCTCGGAGATGTTCGCTGGAATATCATACCAGGAGTTTATTAAAACAGTGAATAGTGGTAGGTAGTGCCTGGCGTGATGTCTGTCCTTTTTATGCGTATTGTATGTTAGTTGTCTATAATGTGGAACACCAATAAGGGTTTCATGTTAAGGTCAATTATGTTGTATGTTAACTGACCGGTGGTGTTGACGAGCGTGTGCGCGGCAAGCAGCTTGAGCGAGTGCACCTCGAACAGCAGCGGGTGGAACAGCAGCTCGCGCGCCGTCGGCCGCATCAGGGGGTCCTTGTGGATGCATCTGGAACACCATGCAATAACACTTTAGCATTAGGCTGAGTTGCGGCTGTACTGGGGCATCACAATCTTAACTTGTATTGTGTGTGTCTCAATATTTATATTTTTATTTTTCACATTCCTACTTCCAACAGTTATGGAAAGGTTAGTCTGTCAATGTCATACCATAATCACGCTTTTCACTTTGCCAACTAGGCATGTAACTACCAGGTCAACTAAAGCGACATCTTTATCGAAGGTTGCCTGAACTGAAATTGACTTCAATGTCAACTAGCCAGCCAAACAGACTGTGTCCTCATCATCATCCATATCCCACTGCTAGGGTTTTGCGACTCTTAATGTGCCAGATCTCTTACTCTACCTACAAGCAATGTACCCACTGACCTGTATATGAAGTCTTTTTGCCGTGACTCCTCGAGTGACTCGACGGTGCGCGCTATGTGTTCGTCCGTGACATGCACGCCTGAGTCTCCGTTCCCCTGGATTTCCAGCGCCGCCGTCTCCAGCGCGCACATGCCGAAGGAATAGATGTCCATGGCAGGGGTCACCATTTGCGCCGCTACAATTGTGGGGAACAGATATTAGAACATTGACTGTGGCATTCGTTTTTAAACGCAATCGATCTGCGATGACCACTGCTATATAATATATGAGACCACGCAACATGCTTGATCTCACATGTAGGTACTAGATACTATACCAGGTTACAAAAAATTACCTTACCAACAATCCTGTTTATTTGGCTGGTAAAACAACCTTGTTCAAAGTAAGAACGGTATTATTGAATATTAGTATATAGTTATAGGCTTAGGAATTATCAATAGGTGCAGCGGACTTACATCCATATTCAGGCGCAATAAGGTGCATATTCCTCATGTTCTCCCGGCAGGTCTTAACGTGATGGTGGATGGCGTCGGGCGCCACGGAGCCGATCTTCACCAGCCCGTTGTGTTGGATGAAGATGGTGTCGCACGTCAGGTTGCCGTGCACGATGGGAGGCGCGCACCCGTGCAGGTAGCTGCAACGTAGAACCACGCCAGTGAGCACGAGGATGGATGGGAGAGGTAAACTTGGACTCAATAAGAACTCACACATATTTGGGAGATGAACTTGTTGTGTGATGAGAAATAAAGAAACCCAAAGAAAAGAGTATCTAAATAAAGTAATTGCATTCTGATCAAACAAGCACGTCTACGAGAAAACAAAACGACTTTAGGAACAGAGTAGAGGGTTACTCACAAAGAGAATGTTCTTAGTGTTTTCGCAGTAAACGTGCTAGACCAAGCAGTTTGCAAACAGACGTCAACGAAAAACACAAGCGAAGAAACAAATGAGTCCATGCACGCTCAGAGACAAGATGATCCCGCAATGGCAGAACTAAAAAGGCGTAGATGCGTGTCTGCGTGCGAGGTACCTGAGCGCGGCCAGGATCTGGCGGCACCAGCGCTGCCACACGGGCAGGCGCAGCGGCCGCCGCGTGCGCTTGAGGAAGTGGCGCAGCGAGCCGCACGACATGTACTCAGTGAGCCAGCACACCTGCAACACACGCACGTCACTCTCACCTGAGCGCCGACAGAATCTGCGTGCACCACCGCTTCCACGCCTGCAGCGGGAGCCGCTTTACGTTACGCTTGGTTCTCTTCAGGAACTGCTTCAGGGAGCCGCAAGACATGTACTCTGTTATGAATATCACCTGCAAATTAAAAAAATATCTAGTTACAGCGCGCGCGTATCTCAGTGCAGTCTACATTTCAGCCTTGTTTTCTGCAGGCGTGCGACGCGACTCTTCTTGTCGCTTCTTTGCTGAGTTGGTTTAACTTGGTCAGTATTTGGCAGTAGTAATTTTAAGTACTCAGTCATATAATTTTATTTTTGTAAAATAAATGAATGCTTTTGTTTCTCCAGAACTGCACCCAGATACGAGCGTACTGTAACTCGGGGGACCCTAACTTGGACGTTTTGCAAAAACCAGGGATCTAGTTGTTTTTATTTCGAACAAAGCGGCGTGAAACCGCGGGACGTATGTAGGTACTATCCAAAGTCAAAGAGACAGAGTAGGATCTTAACATTATCTATGGGACGGGAAGACTAGTTCCAGAAATCAATAAGTAATATTTTATACGAACCACAAGTTCTAAAAACAAAAGAATATTTTTATTGAGAATCCTATCGATTTGTTTTAATCGTTTATCAAGACGCACATAACTTGGCTTTGACTTACAGTTACTTACTAATATAACTATGACTACCGGATACTGTACTCGTAGTACCGTATCCGTGATCCTCGGAGACCACGCGATGCATATCTTCTTCGGTCCAATTATTCTTGCCGAATTAAAAACTTCTTACTTACCTGATCATAGTTAAATTTGGAACCGTTTTCAAGCTTGTGACAGGATTCTTTCTTCTTGTTATATTTGGTGTGGTCTCTGTATAGTACAAGGTGGAGGACTTACTCTGGGCTTGTCGTTGTGCGTGTCGGTCCAGTAGCGGTGGAACTTGACAATGTTGGGGTGCTCGAGGCGCGTCAGGTTGTCGAACACCATTTGGATCTTGTCCTCCTGCGCCTTGAAGTTCTTCCTCTCCGAGAACTGCACCTCGTTCCACACCACCTCCACGCCCTCCTCCGTGTCCATGGCGAGGTGCGCGCAGTCGATGCCGGGCACATCGCGCTGCTCTACCTGAGGACAATCGAACATTCACGTTATTCACATGTTCATAATGTATTGTATTATGAATTTTTATTGTATTGTGAATTTCAACTGCCGTAGTGTATTGTATATGACAATGTCTAAAGTTATAAAACAAGAACAGAATACCTATTTAAATAAGAATTTATTGGAATCGTATTCTCAGAAACATGAAATCAGCCGAAGTTTCGATTCACGATTGGAATCTTGGAACACCTGTCACTGTAAGATAATTTTCTCAAAGCTGACATGTTGATTGCATAACCGTAGCTCGCAATCAAGCGACGAGTTATTATTATTTAAACAATAAATAACGCCGGTAACGCCGCGTAAAAGTCAATGGTGGAATTGGCAATAGTTCGTCGGAGAGATTACAGGCAGAGTTTATGCGATGGCATTACAGTTACACGGCGAGGTGGGACGCATTAAATGTCCATGCAAATAAGGCGATTACTTTTACGAGTGGCATCCTGGCTTGTATGGCGGGATCTGTTTATCTGGTCGATAAATCTGAACGAGCAGCAGGCTGGCATGACATGAAGGCGGATGGTTATTGCGGTTTTATTGCAATATCTGTGCGATTTGCACACAATGCCGCGACCGACGCGACTGACAGGCCCGTGCCGTGGTGAGCTGCTCCTGCCATATTGTACCGAGCTCGTGTTTACATCACCATTGAAGCATAATATGGTAATCTGGATGTTATTTTAAAAATCAATACATTGCAGGAAGTATAAATAAATTTATTTTATTAATTTGATTTATCAATTAGACTTAAATATCGACCGATTTCGTGTGCCTATATGACTATTTAATGTGACGAATAAAATTTTACACAGGCACGATAATTGCTTGATGACAAGAGCTTGCAAATTCACAACATGACACCGACATAAGGAAAATTTGTATTTTATTTTTAAAAAATATACGCATTGTGCAATCCTAAGGAATTTCGGGTATCTTCACGGATTGTTTCAACACCGCCTTCTATTTTCATTGAAACATTACACAATGGCCTAATTATATTTATCAATCACGTATAATAAAATCATGTGGTATTTGTAATAAATATATAAATATTTTGGGACATTACTCACAGCGCCCTCTAGCCCTAATTCGTTCTAATGTAACGAAGAAAGGTCTTTTTTTAGTACTACTACTGCTATGTCACTATTATTTTAGGAAAAAGGGAAATTTCATCTTTCGGTCGCAGGTATCAGATATTTGAGTTTGACACCAGAGTTTTCCATAGGAAGTTAATTAAGGCACGAAAAATATAACCATCACAAACCTCTGTTACTAAGATCTTACTTAAACAATTTATGTTGAACTAGTAGAATAGGAAGTAGATTACCAACATCATCTCCTGAAACATGTATTTTTGCTGACAGCTTGTACTACATGTTGACAAGTAACTGTACGCAAATTGAGATTGATAACAGTCTGACTTATAACAGATGCAAATATCGCTGCTTTTATCTGAAACACATTGTTCTATTTAAACCAATAAAGAGCTGGTTGTTCTGGTGCATAATAATATTACACAAGTGATACGGCTATAAATAATAAGGCGGTTGGCCGATAACTCCGCTAATTATAACTTTTGTTTACAATTTTATTGCAATTGTAAATGCAATGATAGAGCGGAAAGTTTATGAATGATTCAACGTTTTACACATTGCAACTGCTCTTATCCGCTTTACTACTCAAAAGAAAAACTAATATGTCAATTGTAACTATTTTAACTGTCGAAAGCTTTATTACTTAAAAAGTGTTTTATCAACAGCTTTTGTAACATATACTTAAATAATGTTTTAAAATTGCACACAGCAAACTCAAATATCAAATAACATTTTCGTAGTATTTCTCACGAAGTTCAAATAAGTTTTTTGTTTGATCAACAACTTCTCAGTTTACTAATTGGCCAATAAAATTGTCAAACGATAACGTCATGTCACGAGCGAAACACGAATATATTTTGAAACTAGTAGATCAACGTGACTTCACTCAAAACTAAAAAAAATACCTACATTGACTCATAAGAAGGGTATTTGTATATTATCCAAATCGGTTTGGCCGTTTTGTTGATGCTACGACAGACTGTCAGATTAGTCGTAAATGTTTATATGTAAAATCAGAAGTAGGTATGTTTGGCAGGTGTCTCATGTTTTTACAACCTTGCTAAAATTAAGCTAATATTGTAATAGACGACTCCTATCAAATATTGATCGAAGCCACACCTACCTAAATAAAAGTTATGAATACTGACATAATGTGTGAGATAGTTTTTTTACAGATTTTACACGAATGATTCTCAGCTGCTTATTAGATTTTTTTTTTGTTTTAGTTAAATTAAAACACAAGTGAAACTGACATTGTGAGCTATGTTGTGTATAGATGTACTAAGTTAAGCATCAAGCTAAGCAAAGAAGCACGTTTAAGTAACCCCCAGGCGAGGGTCAGGGTTAAAAGCCAAATTGCAGTTTTAAGGTAACAAAAATAAACAAACACACATATTCACATACTCAACAAGACTATCATTATTGGTGTGGCGAGTAAAATTTTCCACAGATTTAGTTTGATAACATAATATCGATGTGTTTGTTTTTCTCATTAGTTTGTGGAGAGGCGGCGATCAGCAGATTTGATGGATGCATTTAGATATTAGCAGTGACGGGCGATATCCTTGCTGTCCACTGCGCTGGCAACATACAAGCGACTTGCCTAAAGTACTCTGGGTACGACGCAATCTACAGATTGTTTTCTTCTATAGAAAGTGATTGAAGATTGTGGTATTGCGGGTTTCTTTATCGACAATTACAGTGACTGTCATAGGACTGAGCTTGTATTATCACTTTAAAGTATTTCATATCACAGTTCCATACACGCTTTCATTCACCGCTAAAATAGGGTATATTAGTCATGTGAGGATGCATCAGTAATTTACCCGTAGGAAATACGTTCGCCGGAGCCGAAATCGGCTTGGAATACATCATCATCATCCATACACGAAGATTTGTAATCCAAAAGGAACAGAACATCTAATCCTTGGATAATAATGAACATAATACATCGAGTGCTTGTATATTGTTTATATGTAACTAGGATTCTCATTAGTTTAGAAGCTTAGCGCGCGCGGGAGGTACGCGACTAAATAAAGCATTACATAAGTACGGAATATTAATTAATGCGCGACAATCCGGGAACGCAAGCGATTACTGCTGGGTGGTTTATGTACGGGAGTACATCGCTAGCAGGTATAATTATCTCGCGTTACAAGCAAAACTTAGTGACACAGAATAGATAACAATACGATGAAGATGGTGCAATTTTTTAAATTTGTTTTAGACATTTGATATACAAATATTGCATTCTATCTATAAATTCAAGTTGCACAATATAAGATACTAGCCGCCCGACCGCACGGGCACACGGGTGGCAATTTATACAAGCCTCTCTTACTTCAGCAAAAAAACTTCAATTTTATAGCAGCCTATATCCAGTCTCGCAGTGATTTTTATACAAGAAGTATTAACAACTTTTCCTAATCTCGTTAAACAAACAAAATATGCAAAAAGGTCGAACTTTTCAGCGAATTGATAGAAATAGATAAAGTTTCCGATTTACACTCGGCAGAGGGCGCGCAGGCGTAGAGTCAGGAAATGCGATAACAAGGAACGTTTTACGATGACAAAGGAATCTAATTCAAAACGATCGAGGCCGCAGTATTGTGCATCTGGCTGGTTATTACACGCTGGATTCCACTGGGTATAACTACATATAACTGATTGGATAGAGCACATGACACTACACTCGTGTTTAGTACTTATCAGAGAGCAATAAATAATTAGTCACTTTGCATGAGAGGTCCTAACTAATAGAACATAAATTAAAATATGCTCATTGGACGGCCACTTATTATTTGTATCTACAAAGTGTACTTACATTAGATTATTTTTTGCCTTATGAGCAAGTCTAATGCTACAGAATTACACTGTTGTCGCTAGCAGCTGTAACTGTGTGTTCCTACAGATTTACAGGAACTCCATTCGACTACAGATACGGTTCGATATGGTTGTAGCCACACACCTGACTGTAAGATGTACAATAATACTCAACAGTTAATAATTACTCGTATTTCCGCTTAATCTATGCAGAAAGTCATTTATACCTAGAAACATATCATATAAGAATGTGTTCACCCCAGTGACACTAGACACATCCTGTGCGCCACGAGTCCGGCCCAGTCCGTACTATCGCAGCGCGGCGTCATCGCAATAAACCCTTATCACCGCGCGTGCGGGTTCGTTCACTTGCATGCCACTATATGACAATACATACAACAACTACTGCACGCCAATGTCACTCGTATTGACACGGCACAAGGTGGAAATTCATCTGGCCAGGGTATACGTAGCAATGTTACAAAGAGTTCTTGCTTCAGTAATGGCACTTGCCGCTATGCCTTTATGTGGTGCACTCCAGTTATATACATATCAAGTAGGTATAGACAAGTATATGTCAGACAGTGTGGGCGTCAAGTAGCTGGATTACAAACTTTAATATGGGATCAAGGATGTGATAAGGGTCTTAGAATTAGGATGAGAATAGAAAGTAATAACAATCTTCCGCAAATATGAATGGAAAAGATTAACTTTCCGTTTGAGTTCCGTTGCAAAACATGAACAAATAGTAAATAAAGAATATTGCAGAGTGCACTATTCCAAGATTACAACACACGAACGAGCATTATATTACTGTGAGATAGAACAAGAGAACACACAACTGCCGTTGAATTGTAAGAAGCAGTTTCAGCAATAGCAGTAATTATATAACTATATAATATTCCCATGATATACGATACCATATAATTACAATATTAGTAGAGTAGAGTCCGCAAAAAATACTTTTGTGCGCTCACGAAATTATAACTAAAATATGTTGACCGAGATTTGATGATAAAGATTGCAGAAATGCTGCCACATTAGTCGATCTAGTATCGTGCACTGTATGATATGAGCGTTGATATTGCGCTTGCTAGCCAATATTTGCATGCGTCCGGCGCAGAGAGAGGATTCAGATAAGATATATTATACCAAATGAAAGCACAAGTGGAGCTGTGACGTTATCGAGACAAAGTGTCGTGGAAATATTAGACAATTTCATATCAAGATAATGTAATTCATACTGACTATTATTAGGTAGCTAATTTACCTATTTTATTGAAACAACAACTCAAGAAAAAAATAGTTGAAAAGTATAACTATGACGAGTAAATTGGCTTCTAAAAGCAGCATTGAAAATTAACAACATTTAATAATCAAATCCGATTTGCAGGCAAGTCATGCTGAAAGCGTCGGCTATATGACTAAGCTTTTACAGCCAATATGAGCAGGAAGTTAGCTAACGAAGTGTTACGATTATTGTACCCACGACACAAGCGTTTGCTTAGTGTGGGGCTAGATGGCGCTGTGTGCAATGTCCCAGGATATTTATTATTATTATTATTATACCTACAGAGTAATATCTTTTATTTATTATTTTACTTGAGATAGGCTCACGCTTGACTACAACTTGCCTAATGTTAAGCAACGTTTTATCTATAAGTATGTTTCACCGGTGTATATGTTGTCAGTTTATTGCTTGCCGTGGAAACGATCTCCAGAATCACGCCTACACGGTTATGGTCTCGCGTGTATTGCTTTTTCTGCCAGTTACTTATACAATTAGTTTCAGTTTATGATAATTTTAAGTGGTACGATTTATCTTAGTTTAGAGAGATTTTAGAAATAACTTATGTAGACTCTATAGCTTTATTTAAACGAATAAGTATTTAATACAAAACAATGTAAATATAGACCAAATCAACATTATGTCCCCAATCAATCAGAATGAACACATTCACGAGCATCGAACCAGCGACAGCCCATGGTACGCCAGCCGTCTGAGCACTGAGCTAATTGAATTGCTTCCCGCGCGGGGAGCGCTGCAGACAACGAATATTGTAAATTGGATTGGGCGCGAAACGCAAACGAGCCCTTATTACGATGTACCTACCTACGAATAACGAGAATATAAAACGGTAACTCAATACAAATATTGTGTCGAATGTGCTTCCATTTTCTATATCTCTTTCACGAATCAATCGCACACAAATCTTGCTAGTGATTGGTCCCCGGTGGTAGAAATAGTCGAATGTCACCGATGATAGCTGCCGGCTATGCTACTATCCAACGAAAGACTTTTCGATTCAAACTTTAGGTCGTATTCTGTGCTTTAGGCCCCGCCGTCCATATATTTCACTGGTTTAGTTCAACTCAACCAGTAGAAACATTAATTTAGCTCAGTAACGTTTCTATGGCATAGTTTATTTGTAGAGATGTAAGTATTTGTTAGGCCCTCCCTCGGTGATGCGTCAATTTACTTCAACAAATGGCTCGACCATCTCTCACTTAGCTTCACCTGTAATAGCCGGGGATGGATTGGGAATCTGCTGGTTGACTTGTCGTTATGTAAGCGTATGTGCTCTGTGAATAATTGTATCTGAATAGAATAACGAATAACGCCGATTTGTAAACAAACATAGATATGCCTGAGTATATTCGTAAAATACTGCCACTAGTTGCGAATGATCAGTTTGACTTACATAATTATGTACGACATCTTCCCGTAAAACAATTAAATAAGAAAGTAATAAAACTTGTTAGTCTGTGTAAGGCTTGCATTGCCTATTCATTGTGCGTATTATCGTTGTTATGTTGTAACCGAATATTGGCACGAGAGGTGTGAACACTAACTCCACGACACAACACATAATGTTCGCGAGCATACGCTATATTATAACGTGCAAACATTCATAGTGTACATCATTTAACGTTTTATGAGCGTCTGTGATATCCTTGATTTAGCGCTAAATAGATTTATACAGTCACTATAGGAGCGTTCTGAGCTTCTCAGAAATGTGCTCGTGAAATAGAGTGGAGGCGTCACACTGTTACATTCCAGGAACTGAGAGATTGTGTGATCGATCGTCTCATGTGACTGCAGCTTGCACGTGGATTGATATCATCTCGAAGAAGACTGATATTGATTGCTGGCAGGCTTGGAGAGGAACTGCAGGTTAAATCAGCATCATAAACAATAAGAAGACAGCTTGATGCAATTTTTTTGGAATTATGAGAACATATCGTATTAATCCATGTCATTCCAGGGTTTAGTTAGATCCACGTGTCTACTGAGTGACAAGAACAAAGCCGGCATGTGACAGCACGTGTGCCATGTCACCGAGTGACATTTGTGACAGTCCGTGGATCCGAAGAACATTTGGACGAGAATGTCAGCGCGAACAATTGCTACAATCAATTATCGCGGAGCTGCTAATGGGGCAAGCGTCACCGCCTCCGCTTACCAGCTTTATAACTGGGTTATTAATTATACATGTTTTATTTGGTTTGGCGCGAGCTGCATTATAATAAGCGCCAACATGTCATTAATGAGAGCCGCAGCGGAGCGTGGCGCGAGGAACTGTTAACGATCCCGCTGCGAGATTAGCCAAGACAGAGATATTAGTGCGAGATAGTGGGCTCGTGCGGCGAGCGGAGCGCTGCGGGTTTATAGCGGAGTAAACTGCGAACCCGCGCGGAACGCCCATCGAACGGGAATAAAGCGGCAAGGTCGCGACATTGGCCTCCAAACGGCGATTGATTAGCCCCGGGAGGCACGCATGGATTCAATGTCAAGAGCGGATCTATTCTTATCTGGTGTGTACGTACCTCGCGTCACGCCACGGGGTTCACTATAAGCCGCGATATCGGCGCTATAACTAGGACATTAAAACTACGTCGCGTAACTAGCGGTGACGTCGCGCGGCTGCAGCTCCGTCACACCGATACTAGATGAGCTGCGGGCGAGGGGCCGCTCCGATCCGGCTCTCGATATAGATCCGTCACGATTGTCGGTGCTAATATTGAGAGACAAATTGCAAACATCCGCAGCCGATGTCGACCTCCTCGGGGAATGTTCTGCGCTCTCGAAGATAACGCTCAAGTTTCAAGGCGGTCAATCTAGAGGTCGCCGGGAAAGTTTTCTTTACGATTTTCCGAGTTAAAATGTGCGCAATGTACGGAGCCTCAGGGAAAAGAATGAGTTGGGATTCTTACGAGGCAAATGGAATAGACGTGTCTGTAAATAGGCAGCATGTGTATCAGTGTTCCATGTGTCGATATGTGGTGTGTAGATGAGTGGTGTCGTCGACCGGCGCCGCCTCGCTGGCAGCCTGCCACCCGCGCGATGCACCTCGCTAACAATCACATTCTACGACCACTCGCTCGCCAATCTCAGCTCTGTTCCAAACTTTCACGACTTCGAACCCTATAATAAAGTTCGTACGGCGGAAACCGTAAGCTTGTTCGTCGGTAAATTAGCGAAAACGCCCGAGCCACTCGTGTCCTTTGATGTCGGAGTGAAGGAAGCAATTTCAGCGGATGTTATTATATTACCGGCGGGTGCACTCGTTTACAGCCTTGCAAATAGACGGGATAGAAGAGGCGGCGTGATGCCATGTGTCACTCGGCCGGAGATATGACACATTTGTGGATAAGTACGTAGATCCACCCTTGTAAGTCCCTCAAGTATTCGCAGGGTGTCAGTCACGTAGCACGCCTCTATCCCCGCGGACCTACTCACGCCGGAAAATGTTGGAAGGCAACGTGAATGCGACGTCACTGTGACGTGCCGCCTACACTGGCCCATTAGAACTGCCAAATCAGATAGACGATGATAAATCGTTGCATGAATAAATTTTACATTTATGCGCGTGATTTATTTATCAAATCTTACGTATCTATTTTAAAGATCACGGTAGGTAACAATATACGGGCCTCTGAAGTAAGACTGTGGAAATTCACGCACCTATAGTTTATGGAAATAACATCGGGAAAAACAATCCAGTTTTCCTTAAAAGTTGTGGAAAATTATACGATTAGTCATCGTAATGATGTCAACAGAACATAATTTGGTATCTTAATTGTGTTGACAGTCGGTAACGACCAAATTCATTCTTATCTCAGCTAAGAATAGACATGAGTGTCTTACAAACATACAAACTCATCATATATTACATTATGAAGTGTGACGGAGAGCATTGAATGAGTTCCAAGTGCAGTAACTTCCCTCAGATGTAATTTTATTCCAGCCGCGAGATGTTTGTACGTAGTGAAGCTATTTGCATTGTCTTGCCAGTGATGCGACAGCCAAAGATAGCTACAGCAACGGGATCAAAGCATATCTTACAAGAGGTTTATGTATAAAATTCTATATATCTCGCACATTTTCTGTAGGTACATATAATTAATATTTCATTGTACTCACACATAACACGATAGTGCACTATATTGGGTAACCTGTAAAAGAGGTCACAACGACGGTGACGGTCGAGCATAGTGGTAAGTAAAGCCGTGGGGTTACGAATCAACCAAAAAAAAAAAAAAAAGTATTACTAAAACTCTTGTTTAAACGCTAATATCTACTACCTATATAATGCAGCCTAAGATCAAACATCACCTGTCTAGTAGCGTGGAGCAGCAAATATCTGTAGCTACATGTGGGTATGCCAAGATGTGTTCGGTGCAGAGCGTGAGTGATATACGGCCGCGTCTGTCGATACATATTGCTTTTTGCTCCACCACACGATAGCTGTCTCTTTGAATGCCTAGAATGGCTAAAATAAAAGCATTATTGCATACATGCTACCCGTAACGAACTGTTATTTTCTTCATTTGGACAAAGCGCTTCTGTCATGCCAACTACATCTACAAGCAGCAGAAAATAAAATCAAAGCAACTTCGGCGTTGAACACAATATAATAATGTACATTTATATCGACATTGCTGACATAATTTAGCCCCATTGTTTCAGCGGAAAAGCCATTCGGAATGTCAATGATGTGGAAAGAAATATCTGCAAATCGATAGAGCCGAAACGAGAGTAAAGTGTTGGGAGAAAAATATGTTATTTTCACACAATAATACAATCGCATCATCGGATACTGTTGACGCATTTATGATTCAGTTTGTTGAAGGTACACAGATCAACCCCTACGGCTGTTCCATCTGTGACTGTTTGTCCTGAAATAATACTGATAGAATCTGTGCTGGAGCAAAACGAGTTCAGCTATGACTGTGTTCTGAATCACGGGTAGATGGTTGAAATTGTCTAACATGACTCAAAATATAAACAGCAATAATAATCTATAATAAGTTGGCGAAAAATTATGATAACCTCGGGCTAATGAGGACGCTTTCGTCTAAGCTAGGTCTAGCTGCAACGCTCGATAGTAGATAATGAGCATGTTTGATATCAGCCAGTCACGGTATACCGGCATCAAGCAGGTACATTGAGCGTGACAGCTGCGAATCAAACGTTGCGTCACCACGTCGTCGCCAGCGGTCCCGAGTGTTGGCGCCGAGACAGCGACGCTGTTTGTACTTACATACGCTAATTCTATTTTAAGTACAACTATTTATAGTAATTATGTCCTTATAATATGGACGGAACTCGATTGAAGACATAAAATAAATACTTAAGCATTCTTATTTGATTGAATTAATCTAGGCTGAATTTGCGGCGTAGAAATGACGTTTGATAATAGCACAGATGTACTTCCTCGTGTTTGGTTTAGGTCAAATGAGTCAGTGAGGTTACACAAAGTAGGCTCAAATTGCGCAATTTCAACCTGGCTCATTTTCAAACAGGTTCTTTTGAATAATGTTTACATTATTTTTTATCTTACGCAGGAGTCGAGGCAGGAGCTAACATGCAACATTTCAAATAGTTATGCGACCGGTATTTGTTCTAAATTACCATATCTATGCAATAAATAGTGGCAGTCAAAAATAGAGAGCAAAAAACATTTTGGACTGACATTCAAAACAGAACGCGCAGAATTGTTATCTAGCTTGGCCATCGACTCGACTCGCGGATCCAAAACATTTTGTTTACATTTAGAATAAAGGTGTGTTTCTACTGAGGTCTCCAGCGACTAAATTGACCAATAATAACTACTTGTGAGGAACTTTTTGTTTAGTTTCTTTTTACAATTTTTGAAATCATCATACTACACAAAAAAGAAAATCCAAATGAGTGAAACCGCTCCCTAAAACAAAGCTCCTTGCTGTCCACACGAGGCCACGTGGCGCGATGTTTACATCACGCGCAGTTCCCGCCTTCCCACGTAATAAGGCAACTCAAACCGGAGCGACATCTAATATGTTTCTCTTGGCACAGGATCTCACCCCGCGCCCGATTTTTTGCGAATAAACAACGGGATTCCGGAATTACTTTGTCGTTGGCATGGTAATGTCAGTCACTGGGTTTTTAGTATCGTTTATTTTGAGGTTGATACGAGGACGTGTCTTGGGAGACATATTCACTTTTTTTTGTTTTCTACGTCAGCCATCTGTGGGATGTCGGAGATAATGAAAATGGAAGAGAATTAGGTCAGAGGTTTACGGTCACACGGAAAATTCTGGGATGACGACTGAATCATCGGATACAAACACAAGGAATTTAGAAATAATATTAGCTAGGTACTATGGTGGCTACCAGATTTTTACAGTTTGACATTGTATAGTTAAAATGCTAGTGTAGTGTAGCACCTTTTGCGGAAAAATCAAATGTCAGAGTGGAAAAGAGATTTCATCGTGGAAGAAAAATTTAATCAATTAGCAAATAGATTGACGTGAAATACCATGTTTCTAATCAGCAATACGTCATCGGCCATTACATCAGGGGAGGTACGAAGCGTGCGTGCGCTTCGTTAGCCGCTTGCAAATATTTGAAAACGGATAGTGTGCGGCATAATAAAAGGCTATATGTATGTATACAGTGTATAATAGGTATATAGCATTCAGGCGAATATTACCAACCAATACCTACAGTAGTGGTCAGTCTCTATACATACAAAATGCTCTAATCAGCATGCAAAAACTAGCTAGATACTTTAGCTTGTTTCTATCGTCATCTTAAATTCTACAGGCCCGTCATAAAATGTCCTTATGAAATTACGTATCTTATTAAGTATATATAAGTTATCTTTCCCGTATTGCTTTGGCTACATTTCAACGCTATGCTAAACCCCTCTTTGAGTAGGTGTGCATTTGATTTGTCCTCCACTACAAGTCGAGTAGCACATTACCTCGTGCGTTTTGTTTTACGTTTCGCGTCGATACGTTTACGCGTCATTGTTCGACAGTTTTATGAAGTAGTGACGTAAGTACAGGTACCAGCTTGGTACCACGGTGTGGGACCTACGTAGGTACGCGTGGAAACCGTGCCTTATCGGTGCAATGCGATTGTACATGTAGGTATAGGAATATGCTAGAAATGTACACTGTTTGCGAATGTAGGCTATTTGGTACAGTATGAAGTGAGAATAACTACTAAAGCTTTGGTTTCCTAGGAAAGCGGTACCAACGTATAGCGGCCGTAATACTACGGACGCAAATAGATGGCCGTCTTTACGGTGATGACATGTGGGAAGTTCCACGGCCGTCTTAACACACCGTCAGGCATTATCTATACTAATATTATAAAGCTGAATAGTTTGTTTGTTTGTTTGAACGCGCTAATCTCAGGAACTACTGGTATTTTTGTTCTGGTTGGCGAATTGAAAAAATATTTTTGTTCTGGTTGAATTGACCATTTATCGAGGAAGGTTTTAGGCTATATAACATTATGCTGCAATTAATAGGAGCGAAGAAACAATGGATAATGTGGAAAAAATGGGGAAAATTATTCATCTTTTAAGGCTTCCGTTGCGTGCACTACGAAAACGGTTCAAGCCGTGGGTAAACAGATACAATTTATAAAGCTAAAAAGGTGGCCAAAAATAACTTTTCCACGCGGACGAAGTCGCAGGCACAGTTAGTTTTTAAATAAACGTCAAATTAAAAGTATCAATAGCTTCACCGCTATCAATAAAACGTTCACCAAACCTTTTGACACCGACAAGACGGCCGTCATGCAAATGGCGGCACTGCTTTTTGACTTTACGGTGTCAGTTACCGCTCTCTAGGAAACCGCGCGATTTTGTTTACATAGACAACGTTCTAGCGTCGTCATTCACCGCTGTATTACGGCCGCTATATAATGGCACCGCTTTCCTAGGAAGCCGAAGCTTAACATTCTAGAAAGCGTTGATGTTTGAAACATTTATTAAACTATAATATTTAAGTAATAATCAAGCTGTAAAGTTCCTAAATATACATAGAATTTGGCTAAATTAATATGTTTAATAATAGGATGAGTACTGTTGGTACTGTTAAAAAGATACAGACGGTTTCCTGATAGAAATCATCGAGCCGAATCCTAAGTTTGGATTTAAATGTGAAACAGTGCACTATTTTGTTTTATCACATTTATTCCACATTGCAAGGAAGTATCGTCAAGGAAGTATAACACGGTAGAGCTGCGTCGCACTAATTAGTTTGCCATAAACTGTAGATGGCAGATAACACGGATAACCTGATTTAAATAACGCTACGTGATCTGTTTACATACTTTACAGAGCCTCGCAGATAAGGCGCGATAGGCTATTTGATAAATAATAGATATTTAGGCGCTATCGATTGATATCACACGTTATCGGGAGCTATTGCTATGATAAACGATAAGATAAGAAGTTGATTACGCGTTTTGTTGAGGGACTGAAAACGAAATCTAATTATCTAGTACTAAGTAAGTACCTAATGATTACCCGCGACTTTTTTGGGACTTTAACCAAATCAAATACAAAAATTTCACTGATACGTTACTTCAATGGATCGTGCGAATACAATTTTTTTTAACAATCTATTTTATTTAATGTATTCATAAAAGTCAACTGCATTGTAATTTGCTGTGTAGCTGTACGGTTTTATTTAATAAACAATTAAGTAACGAGTAACTCAATATTCAATTTACACAAAAGCCAAGTTAGAATTAATTAACATAATTAGCCAAATAACTGAAATAGTTTATTACATGTTAGTCAGTGAATAGAACGAAAAAATTAACTCGTTTCGAGCGTGGTTGGACTTCCAGCTTGAAACAAAAATCAATCCAATAAATTCTTAGATACTTTTAGATGTTACAGTTTAGATTTCTATGTGTCGGGTATCATGAAAAGATGGGTACAATGTTACAAGGTGGTATCAAACTTTAACAAGAGCAAATTAGTAATTTACACAAGAAAGTTACACAAAAGTTACCTACTAATTGATTTATTAACCTACAGCACTATTAATTTGAATCCTTAACTTAGCCGTATAATTTGTATTGGTCTCGTATAACACTCAAATACTTTTTCTAGCTAAAACCTACGCATTTTCGATAACTTACCGCTAATCACCAGCAGTAGGGCCCCGCCCCGTCGCGTCGGTTCGGTGGCGTCTAGCGATAAGCGGTAGCACGCAGACAGTAGTATGCTAATTGATTGGCTAATTAGACGGGAGCAGCCTACTGCCGCGACCGCTGCTGGTTTGGGACACGCCACTGTCTTTCATGTAACTCATTAATGGAGGCTTTTTGGAACGAAATCTATAATTAACTGTCGCTACGCCAAAATAACTGTTGGCTTACTTAAGCCACAATGTTGTTACGGTAATAGGTATTCTTACGGAGCGCTTTTATGCTAGAATTCTAAACTTTTGTCTGGCTTTATCTACCACAAGAAGTTCGTTTAGCCAACTTTCCACGTCTGCTGCGCTCCGTACGTGAGTCCCCAACTTTATCGCAAAAATGATAACAAAACAACCAGAATCACAATATAAACGCACAAAGTTTTAGGACGCGGAGGAAAATGAGAAAAATAATCGCCTTTTGTGTGGAAAGGAACCTATTTATGGAACGGGACGGGGAAAAGGTTTACGGATATGAGATTCGATGTTTATGCTATACAGATGTTATTGAAATAATATGGAATTGCTTGCACGAACCCAACTATGTTACTGTAAGGTAAGACAGAGTTTGGAGTCCACTTCAATCATCAGCAGATCAGCAAAACTCTTCCACCGTACCCACAGTACCAAGAGGCTTACCACGTTTATAGTAGGTACGTATCTACCTACATGCATGTACCACATGTAAACTGTTGCAGTAGCGACAGCGACATCTCTCTATCAATCGCCAGCTAATATAACAGCTCCGTCCTGATAACTCAAAGGTAAGCAGATTAAACTTGTCATGCTTTACGTCTCGCTGAACTAAACACACCTTTACAGCGACTACAATATTATACAAGCTTTAGTTTTGCGATGAAATTCCACATAAACCTTATTGGCAGGAAATAAAGACCATATTTGCTTGGGTTGTATAACTAAATGGATGGAATTCTACTTATTGACTGGAGTGGTTTCAGAGAAATTTATATGAAGGAAAATTCCATCCGTCAATATGCTACTACTCTAAAATAAGTTTGATGTCATCTGTCTGTAGATATATGGTTTTATGTTATTCGTTAGTTTATTCCTCAGTTTTCGAGCTAGCTTTAGGACTTTTAGGCTCCACAAAAGTTATAATGTGGTCCCTTTGTGAAATATTTGTTTGAGTATATCTATTTTAAACCAGCGAATCCCTAACCGATATTAATAATACTTTCAAATCCTAGGAAATATGAAATAAATAGGACATGTATACACAATTTAATCCAGAGCTTTCTTTCCAATTTTTAAAACTTTTATTTCATTTGTTTGGTTTAATTAAGTACTTATGGATATGAACGTGGGTATACCACCCCCAACGGAAGACCAGCGCTGGTTGCTATGCAGCCAGCATTATGCTAAGTTGGGGTTGTATTGTGGCAAATATGTGTTTTAAGTATAGGTTTATATTTACATTTATATATTTCTTGCTTGTACTTATTTGATTATTATTTGCTACAATAAATGTTTTTCTTTCTTTCTTTATATTATAAATTGATAAAAATAGTGCATTTGTATAGGTATAGGCAGTATAGGTAGGTAGTGGACACTCGATCTGACCGCGCGACCGCGATTCTACCACTAACGCTGACGCACGTTGTTAGTGGTCAAGTGTGGGACCACACATGTGTTGTGTTACAATATCCTGGATTTATTCAGAGGCAAATAGGAATCGTTTGTTAAGTCTGATCTGGCCGCAAAGAAAACTTTACCTAACCGAGGAAATCAAGTATTTATCACAGTGGGTGCGTAGTAAACGGAAAAGGCAACGATATTGAATACTAACTCAAATCATAAATCAAATCTGTCACCACCTTTACTTCAATTAAGGGAATAAATCGTGCTGTACCTAGCTACTTCTAACACCTAGCAATTCCATACACCTGTACCGATGATGTAACTTGCAACAAAATGCCAAGTCAATACCGGAGAGAAACCACTGACTATACAATAATATGACAATAATTGTGTTTTAGCACGTCAAGCCTCCGAGCCGAGTGCAGAAGCCGCGATATTAATGGCAGAGTTAGCAAAAAGGCTCCAGAATTAGCTGTATTTGCATGACATTTACATGGAACAAGCATTCCCAAGGCTTCGTGACGCATTTATCAAGGCCAGGGTATGGACTGAGGCTGTTTCAGACTGAAATAACAGATTCATAGTGAAGCCTGAGAACACGTCCAGGTCAAGGTCGATTGAAAAGCAAAGGAAGGAAAATGATATAATGAACACAGATAAAAATGAAAGCAGGCCGACGACGCAATTTAATTATGGGTTTATTAAACTAGGTACAATCATTGGGCGAGTTTAAATATTGCATTTTATTGTGTTCTGTTAACTAGGCATTTTTTCATGCTAAGATGCTAGCTATAAACAATAGTTACCACACTTAATAATACTAAGTTACTTTGTTTAATTAACTTATATCTACTAGTCGTCGAGTCTGATTTATTTTAATTTATTATGCAGATTTTATATCAAACGGCTTCATATAATATTTCGTGTTCTATCTATATCTTACATGATCATCACGAAGTCAGGAGTAGGTTGTAGTGGGTAGGTTTATTAATGTAATGGTAGCGGTGTCGTGTAAAGCAGGGCAACTGTCGCCGGGAGCGCCTTTGGTAAACCAAGCCGAGTCAACAAACTTGAGGCTGATTGACCGCGCGCAAACAAATCTGCTACACTTCGGCTCCAGATTTACCTAGTAGCATTTAATTTAAAGTGCTGGAATCTAACCAGATTAAGTAGCTATCGGTAATTATTATGTACTCATATACGCATACCTATAGTAAGTATTTACTGTTTGCTACTGAATTGGAATACATATAAATGCACGTACACTGTAATATAATAAGTAAGTGTAATAATTACAATTCGGCACAGGAAATTCAATCGTATCGAGTCGAGATTAATCGGTGAATCATTTAATAACTTAGCTGCGTAAATAATTGTATTGCTGATAAGGGCACTTCACGCAATATCATGCAATAGATAGAATACCCTTCTATTTGTTCTAAAAATAATTAACCTAAACTGTTAGTACGCCTGGCGGCAATGATTCGGCCGTGCGTCATTATTTCACAGAAATATCGTGAACTTGCCGCCCGTTTACCAAAATTCCAATAGTAATTAGTAATGAGCGTCTTTATAGCTCATTACTAATAGTCGTGCATAGTAAGCTTTATATATTTGACATTGTAATTTTGCTTTTGACGTTTATGTTTTCTATGGTCCTTTTATTTACAACTTTTTCAACAATTGATTTTCATTTTCAATATCTACATAGTTTTATGTTTTAAATGCTAGAAATGTGTTTGTTTTTGTAGTATATTCTTTAAATAACTCACAATGATCAGTTTTGTGTATCCTATGTGTAGTAATAATGATGTGAGTATGCCTACTTTAGTTGCACACCGAAAGGTAAACTTGTGGCGAATGTTCCTGTATTTTTATGTTTTTACCATCTGCATAGCAACCCATGAGTGCAATAAATGAATTTGATTTGATTTGATTACTGCGCTATAAATAATACAAACATGCAGTTGATAATGAAACAAACTTTTATTCCACAATTATTCCAGTCTAACGATTTGATCAATTTTGTGCGAATCCGACGCCTCTGCAAGACGATACACAGACCAATGATAGGGTATTAAAACGAAACGAATCCGTGTTTATTTAGTATTATCGATGGAACGTTAAAAATGGACAATTGAATACCGTATTCAGGTTGGTACATGAGCGTACAACACATATATACATTTAATCATGTTGTAGGTATTTAATATCGGATATGCAGTGGACAGAGCTATTTGGAGTGTATCGTTTGAAGCTAATTAACTAATGGCATTGTTTACAACTAAACTAGTGAATAACGTAGACAAAACAGACTCGATCAGGCAAATTAGGCGAATATCCATTTTGATAATGAGCCTATGAACCAGCCGGGGAATTAAATGAATCAAGTAATTGAGCTAAGTGATCCATTAGGAGAATCCGGCGTAATTGGCTCCGGTCTGCATCGTCTCAGCATGCGCGGAGCTTCTAGAAAACATGTACATATTGGCAGAATAAATGATGTGCACATAGAAGAGGCAACGATGTAGTTAAATAGAATGCACCAAATTATTATACGTCATTTAGTACGGTTCTAGGATTTTCTTCCGATTGTCAGATAAATAAATTCGAGAGGTTTGGCAGTCTAGTTATCAGGTCTTATCTTTTTAGAAGGATATTTGTAAAATATGATTACACAGTTATACTAATACAACAACACTTACAAACACAACATTGCTTAAAACCAAAAAGAAAACATGATTATTAAGATATGAAACGTACCATAAATTAGCGTAATTAACTGCGCATACTTACTAGTTAAGTGAATTCTAGCATCTGAGAGATTCACAAGCATGATTAGCAACTTTGTTAATCAGCTTTCGTTCAGACATCTTGCAGAACAAGTGTTTATTAGCCGCATAATTATACGTATTAATACTGCTTCTCAGGGAATACAGTAATCTGTTGACGAGACAAACATGAACAGTGGATACATGATACAAGTAATAGGAGTTTTCGAATAAAAGCTTTGATTGCTTTGTGGCATTCTGTAACAAATTTCTGTGTAGGTACCAATTGGTTTTTTCCATACAAAATATTACAAACAAAAATGCTTGCTTACTTACTGTAGAAAAATCACAGATACTTTTAGCCAAGCCAGTGTTTTAAGTACCGTTACTATTGCCATTGTACAATACTTGTAGTTGGCGTAAAGCAGTAAAACAGTAAAACCGCGAAGCGTCCTTATCACCAGGCGAGTGACGTGGAGTAGGTGTAATCAGTTAGTTATCGCAAGCATTCGCCTTACATAAGTGTGACGTGAGGACACTGGGACGTATGCTGTGACTCGACGAGGTGAACGACTCGCAGCGATACCAAGCTGACGAGTACACTGCCAATGCCAAAGTAGGCAGATACAGGTAACAATACTAGCGAAAGGCTTCTGTTGGGCATTGTAGTGTAGAAGATCAAGAGAAAGTAGATAATCAAAACCAATCAGCAGTTCCAGATAATACTTGAAAGAAAACAGTAAAAAGTAGGGTAGAACCAAAAATGGAAACAATAAAATTCATCAATAGCTATTACGCAAAGTAAGAAATAAACTAAATTAATGATCATCTCAAGAGTACAAAAGAAATCTAGTCCTTGTTACAAAGGCTGAAGTTGGACAAAAGGTTTTTTAGTCAATGTCACAATAAAGCCAGAGCCAAAGTAATAAGAAATGCGGTCCAATTGTCCAACGAGATTGCTAAGATGCCTGGCCTTTGAAATAGTCGACAACATAAGAGTACTACAAACTAACCAACTAAGTACTCCTAGCGTCGTAATATTGCATTTTGTTGAAGCGAAACGCTCTCTCTAACCTTCACCGTCTTGGGTAATAAATATGAATTAAACAAAACTGCCATATCGCTATAAATATCAGCGGTAGGTACATGTGAGACGGTACGTCAGCGTTTCTCACAAGTGTTACGAATTACATGACGTCAATTGGAGCGGAGATTGTTTTTAATTGATTTATGCCACCAATACAAATTGGTTCAATCTCTGTAACAGGTTGGTAGCGACCGAAAAAAGCTGTGTTTGAAAAAGAACAGTTCGAGAGGAAATGATACTCTTTTAATTAAACCTTGATTGATTACAAATTGGACAAGAACACAATAAGTTGGTAGATATTCAGGATACAATTTACTTACCAAAAAATAGTCTCGATTAATATATATATAGTAAATAATGAATAGTTGTAAGTTACTAAGAAACTATGTAATATTTTGAATTTTGAATTATAATATATATGATTCTACAATTATTTATTGATATTTTTTCTGTTAATTAATATCTCTAACTCATACACGCACTGCCCTATTCAGATACGTAAGTACCTACGTCTTGCGAGTCCGGTCAAACTGTTTCAAACTTCCTCAAACTGTCGGAGTAAAGGCAGTTCTTTGACAACTGCTTTACTAAACCACACATTACAACTTCATATATAAGTATTGGTGAAATAGGAAGCTATGGTCATTATATAATCAGCTTTAGCCGGTCTGTTGCGGTAATCCTCTGGGGTAGAGCCTGGAACGGATTAAAATTGCGCTGGAAACGATTCCACAGATTCATTACACGACTATCAGCTGGTTAATGTGTGGAAGGAAATTATTTACTGGTTGAAGGAGATAGCGGCCTGATACTAGTTTTATGATTATGAACAGAAATTAATGGATCTGATCTGTATCCGGGGTAGCGAAGCAGCAACATGTGCGTGTAATTTTGTTCCTAAGAATTTGCAAACTTTAAGTATCTAAAATTTTGTGCAAAAACGTTCTAAAATATTAAGGAAAGGAGATAGAGGTTAGAAAGTAAAGATTATCTAGATCATGCAACTAAGGTACTAACATAACTCAAGTTTAATTAAAGATAAGTTGCATGCTGAAAGAAGCCATCTTCCAATGCAAAAAGCAGTGAACATGAAAGCAGAGTGCCGAGTCAGCCATGTTAGCTCTAAAAACGGGGTCCAAACCGCATCTGTCCGGAATAAAAAGGGTGACACATGTACACGGCGTTTCCGCAGCCTCCGGCGGTGGCAGCGCAGAAACATCTAAATATTACATATCATATTATAATACTATACGCTATAAAAGGGAAATAAAAATAAATTTCAGTTCGACTATGATATGATCAGAACAATTGACAATGTTTTAACTATGGTAATACCTACTTACTTTAATTAAGTTAGTACTTAGATGCCTACCAACATTATAATTTGCTAAGATGGAATTTTATAACATACCAACTGTTTCGTTATATTTAACCAGATGATACTTCAGGAAATAATACAAAAACAGACAGAATGAAGTCCCATACGGGAAAAGCTTATGAAGCCATTAAACGAGCTAACAGCCATTAAAACTACTATAAAACAGTATTCAAGCATGATTATATCACGTCCCGACTGTAGCCAGCCATCAATATTCCTTATGAGACTTAATCGTGATGGAAAACCGTGAAGCCAATATTAAAATCGAACTTGAGACAGATTACATAATAGTTACTATTTGAAAAAATTTCCGCCTAAGTAATTGTTGTGGTTTTAGCTTAAATTCTGATAAAGCTTGATAATAGTTGAGTGAAGCACCTACTTAGTCTGCAATAGAATTCTCATTTACGAGTGCTAGCGGGGATATGTTTAGAAAGTGGCCGCCCACAGTGCCCGGTTATTGGTTTTCCTCAAAGGGATTATGGCGAGCTTGTCTGTCTCTGTGCCTAGGTATTGATTGCGCTCCGCGGAATCTAGACTTGTTTTGACGCTCGAAGTTAATCTTATCAATATAGCGCGATTTATAGAATTTAACAACATTAAAAACTAGTGGACGCCCGCGGCATCTCTCGCGTTATTTCAGGAAAAATTGTAGCCTATGACACTCCTAAGACCTCAATCTACCTGTTTTTGCGTGATGAGCGTTTAGATAAACAGACAAAATTTCTAGAAATTGTTGGAACGTATTCTGCTATCAATTCGAAGTACCTATCTCCAATAATTTTTTCAATCTCCAATGTTCAGACTTTCGATTCTCTTCAGCTTTATTACATGTATAGATATATTGTTATAACAGATGATAAAATACCTAGATGGCATAATTTGACATGAATCAGGAAAAATACAAGGAAAAACAAATGATACTTTCTGTACGTAGAAATTGTATACCTAACCTACACTAGAGCTGCATTATACAATTCCGTGTGCAATTTGTAATTTATCATCCACATTTGATGGGACGACTAGTTTCGTACGTCATGAATGATAGAGGCAACATGCGATCCCTCTAACTAAGGCTGCGTGTACAAAGTCACGTATCTCATCCTCCTGCAGAAAACTAACGTCAACTAGTGGCAAGTTAATGTGAGCTTTAATGTGTAGATTATTAAGTTGAGAGTTGCTTGGGAGATGTGTCGAAGTTTCCACAGGATTTGACGGGACAGGACGCGCCCCATCGTGGATCATTTGTCACTATCAGCCGTCACAATGGCACGGAGGATGCACTACTCATGTCCGATACACTGCCAATAGTTAAGCTTTTTGTAAGAACTTGTGTTTGATATCCTGCTAGATGTCTCTATATGTATATATATGTATTATGTATGCTCTAGGTGTGTGTAAAACAAAATACGTTGCTGGCTTACACATTAAGCGTTAAATTAACTAGAAAACCAAAACTGGTGATATGTTACAATGAATAATCCAAATGTACTTAATAAGAAGCTACCGTCTATCTAAATCTTATTTATTTTTAAATATATTCCAGAAACGAATAAAACTTTATATCAAGGGAGTAAATAAAACAACAACCACAAGCCTCACGTCCACTTCTCTCAAGAATGCTCATTTCCACTCAAACAAGAGGTCGGCGCAAAAAATATTCAAGAAAACCGCGATCAACATGCAAACGATTAAACTTTAGGCACGAGTATAAGCATCGACTTTCGCAAAAATTACAAGACAAAGGTCCAAACAGCAAGTGTAACTGTGTGACATGTCAGCGTTATATCCAAACAATTGATCAAGTTTGCAAACTAGCAAGCAGTGCTTGTGGAACAGGGGATATTAGATGTATGTGTCGGATAGTTACTGTTGCTAGTTTCATATGAGTTTGATGCTGATATTGTTAATTAACGGAGAAACGGAGTACGTTAGGGTGATGTCAAATCTTCTTGTCACAGGCTAAGAATATTGTAACTTGAATAAGAAAGCCAGCTAAAATCGACTTTTTAAATATTTACTGCGGTACAAAAATAGGTGACTTTCTGTCTGATATCTTGGTTGATCTTACCAAAGTGCAAAGTGTCGTACAGTCCAAGTTTCCCGCTGCATGAATAATTCACAAGTATCCCGCTCTGTTATTATCGCGGATCTAAACGGCCGCCTTCAAATGTCATCGCGGGATGCCGAGGCACGATAATGTGCTCTCACTTCCAATACTTCATGCGATTGAATAACTTGTTTTATATATATTGACTTGGGGAAACCAAGTAACATAATAGAGCATTGGTACCTATTATATTTAATTACATACCTATTATATTTAATTAAGAATTATATTCCAAGATCAAGATGGTTTCGAAAGAATCTGCTAAAGTTTTCTTTTCTACGGATGCATCAAAACTAATCAAGTCATGCCCTGAGCAAAAACTTCAGCATCCAACTTTCCCCTTTCATAGAAGCGTGAGAGTGTCAATCCAACTAGCGTAAGAGAAAGATCAACGCACGTTTCTAATCCACTGATCCACGATACTTGATTAATGACTCACTGACAAGCGACTACTAACACAAATACGTGATACTAATCACCCACACGTACATGTAAATGTAAGTTGATACAATATCACGTGTAGGCAGAAAAATATGCGCCGGCGCCGAGCAAAACGAGCACACGCAAAAAATATTATTCCGACTACTGATTAGAATCTTATTGCAAGTAAACACTAGGGATTTTTGCGTAATTTGATCGGTGGGAGTATGGAGCTAGTATGTTATAAACAGCTACATGAACAAATAATAGATCATGTTACAAATTCACAGTATGTAGCGGTTTTAAATAACACGTATTGTGGAAATTGTGATATTGCTAAACAACATTTAAACAAAAAGAGCAACAAACTAAACAGAAGGCAAAAATGGGCGCAAACACGTGTAACACATACCTAACCCCATAACACAATACAGTTAATGGGAGTGAATCACCGCGAGCATGGACGCCCCGGGCCGTCTGATGAATCACCATAAGTCTGCCATCTACAGCCATAGGTACTACATACACCATACACACTAAGCAAGTTCGCAACGCCCGCCGACATGGCCTAACTACCGCATTACTTGATTGCGCTAATAAAGGGGAAAGTCGGCGATTTGTGGATGACTAGCGACTTAGACAATGGTAAGACTGAACATTCTTTTGAACTTGTCAAACACAATGACTTTAGAAAATAAGATACCCAAGCATTTTGCAATGTGGAGCGGTAATTTGATTTGATTTTTTTTAATCTTTCCCCGAATATAAATTGGATGACGATTTGCCAAGGTGAGGTTTGCTAATGGCGGCATTTCCACTAAACCACACACGGACGACACAAGGATGTGAAATGTAAACGAGTTGGCATTCCACACTCGCGCGCTTGATGGAAACCATACTGAGGACACAATTAAGAACAACCTCATGGAATGTTCCTACCTATCTTTAGGCTGTTTAGGAAACAATCACGGGATGTGACGACCAGCCTCGCATACTAAGCAGTTTGCAAGCACTTGGGTGGTCGTCCCGTTCCATCAATCTATAAATAGAATACAAACACGCCCTTTTAGCAAAGCCTTTTTTCAGTAAACAGTGCGGAAGGTCAACACAACAAAAAGGTAAAAGGCATCTTGTCCAGTGTTATTGACCGTATCAAACACGAATTACGGCAAAACAAACTTTACGGACCGAGTCGAGGATTCTCGCAAAAACTCGGTCATGGAGGTCTCACAGACTCGTAGACAATACTAATTATTCTCGGGATAATTAGGTCATAAAAGAGTAATGAAAACCCTCTCTGAATAGATTCGAGCTCAGGAAAATCGATGACTCGAGAGAGGTGTTGGAATCTTTGGCAACTCCATTAACTTTGTGTGAAGGAACAAAACAAATACAAATTGCTAGCGAAAATAAAGCCTCAGCAATCAAAAGCAATGTACTCTTCTGACACATTATTTATGAAGCCGAAAACGAATCCGCGAAGCCAGTCGTATAAATAATGCCGCCTGAAGAGTTAATTTGAATACAACCACTGAGTTTCACGTTAAAAGCAAACAGTGACAAATAATGGGAAGCTTAAATCAAATATGTTCATAGCCCATTCACCTTTTAACTTTTTCGGCGTCTGTTGATGACGCTTCATTATAAGTTTCAGGTCCAGAGAGCACATTAGCCGGCTGCGGGTGAATGTTGCAATGATGTCGCGGAACCAGGTTCGAGGCGACAGCTATAAATAACGCAGCTTGAATAAAGCGAAGCCACAAATCATCAGCTCGCCTAATTAGGACACTGCGAGCGTAGGGAGGGGAGAATAGCAAGCGCCGCTGACTCACGTTCTATACGGCTGTAACGTGAAACTTACATCACGTTATACTTTCAGGCATCTTTTATCCTGCAAATACTTCAGGGAGTTCCATAGATAAAGTTAAAGCCCCGCCCACTGCCGAGAACTCAAACTGAGTCGCAATATTGAACAGCGCTCGTCGGGTGCTTAAATCTTTCTATTGTCCAGGGTCTATAAATTACAACGAAGAAAATGAAGCATCTTATATAGAGCTCATATGTACATGTTATGGTATAGAATACACAGAAATATAGTCACCTTGACGTATGCTACCGCTCCCGATAAATACAAATGGGGAATTAGCTCAGCTGTATCTGTGGCTTTACCATATTGAAATTACTCGATACCTGTTCTTTTAACAGATTATAGCCTCTCCAGAATGATAAACTCTGTGCAGCGCTCGTATAGAAACGCCAGGAGCGTGTGCGGTGGAGCTGAACTAGTAACAATGCATAACAGGCAGGTAGCAACAGATCTCTGTTGTCCATAACCAGCGATTACTGTTGTGGCACAAGTAGTTAGCGTTCTTTGTGGATTTTAAGTGAATACTGCGCAATAGGTGGGAAGAGGTCAAACAACAGCATGCTTGATCTAAATTATTATCTAATCTAATGGGTATTTTGAACAGAAATTGACATAAAAACAATTAATTAGATAGGATTCTAGCTAAGTAAGCTGAATAAATATGCTATGCAGTGCAGGCGAGCAGTTTATAGCGGACTTTCCAAGTATTATTATCAGGCAAGTTGTAGTCAAGCGTGAGCTTATAATATATCATGTACATATTTTTTTTTGTTAGATTTGCCTACAATGGTGGCAAGTTTGTCTCCCATGGCTCGTACCATCGTTGCAAGCTGCGACGTTATGCAGCCCACGCTGCAATTGGCGCGGCGGCGAGCGATTTATCGTCGCCTTCAACTTGGTCGCGGGCATCTTGTCTCAGACTTGCACCGCCCTTTCTCTTCTCACCACGCAGGCTGCTTGATCTGCTTGTTTTATGTTACATTATAGAACTTGTATCATCAAAATAATAATTTCAATCTTTATCTACTCTACCCATAAGTCGCTTAGTTACCAATTCGTTTGAGATACAATATACATATAGTAACGGAGTTTTTTATCTGTTTCTGATTAAGTAGTAACTTAAAATTGTAAGTGTATATAGTGCCACATTGTTAAGTAAACCCACTTAAGCTTTTATTTTAGTTATCGGTGTAGTGTTTGAAAGCATCCAGTATCTCGGTGCCTGTTCCAGCTCGTAGACGCGACTTGCACGCCGCGATAAATTTCAATACTACAGACGCAATCAATTTGCAGAATGTGGCTGCGGAGTTGCGGTCTCGTCCGGCCGCGGTGCGCGCAATAAATGCGATGCAGCCGATAGCCGGTTACCATGCAGCGCGCAGCGCGGGGAAGCAATGAGCTGTTATTACTACTAATAGATACTTCAATTGTATTCAGCGAACAGTGTAATTGGAAATAGCGCGAAGCCATGTCAATAGAAAACGATATCGTGATCGGTTTGTGAGCTCAATCATTAGTAGTGTGCCTGCTGCCTAGTCATCTAGCCGGGACTGTTTGTTTAGTTGTTCGAGAATGTCTAGATTCCGAGCTGCGGAGCGGCCGTTGTCACGGACCATTGGCCATATTCAATGCCGTTGTAGCTATAACTATACAGCCAACTGGGGTTTTCAGCGTTCATGGATGTTTAGGTTTTCTATACATCTACAATAACCTATATTTGGGCAAATAAACCGGATAATGAATTCGCGACGAGAACGGTTATCAAATGTCGCATGCACAACAAACTCTCGTTTGTTGGCATTTTGCCAGGTTTCCTTTAGACCTTTCGCGAATCGATACTTGAAGCTTCAGGTAACGTGGACATCTTATATCGATTTAGTATTACAACATTCGTGTGGCAGAACTGTCGCAAGATGATAGTCGTCATTAATCTGTGCACGATTGTATCACTGGCAACAGTTGTACATTTTTAGCTTATTGAGCAAAGTTTTAAGATATCAAGCGTTTAAAAACAAATTAGTTAGCGAATTGCCAGAACGCTATAAAGGTTTATATCACACATAATCGAATAACAACTTGCTGGGTGCAAGTGCCTAGTTGTTCTGTAGTACTTTCTCTAGTACCTCCTTGCTAGTGGTGGGCTGTGCTAGCCTGCAGTGGTGAGATCAATGCACTGTGCGTGGCTGAGTCACCGCCTTTCTCTCGTCTGCCGCGCGTCTGGCCGCCCGCCGCCCGCCGCCGCCTGCCGCGTCACGCTTCAAATGTGCCCGAGGAATTAGGTAACGGAGGCTTCATAGAGGTAGCACCTCTTGAAGGGTTTACATGTATAGTAAGTTGAATGGCGATTATAGTTACACGCAAACCAGATTGATTCAGCTACATATTTATTTGAAAACTAAATAATAAAATGAGAAACATACGGTTACGGCGAAAATGATGCAGAGAAACTATACCTAATAATTCACGCGAAGGTAATTGAAAAGTTTTAACATACATATTTATAAATACCTACAAAGGTACTTACTTAAATAAAATCTGTGTTGAAAAATAAAAAACCGCCCAAGTTGAAATTCCCACGCGCGTAAAAATGTTATTTGAAAACAATGTCAAATAGCTCCTCAATTAAAATCTCAGACGAGAGTTGTAAAGAAAGCAAGGGCGAGTCCGATAATAGCGCCAACGACCCGTCTGCATGCTTGCCCACTAAACATAGACTTCGCTTCTTTCCTAGAATGGCCTACGAGGTTTGATGCTACTTTAAAGAATAATCGAAGTAATTACGGAGTTAAGAAAAAGTCTGACATCACACTGTAGTCTAGGATGGTTTTCTAGCTTACGATTTCAATGAAAAGTCGAATTAACTATAACATAATACTTTCTTGTTTTTAAACATGGGCAAAAACACACAAACCTATAAAATAGTCGATAAACTATTTTATATCCGGCAACCGATAACTGCACCTTATCTTTTCTATTACAAAAGAAGACATAAAGCCCATTCTACAAGGTGTGCTCTCTGCGTCTCCAACCAGCCACGTCGCACCGCGCTGACATTTGAGTTGTAATGTCGCAAGCGGCTCGCAAACAATGCTGCTATTTTCACGAGCGATGTCCGCTCCGCTTGTATAATCGCCTCGGGTTAACCAGCACCGCCGTGGCCGGCCTTCACACTGCTGCGTGGGAGACGGACACAGATGATGACAGTCTTTTGTCTACCTCTAAAATTTTGTTAATTAAACAACCTCAAAGTACCTACCCAATAAAATGTCTACTGTTAGTATATACCTACATTCGTGCGTACTGCGTACGATACCTTTAATGTGAATCAAATAAAAATGAATTTAATAAGTATAAAAACAGTGAAATCAAAATACGGGAGAGGTGGCCTTCAAATAGCAAATGGGAGATGGGAAAGGCTGAAGGATCTGAAATGATTTGTTTATAAGAGACGCCTGTCTTTTTTGCCTATTCAAAGACGAGAAAAGTGTGCGGGCAAATTGATACGCAAGGTCAGGGTGAAGAAAAAAGAACGCGTACCTACAATAGTAAACCTTGAAGAGAGTAGGTCTACTCATATTTCGTCCTCTCATGTCTATTGAGTCACTCTGATTTTACGAGGTACTAATATCTTCTATTGTTCTACACGAAGAACTTAAGTTCCACCTATTATTACTACAAATAAAAAGTAATTTGTAATAGAAATAATACCCAGTAAGTATGTGAAGCAGTATTCAGCAGTTCATATCTTCAATTGTTTAAGGCACATCCAGTGTATCCATCCGTTCCTGTACCTACTTCGATATCGTCAATTAAACAAGTAACCCGACACCGCCCCGGTAAAAGCACATTTCGATTTCCCAGAACCGATGTGGCTTTCCAAAGAGGTAATGTGGCTTGTATTACAACGCCTCGGGTTAATTAGCTTTGTAATCGACTGTATGGTTATCTCGCAAGTTTCAGAAATTCTTCCAGCCAGTTATCTCTATCATATCTTCCACAACAATCACACGAATACACGAATATATTACATACATTTACAACACCTTAACACTCAGTAACACTTCACATATGAAACATATATACGTATATATATAAAGCATATTTAAATACATACATGTAGGTATAGTTTATGAAAATGTTAGCCACTACAAAAACCAAAACAAAATATTGTTAACTTATTTCCAATTTAGCCTTTTTTATTATATGCTGGCAACATTATCTGTACAAAGTAAAAATAAACAAATTGTGTAAAACTAGATGCAAAGTAGGTAAAGATATTGTGTAAAAAAAATTAGCGTGGAGCTCAGGGTTTATGTCGAACGTACGCCAACATAAAGAATGTACCTAAGCCTATTTTAGAAAATTCTTATTATGTACTGTAACTGTGTTTCGATAAATAAAATATTTGTATTTGTATATTTGTATTTGTTTGTATATCCTGGACCGAAGTGACTAAAATTGCGATATCAAGAACGTGACATGGAATTAAATGGATGTAGGGAATGATGATTATATCAAGTGCCGCTTAGGTATAAGCAGTTGTCTGTACTATGAAGAGTTTACAGTGCAAATAGGCCATACAGAGAAAGTATATTGATTCATACACCGGATTAGGAATAAATCAGAGTTTATGTAAAGGACGGGCCGTAAAAGAACGCGTTACATACAATTAGATTCTCGTTTGGAGGAACGTGGCGGAAAGTTCTATCGAGCTGCGATGTGGGAGAGCGGCCCAATTATTATCCAGGCTCACCCATACATGTGGCCTTTGGCAAGGTTGGAAATAATTTGATATACCTACGAGTTTCTTGTGCCGGTGAAATATTGCTTTTGACCACAATATTTAAGACTCTACTTAGCTATCACTATAACTAACATATATACTTAGATGTGTACAAGTAAAATATGTACAACTAACAACAACAAAAATGTAAGTAGGTTAGTTTTATGAGCTTCATTTCCAAACAAGCAAAGCCCCTTAGGGCCGATTTCACCAGTGCATATAAACGCGTTCAGTGCTACTTAAACTCGGTTCAAGCGTTTAACTGAGATCAAATGGTCATTTTGCATTTCACCACTGTTAACTAAACGCAGTTACAGTTAAAACGAGTTTAACTTCTGAACGCCCGATTTTCGGCGTTTAACCACTTGAACCGGTTTATAGATTGTTCTTGTCATTCTTGTACATATTTCGCATTGTCTGTTTGGTAATCTAATATTTATTTTAAAAAACTCGTAATGGAAAGGACATTAGCGTTAGTTTTTGAAGATAGTGACGACGATGACTATTTTCTTCGTCGTCCTAGGTGGATTCGTGAGAGAGAAGAACATTTTAAAATCCTTGACGATCAAGATTTTTTCACCAGATTTCGACTTACAAAACCAACAGTTTTGTCTATTTTGGAGTCAATTGAAAATAAAATAGAGTATAGTTCCAACATGTAAGTTCCTATTAAATATTTTTTTATTGCATTTCGTTAACTATGGAAAGCTTTGGTTGAAATGCTAATCTGTGATTATTTTGTTCAAGGAATGATAGTGTTTCTCCCATCAATCAATTGCTATGCGCTCTACGTTTCTATGCGACTGGGTGCTATCAGATGACTGCTGCTGATTTAGGTGGTTTTAGTACTTCTACTGCACATAGGATTGTGCATAGAGTTAGTGCAGCTATTGCATCTCTTCGGCCACGCTATGTTTACTTCCCAGAGTCACAAGATGATATCCGGCAGACACAAACCAATTTTTATAAGAGAGCAAAATTTCCTTATGTGATAGGTGCAATTGATTGCACTCATGTGAAGTTTCTCAAGTCACCAGGTAACTGCACTACCATGAATATTTAACTATTATCAATAATATACCTACCTATATTTTGTTTAATTAACAATTATTACTGGGTGCCTAAACTTATTAAAGTAGGTAGGTACTTAGATATAATTGAGCCACATGGGTATATACCTAATCATTGGATGTAGTAATGGCCAGTATTATATAAAATTAATCTGGAATTCTAGACATTAGCAGTGACCTAGATAACTTCATTATTTTCTTCAGTGTTAAAGTTTTATTTTTATTTGAGTAGGTACTTGTTAAACAAAGTTTATTATTTAAGTCTTGCTTTGCGAACTTGGCAGTAAATGTAAATTAAGAGTCATATATGATTTATAATATGTATAACTTAAATATTGACGTTCATAAGTGTTATATAATAACCTATATGAATAAACGCATATTTCATTTCATTTCATTAGTAAATTACCATCTGTTTTAGGTGGAGATTGCCCTGAGATTTTTCGCAATAGAAAAAATTATTTTTCTTTAAATATTCAAGCAATATGTAACGCTAACTTGGAATTTACTGATATTGTTGCTCGATGGCCTGGAAGTACACATGACTCTTACATCTTCAACAACTGCTATAGAAGAGCAATGTTTGAACAAGGCCAGTATGGAAATTCTGTTCTTGTTGGAGATGCAGGCTATGCTTGCAACAAGTATATCATGACTCCGTTGGAACAATGCAGTACTGCTGCAGAGAATTTGTATAATGAGTCACATATACGAACAAGAAATTGTATAGAGAGATTGTGTGGAGTATGGAAAAGACGATTTCCAGCCATGGCCATTGGTTTAGGAGTGTCAATAAAAAATTCATTCCCAATAATCATTGCAACAGTGGTATTACACAATATTGCTCGGAGAAATGGTGAAACTGCACCTCCAAACGATAATGATATAATAAACCCAGCTTCCTGGGATGCTCTCTTGACTATGGGTGAAATAAACCAGTCAAACACAGGAAGTTCACAAAGGAGCAATCCAAATTATAGGAGACGGAATGAAATTATAAATAATTATTTTGCACAGTAAGTATTTTTCACACCTATACTACATTGGGCTTTTGAAATACATCTCATAATAGTTAAATGTTGTTAGAGCTTATACAAATTCAAGCAGACCCCGGGCTCCAAAGCATATGCTAAGAATGCAACCGAGATGAATGCTAGGATGATGATGAGAGCTTGTACCAATTAATTTACTTGAGCAAAAGTAGTTATTGCTGTGCTCACTTTACATGTTAGCTAATTAATTATTTTCATGTAGCATATTACCTATAAAGGTATTATTGTTTCAGGTTGCAAGGATAAGTTATTGGTACTGAAGAATAACCAAATGAAACTAGTGCTTGCTAGAATTGCTAATTCTTTTAGAAGTTGGCTACCATAGTGTTTAGAGAAATGCATAATAAAAGAACATTGTTATATTTAATTATGTATATTTTGATCACAATTTTTTTTAAATTCTAATTCTAATATTTGTAATTTTATTTCTTCCTGGCGGGTTTTTAATTTTGCCTCCCGTAACAACTCTTCTTCTCTTTCTGAGTTTTTAAAATGGACATTTTTAATTTATGTTCTTCTTCTGCATGATAATTTGATTTTTTTAAAGTATCTAACTTTTCACCAACAAGAGTTTCAGCTTGGTGGTACACTGGTCTACGACGACTGGTTGATGCCACTTTAAGTTTGTAGGTCCTGCAAGATGATAAAATAATATTAATACAATGAAAACAAAACTATAATTTTCACAATGACAATGGTGAAATGTTTAACTAGCTGTAGATTCAAAGACGCAATTGTATCATGTCATAGTGTAGACATACATAAATAGACTCACGCCTGCCTCCCAGAAGGGTAGGCAGAGAATAGTGAAGAGCTTAAAAATATTTGTGCATATTATTTAGGATGGCAGCTATATCCATCAACAGATACTGTAATTTGCATCCTGGGCTCTGGGATTAACATTTTCACTATAGATCCAGTTCCTAAAGATTCATAAGACAGGATTGTATTGTGTTGAAATGTAGAACAGACATACATACATAACTAATTTATACTAACCTCTTTGGTATGATAATTACTAACCTCTTTGGAGTTGGAACATTAATTAATTTTTCACAGTCCTCTGAAACATTTCTCATCTCCTGAGGCGACATGAAAGACAGAGATTCATGTTTTCGTTTTTTTAACATACTGGGGGTATATTCAGACCAGTCCTGAAAACATTTAAGGTATGTACATACATATCTGTGAGAATAAAAATAAAGATACTTTAACTCTATACTGTCTATACTTACAATAGTATCTGTGGATACTGAAACTGTTGGTTCGCTTTCAGTAAGTATCACCATCTCCTGTGTTGGTGTTGGCTCAATAATTTCAAAATCTGTTAACAAGAAATTATTTATTAAACCACATAATACAAAAAGTTTACAAACTTGCATAACTAATGAAACCTACATACCATTATGGCACTGCAAATTATCCACACCTTGAGTGTCAGTAGCAGTGCTATCGGAGGCTGTAAAATAAAATGATGATTAATTACAATTTATTACAAGGTATTAAATTATCTTAAATATTATAACTTGATAATTACCTAAAATCCTTATATTATCTGAGTCAAAAGTATTGACAAAACCAGACACTCGTGTCTGAATTAGTTCCAGCACTTTATTGACCATTGGGTCTTCTGGTTCTTTCTTGGGGGGGCCTCCACCTGTAATATAAAATTAAACATAATTTGTAAGTATTTAGGTATGTTATAAAAGGTTATAATTGTTATTTTATTACATTAGGAAATACCAAATTACCTGTTCCTAAGTAATGCTGATTCCGTGAAGTCTGCACCTGCTTGGCTCGTTTCTTCATGTTTTCCCAACAATTTTTGAGAACTGTGGAGTCTCTAGGGCATATAGCAGATGCCGCATTGAAACTAATTGCGATTTTGCGCCATTCTTCAGCTTTACTCTTCATGCTCACAGCATCTGTTTTTTTTGATTCCACGACGGAAAAATGGTTTTCCACTAATTGAAGTAGCAGCTCCTTTTCACTATTGGCAAAAGCACGATCTCTCTTGCGTTTTGCAGTCTCGTTTGAGGCGGTCGACATGATTATTATTTAAATTTTAATTTTACTTACAATAAAATAATACACGCAAGTACGCAATCAAGACGCAAAGTTAATTTGACATTGACATGAATGAATGACAACATTGACAACCCGATCTTTATGACAGTTCCGAGAGGACGTTTACGTTTTGTTATACGAAATAGCTTAAAAACTCGGTTTTACTGAACGCGCTCAAATGAACTCATAAAGTAGGTGGTGAAATCAGTTGGACGTAAATCAAGATCAACATCGGCATTTGATCTCGTTTTATTGAACTTAGGTTTAGTAAAACTAGTTCTGTATTAAAATTGGTGAAATCGGCCCTTAGTCTTGTTGTTGAATGAGTGCGTCAGGTCAGGAAGGGCCTATCAGTGACAATGGCGTGTTTACTCCACTATCGGTTCATCTGGCCGACACTTCTCGGAAGCCATTCACTGGACACATCATTTTTTATATCACCGGTGTCAAACTCCACAATAGATATTTCGTTACACTTTCCGCCGCTAAAATCCTATAATCCGACTAGAGGTGGAGGTCGGCGGGTCGACGTCTGCCCGAATAGTGGTCGGTGTGTTGGAACATGCTATGGCAGCGACTAACTGCTGCTTAGCCTGGATTACCCGATATCTATACTAATTTCTTTATCTAGGCAGGAACATTTTTGACGGACTTCATGATAAAAATTGGAGCCTGTCTAATCAAGGTAGCATCGAAGTAGCTAGGGTAGGTAGGTAGGTATATTATATTTTTAATTTTGAAATTAATATATACACGTATGTCGTTACCTTAAAGTATTTAAAGAATTAGTAGCAAGCGTAATGTGACCGTGTTAAACTAGTGATCTGGCAACATGGTTCGATAATACCTATCTTCACCGAACGGGTAGTCGCGCCTCTAATTACCGATTACAGAGGTGATGGTAACTAGTTTGATTAATAGTTACTGCGGGGCGGCTGCCACTTCATTAGAAGTTAATAATTTTGTCAGCAATTTAGTAAGAACCTATTTACTAATACTATTTAAGTAAAAGCATAAACCGTACGGGGACGTCACTTTCATTACGATGCAATTAAGTAATGACATACACACCCTTAATATTTCGAAAAAGTAACAAACATGTACATATATGTAAGTAAATAAAGATATCCATAGTTACTTAATATATAATTTGTATTAAACTGCATTGAACATTTTAATTACTTCAAAACATAGAAAAACTTTATTGAATTTGAGTAAGTACTAACTTACGTCGAACTACCCGATCCAAAATACTTATGTGAAACGCCCAAAAATATGCCACTTCCCATAGTTAGTTAATAATGAACTGTCGTGAAACGTCATGAAGCCCACAAGCTGTCTCATATATGTATTGTAGTTGTGCAGTTTATTAAAACGGGGCTTGCCTACCTACCTATACCTACTAGCCCGCTACAACACTTCAGTTCCATTCATGTCCGCCGACAAAACACGCGTAGGCGCTAAAATAACAATTCAGTTGAAACGCCAAAATATCGAGAACGCGTGACACATTCCATTCGATCTCTACGTCATCTTGCGAATTTTTTTTTTGCACAAAACCGGATAGTTTTGCTATGGCCTAGAGTGGCCCCTGCGAGGTTAGGTGTAGACATACATAATTAAATACACGCGTGTTTCTATCAATGTAACCGTCACGGCGAGTGTACGGAGTTTAATGTCAGTCAATGGACTGGAGAACTTTATTGCTGTGATTAATATTCTTCCTGTTGTCATTAACGGTTTAATTGCAATGCTAACTGCATAAGTCAGGTCATCTCCACTCAGGGAGAAAACTTATGAGTAAAGGAACTCATTACAAATTCAATTAGTTTTTAGCGTCGCTACTGTATGGTATAGTTTACATGTGTACAATTTATAGAATTCCACAGCCAATGGTCAGTATAATGTGATCCTAAATACTATCCTTAAACTCGTCTCTCTCATTCAAACCGTCAAAATGAAAGTGTGCTAGTCCTCAGCTCGAGCGAGCCGGGCGCCGTTCATCACTCGGTACGTAAATGATGATGTGAGTGATAACACGCCCCCGCGCCGTCTCGACTAAGAAATTATGAATATTGCCATAACGTCAGCACTTTCACTCGCGCCCAAACAGCGCAGCCGCCGTGTGAGGATCATTTTCACTTCCCGGCAAAAAAGCATCACAAAAAGCACCATGCTCGCCTGAGTCAATGCCCCGCGATCAAAGTGTGCCAAACAAACTAAATCATATAATTATGAATCTTATTGCGACGCCACACGACTGCACGGATGACAGTCGCGAGACCGCCACGGTGATCGCAAAAATTCAGACATGATGAATGAGATTCGACGAAAATTCGAAATGTAGGCGAAGAATATATTAATATACAAGTTTAGAAAGGTTAATTCGTGGAATATGTCTCAGACATCATGAGAACATCTATGCTACACTAACTTGATTGCATGTCGATATAACATAATTGCTGTCAAAAGTAACGATGCTTCAAAAGCACTACAGTCTGTAATTTAGGTCTATTGATTTATCAAACACGAGACCTAAGTAAAGAGCCCTAAACTGTAAGTAAGCCATGAACTCTGCTCACCTTCGGACGGGTCTGACGAACTTTAACTAGACGGAACTTTTTACGGGAAAACAAAAGGTCAAGGAAATTAATCCATACATTTTTTTAAAGAGCGGCAACATTCTAAGAGATAAATAAATAAATAAATATAATAAAAATAGCCTTTATTTCCCTTTTAAACGTATAGTTGTTCACACTACAATATTTTGATTTGATTCATGAAATTATTATATAAATGTCTAGTACTATTGTAGGTCATGTCAAAATGGATATATGTAAATGTAATGTCAATGTCTGGTTATTGAATTAAAATGTTATTTATTTATTTAAGGGATCGTCCAACTTTGGACGTAGGCCTCCTCCAACTCATGCCATGTATGTCTCGTCTTTGCTGTTCTTGTCCAGAGTTTTCCTGCCACCGCCTCTATATCGTCTCTCCATCGTCTGATTGGTCTTCCACGCTCTCTCCATCCATCTCTTGGATATGAGAGAAAGTAACTAACAATAAGTAGTAATCCAGTAAATAGTTTTTTTTTCATGAATAAATTTGTCAGGGAAGGATCCTTGTGCAGGTACATCATGGTGGCCGCCCAGGTCTTTCCAGGACAGACACGCATTCTCAGATTTTGTGTGGAATTGCACTAGCTTAGGAAGGAAAAGACCATGAAGAAACTGTCATGTTTAGAGGAGCTATACCACACAAACAGTTGATAAAAATGCCAAGTACTGTAAATTCGCCTCAATGTTTCGTCACATTTGGTCTCGCACAAGCCGCAACGTCTACAAACAAAACTACAAGTCGTCATTAGGAGCAAGGCTGCGCAATTCGACAATTGTCCGCGGGACGGGACGCGGGGCTCGGGGCTCGGCGAGGTGATGCGCGACCTCATCTGTACTACTTGGTATAATGCACAGGGTTACATGAATAGTAGACATGGCTGTCTTCCAAAGTCTTCTTAATTCTAACGGCCTCAGTAATAATGTCCAACGTTTTTATAAAATTGGCAAAAAAATCATTAGGTAATACTTAAGTAACTGTTTCGTAGTTAATAAAAAAATGGTACCAAACCCTTAATAAATTTTGGGTTACACATTGCGTTATCCGACCCTTTATTTCTACCTTTTGACACTTGCACTGCCATATTGCATTGATATTCCTCGTAAACCTGTAACACAGACATACATACACTGATGCGAGGTCGGTCAGGTATAGAAGCATTACAGTCGCAGAGATTGACTGGCGAGTGGCGCCTCCACGGATGTCAGCGGGGTTCTACAGATTTATTGCTTCGGAATTACTTCGCAGCCTTAACTATATATGTATAGATAGATAGAGATAGATTGCGCCTCTATATGGCAAGGAGGCTGACTTAGAGGCCCTAGACTTGTTTTATTGATTTCCGCGATACTAGGAAAGGTCTAGTTTTATTAACCAACTGGGACTTTAGTAAAATCGATTATACATTTTAGGTACATAATTTACAAAATACAGAAAAGAGGAATGTTGAATATTGTTACTTTTAATTGAGTCGACAAAATTAATTAAAGTGAAGCATTCCGAAGCGGAATCGAAAGCTTTCGTCGAGCGTCATGAATTCTGATTCGACTGATAAAGGACGTTCGTTACTGGGCCAATGATCGCCAGACAACTTTTTAATTAAACATCTTTCAAGTTTTGAGACTTGTGCAAACAATCAAAATAGAAACTTTCTTTGTTCCTCAAACAATGTTCTAACAACCAACATTTCCTGATTCACTACCTAGTTAAGTATTATTTTCTTAAAAGATTATTAAGGTTAATTAATTCAGTGACCAAGAAAAAAGTTATGTAAATGAAATGCTTTATAATTAGTTCTAAGTAAGTACATTTATTTTTGTCTCTCTAAAGATTGTTCCACATCAGGCTCACGCCTCCGCAAATTAAAATTTCGCTCATTCCGGCGCACAAAGAAACCATGTTTAGTTATTTCCCTCCTAATACTTATTAGTGGAATGTCACTTACTACTGTGGTAAGTAAATATATAATATATTCTACAATTATAGTAGGTATGGAATAAAACTTAGGCTAATTTACTTATAACATAGTATTTTTATGTGGGATAGGTCCTGTTTGACTACAGCCTTCCTGATGTAAAACTAAGTTTGAAAAATAATTACTAGTTACCTACAGTGAGAATGATTGTAACTAACTACACAGGTAAGTATGACACTTTCTTGAATAACACTACACATGTATTACCTAACACAGTCTCAAAATAAATAAATGTGTGGTGTGAGTATTTCTGCCTTAAATTCTATTATCATCATTAGGTGCTCTCAGAACTGGGCAATGTCATTACTTTTAGCAAGGATAGCTTGTAAGGAAGATAAACTTTGTGATGAAAGTATTTTAATATATAAGAATACCTTTGAGCATGTCATGAATATTTTATTAGTGTCATCATCAACATCATCATCTACTGCCTTATCTATCCCATTGCTGGGCATAGGCCTCTCTTTGAATGTGCCAGCTGCATCAATTTTGCACAGACCTCATCCATAAAGAACCAACGACTCTAATAATGTCGTTGACCCATCTCTCTGCCGGGCGACCCACTCCTTGTCTGTCTATTCTTGGTATTAGTGTACTAAGATATTGAATCAGGCGTTACTTTGTGGAAATCCATTGTTACTGAAACTCTGGAGAAATATGTAGTGTTTTTCCACTGCAACTGCTCCTTAACTGACATCAAACTTGATGGTTTTTAGGTGTGTTCCTCCATACACCACCGCCACACCTCACCTCCTAACCAATGTGGCCTCTGTGGATCTCAAGATCTTCCCAACACCGCACCTTGTATCTTGAAGCTTAGCTTCAGAAAAACACTACATATTTCTCCAGAGTTTCAGTATTAGTGTACTAAAGAATTATTTTACCTCAACCAAATGAACAAATGAATTGCATTTATTGTGTGAAATGCTACTCAACCAATCAAGATAGTGTGATTCAATGTAGGTACATACTTCTTTTCTAAAGCAAGTTAATGTAATCTATTGCCTTTCATCTAGCATAGTCTGAGGGAAAGCTAGCTAGGCTGAGATTCAGTGCTCTAATGGTCCCTAGGCCTAGAAAGCGACAGTGATCAGTTGCGTAAGCGCCGAATCGCGCCGGTCGATGACCCCAAGGGGAAAGTGGCTATGGGTGCTGTACTCTGTTAATAAGGTTTGCATTAAATATATGTACTTGCAAATGAAGATACAGCACATTTGGAAGTTCAAAGGTGCTACCTACTCAAATGATAAAAAATGTTGGTCATTGAATTAATCAATTTCTAGGTAGGTCAGTACCTACTTACCTATTTTCTTATTATATGAAATTGGCAAGCTCTGATGTTGAGAGATCAAACTGGCTCAAAGATTTAGTTAAGTATAAGTACTTAACAAAAAGTAAATACTTACAAACATACATGGTTGTCAATAGGAATAATAACAATAACTTAGTATCTATCTACATATTAACAATAATTACTTACTGTGCATTAAGTACTTAAGTGAAGTTATTAGCAAAAAAATATGTTTCGTTAAGTAATGTAGGTTAGTACTCGGTATTCTGTGCTTGGGTTAAGATAAGATACTGAATCAGGTGTTACTTTGCTGAAATCCATTGCAGATGACACTCTGAAATCTCTGGGAAAGGAGCAGTCGCAGCGGAACAACACTAAGTATACCTATTATATTTCTCTGGAGTTTAATTCTGTTAAAATTGAATGAAAGTTAGACAACCACTTTTTTAATAGTTAAGCAAGTGTAGTATGGTGGTGGAAGACTATGGTTTAAAACCGGCCCTACACCAATGACTTATTTTCCAACTTATGTAAGGATTTGCAATTGCTAATCAGTGCTGAAAACCTTTACGTTAAAACTGACATGTTCTTTTTGGACCCCAAATTTTCAGAACATAAGTCAGTAGTAGTTTTCTGAGAAGATAATATTTATTCTAGGTACATACAATCGAAAAATGGATCGGGGACAAAATCAACAACAGTTACTTTTTAATAGAATCATTGGCAAATAAAGTAAGAACTCAGAACATTTAAGTACTAATATTGTTAAGATGACATCCAGCATACACTAAACAACATCTCTGAACCGGGCACATGTTTAGACATAGGTATTTACCTAGTCCCTAAATTAATTTATGTGCCTTACAATTGTAAGTACTTACCTAATAAATAAATTAATTAAAAGTGACTATATCATCATAGAATGTCCATTCTGATTCACTTCAATAGGTCTATTGAGATCCTTAACTAGTGTTTTATACTACTTTAAGTGGCCCTTCACAGGGTTAAAAAATTGTTGTAAGTTTTTAAATGGCTTATGTTAATGTTCGGAATGAAAGAGCAACCTATTCAAGTGTAGAACTGGCAGCCTTTGCATAGATTCCACAAGAGCCTTAATTTTAAAGAAAACATCATATATTGCATTGTTTCTTTTGTATGTAAGTTATAAAGTCTTCCGATAACAACAACTGAACTTTTATTAGCCAGTATTATACTAGAATTGATTTTAAATAAACTGTGTGTTAGTCTGTCAAAGATGTCACTCAAAATGAGCAGCAGTGAGAGAGTGTTGTGGCAGCATTTCATGTTCAAGGCAACCTCCCAGCTTGCTGACAGCTCCAGTTGCATTGTTTTGAGTCGCTGCCATGTCCATGAGAGTAAAAACAGCAAAACAAACGTGAATTTACGTAACGGACGCGAATCCAACTGCGTCTTATTTGTGTAACATCAGCTAACCTTGTGGATCAGCTGACAATTATCTTTGTGTTGAGTGGCCTACATTGGTCAATGAGTGTGTTGAAGCAGAGAAACAAGCTCACCTCCTCCCGTCGCTTGAGCCAGCGGCCGCAGGGGCTCTCCTCCAGGATCTCACTCTCGTCCTCCGAGTCCTCGCCACTCTCGCGAGGGGACTTGCGCTCCTTGTCGATGCTCCTGCCGCCCGACATTGCGCCGACCTCGCACGACCACAACAGTAAACCGATACACTGCACTGTCTACTCGACACCCGACGAACGGTTTCAACAGAAAACACTCGGAATATTTTCAAAATACACTTTTTCTCGTAACCATAATATCCAAGGCTGAATAGCGATACGTCACTGTCGTCGCTTCCCAAACCATTATTTGATACACGACACTCGCTGGAAACGATTTTCACATCGACCGTAAAAGTAAATAAATTTCTTTACCACGAGCGATAACACACGGCGTATTCGCCAAGCTTATACATGGTAATTGAAATAAATTGTTCACCGGCGTAGCTTCGACGTAGGTATTTCTATTCCTACACAAATAAAAAAAGCATAGTGTCAAATCACTTTTTTTTTCGTTTGAGCATAGACAATATATAAATTCTACAATCGATGAAACGAAAATTTTTATTTATTGTACACAGTTAGAAAATATTAATTTTTATATTATGTACGTAAAAGAACGATTTATTTTATACGAAAAGATATTTATTGTACAAAATAACAATTAAAATTGATAACCGTGTCGCATTGTACTGCCATCTAGTGACTCTTAACCGAACTTTTTAAACGTAATATTATTCTAATGACATCTCACGTTGAATTTTGTAACTACATTTACCTAACCTTTAGTAACTGTATAGACTAACCAACGCGAGATGTCGCTGTAACGCAAATGAAATTTTACAGGAATAAAAATGCTTGTTTGATACAGATTTTTTCGTTAGTATTCTGGACATAAATTATATAATACTTTTTTGTAAGACTTGCACTTAAAAAATATCTATGATTTTGGTTGATTGATGGTGGTCGACTGCAGAAAAAATGTAAATCACGGTGATGTCGATTTCTATTTCCCCTCGTAAAAAGTCCTGCAAACTCTGCAGTTTTTATGGTTCTTTACTTCTTTACATATCTCAAATAAAAGTATGGTGAGTTCGTAAAACCTTCGTAAAAACTACTTCTTACAGCGTATTTTCACCATACAAACAGTTTTACCCTAAAATACCTACTTAAATACAATATTTGCATGGGCAAATTGGAAAAGTTTTTCGGGCTTTTCTTTGATAGTACCCACACGATAGGATAAGGTGTTGAAATAAAATATTACTGTAACTGACCGTTACAGTTCCTACAACCATCAATAAGTTTTAGTTAGTAAGTAAGTACCTAGGTACTTAAGTTAAAAATTGTAGATAGGTATGGAACTAAATTTATTTAAAAAGAAACATAGGTAAGTACTTAAATTAAAATTGCTATTAATTCTTCTTCATTTTTATTTATTAGTATTCACCTCATACATAGATACTATTGCTTACAGGTTATTCAGCAGGCTACCGATAGGAAGAGGATTTAGGTACACATACTTACCATTGTTTTAGCGAGTTGAGTTGCACAACATTATTTTCTGAATCCCAAAAAGTGTACAAAAATATTATTGTCATAATGATATTTTCGCATCAAACATATTGTAATGCGTCACATACACGCGCGGTCACTTAAATCTATGTCAGTACTTACATACATGTATTATTTTTTACTATTGCTGAATATCATTACATTTTGCTTTCATATTTTCAGATACAGCCAATTACCTACCTATTAATTATTATATCGTTTCGACAAAATAGCAAACATTTTCTCTGAAACTAATTATTTATTCAGGCGCTTGTACATGACGTATCAAAATTAAATTAAAATGTTGTGTAATGGCGGGCCACACTCCACGCGATATAAAGCTCATTAGTCAGGTCGGGGCCACGTCGGGGCTGTCGACAGATTGCCAACTTTGTGGCTGGGGCATGCTTTATCACCAGACACACTCGACAGTTGACCATTTTACACATTATGTCCAATATCAATCTAATTGTAATTAATGTCCCTAAATGTATTTAAAAACTTTGGTGAATTTATGTAGTGTTGTCCCGCTTCAGCTCAGTACATATCGTCATATAATTATATCAATCGCAGCGGAACAACACTAGGTACATTATGTCGTCCGTTTAGAACTGAGCAAGAAGATTTTGCATCCCGTCAAGTGAACATATACTCGTAACTTTCCTAAATTACCCCGCAAGTGATAAAACCAAAGGCTGTGTAGTGCGCGGTAAAAATCGTGAAGATAAAAAAAAGTTTAGTGTCTGTGAATGGGTGAGATTGATGTGTGTGTGTGTGGTGATGTTCCTAAAGAAAATATTATTGAGTGCCAGGTGGCGGCCCAACGAGCTGACCAACAAGGACGTTAGGTACCTGGCAAGGTGGCGCAGTTAAGGCTACGTAGTTTTCGTTTTAGTAATCTTTAAAGAGAGTATACTGTACCCCTAGCTCAAGTTTCCGTGCGTAAAGTCGAAAGTATTACTAACGAGTTGAATGCATTGGTAGCTGGAGTCAGAATTCGATAGTAAGTAATGGAAAGTCATCATACCCGGAAGAACTATTTCATATTTCTCTTTCCTTTTTTGATTAATTTTATATTTACTTCCGGTTACGTATTTGTTTCCTTCTTCTGTTCAATTAAGTAGATTGGTGTAGGTAGGTATATTATTTTTTTGTTGATGTGCTGTTTTTTAGTCTTGTTGGTGTTGCTTTGTTTTTTGTTGTCTCGTTGTTTTTTGTTGTTTTTGTGGTTTCTTGTTGTTTCTTGTTGTTTTTTGTTGTTTTATGTTGTTTTTTGTTGTTTCTTGTTGTATTTTGTTTTTTCTTGTTGTTTTTTGTGGTTTCTTGTTGTTTCTTGTTGTATTTTGTTTTTTCTTGTTGTTTCTTGTTGTTTCTTGTGGTTTCTTGTTGTTTCTTGTTGTATTTTGTTTTTTCTTGTTGTTTATTGTTGTTTTTGTTGTTTTTTGTGGTTTCTTGTTGTTTCTTGTTGTTTTTTGTTGTTTCTTGTTGTATTTTGTTTTTTACTTGTTGTTTATTGTTGTTTTAGTTGTTTTTTGTTGTTTCTTGTTGTTTTTTGTTGTATTTTGTTTTTTCTTGTTGTTTTTTGTTGTTTTTGTTGTTATTTGTGGTTTCTTGTTGTTTTTTGTTGTTTCTTGTTGTTTTTTGTTGTTTATTGTTGTTTTTGTTGTTTTATGTTGTTTTTTGTTGTTTCTTGTTGTATTTTGTGGTTTTTGTTGTTTTTTGTTGTTTTTTGTTGTTTTTTGTTGTTTCTTGTTGTTTCTTGTTGTTTTTTGTTGTTTCTTGTTGTTTTATGTTGTTTATTGTTGTTTTTGTTGTTTTTTGTTGTTTTATGTTGTTTTTTGTTGTTTCTTGTTGTATTTTGTTTTTTCTTGTTGTTTTTTGTTGTTTCTTGTTGTAATTGTTGTTTTTTTAAGGTTTTTTGTTGTTTATGTTATTTTTTGTTGTTTTTTCTTGTTTATTGTTGTTAACAACAAAAACCTACAAGAAACAACAAAAAACAACAAGAAAAAACAAAATACAACAAGAAACAACAAAAAACAACATAAAACAACAAAAACCACAAAAAACAACAATAACAACAAGAAACAACAAAAAAACAACAAGAAACCACAAATAACAACAAAAACAACAATAAACAACAAGAAAAAACAAAATACAACAAGAAACAACAAAAAACAACATAAAACAACAAAAACCACAAAAAACAACAATAACAACAAGAAACAACAAAAAAACAACAAGAAACCACAAATAACAACAAAAACAACAAAAAACAACAAGAAAAAACAAAATACAACAAGAAACAACATAAAACAACAATAACAACAAGAAACAACAAAAAACAACAAGAAACCACAAATAACTACAAAAACAACAAAAAACAACAAGAAAAAACAAAATACAACAAGAAACAACAATAAACAACAAGAAAAAATAAAATACAACAAGAAACAACAAAAAACCACAAGAAACAACCATAATCAACAATAAACAACAGAAAACATCCATAAACAACACAAAGCAAAAAAAATAATAATAATAGCAAAACAACAAAAACGGACAACAACAGCAAAACAATTTCAACAACAATTGTATTGTGTTATTATTATTATTACTAGTGTCACAGACTATATTTACAATGACATTTCGCTAAACATAAATTAATAAAGTAACATTTGTCCGTACTAAATTATTTTTATCATATTATATTAATAAATAATCCATTAAAAATCCATGGCAAAATTGTCGACAATGATTCTCACTGAAAAAATTTAGGTGAGAAAACTTCCGATTATTTGTCGAAGGCTGGGTCTGGTATTCACGGATCATCTGTCAAAAACAATTTCTATCGCACAAACTACGTAAACGTCCATACAAAATCATATTTCGAATCCTACGGAGCTAACGTATTCGAAAGTAAAATAGTTCAGTTACGCGCCACCAGGTTCGCTGTACGAATTTTGTATGAAATATGGTTCGACAAATTGTCGGATCCTGCGATGGTAATATTCCTGCTAGGCCCACTGCAGGGATGGCACAAGTATAGTGAATGTATTTTCTTCTTTTCCAATCCACCGATAACATACCGAATATTAGGTACACACGTCCATTTTACGATCGCTCGCCTATGCCTCACAGAAAAGAGCTACGCACCTACCTATAGTACACCTAATATACTTATATTTGTGTGTACATTGTGTCGGCCGACGTAATTGGCAGATAATGATGTTGTCGGAGCAAATGAGTGGTGCTGTGTGCCCCAGTCACGTGGCGCCACCCCTAGCGGACATTGACCCCGTCTGCAGGACCTTATGTTACTTCCTACATGTACATACGTGTTTCGTGGACCAGTGATCTCTCCCATATAGCGTGTTACACCCTAGGCTGCAGCAGGCTGTAGTCAAACGTAAACCTATCGCACAAAAAAATTGTCGCTTAACAAAACGAGTTGTGCTCAAACGCTTGCTTGAATCAAACAATCAGATGATGTATGGATAGCGTGCTTTATGCGAGCCAATTGATAAGAGAAAAAACATTGATTCTCTATTTTTTAATTTTAAATCTCTGACTACAAATAGACTATAAACTAGTCATGTCTTTGTAAGAAAAAAAGTAAGACCCTGAGAGGTGTGTTTTATCTCGTCCCTGGCTCAAATATCCCAGCAAACTGTACGGCGACGGCGTCATTTATACTATCAGCTGAAGGAAAAAGCTTTAGGTACCTACCTATAGATAGGTCTACAATTTTTTATCGATCAAATCTCAGAGTTTTTACCCTTACCATGCGAAAATTGTATGAGGTTGTATGAGCAATGATGGATGGGAGCCATACAACTGGTGATGTATCGCCGCGGCTGTCAACAAACGATTTGATCGCGAATAAATATCACGAGAACGTAGTCCGAGCGCCATCGATCAAAGGGATTACGGCTCACGAGGAGTGGACTATTTATTGCACGTACAGGGTTTCTACATGAACGGACCTATTTTTACAACTTCCAGAAAACTGAAATCAATAAGGCTATTTATTTTATTTAAGTATCTTTGGTAAAATACCATATACGATCGCACTTAGCATTCGTAGAGTGTATTGTCAAACACAGCATACAAGTTGTTTGTCATAATACAACAGTTAGATTGTTCGACTGATTGACAGCACCAGAGTTGGTTGTTCTCACGCGAACTTACTACAAACTAGTGGTATTTTTCGAAAACTATAAACAAATAGTAGGAAGAAAAAACCTAGATCTATTAGTTTACGAGTTATGACTACACAAAGGCACACAGAACTCACAGATATTGGTATATGCAAAAGCTTCCTCGTGTCTTGATAAAAATAATAAAATACCCACCACTACCCAAATTTGTACAAAACCCTGTACATATTTTTAGACTAGGGTTTGCCTGGGGAGCATTTCTACACCCGCCTATTTATTTGGGTTGGGCTCGAAATATTCTGATGGATAGATTTAATAAGATTTATTCCAAAGAGGTTTAAGATAAGTGACACGAAAATATATCAAAAAGCTCTTATTTACTTTAACTTATTTGTGAGCTTTACAAATGAATTACGAAATCACAGATGTTACGTAAACTTATGTATTCATATGATTATAATATATTCTGTCTGTCACATACAATATACTTAATAGTCTTACTTACTTTTGGAGTCGAGACTTTGGGGCCGTGGGGTTCGGGAGCCCACACTATTTTCCAAAACCTCTCGGAGCGCTTGGTTGACGCGACGCGTAACCAATATGCTGGCCTTTTTCTGGCTCAACGTATCAGCATTGCCATCCAGCGTGGTAATGCGGCCAGTATGCTGGGCACGCTGCCCTCTGGTAGTGGGCTGGAGCACTTAGATTATCTTTAGGCTTTTCTAAAGATTTTCTAAGTGACCCTTTTTTTAGTAGTTAGTAGTAGTAGTATGTTTAGTTTTTCCCTTGTTTTTATATTTTATTATTGTAAATAAAGAGGTTTTTTTCTTAATAGTATGTTTACCTAATATCTGTCTATTATGTATTTCTTTCCCTTCTATCTTCACGTACGTACGTACTCAATACTTTTATAAAGTACAACATATAAGGAAAAAGGCTCGTATCTTGATAATATAATTTTAAGATAGTAAGGAGGCAACAAGGTCTCATTAGTAGAGGCCCGAGAGGTTCTATTGTAAGGCTCGAGACGGCAGAAGCCTGGGAAGGTCGGAACACATTAAAGCACACTATAATGGCATTTTATTTTAAAACCACATTAAAGTCTATGATAGTGCTTGTTTTAGCGCCACGCGTCGTGTATAGAATTAGATTTTTACATCGTTTCTATTTGAGCTATCTTATAAATTTTCAAGCATAAAATTTATTAGTCCGCCACACTACCTTTGCTTTACCATGAAGGATAGGGACGAGATGGAAAGGACGACTAAAAATGTTTTTTTCAATGTTGCGTCCGCTTCCACATGCTATTTGTTTCAGTGTTAGCCTACCCTTATCGAGTGCTATTTTACTACAATCAGAGGCGCATTAATCAGCAGTGGCGCCCCCGCCCATTGTGGCCGGTTTGGGAACTAATGGATACCTTTGCGGTTAGAGCTGTATTTATAGTCCTGAAGTACAGCCTACTCGGATGAAATATTGCGATTGTAACTCTCGTACATAGTAGATTTGCTCTCTCATAACCTCTAGTAATAAATCAGGACTTATGTAAAAAAATATATCCATGTCTGAGCCTTATAGATTTAGGGGTCTCATTCTTCGGTTAGGCCTATTTGTGCCGACCGTCTGAAAGGATCTTTGCTCCATGTCTTTGTGTGGAACGTGTATTATTGCTGCATATGGGTCACTCTCACAGTACGTACCTATCCACAAAAGTACAGGCGCAAAAAGTATTGTAAATTTGGCACCACTTGAAGTATTTGACTATTTATTTATTACTTATATAAGAAACAAGCCCATACAACCTAATTAATAAGAACATTACGTTTAATGCCACGGAGTCCTATGATAAAATGTGGTTTAAATATTAGTCTAGAACTTCGAAAGTACTAAGTCCATTTTCGTTGTTTGAAATTTGACTGTCTACTGTCATACTAATCAAACCGTCAACATTCTACCAATGATAATTAACGTTCCAGTTTAAAGTTAATATTTTGATTGTTTGTATGTGATTTTTGAACAACTGCAAGAACTGACATTATTTTTAAAGTCCTAGATTAATATTTTAACCACGTTTTGTAATAAGACGGAATTACAGTCACACTAGGAAACTCCAAGTTGTATTACAATCTTCTAAATACCTCTGTATAGTTCTACCCCACTCTGTGAAGTACCGCCGCTAGTTAGAATACTCGTTACTGCACCTCCTCCAAGTTCTGATTGTATTGCAGCTATGCTCGAGCCAATATCGCCGATCTGTTAGCATTCACAGCGCGGATGGAGATGCTTAGTTTTAATCACCACAGCAGCTGGCGTTGGTATGGACACCAGATTTACAGAGATGGTATTGAAAACTTCAAATTTGGGGTTGTGTTTGTACAACATTTCTTGCCAATAAATAATATATTGTGTTGTCAATAATATTGTCCTTGAAAGGTCCGCTAGTGATCCATAAAATAGTTAGGCTCGCAGCTCAGATCACTTCTAAACCTGAACCATTTTATAAGACTGCATCTACAGCGTTACTCAATGTAATCTAGGACACAGTGGTAGTCTATATGTCAATCTATTGACACACAAACTTCAATACTAATTGTTTAATTCGTAAGTGTGAAACGAATGTAACGAGCACTCATACTATTAATTTTCTACGTGTTGTTTGTGTAACTGTGTACTTTACAATTCGCAAATAAATAACTATGACTATATACTCACATACATATGAACAACAATTGAAATAGAAGCGCGACAAAATTTCTTATAAATACAAAGATCAAATATCAACCAGACGTAACGATCTTTATTATTTCCATCCCCAAATTTTACCGCATCTCCCGCGACAACATCAAAGGGCCTGTTCTCGGGTCGTGTATTTGCAATTAATGGCCCGTCATGGAGCAAAGGGAGCGTGCCAGCGGTCTGTCATCTGGTCTCCGGCACGACGGACACTTCCGACAACCGAGGAGGTACCGCCTTGATGGAGTCTTCTTGATAGCTCGCGGAGGTCACACGGATTATTATCTGTGTAAGTTTGTGATTGTATTTTTTTATTCATATTCATATTCATATATTTTCATAAAACCAATTTACACCAATTTAACTTTTGTTTAATGTAATAACTTGTAACAGAAACATTTGTCCTGGAAGAGATCGCTCTAAACGATAATCTCAGCACTTGTGACACTTTATGTTTGATTTTTTTAATTCTTTTGTTTACTATATACCCGTATCTCCTAACGTGAATAAACCTGCTTTATATACCCTACCATGTCCTAACGACAGCCATACTATGTCAAACAGAAGGCGATAGTATAATATAACTGCAAAGTAAGGGCAGATGTTATTCACTGCGTCACACTCCCCAATAGAATATATCTTTCAAATTATAATAAATAAATAAATAAAATAAATATTCTGGGACATTGCACACAGCGCCATCTAGCCCCACACTAAGCAAACGCTTGTGTTGTGGGTACTAGGTAACGGATATATTACTTATATACTTTTCTTTTGTAAATACATACTTATTATACATACAAACGACCAGACTCAACACAAGTAATTATAATTTTTTAAAATGCATAAATACTTGTGTCACGCGGGAATCGAACCCGCAACCCTTAGATTAGAAGGCAGAGCCACTACCAACTAAGCTAACAGGCCAGTCGAATAATGAAATAATGAAATCCTTTAAAGTCCTCTTCCCAAGTCCTTGTGAAGTGTACTTGATATACTGGCTCAGTAGGCTGGCAGAGTGCCTGGTTAGAACGACAGGACGGTGTCCTCTTCTCCACATGCTTTATGACGGGATTATGTCCGACGCGTGCTCCTGTGTTATATGGGCCGGATTGTTTTCTATTTCCTTAGCAGAGGTTTGCGGTAGTAAAATTAGTTAAGTGCACTGCGTGGAGCTTGTAAGGTTCAAGGCCTAAACGGTTTCGGTATAAACTAAAATAAAATAAAAAATGATATTAAGTTGTTTTTTAACTTGAACGGGTTTGCACTTGGCCATAGTTTACCTGACAGTAAGCAAAGGTTATGCCTACGATGGAGCGTGCACCCCATTAAGTATCCATAACGTCTATTACTTAGATAGTAGTTTCGCAAATACCCTGCATTGCCTCATAAATGAACATCAATTAATGTGAGACTGTTCATAAACCAACATTTGCCTGCAAAATATACATAGTTATAAGCACGTGATAAAATTTTCTCATATAACTATTTCTATAGATATGTAACATAGACATAATATTGCTAGTTTAGTCCCTCATTTGCCGCGAGTTTCAGCCGGTGGTCTGTAATGCCCCTCCAGTGACCACTCCGCGCCCTCTTGCGGCTCCTAATGACGGGAAACGTCACAAGAGCGACCAACACACTCCAACAAGAATATACGACTGAAGGCACCACTTTCACCAAAGCATTTGAATTCAAAATTATAACCCGGTTAGATTTTCTAGTTCGGAATTTATCCACCCGCAATATCTTGCAAAGAATTTAACGAATGATATTCCACGTCTAGAGGTCTTCACAGGTGCTACAACAACTTGAGAGCTCTTTGAAGGTTTTTATAAGAGAGTTGTTTGCATATATTACAACGCCATTATTCGTCAGCATAATCACAGGGAGGACCTGGAGTCGATCGTTATGCGCCGGACCGGGACTGAAGACGTATGTAGGTACAAGAAGAGAGGCCTTTGCTCAGCAGTGGGCGATAACGGATGATGATGATGCTAGATAAATATTAAAAATGGAGGTGACACTGTTTTTTTCAGCTTTTAATCCAAAAATAGTATTTTGCAGTCAAACCACAATAATACAAGTAAATGCTTGTCGCAGCATAGTTTGCCTCAGTTAACTGGGACTCGGCAAAGTTTAGCCATTATCGCCTCTATCGAGTTGAGATAGAGTCCTGCGAACTTTGTTAATCACTTAGAATATTACGGACACTTGAAGTAAACATCGTAAGTAAGTAACAAGTATCGAAGTAGCTAAGTTGCCTCACAGACACAGAGGAACACGATTGTATCTAGTTTTTGAATGGAAATAATATGATCTATTTTTAAAATTTTCCTTACACTTGAATATATTTTAAAATATTATTTTGTAGTTTTTTTTTTAAACTTTAACGGGTTTGCACTTGGCCATAGTTTACTTGATAGCAAGCGAAGGCTGTGCCTAGTGTGGCAAATTTTAAGATTCTTGTGTGTGACTCTTTATGGTTTTCTATAAAATTTACTAAATTTGAATTTAAACTATAAAGTAAGTAAATTAACCAAAAGTTCAACATATTTTACAAGTCATACAATGCTGTATCTAAGATAATTTGAGCCTCTAAGCTATAAGATTAAAAAGAAAATGTTTATTTCCAGCTCACTTGATAAAGGAGCAGGTGGCTTCTATCTGCGCAGAAGACAAATTGTTTTGATAACTTTGTAAGCAGCAACATTAAGCAGAATATTTACAATAGCTTTTTATTTTACGCCGAGCAATGCTCTTTGTATGAGGTTTTTTATTTATTTCATATAAAAATATGATTTGTTATTTCATATTTATCACACCTTGATTTCGAATATTATCTGAAGAAGTTGAAAAAGTAACATAATATAACTTTATATCCCGTCAATCTTAGAAGTTGACACAAAAAATTGCTACGATTTTATGCAAACTAAATAATTATTTCAAAAGAACACCACCTTAATACTCGTAGCAAGAGAGAATAAACTCCTGCGGTTTGAATGAATGAACCCTGGAAGACTATTGAAGTTATTTAGCAAGTAATACAAGTTAGGGAGAGTAACTTGACTCACCGAATTACTTAAAACACGTTTTTACAAAGCAATGTTTTATCAAAAAGAATTAAAAACTAAGCAATACATACTACGAAGTTAAAAACCCTACTCAGAGAAATATACAAACTTAAGTTTACTACACGAATATAAATGTATTTATCCAAATTAAATTATGTGTTTCCATTCATTGAATTTGGCAAATTGATTGTCTATTCGTTCCTATCGATATAAATATAAACATCTCTCGTCCAACAATTGCTTACTCTCTTGTCCCTTACATCTCACGAACTTTGTTCCAGCATTCTCATCCACCTCAACTTTTAATATTATTTATTATGCACTCTTGCTTGTTTCTCTTTGAATTAATGCTGAATTAAAAGAGCAACCTTGTGTAATTACACGGGAATGCAATTAATAATTAGAACACTGTTGGATGGACTCGGATATTTGTTAATGCTGTCAACGGAGATACGATTTTCTGTCTGTTTGGTCAAAATAAGGCTTGTTTACAACTGTGTTGTGTATGTTTATAAAATGTAAACTTTGTTTTCATTTCAAAACACTTCTCATCAAATTCCATTATGTCTGAAAATCACAGTTTGATTCATTAACTTGAAATAATCAAACAGTTTAAGAAGATATTCTATTTTCAACTAATGCTGTATAATATAAAATTGTACCTATACTTGAGGCAGTTGAATCCAACAAAATATTGGGTGCAATAGCCCATTACAGAAAAACAGCGCAGTTTCAGAAAGTTTCCTGCAAATCTACGGTTATGTGATCGTAAAGGAAGCGATACAAAAATATCGTTAAAACATGAACGGCGCTGCATAAACGACGGTTCAGGCTGCATGTTCAAAGTTTATGAAATCCAATGAATTCATGCAAAAACTCGACCGACTCGCCGAGTAAGTAAACTTTCCTCATTTTTAACTCTGTGTAAACAGCTTGAGTCGAGGTGCTTGTGAGGCCGCGGCTGCTTTTTTACTTTCTTCTTGTTAGAAAAAACTGGTCTGTGAAAGTGTTGCTCTGCTTCATTTTTTGTAGAAGAGAAAAATATTTTTGCAAGAAATAAGTTTATTGTGCGAAAAAAAAAACGAAAATAGAAAAGTTGTTGGTTAGTTGCATACACTCGTACATCTTGTTTGCTACGATTCGTAGATTGTGCGGCGTAGCATTGGCGAGTAAGTTCTAGTGTACATGTTTTTGATACAATTCCATCCCAAATAAACGTAAACTAAAAACATTTAAACAAAATTAAACAGCGGTACAAAACACAATACTCGGAATTGAACTACTTTTTTGTTCTATACAATCTGTGAACCTCGAACGCGGTCAGTAAATAGCAACTTCGAAGGTTAGCAAACACATACAAAACGAAATAATACGCTTATTTCCAAATACACAGATAAAGAAATAAGAGATGCCTAACGTAGGGTTAATTGCGTGTCTTATTAAAACATATGAGAACGTAGCAACCACTGACCATGATGGATAACGTAAGGGTGGTTTTCAGATCAAGAACATGCAACTTTTCTATTTTATTTTTATGATCTGGCTATTAGTTCGCGGATACATCAATAGTGTAATCAGTTTAGACTATATATTTTTTTTCTTTACTAAGTATATGACTGGTAAGGAAGCCTACATATATGGACAGTGAATAAGACATACATACAACGATAGTTATTATTTTGGTTCACTAGTCCAAAATTATAATAAAAGACACTCTGCTATTCCCTAGTCCCAGGCCAGTTTAGTTGTGAAGTGGCTAGTTCCCGGCGGGAGTCAAACACTCACGGAGCCAGCCCCGTGCCCCGGGACACGGGTCATGCGCGTGCTGTTCCTGGATTTAACTCTTAACGGGATGATACTTTGCATGCATTGTGATTGGATTAAGATAGTCCTCGAATCAAATTTCCGGATTATATTTCTATTATTACATATGATGAAAACGACATCAATTTGTAGTTATTCTCATATGATTTTTGATGCTCATATAAGCAAGATAGGCAATAGTCACCTTTAGTATAGCTGTCTCTTTTTATCAGGAATCTACGTTACAAATAGCTAAAGTACCTACATGGTCAGCAGAAACATGTGATGTATCCTCAGGAAAGTATATAAGTTCACACCAGTACAATACTCATAATGTATTATTGGATCGCTTCAAAAAGCGGTAGTTAATCAAAACTAGTTAGCCCTGGGACTCCACCTTCCACTCCAGCACCCACAGGTTGCGTGGGAGGACACAGTGTTCACTCACTGAGAGAGATTAACTACTATTTAGTATAATCGTAACCTAGTAATATCAAGGGGGTAATTTATAAATATTTTATTTTTATTTTACTTAGGTAATTAAGTTACAAATATCCTTGAAAAACCTTAGCAAACAATATTAGTAGAAGCAGCGAAGTATAGGTCTGTTCTATTTATCTTACATTACTAGTTGTAGTCACTCGTATGTACGAGTATGCAATATTGTATAGCTTCGTAGCAACAGAAACTATAATGTCACTCTGAATTGATGCTATTATAATGATGGGACTAACAAAATAATTATTAAAAAACATTGCTCCAATACGAACGCAAAAACATTAAAAATACACACATATACTACGCATTGGTACAGCAGCTGCTAAACATAAATATTTCATCGCTAAATTAACTTGTACCTATTCAGCAAATATATGGACATACCTACTGCGTTTAGCTTATCTATACGATAATACGAACACAAACCATTACCAAAAGCATTGATAATGCGAGTCTAAAACAAGCTATCCGAGCACTTGTCGGAATTAGCCAACTTTAAATAGATGCAGTCGGAAACTGCACAACTTTAGATTGGACGTATATTGCTTACCTGCGCATTGTGCCCACTGTTTAGTTATTGTGTATTAATGGGCAGCAAGATATGACGAACATTAAAATCATCCATTAATGACCGCAGAAAATCAAATGGCTGTTTAAATAAAGTTGATCTGAAGCTGTCGAAGCAAATAAAGTAAAGAATAAAAAGTAAAAATCGCAAAGAAACCAAACTTTTCTTTGTAGTTTTCATAATAATCAAATTGGTAATTAGATTGTAATATTTTATTATTTAAGTAGATGATGAGCAATAAAATTACTCACTATTAAATATATTTTTTTAATGTTTTCTTGCTGTTTGTTCTAAAATTCTGCTGACCACGTTATTCCATCTCTGTATAATATTAGTTATAAAGTACACTTGAAACATTCAAACTGTAGATAGTTGGCGCTAGTTGGATAACTATTTTGATAACCACAGTCTAGTCGGAGTTATAAAAACATGAAGTTAAAGTCTGACCATTAGTTATATTGACTTTTGCATAGTTTATTTCATTATATGTTTTACGAGTTTAATATTTACCTAGTATGAAGTATTCTCGTATTCGTGGATGCCTTGTGATAATGCTGAGTAATATTTGACGCATTAACATGATTTTATATGAATAGAGGAAAATATTAAAACGTAGGTATCATATAAATAACTAATTATTCGAAATTTTGTTTGCCAAAACATGCAATTTATCAGTCACAAAATAATTTGAATGATAAAACTTTTAATGCAGCAATACTCTCAGAGAAGCCGCAATGAACCCTTCCGCACATATTATCCCCTATTACCGTAATGTTCTCGACAGCGTTACTTTTCACGCCCTCCCTCCGTCTCGAGCCATGGCTCCGACCTTCAACTTGAATAAAATGTTAATTTTATAGATCACCTCCACCTCCACCTCAGACTGCCTCCATGCAGGGTTACTAGTGATTAGAGCACAACCTTTAAAGGTGGCCTTAGAAGGTCTAAAACAACAACTTTAGTTACTTTAACTTAAAGCTATTATTCTCTCTTCGAGTCGTATTTCCTCATGACTGAGGGTCGTGACTCCCCGCAGAATTAATTCATTAGGCAGATACATCGTGGTGGGCGCCCAGGTCCTTCCACGGAAGACGCATGTCCTCGGATATTGTGATCCTCAAACATGTCGGTTTCCTCACGATGTTTTCCTTCACCGTTAAGCGAGTGCAAATCCACACATAACTTGAAAATACAAGTTATTGGTGTAGGGCGGATTTGAACCAGGTTGCGTCTGGATGGAAAGAAGACACTGGAACCACTGAGCCACACTCGCTTAAAACTATTATTAGCCACCCTCAAATACACACGTTAAGTTTGTTGTTTGAGCCGGTGAGGACCAGTCGCAGCGGAACAACACTACAGATTTCTCCAGAGTTTCATCTGCAATGGTATCCGCACAGAGACGTCTGATTCAATAAATAAATATTTCAGGATATATCACACAGCTCCATCTAGCCCCATACTAAGCTTACGCTCGTATCATAGGTACTACATAACGGACATATTACATATATACTTTTATTACGTAAATATATACTTATCATACATAGAAACGACCAGACTCAATACAAGTTATTACAAATTTTAAAATTCATAATGACTTGTGTTATGCGGGTATCGGACCCGCACCTCCAGATTAGAAGGCAGAGCCACTACCAACTAAGCTAACAGGGCAGTCGCTTTTATCTTGGTTATTTAGTTAGTTGCTAGTAATGATAACCCTATACAGCCTACTCGCAGCAAGTGGCTTGTATAAACGTCTTAGTTCGCTCTTTTATTCCCTTTATCGGGAGAGGCATGATAACGGCATATTTATGGAATACACGATGTTCGCTAGTTTTTAGTGGCTCTAACCCACACAGCGCAGATATAGGCTTGGAACATAATATTTTACTAGAATAGACAATATCACTATAAAAATAAATGACAGCGTGAACGTTTGCGGTTTCTATGGTACCATAGCATTGATTAGTATTCTACATAATATGTTTCATTGCACGCTGAATATTATGTATTAAATAAGAAGAAATTGTTAAGCTACGAGTAGGTATTAAAACACTCATTTAGAAATATGATAATTTAATTCGCTTACATTTTTCCCAAAGTAGTTAAAAATAGTCTTAGATTTTGTAAATAGATACTTATGCTCAATATATATTTCACCAACATTATGTATGTATGCTATTCTATCTTGGATCCCAATTCCACCAATACTTAGTATGTCGGCGCGTGTCTCGCAGTCTCAGACCGCCTGGCAGCCTCGTAAATCATCGCACAGATGGCGCCGCTTTTTGCTGCCGATTGTATTGTGCCCACAATAGATATGGCGGGGGAGGAATAAATAACCAACTGCCAGTGAAAGTGGCTGAGAACTAGGTGTCAGCGCTGTGCTTTATAGCTTCATATGGCAATAACAGATAGTCGGTACAGAGACAAATTTGATACTTGTCGTTTACAAAACGATATTTCCATAAATTTCAATGAAATCTGATTGTGAGTTGGCTGATTAATTGGCTGCGTGATACACTGATAAAAGGTACGACAGTTTTACAGATAAATAGTGTACCCAAGTAATATATATTTTAATAATGAAGTCTTACCTCATTGTCTGAGACATTAAGAAAGTGGTTACACATTTACTAAGTAGGTACATAATTAAAACAGTTTCGCTTTATACGTTATGTCAGTTCTCAAACAGTTGGTTATTTCTATCAGTTTCATCTTTTGTTAGTAAGCCAGTAAACAGCAAAATAATAAAAAACTCTTAGTAATTCTAGTGTATAGTTTTGTATTAACAATTTGCCTCAATAAGTTAAAACCGATTTATCTCCATGTAACATATCCTCCAATACCGTGTAGAGTGCAGATCTGCGTGCAATGCGAGCGCAGCCGGGCAAGGCGGCTAGTGAAGCGCGCCTTACTGCATGCTGTCGGAAGATGCAGCCAGATGGATAACCTAATTTTATTGATTGACTAAAAAAATTTACATAAAATGTTGAATGGTTTCTGACATTAGTGATTTCTGTGTTTTTATGCAAAGAAAAAGAAATGCTATGTAAGTTCCCACCGGACTTTATTTCTAACCATACAACCTACAGGCCTGAACTTTACCCATTAATCTGCGGCTATGCGCGGTTTAATCTTTTTGATCCATCGCAATTGGATCAGATCAGATGACACATATTGAACTCTCTAAAACTTCATTAATTTTTACAAAACTTTCAATCCTGTGTTATCTGTATTTGTCTGCCCGATATTGTAGCTACATAGCCGCCATATTGGAGCAAGTGGAACATGCAATCTGGAATGTTCTACGTTCCACGACGAGCTGAGATCTGAATCCGATGATCGCATACCTGCCGAGAATATGTTCATCAAATGTAAAGGTAAAACATAAAAAGGTAGATATAAGGATTCTTTGTTGCATTACATTTGGGTAAAGTCACATGAATTGAAATTAAAAGAATATTTACCTATTTACTCGTTTTCAAAATTGTTTTATTATCCATATTCATTTATTTTCGTAAATCCTGTATAGACGTCCAATAAAATAAATAATGTAGCGTTATTACATATGACTGGTTTAATTGTTCGACGCATTTAATAATAATATATTAGGATACCCCCTGCCTCCCGGCTTGCCTTGATTGGCCGTCCGGGAGTGGAAGACGCAAGAGCTAAGTACCTAAGCTCCAGGGTGGAAGTGTTAAAGGGCATAACGCCGCTAGTACCGCTCAGAGAACGCGCAGCACACCTCTCGACACCCTAAGCCACTCACACCAATGTTGCCCTTCCGGCGTCATCTTAGGCTGCCTTCTGTGGAGGGCCCATTTAGTGAGTGGCAAGTCATCACCCGCTATATTTTTTATGAATGAGGCATAACTGGCGGGTGCCGTTCCTCGTACAATAGACCAGTTTAATTAAGTCAATGAACAACTCAACACAATAGCCTGTAACATTAATACCATGTCTGCAATAGTTACTTTATATACCTAACATCCTCTATCTGTATTTTTTACTTAATTTTAAGTATAACATTGTAAAAGGCCTCTCAGTGTTGGCTACGGCCCCACTGATGCCTTAAAAATACCGGGCGTAAGGCCCGAGAATCTGTGAAGTGAAATATATTAGGATACAAAGAAGTTATATAATGGCAAAAACAACTATAGCCTTGTACTTCTTTGAAGCCACACGTAAAACAAATCATATGAGTAACTAAAAAACTCATTCAGCTTGTTTTTCTTTTTCAAACATCAGAGTTTAACTAAAAAAGAGTACGTCTTTCGTTACAACGTAGAACTAATACCATTTTACATGTGAATACACAAGAATACATAAGCAGACTTTAAACATTCCTACCTTAACCTCATTCTGATGTTAGAAATTCATTACTGCATCTCAAACACGTTTCATTTGTGCAGCACTGATGCAACCTTGTTTTACATAGCTTATTATAATCTACCGAGCGAAAGAAAGATGTTAAATTCATCAGGGAGACGTTGTATCATCATCTAGTTTTATTACACGTGTGACGTGGATAGGTGGACCTAAGAGAAGCTTCGCTTCTTTCTAAGTTCAGTGAGTAGGGAGGATCCGGAAATTTACTAATCAGACAAGTGATTGAAATGTAACCGATAAATAATGTGTGCCTTTGTAAAAATGCGTGAAGCAATAGTATGTATTAGCATGTTAGTTTAGAGTAGTAAAGTAAATAGTAAGTAATATCAGGCAAAAAGCTTATAAACAGCTAAGTAATATCTTGTTTTGCCAAGTCAAGCTTGAGGTACACATGCCTGCAACCTCTGTAATATCGCAGTGCATTGTATAGCTATTACTGCAGTACTATTATTTATTCTGTAATCCCTTGAACCTGTTTGTATGTAAATTTGTATCTGCTCCGTGCTCCTACACAGAGGGAGATCGACTGATTGCACACAGAGCTTCGTGATTTCAGCTAAAACCTAAACAAAACAAAACTTATCTGTTAGCTTGGTTTTCTGTGCTATGATAAAGGCCAACATATATATTTGTCTGTATTTGCTGTACACACCACTGCGCTGATTAATTTGATACTTTCTTGGTGTCTGTATATGATACCAAATGTAATCTAAAATATTAACTAAATAATAATTAATCAAGGGTTGAATGGATTACGCAAAAAACTGAGAAATATTCAGGCTTTTGTACTTTCAGCCTGGAAAAAAATATAAAACATAAAGCACGTGCAGCACTAATAATTACGACATTTATTGTCACTTTTATGTAAACGATATTAAATCCATCAAAGAAGCTCTTTAGTGTAGAAGAAACCAAGACCTTCAAAGGAGGAGGTCTACACCCAGAAAGAGGTATAATATAAAATGTAATTCTATTTAAATTTGTACTCCTGTGCGCTCGCCCTTATATTCCGTAGTAACCAGTAGTATGCAATTATGAATACAAACGACGGAATCATCGAGCGAGGTTGATAATAATCTGCAATCATATTACAAGCTACCAGATAAGAAGATGGCATACTTCGCCGGGAATGAGAATGCTAAATCGAACATTTTAGAGAGCGAAGCGATCACATTTCCTTCCGCTATTAATTGTTAATTAAACGAGTCGATTACTTATCGACATGTTTGTTAATATTATTTATGTAAATAAGCTTTGATCTTAACTTATTCTACAGATTAAAGGTAACTATGTTGGCAATGTTTGTATTTGTATTAAGTTTTAATAAGCTTGTAAAATCGGGCTTCTCAATTCAATTATTTGTCTCGTCCTAACTTTTGATATAAAATTGCAATGGAAACTCTACCTCTCTACAGTAAGTTCATACTTTTATAATAAAGAAAGCATAATTTATCATTTTATATGCATCAACTTCGTGACTATTTAATTAAAGTTCTCACCTAGGTTTTCCATTAAAAGTAGTAACAAGTGAGTTACAATGTAAACAGAGACATAAGTCGCGCAGAGTAATTCCAGTAGAGCTCGCTTACTTAGGTCATAACTTGGGACCTAGGTCGCCTAGACACTACTATGTCATATCGTGTGACCTAAAATACAGCAAGATTGTATGAGACTGGCTAGTTATGGTGCTGAAAGTATTTAATCACTCTTGTTTACTATTTTATTGTGATCGGATTTTAAAATTACATACAATATACTCGTATGTACAATTTTGTTTAACGTATAAATGCTTTAAGTAGCTTAGTTGGTTTAACGTGGTGATACCGTGAACGTGAAACAACTCATGGAAACACTTTGAAGTAAAAGTTAACTTTGTGAAAAGGCTGTTTATTTATTAATAGATACTTAATAGATCTTTTAATTCAACAATCGGCAGTCCACATCGTTTGTTGCATAACTTTGGTACACATTCTTAATCCCCTGAGCTATAGGGCACTTCATTTGTGAGCTAGGTAGCCTAGACACTAGTATTTCATCTGTGACCTAGCTGGATGCAAGCCAGGCCGGGAGCTAGTGTTATAGCCAGCTTTAAAGTTTAACTGCTCGCAGATGTTGGGGAAACTGATAAAGTCATGTTACTGTTGGAAATACTCATAAAAGTTATATTTTCAGCTCATTTTTGAGCTTCTTTGCGAAAAATACTTCTGTTAGGTAGCAACTACGAGTATATTGAGGGAAATGAGATCTTAGTATCTGTAATCAGCAAGTAGAATGTTGATTCATACGATGGCGAATGAAATAAATAATTATTTTGTTATTGTATATTCAGTATACCTACTAGCTGCAGTTTAAGTCTAATAATAAGAGCTAGACTTATTCTGGTTCGTATTTATTCATGCGAAAATCTATACAAATTCTGTGATCAAGTAACTTCCTTGTTTTTGCAAGCGGCATTCCGAGTGGGAAACCATGAACGAAATTATAACCGTGTTTGGTCTAAACTTGGTCGAGTGAAAGTTTCTTCCAATTATCAGGATTTATCCTCTTATATACATACATATGTATTTAGCTATATATATAAAGTAGGAACAAGTGTCGGATTGCTGAGTAAGTTAGTTAGTTAATTGATGTGAGTTTCTGATTACTCACGAAACTTGCCAGAAGATAGTTTGGCAGTTTTTGCGAAACGATCACTTTATACATATACATATTTTTGTATACAAGTAAAGTTAGAATATGTTGCCCAGCAGTCGGGATGAAGAGCAGACACTGGATGTCTGCTCTTCATCCCGACGCACGCTTGTTCGAATTCAGCCTTACACCAATGACTTGTATTTTCAAGTCATGTGTGGATTTGCACTCGGTTAGTGGTGAAGGAAAACATCGTGAGAAAATACGACTTAAATAGAATATATTGATACGTTTCTGCTGTATTGAAGCCGCAAAAAGATAGCGGTTTGCTATCTTTTTGAATTTCGTGCGTGCTAGTAGGTAACAATTTGTTTTCTCTAACAATGCGAGCCAATTTGCGGGAAGCATATTAATTCGTTTATTAATTAGAATAATTGTTACGTAACTTTATGTTAGATATTTAGAATTGTATAATATTCCTTTTACATTATGTAGTATTAAAAATATATTACAGCCTCTGAGTTTAAGACAACTCTTCCAACATAGCAGCACTTCAGCTATCAGTTATACGTAATTTATGATCAAATCTACAAAGAAGATTTATTTTATTTTCTACATATTTTCCTGTTTGGCAGAAATAAGACTTCCAAAGAATAAATCCATAATATATGAAGTTTTGGAAATTATACTTTATAGTAAAATGTAAAAGAATAAATGAATTAATTTTACCTTGTGAAAGCATCTTTTCATACCTGAAATAAATTTATTTATATTTGTAATTTGAAGAAAAGGTCAATTTTATCATAAATCATCTGAATGTTAAGTACAAATTATACAGTAGGTAGCAATAAAGCTTATGCGATATCACCCGACTTTGCTCGCCATCTGGCGTCCAGGCACCTGAGTTATATACTTGGCAGCGCACGGACAGGACACAACAGAACTAAATTCTAGAATACTATTGACTAAGAATATCATGTTATTATGTACATACTACAGATTATAAGGCAGTCATTAGTAAATACATAAGTCTTTGGGCACCTTAGTTAATTTAAGAAATAAATCAAAGTAGCTCATATTTATGCATATGCAGATTCTGACCGGATCAATAATACACAACAATGCAAACCTGAATCCATGTACAAAAGCTTCACTATTTAAAAACATGTTTAACTGGAGAGGCTGAATTGATTGTGCTTCTTAGAAATATAACTATAACTAACCAAAATTACACTTTGGCTTGGGAAACGTTAAAAAAGCGTTATGGTAACAAAAGATACATTGTAGGAAGCATATTAAGGCATTTATTTAGCATTCCTAAAATTACAGAGTCATCTACAGCGGTTAGGCAATTACTAGACAAAACTTAAGTGCTTAAGTTCTTTAAAGAACATTGGTGTAAGTACACAGTCTTGGGATCCGATGATAGAATATCTTACTGTCACAAAACTTGATGCAGAAACTCACAAACAGTGGGAACAACGGATTGCAAGTAGTATACAAGAGTTGCCTTCATTAGACAGTCTGTTCGAATTTTTAGAAAGCAGATTTCGTTATTTAGAAATGATACATAGTGAAGATAGAATACAGAAGCACAAGTCATTTCACACTACTGCACTCATGGAAGATCAGAAAAACAAAATCAAGTGTGTTTATTGTTCAGGCGATCATTACTTGTACAATTGTAAACTTTATGGAAAACTAAGTTACAATGATAAATTGAAGACAGTACAAGATAATGCTTTATGTTTCAATTGCTTAGCTCCTGGTCATTCAGCCTTTCAGTGTAAGAGAGAGGCTCGTTGTAGAGTATGTAGGTAAGTCAAAACATCATTCAACTTTGCATACTGAAAAGTCAAAATCAAAGCCGTCCGGAAATATAGTGTCAGAAGTCAAAGAAAAACAAAGGGACAACACAAAATTAGCATCACATTTTGCAAACAGCTCGGATCAAGTGCTTCTAGCTACAGCACTGGTAAAAGTTATTACAGAGAATGAAACACAAGTCTACCGGTCATTAGTTGATCCAGGCTCACAAGCTTCGTTGGTATCGGAAAACTTTGTTCAATGAACTGGGCTGAAACTGCAACGATATGATACGGAGTTACAATTCAGTGAAGGAAAGACATTGCGTTCCAAATTTATAGTAGAATTTGAAATGAGGTCTAGGTAAAACAGACACTTCGCTTTACTGGTTCGTGCAAGTGTGGTAAAACATGTCACAACAAATCAGCCTCAAGCACCAGTCACAATTCAGAACTGGCCAGAAATAGAGAACAAGAAGCTGGCAGATCCTGAATACAACAGACCCGGTAGAGTGGATATTCTATTAGGTGGAAGTGTCCATGGGAAGATCATGCTTGAAGGTTTATGTCGCAGCCCTGAGGGGCGTTAGCGCAAAACACACAGTTGGGATGGATCATTTCAGGTGATACATCTACAGCAGTTAGAAACAGCAGAGTAGTCAGCGTACATGCATGCTTGTGTGAAAATACATTATTAAGACAATTTTAGGAAACGGAAAATGAATTTCTTCCCAAAGAAAGGAAGCTCACAGCTGAAGAGAAAAGGTGTGAGGAGTTATACAAACAAACAACTACTCAGACAGAGACTGGAAGATATGAAGTAAAGCTACCATTTAAAGAAGACAGCCAGTCATCAGTAGGAGAGTGTGGCAATACTAAAGATGTTGCCAACCGTGTTGCCGAGATTCAAACAAGGCTAGATAATGATAGATGGTCACATGTTAAATCTGAAGCCAATCCTGCAGACTTGGCTTCCCGGGGGGTGGACCCTTCGGATTTAGTGAAAGGAACTTTATGGTGGCAGGGACCACAATGGCTGCAAGATAAGCAGATAAAACTAGATAAACCGCATGTGCCACACACAAATTTAGAGGAAAAGAAAAACAAGCCTGTGGTATTATTATGGTACACATCGCAGAAGAAGAAAATATCTTGAAGAGATTCTCATCTCTCAACCATATGATAAGAGTTTTATCATATTGCAGGAGATTTTTACGGTTGAGAGATAAAGCTGAACACAGAGAAGCTCAGTCTAAGTATCTTACTGCGGCAGAGTTGAAAGAAACACTTAACAAATTGATACAGTTGGAGCAGGATAAGCATTTCAACGAAGATATAGAAGATTTAAACAAATTGGGAAGAGTAAAGCAGAAGAGTGCTTTGAAAACATCGTCGCCCTACATGGAGAGAGGACTATTGAGAGTAGGGGGCCGCTTGAGAAGAGCTTAGGTAGCGCAGGAGGTCAAACACCCAATAATCTTACCCAAGAAATCTTACCTGACCAAACTGATAGTACGTGATGCGCATTTAAAGTTACTACATGGAGGTAACGCTACTACAGCCAATTACATCCAGACAAAATACTGGATCATCGGAGTTACACCACTTGTAAGGCGTTGTATACGACAATGTGTATTATGCGTGAAGCACCGAGCACAAACAGCGCAACCGCGCATGGCAGATTTGCCTTTTGAGAGAGTTCACCCTAAAAGAACCTTCGAGGTCAGTGGTGTTGACCTGGCGGGACCCATAAACATACGAACATCCAAGGGAAGAGGCAACAAATCGTACAAGGGATACATTTGCCTGTTTATCTGCTTTTTCTCTCGCGCAGTACGCCTGGAAGCAGTAAGCAATCTCACCAGCCAAGGGTTTTTGGCTGCATTCCGAAGATATGGAGTGACAACGGTACCAACTTCGTAGGAGCTGCCAGGGAATTAGAAAATCTATTTCAAGAAGGTCAAGATATGACAAATGAAATGGCGGAGTTACTTACTAACGGCGGCACCACTTGGCACTTCATACCACCACGGGCACCCAACTTTGGCGGACTCTGCGAAGCAGGAATCAAGTCAGTCAAATCAAGCCTCACCAAAGTGATTGGAAATTTAACCTTGACTTTTGATGTCAACACTACTTACTCAGATAGAAGCATGTCTAAGCTCAAGACCGATGACTCCGTTGAAGGATGACCCAACTTACACCAGCACATTTTCTCATTGGAGAACCTTTAGTCGCCATTCCAGAGGAGGCAGAAGGAAACACATACATAGCACCGCTGGAAAGATGGAAGCTTGTTCAGAGGATGACTAAACACTTCTGGAAAAGATGGTCTGCTGAGTATCTACACACACTCCAACAGCGTCATAAGTGGCAAAGTGATACAGCGGCGCCGAAACCTGGAGACATCGTGTTAGTAAAGGATGAATGCACACCGCCAACAAAATAGATGATGGCTGAGGTTGTGGACACACATCCTGGACCAGATAGTTCAGTAAGAGTGGTAACGTTGAGGGGAAAAAACAACACTTTCCAGTGGCCAACATCAAAATTGGTTGCTCTTCCTCTCAACTATTAGAGTTCTGCATGGTGGGCGGAAGACTCCAGATCAAAAGCCTACCACAATACAACCTTAAGTTTTAAGACGCTATCGAAGAAAATTCATAATACAGTCCAGACAAATGAAGTAAAGATACAACAATTTTAATTAAGCATGCAAAATCAAGTAATGAATCAACCATTTAAGTTTTGTATACAAAATGTTGTAAAGGTACAACAATTCAAGACCTGACCAATTCCTATAGTCAACGGACTGAACTGTAATGCTATGCCAAGGTAGTTTCAGTTTGGTCCTTCGGGAAAATTGGAAGAGATCGCTCTACGCGATAAGGCCACCCAATGTACCTAGGTTAAGTAATTTTTCTATAAATTGTTTTTGTATTTTGTTTTCTGGTGTACAATAAAGTTATATTGATTGATCGAAAATTGGGGTGGGTTAGACTTGGGGAAAATAGACAATATTACATGTGAGTGTTAGTGCCTCAAGCAAGAAGATGCTGATGAAGAACGAAGTTCTTGGTGGGCGGGATGTTCGATTAATTTAGACGTCTCGCCACACATTATGTCAACGTCAGATGTCATGGAAAAAATCTTCGCGGGATTCTTTGTGACTCTGACAGTTGCTGTTTCCTCGCAATTCCGAACGGTGAGACCTAATCCAAAACGATAAAACACTGTTGTAGGCGCGCTAAACCTGATTTTTAGGACAAAGTTGGTCCTCGGCAAGACGCAGCGGCGGTAGTCAACGGCGACATTTTTGTGGGTCAAACTGGAAGCGGGACGACATAATTGTGAGTTCGTTTCAATTAATCCCGTCATATTCCTTACCCCGTTCTCCAATATTGCATTTTATTTGAGACAAGCTTCATTGTTTCTTCAACATTTCCTACCTAACTTAAAATCATTTGCATGTTACGAGTGTCAACAAAAGATAATTTTCTAACTTCATTCAACGTAACTTCAAGTTTGCATAGCAAAACAAATTCCATAATAATCTTTTTCGCTCATTACAGTGTCATAGCTTATTCAAAGGCATTTTTACGTGTTTATTAACTTACGATTCCAATTATTGCAAAATTATTATTATGTACCCTCGAAAATAAAAAATAAATGTTTCGATTCTGTTTCATGAATAAAATCATTTCAATCAATCCAATATGGCCAATCTAGATATTTTAATCAAAAAACGGAGTGCATTAAAGGCCAAATTAACAAATTTCATCAATTATCTCAGTTTAATTCAGTCAAGCAAGTCATTATCGAAGTTGCAACAAACTGAACTCGAAGGTAGATTTTCAAAGTTCGGCGCTATATACGATACGTTTGATGAATTACAGCTGGAGATAGAAGTTCATTCAGAGCAAGTCGACGAGGCCTACTCCGAGCGAGCCAAGTTTGAGGAACGTTTCACGCCTTGGCAGCGCAGGCTCGAGTTTTGCTCACTCCCGTCGCAACCCACAGCGACGATGAGTCTGTAGCGAGTTCGACGAGTCAACCAAAAACCATGTAAGGCTTCCAAAGATTGACCTTCCTTCCTTTTGTGGCGGTTTAGAACATTGGCTAGAATATAAAGATACGTTCTTGTCCATGATCCATAATAGTACGTACATTGATGACATAAGCAAGTTTCATTATCTACGAGCATCTTTAAAGGGAAATGCTCAGCAGGTCATTTCAAATATTGATTGTAAAGCAAGTAATTACATAATTGCATGGAATTTATTATGTGAAAGATATGATAATAACAGGCTCCTAATAAATAATCACTTGCAAGCTTTATTTAATATTAACAGTCTTGTTAAAGAATCCAGTACCTCACTACGCAGTCTTGTGGATACAATTTATAAAAATATTCGAGCATTCAAATCATTCAATGAACCAGTGGAATACTGGGATACTTTGATCATATATGTATATGATGTCAAATAAATTAGATGCAACCACAGGCAGAGATTGGGAGGAGTATAGATGTTCATTAGAAAATTCCCCGACATTATCAAACTTCTGCATGTTCATTAACAATAAAGCAGATTTATTAGAAACTATACAAGACAAATCTAACACACATACAAATAACATACATAGCAAACAACAACAGCAACGTTTTTCAGTATCAAAAGAAAGCAAAAATCAGTCAAATGATTCTAGTAAGGTATTGCAATGCCCGATGTGTTCAAAAACACATTTATTGTATGCATGTGAGCACTTCCGTAGCCTACCAATCACAGCACGAATCACCAAAGCAAAGAACTTGGTGTACGCCTGAACTGTCTTCGAACTGACAATCATACAGCCAATAAATGCAAGCTTACACATTGCAAATATTGCACGTTAAAACACAACACATTATTACACATTGATCAATCAAAAGTCAACACAAACAACATTCCAAAAGTGGCTTTACCAGTCGATATGATGAACAACAATCAAACTTCAAATGTCAACCTTACATTACAGTCTTCTACCTCGTCCGACCTTTTACTTTCCACAGCGTTGGTGAAAGCAGTCAACGACAAGGGTGAAAGGTACAACGCCAGAATAATGTTAGACAATGGGAGCTCGTGCACAACCTCGGGAACCTCAGAGGTAAGTTAAATAAAACTAAACTATTATTATTGTATTCATCTTTAGACTATATTTTTTCATATATATTTATACAAGAATGTTTATTATCTAAGAAAACCAAACATTGTAGTTATCGAGGCCTATCGTCGTCAATTTGAAACCTGATAAAATTTACCGATTTAAAAAACTTCAAATGTCAGTGTATCGATTTCATTCGGTCTTTGACGGTAAATTTATCATAGTTACCGAACCATAGACAAGGCGTCGATAAGAGACGACAGCGTCGATAATATTCGACAAGATCGGGTATTATCGAATTTAACGACACGATAAAACTTCCGCATTTGCACCGCAGGAAATAAACTTTAGTATGTTATATATAGTAAAAAAATACTTACATAGCTGGCGTTGAAACCCAACTGGATCCTGGCCTCATATACTAAAAGGCACCACTTTAGTTAAATACAATGCTAATTTGTTTTCAAATTTAAATCCTGTAGGTAAGGATAGCAAAAAAAAACAAGTATAGTATTTGTACTTATGAGTTAAGAAGTAAAAAAAATAACATGAAAGATTTCATGTTTCAAAATGTTTGTACAAGTTATTAGAGCACCAATCTAGCTCCACCTTTAGGATTAGGCTGTTATCTTAGGCCAGGTAGGTACCTAGCTTGGCTCTGGCGGCGCCAACTTCGAGCTTAGCTGCTTGTATCTCACCGCAGGCTGCGGCGGAGGCTGAGGGATTACTACCCTCGCCAGGTGACGCGATAACAACGCAGGCGAGATTACCAACACTCATTTATAGTACGCGGCGTTTTAAAATGAAAACACTGAATTTCTTGTAGACATTTATAGCTTGCTACTCTTGGTTTTGTGTTGTATTATTATTAAATGCTACTACTTACATACAAAAAGTAAAAATTAAAACATTTTATTGTATACATTTAATGTTATATACATTCAATTTAATTAATAAGAAACAATATTTACACATATTAACACTAATAGAACTAAAAAAGAGTATTTACATGTTTTACATATTTTTTAATGTTTGTATAACAACACATTTAAAGTGAAACAGAAATGTCTCAAATAGATAAGAGTACAAAAATCACATAGACAATTTATTCGTAGCACTGCTACGTAACACTTCAGCACCATAATATATTTGCTACGCAGTGAGTGCTACGCCTGCTCTGCTCACTTGAGTAATGCATCCTCTGAGGTTTCTGTTTTGAAGATTTGTTACGAATATTCTTCCCTTTATTTTAAATTTGGTAAGAGAAAAATAGTTCTACTGCTATCGTGAAGTTAGAATTCCTAATACAAAACTAAAACAACCACTTATATACTGGAAACTCGCACCTGGCCTTAATCATATAAACCGCCGCTATAATCCACTAATCAAATCTTTAAGTGTTCTAGTATTATAAAATTCATGATAATATCGTCATAAAAGTCGTAAAACTTTTCAGCTGGGGTCGTAAAGCGAACCATACGGCGGACTGAAGTGCTGATATGGAGTAGCTAGATCGTGTAAGATTCATGGTAAAGTTATTTGATATAATAATCAGATGTTCAAGCAGTTAGGAATACAAGTTTAGAATCTTTATGGTTGTAGGTATTTATGTAAAACACAGCTGTCATTTTAAAAAATAAGGTGGCGTTTAATCATACTAAAAATCAAAGAAAAGTATATGTACATAAACATACACGTACACACATACTTGAACTAAACTGAAATTCAAAAGGATATCATATTCAAAAATTCAGTGATAATACAAATACATATAATGTAAATAACATCCTCACTCTTTCCAATATTATTTCATAATTATGTTATCCATTTGTAGATAATCTGTGAGTGTGTTGAGTAAGTTTTCCTGTCACGGTTAATTCTAATGTCCCATAAAGCTGGGGGAGCCACATCGGTCTGTACATCCTATGTATGTACGTACATATATGAACGATGATATACCTAGCTCGGACACACGAGAGGTGCGTTATGTATTATTATACCTAAGTACTTATATGAGCTTGAAATTCTTGATTAAAACAATCTTAAATTCACAGTTGTCTGTAAGGTATTGCCTTCGATTTGTTTAAAATATTTACTTACACTCGTAATTCGATGCTCGAAGCCGGGAGGAATGAATAGTTTATCTTTCCTTTGTTTTACCTAAATTTGACAATAAGTGGGCTAGTTGCTAAACACTTTAGTTTTCATATCGTTTCCTTAAATATTATCATTGTGTTATACTAGTTTTATCTGAGTAAAATAATTCTTCAAGCTTATAATCAACGTAATTTATTTAGTGATGGTGTTAAAATATCTTATTTTAATTTAAAAAGAAATGTATAATCACTGCGATAATTAAGTTACTAAAAATGGATAGGAGACTACAATAAGATTACAATTTAAAATACATTTTTACTTTTTCGGGCCTAAAAAGGTTTTACTATTTTTATTCAGGTTCGTTCAAAAAGCGTTGCAAAATTCACGGAAAGTATAATTTGGTTTGAGCCATGGAAGTAATATATAGGGAAATATTACTGCTGATCCAATATGAGCAGAGCGAGGCGAAGTATGAAAGGCAGTTGTCTTTTTCTAACTAGGGTGACAATAAATTATATAATTAGGATATACCTACCAATTCATCTTCTTACCAAATCGGGAGCAGTCTCTTTTGCGGTCCTATTTTACCTGCATCTTGCGAGTCATGATGATCCTTAGCTCTATTGACGCGTTAAGTAACAAACACCAACAAACTTACTTACAAATTAAAATGCACTTTAGTTTGTAACTTATAATAGCATCGATTCGGTTAATTGACAGGGAGGCAATGTGATCAAAATCATAAACATTTTGCAGCAATTACAATATTTATTAACAAGTTCACATTTGAATTGCAGTTGCCTATATCCTATATTTTTTACACTATCGTTTTCCTTGTGTTGAAACACAACTTAACTGAAACGAGTGATGGTTTAAACTATGTACACCAATATAAAGCAAACTGTATACAATACTAAGGAATCGTATGTGAAACCATGGTATAAGAATATATGACTTGGCTACTTTTTATCAGCACTACTACTAATAGCTACAAATCAATTACTAAATTTTTCTCACCACGGCAGGAATTGGGATAGCGTCTTTTTTTAACAAACAATGAGAATTTGGAGTATTAAAAGATTTTGGATCAAAGTGTAGACTGCAAACTTTGGAGAATTTTGTAATAGGTCGTGTAATATTTAAATTCTTTTGCCAATTTATTTTGATGTTTTCATTTTTAGGAAAACTGAAAATATATCATATTGCACAAATTATTTCAAGCACGAGAAAATATGGTCACCTTAGTCCCAATAATGTAATCTTACTTAAACTTTAGCATACCTGTAGAAAGATATATTCCAACCACTATAAGATTCATTTCTGCATCCCGGAACACTACAAGTTCTTACCATTTTGTTATTTTTACAATAAAATACATTTAAATTATTTTTACAAATTACATATGAAATTATTTTTTTCCCGCCATCTTTTGTCATATAATGTCATCATAATTTAATATTGCTTGTCTGAAAAATATAATAATATTAATTGGTTACTTATTTTATTTTGTGTTAATTTCACAAATTAATTCAGATTTCTATGTGTCAAGTAAGATTTATAATAAATAATATTAAATGATATTATATATTGCTAAATATTTCAAAACTTAAGTTGACAGTGACATTTATCACACATTATTTTTTTAACTGGCAAGCTGTTGAAGCAAGACACCAGCCTTCTCTATATGCCTTTCATTTTTGACCGATTTCACCCCCGATTTACCATTTATAGAAAATGAACTTTAAGTGTAAGAACATAAGGTTTCTATTCATATAAAATTTATTTCACAAAACCAAAGAGAGAACAATCCAGAGGGAAAGAGAGGGATGATATAAAAAATCCTTGGTTTGAGCATACAAAGAGAGGTCAACTTTTCCGCTCTATTACTTTTCAGTTTAATTTTCGACGTAAGAATAATGAAATTTGACTGAAAGCACACAGGTTGAAGTCATTGTTTCATTTATTATCTCTATTTTGTAAGCAGCGAATAAAAGTAATAATTGCAGTTAAAAATACATTTTCAAAAGTAAATTAATTAATGAATTCTAAATTTTAGCTTTGATCTATTATCTATTACACAGTATTCTGAGTACTTATATTTTTTTATTCTTGCTTACTATCTTTGACCTCTGCTTGCTCCGCCTAAAACTGCAATTACCGGCAGCCTTTAATCTCCTGTTATAAAGCCAATCACCATTAAAGAGCAATTAATAAGGCTGTTTAACAAGTTAAGAAGGCCGTAACGATGGATCTTTCTCCAAAGCTTATTTTACGTAAAATCACTTTGTTTTTGTTCCGCGGGGACGAATTTTGCTACATAATGTATTTGATATGATTCACAGAGATATGTGAGTCTGTTTGTAGGAAGGCAATTGTTATTGCAATATCTTGAAGTATCAGGCTATGAATAAAGATTTATGAAAGATTAAAAAAAATTAAGTACAGTCAATATTTTTATTATTTATTATTAAAGAAAATCACCTCTCTGTCACAGCAGATTTACCGAAAGCAGCGTTTGCACTTGCCGATTCATTTAAAACTAAAGTATTAAAATTAATGTTATTGGCAAACGAGAGAACCAGCTGGTCTACTCTAGTCATAGAGTAAAAATAGGTGCTCAAATTCTTTTCTGTGCGAGAATATTTTTGTAACAAAGCAGTAATCCATCAGCGAGCCATTGGAGCTTTCCTGAATAACTTAAAAGAAGCCGCCGCGACGAAAATCTTCATCAAAAAACTTCGCAATTTTTCTATATTTTTTCCAATTTTTGCCACAGTTTTTGTTCGTAGAATATATTAGGTTAAAAAGATTATATGAGTAAATCGTTCTACCTTAATCCATCATTGTACCCGGCTTAATTTAATATTAGCTTATAATTAATCGTTATCCCTTATTTGCGTTGATTAATGTTGAAACCACACATGGTACCAGATTAAACTTCTCTTCATCATTACATTCTCAGAAACACGTCAGCCTGAATTGTTGTTTATTTTATAAATTAAAATTACCTATCTTATATTGAGTGTTGTTAATTCAGAAAAAATGTAGCCTTTGAGTGAATATAAAGTTTTATTACGATTTCATGAAACACTTCTTATAATAATTCAATTAATACCACTAGCTGCACTACTATCTTATTTAGACATACTCGCATGTTATTAGTTATTTACTATGTATTTTCTCTTATAAATAGTCAATATATACGAAATCTAGCATCAAAATGACAAAGTATCAAAATCAGTAGTTAAAAGTGTCCCCCTTCACCCCTTTCCGTTTTATAGACGCCCGTGGGTGTCATATTTTATGGGCAATTTTGGCAGTTTCCGAGGTCATTAAACTCTGATATCTGAGAGGTATAAATGGCAATTGTTGGAATCATATGGTTTATAGTCTTAGATAGGCCCACTTTGAAATAGAAGGCTATTGTAGACGAAATTTGACGAACAAGTTTGCTACATAATGGCTTTCAGATATTGATTTCAGTGGAACAATACAGTAAGTGGTTATTGTTTGTCACAAATTAATAGTTTTTTTTTACGTGTGATAGGTTTACGTTTGACTACAGCCTGCCTGATGTTAAGCATTGCTGCAGCCTAGGGTGTAACACGTTTACCTAGAAGATACCTATTAACTCTAGATTTGAAAACCCCTGGATTGTAGTTCGCAGGAAACACAGCTTCTGGTAAAGTGTTCCAGAGCTTTGCCGTCCGTACAATAAACGTAGAAGCAAAGCGCTGTGTTAGTTAGAACTAAATAAGTGTACAAAAGCTGTGTGTAAGTATGTAAAATCTATCAACTATATATTGACCAAAGAATGTACGCTAGAATTTTTTATGCACCCAACTTAATACTGCAGGTTAAATAAATCTCAGAGTACATACTGGATTCCTGGCAAATTTGAATTTATTTGAATATATATACTTTTTTAAGTATATATAAGTAAAATGTGATTATACTAACTTCTCCATCACAGTGGTAGAAACAATGTCCCCAAACTTATGATTAGTGGGTAATAAAACCTGAGCTAGTTTTACAAATATTACTTTTCTTGTTCAGCTCGGATATTAAACTCTTCGTACCATCCTACCTACGTAAAAATTTACAAACTATCGATATTTCCTCAAAATAGGCTTACGAAAATAAACAGTCGTTTGTAAAGAGACCAATAAGGATAACATGTCGGCTAAACATTGGGTGGCAACAGTCGTTTGTAAAGAGACCAATAAGGATAACATGTCGGCTAAACATTGGGTGGCAACAGTCGTTTGTAAAGAGACCAATAAGGATAACATGTCGGCTAAACATTGGGTGGCAACAGTCGTTTGTAAAGAGACCAATAAGGATAACATGTCGGCTAAACATTGGGTGGCAACAGTCGTTTGTAAAGAGACCAATAAGGATAACATGTCGGCTAAACATTGGGTGGCAACAGTCGTTTGTAAAGAGACCAATAAGGATAACATGTCGGCTAAACATTGGGTGGCAACAGTCGTTTGTAAAGAGACCAATAAGGATAACATGTCGGCTAAACATTGGGTGGCAACAGTCGTTTGTAAAGAGACCAATAAGGATAACATGTCGGCTAAACATTGGGTGGCAACAGTCGTTTGTAAAGAGACCAATAAGGATAACATGTCGGCTAAACATTGGGTGGCAACAGTCGTTTGTAAAGAGACCAATAAGGATAAAATGTCGGCTAAACATTGGGTGGCCACTCAAACTGGCAATTTTCTATCAGTTATGTACTTATGAATCTGGCGTAAAGACATAACGGAGAAGATCTAATTCAATTGTTGTCGTTATTTGAATGAATGCTTGTCCTTTTGGAATTTATTAATGAGGATTATTCAGGTACGAGTATCTATTACATCGAAGCAATTTTGAGACTTTCTCTTTGATTATATTTTTGATGAATTAAGATTGAATACTTGTGTAGAAGAACAAGTAGGTAAAATTGCTGTAAAATAAGTTTACATTTATTTAGTGATATATTAGTGTATTGTGTATGTGTGGCCGGCACTTGCAAACATGCATTTGAAATTTTAATAATAAATAAATTAATGAAACATGAGGTTTCATAGGAAGAAAACCTCCCATTTCCCCCTCGCCTCGAAAATTATCGGCTGCTCCCCAAGTTGTGAAAGCTCAGGCAGTTTTTCCAGGCTGACCTCTCGGGCCTACATTCAAAAGGCTGTATTACCAGCCCATTTGTTTCAGCTTACGCATCGGTCTCACCCCCCCTCTCTACCCTCCCCCCTTGATAGGGCTATCCAAGTAAATGCCATTGGGACGGGATTGAGTCCCTCCGTGCAATGGAAAGGTGAAAAATGAAAAGTGAACGAGATTTGGTTAGTGGCGTGACAAAAATCTTTTGCAGTTTGGGCTTTTTGGCGTGGGACGGGATTATTCAATACACACACATGTATATTTATATATGATCGTTTTAAAAAAAAACCTATTTGCTAAGAGTGATTTAAAAATAAATGGACTCACACACAAAATCACTTTATCAAAATTACCGCTTATTTATATAAGCCTAACTCACACTTTCCTGGTATTTGATTGTGGATAGCACTCGTATTAGTGCCAGCCCTGGTGTCCACAGATCGTTATCGGATTTGGTCGCCAAATTACCATCGGATAGTCATTTGTCAGAGAAACCGCTTTTTAAGATACAGCCTCCCAAGGCTATCGTACGATTGGTTTGTTTTTAAGGAGTGAGGGTGACAAACGTTTTAACCCATAGATGGAACCGAAAAATAGTTGAGTTTAGTCATAGACAAATTTATATATATTATATTATATGGACCTAAGTGAGGTTTACCCTGGATTGAATAAACGTGTCAAAGTTTAATTCTAGACAAAAGGCCTACGTTTGGAAAATAATAATGATATTTGCTTGTATTAAATTTGCATCATAACGTATGTTGGGTAGCTAGTAGCATAATTTTTTTTTTCGAAATTAAAATATAATACGTGCGTAGTACTTATCGGATGCGTCAATACAGCACAAGATTCGGTTGTTAGCGAGATATGAGTATCACAGACTGGCTACAAGTAAGCCAATAAGCCTGAATAATAGAGCACTAAATCAGGTTTGTAAACCTACATCAAGTGTTACAAGCCACCGCGAGAGGGCAGTCCGCGCGTTTTTACCAACAACAGATATATCATACATGACACTCTGATAAAACACAGCCTCGCATTATACGGGGAATTACTGTGGGTTGTGGATTCAGGAAATGGGCAGGATTGGCTTGTTGGTATTTTAGTTACAAAATTAGAAATTTCGTACAAAACACTTGTCCTGTATCGAAATTGTTAGTGATAGAATGTTTTAATTTTTTTCTTTGTTTATTACCTTATATTTGACGTACTTAAAATGCATGGATATGACAGTTGTCATAAAGAAGTATAATATACGGACAGAAAACAATATTTTTAACTGATATCAGATTTATGATTCATTGAAATAGCAGTTACAATAAAATGGTACCTAATATTACATTGAATATTCCAGTGTACTATAACTTCTATGGTTGTTTCATATCACGCCTAGTTTTTCGACTCTATCTAGATTTGTTCTCTATTTATTATCTATCCTTGTTTATTGAACATTTTCTGTGTTTTTATATAGGAACATGTTATTGAGTTCCATTTCTTGAGATTTAGGGCTAAAAGATGAGATTTGTTGGAGTCACGTAGTATCCAGGTATAGAAAACATCATGTAAATAAATAATTGACTATTATTTTCAAATACAAGAATATTTACTGTTTTTGTTGTTCTTCAAATTATGAAATCAGTCCCCAATACCATTTGCCAGAATACTAGTTAACACAGAAAACTACCATATATTATTATTGACTGGCCTGTTAGCTTAGTTGGTAGTGGCTCTGCCTTCTAATCTAGGGGTTGCGGGTTCGATTCCCGCCTGACACAAGTATTTATGCATTTAAAAAAAAATGTATAATTTCTTGTGTTGAGTCTGGTTGTTTGTATGTATAATAAGTATGTATTTACAAAAGAAAAGTATATAAGTATTATATCCGTTATCTAGTACCCATGACACAAGCGTTTGCTTAGTGTGGGACTAGATGGCGCTGTGTGCAATGTCCCGAAACATTTTTTTTTTTTATATATACATAATTATGATTTGCTTAGGAAAAACACGGAATAATTAGATTTCTTCAATAACTTTACAAAATAACGTACCAACAAATAAAAAAATTATAAGCAATTCACAACATCGTCCTCTACCATAACTTATCATGTCAAAAGTCTCCCGAGTTCGCATAAAAATCCAATTTGTGTCACATGGCGCCCTCTATATGTAGCCGGTGTATTGTATGTCATGTTGTCCCTGTATCACCATCATAATATATATCTGGTTACTCATAACTAACGCATAACTTTCTAAAGGTGGATTTAACCCTCAAAAGTAACTTTCAAAAGTTGTGGAACAAAACGTTGCTTTTTACACACTATAGCTATTCTTAAAATTATACGTTAGTTATCGCTGTATGAGAGTGAATGTTAGTTTATATTTTTTCAATAGTGTTTTTCAGTAGTCTCAAAAGTGAGAGTGGCTACTTTATATCCTGAAACAATGAGAGCCAAGCCGCGGGCTCCCACTGTAGTATAATATTTCTAAACAAGTGAGTATGTCTCCAGACATGATACATCTCGACGCTTGTTTTTATTCACGTAAAGGGGTTAGCAAGTGAGTGCGTCTCAATGGATGAATCAAACGCGTGACATGCGGGTGTAAAAAATAATAAAACACAAAATATAGAGGTCACGTAAGTGTTGATTTTTGTATACAGCTTGGAAAATTAGCTCTTCATAAGATTGGATAACTTTTTGACAGTTCGAGCCAATAGTTTCCTCTACTTAACATATTGCGTGTTATTGTTCAAAGGGATCAATATTTGATTAATCATAATGCTTATGATTACGCTTGAATGAAAATAAATCTATAATGTTGTCGAGGTTATGAGAGTATCTGCACAAGAATCTCAATCACAGGCAACGCAGCATCAAAGGCTTATTGTATACCATTTTTGCCCTTTTTGACTAAGAGATTGAAGATTTCTCGGCAAGATAAAAAGACAAAGCAATATCAAGAGGGCTGTAAATGTTAGTATAATAAACGTTAAAGAAAGATCTCATATCCATGGCTTTAATAAGTACCGACATGTTGTCTGAACTAGGTCACGCGGGATGTGTTAAATTGCGTGCAAATGTGGCCGTAGTTTTATGGCCGTCTGAAGTACACGCGTATTAGAGCGGACACTTGACGCTTAGCATTCAACATCGCATGTCAAATGTATGAGTTGTCACATTAATTCCAAAGCTATAGTGATATAAGTCAGGGCAGTGTGGATAAGTGGTATTGCACTTGTATATAATGCTGGACACCAACCATACATAGTATCATTAGATTACATTAGGGTCAAGCCTGGATTAAGGCCTTATTTTTAGAACTTGTCAAAAAAGTGTTTAATTATTTTTTTTTTATTTATTTGATAATTTTAAAAGCTTCTTTTGACTACTTTATGTTTAGCATTTACTCTGGTAAATATAACACAAACAAAACATTGTCACCCGTAGTAGCTAGCGGTCTACCATTAATTCACTTACCTGCATCTTCAAGTAACAGAAGCTGGTAAGTTGTCGCCGTTATTACCGAGTTTGTCAACTTACCACAGATTATACACTCGGAACTTTCTAACTGCAATATATCTTTGCTAGGGCTTTAGAAAAATTTAATCAGGACGGAGCGAGCAAAGTGAATAGATAAGGAAACTTGGCAAGCTACGGAGATGGCCGCGATATGGCGCATGTCGTGTGGAGATTAAACAAATTAGAGGTAAAACCAGACTCAGATTAACTTGAAAAAGAAAACGTTTAGCGATAGAACGATTAGACTTTTCGGAGATGAAAAAGGACAAAACTATAGACGATATCTCTAGCAGCGCTCTTGTACTGCTAGATACATTTTAATATACCTATATTTTCTTCATTATAGCAAAGTGTAACTATTAGGTAAGACATGAAAATGATAAAAATCTATTGTATGACATAATTATACCTGCTGATTTGCAAAACAAAAAATAAGTAGATTTAAGTATTCAGTCCGCTCGCGAAGAGAGCGATGGATTTTGTCCCAATTTTCTGGCATGGTTGTTATGAAGCCAACCAAAACTAGTAATTTCTCGAATACGAACAAAACAAAGTTTAAATGAAAAGAAAACAGCGCCCTTATGTACAGTGACTGGCTGATATTTAGCACCTCGTGCTACAATAACTTAATTATATTTTGAATTATTAAATAATATACCTAATATTGTGTAAGTAAATACATGATGGTAAAAATAAATTTTTGATGTGTGTTTTTTTAATATTCGATTCCGGGACTTGTACCTAATAGTACGACAGAAGCAATATGACTGATCGGAACCAGAAATACATACACACATTAGACGTATTTGATCCGCAGTTTTTATGCACAACTAAAAACACGTAACTATCATATTAATGTACACTGATGCGTGATACAGAATCTGGCAAGTGTACAGGGTGCGTCCAATTTACAGATACGAGTACCGCGGGAGCAGTACAGCGAGATACCAACCATACCACGCAAGTACATCCTGTGTACAATACAGGCCTGTGGTTCCGGCTTCATTTGCGATATTGATACCTGGGGATACAGCAGATAGGGCAAAAATAAACCAAATACAGGTGAAAGAAACAGTTGTTTAGAACTTTGACCTTTGAATCTTAACAACAAGTGTAAGTGTTAACAAGTTAACAATAATATCAACCACCTAAATTCCATCTGCGCAAGACCGGGAGAGTGGCGTAATAAAGAGAAGCCTCGACAGTGCTCAGCAATGAACGATAATAGCCTGACGATGATGATGCTGATTAATAACAACATGCTCCTACAAACTTACTCTTACAATTAACTTACTTTTAAACAGATTCGTCCTTTGATCTTATGGTTATGAGCTACAAACTTGTACATAGAATTAAGTTTAATGAAAGAGTTTGATTGATTTGGTTGATTTGACTAACCCCACATCAATTTCCCTTGTTTAGCCATATATGTATATCTTTACTTAGATTTGAGACCGAACCTCGGACCGAAGGGTCATTGATGAATGTTGACGAAGAGAAGCTCATATGTTACGGACAATGGATGTCACAGGCGGAGGTCACGGTCGAGCGATGGTCTGGAAGTCGAGGTAGGAACTTCGCTGTTAGCGGGAAGACCGCTCATGACTCTTACTATACCTAAATGTGTTTTTTGCAATACTTGCGACATGCATATTGCATTAAGTTTGTATGTTGTAGGTCCTTAGTTAATGTTTTAACTTGTAAATAGATAAGTATCGTATATTTTGAGTTTCCAGAACTGTTCGTTACCGACCATATAAAATGTCATTTCAGGCTCTTGTGTAAGGCCTAATGATTCTGATGCTAAATATCACCGTCGTCTGCGTGAATAGATTTGGACGGATACAAAAAAACTTAGAGATTTCGTGATCAATCAATAAGCTGAAATTCGGTATAATCGCATACTCACGATTATACCGAATTTCAGCTTAAATCCGTGGAATTGCAGCTGAAATTCCAAAATTGTAATTCTTTTTACCAGATTGCGTGTTTTATGGCCAGTCCACGACATCTATTGGCGTCTATAAAACAAAAGGGACACATGGATTTGCATTTAATTGATTAAAGTTGAATCATTAGTAGAACAATACATGTAAATTCATTAATCAAGTTAATAATGAACTGAAATTGACGTTGTTTGTGCAGTGATTTTTATTAGCAAGCAACTAGCTTTCCCGTGTCCATCCTAAATAAAGATAGACGTGTTGTGTCTGAGTCTAATATATTTTATGTTTAGTAACATGTTTTGGAAGTGCAAATTTGAATGTTATAAATTTATAAATGACACCAAGTTTTTCGGGTACCTATACTAATAATTAGTGGGCGGTGACAGACATACAGGTTTGGGTCCGTGTTTGGTAGCGGAGTGTAACTAATTATCCAATTAATTAAATACGATAATTGATGTAAACAAATCGGATAATGAGCGCAACGAGCTGAATAATCGCTGTATGTGTTACAGTAAATACTTAATTATTAGATCGTCTGCTATTAGGTTGTTGGTATAAAAACATGAAATAATATTATTTAACCTCAGTAAAATCATTAAATCTATACTAATATTATAAAGCTGAAGAGTTTGTTTGTTTGAACGCGATAATCTCAGGAACTACTGGCGCGAATTGAAAAAATCTTTTTGTGTTAAATAGACCATTTATCGAGGAAGGCTTTAGGCTATATTACATCACGCTGCAACTAATAAGACCGAAGAAACAATGGAAAATGTGAAAAATAACGCGGAAAATTTATTCGTCTTTGAAGGCTTCCGTTGCGTGCGCTGCGATAACGGTTCAAAATTCAAAGAATTAATGCCCAAAATAGCTATTCTACGCGGACGAAGTCGCAGGCACAGCTAGTTAATATATAAACTATATTCACATTAAGTAATTTATAAAAAAACGCAGGCAGAATGTATCCTCATCCAAACGCACTCGCAGCAGAATAAATCGTAGAAGACTTTGACCAGCTGATTAGAAAACATTGAAATGAAAATGTCATCCGACGATGATGAAACAGTATCAATGCTTGTATTTCCTCGCGCCCTGTGAGCCCGCACCCTGTGAGCCCGCGCTCTGTGTCCCCGCGCCCTGTGAGCCCGCGCCCTGTGAGCCCGCACCCTGTGAGCCCGCACCCTGTGAGCCCGCACCCTGTGAGCCCGCACCCTGTGAGCCCGCGCCGTGGCCGGTGTGGTTCATCTAGTATTTAGATCGGCGCGCGCAGTACTGCCTGTGACGTCGGCTGCATAACTACACACGATTGTTACAGTGTTAGGAAACTGATACTCATGTTATTGCATTGTTAAATGAGTAGAACATTAATATTTTATTATTTGTTTGTCTAGTACCCACGACACAAGCGTTTGCTTAGTGTGGGGCTAGGTGGCGCTGTGTGCAATGTCCCGGAATATTTATTTATTTTATTTTATTTAACTTTAATTTAAACACAGCATGCAGCGTACAAGTAATAAATATGGTTTATTTCGTACATCTACACAACTTGTTAAATCTTAAATATCTATACTATTATACTATATATAATATTATATATATTATATATATTATATATATTATATATTATATATATTATTATATATTAATATTATAAAGAGGAAAGGTTTGATTTTTTGTTTGTTTGTTTGTTTGTATGAATTGAATAGGCTCCGAAACTACTTGGCAGATTTGAAAAATTCTTTCACTGTTGGAAAGCTACATCATTTCTGAGTGACATAGGCTATATTTCATTTTCAAAAAAAATAGGCATCCTTACTAAAATTACGATAACGTAATCCAAGGTGTGAAAAAAATATCAAAAAACTACCTTACATCGCGTGCGCTGCGAAAACTATTGATGATAGAACAAAATGATATACTACATTTTTTTAGAACACACCATTATCTACAAAAAATCAGCGGCAGCATATCTCTAACTATTACAGTCATGTCACAATAAGCGTTTTTTTATTGAAAAAAAGAAATTAAAATACCACCGCTACAAAAAGCTCTTTATTTGTACCTTGGTATTAACCCTTATCAAAATAAATGATGTATTATTTAAGACTGCTTCAATATCTTTATATTACTTTTTGAATTATTCGATTCTGACAATCCATTCAAAAGATATCACGAGTTAAAAAAAAATTAAAAAATAAACTGTATTCGGCTAGCTATGCGTTGTAGGCGTCACTCGGGCAGGGGTACGGGAGGGGGGTTAAGATCACGAAATAAACTTGCCGCGCGGCTTACTCGCGCGGTCGGCTCCCTACGTGATGGACGTGTGCGGAATTTACGCTTGATAATAATTCGTTTAGTAAGTAACTAAACCGATTTAAAAAGTTCTTTTCAGAACTAAACCCATTTATATAAAATATTGTTCACTTAGTTATTAACCTAATAAATTACTTGAATATTTTTCATGATTTTCAATTTAATTTTAATAAATAGTAGGTAATTGTGTACGTTGTAATATAGTAGCATATATAGCTTACAGTTATGCTAATTTAGTTCAAAGGCATTTTTTCTTTTGTCATTTTGAAATGCCTAAAAGATCAAGATCTCAACTTTCTAGAAATAGTTCCCAGGCCAGGGCATCAAAAATACGTCGAAATGAAGAATCTTCATCAGAAACTGAAAATCGTCTTTCAATTCATAGACAATATGTGGCACAATCGCGTGCTAGAGAGTCGAGTACCGAGCGTTCGCAACGGCTCGCTGAACAAAATATGAGAACCGCTCAAATACGCGCGCGAGAATCCAGTTTGCAGCGTTCTCAACGGCTCGCTGAACAAAATGTGAGGACTTCTCGAGTCCGCGCGCGAGAGTCCAGTCTTGAGCGTTCAGAGCGACTAGCTGATCAAAATTTGAGAACCTCTCAAGCACGCGCGCGAGAATCGAGTCTTGAGCGTTTACAGCGTCTAGCTCAACAAAATTTGAGAACCTCTCAGGTACGCGCGCGAGAGTCCAGTCTTGAGCGTTCGCAGCGCCTTACTGAACAAAATCTAAGAACCTCTCATGTGCATGCGCGAGAGTCAAGTACTCAGCGTTTGCAGCGGCTTGAAGAGCAAAATATCAGAAATATTCAATCTCGCACTAGGGAATCAAGCTCTGAGCGTTTCCAACGCCTTCAAGATCAGAGAGAACGACAACAGACGTCAAGAGCGAGAAGTCGCAATCAAGTTTTAGCCCACAGTAAAAGATCGGCTTTTAGATACGATCCACAGATTGATTATGCTCAACAGTCTTCCGTCCAAATCGGCGACATGAATAAGATCTGCCCTAAGTGTTCAGCCAAAAAATGGGTCGATGAAACTAATGGCATGTGCTGTGCTTCTGGAAAAGTTAGTCTCCCCAGTATTCAGGAACCACCACAGCCAATAAAAAATCTTTTGACAAATAATCATTCGCTATCTAGACATTTCATAACCAACATCCGTAAGTACAATAGCCTATTTCAAATGACTTCGTTTGGCGCCAAAGAAATAAGAGAGGGTAATTTTATGCCAACTTTTAAAATAGAGGGACAGGTATATCATCTTATTGGTAGCCTTTTACCACCACCAGGCCAAAATCCACAATACTTGCAGGTATATTTCATTTCAGACGCAGATCAGCTATCATTGAGGTCAAACATAGCTCCAACGCTGAAAATAGATTTAATTAACGAACTACAGACCGCACTGAATAGCCACAATGTATATATACGAAGCATTAAACAAAACATAGAACGCAATTCTTCGGATAATTTAAAATTAATTATTCATTCCGACCGCCCACCACAGACAGCACACCCGGGTAGATACAATGCTCCAGCTGTAAACGAGGTAGCCGTTCTCTTGGTTGACGAAGAAAAAGGCCCCAGAGATATAGTGCTCCACGGAAGAGACGGCCAACTTAAAAGGGTCTCTGAGTTACACCGATCGTATGATCCACTACAGTATCCCTTAATGTTCGTGAAAGGAGAAGACGGTTATTATTTAACCATTCCGCAGGAAGGTACAGCGCGTAACAAAACTGTGACGTGCATGCAATTTTATGTATTTAGGTTGATGGTTAGAGCTAACTGTTTTAATGCATTACATTATTACAGGGACTTATTTAGTCAATATATTGTCGATATGATGGCAAAAATGATATCGGAACGATTGAATTACATATGTCGTAACCAACAGAGACTAAGGGCTGAAGAATACATTCATCTCAGAGATGCTTTAAATCAAGACGGAAATGTTGACCCATCAAATATCGGTCAACGCGTAATCTTGCCATCTTCATTTACAGGTTCTCCGCGTTACCTGCATGAAAAAACCCAAGACGCGATGACTTATGTCCGAAATTACGGGAGACCAGACTTATTTGTCACATTTACGTGCAACCCCGAATGGCCTGAAATTAAAGCGGAACTACTACCTGATCAGCGATCTTTCGATCGTCATGACATCATTTCAAGGGTGTTTCATTTGAAAATGAAGAAATTCTTAAATTTATTCGTTAAAAATGAAATATTCGGCAAAGTGAAATGTTACATGGCAAGTGTAGAATGGCAGAAGCGAGGTTTACCACACTGTCATTTGCTGTTTTGGCTAGAAACAAAAATCCAACCAGACGAAATTGATAGCGTCATAGTTGCGGAACTGCCCAACCAACAAAACGATCCGATATTGTACGATATCGTAACAAAAAATATGGTGCACGGACCATGCGGAGAACATAACTTATCAGCACCATGTATGAAAAACGGTATTTGCACAAAAAAATACCCACGACGTTTAGTCAACGAAACTCAGACTGGAGAGGACGGATATCCAGTTTATCGTAGTCGTGATGCCGCAAATGGAGGACTGAGCGCTTCGCTAAATATCAGAGGCAGAAATTTCACTATAGATAATAGTTGGATTGTCCCATATTCTCCACTTTTATGCAGGACGTTTAATGCTCACATAAATGTAGAGTACTGTCACTCAGTTCAAGCCATCAAATACATTTGTAAATACATAAATAAAGGATCGGACCAAGCTACATTTGGCGTCAGAAACCCAAATGATGAAGTGGAAAACTACGTAAATGGCCGTTACATAAGTACTTCCGAAGCTGCTTGGCGAATATTCGAATTCCCGATCCATGAGCGGCATCCTACAGTTTTGCAGTTAGCTGTCCACTTAGAAAATGGCCAAAGGGTGTATTTTACCACAGAAACGGCTGTACAAGTGGCCCAAAATCCACGTAAAACAACATTGCTGGCTTTTTTTGAGCTCTGTAATGAAGATGAATTCGCAAAAACATTTCTTTACCACGAAGTCCCGCAATACTACACATGGGCCAATAATAAGTTCACCAGAAGGAAGCGTGGTGAGAATGTAGTTGGCTATCCAGGCATAAAAAAAGATTCCGCTTTAGGTAGAGTCTACGGTGTCCATCCTTCTCAATCCGAGTGTTTCTATCTTAGGATGTTGCTGCACCACGTACGCGGTCCAACTTCATTCCAGTACTTGAAAACCGTTGACGGAGTTCTGAAAGAAACGTATCAAGCTGCTTGCCGTGCTAGAGGTTTGCTAGAAAACGATGACCATTGGGAAAATACTCTCAGAGAAGCTTCGCTTTCTCAATGTCCATTACAATTGAGAGAATTGTTTGTGGTCATACTTTTATTTTGTCAGCCATCGGAACCATTAAAATTATGGAACATTTTCAAAGACGATTTATGTGAAGATATTAGACACAGAATCAGACAGCAAAATCAAGACATCACCTTACCATACAATGAGGACATTTATAACGAAGGTTTGATACAAATAGAAAATAAACTGTTGCAATTAAATGACAAAAGCCTAAGTGATTTCGGATTACCATCATCAGTTCGTACAGAAAGCAATGCAGCAGAGACTATGACTCATCGCTATGATACAAATAATTTGACCGCTTTTGTCAATGAAAACCTGCCAAAGTTAGTCCCAGATCAAAGACATGCTTTTGAAACTATAGTCGATAGCGTCATTCATGACAAAAGAAAAGTTTTCTTTTTGGATGCACCTGGTGGAACGGGAAAGACGTTTCTTGCAAATTTGATACTTGCTAAGATAAGACAATCAGGGAAGATAGCAATAGCAGTTGCTTCCTCAGGAATTGCTGCAACTCTCTTGAAGGATGGCAAAACTGCTCATTCTACTTTTAAACTTCCACTATCCGTCAATCTTGAACAACAATCTACATGTTCCATCCGCAAAAATGGACCTATTGGTAAATTACTACAAGACGCCTCATTGATTATGTGGGACGAATGCACGATGAGCCATAGAGCACATATAGAGGCCGTGAACAGAACCTTACAGGATCTAAGGAACTCCTCTGCAGTCATGGGCGGGATTACTTTTGTATTTGCTGGAGATTTTCGACAGACTCTCCCCGTTATTAACAGAGGCACGCGAGCAGATATCATCAAGGCATGCTTGAAATCGTCTCCCTTATGGACTACGATTGAAACATTAAAATTAAGGACAAATATGAGAGCTCATCTTCATGGAATCACTGATAGCGATTTCCCACAGCAACTGCTAAAACTTGGGGAAGGAATTTTTCCAACTCCAAATTTAAGCGGTCATTGTGACATTCTTCTGGATGAGTCTCTAGGCCAAATACTCCATAATTTGGAAAATTTAATAGATTCTGTATACCCTGATATCGAGAATTTGCACGAAAGAGACTTCCATTGGCTGTGTTCTCGGGCTATAGTATCACCTAAGAATGATACTGTCAATGAAATAAACAATCTGATTGTTCAAAAAGTCCCCGGCCAAACAAAAACATACAAATCGATCGACACTGTAACGAATATTGAAGATGCAGTCCATTATCCACAGGAATTTTTAAATTCGTTGAACCCTTCTGGACTGCCACCCCATGAATTGACGTTAAAAATCGGAATCCCAATCATGCTTTTAAGAAATTTAAACCCTCCGAGCATGTGTAATGGGACGAGGCTGCTTATTAAGGAGTTAAAGGACAATTTAATAGTAGCAACTATTATCACTGGCCCAGCAGGTGGTCAACTAGCTCATATACCGAGGATACCGATGATCCCAACTGATCTGCCAATCCCATTTAAACGGCTTCAATTTCCGGTAAAAACATCTTTCGCATTAACAATTAACAAGTCCCAAGGCCAAACCTTCGAATTAGTAGGGATCGATCTGCGAAAGAAATGTTTTACTCATGGTCAACTGTATGTTGGTCTATCGCGAGTCGGAGCCCCTGAAAATCAATTTATTTTGCTGCCACAAAATAAAACAACATCAAATATTGTTTACAGAGAAGCTCTAACAAAATAAATGTATTTTCTTTTAGGGTTATGACCTCAAAAATTGAAAAAAAAAACAAAAAATTAAAAAAATATATCAAAAAAAAGAAAAAAAACCCCAAAAATATACAAAAAAAAACACATAAATACAAAAAAATCATTAAATAATATCTGAATTTAATTATTCTTATTTTTTTTTATTTACTCTTTTTTAGGAGCTCGACGCAAAAAGGGATGAATATGTGTCATATTATTATTATTATTATGAATGTGTTAAAATTAACAAATCTAAATGTAATGTTTAATGCCCGTGCGAAGCCGGGACGGGCCGCTAGTTAGTTAATAACAGAGAAAATCTGTAATAATTTTGTTTTACAAAAATGCTTCAAATCCAGACAATATGTTTTGTCTATTATCACCAATATAAATACATGTTGAACAAGGAACGACGTCTAGCGGCAGCTCCAGGTACTAAAACTTAATGAAAATCTAAATACCACCAGACTTATCCTAAAACTTTGCATATCTATATATAATATCTGAATAGTTCGCATAATCCCACGCAAACAATCACTTGATGGCTAAACTTTTCGCCTCAAATGTCATAATTTAGCTAAAAATACTCTCGTAAAATTAACCTGACAATACCGAATATTTATTGTAGAATATTCCAGAAAGTCTAGAATAACTCACGCCGCAATGAAACCAACAATTGCAGTAGATATACAAGAACCTTTATTTTAGTTAATACATATCGTAAAAATACATAAATAATCAAAGAATAATACCTACCAATCTAAATAACAATAGAACGAAATGAAAGGGCTGCAAAAATGGGATCTTTATAATAAATCGTATTTTAAGGGTTTGCTTTTGTTTCGACCTAAAACGTGGACAATATTATTCAAAACATGTTCAAGTATCTTATACGTTGATTCTAACTCAGTTTTATTAGTATAACATACAAGTTAACATTAAGCTTGTTTTCTTGTGCCTTTGAGAACAGCTTTATTGATATCAGAAGTTTTTACGAAATAAATTCCGCAGATAACCTGTAAAATTTAGTTTCCACATTTACGTGGTACCTGTTCCACGAAATATATTCTAAATGAGACAAAATAATGAATACTTACCTCTATGTTAAACTTAAACTTTGGCTCATAAAACAGAATTGTATTTGATCTCTATCTATACCACATTTCACCTACGTATACATACTATAGGTAGGTATAACTTATGTCACAGTCCATTCACGAGGCACGCTCCTGAAATAACCTTTTATAGCCACAATTTTAAGAGCCCGAAAAGTTTGATAATTTCTAGAACATTGACTCCAGATTTTATGTCGGTAGATAATCTGGCGGTTTATTATTTTTTTATTTGTTTCCCACACTCGCTCCTCGATAAAACACACTTCTACTGAACGTGGAGGCGAGCAGTGTTAGAGATTATGATGTGTTTATAGTGTAGACTTGTAGAGGGTCGAGTGTAGGTGGAAATTATGGACTCACAGTACTATTAGGCACATGTATTTTATAATTTGAATGTGGCTTTTAGTAATTATTAATCTTTGCTCGAATAGTTTTTTTTATAAATGCTTTATTGCTATTTAGATATGTACCTAATTAACAAATTTGACACATAATTACAGGGTCAAATACAGAAAGATCTTTGCCTTGACTCACTGAAACTGATTAAGTAGGATAACGAAAACGCACAACCCATAGACCTTAGAAGTCCTTGAATGGGCACACATGAAACTAATACACCATCTAAATGAAAAAAAGACACTCAGTTACTGTGCCATACATTCCACGGTCGAGTTAACGAGCAAGCAGGCCTATAAAAGCAATACGTAGAACTGACCGGGTTACGGTCGATCCGTCCATTATCGCTCTGTCAACAGCTCTTGACACGCCGCCGCTTAAATAGCCAGAAAACGTCAGCAAACGTCACTAACCAACGAAAGGTCATGAATCATTGGGACAATCATCACGGGCGAGGACAAGGCTTTTAAAGTTATGCGGAATTAAAATTTATCTGTGCTTATTTGCCTGTCAGCGAATTCGGTCACTGTAAATGGTTACGTGATGAAAGTGACGTGAGGAGTTGTGAGTGAAGAAGGATTGTTGTAGGTACAGGTAGCGGGAGGACCAACCACGCCGTGAGAACAATACTCTGTCCTCGTATAATTTATTTTAGCATTTTATTTATATTGATTTATTACAATCAATGGACTATGCCTCTTTCAATCTTAATGTTTCAAATTGAAAGATTTTAGAGGAGGTTTTTTGGATAACCTAAAACCTTTTAACCGTAGGTGTCGCAATTTAAAAGTTACTTGTAAATTCAGTACACATTATATTCGCATAAAATATTATTTTCATGAAATTTGGAAAACGTTTTCGTGATAATGTAAGAACCTGAAATGAAAATTGGGCCTACAATTGTACCACTTTATGGGTGCGATTCCCAAGCCGGGCGTGTACATAACAAGGAGAATATTTATTAGCGTCTTGAAAACAGGCTCTTTCCCGTAGGTACCGTAAAAGTTAGCCATAAAATGGCGCACATAAGCCTCATAAAAGCCGCTGTTATTCAAGTAATAAGCTTAAGTACTTGCCCGGTTGTGTTTTGTGTTTGTATCGCTGCTGGTACAAAACCGGGAATGGTAATGTGGAGCGACGAATAACCAAATTTTTTTAAACATCCCGTTCGCGGAATTTTTGCTTGATGGAGCTTTTTGCGGTTTCACGATCTTTTTAGTGTTGAGGTGGGTATTAAAGTTGTAACATTTTTGAGGCTAAATAGGTCTGAAATTCAGAGCGCGGGTATAAAACGGTTTGTAATATCTTGTATTGCCGGGTGGCGGCCTCTGACAACACTGTTGTATGTGTGACATTTAATTGAGGTAAATATTAAAAGGTTGAGCCTACTTCTAATTTAATTGTCATTTTTATTTCACTTACATTCCGTTCCATTCACCGTTGAATCCCTAAAATAGTCGAATGTTCGTCCATTGTTTGCGTCCGAGGTTTCTCGTCGTAAATAGCCAGTTATGCCTCGACTTGGATCAGAATCCCGTTTATAGCCATCGATGGGTTTATAGCTATCTTATCAGATTGTAATATTGGTTTAAATTTACTGCCGACGTTAAATAAGTTTGAGGAAATGAGTACTCCATCATTTTGTATTATATTTTTAAAGTTTTCTATGGGATTGACTAAATCCTTGACGTGTCGTGTCGTGAGTTTATATGTTAAGTCTTTAATTAACAAAATAATTAGAATAGGAAAAGATGATCAAAATTGTGTGCAATAAATGTCTAAGTAATTAAAAGCACATAAGTTCTTACAGCCACAATTTCAAGTACCTCCAGCTGCTAGTCTCATTTCCCGCTGGCGGCGGAGCCTTGCCAGCCAGCCAACAGCCTGCCAACAAGTGCACTAATATTGTCCTTACTTATCTTGTTAAATAGCGCACATTAACTTAAGTCAGATTTATTTCTTGGCAACCAACACGAAGTACATTCAAGGAGCTCTGAGCCCGTTTACACTTGATATATATTTCATTTAAAATGACCATGCGAGTGTGTAAAAAATAAAAATACACTTTAAAGAATTACACGAAAAAAGCTTTTATTTTGAGTGTAGAGAATAAAAGCGATGTTTTATATACTTACTGTTAGTGATATAGTGCCGGGACATGGCTTTTTAAGATATTAGACTGGCTTCTAAGTGCATAAAGTTTGTATATAAATTGTTCGAAAGATTTAGTAAGAATATATTGTTTGTACTGCATTTAATTTTAAACATATGGGTACGAATTATTGTTTAAAAGTTATATCTTCACTTTTAAGTTATATTTACATACTACTCTCAATTACTCGCAGAGTAATTGATTGTTTGGAATGTTTTTTTATGTTATTTTCCCAGGTCAGTTAATAAATATTGTAGTGTTATGCGTAATTACATTCTAAGTGTACCTATACCTATTGTATTATTAAAAAAACATTTCTTATATTGCTATAATATATAGAAGTGATAAAAACATTTTTAATTAAAAGTAATTACTTACCGCACAGTTCCCTACCTATACTGATTTATGAAAACCCGCTCTTTATCTGTAGCTTCTGAACACCTTGCCTCAATAAAACCGTTTAGGAGACTAGCACTTACACAAGCAATACTGCATGTGATTCTGTTCTTTTTCGGCGAAATAACAGCCAAGTCACGTATAGGTACTATGTACACTTAATATTTTGATTGGTGTTTTCCATACTGATAATAAAATAATTTTAAGTTTTACAAAACGCAAAAGCAACAATTTCGAAATTGCTTAACTATAACGTTACGGTCATTATTATTTTTCAGTGCCGGCTACGATACTTATCAACCTACGAATTTAAATGTAATGCAGGCTCGCTTGTAAAACAAATGTTAAACGCACTTGACTGAAATACTTGCGAGTTTTGTAGCTAAATTCGTATAAATGGTCCTAAATGTTCTGTACACTCATTTCTAGTGGGTTTTGTTATCATGTGCGTGCTAAGGGCGGTGGATTATTTCCAATTTCCCATTAAAAGTGTCGCCGTGCTTATCCATTAATCTCGGGGTTCAATGGCTCCGGTATTCAGGAACGTGTGAACGCTTGTTTTACGGCACCTATTACAATACAGGAGTATCTAAAAATCATTATTTTACTGGAACTGGTGAAAACAAAGGCTGTTTCATATAATACGCTGTCATAGGACGTGGTGAGAATATACTGTGTATATTTTTTCTGATTTTGCACAGGTTTTGTTTGTTTAATGTATGCACAAGTGTTATAAAGATAATTAACTTAGTCAGTAACTTGGACGTTACAAAATTTAATCTATATAAACTAAGCTTCTCTGATTTAGGAGTAAAAGTACGAAAGAAAGGAAAAGTAGCAAATATATACATATATTGTAACGCTCTAAAACCGTTAGTTACTAGTACTCTTGTACATAAAACTGAGTTTTCAAGTCATCACACCTGTAATTCTAACAGCGTAGTAAAGCTACTTAGTAAAGTGATTGTTTTATACGATAAAATACTTTGTAAGCCGTAACAATCACACTCCGAGTGAAGCAGCAGGCAGCAGCTAGTAAAGGTATAAAACGATCACAATGAGCGTTCGATAAAGCTCCTGTAATACCTGTCAAGGGGGTACAATGTGGCGTAATGTACTGTGGAATAGGTGTCTTTTTCAAAATTAATTTCTATTCTTTCTTTATTACTAAAAACTTCATAAATTAGCATCATTAGTCTTATCAAAAGGTCTAAAGGTCACTGTTTCTCTTATTTATTACTTATATTTATTTTTCAGTTACGTCGATATGTTGAAAAGTTATTGTTGAAGTATGTGTGAACTTACAGTTAGGTTACTGTTTTAAATGAGTGCCTGTAAACGATTATAGCATGTATTTTTCCTAATAAATATAGGTAGTTGTTAAAGTCCTGCTGAAACCTGCAATGGTACCTCTGGTTGTCCCCTGCGCCAGTGTGCAACTTTGCATCGTTAAAAGTTTTCGCGGGAGCTTTTACAGCCAATTTTTTTTATTGCACCCTTTACAACCACTTTGTGAAATTCAGACGATATTTGGATGCATTTCGAATGGTGCCAATGAAAGTAATGTTCCATTTAAAAGGGTAAGTTGAAAAAGTTGCTGCGAAATTGGAATTGAATTTCTCTGTGAATATAATGTGTAATGAACTGCGTGAATTCGAGTCGTGATCCGATTTAAATGTGAGTGTAAATGAGAATTTCATTCATTTCTTATTGCTCATTAATTTATTACACTTTTATCCTCATTTTAAAGGTAAATAGTTTGTGAATAAATCTAACTAAGAACACTAGCGAATGCTTTGCATTGAATGGTTGCTCGCGTTGTATCGATGTAAAAGTAGCCTTGTTTTTGGGACCATCTAAGTAATACCTCTGTGCTAAAAACTTTCTTAAAAACTTCTTTTGTTAGTATATTTATGCACATAAGAAGAAAACACTTATAAATACCGTCCGTACCGTACCGTAAACAACATGTAACGAAATTTACCTCATATACGCAAAAAACAAGTAAATTAAATTATAAAACTAAAAACACGGTCCACCTCTTACTGTAGACAACCATTTTCCGCGGGCAATTCACAAATAAGTTGTCGTGTGTTCAATGTGTCAGTATACTTACACCTTTGAAAGTGTCTGTGCACTAACTAAAAAGTGTCCGTACACTCTAAATATACACCATTGTCACTCTGACCGCCGGTTTCCGGTCAGCTGCACAGGAATAATGAGCACACGTATGTTTTTAGTCACATCCCGTATTCTCTAGTTTTCGACCATCCGTGATACGAGCACTACGAGATGACCTACTATAAATGATAAATATGTGAAACAAATGACTCAATTTTTTTTCCTACCTTCAAGAAGTGTATGCACGTTATTTATTATTTTTGTTCTATGTCGCTCAGATTGTGATACATATTATCTAAATAGTAGGCATATTTCAGAGCATAGCAAATCAATATACAGTTAGTAAGGTATACAGGAAACCCGCACTTCATCACCCATCATTCTGCAATAACAGACAGAGTTATGTCCCTCAATATGAAGTATTAGCACCTGAATGATGCATTAATGCGTTGATATCGGTTTATGTGTTGCCAGTTAGCTGCTCGTAAACAATAATCCGGTAAATCGCGAGAAATTGCCATCGCTGGCCCAATTCCGACCTATTTCCCCGGGGCCGGCTTGCAGGCTACACGAGGGGGGATATTACAAATATGGACGAATCTTTACTCAAGTCTTTTTGTTTTGTGTTAAAATATGGTTAAATTACTACTCTAATACCAAAAATCTAACTCTAAACAAAACTAAGTGTCAAAAATACATAAAGATAAAGATAAAGATATTTTATTTGCCAAAAAACACTGGTACAATCACAAAAATATTAACGTATTACTAAACTATATTAATTACTTAATTAATATAGTTTAGACCAATACATGTAGTATTGGTCTAAAACAAGATTTGTTTATTTATTTATTGTCTCTTCTAATTTCCAATTTGTCATTTGATATGATTTAAAAAAAAATAAGATGTTTCTGTCACTCAGGGCCAGTATATAAGTTTTTTAAATCTAACATCAAATTGTTTCAACAATTTACAATAATATTGTCAACCATTAATTTCAATAACCATACGCATTCCGGCAGAAGGTATTAGTGCCCTGATTGAGGCAATATTCGTCGGGACTCCATTTCCTGTTTAACACGGCGCTTGCACGGTACTTGTGATGGAAATTTGCCCAATATTAGATCGGAAGTTAAGAATATTGGGCAAATTATTATCTATTTTTTATGAACGAAGCTACACTTGACAATCATTGGCATGATGGTTTGTTACGATGTATTTAGTTATAGTAGTTTAGTTTGAATGTTATAGTAAGTACATGTATAAACATCTCAGTAAAGTTAGAAATACTGGAGAAACATAAACCATGCAACACAGTTATTTCCAGGTACATATTTAGAAACTTTGCAAAAATAAATCACACCGGATATGGACGTGCCAGCCACACAAGTGCTACAATATAATACTAATTATATTTCTACGTCTATTTTAAATACAAAGTTTTTAAAGCGTGTAAGTATGGCTTAATAATAATTTAGGATCTAATTTAATCTCAATACTTAAAATCATCAAAACCAATTCTGCCGCTTATGTCTGAAAATAAACAAGCATACACTCACACACACAAACTTTCACCTGAATACTAAATGTGTAATGTGATTATAACATGTCCATATGCGGGGATACTACCTACATATATGCCTCATCTACTATATAGGTATGTCGATGTTAGATAACAGTGTGTTGTGCCGCTCGGCTGCATCGGTGACAGATTGGCTCCCACCCTGATAATTACCACACAACTACTCAGTACGCTGTGCACTGTCTGCTCTCCTGCGTCTCAGGAACGAGGCGCATCAGCCTTACAGCGGATTAATACGAGGTAAGTTTAATTAAGGTTAAGTAGGAAGTATTACAAGTATAACACGTCTGCGCATCTTTATATCAGTCTGTAATAAATATTGATTGGACTGATTAATTTATTCTAATATTTTGTCAGATTACTGTACTATTGAGAAAATACAATCATATATGCCTTAAAATTTCAAGAACATTTTATACTTGGGTCACGATTTGTCCGTCTAAACCAAGTTAAGCGCATAATATTTCTTAAAACTATTTGTTGTATATTTTCTCTGAAGAAATGTCGTTTTGCCTTGTAGGTACCCATTTTTCTAAATTCATTAATTAATATATTTTTTATGATTCATATTGATGTTTTCGAAATTCAGCCATCTCTCCACCAGCTCCAACTCCGGCCCCCGAGCTGTCAGTGCAAGTGTCTCTTGCATCACGAGTGCATACAATCTCACATTATTGTAATATCATTATCTCGCAGCTTCTATTTTCTATTCACTACATTATCATACCTAGACTATTCATCCCTTTGTACTGTTCGCTGCAATTATCTACTGTTAATTAATGTAAGTGTGTAATGGAGTGAAAGTGTGCTTCATGTATTTTAGTACTTACAAAGGATGCTTGATTTAATTAACTTTAAATAACTGATTGTTTATGAATTTGTATGGTTGGAAAGTGAAAACCTGAGACTGATTCAGTTAAAGTTCGAAATTAAGGGCAAACGCGAGTGCCTAAGGATATTTATCTAATTTTTCAATATTGACTTGAAAAACACTTAAGAATCTAGCCATTTGTTAGCAGAGGTGTCATTGTATTTTAATCTTTTAAAAATAATAATAATATAATACATATTATGTACAAAACTATAACATCGCTTTAAGATCCTTTCTAAAATACGAAATGAACATTTCACTGAACTTTACACCATTTGTTTCATATACAAACCAATGTAACATCTCAACATAAAATTATCAAAATGTCTGTTGTACAATATCTTCATCTCTGTTTCTAAATACCTCCCTAATACAATGCGCGTAGTTTGTTCGTACAATACTTACTGTTAGTCTGAGAGCTTGCGTCGAGATGTCTTTATGAGCAACCTTTAATCTAGACTGGCTTGTCTCGTCTATTTATGATGATGCCAATACATATCGATACTTCTAAACTGCAGACTCGAACAATACAACCGAGGAACATAGAAATAGTAAATAGAATGCTTGCTCGCCCCGGAACTAATATTCGGAGTTTTGTTTACTTAGGTGAACAAATACAATTATCAAAATACAAAATACTGTTTAATAATGAAAAACTTCTGTGAAATTAGATTTAACTTGAAAATATCATTGTGACAACATTAGATTTTCTACGTAAACATTATATTTCTGATACACTGAAATTTTACTGTAAATAAGAGATTAACAAGCAACGCCATTTTCTCATGATGTATTACTGTCCTATTCAAGTTGAATCTGATTTCACAGAATTCTACCTAACATCAGTCTGGATTTCACAAAAAAGAGTAAAAAGTGTAGCATACGTATAATTGGCTAGGTAGAAACAAATATCTGACAAATGATCTGATCAGAGTATGTATTCCAAGTATGACTTGTATCGGTGGCGTGTCTCCGCTTGAGTTCAGTTAGTGCTGTAAAATATGGTCGCATCAAGCGAACGGATGAGACTAGATCAATGTATTAGACAACAAATTGTTATCCGCCGCGGCTGCTAGGGCGGAAAGTACCGCCTCAACTCTATACCGTATACAAAACAAAACGCTGACTTTGGAACAAACTTTATTCAACAAAATTTACACAAATAAACCCTCCTCCTTGTCAATGCTTCTGTATTTTTATACCTTCTGTCTAATTACGAAAAATAGGAACGTAAATAGGACTTTTTATGGAGCTTTTTATGGAACAGAATCTAGATTAGGTTATTTTGTAGACTGATTTTATTGTTATTTTATGTTTATTAGTTTTATTTTATATTGGTTTGCAATACTGTTTGTGTTTTACTTGCAATTTCCTGTGTTTATTTTATAACCTATTTTAATAGAAGGTATAGATAGTACATTGTATAGAGTTGTTGTCAGTTGTAGGCGACAGAGGGCTCCACTTCCAGACTTCGATTAGCTAAACAAACGTGCTTGTTGTCTGAGAGGCCTCGTCTCGGACATTCATTCAATACGATACGATTTATAAAAAAAAACATCGTCCACATGGTTTTGATATTTCATATAGCGGCACAGAATAAAGAAGTATGTGTGACTTCGTCCGCGTGGAAAAGTTATTTTGGGCAGTAATTCTTTGAATTTTGAACTTGACAACCGTTTTCGCAGCGCACGCAACGGAAGCCCTCATATATGAATAATTTTCCCCGTTTTTTGCACATGTTCCATTGTTTCTTCGCTCCTATTAGTTGCAGCGTGATGTTATATAGCCTAAAGCCTTCCTCGATAAATGGTCTATTCAACACAAAAGAATTTTTGAATTCGCACCAGTAGTTCCTGAGATTAGCGCGTTCAAACTAACAAATAAACAAACTCTTCAGCTTTATAATATTATAGTATAGATTAGTCGTAGCAGTAAAAAAATCAAATACTTTATTGTTATAACAGCATACTTACCAGAAGTATCCAATCTGATCTAATCAAAAAGGCCAACATACAATTTAAAAAAGTGCACTCTTCAATACATCGCTTTAAAAGTCGTGTCGTTAGGTGAAGAGAGTGTCGCTCAGTCTGCATAATTGGACGCCGACGGATTGGATTGGATCTATTTATGTTATAGCCAGCCTTGCTTGTACTGACCCACATATAAATACTTACAAAAACATTGTGATGGATTATAAATAACATCTTTGGAAAGGAATATATATATACGGACAAAATGAAAGCCCTGGGCATATTTTTACAGCATAAAAATAATCGGTCCCCTTCCAGCCCCCGAGTTGTGTTCGTTGATGAAGTGATTGAGGCTCCATTGCCAGTTATATTTCCCCCACATAAAAACAAGCCAAATTAAAACTTGTGCCTTGTTACCGCAAACTTCCCAAATGATCGATCTCCCTTGTAAATCACATCTCCAACTTGGGGGTAATTTTTATGACATAAATTGAACAAGTTGTTTTTAAGAAAACGTTTTTGAGATGTTTCGCTGTAATAAATTAGAGTTGGGGACAAAACACGAGCACGAATAGACTTTGAATATTTTTTTCAACAGTTTTATTTCACTTAATTTTTTAATCAAATGTTTAATCCATTCGCAGTCCTTATAATGCGCTCAGTTAATCGATGAGTGCATTAATTACTGAACTAAATGACATGCTGTTTACTCAACTAACGATGCGAGTGATTGCGTGCGTTCATTCAACGATCTCGCTGTACAGTACAACTAGGTAATATGATATAGCTTTGTGAGTTGAAGATGTATGTCAGTTATTATATATAGTAGTAATGATATCTTCAGGCCATTGTTACTAATGATGTTATATGAATTTAATGAAATTCTATGGATCTAAAATTAGATAATCGGATCATGTACTTACATGCATCACAAGTAGGTATTCTAGTTATTGCCAATGAGTGGCACTTCTAGTCGACGAATAATCCTGCCGTCTAAACCTAACTTCGTGGGCTAGGTATCTACCGAACACCTCGCCCACGCGCGCTGGCCGGCGCGCCGAGCGCCGAGCCCTGAGCACCCGAGAGCGCCGCGGCCAGCAATTTTTATCATGTTTCGCCCAATTTACCCGGAGTGACCCATTTGGATTGAATTATTCGACGTAATTGACTGGAAGTATTTTATGGTTATTCTGTTTTTCGACTCCGGAGACTTATTACGACTTTCATTGTCTTTCAAGTAAACAACAATCGCATTTCAAGTCGCTGTGTTGGTCCGTCTTAATGCACTGCTCATCCAATATTTTTTGGAGATTGGCATATGGCGATTACGTAAGGTACAAACCAGTTGACACTGCTTTTGTAGATCTCACTTTGCTCAGTTAGCATAGGTTTTAGTCAGCCAACACAACAAACTAAATTAAAAACAACAATTGTGTTGTAATCACGCGCAAGAACCATAGTCTTATGGCTCAAAGTAAATAAATTGTTGGATTGAATGTCTAAGTATCAAAAGTGTACACAGACAATAATTGTTAGTATAAATCTGTAGTAGACAGGCTGTACCTTTTTTTTTTTTTACCTGTGATAGGTTTACGTTTGACTACAGCCTGCCTGATGTTAAGCATTGCTGCAGCCTAGGGTGTAACACGTTTACCTAGAAGATACCTATTAACTCTATAAGATTTGAAAACCCCTGGATTGTAGTTCGCAGGAAACACAGCTTCTGGTAAAGTGTTCCAGAGCTTTGCCGTCCGTACAATAAACGTAGAAGCAAAGCGCTGCGTTCGACACTTCGGCACCTACACCCTACTATTGTTTATCTATGACACAGGTAATGAATAAGAAAGCTCCCTCACCAGCTCTCGGTTTATGACTTACTTTAGTGCTTCACTGCGACTCTGCTTGGATGCCTGGGCCTAGCTCGTGGCTGGATCGAGCAGGAATATTATACAAACGGTACTTTCGAATAAGACTGCAAAGCTCACGTCTAAGGGCTTAAACTAGTTGTTGAAATGATTCGTAGGTTTTTTGACAGTTCTATAATTAAATGCAAGAAACAGCACACAAAAGTACCTTATAATGTAAACACAATCCAGTAATTTTCATAAAAATAAAAACAGATGTGTTTATTTGTGCGTTACATGTAACGAAATTCTTGATCTACACTCGTAAGTGCAATAAAAAACTTTGAACTTTTCGCACTGCGCATTTTCCTTCGCGAAATCAAGTCACATCAACTTATTCATATTTGACTTGGTTTTATTGCTCTATGCTATCTCTTCCAGTGGCATGTCACACGTAGAGGAAATGACAAAAAATATAAAACAAGGTGTTTGTACTGTCTGTATGTACGTATGTGTTTATGTACATTTGAAACAGCATCTAGAGACCTATTTAGTTAACAGGTTTGCTCGCATCGTCACTGAGACAATAAAACGTGACATTCTCTCTCTATCTATTGCTATTTTTATTCATTTTCCCCTTGTTTACTAAACAAGATGGATTCCTCCGCTGATGTTCGATAACTAATATTTGTAAACTTATGTGTGTGGTTAAATAAAGAGAAACTCTTCAGGGAAATTAACTGCGCGTCTACACATCTGCAGTACATGGAGGAGTCAGATGGAAATGTTCACTTTTGGCAAGTGTTAGTGTGTTTTGTTAGTTTAAGATTATGTTTAATGTAAATTTTACACGCTGTTTATTCGTGTAAAAAAGTTCCGGTTCTTGTATGTATATATTAAAAGTGTAATTCATACATTTTTCGTAACTTGAAAACGAAACAATAGTAATATTATGTAATCTTTATTTTTCATCATTGTGTAAGCTAAATTGTGCCAAATTATATATTATTTCTATTAGGACGACAAAATATATATAAAATCCATGTTTTATTTGTTCATTTTTAAGATTTTTTAGAAATAGGGAAGCCATTTTGTTTCAAATTCAGTCACTGCTTCATATAGTGTACCTAGTATAGTTACTGTCGCGTGGTTAAGTTATTCATATGAGACATGTATTACTTGATGCAGATTAGTTGCCGGTGTTTCAAAGCAAAAGGTACGTGGAAATTGTATCACAGGAGAATATGACTTTGCTATAGAAATTAAACTATTCGTTTACTTGCAATTTGATGGCTGAGAGTCATATTGCTGCTTTGAAGTCCAGAAAACATGAATAATTAAGGCCTCTTTATAACCTAGACTGCAGTGGAGCTCCATTATAAACTGAGTAAAAAAACCAAGACCGACTGGATTGATCTACAGCTTTTCTACAATCCAGACCAGGAAATTACTTAAAGGTTGGAAAAATCCATGTTATTTTTCATTTAGCGGTCTTTTAGACTTCAAAATATGGGTAGTGTTTTCATCGGCTTAACAATAGACGAAGAGACTACGTAAGTATAAGTAATTAGTGAAACCAGAGTAAAACTAACATGAAGACGTTTGTTAAACTAAACCAATAAAACTAACTGATTAAACAAGTGCAGTAACATGCATACAAATGTATTATATATATACGATACAAAGTGAGCAGTGAGACTGTTTGTAACAAAGCAAGTGAAGTGGAAGGCGCGCGTAATGCAGCAAGTTTGTAAGTGCGAGGCAGCGGGCGGCGCCGCGGGCCGCCACTAGTGCCTAGTGTTGGACGGTAACTTGTATCGTGAACTAGGGCTGGTACAAATGCTACAACATATAAGTACCGACTTTTCCATGAATTGCCAAAAGTTGTAGACCATAAGTACCCCCTTTTACGTAGGTTCCTAAAAGTTGTTGATTTTGATGAGCTAAAGCCAGCTTTAAATGGTTATGATGTTTATGCGTTATTAGATACCTACCAGTAACAGTTGTATTTATTCACAAAAGAACTTGAGACCCGAGTTGCTCAATATCGTTACTTTCGTTGCCTAAAAGTAGAGACTAGCGTACATCACTCTTCTATGCTTAAATTAACCAATAGAACTATGTATAAGTACATTACTTTTATTCATTTTCAAAAGAAAAATTATTCAGTAAAAATACATATCAAACTATAAATAAATTAAGATTATATCTCAATTTCATTTAATATTCCGCCATTAATCGTTCCCGGTGTAAATGTGCCCATCAAGCTAGCTGCGTTTTCACGCTGAATGGCAATAGCTACAATAGCGTCGGAACGATCCTTTATATGTTTTTTTTATTTACCTCTTTACTATAGTAGTATCGCCCCTAGGCATTGCAGCCGCATGCAGTGAACTGCTCCGTGGATGTACTTCTCACTGACTCCGGCCTCTTATTGAATCTATTTAGTTCTAATATGCGCGCTCTTGGCTCGCCTGCGACCTAGCTTTGTATATCATGTACAGGGTTTCATGAAAATATTACTTTATTTTTAAAAAAAATGTGCAAATTATACTTGTGCCGCTCGCTTTGCTCACTTGTATCGGTCTAAAATGAAGAAGATCATTGTTTTGTTTGATTCTCACGTTGATCATCAATTGATAACACTAACAACTATCTTGACACTTTAATTAATTATACTTGTGCCGCTCGCTTTGCTCACTTGTATCGGTCTAAAATGAAGAAGATCATTGTTTTGTTTGATTCTCACGTTGATCATCAATTGATAACACTAACAACTATCTTGACACTTTAATTAATTATACTTGTGCCGCTCGCTTTGCTCACTTGTATCGGTCTAAAATGAAGAAGATCATTGTTTTGTTTGATTCTCACGTTGATCATCAATTGATAACACTAACAACTATCTTGACACTTTAATTAATTATACTTGTGCCGCTCGCTTTGCTCACTTGTATCGGTCTAAAATGAAGAAGATCATTGTTTTGTTTGATTCTCACGTTGATCATCAATTGATAACACTAACAACTATCTTGACACTTTAATTCGACGTGATTATACTAAGTTAACACTTGGTTGTATTGACGCTCTTTCTGAATATATCCACTACCCGACATATAAGCAAATAAACATGTTTATACATAATTTTTCAGAATCACATATTATGTCATATTACAATATTAATCTACTATTCGTACAATTTCTTATAACTAATAAAAATCATAAAAACTGATAATAATTAAATTGAATAATCACTCAATAATAAACAAACAGTAAGTACGTTATAAAATATTCAGGATAGCTTGTGACCCTGTACTGAGCACAGAAGCTCTAGTAGAGGTATAACGTTAGGCTTCACACTCGCACATGGCGGTAGATGGCGCTGCAGAGCGCTGCCGGTGCCTGGTGCTTCTATTTACTCGCATTATATGCGCTTTGTGAATAACGCTTTGTACATATTAATACATACATACGTTTAATCTTTAATGTGCTTTTCATTTTCTTTCTAGATTCCACTTTCTTTCGCTACATTGATAAGTACTTTCTAATAAAATTAAGTACGTATTCAACCCACTGTAATAAAAATGATTGTTAAAAATGCATTTATACAAAAAATGATATTGGTATAAAAAAGGAATCCGGAAAGTAAAACAAATGAAAATCAGACTACTTTATTTCTAAACTTCACACATAATAAATCTTCTTTACCCTCTCGTTTCAGAAAAGTTGGTGAAACAAACCCACTCCCAAGAATAAACACTAGTTTACAGAACAACACCTGGATACCAAACCCATCTAATCTTAACGGAACCAAGTAAAGGTGGCGCCGTAGTAAATAAACTATACTCTATTTGGAATTTTATGAAAATTATTTATTTTCTTTTACTAAAACATGTTATATATGTTGCATTACTACACGTATACCTATATAAGAAACTTTATCACTGATGAACTGTTGGGACAGTCTTACGTGTCATCCGGACGTTCAAACGAAATACCACTTCTTGCGCATCCTGTGACTGAGAAACACGGTCAATGATATTGATATACATATGAATCGACCCGCTCCTCACTCAGACATATGTATTTGCATACCCTACCAGGGTGATTGCTCAGTGTTTTCTTTCCACCTTTACATACAATTCACAAATAAATGCCTATGACTATGACTATTTCTTTTTCAAATAAGGGTTATGAAATTGAAAAACTGCAACTGGGGCTTGTTGTAAATAGTTTTAAAATGGGACAATAAAATTTGATAAACACTATATATATCATATATTATATCTCACCACCTCCACAATCCCGCCGCTCCCGCAGCGCAGCCTCCACGGCAGGCGTTAACAAGTTTAATGAGCTGGCTCCGCTGCAGCCTGTTTGCTTTCTAAGCTCACTTCGCCAGAATAATACTCTCCGATAGAGCACTAATCTACGAATAGAAATCTGCACGAATGTCGAGATTAGTTTTGCAGTAGAATAATTGGGGAAGTTCAATTTGAAATGTGATGATTCGTTCAAACTGTTTCAATGAAAGGTAGAATTATTAAAACTATCATTAAATGCTTTGAAAATAAAATATAGAACGGTTAGCTTTGACTGGAGAAAATATTGATTTTTAACTATTATTTTCTGATATTTATTATTTAATTTTTCATACAAGAAATTGGTGCACAAATTTGTAAAGTGAATGCCAAAATTTCCTAAATGAGGAATGAAACCAACCTCAATATTTATCCATGAAAACAATACGCATAATAATATAAAAAAGAACTTTAGTAGGTCCATTCTAGTCTTAGAGATTAGTTCCTTTCAGTTTTTAGTTTTTGCTTTACTTACACATAGTAAAATCTTAGCAAATAGATCACCATTGAAATAATTCAACCTTGCATCAAAAAGATTGTAAGTGAATTGCTAGTTCGATCAATCGTCCTCCATATATAAATAGTGTGGTGACGAGGGTGTGCGCCGGCAGGATGTGGCGGACAGTCACTCTGCTGAGCTGACGTCTGACACCGAGATGTAAACATGTGATAGTCTTTCACAGACACACGCACGGAATAAATGTCCTGCGTAATATCACGTAATATTTTGTTTGTGACATAACAATATGTTATACAATGATGTACTGTTAAATAAAATTGTTTTATTTTTTGCTTCGACTGTTCGTAAAAGCATAGCACAGCAGTGGTTATGTCATGACAAATGTCTTAAAGGCGGTTGAAAGGCTTACGACACGACACCAGAGCCGGCCACTTACATAAGAAAACTTACTAAGTGAGGTAAGGATGACACAGTGTCCTTTCTTACATTAATAATATGCACTACCAAGTGCTCTGCTTTATGACAAGCCTTGTTCTGATAATTATAATAAGTAACCTATGCATAATTTTAAGGTCTAATCTATGTTCAAGGCATATTCTATTCAAATCAGTTCTGTATTTCGAACGCATAGAGGAAACAAACAAAATCTTATGTAGGTAGACAAGGTAGGTAGATAGCAAAGTAGTCTATCACGCAAACCAAGCACAGTTTAGTGGATTAGTAGACTTATGTAAAGTTACACTTTTTCACAAATGAATATTTGACAGTAGGAACGTCAACATGTCTATGAGTAGAAGTACTCGCAGGTTCCTTGCCCCGCGCCCCGTGCCAGCGCCCCGTGCGCCCACTTCCCGCGTTAAAGTGGCAATTTCCTTAAAACTCTTTATACACTCACATTCGGAAGTTAATCGAGTGAGGCTTTATTTACCTAACGCGAGCAAATTACTGCGACACCCCTAAAATGTTCAATTTAAAAAAATAATTACTTTGCATTAACTTGTCTCTCTGTGTTTACGTTGGTAGGAATGAAATTAGTCAGGTTAATTTATGTTGTTGACGATATCAGCTCTATTTAAAAACCTTTAAAATTAAGATATAATGTAAATTTAATTAAAACTATTCTCAAAGCTAATATTACTACAGTATTTTAACATTGTAGTAAATTAAGTGTAATAAAATGTATATCGAAAGCCTCCAAAAGCTTCAATTAAACAGGTTCTTCTTTAATGAACGGCAGCCTCTGTAGTGAGGTTAACGTGGCTTGACGGAAAATTATTCTCTCAAAATTCATCAAAACCATAATAATAATGATAAATATCTGACTTTATTTAACGTTCTTTACGTTTCCAAAAATTAATTTTATCATATTACTTTTCAGTATACTCGAGTAAATTTATGAACATTTATAAAGTGGATATAAATCTAGTAATATAAACTAACAAAATAAAAATATTATGTACCTACAAATTGGTATGCTAAAAAATATATCCATAGCTAATATAAAATACCTATTGTACTGTGGAAACTGAAAATCACGTGAAGACATGTTGTTTACAAGACACTAAACATTACAAAAAGAGTGTTTTACACTTCAATCACGTATGTGGGATGCAAATTACTGTATGAAAGCTTTGTGTGTCGAAACTGAAGCATAACTTTGGAGTCACGGTTGTCGAAAAGAGGACATATTTAAGCCCCCTTGAGTTGGAAACTTTCAGTATAAGATGTAAATAAAATCCACGACACCGTAAATATAACGTGTTGTAAAACCAAACACAAACACAGAACGTTTGAGAATTACATTGTTTTTTCCGGGTGGTTAATATACGAGACGCGGGTCGGGGGCGGTCAGAAACCGGCTGATTGCTCGGAGCCGACCGATTAGGCGGAAAATGGACGCTTTCCGCACACGTCACAACATAGTTGCTGAGAAAGTGATGGAATTTTTATTTTTCGTGACCTTGATAAAACATTTTGCAGGTATTGACACCTTCTTCCTTTATTACTAAGATTGACTAATTTTTCAGTTATTGTATTCCACGTAAAATAGACAGGTATAAAAGAAAAAAACATGAAAAGCTCTCAATTCATCACGTGGTTTCATAATTTCCATTTCTAGACACAAATTTATTTGGATTAAAAAATAATTTCATTCTATTTGGGTATCTTGCGGTTGCAAAATAATCTTTTTAACAGCTTTTCTGAAGTAAAAATGGCTCGAGGAAGGCAGCCTTACTTGAATGGGATCAAGTAGCCAAGTAATCACTTAAGCAGATTTGTGGCGGCGCGGGCGAGGAGACGAGCCATTCAGCTGTCTGTTGGGCGAACCGCCTCGCAAACGGCTTAGTATTTGTTAAATGCTGTCGTTCTGCTAACGGTGAAATAAGAGCTCAAAGCTTTAAGATTTAATAAATATATCTGATAAATTAGACATTTAAATTTTGGGTAATTGTCTGTGTTTAGCTCAATACTTTAAGCTATAATATAGCACTGACCTGAAAAAATCAAAGGCCATCGATACGCATCAAAGAATCGATTGATCTATATCTCAACTCTAAGGACGTTGATATTTGTAAAGCTGTTTGTTAGTTACTGTCTTCACGAACGGCGAAATGTGCTTGAAATACTTACATGAAACAGAACGGTTAGACTTATGTAGCCTTTAGTATCAAAAGAGTATGTACTTACACCACTGTAGAACTCAAAAGAGACCAGACACTAGTTAATACATTGATTCACTGACTCCAATGGTTAAATGTGTTCGGTAGAGAATAAATATAAACTGAACAATATGAAGCTATTAAATGTATCTCTGCATCAGTCCAACACCAAATAGTCTGCACATTGTACGTTTAGGCCATATTACATCTACTCTTATTCCTGAAGCCTCATAAATCTAGATAGTCCACTCGCACAGACGCTGCCTAGTGCCTACAGCAGTGCATTACCCGGGACTATAAACAGTGGCTTGTCAGTCTGCCCTCAGAGACTGCCATTAGTGGTGAAGTAAACAGGCAAGCGTGAGACAATGTCACGTAGTAGATACTGTCTGTTGCTATGTTATAGATGTGAAACTAGTTACTTAGCTATGTTTATCTACACTAATGTTGTAACATTCTACTTATGTTTCCAATACTTGTTGTATAATTACAACTGTTATAGCACAGACAACAAAACACTCAATTTAAACAATTTCACATGATGGTATAATATCCACATCGATATCGTAATAGCTCATTATAACATCAATAAAGCGCGACCAACCTGATTGCAGGGCTAATCAGGTTGGTCGCGCTTTATAGATGGTTAGATTTTAATGGCGGCAAAATCACTGTGACAATACACGTGCGCGTGAATTTAATGTTTCGCAATGTGTTTTGTTTTTTAAATACAAATTAAAAGTTAAAAATGGATAGCGACGATGATATTTTTACGCCTCCCGATATTCTAGAATTGGCAACAAAAGTAACTCACAATCTTTTGCCAGAAAAATCTAGAAAATTATATGAAAAATTAACTATTGTCAGCTTTTACTCTTGTTGTTTGATTAATTGCATTAGTGAAGATAAAGTAGTCGTTACTATTATGAAACACTCGTTACTATTATGAAACTCGCTGCGCTCGTTTCATAAACTCACACTCGTGTTTTAATACCCTTCATTATATGACAGTTGCATAAACTACTATTATAAAACATAATTATTAATTAATAGGAAACAAGAAACATAATTATCAAAGTATTTAATTAATGGTTTTCAGACTTTTGTATCTCTTTGTGTGTTCAGCATCATTAAAAACCCTTTTATTTTTTATGGATTATTTTTATTCATTATTTGGTCGTTCATTGGGTTTTCTTATAGATTTAAAAATTATCAAATATACATTCGATCATTAGTATCTAGTGACAGCTACCATCCCAAAACGTAATCAATTTTCCACTTCGTTTATCCACGAGCTTAGAGGCTTGTATTTTCTATCAAATTTCTTAGAAAAGCTGACTCCACAAGCTGCTAAAATAAATTAGCTTTCCAATGACATTATAAAGGCTATTTTTGTACCCTATCGCTTTATTTATTTCAATTAAGACGTTATTTTGCTAATATTCCCACATTATTTTCCAGTATTACCACATAATCACAATCAAATAAAAACTTCGCTCGTAAACTGGCTTTGTTTATAAAACGCTTTATTTATAAATGCGAGCGAGCTTCGGCTAAATTCTAGAGATTACTATCTAATATCATACAGTTGCCATCATGGATTTAATATTAATGTGTTTATGTAAATGTATGTATGTACCTACGTTATTTCTTTTCCAGCTTTACAGGATACAATTTTACACAGTTACACAGTTTTTAATACGTGTTAGAATTTCATTCAAAGTAATTGATATACAAACGGGCAAGATCTATACATAATGCTAGGATGCCAGCTCACTTCTTCAAAAAACCGTAATAATTCACAAAATCCATATATTTTAGCTTAATTGATGACAGGTACTCGTACCGTTAATTTGGTAATTGTGTACTTTAAGCATTCGCTCAGTTAGTCGTTCCGGATACTGTTACGGACGCTGCGTTGGATCCACTAAGATATCGTGCCACCTTCTTATGAACAGATTTGCATCTTGTATTTACCTCTACTGCGTAGTAGCCCCTCGGTGCTATAAATTGCTCTATTCCACCTCTAGGTGAGGAAACTGGCGAGCAAACAAACAGACAGCTGCTGACGTCATCGCGCTGACATACAGGGAAGAATGGCGCGCTGACAGCACACCGGACCTTCTTGCGCCTGCGCATAGATACTGCGACTATACCGGCAAAGCTATTTGTGAAGGAATAAATAATATTATACAGTTTTGCAATAATGTATAAAATTTATGTTGCTAATGAAAATTTACTTTCAATGCTTGTTTCCTATCTTGCCTCGAACAGTTGATACATAAAATTAGCCAGTTTCAGATTTATTACTCGTGGCTCTTTAAATGAAATACTTTATTGTGTGTGTTTTTTTTGTTTAGCAGCCGTCCTCCGTTAAATGGTGGAGATATTGTTCTGTCCATTGTCCACAACTTTGATGTACTAGACCCACAAAGACCCGCAATGCTCACATGGACGTGAGCATTGTTACCCAAACATAGACACAGAATGTCTTGATATATTTACAATGATTGTAATTCAACTCAGTATTTACGCGAACAATTTGTATCTATCAACCTAATTACAAACAATTTGGTCCTTATCATGCTTTACAAATTAGCAACACATTAAAGTAAGAAAGTAGAATAAATCCAACAAACTGTGTTGAAGCAAGTACACTCGACTGTAAGTTGTAACTGCGGCGAGGTGTCGAACTTACTGCCAGAGGACAACAGTGCTCGGAACATTTATAGAAGGAACATGCGAAAATACTCAGATTGTGTTAATATCACAATCTGAGTATTTTCGCATGTTCAACTTGGTAGTTTTTAATTAAAACATAAGATAAATTATAAAAGCTATTTACTTAGTACAAATTTAAATAATTATACATATTGGTTACACACTAGTTACACTTAAAGTATAAAGAATATAAAAAGCATGAATCCTCGTCTCCATCACAGGGCAAGTACGTACAGGGCAAGTACGGCACGAGGACTAATAGTCTTTCCACCATTTTATCCACCTGTCACTATACAATAAGTAGATAAAAATGGTGGAGAGACAATTAGTAATCGTGCCGTACTTGCCTTGCTGGTTGAAATAAAATGCTTTCGTATACATATACATAGCGTGGTTCATAAAAACTTCACCCACCCATCCCAGTATTGGGACGTCGAAACATTAAATCCCTAGCTCCCTGCTCCAGGTGAAACCTAACTTTAGCAAGTTGTTTGTAAGTTACCACTATTAGCTCTGTAATAGCTTGCTGCTTGTCGATATACTGTTACAGCCAAGCTACTTGGGACGTGAGTGTGTTACTACGTCTTACTTGTTGTTTGGGTGATCAAATTGAATGTTACTTCTTATCAGGTCAACTGATGAACCATTTGGATTTGCGTAGGTTTGTTATTGCTATGTATGAATAATTTTTTCCAGTTACAATACGTTGAAATAGTGTAATGTTCAAAGATTTTCATGTTATTATAATTATTTTGATATCGTGTTTAGAGGAAGATTCATTCATTCATCCACTAGAAGCGACCTTCAATGTGACTTGTTAATCCGGGATAAAAGCAGCCTACGACTTAATCCAGGGTCTAATTTAATCTAATATTAAGCTAAATTTTATTAAAATGAGTAAAAAACATACAAACACGTGTAGAAACTTTTGCCTTTATAATATACCTACGCGGGGTTTAAAAGTTTTCTAATAGATCAGATTGAATAGCAGTTTCCACTCAGCTGGTTTCAAACAGTGCTTGTGTCCGTATTTCCGGACACTCGTCCGGAAATACGGACACAGAGGTACGGCAGGACGACACCGGTTTATGGTGGAAGTTCCTAAGACCCGCACGAAACGGTACGCTTCTACCTTTATTGTTCGTACCGCAAGGTTGTGGAACTCCCTGCCTGACTCTCTGTTCCCCACGCACTATAATCCAGCGATCTTCAAAGCGAAAGTGAATCGGTTCTTATTGGGTAATCACGCTCCATCTAAGGCCATAGCCTTTGCTTGCTATCAGGTAAACTATGGTCAAGTGCAAACCCGTTCAAGTTAAAAAAAAAAATCTCTTTCCCGTGACTCCGTGTACGGCGGTCATTTAGATGTGAGCCACTTGTCCATAGCTTCTTATATCAGGGACGTTCCGTTGTCATAGCAACCAGTACTTACCGAACACAGGCTATACAAATAAGAGACGCCTACCATCTTTCTCTGACCATATACATATCATATACCCGACGGTCGTACGAATCTATAGGGAATTTGCTTGGCATATTACATCGTATCTTATCACTGTATCCTCTTTGTAACTTTCGTTGACAGTCATGAGCAGCCCACGTTTATCATGTGTCCATAACGAGTAACCTATCAGCAAGAAGCAGTTAAAGTACCACGTAACATTCATGAGTAAACTATCAAGTGAACGAAACTCTGGAGAAATATCTATGTTTACTAGATTTTTCTCATCACAACACCGGACACAATAATAATATCATAGTATTACTTGCATCTGATTAGTACCGGTACTAATAAGCTGCAAGTAAAACTATGATACAAACTCCGAAAGGTACTAAATGAGATATTAAACTTAATGTCTCGTCTCCAAGGTACATTGTACATTTACCTGTATTGCCTGGGTATATCCGCTTAGGTCTACTTATTTCTGCTTATATCCGGCTCTGTCACATTTATATCCGTGCTGCGGCCACGGCCGAGAGCTTCTGCGGCAAATATGCCGTACCCCGGGACCACTCTACTACGCTCGTATCACCGCACTATTCAATTTATTATTCTGCAGCGTATTGTGCGCTATCTTTAAACTGTTCGCTGAATTCAGACTTAATGTGTATGCTTCTCATTGCAATGAGCTCGTTTATGTCGCTTTGTGTTTAATAAACGACCGCGTAACCATTATATTATTTTAGAGGTTTATCTAGATGGCCTATACCTACTATAAACACTCGTGCAGAGATTAAACAGTCAAGACATTCGTACAATTTATTATTTACTTACGATGACTTGTACTATGTATTCTGTGTTATGACTACTGCAGTATGTTCACAGTATAATAGTGGCAAATAAAGGCATGGATATGTGTGCTAATCACAGAAATCTAAATAAACTTATTTAGATTTCTGTGGTGGTAATAGTATCTATATGCTCTGATAAGACTGTTAAATTACCCTAAGGTCTGTGGTTGTTTCAAAACCTATAGTTTGTCATTCAGGGATTTACCCATGACCTGTTTTTATCAGTTAAACTATTACAAAGCGTTCCCAGAGGCAGTAAAAGTTCCAATTCACAAAACCGGGTTCAAAGAGAATCCGTGAAGTTGGCAACTTTAAAGTAAAGTTGGTACTTTGAGAGTTTAGCCACTTTACACAGCCTCTTGCAAGTTTACTTTTAAACTTACCTACTTACTTACCTCTAGTTTTGGAGCGGACTTTGTTTAACTGTGGGATAAAACTTGAAAATAGATATACACATAGGTATTAGGAATAACTGTTATTTTTTTTTATTTTAACTGGAATTTACTGTTTCTGGTCTATAATATATATTAATTTAAATCCAAATGTACTCTTCAAATTTGATTTTTGATGTGGAAGTAGTTTTATTATTTGTGGAAAACACACGCCATATTCTTAGTATTGTTATTATGAACACATGGATAATCTCTTTCTCTCTGTGGAAGTTTATTAAAAAACAAGCCTGACAGATTTCCTAGAAAATCTCCAAAATAATTGTAAACCGATCCTGTGTAAGGCAGAAATAAGGAGGTTGTTAGTGGAGCACTCTCGGAGATGCCCTGATAAGCCGGGATCAGATCCCTTATCACTGAGAGATCTGCTTCGATCCAACCGTGGGAGCGATACACAAATATTGCTGCTTCGAACAACATCCGATAAACAAAGATTATGTTTTGTAAGTACGAAAAACATCAAAAAGCTCGACAAGTGGGTAGTAATTAAACAAAACTAACATATTGTTTAACACAGCCAGAACACAGGCTTCGGGATCAAAAACAGTATTGTGGCACTTCACTAAGTGGTTTATATCAAATATGATATAAATTAGTAAATTCAAGCATTTCGTTATAGATTTTGCAATCATCAAGCTTTAAGAAGTGCTTTGAAGGCTATTTAAAAAATCTCCCCTCTTGCCTCGCTCCACTCATTCCAAACAAACAACATTTAAATGTGCAATAACAATAAATCCCGCGCAAGCCTCCACATCTTTCCTTTCCCTCTCTCCAGGCGGCGTGAGAGCCTAAACAGTGGAAAACAATGTATCGCCCCGACTTCGCTCGGAGCGGGTAATCCGACAGATGAATGTGGACTGTTTGCTGACACACAGACTACCATTCACACATACTGCATACAGAATTTTATATCAATATTTGTAGGTAAGTAAAAAAATTATGTACGTTTGTATTTTAGTTTTTCTAGATTGAAATAGCTATTACCTACTATTGCGTGTTCCTTGCTTGTTTCGTTTTAGCAGAACTATGAACTAACTGTAAATAATATTTGGAAACTGCCCTGAGGGCATTTAATATTGTTCAAACACTATGCTAACTAAATAACTGATTGGTCTGTCAGAGTCTCCGGGATATTATGTAAACTGTTGGAAACATAAATATTTGATCTGTGTAAGTATTTCAAACTAACCAGAGATAAATGTCACCTATTGACTTACGGCCGTTCCCAATATTATATCGGCGATTAAAGATAGATAGCTATCCCTAATCGTTAGTAATCTGGTAATCTATCTTTCTAGTCGTCCCAATACCTACTACAGATAATTAGCTATCTCTAGTTATCAGTAGATCGGCTCTGCCTATCTGCGCCCTCTCTTACGTTCCAAAGTACGCAGTATCACCCGCAGTCTAATAATTTCAAGTCGAATTTAAATTACATTTTGTTGTTGAAATATTCAAAAATATTGTCAATAACATTTTTAAACACGTTTTGTAAATAATTATCAGTTAAATTTGTATTTGGATACATATTTTTAATTTCCATAATGTTGAAACTTCAACTTTAAATTTTGAAACGGAACGTTTCATTTTGGACTAATGTCAATGTCATCGATCAAACCCGCGTCGTATCTCCTCTCAGTACCTAGTTTGTGCCCGCGTCCGTCCTGCACTCCTGCCTGTTTGTTTGGGCTGCTTTGGCTTTGTGCATTGTTTATTGTGTAAATTATTCTAGAATTCTATGTATATCTAGTTACAAAATTAGAAAAACTATTAAAAAATGAGTGGAGTAAGTGCCCCAGTTGTAATTTTGCTAAGTATTATTGCATTTTACAAAGTTGATCACTAAAATGGAGAAATTTAAACGTCGTGTTATTTTCGTTTCAGACCAAAACTATACCATTAACGAAACAAGAAGTGATGTATCTTGTAGATTTAATTGAAGAGAATCCTGTGCTATTTAGTAAAGCAACTTATGCCAGAAATAATCAGCTGAAGGAAGCAACATGGACCAAAATCACACAACAATTTAACAGTACCATAGCAATAGCAAGTTGCCCACGAAAACCAGAACAACTGAGGCTGAAATGAAAAAAAAATTAAAAAAAACCGCACGAAAAAGGACTGCTAAAATAAGAATGAATAACCTAAAGGTACCTACATAAAATATTAATGTTGCATGTGTTATTTTTTAATGACTATGCTTTTGGCCTCAAGTAGTCTCTACAACTTCACAAAATGTTTTATTCTATGTGTTATACTATTTACTTACTGAGTTGATACATAAAATTATTCGAATATTTGATAGGTAAATGTTTACTTAATATTCTATCTTCCATTTTAGACTGGAGGTGGAAAGCCTGACTACATTCCTCCAGATGACACTTTGGATAAAGTAGCAGCAATTTTGGGGCCTACATGTGGTGGTTACAGCGTATTCTTTGGAGGTGATGCCGAGGCAGAGATTGCAGGGCAATCCGTGTTGGAGGGTGCTGGGCATTCTGCGGCGGAGGCCACATGTGACAAGCAGGGGCTCCATGTGATTGAAATCACTGATCTAGAGAGTACTGAAGTGAAGGCCAGTACAGAAATTATTGTGCCATTGAATAATGAAATACCAATAGAGACCTCTCCTATGCGGAGCACCCCTCCTAAAACCACACGTCAAAAATTCTTTTTTTCCTCTACAACCAGCAAAGGTACAATTATTTTTATAAATTTCAATCACCACTGCCTGTATAGTCTCCAGATACAGCCTCATTTTAAGTGATAAAACTGTAAATCTTCTTTTCCACACTCTGAAAGTTCTGCAATAAAAATCAATTTGAGACTATTAGATGAGTGAAAAGTATCAAAAGTTAACCAGTTTATTGATATTTTATATGATACCTTTCAATAGGATTCCTAGTTTTTATCTGTGCTGTATTGTAATTAATTTCATTGTTTGTGTGTGGCTTGAGTAGCGGTGTCAACAAGTATGACCTGCATGGGTATGCACTATCTCCAAGTAACCATCCATCTCCATGCACACCACTTTCACACTGAGCTACAAAATTGGTTAACAATTTTAATATCAACACATCTATATCTAAACTATTTTGGCAATTCATTAAATTTAAGAAACTAATACTATGAGTTAGAATTCCATGCCATGAAATATTATTATATAATAGTAGTTTATGCAACTATCATATAATGAAGGGTATTAAAACACGAGTGTGAGTTTATGAAACGAGCGCAGCGAGTTTCATAATAGTAACGAGTGTTTTAATAACCGTGTTATATGCAGTTGCATACACTACTTTATCTTCACTAATTAACTTTTAATTTATTAAATTAAATTCACGCGTACGTGTATTGTCACAGTGATTTTGCCGCCATTATAATCTAACCAACAAGAGCGCAGTGCGACCAACCTGATTGGCCTTGCAATCAGGTTGGTCACGCTTTTTCGGTGTTATAATGAGCTATTACGATATCGATGTGGATATTATAACATCATGTGAAATTGCTTAAATTGAGTGTTTTGTTGTCTGTGCTATAACAGTAGTAATTATAAGTCAAGTATTGGAAACATAAGTAGAATGTTACAACATTAGTGTAGATTAAATAAATTACCTACCTCGTAACTCAGAGTTATTCAATATTGTAGCATCGTGTGTGGACCCTGGCCATCGAGCCACAACATTCACAAATTTGAGGTTGGCATCACAGACTCCTTGGACATTTAAAGAAAATACACATTTTCTATTTCTAAATTCTTCACCAATATTAGAGTCTGTTGAGAGAAGACATTTTTAAATAGCTGTTAATTATGTACCTATTGTATTTGTTTTCAATTCATTTTTCATTTATCAACACACTTCAAATTAATTTAATTACCTACTTGTAAGTATAGATAACATGAAAAAATAAAATAATTATAATAAATAGCCAATAAATATGATACTTACTCGGTGATTGTATAAGAATAAATGTGCCATCGATTGCACCTAGTACTCGAAGAAATCCTGCTATTCTATAAAAGTCTTCTTGAGTGTTGTTATGCACATACACATATTTTGGATACAGCCTGGCAATAGCCTGAGATATGTTTCTCACTATACGAGATGCAGAAGATTTTGAGACTCCAACATAGTCACCTACTGATATCAACATTGTTCCCAATGCATACAATCTCAATGTCAGTAGCAGCTGATGTAGAGGTGAGATTCCGTGGTTGCTGTTACAATGATATGAAAATAATATTATGCAATTTATTTTATATATGTAGGAAATGTATTGAACTGTTTGAGTATTATTATGAAGCACTTACCGTTTACAGGTTACTTTAATAAATGGATATATTTCAATTAGCAAATCGTTTACTGCAACTTTACTCAATCTAAACCTATATTCAAAATCATAATCATTGTATTTTTCTATATAATTAACACGCTCTTGATAACACCGGGTTTGAATGTTATCATCGTCCGATTCCCAATCACTTAATTGCTCCATAAGAGCAATATCACTAGAACTACTTGAACTTGAGTCAGACATTACTCGTATTTATGTAATATAAGTACCTATTAAACAAAATCGCTGTATGAAATTTGGAAATCCCTGAAAATCTGGCGATTAAACTTTACGTTACTAGAGATAGACAACCTCACTGACAGATAGCACTCAAAACAATATTGAGACGCGCCAAACGTCATTTTATACAAATACTTATCTCTGGTTGGCTATCCGTCAAGGATTTTTTATATCATCCCTCTCATAGATAGGAACCGGGGATAGAGTTGCCTATCGCCGATATGTTTATAGGGACGAAAAAATTAAAGATAGATAGATTTTTCTATGTCTAGTAGGGCAAAACTGAAGATAGGCATGATATTGGAAACGGCCGTTAAGTAAATCAGTCAGTCAGTAAATTTCGTCTCAAAGACATCACCTTTGTAATGATAATCCAGGTAAGACGTTAGGCAATGTCAAATTGTAAGCCAGGCATCATGTTGGACTATGAACGGCATCCACGTGTTGGCAAATTTGTAATTTATTATAAAAAGCTCACTTTCCAGATCTTTTTACTCTAATTATATCGGTGGTCGGTAAGCCCGGTTGTCATAGATTGCAAGCCATCCTAATAGTTTCTGAAATGCCTGACTAAGAAAAATGTTGACAGTTTGTTTGCTTCTTTATGGGTAAGTATTAGTAAAGTACTGTGTCTGGAACAGGAATCTACTCCGGGACAATCTGATGTAGGTGGCAGCGTGCCAGAGTTGTGGCAGGCAGATGAATAATCTCTGTGTTGGCTACAAATCAAAACTATATGTAAATCCGGGAATCCTTATTGGAAAGGATGGATCGCTTTTATCCGGGTGACTGAGCAATGTTTTTTATATCAGTCGTCTACATATAAAGTGATACACTCAGTAAAACCTTTCTCATGTGAAGCCTTTCTGATCAGCTAAATAAGTGGAGGTGGTACTTCTTGCTATAAATATTTATTATTGTTTATTGTATTCGTCTTTGAATCGTGTACAATTTGTGCCAGTTTTTTTTAATCTTACACTGTTTTTTACGAACATAAAAATAAATGTAAAAACCAAACGAGCTCAAATAGAACTCGCTTAGTTTTTTGTAACAATACAAAAAGGAAATTGAATACGACAAGCTAATCCGAAGCACACGAATAAAGGGATGCACGGAGCAGCTTGTTACAAGCAAATGAAGTTCACTAAAAAGCTTAGTCCGATGCAATCTATTGGGCATTTCCTATTGGTCTCCGTAATTCCCATGTGTTTGGCTCGACCGCCGGCAGAGGGCCGGCGTGCGCGCCCGACCGACAAATTACTGACACTGACCACTATACACCATACTGTAGATATAATGCACGGGTACACAAACAAGCCCATTATTTATATTCCTGTACATGCATTTATGGATTGGTGACAAAATTAAACACTGTATATACCACCCAATTTGAAAAGGACATCGGTACCTACTTCATACTACAAAAATTACTACAACATTACGTTGTCATGTATTTACGAGAAGTTTTAAAAATCTGCGTCGTTATGCGAGTGGTTTGCACATGTTTCCACATAGTGAAAGGCTCAATTAGTAGAACGAATTTATTTGGACATACATAATAGAAAATATAGACCCACCTTTATAGTCCTCTAGCCGTGGACGTTCTGTGGAGTGGGTAGTGCAATGTATATGTCACGTAATAGACAGTATTACAAGGCTCACAGGACTATCTTATGAGCTGCAAATTGACGCGTGTTCACCAAACATAGAGCTTTTTGGGTAACATGGACATTTCTATTGCTTCCACACATTTCTTCTACGTACAAAATTTACTGTGTTGTAATTTAGGTTAAATTAAATTGTAAAGTAATACTCGCAGGTATTACTGAGAAGTGATTTTCGATTGCAGTATCGAATATTTTAATCTAACTACCTATGAATTTACCGAAATACAGACATGGTTAATGGTAGACATTCCGCGAATACTCAAGGGAAAATAAAACTTGCAGTAAACCTGAAAAAGATCGTTTCATAGAAATTCTATTGAGCTCAAAGATCTGGGACATAGATTGAGGCAGTCGAGATATAAACGTGTATTTTTCTTTTTGTGTTTTATTGTCTGGTTGTAAAATGATGGAGAGCGGGAAATAAAAGTGGCGTAGAGGGGACTTGCATTCAGACAGACATGCAACATTATTAGTAGCGATGCAACACGCGATGTGAACAACATTCATAGCGGAGACCGCGGGACACAGCGACGACGCAATTTAATGTTACTAATACCTACTACTTAATGTGAAGCATGAATAAGTAAGGTGAACTAAATCATTCCATACTTTGAACAAATATGCATTTATTTGTTGGGAAAAGTGCGGCAGCGACCCAAACCAGTATAATGGTCGTTTAATTTTTGTCATTCTAATAAATAAGTAAACAAATCGCTTTACAAAATACCTATAGTATCGTTCAACCTTACCTGTTAGGAGCACCATCATTAATTCAAAGAAGCGCTGAGATAGTACTCCTTTAGAAATGTCCCGACAATGGCCTATATTCCTCCCTCTATATAAGGACCCTCTTTCCTTCAAGTCGGCAACTTTAAAACAACTATAAATCACACGAGGGAAGGGATGATAATTCCCATCTCACGGAAAGTGTTCCTTAAATGAATCTAACTTTTATTTCTCGGTTATGAATGAGATGTCGTGATGTCGTGATTCCTTCTAATTTTGCTAACAAGGTGGCGATGAATTATTACTTGCTACTTGACATTTGTGTGCTCCATTTCCAACTAGTTTCTGAATAATAGCCATTTTAACTTGATATTATTGAAATGTTGTGACAAGTAACTGAGTAGACTGAAACAGAGTGTTTCTTGGAAACTGAAATGGCGACACATTTTAAAGGTTATTTCAGAAGTAACGAAAGTACTTAGGTATGTACACGTAAGCAGTGGTAAAATTTTTACATATATTTCAAAAAGATCAACAAGTGAAAACAATGTAAGTTGGTACTAGGATTCTATTTAAAGTATTAGAATTTAGTGTTCTCATTTTGGTTAGTGTAAAAATGTAACTTTATAAATAGGAGTCTCAAATATAACTTCATCACTTTTATTACAACCAAGTAGGTACTTAGAAAAATAATTGCAATGTCGATAACGCAACTTTAGCAGAACAAACTAGCCCGTAATCTGCGACTCAGATTTTTACGATTCTTCTAAAATTATAATATCTTCATACGGAACCCTACCGAGGCATCTTATTCCTACAATTGTCCATTGTATGATCCAAAACGCAAACACTGTCTTGAAGCGGCAGTTTGACAGCTCCGAGGAAAATTAGATGGGATTGTGGTTGACTCGGCCCTTCAGCGGACACTATGTACACCGGAGACAGGTACATATTACGTATTGTCCTAACATTCCTAACAATTTAAATACATTATATTTTAATAAGCAATACCCTTGCCTTCTAATTTAAATTTATATAGAACTTATTTTGCTGGCGCGTATAAAATTAACTTTAATAAAAGTATTTCATGCACTTATTTCGGTAACAAAATTGAGGAAATTAAAATATGTAAAGTGCCCATAACGCCTAAGGGCGTTACTGCGAAATTTTGGATTGAGTGTTCAACTAATTATAAGTAATGTAAAGCACGTGATTGATGTCAGTACCTTCAATGTGTTCAAGTTAATCTTTCGTATAGATTTATTGACCCATATTTTTATCACCACAGAGAGTAGTCTATAGTACGTGACGTCACTGGGTGAGTCGGGGTGAACTGGTGCGTAATCTGTGGACTGATCCGATCGCTCCGGGGACCTTTTAGCGGAGAATTTGACGGATTAGGCCCTAACACAACTTTACCTTTACATTTTATTAACCAGACATTTTTCTTATTTATTATACAGATATTTATAACAGTAAGTAACATAACCGTTTGGATAAATTTGTGGATAAGGGCTTGAAAACAGATTTCATATGCACATAATATCAAATGATATTTGTTAAGTAGGTAAGTATGTGATTTAAGTGAATAAAGTCTAATTTATACGTCCACATAAATATGTATGAGCATTTAAAAGCTAAGAAATGTTTTGAAGTGAGTGAGAGAGCTGAGACAGGCTGAGTAAGTTAATATCGACAGCTTAATGCCCTGATATTGGGATTAATAGTTTCAGACTGAGACTGTCAACTCATCTATCTTGGTGTCTCAACCGTCCATTAGGGTTTGAATTTCAACAAACCGTTTTAAATATTTAAATTTATTTATGGAAGCTAAATAATGTTATTATTATGTAGTAGCCACTTATATATAAAATTAAACTATTATTTACCATCGAAGGTCCACCTCACAACTTTTGTATGTGTCTTTTAAAGCAATATCAAAACGTATTTTAAAAAGTTTTGCAAATAGAAAATTGTAAGCAACTGGTTAAGAGTGGGTAAGAACTATGCCATACCCCCTCTTCTATTTAGTTTAAACAAGTTGACGTTCGGTAAGTAATTTTCTGTCAAGCATTTTATATTGAAATATAAAGGAATCTTTTTAAGAAAATAAATTTTTAATGTCTTTTAGTATCTTCAGATGAGACAAATACATAATTATAAAGTGGCTAGCATACTTATATAAATACATAAACAGTCTGATATTCAAACCTTTATATTGTATATAATTAAATGCATCCTCGTGTTGCCCCATACATAGTGTCTGTAACTTGATGATATTAATATCTGATCATAAGTAAAGTAAAAAAAAGTAAAAGTAAAAAAGCCTTTATTCAGCTACACGTTCATAAAATATCACAAAAATTGATAGGTACATACAGTCGATTGTTTACGGAAATGTCAAAAATGTTTGTTTCAATGTCAAGTGATGCAATAATTTTATGTCAATTCTTCCTGGTGTGCAGTTGTCGCCTCATTGGCGTAGGCCTCCCCCAGCTTCGTCCATAAGTTTCTGTCGCGGGCTATCCTTGTCCAAGTTTGTCCGTATTTTTTTGTAAATATGTCAGCCCATCTCCGGTGTGGTCGTCCTCTGCTTCGTCTGTTAGCTCTTGGTGTCCATTCTAGATTTTTTTTAGTCCATCTGCTGTCTGTCATTTTAGCAATGTGACCAGCCCAATTCCATTTTAGCATTCGTATTGTAACAATACCAATACGAATATCTGATCATACAACATCCAGATTGAATAACTTATAGGATTTCAATTGAGTAATTTCACAATAGTAAACAAGTATAATGCTGGCAGTAGCAACACGAGTTAAACGTGAGTGATGTGTATGTTAGTACGACTCTTTTTACGAATCAGAAGTATATAACCATTTTTCACAGTGTCTGTCCAATGATACAGGCCTACAGCAGTGTCAATACCATAAACTAGTGGAATGGGTGAATAATGTCTACATTATAGTGCGGAGGTGGCGCCCTTGAAAGGTCGCGGCAATAACACCGCGTTATAGGCCGGCGCTGAGCGGGGCGCCAGTGGATGATTTATAGGGACTTGGATTACTTCACTAGCAATACCGTAGGAGGAACCATCTATATTTTTTTACTCTCTAATCTTTTTCTAGTCCATTATAGGTTTTTGCTTGACAAGCATGCTACCGAAGCATAAACACATAATCTTTGCATACCTTGTAGGCGAAATGTGGTGCAGTTATAAATACATTACATTTTTCAGATATTTTGACCATGTTCGCAAAGGATTACATGTATTATGAAACATTTAAGGGTTGTTAGTATGTCAAAGCATTTACTTTTTTGAAAAGTTGTGAAGAAAATAGCATTTGCTCCAATCAAAAACTTCAACGCCCACAGAGCCGATGCTTTTCCGAAAATTGAAAATGTCGGTATACCAACGTTACCTAAGGCGACATCTATGCAGTACAACCTCGGGCAGCGCAGGTCACAGCCTTCCTCAGGCAGTAGCGGCGCGGTGTAACGGCCCGTGCCACCTCCACGGCTGACATTCACTCACTATACCTCGCCTACTTCCCATCTACGTGATATAACGGTAGTGTAGCACGGAAATATTACTAAAGGTCCCTCCTTCAGTCATATTTACCTACTTCACTAAATGTTTCACTCTTTGGAGACATGGAGACATTACTCGCATCTTGCTCCAATATTTTATAATGCATTTAATACTATTTTTAACACAACTAAGCTGAATCAACATAAATTAAAAACAAATCTTAATGAATGGTTATCAAAAATGAGCTATGATGAAATTGAATTATTACTTGTCAAACCTGACAAATAGCAGGTACATGAAACACAAGAACTTAATTATTTTTAAATAACACAAACACCCTAGTAGCAGACATACCCAGTATACACATACACTCACAAATTGTCTCACACACACACACACACCTACATACACACACACACACAAATCCAAATGCAAATATACACAGCAGGACAAACATGTATATATAAACAGATAAAATTATATATTCTTCTATTACTATTATCTTATGATGTCCGTAGTTTTAGTTTTATTTACTTTTAATTGTGTTTGTGAACCGTCCAAACCACTTGGAAGAACCTGTCTTTTGCAACACAGTTCTAACTAAAGCAAAAGACAGAATCATGTAAATTATACAATAAGGTTGCTCAAATAAAAATTTACTTTACTTTACTTTTCAGTAATACATTATAATTATCTAGACATATTTATTGACTGAAATAAGGTTGATCTATATCATCTTCTTCATCATTGTTCAATGTCATCTTTATATCAGTGCAAATCATTTTTGGAACACAAGCAGTACTGATAGATACTACTGGACTTACCTTATCTGAAAATTAACTTAATTTACTTGATTTGTTAAGTGATCTTGCCGGTAACATGTATGAAATACTGAGAAACTATGTTTATTGGCCATTGAAAATCATTGAACATTCATGAATACTTGTGAAACCGACACAAAAATATAAATTTATCCATTGAATTAAAAAGCTTTTAAGTTTTATGTCGAAAATTCGGAAAAGCTCAAACGAATTGTTTATCAAATGAATGAGCTTAAAAGCATTTTTAAAATAGTCATCCGATTCCCTTTCTTGAACAATTAAAGAATCAATATTGGTGCAGATATATAACCTTCCTTTTGTTAAAATATTTCTTTTTCACTTAGCTTTGGTTGCCCAGCACTTAGTCTTAACAAAACATTTAAGTAATCGAGTTGGATATCTTGTTTTCCAGTCTAAAGCCTATAAATCTTATATATAAATATATAGGAAAAAAGTTAGTTAGCTTCCTTTTTCATCACCCTTAGACGATATCTAAACTAGTTTACATATGAACCGGATAACTGGTAAGTAGTGGCTAGAGCATAACCATTTTATAGTGAGTTTATTACGAGTAAAGCAACAAATATTGTTCATACTCACTCTCTCAACTAACATGTTATAATTATTGCACATTACTTGCAAAAATGTATATCAGATACCGAGACAGAGAGGTTACTATTATGAAACATTAGTATAATGTAGAAATATCACAGCTTTTGAAATAATTTAAGATGGAGACAGGTTACTCTATTTAAAGCCTATTGAAATAAATATACAAGGTTGTCAGCGCCACCTGGCGGCTGGCGGCGGCTGGAGGCAGCTTCCGGTGTTGAGATCAGGTTACCAACACAGGAAATAGGATGTCTCGGGGACGCCACTTTGAAGTAGAATCCCACTCACAGGGACACGTAGAAACGGCTGTATTTTTTTACTCTGTGATATATGGGACCTCGTTGTTGGTTTCGAGACACATTATAGTTTGTTTAAAGTTTTCCATATTTCCATATAAAGCTAATTTATTCTCGTCCTTCAGCTGCGCGTGCTTTGTGTCGGGTTAAAAGTACTTCATGCCAAAACGACGTTTATTTTTTACTCAGTTCTACAGTGAGACAAACTGACCAACTAACGTTTGTTTCATAAAATAAAAAACAAATACAATAAAATAGCTCCTTTGGAGAGGCGAAACACGTGTCGACGAGAATATCTTGCCGAAGGAGAACAACAGAGTTTTTCTCCAGAGTTTCAGTAGTTGAGTTCTTGATTACTTATAATCATTTTTAATATCAGGGCACCCAAAAGCATGTAAATACCTCTGCCTTGTTGTATATAATGTAATTGTATACTAAACTAAAAACGTCGCAGCTATATACCGTAGTGCGAACACAACACTCATTTCCTTGAAGTTCCACTAGCGCCGTGCATAGAAGTGTTGCATCGAGGAGAGTAATTGGATCCTCTCTGCAGGACACATATCCAGGGCACGGTAACCTCATTACCTTACATAAAGGGATCATGTACACGCAAAGTCTTTGAAGGGCTCAGTTTTTTTTTTAGTAATAATAATAATATATTAAATATTTTTTATTAATTAAAACGCACGATACCCAATATCATACCGTGTCTTCATACTATTGTACAAATGCGAAAGTGTGTTTATTGTTTTGTTGGTCTGTTTGTTCCGCCTTCGTGTCGTAACGGAATAACGGATCATCGTGATTTTCGGTATAACTATAATATACGGTCCTGGGCGTAACATAGGCTACTATTTACACCATAACAACGCGAGCAAATCCGTGGTCATCCACTAGTTACAAATACAAATATACAAAATGGTTCAGTTGACCAAACTTGATCACAAACATATAGCATCGATCGCAGATATCAATCACTCCGCAGACAAATAGCAGTGCGGCCCGGCGTGACGTGTCGGTGCTAACTGGACGCTGCGTGGAAGGAAAGGAACTGGGAACAAGTGAAACTTCAATCGGTTTTTCATGTTTTTTTTCCTCGTATCAAACACTAATTGTCGTTTTTGGGTATAGTATATCCTTATATGTATGTACATATTCAAACATAACACTATGAGCGCTTTGTGTTGCTCACACATTGTCTTGCTTCGTACGGTCCGTTCCAGTTCTGCGGTAGTGTTGTGGTGGCGCCACCTGTCAGCGCGGCAGGACAACTCATCAATATCTCAATATCAAGCCTTCCTTACTTGATACATCCCATCCACACGCTACAATATGTATAGACATGGACGAAAAGTGTGGGCGACTTCACCCCGCCGATTAAAATAAACCTGTACATATATGTACGAGTATGTACATGTAATGATTTAACCCTGAAACTAGATCTTTTACATTTTAGTAACTGTCACATATTATTATACCTACGTTACAAATTATTAATAAACATTAATTTGATATTTTCGTGATCATAATAGTGTCATCATTAGCAAACAATTTAACTGTAAACAATAGTGGCAACTTAATTTATTTTCCACACTGTACCTCCTCATAGAATGTAATGTGTGTATGTAGTTGGTGTACAAGATGGCTGGTGAGGGCGCCAGGAAGCTTCTGCGCGCAGATGGCAATCACCAGGGAAATTTAACGGATTGATTTCTAGACAATACCTTAATTTTCACTTCACTGACTTAATTTGGCGGGGGCGGGAGCGGGGACTGATTTCCTGTGCTTTTACCGAATTTGATTGAAAGAACCTTTTATAATATACCTCTGATGAAGCAACGCGCTGGAAACACCGATTTCGCGTCAAATTTTACCAAAGAGTAACTGAATAAGGCCAGAATCGGAACTTCGTTTCTACCAAGTAAGTGTCGAATATCAACGAAAAGTTTGCGTTGAGAATTTTTGAAGTAAAATATATCTTACTGGCTAGAGTTGTAAGAGTCACGAGTACCTTACGTATTTTAAATCGTTTATATTCTGTTTTTACTAAAATAAATAGGAAACTAACAATATCAAAACAAAGTATCAGCATTATATTATATTATATCTGTAGTTTTCTAATCTATACAATGTATATAAATGTATAAAATCAGCTCCCTTAGCTCGAATCTCGACGAATATCTCACCAATTTGTTTTCGTTCTTTTAATTAAATCCAAGCTTAGAGAGATGTTTTAGAATTAATTGAATAAGGCAACGAATTTCGGGATAAGACGCTTCAGAAAATCTGTGTTTATTGTATGAAAAATCCTTAATTGTTATTTGAGATTTTCAAATTCCTTAATCAAATCTTTTAAAAATTATTGGGGGTTATATTTTGACAATTGAATAAACCTTTTTTGAAAACTCTCTTAAGTTCTAAAGTAGTCAATCTTGCGAGGTTGTTGATATTCAGGTGACTCTGAAACTTATCATTTAAAATATTGTAGGCGTATGTGAACTTATTGTATATAATCCGATTAATTTATAATTCTTTACATGGCAGTAACGTATAAAATGTCTATTTTAAAATATGTAGAGAGATAGCATAGATTATCTTATAACATATACATTTAGTTAGAGCATCTCGTTTATCGCTGAAATGTAAAAAGCTACATTGTGAATTTTAAACGTTATAGAATACAGACGAGTAAGTTCAATGAATCTGCAAGCTGCAATCCTCATACTTATTTTTTTAGAATTTAAGGTTAATAGATTTTATTGAAGCCCCCATCAAATAGATTGTGTCAACTACCTCTTTCCAGCGTTTTACACAAATTCTACCGCTGTGTCGTGTCCAGTCAGAGCCACAACATTCGCAAATATATTGTAATAATGTGTCTCTGACGTCACGAGCCTCCAGTTACGCCATCCATCACCATCGCGCGAGGCGCGCCAGAACAAACTCACACACAGACACACTCCATGGACATACAATCAAGGTAACTACTGCACAAATAACTAGCGAACTATAATACTGGCGAAAGTGAGTTCCCTTGTATGTTGGTTTTGCTTTCCCGCTACAACGCAACATCGTATCATCGAGATTTTTGGTGTAGTGGTAGCATCGAGCTATCGATGAGTTGTGGTGAGGATCCCGGCACAAAGTGTACATAGCCGCGGTCATCTATTTGTAATAATATAAAAAGTCAGCACTTATGAAATTACCGACTAAGCTTTCAGCAAACGACACCTAGTTCTTGAATTATACGTAAATAGTGAAAGCCTCAAAAACCTACACAAATAGCAATAGTTCTTCAAAACATCTTCAAGAGTCTGTATGAGTGAGACAAACATGTTACTAAGTAACTAAGTAGTAAGTAATATAGTTGAAATAAAGTGATTTATTTTAGTCGTGAGTGTGTGTGTGGGCTGGCTGGTCTGAGAGCTCTAACCTATTTAACTACAATTCATTTCTCGAAGAAAACATTCTATATCTAACTAGAGGTGTACTGAGAAATTGACAGCTTTTAGCTCCGAGATTCCAAGTATTTGTTATTCGTTCACTTTATTTACTGTGTTACAAATAGAGTGCTTAAATGTAATTAAGTTAAGAGCTAGAATATTATTGGCTTGAGGACGAACTGTCGCCCTCACTACCACCCTCGAGCAATGTACATACATATGTACGTGCAGAACTATGTACATACATAGATACATAATATTTTGGTATGATATTTATCTATGTCAAAAGTTCCGCTAGAGGGCACAACATGTAAACATCAGTTCCGCGTCAAATATATCGCAAAAATAAAAATATTGGACTAATTAGTGCGCAAATAGTGTTGTTTAGTGTAAAAAGTGATAATAAACATTATATTGTGTAGACAAGACATTAAAACAGAGCAATAAAAATATATTTGTGAATTTTGTAAACAACATAAGTCATACAAATAAGGACCCAAAACAAGTATTTGGACAGAAATGACACTAAAATATCCCGTGCAAACGGAACAGGGAACCAATAGTGCATAAAAATTAAACTAAAATAGAAAAACAAGTGAAATAAATCCAAAAACAGTGAAAACAATAGACACTTTATAGTGATTTCATTCTACGGTCATTCCTGCAAATCAATGATAATAAATACTACCCACTTTCAACCAGCAAAGGAATAAAAATAAGTTAAAGCCGCCTGCTAAATTAGAATCAACTGTCAAGAGCCGCGCTAGCGTAGTGGCACAAGGAACGACTCCGGAACCGGCGGATTACTATCAAGGTGGAACGAACCCCAGTTATACCACATCGTCTTTTTGCTACTTTAATTTTGAAAACATCGTAAATTAATATATTTGGACATATATAAGCACCCAATTTTGCTCTGTCTAATTTAAAGGACATTTTGGTAGCAATTTTTCACAAAAAAGATTTTAATAAAGTCAATATGTCAGAACAATGCAATATGATGCAAATGCTTCAGAACTTGAGAGTACAAATTCATGAGGACGGTCAAAACTATTTAAAAAATGTAGAAGACAGGATTTATAAGAAAATAGACGATGAGTTTAAAACAGTAAGGAAAGACCTCAGAAATATACAAGAAACTCAAGAAACACACGAAAAAAGACTGGATGAATTTGATAGAAGACTTAGAAGCAGAAATTTAATATTTTTTGGCATACCTGAGAATGAACGCAGTTACACAGATTTGGGAAATTTAGTAGTAAACATTGTCACAGAATTAGGGGTTGAGTGTGAAAAGCGAGACTTGGAGTATGTGGGCCGAATAGGCCAAAATAACAATAAGACTAGACCCATAAGAGTAACTTTAACTACATTTGGAAAAAAAGTTACCATGCTACAAAACAAAAACAATAATAACGATCAAACATGGTACATCAAAAAAGACTACCTACCCACCGAAAGTTCTAGAAAAAAGAATATTACTACAAGATGAGCTAAAGAAGATGAAGGATCAGGAAATAAACGCGGTTTTAAAATATGATAAAATAGTTACACTGAAAAAACATCACACATATTCAACGTCACATAATCAAAAATCCACAACAAATAGCAACAAAAGACAACATTCCAAGACGCCAGAGCAAAAAGAACAAAATAAAGACCAGAAGTACATAACACCAGACCAAGAAAAACAAGCCTACAAAGACATAACCTCATATCTATCTGGTGCCAAGATATCATCACCAAAACAAACGGAAACACATAGCCCAGGAACCGGCAAGAAAATAAGAACCAGTTCAAAAACTAATTTAAAATAATCCTCCTCCAAGCCGGCTGGTCACCGTGGAGGAGTAGACCACCACCCTCCAGGCTCACAATAACATTGAACTAAATAATGTACCCTGACTGTCATCAGTGATACAGTGTCTGGAGGAGGCCTACGCTATTCCAGCGACTATTACTCAAATATATTTAACCTTTAAATTTTATTTTATTTGTGTATTTTGGAATTGTACTTAGTTATAATAATATTTGTAGGTATGTACTTAGGTGGTAAGTTCATATTTAAATGTATATTATCATGTATTTTATTATATTAGTTTATCTATCTTTCCATACCATACAACTGTAACATTCAAAAATAAATTGGTAATATAAACATTGTGGGTAAAATATACCAGAAATAGTGTATGTGCATGATTAAGTCTACTTTCTCTTTTTGTTTTTATTATATAGCAATTGTAAAGTTATCATTTGTATATTTCTTATATTCATTTCATATAAAACATAGACACAAGTAGGCAAACAAAAATGAAGTACTTCTTATAACACTTTGACTACATAAAATAAATGGTTACCCATATGATTATCATAGTTTTGTTGAAATGCATTTGTACATTGTTAAGAAAATATAATCGCAATGCAGAATTAAAATATAAAAACCTAAGACTGTACTTACTTTGCTAATATAATGTGTGTCATAATCAAATCAGAAGTATTGTATTTACTTAGTTACCTATATATATTATTTTATGTGTATAATATGTACTATGCTGGTAAATATATGTCTGCTATCAATAAAATCAAATTTTTTGTACTTACCTAAACTTAAACAAAAACTTGTATATAAAACTTATATAAATTCTTAAATTGTATAATATGTCATAAAGAATATACTTACTCAAATGGTTCTCAATATAATGTACATGACCTACTTATTTTGTAACTATTCCTTAACGAGTAATAGAAATAAAGGCTTTTTTATTTATTTTATTTTATTATTTATCTATGTAATTCCAAAGTAAAAATATCTATTAAAGACAGACAATAATGCAGTTACTAATCAATAAGGTTTCATCATCATCCACAGCCTTTGGGATCCCACTGCTGGGTATAGGCCTCCCTTTGTATGCGCCATCTGCGTCGATCTTGTTCGGTTTAGTATATTTAATTTGTTAAAGAGTTTACTTGTATGTTACGTTATTTTGATGCCAACAAATGTATTAACAAACTATAATCACAGGTACTGCGGCAGGGCATTACTGTAATGGTCATAACGTAACGCAACAAACGACATTATTTGTCGTTATCCAGGTGTCGCTAGTGTCGCCAGTTCCCGCCCCCTGGTGTCATTACTGAGCTAATATTAGAAATGTGGAGGTAATTATAGCGCTGTAATCAAACCGATGTTATTAGCACCGAGGCATTAGGTTTCGTAGCTTTTGAAGTTACGTGTTTATACGAATTGTACGCTTATTAGTTTTTTTTTATTCTGATCAAATATTGTAAAACTTGCAACAACGGGTAAAATAAGTCTATAATATATTCTGTACTTCAATATATGGGCCGCTGCCCTCTGGTAGTGGGCTGGAGCACTTAGACTACATTTAGGTTTTTCTGAAGATCTTCTAAGTGCCCCTTTTTGTTAGAAGTAGTATGTTTAGTTTTTCTTCCCTTGTTTTTCTGTATTATTACTGCAAATAAATGTTTTTAATATACGTAGTAATTTTCAAACATTTTTTGAAAAAGCTTGCTTAATGTTCCGATGTTATTCACACTAATAACAGTTAAATGTTTTATTCGAATTTCAGATAATATTTTTATCTTCATTTTGTCATGTGCACAGAACAACGATCGGGCCACATCGCAACCGTAAATCAATACAATCTAAATAGTATTCCAACGTAAATCAATGCTGGCAATCCCTAGCGCCCACCACCACGGCACCATCTAGTGTCCATCCATCAGCATGTCTGCAAGCATCGGTCACGGCGCTGGCCCACAGATGGCGCTATTTTGAACACACACCTTGACTCAGCCTCTACTCCCTGAAGGATGGCTGACACCCGCCCGATAAGGAAATACACTGCCAACTATACCTCTGAGAGTTATAGGTGTAGCTTGTGCCAAGAACGGTAAGAAATAGATGGAAACGTTATCATTTTTTTGTGTTTATTTCTTAAAAATGTTCACCGATTTAGTCACGTTTTGAATGTAGGTACTTACCTACTTCAAGTAGCCTAAGTCATGTCAGTTATGATTCAGTTCCACAACAACAGCAAAAAAATCCCTAATGCGGAACATTTTACTTTTACTCAACGTTATGATTTTGTAAAATATTACAATTTCTTTTATCTTAAAATAAGAGCAATGGAAGTGAAACATCTTCCGGATATATAGGTATATGTATCTCAGATGTAGATGTTTGTCAGTCGAGTATAATACTTTAACCTTGTGACTTATTCTTCTGAGCAAACGATTATTTTAGTAGTTCCTTTTTAGTTTTGTCTCATATCTTCTTTGTTATTATCTTTACCTATCTATGTAACTGAAATTTTAGATATCTTTCCTGTACCACTTTGAATATTTTACCGAGTTGTCACCAACAAAAATACAATAAATCGATTTTGTCAACTGAACTAAACTGTCCCAGACTATTGTGTCTCAGTTGACACCAAACCTGTACTACATGCATGCACAGATAACAAGACCAATACACTTAATAATTTACATAAGGTTCAATGTACAGATTTAGTGAATTATCTTCCATAATTTCTCCGGAATATCCCGAGGTATATGAATGGATGAAATAATGTAATGATTAGCAGTAGAGGAGAGTTTCCGCCGATTGAGGTCGTTACCCCTCCCCCTTGCCCCCTTGCCCCCTCCCCGCACAATGGGCGATCTCCCAGTAATGGGGAACAGAAGAATACATTATACATACGTGTACGTTCGCACCTCCGATTATCATTTATACTTGTCGCGCGCACTCGCCCCGCGGCAGCCGAGACCACCCCCGCTAGATACCACAGTATTTAACAAGCCTTCCTTCTTAAGTCGTATTCCTCTTTACTGAGAGTCGTGACTCCCCCGCAGAACTTATCCATGGGGGAAGTTCTCTTGCGCAAGTACATTGGGGTAGCAGCCCAGACCTTTCCACAAAACATACATTGGATTTTGTGATTCACAAAAGTAATTGTATGTATAGTATATTATTGTGTATATAATTTGGCTAATATGTTCTGTCTGGAAATGTGTGGTTACCTATACCTATCTATACAAAATTTTCGCAATGCTCTATTGACTTGAAACACAACTAATTTAATGCAAAGGGGTTTCAAGAGTTTTATTCAATATACCATAAACATCTATTTAAGTTGTGCAATCTATGTGGAGTATGTGATTGGTGAGTGATTAATACTGTGGCATTAGCAAATCAAGTTAGGAGCGAGTGGGGTCGCGGGACACAATGGGTTGAGTAAGGCTGTTAATGAACATAGAAAATAAATCACGTGTAGCAATATACCTAGGTATGGGTACATAGTTATTTATTCTATAGCTAACACTTGTATATTTTTTATTTGCCACTATGCTATTGCACATCTTATGATTGACAACTTATTTTAATTATTGTTCACTATTTACATAGAAATCTAAATAGTTCTTGAGGAATAGTGTCAAAACAACAAACACTTAGCTTTAATGTCTCAGAAGCACAGACAGAAGTTACGCCACTTCTATTGTTTATAGTATTGAGATATTTGTACATTTGTTTGAACGCTTGCTAATTTTACATTACTCAAAATAATGACTCAAAACAAACATCAATCAAACACGAATCAAACATCATGTCTATTGAATTGAAAATCATATAAAATATTTCTTTCTTTTAGTTTAATTAATTTGATTCCATAGCACCTAATATTATAATAATACTACGTAACTATGGATAAAGTTCTGAATAAAATAGAATTTTCTTGCATTTGACAACTCTTCAAATTATTAACGATAAGGAGTATTGAACAATGTAACGTGTAGTTGGCAATTTATTTCCTAGAATTATTTATTAATGTTGAGTCGATATTGAGTCGAGGAACGAGCCAGTATCCCTCGGGGGCTTGCGAGTGTATTGTGTATGGCTTCCACAGACACGTGTACATTTTGTTACACATTATATCTATTATAACGTACCTTCACAGGGAGCGTCTACCCAACTTGACTTAAATAGTTTGTAAGTTAGTCTCTTGATTGACGCTTTATTAATTACCATCAAATAGTTAATGTTAGCTTGGCAGTAATTACAAGTGTTTGTCAAAGATATCATAAAAGCTGTAAGTATTTCAAATAAAACTTTACTTAAATTTTCATATCACAATCTCCTAGGCGAACAAAATGTAAAATTTTCTTGCAAAGAAAAATTTTTGAAGCAGATATTTTTAAAGATTTTTTATACAAATATGCAAAACTAGACGAAAATGCAAATGGTGTGTAGCCGCCATGTTTTATTCACGGCTCGAGAGGCGATCGAGTGAACAAATGAAGACTACACGTGGTATAGAGACATTTAGTTTGCTCACTGGGCTGTTTGGCCTCTGGGCTAGTTCCGTCCGGGACATGACCCGGGGAAATAAGCCCATAGCCGGGTAATGTGGCTACCCGGACACGAGGCATGGGGATGGATACAAAGTGAACGATTATTCATACAACGAGGCACGAAACTTGACAAAGCTTCTCATACATTAATCACACGCTGGGATGTCCCGCTCGGCTCTGTATGCTGCACACACCACCTGACTCACAGGCAGGAGGCTGTACCTATTTATTTGTTTACTTGCTAACATGGGTTGTAGACTTGGTCGCATTATCCAACTAGAATTGACCAACTTTAGGCACTGTTACCATAAACAACTTGATCAAATATAACGGAGACATCTTATATAGAGCAAATGAAATTAGCCTTAGCTATTAGTTATCTGTAAATAAAAATACATGAACCTTAGTAAATAAATATGTACTGAAATATGGAATACTTTCATTATATATTTCAACACAATTTAGACCTGTTATTTGCATTGTCGTAGTATAGACACGTCTATCTCATTTTATTTCTCAGATGTTTTAAAAAGACAACAATTACACATAAATAGTCAAAGGAGTTAACAGCGAAGCGAAACGTTTGAGTTCAATTACATCATCTTCATACAGGCGATGTACTTGACATCAAATTCCAGCTGTATTGACAACTGAGTAGGCATTTTCCGTGGCCTTGTTTTTTAACGCCTTTATTGATATCGGTTCTCAGGATTTCGTTTATATTGAGCGAGGAAATGTGAATAGGTCTAAGATCCGCCGATAGAGGTCGGGGGTGTTTTGCTGATCATGAAGCAATGTGCCTGCCGACGCGGTGCGCTTTGCAGGTTTATGTGCCACTTTGCAAACTGTTTTATAGAAAAACCCAAAACGTCAGTATTTCCCAATGTGATTGCTAAACTGCTAACAGAACATGTGGAATGCACAAAAAAGTTCAATCTTTTTGAATAGAAGGGAATATTTATATTCAGCGATAACGGAGTCCGATAGCCACATGGGTGTTGGCTGTAATCTAGCAGTCTGGCTAGTAATGTATGCGTCCACACTCGGCCAATATCTGCTCAGACAATGCTCACAAGTTGCCTTTTTTCCGGAGTCCCAGACTGAAGCATCATGTACCCCCCTCTCCCGCGGGGAGGCGGGGGTTAAAAAACGTATGAGTTAAGTGCAAACAAGCGGGAAAATGAATCCGCGTCGTCTGAGTCAGGTGTCTGCTTGCACAGGTGCAGCCACGTGTGTACGTATGTATTCACTCATATCTTTTGGTGCAGCGCTAGACGGTAGGTAATTATAGCAGGATTGTTTGCAACATGCAAGATCACGCGAGGAGATTAATACTATCGTGGACTGCAGTATTTTGAAGCAAGGTCGAGTATCCAACACATGATCAACAAAATTAAACTTGATCTATCAAGTCAATATCTCTCCCATATAATCCAATCAGTTATTTTATTAAATTAACTTGAAACCATTTCAAATTACAAGCGCTCAGAGGTTGAAGAGAGCAGATGCAAGCTTGTGTCTGACATTGAGTCATCCCTGGAGAAAGTCTCTCACTGGGGTGATATAAACTTAGTCAATTTTAACCCATCTAAGACACAAGTGTGTGCATTCACCGCTAAGAAAACACCTTTTGTTGTAGCGCCACGATTTCAAGGTGTTTCCCTCACGGTATCCAAGAACTTGGAAATCCTTGGGATGGATATATCGAGCGAGGTCCAATTTAGGGGACACATCGAGGCTAAGGCAAAATTAGCCTCTAAAAAACTCGGTGTACTTAACAAGGCGAAACGTTACTTCACGTCGGGTCAACGGCTTCTACTTTATAAAGCACAAGTGCGCCCTCACGTGGAGTACTGTTCGCACTTGTGGAATGGTGCACCGAAATATCAACTAGATCCCCTAGATTCTATGCAGCGGAGAGCCGTCAGAATTGTCCATGATCCCAAGCTGACAAAAAAGTTGGAGCCGTTGAGTCTCCGTAGGGATGTGGGATCCCTCTGTATCTTTTATAGGCTCTTTTTTGGGGAGTGTTCTAAAGAGCTTTTTAATTTAATTCCGGCAAATCATTTTCATCACCGGACTGCTCGGCACCGTGAAAGAGCTCATCCTCACATCTTGCAAAATTGGAGCTCCCACACAGTCCGTTTCATGCGCTCGTTTCTTCCGCGAACTTGCAAGATGTGGAACGATCTACCCCCTGAGGTCTTTCCACGGAGCTACAATATGGGGAGATTTAAAAAGGGTATTCACAAACACCTCTCTAAGCTGGCAAAGTCCTGCAGCACCTCTGGAGTTGCAAGTGTCCATAGGCGACGATGATTGCTTACCATCAGGCAGATCGTCTGCCTTTTAGCCACTTTTTTTTATAAAAAAAAAAAAAAAAATTAAATTATAGTTTGAATTGCAGCGAACATTCCATTCCAAGTCGAAATATGTTGATTCAGTTTTCGGTCAATTAGAATTTCTGATTACAGCTATTAATTAAGTTTAAGATTTATTACGTTGTTTGCTAATTTTATTACCTACTCAAGCGATTAATTTAATTCTGTATCTCAGCAAAAGCTATTAGATTTATTAAGATCAACGTGGCTATCTTCGAACCATAATAATCGTAAATTGACGAGCTATTTTCAATACGCTGGAAATAAACATTTTCAAAACTAAAACATGTTTGAATGTGGCTTCTAAGATAAGTGTACTACTTGTAGAACAGTCATTTGAATAATCTATCTTGTATTGTAATAACATGTTATAGCACAGATTTAAATATAAGTTCTATGTATTCTTATGTAGGTACTTTGCAAAATGTTAGAAAAAATTCGTTTGCATCAACAATGTTTATGAAACAGAAGTGTGTCGTGTACTTATTATTACTTTAAGATGAGCTCACGCTTGACTCCAGCTCTCCTGATAGCTATTTATTTCAGCATGTACTAAGTTTTACAGAAGGAAAGTTATAATAAGCGTAATAAAAACATTAGACTTGTACCTTCCTGTCCGCTCGCGCTCGTCCACCACTTCACTTAGTTTCTTTGACTACATAAAGCACAGCCGTCTAGACAAGTGCGCAATATTTGCCAATGCACACTAAACTGACACACAACCTCCACGCAACTTTCAACTTTATTGCAAGTATGTAAGGCCTATATTGGCGTACAATGTAACCGGATAAGTTTTCGTCTGGAGCTGCAGTTTTATTGTGAGTCCGTGAGATTCATGAAGTGTTCAAACAAACTTATGTCGCGCGACGTCCGCTTCTGTCGCACGATGTCGCGGCGACATATTACACACATTTGTCAGCGATACTGCTCGTGAAGAGGATACATAATAAACTATATTATGTAAAATATATGTAACCATACATACAGATCATACAATAATGGTTTATTTATTCCACTCGAAGTATTGATTCAGTTGTTAATTGCACAAAGAAGCTGCAACATAACATCATATGAAGCTTACCTGCATGTTAATTAATTTCTGTATTATGTGCTAAGGTATAATAAGTTTATATTTTCTTTTTTCACACTGCAAGCTTGTGGATTTTCATGATTTTTGTATTGTGGTCTAAGATCCTAAGGATGACATGAACTACTTTAGAACTCGGTACAATTTCAGTAAAGCACGGGTTACCTTAAATGCAAAGTGTAATAGGTTTATGTTTATTTAGTACGGAAGCTACCCGTGTCCGACCACTCAGCTGTGGAGCAAACATCTCAGATATACAATCAGCCGCCACAAAGAAATCTAATTACAGCTGGAAGGGCCCGCGCTGGAGGGCGCCGCGCCGACCAACTCTATTTACAGCCTATTTTTTGATATTTCTCAGATAAACAGGGTATACTAATACATGCTCGCGGCTTTGTTCGCGTTGTATTGGGATGATAAATAGCTTGTACCACTACCAGGATCCTATAGTATCACCAACAAATACACAATCAAACAAACTTCACATCTACGTAATTTATAATGAGCTGAGCTGCTCCGCTCGCTGCTTTTACGCGTAATCATGCATGAGCTTTTATAAACACCATATACTTAATTGACCAATTAAATCGTACAGTACGAAATTATGAGAAGAAAATACTTTTATTTTTTGAATCTCTATAAAACATCGTAAAGTTTGTAGTTTTGAATAGAGGCCACTTACGATACTAACTAACTTACTGATGGTCATCTTACATTTCTTGTGTACTCCGTAAAAAATAATAATATTTCAAAGAAGTTTTAGCCCATTGCCAAAGCTTCTTTGGTATAATGTGTCTGTTAACTACTGAGCCATGAATCAAATGATTACGTTATTGGTAGTCTGCAGTCTTGACACAAGTGATGCTGGTCATGCGCCCCGTGGGCCTCTGCAAAGCCTCAGACCCTTATCAAGATCCCAATTTGAAAGACGATTAAAGCGCTCCTAACTTTGACCCCAATTATTTTCTTTTAACGAGTTTTTAGGCCTGCGGATTCTCTTTCCCGATAAATTGGCAGATTTATCTGAAGGGTATTCATAGTTTGTCTCATTTGATCCTTCAACGACAGACCTATTACCAAACATTATTATGTTTTTGTGGAGATCGATCGCCCCTGGTTACTATCTGGATAAGGTTTTGCTGTTGTAACTTGTGTTTGAACATAATATTTGTTGAACATCACAAACTGGCCGTATGTTCCGAGTAAGTTTTAAAACTAGGGCCGGGGTATGAATGCGGCGCGAAATCAATTAAAACTTGTGTGATGTTGGCTTTATCTGGGTTACCACGAGTGGGAGTCATTAACGAAGCGAGGGACCGCGGGACATCGGGACAAACAGCGGGACAGAGAGACACGCGAGTGACGTCACACGTCGCTTAATGCATGTCATAGCAGCAGTGGCTATTCCTGGCACGATACGTAACTAGAAATTATGATAATTGAGGAATTCGAATAACAATAATTATACTTTAGTCCAATGTTTCAACTGTGCTTGGAGGCGCACTGATTTATTGAATCGCCTCGCTGAGCTCATACCTTGGCGATATTTTATATTGCTTCGGTCATTTCCTGAAGTGACCCTTGGGCGCTAATTACACCTATTGTAACCCCCTCCCCTCTCGACCAGCCACCCCCTCGCCCTGTTGGCAACAAGAGGCTGGAGCAAGTCCCCGGTCAGGCCACTTCCGAACCTAATTAATTATTCTAATTAATCTCACATTTTTCATCCGCGGACGTTTCAGCTCCGGCGTGTGTAACGGTTTGGTGCGTTTTAATTGTAACATTAATTTATCCTCCTCGGCGAGCTGAGTGGCCGGTCCCAGTTTTTGCAATGACGGCGTCATTAGCCAGCGGGACAAAGGGCCCGTGACGTCACTTCCTGCCACTTCCGAGCTACAATGGTGGCCTTTGTCACGCGCCGCCACTTGACAACTTGATGCCCAAACAAAATACTTTCTTTTGTATATTTTATTATAATTTAAGCCGCTGACATTGTAGGGCATTTTTGTTTAGGCATTTCATAACAAAACTGTTCACAAATAAGAAAGTGGGGCACGCATGAACATTTCTTGGATTACAAAATTACTGTTATTTGTCTTTTAAGAAATATTGTCTGTATATGTATTTATTAATCCGTATCGTATGTATTTGTATCGGTGCGTAATGTATACTGCTGTATGTAAATACAGCACCGCCGGCTGTAACATACCGTCTCGCCTGGATTTATATACTAATGACCGACCGTGCTCACTGCCCGCTACATGCAGACACAGACATCATGACACTAGTCACAGTTAAGATTTGTAATCACTGCTGTATTTTCCTCAAGTTTCCTAAATTAAGTTTAAAATTTGCTTATCTTGGTAGGCTAAAGTTGTTCTCAAAAAGTTTAACATCTACCCCAATATAATTGTATGTAGACAAGTTGCGTAGCAGTCTCGTAGCACCTCTACGTGTCTACAGCGTAGCACCACCCGGGGCTGTTCTTACATTCGAGGGCGCTTGTCTCAAGTGGAGATATGTAATATGATTGTCTGAGAGCGGAATTGAAGAAAAGGTTAGCTAAAGTTTAGAAAGTTGTATCAATTGCTGTATAAACTCGTCGCACCGCAGGAAGTTCGTGTGGGGATGAAGTAGCAGTAGTTTGAAAGTAGTTGTCTCTTCAATAGCTGCTTCATGCGCCGGGACGAGGCTGCAGCGCCGCAGCTCTTTTATACAATGACGAGTATTATTCCTACTGCTTACATTGAATATGTCGGGTGAGGCTCCTGCAGCTATTCTAGTAGCTTTAATGATCTATTTGTTTCATAGTACTTAGTACACCATGTACAATTATATTTATTTCACGAAAAATGCTATAATCATACAAAATTTAAATATTTATGCAATCTGTCATTTTTATTTATGCACACTATATGTATTTTCAATTGAATATAAAATACTAATTTACCATATACCATTACCATTTACCAATTGAACATTTCAGCGACATATGCTTCCTAAAATACTGAGCAATACAGCTGCTCCTCCTGTCTAAAGCCTTGAATAGCATCGCATGAGTCTCTTTCAACTTAGAATGAGTTAAAAGTTTAATATACAAGTTGCTAATTGCTCGAGTGGCGCCACCTCGTTAGATCTTTCATTCAATTATACAGAAACTTCTCTCTTTCACTAAACTTGTATTAGTTGGACGGAATTGGAACGTTTTCATACAATGCTTCGAGAAATTCCAATAAAGAAAAGCTAATTAAAATATGATGGTCTACTAGGTACTCATTTAATTTGTCATCACATATAAACAGATTTCATATGTTGTTGAAAAAATTGACACCAATCTGTAGAAAATATGTGTGATAAGTAACAACCCTAATAAAAAAATGTGTACGAATAACAAATAACATTATAGTAAAATGGAAGTTTGTCGTGGACGTTGTTGGTCTTAAAGAATTAATATATTTATCTAGTTCTCATGGACATACTTTTTGTTTGTAGCTTACCTTTTACCCCTTAACTATAGCTTTAATATCCTTTCAGTTTATAAAATGTTTCTTCGTTATAAAAGTGATACATAGTAGGACATCCCACAGAGTGCGTGAGCGTTGCGTGGCGCGCGTCAAGCGAAGTTACAAGTGCTGTTGAAGGACTCCGAGTGGCTAGAGCTACTTTGCAACTACTTTACCAACAAACCTCATTTATTGCGAAGGATTACTGATTGCCTCTATTTATATCCAATGTTGTATAGCACAATTTGTGAGCTTGTGTAATATGTAACTTGACTAAAGACAATACGTTATATGGTTTGATTGATTTGAGCATCCTATGGAAATATGAAAATGTCAAACAATACATAATGGACTAGACGAAAGATTTAGAACCGAGCTCGTAAACCTGCAGTCGGGCGCTACTTTACTTACCAATGAATACTTACCTAGCTGAAGTAGCGTGCAGCATTCCGTGGAGCTCACGCCGCCTGCGATGTTATACCTTAGCTGGAGTGTTTCCTTACTTTCGAGACGTCTGACTTATACCTACTTACTACAGAACTTTCACTTGCCAGCTAGTAAAGAAATATTCATATCTACTATACTCTTCTTCACACCACAGTAACGATTAATACGGTAGATGCATGTTTTACAGGGGAATTAAAGTAAACAATCGAATAATGACGAACGTAATTATATTACAACTGACATCGCGACAACCTTAAGAATTATTTACAAGATATGTACAATACATCTTATAACGATTAAAACGAATCAATGGTATACAAACAGTGGGCAAAATATCGCTGAGCGACTTACAATTACACATTAGTAAATTCATGTAGCGGAGGTGGTCCGGCGCGGCGGGACGGGCTCGGCCCCGCCGGCGCCGGGCGCCTACTGCGCGGCAGCGCGCGCGCGCCCGCGCGGCGCTCAGAGGCGTGAGTGCGCGTGCCCGTTGGGTGCCAGCAGCGGCGTGTGCGGCGCGCGCGCCTCCAGCGCCACGCCCTCGCTGGCAGCCGCCGAGCGCGACGTGAGCGCCGTGCTGGCGTCCGAGGCGCGCGGTGCGGGCGGCAGGCGCTGCGAGGCGCGCGCCGCTCGCCGCCGCGGGATAACGCTGTTCTCCACGTGCAGCGTGGCGTTCACGTCCTTGCCGGCCGCGCACGTGCACGCCTTCAGGAAGCTCTTCTTGAAGTTGTCAGACAGGAACGCGTACAGGATGGGGTTCATGGCGGAGTTGCTGTAGGAGAAGCATGCTGCCACCAGAAACACGGTGATGGTGACGCGGCCCGCGCACTCGGACGGCGGCGAGTAGATGAGCGCCACCTGGCACGCCCAGTACGGCAGCCAGCACAGCACGTACACCGCGATCACCGTCAGCACCAGCTTCGTCACCTTGCGGTGCGACCGCTTTTTCTCCTTCGACTTGTTCTTGGGCCCCACGGTCTTCAGCTTGCGGATGACGAGGCAGTAGAACACGAATATGAGAGTGAGGGGAGCCGCGAAGCCGAGCGCAAACGAGTACAGCGTGAAGCTGGTCTGGCCCTTGTTGGAGTCGTGCTCGGGCCACACGATGTTGCACGACAGCCCGTGCTCCGTGGGGATGAGCGTGGTGTACAGGAAGATGGGCGCCATGACGAGCGCGGAGGCGGTCCAGGCGGCGGCGGCGACGCAGCGCGAGACGAGTGGCGTGCGCAGGCGCGGCGCCGCAATGGGGTGGCACACCGCCACGTAGCGGTCCGCCGACATGATGCACAGGAAGATGCTGCTCGTGAACTGGTTGATGCCCGTCGAGATCATGTACGCCTTGCACATGAACAGGCCGAAGGGCCACGCGCGTAGAGACATGGTCACCACCAGGAAGGGGATGCCGATGAGGAAGCACTCGTCGGCTATGGCCAGGTTCACGATGTACATGTTGGTGACGGTCTGCATCTTGGAGAAGCGCAGCACCACGTATATGACGAGCGTGTTGCCCAGCAGCCCCACCACGCACACCAGCGCGTACAGCACCTGCGTCACCACGTACACCACGGGCAAGTTGATGTTGGGGCAGTTCTCCAGCGAGCCGTTGTACGACATGTTGAGGGACATGTTGCCCGCGCCGAACATCTCCACGTCCTCCAGCTCCATGGTGCGGGGGGGCAAGGGGCGAGAGGGCGAGAGGGGCTGCACCGCCTCACCTGCAAGCAAGCAGCGTACTGTCAGTGCGGGCCCGAGCTGTGGCTGTCACCGGAGCCGGCAGATGTCACCGCACATGGCCGCCTGTGACCGCCACACACGCCACCAGTATCTGTGTAAGTGCACGCGCACCGAGCGTGCAGTGCGCTCATAAGCCTGCTGATGTTTGGCTTTTATTTGCAACTATAGACTCCGAAGTTAAAGGCATAATGTTCGACTTTAATGACCTAAGCATATTTGAAAATCCTTCACTATAAGCAAACTATCAAAAATTAATTTATCGAATTATTGTATTGGAAACTGGGTATATCTAAAGACATAATCTCAATAACAAGCCTCATTAAAATATCGTCTCCCCGATACCGTTTCTTTGAAATAAGACTTTATGAATGTTAGCTCGGCTCGCCCAAAGCGCCGCTAATGAGATAAATTCGGCTCCAGCAGTGTACAGACCGACAGCAATATTGTATTTAATTATGGTCGTATTTATAGAGCTTCTCATCGCATTAATTAATACAAATATAGTTACGGCAGTCGGCAGGCAATTAGTAAACTGATTGTTCGTAGTTAAGGAATTTTGTAATTTCAGCCTCAACATGACTCGCGCTAAATTAACTGCAATACAATTTGAGTACATAATTTTGTTTTTAGAACCAGGAATTCGTGCTCATCGCATATTAGTATTTTTAGTAGTTTATCCGAGGATATGTATCATCCGTGGATGGACCTGGGCACCCACCACGATATCTGCCCATTAGAACTCTCCTATCGAATTCATTCTTTGGAGGAGTCATGAGGATATTCGACCCAAAAGAGAGAGAGAGGGAGAGTATTTATAAAGGCATTAAATAGAAGTTTGTTACTTACATATTGTGAAGCCTGAAGTAGCTAGCTAGGCTCTAGCTGCAGTGTGCGGTAGGCAGCGGCGGAAAGTGTCGGACAGCGGGAACCAGCGGCGGTAAGTGGGCTCCGCGGCGCGCGGCGTTACTGAGTCAGCGGTGTCGCGAGTCAGTGCACAGCCGCCACGAATCTGACTGGAACAAACAAACGTATGTCAGTATGTCACTTATACTATCAATGTCAGTGATAAGAGGTATACGCCCCCTGCAACTAACTACCTACATACCTAATACGTAATATTTGATAACCTTAACCCTTAATACTAAAGTATACCACATTCATGCGAATTTGTATTATGTTAGTGGAATAAATAACATTTGTTTGGGAACTATTCCTAATTGAATATGTATAAGTTCCCCGTGTATGGGACGTACAAGTAAGCATGTGTACCTGCCACGTAATATTAGTAAGTCATGAATCTAACTATTAAATCGTATCTGACCTCCCAGTAAAATCATCATTTCATTTCCTTTGTTATAATATAGATTTTTATGTATCAGTATTAACACGTGTGAATTAAAATTGTGTGGCGTGACCATGAACCGTGATTTAATAAACGTCAATGTTTACAAATGAAATAATCAAGTTAAAGCTACCATCACACAATTAATTTTTCATGAATATTAAAAATACCTTTACATAAGAGGTGATTAGTCATGGAGACGTAGGTCGGTGGAAGTGCTGCGTGGTGTAAGTCAGTAATCATGTGTAATGAATGAGCTCTCAGCAGCGAGGGGAACTAATGGTGGGAGGCAGGGTCGGGCGGGGGAGTGCTAGTGATGAGGGGGATGTATAGCCAAGAGAGTGTATCGATACATGATACTATCATAAAATCCAAAATCTTCATCTTCTCATCGATTGAGAGCGACCAACTCTGGTGTCGAGAGTTTATCAAGCCGCCTAAGGGCCTCTGACATGGCTTAACGACTGTCGTACCATAACAAACTTTATTCAAACAATTTAACGTGTCTTCCGACCCAAGGAAGCGCCCGAAATGTAATGCCACTTTTTGGTCACCCATACAAGGACTGACCGCGATCCAAAATGAGATGGATCATCATGGATTTCTTTCTGCAGGTATTTTTATATCAACACATTGTGAGAAAAGCTATGGGCGCCCATAACAATAAGCTTCAAGTGTTAATAGCTTTATTAAATAAGAATAAATCCATTCATATTTTTATTAAATTAAAAACATCACCTTACATTATGAGTACCAATGCAAATTAAACGTGATCAACGTAAACCAATCCCACGTAAAAATAATTTAAAGGTCCAGTAATAATTGCAGACCAATGAACACGGCGTACAATCATTCGATTGCTTCCATCGTGTGAGTCTATATCGGCAGTTAGCGCTAGTTACAGGCCGCCCATTAATTGGCTCCGCCACAATTACAGCCTGAAATTGGCCACCTTTGAGCGGAGCCAGCCTGCTGTCACCACTTATAGAGGAAACATTGCTTATAGCGGGACCACTCATTCCAGATGTATTGAGTTTTATTTTAGGCAACAAATAATATCACTATGTTCTTTAATTTATTAGAAAAGTCACATTTAGCATTATTTAATTAGATTCATTATAAAAATGTTGACGAAGTACATCTTGAAATGTGCTTTGCCCCTCATATATTAACTAGAGTTATGACAATGTAACGTGACATGATTTCGGATAAATTATTTCAATTCATTTCATTTTATTCATTTACATTGACCAAAAAACAAAAGCCATGCATACCTGTACAGAAATGGAACCGGTTCCCAAACAAAGCTATCAGAACATAGCGTTAGGTACTTGTCAACAGATTTTTCCATGAAGGTAGCTAACCAGGTGAAATTATAAATATAAATGATCTTTCAAGCTTAGAAACTCGCAAAATGTATCTAATACTGGTTATACAGTACAGTGCACATGTAGAGTGGAGGTTCGTGTGAGTGGTGCTCACAGTCTCCGCAGGCATCCTCGAGCTCCGGGCGCTCGAGCGAGGCTCAGGTATCAAACGGAACCTTCACGCGAGGAGTTGTCACCACGCCGCTGGTGTTACTTCACTTGCTTACATTACGTACAAGTAATTACATCATAATGCGTCACACATTCTTGATGTTTTTGTGTGATAAATTTCCATAATATGTGTAATTCAATAACTAAACAGATCGTCATCTGTTGATGATCGTGATCTTACAATACGACGAGTAAATCAAGTGTTTATACTTTGGCATATACATACATACAAAATAAGTAGCTATTTAATAAAATTATATAATGGGAACATATTCCAATATCTTGATAGTTTTATGACATTACTAGAAATTTGTTAAAGACTTTTAGTTATAAACGACTTAAACTGAGGCATTAATTTTTTTTAACAGGGATTAGTAGCAATTAATTTATTTATTTTAACACAAAGGTGATACAGTGGAAATATGATAGTTTACACATTATTGGCATTTACGAGAGGCCAATATGTTTGAACATTTCAAGGATATGCTATTGTCTACAGTTTGTCTACTTAAACGACAATAGATTTCATCAAAATACTTCAGCCGTTCATATCACATTTTGGAAACTTCGTTAATATTGCCGGTATGTCGCTTCACGCCGTATTATTTCCGTCGTACTAATGCGATCAACATGGAGCTCTACATGCGCTATAAGCACGTACTACGAGCACGTCGCCGGCCAGATAGCGAGCGCCTGCCACTGGCGTCGTTTCCTGCATTTGCATCGCGAATCGCTGCCAATTCGATTCCAAGCTGACATTTTATTCGAGCGCAATAAAACCTCATATCCGGTGACGAGGCATTCCTCCGCTTTCAAATATTTGCACCAAACATGCGCATTATACCCGCCTTCTCATGTTAAACGCATTCTACTGCAACCATGTGCCGTCTTGCGTCTCATTTGTGATCATGAATGCATACATATTGCATAGTCAAGTCAAGACCACAAAATTCTGGAATAAACTAAAACCACAAAACATGTTTTTCTTACGAATTTGTTTATCATACTCGTACTATTTATTATTCCTTTCGTATCGAGAAACAAGCGTAGATCCAAGTATTACAAGCCACTATAAATTGTTACAAGCGTCGAACAAATTGCTTTTGTGAGGCATTATATTTGAAACAATGGAATTATGGCTCCCCAACATCCAGTGAAACGACTGCCTACAGATTACCATGAATGCTGTATTGTTAAATATGAATTAAATTAAATATTGGAAAGAAACGCACCACCAAACCCTTTGATTAAAAATTCGATTGATCCTTTTCGGGGCTACATTGCGTCGTGCCTACATAATATTTAAACACCTCACGCACGTATTTGCGTCACAGCTTAAAACATGCGACTTGGTTGAATCTCTTATTTGTGTTGTGTCGCCTCGAAGGTGTGAAGCACAAAGGCACAGCCTCGACGTCATTTGTCGCCTGCGAGCTGGGAACCGAGCTAACACCTCTCAAGGCGATCTGGGCAAATCGTGACATAGGTACTTTTTTTGTTACCACTAGCTGTGCTCTAGAGTTTCATATGAGAAGTTAAGGGTGGTATGATTGTTGACAATGTTTTGATTTACTTAATTGTGCTTTCGTATTGTGATAAGTATTATTCATGCATTATGTACCGAAAATTTAACGTTGATTTTACTACAGTGCTATAGCGTTTTAGTTTTCATTTTTTCACATATGCATAAGTAATTACAATTTTATTACTGGGAATTACCGATTATAGTGCAGAATGCGTGTTGTTATAAAAATAAGAAAAATAAATGTAAGTGATTAAATTGTGTAATTAACCACTGGACCAGTGCTACCAGACAAAAAATGGTTTTTAAAAGAAAAGGAAATTTATAAGCAAAAATTGATGTTCGTTTCCATACTGAAGTTCACCTTTCTAATTCTAGTATATTGTGATTGTAAGTAGATTGTTTTGCTATATTTGTACTGATTGTGTTGTGTGTAATGTCGCCGGTGGCTGTGTGCGTGCCAATAACCTATTAAGGCAGTTTATGGTCCCCGCCAGATTCCTCAGGAGCAGGCGCTTTATGTGTCGTAAACTCATGGAAATTCGGACACTTGCGTCTTAATGGCCGACTATTACGGAGAACAGTGTACTGATGGAAGATGTTACATCGTTCAGGCGAGAGGAGCGGGATTGTAGCAAATTGTTGCCACTTGTCTCAGTGGAAGATTTATCATGGAGATATTTTTCTAATCACCACAATATCATATTAAGATATCAGTAGCTACCTTTGTTTAAATGTATCCCACGCCGCATTACGAGTCACCTGCAACAAAGAAACATACATTGAATTTCAATATACAGTAAAATGTCTGTCTCGAGATGATTTCATTTGTTTAATTCTGTTATAAACTTATATACATATACGTTTAAGTTTAGAATAAAATAAATGTTTTATGAGTTTCTTATTGAAAGTAAATTATTTATTTTAACAAGGCCTCTTTACAGCAGAATAATTTCTAAATGATGATATTTAAACAATGCGGAAATGTTTGTGGTTTTTTCTACCTGATTATCAGTGTTATTGTGCCTGTATATGTAGGTATTGTTCTATTTGATATTAATTTCTGACAAGCTCCGGTGTGCCAATTTAATTTAATCTCCATCATCATCATCAAATTTATGAAATAATTTAAATGTATGTGGTAGCAATCACTGCACATTAAATTGTAATCAAATAAAATGTACCTAATTTAGACAATATCTCGGCATCTTAACAGCAGATGGTTTGGCACATACATGTTTCAAAATAGAGTTGACAGCTCGCGCAAGTATCACATACCTACCTACCCACTATAATAACTGCTCGCGCAAGTATCACATACCTACCTACCCACTATAATAACAGCTCGCGCAAGTATCACATACCTACCTACCCACTATAATAACTGCTCGCGCAAGTATCACATACCTACCTACCCACTATAATAACAGCTCGCGCAAGTATCACATACCTACCTACCCACTATAATAACAGCTCGCGCAAGTATCACATACCTACCTACCCACTATAATAACAGCTCGCGCAAGTATCACATACCTACCTACCCACTATAATAACAGCTCGCGCAAGTATCACATACCTACCTACCCACTATAATAACAGCTCGCGCAAGTATCACATACCTACCTACCCACTATAATAACTGCTCGCGCAAGTATCACATACCTACCTACCCACTATAATAACAGCTCGCGCAAGTATCACATACCTACCTACCCACTATAATAACAGCTCGCGCAAGTATCACATACCTACCTACCCACTATAATAACAGCTCGCGCAAGTATCACATACCTACCTACCCACTATAATAACAGCTCGCGCAAGTATCACATACCTACCTACCCACTATAATAACAGCTCGCGCAAGTATCACATACCTACCTACCCACTACAATAATGCTATCTATCACTTAAGCATTCATTAAATATTTTCATTGCATTTTTTTACCTTTACCATAAATTTTATGATTTTATTTTAGTTAGGTTTTTTTTTGTATGTATTTATAAATTCTTTATATTTGTTTTAGTACACCTCTGACCCTTTTCTTCTCAGCTAATCGTGTCCATCCAAAGGTTGCCTGGAAGAAATCGCTTAAGGCGATAAGGCCGCCCATATGTACGTCATCATAAATTTATCCTTCCATGTATTTCTTTGATGTTGGTGTGCAATAATGACATACATATTATTATTATTATTGTCATAAATAGTTAAGTACTTCAATATAAGTGAAGTCAGATTGAAATCAGGTCAGATGTTTTATCGGCGGAGTTCTCCTGTCCCCGTGAAGTCGCGCCTACCTGCGATGTTGTTAATTACTTCACTGGATCGAGGCGTTTCTATACACACCGTACTGAACATGACAGTAGGGGCTAACGGTAAATACACGAGGTTTTCACAAAAAATATGGTCGATAGATCCGTAAGCTCAGAGTAAATAGGTTTCTTCTAGGCAAGCGTGCTACATCTTAGACTATAGTGGTGCTTAACATCAAATTCAAAATTCAAATTAAAATTCAAATATGTTTATTGGATTCAGAAAACTTACAGCTTACTTCGGGACTATTTATAAATACATAAAAAAACAAAACATATTATTACTAAACATATTCATAAAATAGAGAAACTTATCATATCAGGTGTATAAAGTGCTTAGTTCTTTACTATGTTGTACATAATTAAGCGATGGTTTATTATCAGGCAGGCTACAGTCAAACGTAAGCCTATTTAGTGTTAAAAAAAGCTAACATACATACATATTCCCTCGAACAAACACATACATAATTGTACACGGGTGTTTGAACGCTTTAATTGTGCATCATACCTACTGAAATGTTATTAAATTCTGACCAAACCAGAAGGATACAAGTAGGCCTAGTACTAATAAACTTTATTTATTTAAAGAATAAGGTAAATAATATAAACGTATACTGCTAGTATCAGTGTATCGGAGTGTGTCCACGTGCGCTGAAGCCTACTTATTTAATTACCATTAAAAATACAATCTCTAAGGAAGCCGCCTTGATGTCGCTGAGCGGGGCTTCTATCTTACACAAGTAAACAACAAATTTGTCCTCAGATGTTTAGGTTTGTATTAATTCAATAAATAATTAAGCTAATTGTTAATATATGTTTTAAATAAATATATTTACATTGAGCATTTTATGATTAAACTAATTTGGTTGTTATAATTTGCCTATGAGATACACTCCCCAATAAATTAAATTTTAGGTGAAAACTATCCTCTCCAAAATTTGTTCATCAGTTGTTAAATTGTGAGCTATGTATGATGGTCAGCCAACACATATACTACCAGTACAAATAACAATAAAATGAATATATATTTAATCTGAGGAATTATTTCAAGTAGATGCGTGCTCGTAGAAGACACCCATCCGAATGGGTGCGCGCGAGATATCTGTTATAGCCAGCACTCGCTCCACCGACTATGTTGTCCAGTTTCCGGCGGGCGGCGTCCAGCCAGGCTTAATGTACGACAAGACCGTTTTTTCAATCCATTTCTATATGAAATATTTGGTGCCAAATATATTATGTCTACCATGTAATAAAAGAACCTTCCTTTATTTTTCTTTCTTTTCTTTCTTGTTATCTCTAGCGCGGCGAGAGTGACGCCTGCGTCTGTAGAACGAGGCTCCAACGCTAATGTTAGTGTGCTCGTGTCATTCGTGTTCCGCTAAATCAAATCAAATACGAGAAAAATATGTACAAAAGTAATATTAAATTTAAATGGCAGGCAAATGTACTCCCAAATTTAATTCCAAATCAAAGGAAATATTGTTTTAGGCATGTTTATGGCGTCAAAGCTAAAATTTGCAAGCTTGATTTAATACATAACATTAACATCCTATCAACATAATCAATTTAATAACCTGCGAAAAAAGTGAAAAAGTAGATAAAAAAGTGCTCTTTTCCGTTTCAGAAAGTAAATTAATTACGAATACATGTGTAAAAATCTGCAACATAAAGGCATTTTGCATTAATTGATTTTGAATGTCCCGCCGAGAATCATAAAGAATAATTTTATTTCATTGTATTAAGTGATATTAAATGTTGAGTTGAAAATAAATACCTATGTATATTGGTAATTGCTGGTAATTCCCAAAGAGATTACTTGCATAATAATTTTGATTATGTATGTATCACGTGTTCATAATAGAGAATACTGTATATGTGTTTGTGTGTTTCGTCTCTCGTGAGGCTATTATAAAATCATTGAAGATTACAAATACAATAAATATTAGGCACAAAAAGGTGCATTGACTTCAATTAAGTTGGAAAATCCGTTATCTGTGAATACAAGGATTCTTTGTATGTCTCGGTAATAATTGTTTGTTTATGGAAACAATGTACCAAATCATAACTGTTATATTTATGAGGACTATATCGAAATACATTGTACAGCTACCTACTTACTTCATAAGTAGTCATTGGTTTTAAGAAATAACATTAAATATAAGCGATATGCGTTGTAATTACAGTAACTTATTTTGACGTTATAAAACAAAAATAATAGGAACTAATCATTTTATCTAAGTTAGTAGCATGTTACTGAAATAAAAAAATTATAGGTACACTGACAATAAAATACAATATATCTTCCAGGAAATCTTCCAATACAGAAAATTATTCATATCACAGTGAACTATTTGTTTTCCTATTTGCGTAAACTAAGTACATATATTAGTTTCCATGTTTGTTGAGTAACTCGCCTGTGCGTAGTAATACGTAGTAATACGTATAGTAATACTGCACAAATAAACTGCACACATTGTTCTCACCACCTACTTGTTTATACCCGTTTTGTTTTCTCGTAGCGTTTTTAAGGTAAGATTTTCTAGCTCACTGTGTAGACTCATAAAAAAAACGAGTAATGGGTTTCTAAATTTGTAGGTTTGTCGAAAAAATAAAATAAAATATCGTGTAAACTCTATATTATGTTACAATGTGTTGACAATAATTATGTTGACTCTAGGGATGTTCATTTCATTACATACATTATGAAAAAAGTTATTTACTCGTATATTAGCTCAATTTCCCCGAGTCTACGGAGCTGCGAGCCGGAGACAAACAATTATACCAATACTATATTGTATATTAAGGTGTGTTTGTTGGTCTGTTTTTCCGCATTAATGCCTTAACGGAGCGACGTATCCTCGTGATTTTTGCTACAGCAGTAGTATAGATCGTGAGATTCACACTGTATACTTCGAAACAACGTGGGCGAAGCCGCGGGCATCATTTAGTCCCACATTAAATATTATGTAAGTAACAAACATATCACAGACTTTCAAATAAGTTTTCTGTTTTGAATGAAAATTGTATAAAAAATATCATTATGTTGTATAAAGTGTGCAGGTAAGCGACCTCAGCCCGCGTCAGACTGCAGGCTTCAAGCTGCAGACTGCATTATTGGTCTCGGCTTAATCCATCTCGTCTCGAATCACGGCGAGCCTTCCCAGAGGCTTACACTAGTTTGCATAACTCCCCCCGACACTCCACTATGATCCCTAAATCTGTCTAAATAGGGCATTTTTCCGCTTGGCTGGTTTAGGATGTATAAAGAAAGGGGCAAACGATTTTAAGCTCTGTTAAATTGAGATAAGTCGTAATTTAGATGGATTCGTGCGCCTCGGGAGCAATATCGCTCGCTGCAGGCAATAACGCCACACTTGTCGCTTATTGAAATGTACCACATCTGAGACAATGCTAGCTGGCTGCAACTGTAGGGGAATTGCAGTTTTAAAACCAGTACGATATAAACATATTTCAAAAACTAACCAAAATGCTTTAAACAATATGTCACACCACTCACATAATATACAACAGAACTCATCTAATAAACTGTTTTTATCTACACTAATGTTGTAACATTCTACTTATGTTTCCAATACTTGACTTATAATTACTACTGTTATAGCACAGACAACAAAACTCTCAATTTAAGCAATCTCACATGATGTTATAATATCCACATCGATATCGTAATAGCTCATTAAAACATCGAAAAAGTTGGTCGCGCTGCGGTCTCGTTGGTTAGATTTGAATGGCGGCAAAATCACTGTGACAATACACGTACGCGTGAATTTAATGTTTCGCAATGTGTTTTGTTTTTTAAATACAAATTAAAAGTTAAAAATGGATAGCGACGATCATATTTGTACGCCTCCGGATATTCTAGAATTGGCAACAAGAGTAACTCACAATCTTTTGCCAGAAAAATCTAGAAAATTATATGAAAAATTAACTATTGTCAGCTTTTACTCTTGTTGTTTGATTAATTGCATTAGTGAAGATAAAGTAGTGTATGCAACTGCATATAACACGGGTATTAAAACATTACTTACACTATACTTCATTATATGACAGTTGCATAAACTACTATTATCAACAACCTAAAAATATCTCAAAAAATTTTTGGAAAATCAATTTCATTCTTAGTAAATCTTATTGTTGTATAGATATCATATTATATAATAAAATTAATATATATTGTATGTTTTAAACAAAATTACTTGCTTTATGAAAGTCACAGAGTGTATTAAAACTGTTAAATTCTTTCCGTAATTGGAAAGGTAGATGACGGAGTTGGCAAATATTTGTCGGCGGGAATGGTATGGGATCTGTTTATGAAATTAATTTTGTTGGAAATTCTCATGATCCTGATATATTATGCTGAGTTTGTATTACAAAGTTAAATTTTGGTAAGAAGCAAATTTTCTATTTACAACTCAAATTTTATTTCTTTAGATAAAAGTAAGAGCAGTTCCATTTTTACTGGTAAGCACATTTTTAATGCTAAATTGGCTTGCGTTTGACTGACAGCCCGCCTGACGTTTAAGTACTCTGTATTCTGTGCTGATGTTAACGTCTATGTCGTGAGTTATGTAAGAAAAATGTTCGAAGGCCATAACAGTGATAAATGTACATACTTTAATAGTGTTGTATTGTATAAGACCATGCTCGATAAGCCACGTAATGTATGTATATAGCTGGTCGATTGTCCGGTCCACCGCAGCACCGCACGCGGCCTGCTCTGTCACATCACTGACATCGGCCTTACACGGCGCTTCCATTCATCTCCATTCACAACACATAGTGCAGATAATGTTGAACGCTATACCTGTATTTTTTAACTGGCGGCGTATTATAAGAAAGATTTTTCGACGTTTAGGTATGTACTTGTACATTGCATAATTGCATATTGTGATAATGTCAAAATTGTATTGAAAATACTAGGCTTTCAAACACGTGCTGTCATTTAAGTGAGTCCACAGATTTCTCAGAAACAAAATAAATACGCGATATCGATTTGATTGTGGCGTCTAATGAGGTATGTGTTGACTTTCAGTGCAAGTTTTATCACGACTGGTATTTTCAGCCGGTAGTTAGTGTTTGAAATTTGGTTAAGTATCTGACATTGAACTCGGTTCAATTGTTTCAAATGACTACTGCTTGTTATTAAACGGACTATCTTTATGTAAACTGAGATCCTCTAATCTAGGTTTTGTTTCTGATGCAAGTCTGTCTGGCAAGTTTGTGCAGATCGTTCTACTCTTATCAGTCTGAGATCTTTTTGCGACGATCCTTTGTATTAAACTCAAAAATCCGGCGCGACTTTTATTTAGGAGTTAAATTTTATTTAAAGAATATAGCTTTAGTTAGAGATTAGGGCCAAGTAAACAATTAGCCCCGGGTCGGTCCGAGGGTCGACAGATGGGTCGCGCTATTGAGAGATATTGTAAAAGCACAAAACGAGATCCTTCAGAAAATGTCAAAGACTTGATTATGCAGAAGGTCTCGCGCCTATAATGATAATTGCCCGACTCAGCTAGGTTGCCTCTCAGTACATCGCTCACACCCCGCTGTGATCATCTCGCGCGGACGTGACACATTCCGTATTTTACTCGCGGCTGAGGGGAATCTGTTACACTCCGGGAATATATGCGACAAAAATGTGCTACAAGAAGTGTTCCACATTATTTTATTGAATCGGAAGACGTGCGTGACGCGATGGCTTTTTTCTTGCGCAGTCAACATAAATATATCTACAAAAGTTATGCTTCGTCAAAATGATATTTTATCACAATCATAAATTATTGATGTTTTTATAGCCGCAGGATATTAAATGGCAATATTTATCGAGTTTGCCGCTACGATATTACGTGATGAAGCAAACATTGGAAGCGACTCGTGTGCCAAGTAGCGGCGCTTGCCATATGCTCGGCTGCGGGCTGCGGAGGCACGCTGCATGCATTGTGCAAGGTCATTCATAGTAACGAGACAGCCCTGCGCCACGTGACCGCCTCCACACACTACCACATTAAACTACACTTGGACATGAACTTGTAATGAAACTGTTTGTTGCTGTGACACTTGACATTATGCTTGTGATGACAAATCGGATTCCGACAACATCTGTAAAATGAGCCAGCTTTAACATAGTAATCTCTGATTTATCCCAAAATTTCATTACAATGTCTGTCAATAGATATTGTGATTTATGTAAGCTCTGGCATACAAACCGCTTTCAGCCGACGTCATAACATCACGGAACATGGCCCATTCAATATCCCACATGAAATATAATCCTTCTAATCCTGAGCTGCGCCTCCAGCCTCTCCTTCACAATGCAAATATTGAGATGAAACACACTCATACGTATTTACGTATTATTCTAACCGAATAGACAACATTTTCCCGAAAAAGTAGACATTTTCTTTTGAAAGGATATTGCGTATCTCGGCGCTGACCGGCAGCAAAGGTTGCTATTGAATAACTTGTGGCTTATGAAACCTCCTTCATAAAGGGAACTGGACTAGTTGTTGTGTTGTAAGTAAGTTAGCACAATGGAGGAGTAGTGTCATTATGTCGGGAGTGTATGGAGCAGGCTGTCTACTCGCGGAGCACTATCACCGCGTTATTTAGGCGTCCATTAGTCGGCGGCGGCGGTACATTGCGCGGCGCGCGGGCAGCCTGCCTCGTTGGCTGGTACTTGGCGAGCAATGTGCAGCGACCGGCTTCATTACGCTGTTTATTCACCTCGTAACTTGCCGGCAGGTGTGCTGCCGCGGAACACTGCTTTATTATTAACCTTATGACGGGGCAGTTAAAGTGTATATTGCGTCGCAGCCACGAGATGAAGTTGCGGTGACAAGCAATATCGGTGAGGTCAATGGCTACATAACTAGGCTGTACTATTGTGGATCCTCTACAGGATTTCCTTAATTTGCGTAAGCATCGATAAATACGCCCAATGTAAGATTGCATTTGAACAACTTGCCTTGGTAACCAAAATAAAGCAGTTAGCACCATTTCAATTTTCAAGGAGAATGTCATAATGAATATGAAGGAAGCTAGGTACCAGCTAGCTAGGTATTCATGTATCTTTCCTAAATCTGTGTATAAAGCAAGCCCGTCTCTCTCCCGTGCCGTGTATGTCCCGGCGCCGACACGTGCCAATGAAACAGGCTCCGTTTAATTCCGCTTTGATATACTTAACGTCGATACAAGCACCGGAAATGGTTATTAAAATTCGTGAGAAACACATCTGTCTTCCAGTGCCTGCATTTATGTACCTTTTTACTTTATAAGTATATTGTGTACTTTAAAACATTGTTAGCATGGTAACAGTAGTAGTAATAAAACAATAGTTTACTGAAAAATATTATTTTAATACTCGTTCACTTTCGTACAAGTAAATTATGTTGGTACTAGTATGTATTAGTAAGTATTGTTTGTCATTTTTAACTTTCTCAATTTGGTTGATTGATTCATTACATTCTACAATTTCCAAAATACGATTAGCTTAACGAATTCTTGCACAAGCATTGGAACCTCCTCGCATGCATCGGTGGAATTATTAATTGTTATATCTCGTACAGTTCGCGTGACTCGCGCTGTATTACAGATGAAGGCCTCCCGCCGCCGCGCCGCCGCCGCCGTGTGGTGGGAGAGTGATCTCGGAGCAGCCTCCGCTCAGCACTTGATACTCATCCGGTACTGTGCGTGTGTGTGCATACAGCCAGAAACTTCAATACGCCAACATTGAAACGAGCATTTTATGCGAAATGTTGCTAACATAAGAACATTTTTATTTATGTATTCAATGCAAGATATGCTTACACTGGATTAATACTCACGATGAGATGCAACGTTGCTTAACATCGTCACTTTTTATATTGCTCACGCTGTGAATAAAAAATGCCTCATATTTAAAAAAAATAGCTTGCCGTGCTTAGTGACAACATCTAAATAGATAGTAGTTTTAACACGTCAAAGGGTTCGTCCACACATTACTGTCCACTCGGCTACCTACCTACATGTATGTAAGTGGTGACTCGTTTCTTCCCCAACTAATCTATTAGCTGCTTGTTTCTATCAATCGGACCCAAAGAAGTAGAACAAATAAAATAAGCGTGTTATGAAAAATTAAACTTATTACTAACAAATAAGGTACATATTGATGACATCAAACAGTCATACGATGCTTATTCAACAGGCTGCCAAGCAGAGTTGCCAGCCGGAAAATGTGAAGTAGGAAAACCAGAGAACGATTTCATCTTGAAACTCAAACGATTTTATCATTTCTTTATGTAGGGAGAGTAAGGTAAAAAATTGTGAAGCATGCTTACACTTCTTTATAAATGTATGAGGTGTGAACTAACCGTGCTATCGGTTTTCGACGGTGCAAGCGGGCAACATAATCTAGCAAGTATGTATTGTAGTGCCTGCTCTTGGAGCTGCTCACAATATATACGACGGTAATGAACAATAATAATAATATAATGAAACTGAGATCACCTAATGAGTACTTATATTGCTATATAACAGAAAAGCCTCATAAGTTATCTAATTCTGCCGACAAATAAATGAAATAAGCGACCGCTAACGTGCAGGAAACCTCCAAATGAACATAAATGGGCACAAATCGTACAAATGAGCAGGTAAGTTACCCGGCCAGTACCCGGCGCTCAGTGGCTTGATCCGGGCCACATCCGGCCCGGCCCGGGACAAGATTCAATTACCCAGGGAACCGTTTACCCGCCTCTATCTACAATTCGTCACCCGGACACGGACACCGGGGTATCTGCGCAATGGGTAAAAAAAGAAGCCAAGTCATTAAGATGTGTAGTTTAGTGAGTCGGTTGTTTTACAAATCAACCTACATCAAAGTTGATTTAAACATGCATGCTTATTACATTATAATTTAATATTAGCTCAAGTTATAAATATCAAAAACTGGCTTAGTTAAAATCAAAACATTTGTATTGCGAGTAACGTAGACTAATATCGGTATATATGTTACGGTAAATGTGGATAATCGGGAATTATGCATAATTCCCAACGCACACGGTAAATGTAGTGAATTATCCATATTTACCGGTAATTATATATAATTACCATACCCCTTTGGTAAATGTAGAAAATAATGAAATCAAACATCAGAATCAATATATTATTACAATAAATACATGTACAAATAAAATAAATAAATCGCACGAGTAGAGGATCAAGAGCTCAAACCTTCTGTTTGGTGTTTGGTTGGCAAAACATAAAATAAAAAGAGTAGAGTAGAGTAGAGTGGAGTGGAGTGGAGTGGAGTGGAGTGGAGTGGAGTGGAGTGGAGTGGAGTGGAGTGGAGTGGAGTGGAGTGGAGTAGAGTAGAGTAGAGTAGAGTAGAGTAGAGTAGAGTAAAGTAGAGAAAAGAAGAAACCAGTTTGCTTTCGCCTTGAAGACCGACAAATTATAATTCAGTGCGGTGCCTCCTTGCCTGTTTTGTTTTTTGCCATGTTTGATTTCATTATTTACTACATTTACCAAAGGGGTATGGTTATTATGTATAATTACCGGTAAATGTGATTAATTCGAATGTTTTTCTCACTTTTACCAAGAGCACTGGTAATTATGCATAATTCCCGGGAATAATGCATAATTCCCGCACTATCCACATTCGCCGCAACATATACATAAAAATAAATTTTTAAAACAGAAATTACAAGAATAAAAATAAAATTTAAATTACTATGTCAACAAGAAAATTAGAACAAAATTAAAAAGTTTGGGCTCTGGGATTTAATTAAACAGCAAAAAATTTTCACCAATAACACACAAACATAACAGAATCCTATCAAAATACAATTGGTAACTGTTTCATGGAGTCACAAGCGCACGTCCCGGTCACGGCACTTACCATCGAACGTTACGAGCGCACGCAGATTCAAGCACTTGCACACGAATATACACCTTATTGGCAGGTAATAAGGTTCAATTAAAACAGCAAGTGTCGGCAGTGAAGTGCACGCCATACTCGAGGGAAGACAAATAATAATGTTGTTTTTATGAGGTCTGAGAGAGTAATGTGAACGAGTCAGGCGACAGCAAGAAGCGCTCATTCTAAATAACACTTATTACTGAACAACTTCCGCTACTCTTCACTCATTGAGTTTTATGCCATTTCAAATGGGTCGTGTAGGATTTTTACGGAAAACGATATCTTTGAAATTGAAATACAATAATTCATTTCAGAGAAACATGCTTTTGTTTTGTATCAAACGTTAGAACGATCAAAGCACGAAGACGACATGAAGCGCCATGCTTGCTCCATTGCAGACGTAGTGTCAAACTTAATTGATACTTCAAGTGAGTAAGACTGAATAGGTAATATCTTTTCTAAACTCCACGTATGTCTAAAACTCACAGAGCTGCGGTTACTAGATGGAGTAGTGTCCTGTTGTGTCGCATATTTGTGGCGAGCTGCAGCCGGCGCAGGGCGGGCGGTGCGGTGGCCAGGGCGGGCGGCGCTGCTCGGTGCGTGTCACCGCACTCGCCACCCGCCCTCGGGGAAATCACCCGCTACGGGTAATTATAACTTATTGTCACTGGATTTGATTACCGGCTGCGGGTTAATTTCATTGCTCTGTGTTTTGTGTTCTGTAACGTAGTCATATTGATTTTGTAACTGATTCAACATGTCATTGTTATATTTGTTACCTCTAGAATTAAGTAGATGAAGCCGCTTTTTGTACTATTTTGTTAGACAGTATTAGTTCATCACAAAAAAACATATTTTAAAATAGATATAACATTAAATCATGCCACGTGCCCAAGGTTGTAGGGAAGTAATAAAAAGGCTATTAGAAGATAAGGAAGCTGATATTTGGACTATTATTGTTTAATCATTTTATAATATGTTACAAACAGCAACGCATCCAATACCAGTGTCTTACTGCATTCACATTCACAATGATGTAGGTTATTAAGCGGTACTTTGCTTAGCCAGTATTAAGTACCTTGTTCGTCGAGAGATTACATGATATTCGAAAAGGCAGTCAAAAACATCAAGTAACTTCATAATAACTCACTCTTTATAAGTACAAAATCAGGATGGGTGAATGTGGATAAGGGCGCCACACACGAGCCTGGTCCTGCGTGTGTGTGTGTTACATGACAAGCATACGCAAGTAACCCAATTCCGGTGATTTGTCTCCGCGCTAGCGAGCAAAGCGTGTCCGCCGAAATAAGACTGATTTCCTCGTTGTTTTAAGACATTTCATGTATTTTGTTAAAATGGTGTTTCGCTTTGAAGAATGCGAAAAATAAACTTCGTCGAGATTGTATGGCTTTATTTGTGTTTTGCTATCGACGGCCTGCGCGGTGTGTTGTGCGATTACATATCTCAATATTATTGCCAGCGCCACCACGCCTCCTTAGCAATCGTTAATATTTATTTATATCCGCGAGCAACAATATTTACATAGCCACACCAACCGATATTTATTTTAAATCGGATCAAAGAAATAAATTGCACCGGCAATATGATTACGCGCAATATTCGGAAGCTCTTAATCTGGGCTATGAAGGCGCCCACATCTCGCATTCCACTTGTATTTTAGTAGATGGTTTCCGTCATTCATAGCGTGGTGGCGGCGCGGGCGGCGGCGGGATCTTGCGATTTATTACGTGGGGTTGTTCGTGCCGTGCTAGCGACAGTCGAGCGGAAAGTTGAGAGCTATAAAGTAGCATTTTCGGCTCGTTGATTAACATATGAGACTTCTGAGATTTATTTAGTGATAACTATTTCTTAAACCGATTTTAATTAATCAATGGGTATATTGCGAATTTAAGTTGTATTTATAGGTAGGTCATGTGAAAGATAGAGTGCAGGTACAGGCCAACCAGCCACCGACCGCGGCCGAGATTCTAGACACGGGGACTTCTTACGAAAACAATGTGCTTGTAATCAAAGGTGTATGTGCCCCAGCTCACACGGGGCGCGACCGGTTCAAACTTCATTACGGTGAGCGCGGGCAGACATTAGCGGCCTTTTCTGTTAATTAAAATGTCACCTCCCTTTGTGTGCTGTAAGCCTACTACCTGAATCACAGTACTATGTACATGGTGCACGGGACGGCGCTTGTCGCGGACAAACACACTTTCTTATTTCTCTGATCACAAGAAACAGACACGAAATATATTATATCGTGCAGCTGCTTTGACAAACTTGTACTGCGAGATGCTACTTAGATATATCTACAGAGGTAGGATCACAGATGTAATGAAGTAGGCTTATAATAAAAAAAAGTTCTTACTCAAGAGTATAATACTCATACTAAACTTAAGATAAGTATCACCAATTTTTGATATTCTTATAACAATTTCTGATGTATTGTTGCTGCTCCTCTCGTCTATGGCCTCCAAGCCAGCGAGTCACCTGCAGAGAGCTCGACACTAGCCGGCGGTGTACACGCGGTATCAACTCATTCGTATTCCCTCGCCAGTGACGTTAGTTCACATTGCCCCGCCCCGGGGGCGCGTGAATGTCACCACCAGCCCCGGGCCGGGACCGTCTCGGAGCACACGCCGCGAGAATACAGAAACATAGGCTATACACGTGTGTTTGGATTTCGAATTTCCATTTATAGTGTCTGCGGCCAGGTATACATACGCACGACTCTATGAATATTTAATTTCGTTAGCAAATGCGCAGATCGTTTTTAGTAAATAGCTATACACTCATATTCAGCTTTGTATTGTGGCTGCTTTAATTCTATCAGTATATCTCAAAAAACTAAGATACACTTAGCATATAGTAATCTCAGCGTAGGAACAAAGTGTGGTTATTTCGACCTTTCATTTTCAAACAGAATAAATAGCTCCTTTCTGCCTACACTGGAGCTAAAGTGGGTATCAATCATCTTTGAATAAGATAACAGGTTTTGGTTTTTCATTCAGTAGAGAAATTTTAGATGAAAAGAATAGAATTAACTAGTGTAGATATTCGAATAAAGGTATATGTGTTTGATCCTACAGCTGGGCAGGTTCCCGCCCACTGGTCCAGCGCGGTACAAATTACTTGTTTATCATATGTGCATTATTTATGGCGAGCATTATACCGCCTCGTACCAGTCTGCTTCGCAGTAATTTGTTATTAATTTAATAGCGGTTATAAATAGCTGCTTCTTAAATACACCTATTATATATGGATATTTAATTTTAAAAAAATGGTTGCCTGTAAAGTCGGTATACGGGCGAAAGTTTTACGTGACAACGACTTTTATGTCTGTCTCTCTCGCTCTTAGGCGAGCTAACCATGCCCGAGTGGAAGGGACGCGTGCCTCTCACTCGCTCTCATTGTGAGCGCATAACGTGAGCGGAGCGTAACGCAGTTTCTTGAAGTGTCACCCGGCAAACCAATTTATAAGACGTTGTCACGTCAAAATGTCTCAATCATCTTAGTTTTAAGGCTTCCTAACAAGAGTGCTAAGTTTTGTGAGTGTACATATATTTGTATAGATATATGTAAGGGAACAAACAGGTTCCCGGTTCCGATTTGTGTCGGGAAATTTATTTACTGGTAAAAAAGTGTGTGTTTATCTGCTACCGGTACATAATATAATCTATGTATGACAAATCTGTATACAACTATTTAAATTTCCTCAAACGCATTTTGTCTAAGAGCACATATGTACAAAAAGAAATCTTTTTACGTTTTTAAAGAATCCCAGCTATGAAGCGGTAAATTAGGTCCATTTAGATGAAGAAAACGCAACTACTCTCGACAAATTGAAAAAGAACCCGTTTCAGCTCAAAGAATATCGTCGCTAGATAAAAGTAAGTTTGCTATAAAAGCTGTGAAGTGACCTCTAGTTGTCCAGCAACAGTTTAATTAGAGTGCCACAGTTTACTTCCCAGTCAGTGCGCCAGCTGCGGCCGGGACGTAGTGCAAGAAACACTTGGCGAGTTTACTGCTGAGTATTGACTGTGCTATGTAGGGCCAGTACGACACAGGATGTATGAGGACTGAGAAAAAAATAATGTTCGCTAACTGTGGTATCTTTGCTTGTTTAGGCATGGTTTTAGGCAGCTTGCATGACAAGCAGTATCTAGTGAACAACTAAAATGAAGATAAATGTTTCATTCAAAACATGTTCTCATGTTTCACTATTCCAAATCAAACTTTGTTATATTTCAAAGACTCGTTAATTAAACTCGTGCTTGTCTAGTCCAAGTAATTCTACTCGCAACTTCTTGAGTATTTGTCAAGTGCATTCTCAACAGATTGAATTTCCAACTTTTCTTTAGTTAAATAACGTTAAAAAGCGCCTTAACGAGAAATGTTGTTGATTTTTAGATGCACGCAGTCTTTGAAAATTAATAATCTCTGTTAGAACAGAAGTAAATGAGATTTTTAATTAACTTTAGATGACAAAAGAAGAAAGAATTTACCTTGTATGCGTTGATCACCGACACAATATGTTTACTGGGGTGTTATCGCGAGACCAGTGTGTCTACCTGAAACAAATACAATCTCATATTATTAACAGTGCATTAATTCCCTAATTATTAAACAACAGTCTTAGGTAAATACGGTTAATTAAATAATTAGTAAGTGCAGTGAAAGTATGCTACACATTTTTTTACCTAGGGACTTGAGAAAAATAGTATATAGGAGTGAATGATAACGAAATAGTTTACAGTGTAGATGGTTTTTATTTACATTTATGATATGAGTATTCTTGAAACTTGGAAGTTAGAGATTAAGTCTGTCAAAAAACGTATGTATCGTATAATAATAGGTCTTTACCTATGAAATTGCCGTTTTTTCTTACATTTTAATCTGTTTGTAACTTTTACGTACAGCTATATTTTTTCTGAATACAATTTTCACTGTAGCAATTGTTGAATTATGTACCTTTTACATAAAAAAAAGTATTACTAGTGCATATTACTTATAGGGAAGTCATTGAAAACACTTCTTTCAATGTGTCGTCGGTTTCACTACTTTAACTAGGTATATTATTATCATATACTCTGTTTTTGAGAAATTGATAGACGCAGTGCATAGCTTTTTTCCATCTAACTATAGTTATCAATTGCATCTAAATCTGTTTAGACATTTCCATACAAACATTAAAAATGTTTGTGTGGAAATATCATTTTTCTCAATTTCGTCATACAAATCGGCAATTTCATAGGTAAAGACCTAATAACTAAGCTAAATACACTACACACCCAAATTATAAACAAGCGACACAACAATACCTATAAAGTTACTCACAACATAGAATTCTGGTTTTCATTGATTGTTTCGTGGAATTTCCAAGTTTATGCAAAGTTTGATAGCAAAAATACTGATTTGAGAGGCAATGAGAACGGTATTATTCCCCGAGAGAGTAGGTACCGACCCCACAAAACGTACACGCACACGTAGCGTACAAGGAACCTTGCCGCTTTGTATGTACTTACGGTACATACTCGTATTCATTCTAAGAAAACTGCTCTGCTGTTTATTTTCATTTCTTGTGTTCTCTTTCATCAAATATTTGATTAAAAAAATAACACAGTTATGGTTTTATTTGCAATTTAGTCACCAATTAAGTTATATTTAGGTAAACAAACTATATTTACAACAATTACTTTTTCAAGAGAAACAAGGCGTGTTGCTAACGACCATAATTACGCCACTTCGCTTACTGTCCAACCGCGACCATGACCGATGGGGGTGTTTCAAATAAATTCTGATTTCGGTTCTACTATAGTATAAGGAACATCGATTTTGGGGAAAGCCAAAACAGGAGAAATAATTCTTACCAACAATTATAATAAAAATATTTGTTGACTCTGTATTTACTGTTTACCTGCGCGCCACTTACCTTGCATACAGTTTTACGAGTATCTACTAAATGTGCATCATAATAGAACATAACACATAACATCATCCGCTGAACGGTACACAAAAGGGGATCGATCTTAAACGAAACTTTCCGAGTGGAAAATTATAAACGGAATACAACGAATTAATTATACAAAGAAACAGTACAACAATTGTAACTTTATATTCCCACAATAATAAAAGCAAAATTATAAATTAAAATGTCCCAAGTTTATGAAAGAAGCCGCATTACTTCAATCGAGTTCATTGAGTTATTTTGGTAATTCGTTTAAAAAAATTCCGTCAATTTTCTGGTAGTAAAATAGCTCTCTTCATCATAACTAAGACACATGGAGTTATCAACACCTCCTCACAAGCAATACATTCAGCAGCAAAACTGCTTGGTAACGTTGTTTTGCAACAGTTCATGACAACAAATATGTAAATATAAATATACAATGGTGTCATCCAAGACAAATTATTTTTAAACATGTACAACCTCCAGAATAGTTTGATAACTTTTCGGCTCACTACTTTCATAGGCTCTTTGTTACTCACTCTTTATCCAAACAAAGCTTGATTGTACGAAGTGTAGAGGGAGTGAGTGAGTGAGTGAGTGTGTAGGGTCACGGCTGCCATAACTCAGTGTCGAGACGGCGGGCGGCGGTCCACCCGCACACCGCTTTCACCGGGCGACGCGCGACGGTCAAACACCTCACCTGACCTCTGCAACAACTGCTCATTACTGAAAAGCCATTGTTTATGGTGCTGAAATATGCTCTTTTTTCTGTGTGTAAATAGTTATAGGCCTAGATACATAAAAAGGCTGTCTGTATTTCAATTGAATCTAAATACGAATAAACAATAGCAAAAACGCTATCGTATATTCGTAGGATGGACCGCTTAGTTATCACATTTGTTTTCCTTAAGACAGAAAATACTGTATGTCACAGTGGTACCCTTGTTAGTCTAGTTGCATACAAGCACTCCGCCGCTCATCCATCAATCCAAGCGCAGTATTATTAGCTTGTGATCATCCATTAGTAGCTGTCGAGGAAAATCCATCGGAATGTGGCGCTATTGTCGATAATCAAACACAGCTTTCCTGTTGCTATTACTGGAATCAATTTGATGGTTTTCCTCGCGGAATGTATCCACAATCACTTGGCCATTCATCACGAGCCCCAGATGTAACGCGTCCCATCCGTCAACGTCCATGCGCAGAATATACGCCAGTTAGTGCGGAGAGGAATCTCAAACAACGCACAATAACTATAGCTTTAGAGAATCACAGATTTATACTGTTATGTGTCTATACAGATGCGTAAGAAGAAATGTGGTATAGAATGATTAGCTAGTTGATCTTTTATTCGAGCCAGTTCATAAAAATATATTCAAGTCCATGTATGTTACACAACTTTAGTAAGTTCCTCTAGCAAGTCCGTTTGCAGCGAGTAACAACGCCTCATGTTTCCATTAGTTTACCGCTACTGTTTGCTATTAGACTACACCCCTCCGGCGCGGGCAGGCTGGACCACCGCAGGCGCCATGTCAAAGCTAACTCACGTATCGACAGTTTAGACCTGTAACTACTGCAGATTATTTAAATGCATTTAACTTACAAAATGCTTCAGGCACTTTGAATAACGTTAAAACAGCTAACCGTAAAAATAATTGTCGTCAAATCAATCACCATTCAGCACCCAAATGTGATTGTACAAGGAAAGGATTTCAACGCGTTAGGTGGCAACCCTGGCTTGAATATTAACGGGCTAACAGATGTGGCGGAAAAATGGCAACACTGGAAGGGAGGAACGAGTAACAATACACAGGTGAAACCTCACAGGACGGGGCTTTCCTGCTCTGTGGGAGATACAGGGTTGTTTTAATTATCACACAACTTTATTTAACCCTCTTTATACAAGACATGAAGTAGTCAAGCTTTTCAGATTACAAAATGAACTACTCGATTCATACTGGTTTGTTGTTATTTGATGTAATTTTTATCCACCCATTGAAATCCAAGCATCAAATTTTTATGATGATTTTATTATTGCACGGATTGAATTTGATAGAAAATGCATAGATGTATAAGTATGAAGAAAAAAATGTGCACAAATTTGTTTCATAGCTAACTAACCCTGTAAAACCTTTTGATCCGTTTCTCTCGTTTTGAACCGAAACCTTTTCTCGGCGAGATGAAACGTTAGTAATATGATTTATGCTATTTATACTCACGTCTGCCACTTTTATTCACTTCTATAATCATTGCGTGGAAAGAAAACTAGTAAGTTTTTTCCTTTTTGTACGTTTTTCTATAGGCTGTATTTTAGCGAGTTTGTGAGATCGCTCGTGAGATACGAGCGCCGTGGACGGGCCTTATCAAACATGTATAGGAAACTGCGGCAAAGGAACATTGAAGGTAATTGATTCAATGGATCTACGGCTGCGGCCTTTCTACCGCGAGCACGTGCCTGTCCAACCGAGCTATGAATATATCCTATTTGATGGAAATGAAAATATTTATAAAAGTTATATTATATGGGATTTTATTTGAATCCCTATTTCAGAATGGTGTGTATTTTGAAGGGTAAGGTTATTATTTTATGAGATGTCTAAACTTTGATGTAGTCGTTAATGCAAAAGTTAGATGTGAAGTTGGGTCAAATTTTTACCGACCGCAACTTTACACAAGACTTTTTACTAAAAAAATCTACAACTAACTATCGCAGTGTGTAAGAACTAACTGTACATGAACACCGTCTATCTCTCAGCTATCCTTCAACCAGACAAATACTCTTCCTGCTCTTATTGTCACAGTCGACCCGAGCTATAACATAGTGGGGCTGTACTCGAATATAACAACAGAGGTTTTGACCTTTTAATACCAGCTTTATCACCTTGTAATAAGGTCCAAGTTTACATCATATCGTGTGGTGTGAGTATAACTGTGGCAAAGAGAAGGTGGTACAAGCTGTCTGTGCAAGCGACTTGGAAAGTTCTCCTGTAGAAATAACATGACATGAAGTGGTACCTTTAAAGTGAAGTCAGTAAACTGTAGAACTGTGTAGACTAACTGAAGAGGCTAAAACGTGATATTTCTATAGTTCGCAGTAGTGCTTTTGTTTAAAAATGATAAAAAATAAGACATTCGATACACATGGTTTATCATGAGACCATAATCTTACTTAACCAACATTTCTCAACATTATATTTAAAAGCCTTTAATTGCTGGGCCCGCAGAGCTGTTTCCAGCAGTGAATCTCAGAATAAACATGATGGACGGACCTTATGGTGATCAGATCTTATTGTAAGTATCAAGTTAACGAAAAACAATATTAAATAGCTTTAAAACGATGTTTAATAGTCGGCCTGGTGCTTATTATAATGCGATGTTATATTCTTTATTTGTTTATTTATTTGACGGCGCAGCCGTTTTTGATGAATAGTTAATCACCCTCAATACCTACCAAAAAGTCAAAAGTGGTTATTCCGGCGGAGCGTCGTACGTATCGATGGCAGCGAAGCAGCCATCTTAGAAAAGGACTTTTTTCCAAGAGGGCTGTGCCAGCGCACCGCGGCCACGACGAATCGCTTTATATTGTGTCTAAAGTTACTTAAATTGTAAAATAATCACATTATACTTACGACTATGTAACAGTTTACAAGATGAGTTTTAAGACCCTCTTGACCTGATATATTTATTATTTATTTATTCGTTTAACATATTATTTACAAAAGAGATAAAAGTAGCAGTTTTAATTTTATAAATATTTAGCTTCAATAATTAATGTTTTGCGCTAAGGAGCCTATATCCAGCACTAGTTGTGTTCGTGTGATTGATGATGTGGTGCAGGTTACACACGTTTCTACCTATTTATTTAAACCAAATAAAATATGTAAAGAAGTAATTCTGTACATATGTAAAATAAAACCGATCTACCGATAAAACGTAAAATAGACATTAAATATAGAAAGGGCGATAATGTTTAGATACGGAAGTGAAAGTCAAGTGTGAAGCTCACCTGTTAGGGCAGAAAAGCCTCTCCGAATGAAGACATTGTAAAGACAAAGATTTACTCTCCAAATAAGGTAAACCAGAGGTACCAGGAAAAACACCATCTTTCGCGTACTAAAAAAGAAAGTTATGCACATTTTCCTAAGCGATTTAGATTTTATTTCATAAAATGCAACTTATTGTTACCAGTTTGAAGGTAGATTCGAAATGGTTTATTTTACAATGTAAATAAGAAACAGTTTGATACTATTTGTTTAGTATTCGACCACACGGGGCATAATGTTCAGTTGCTCGAAGTTGACTCTCTTGAGATCATTATAATATTATTCTTCAGTAAGTATAGCCAATGACTAACCCTGTGTAGTGTACTGCCTCCGCTGAATTTTCTAAAGGCAGGAGGCTCCAGCCGCCACTTTCACAGGCTTACGCGGGAAATACCATGTACTGCGTGAGCCTTCACATTTGGTTTTAGTGTAGCATATTTACTTTCATATTTATTGTTACCAAAGTACAAGAGGAGTTTCTTGAAGAATTAATGCAATAACATTGACTAAGTGTGATCTCAAATCTCAATGGACTAGTTCGCGTATCAACCCCGTTAGTTTGAAAGAAATCCACCATTAATGTAACGTTTGTCGTTACGTACTTTAATTGTGTAGTCAGCCGCCCGCATCTCCCCGGGGAGAAACTCACCGTGTCCGGGGCCTCCAGCGAGTGGAGGCCATACGACGGAGGCCACAACACTCCACATTAGTACAGGATACCGGCTAATGTAACGAGCTGGGCCACATCATGTCCCCGCCACTGGACCCTGTTCATGCTTACTTGGGCTTAATGGTAAGTAGCAGGAGTACGTGACCTTGGAGTAAATGAACACTGTACTCAATGTCTAATATTGTAGTGATGTCAGTATTTTACTACTTGCAAATTAAAGTTGGGTAGTGAATTGAAATGAATTAACGTTCAATTATTCTGTTTTTTTTTTACTGAAAAAATACACCAAAAACTGGAGTAAAACTCATGAAGCTTAATCCATCTCAGAAAAAATCACAACCATTATATTTCAAAGTATTTGATTTCAGATCATAAAGTTAGTATTTATGATCTGGAGTAGACATATATGAGTAGATATTAAGTATCTACAAAATTTCACCATTCAACGTCATCTGCGATTTGAATTCTCAACTATAGGTACAATAAATCTTTTCATGTGCCACTTACAAGGCTTTTTTAATGATACTCCCGCGTCCTAGGTAAGTAGTTTACAGTTATGGTCGTGCTGCAATTTTATAGCAGGCGGCTCGTAGTAGTACATACAGTACATCAAACGTGGCGCCGCCTGGCGGTTACTGCCAGAACTAACTCACGTGTTACTGCTGTCAATATTACCTTATTTATAAAAAATATATTGTTCAACCAATAAATTTACACTTTAATAAAAAAGTACCATAATCACCACACTAGGTGAACCTGTACCGCGCTAACTCATTCCATGACACGACGTAAGGCGTGATTACAAGTAAAGAAATCATAAAAAGAATTGTAGGTATTACAACAATACATGCATACATATCGCCTCATTTCATTGAATTATCGTTAAACATCTTGCAAAGTGAACATAAAACGCAGATGAGATCACGCCCTTTGATAGTGAAGAAGAACATTACAATATTAGAACAGTTGAATCATACATCTATTCGCAGGTTACAGGTGGAGGTGGTAAATATTTACTTTGTTGCTCCTTTCATCACCGGCACTAACTAGCAGGAGTAGCGAGGAAGGTGGAACAGAGATATATCTATAGAAAGAAAGAAGACGTGTATTGATAATTACCAAATAAATATTATATTAAAAGGTGCCTCACATGTTTACCAAAAATAGTGTGGTCTATATTGACGCTTAACGTTAATTTTGATGTTCGATGTAAATCCTGATAAATGTATAGGTACGTACATTGTTTTTTACATAATAACGATAGCAAAAAGTTGGAATCAATTGTATAAGAAAAGGAAATAATAATTATGTTAGACATTGTTGTGTCGAGCCTAGTTTCTGTCTTAAAAAATTGAATTTAAATTTCAAATTTGTAAGTATGGTATCTTTACAAAGTCACTCAGCCATGCAATATTCAATTTGAATTTCATAAAGCCTTTAAGAAGCAGTTATTGAAAATCCAATAATTCTGCCAAAAGTACAAATCAAACTGTTCAAAAAGCTCGCTATTACTGTCCTTCGTTACATCTTCTAGTAAATAGAAAGTCAAACGAAGATTTGTGTAAATTGACAATTTGACTCAAATTCAATAAATATTTTAGAAGTTTTCGATCAAAATACATAATTTTACGAATTAGAACAACATCTCGTGGCTTGCGCCATTTATATTTCGGCATTACGCCAATCATTAGAATTACAACAAGTAAATTAGGTCAACAATAGATTAAGATTATATTTTAAAGGATTTTCAGGCTCGTAATTAAAATTAAGAATTAGGACATCTTTCTACAGTTTTAATCATATTCTCAGTTTATCAGTGTTGCTGTGTGATCTAAGCCGATGGGCGGTGCGTTTGATCCTACACTATGTTTACATTATCAAACAACACTGACTCGTCCATTGTATATACTTATATACATTTACCTACTGACAAACAGACATACACATTACATTGTTTATTTTAGAGGTCACAGGAACTTTAGCAAAGGTAGCTATTGAGGCTTACACACTGACTTTACATTATATTTTAGCTACATGTATGCTACATATGTAGTTGATTCTCGCTAAGACACATCGAAACAAAAAGGATTTTATCTTTGATCATAATAGACTATAAAGTAAAGGCATTAAGGCTAAACTCTTAACCGAACTTTTAAATATTACAATTTAATTAGATATATTGTTTGTAGAATACGTGTATAAATAAAATCTTTTCAAGGTATCTTAACTCCGTAATCGCTGGGGGCATAGTTCACAGCTACCTGTACACCTAGCTATACATACACATACTATACAAGCGGCAGCAATGTGCTTGGCTCGCGAGAGGAGGCCCATTGTTGGCTACTTTAAATCACTTTACACGCCACTTGGCTGCAAGGAGGTGATACGGAGCGGATACACGATAAAATAATACTTTACAGGATTTATATAAAAATTACATATACATGCATTTTTTAGTTGTTTATTAAGTAATTTATTCATTTATTTGCACAAATGTATACAGGTGGCTGACATATTGTTTTCATGAAATTTGTACTCATTACACCCTTTGGTGCGTGAAATGTGGCTCACAATGTAAAATGTCATAACTAACCTTACTTTTTGAATGCTATGTCGTATCCTACGTGCGTTATCTAGTCCTCGTTCTATAGGTTATTGTTAGAGGAGGAGGAAAAGTGTGTTCCAATGTGTATTGTTGGCGCGAGTTATTGTTGGCCGGATCAAGATCTACCGGTGATGCTGCATAATATACCTACCTATGTTTGACATGATTTTAATAACAAAAATTTTCATTGTTTTATTAATAAAACTAGACATATGTAACTTCTAAAATTTTATAAAAGCCTAATGTTATAAATTCAATTTGACGAGATATTGTAATTTGTGTAGCATATTCTGTGATATTAGTACTTATACCTATGTATGTTACAATTTTACATTATCAATAAAGATTCTTTATCTTTATCTTTATATTATGTACGTGTTGTTTAGAGAATCCTACCTAAGATAAAATATACACGAAGAAACCGAATATGCACGAGTGAATAGGTTTCTTCTGGGCAAGCGTGCTCCATCTTCGACTTCACCGTCGCTTCCCATTAGGCGAGGTGCAGTCAAAAGTAAGCCCATATAATGTAAAAAAAATATATATAAGAAAAGCAGACAGCTTTAAACACCCTGATAGTCGTGTATCTAATTTTATTTTGCTGGCTGACATAAATGGAATAAAAATGTTGATTGCTCCTGCAAATTTTATAAGCGAATGGTAAAGCAATAATACTAGGAAACTATAAACCGTCATCATTTTTGCAATTGCACGCGATCAAAACTGCAAGCCATAAACATACCGTGTGCAATAAAGATATATTTTACGAATACTCGTAAAATATAACCGGGGATGCTCCCGGTTCGGTTCGCATTTGTATTTATCTCGCGGTGCTGTCGGCCGCGGCGGGACGCAACATTTTAATTTAACACTGCTCGTGCTCGTTCTATTATTTATTTTAATTATGTTGTTTTTAAACTCCACATTTAATTCGGTTCTCCCTTCCCTGGCGCCTGGCGCCGGGCGCGGCCGCGGCGGCTCGTTTACTAAGTGGAATTATGTCTACTCGTATGTGCATATGTATGTGTCATACTTTGGATAAAACAATTCAGTAAAACTTTAATTTATTTAGTATTGATTATTTATGTGTAGGTGTATGTGCTAATTTGAACAACTTGTATTGAATAAATTTCATGTTAACTTGGAACAATTGATTGCTTCGATTTATTAAGTTTATCAGACAACTGTAAACTTAAAATGTGAATGATCAGTTTAAAGATTGATTTATAAAGTTAAGAAGTGGAAGTAATAAAGATGGACATCTACGTTAGGTTTCTCAGAATTCATTCCAACTTGTAAGAAACAAGTTAAATGTTCAATCTCGCGACACAAAGAGTTGAGAGTAGTTGATGTTGGGCTCTTATGTCTGGGGTGCGATGATCGGACTACCTTCACGTTGGGTAAGCCCAACTAATTTCATCTCTCCATATGGGGATTTGGGGTTAGTTGGGGAAACCTGGTGCACCCCGTCCACAGGTTAGTAACATCCACCTTCCGGTGGATCTTGCTAGCCTGTGTCCAAACGTTCGATCGAGTGGGGGCCCTCGCCTATACCTCCCCTTCGAGAGGGCTGGTTGTAGGGCCCGAGGCGTGGAGCTCGCCGCACCTCGCGGTGTGGGTGGAGCTGGGTGCTCTTTAAGAGCACCCGAGGTGGTCGCCGAGAGGCGAGAGGAGTTCGGTGTACCGGCCGAGTAGCGGCGACACGGGAACCGAACTCCGTGCGCAGAGGGCGCATTGGAGGAGGGCGGTCGCTTTGGCGTGCGACTGCCTGACTCCTGGGGGCTCTGGGTTGCAGGTCGGGGAACCTGTTGCCCTGGAATGAGTCCCCACAGGATGCATGACGTGTCCCGTGTTCTGACACGTCGTCCATTGAGGGTTGAGCTGAAGCTCCCCGAGGCGGGGCCCGTTACCGGGCCGGCATCACCAGGGCTGCGGATGTATGCATCGCGCTCTCGTGGCCCTGGACCAACGATGCGGAGGTGGAACGCCCCAGGTTTTTAGTGGGTATGCCGCCCTTATAGAGTGGGGCGGAGACTCCCACATAACCGCCCGCCCTCCCCGGGGTTTTTTGGGTGGTACCTGTAATAGGTTTTCCTGGGCAACAAAAAAAAAAAAAAAAAAAATGGGCTCTTATGTCTGGGGTGCGATGATCGGACTACCTTCACGTTGGGTAAGCCCAACTAATTTCATCTCTCCATATGGGGATTTGGGGTTAGTTGGGGAAACCTGGTGCACCCCGTCCACAGGTTAGTAACATCCACCTTCCGGTGGATCTTGCTAGCCTGTGTCCAAACGTTCGATCGAGTGGGGGCCCTCGCCTATACCTCCCCTTCGAGAGGGCTGGTTGTAGGGCCCGAGGCGTGGAGCTCGCCGCACCTCGCGGTGTGGGTGGAGCTGGGTGCTCTTTAAGAGCACCCGAGGTGGTCGCCGAGAGGCGAGAGGAGTTCGGTGTACCGGCCGAGTAGCGGCGACACGGGAACCGAACTCCGTGCGCAGAGGGCGCATTGGAGGAGGGCGGTCGCTTTGGCGTGCGACTGCCTGACTCCTGGGGGCTCTGGGTTGCAGGTCGGGGAACCTGTTGCCCTGGAATGAGTCCCCACAGGATGCATGACGTGTCCCGTGTTCTGACACGTCGTCCATTGAGGGTTGAGCTGAAGCTCCCCGAGGCGGGGCCCGTTACCGGGCCGGCATCACCAGGGCTGCGGATGTATGCATCGCGCTCTCGTGGCCCTGGACCAACGATGCGGAGGTGGAACGCCCCAGGTTTTTAGTGGGTATGCCGCCCTTATAGAGTGGGGCGGAGACTCCCACATAACCGCCCGCCCTCCCCGGGGTTTTTTGGGTGGTACCTGTAATAGGTTTTCCTGGGCAACAAAAAAAAAAAAAAAAAAATGGGCTCTTATGTCTTTGGGGTGCGATGATCGGACTACCTTCACGTTGGGTAAGCCCAACTAATTTCATCTCTCCATATGGGGATTTGGGGTTAGTTGGGGAAACCTGGTGCACCCCGTCCACAGGTTAGTAACTTCCACCTTCCGGTGGATCTTGCTAGCCTGTGTCCAAACGTTCGATCGAGTGGGGGCCCTCGCCTATACCTCCCCTTCGAGAGGGCTGGTTGTAGGGCCCGAGGCGAAGAGCTCGCCGCACCTCGCGGTGTAGGTGGAGCTGGGTGCTCTTTAAGAGCACCCGAGGTGGTCGCCGAGAGGCGAGAGGAGTTCGGTGTACCGGCCGAGTAGCGGCGACACGGGAACCGAACTCCGTGCGCAGAGGGCGCATTGGAGAAGGGCGGTCGCTTTGGCGTGCGACTGCCTGACTCCTGGGGGCTCTGGGTGGCAGGTCGGGGAACCTGTTGCCCTGGAATGAGTCCCCACAGGATGCATGACGTGTCCCGTGTTCTGACACGTCGTCCATTGAGGGTTGAGCTGAAGCTCCCCGAGGCGGGGCCCGTTACCGGGCCAGCATCACCAGGGCTGCGGATGTATGCATCGCGCTCTCGTGGCCCTGGACCAACGATGCGGAGATGGAACACCCCAGGTTTTTAGTGGGTATGCCGCCCTTATAGAGTGGGGCGGAGACTCCCACATAACCACCCGCCCTCCCCGGGGTTTTTTGGGTGGTACCTCTAATAGGTTTTCCTGGGCAACAAAAAAAAAATGGGCTCTTATGTCTGGGGTGCGATGATCGGACTACCTTCACGTTGGGTAAGCCCAACTAATTTCATCTCTCCATATGGGGATTTGGGGTTAGTTTGGGAAACCTGGTGCACCCCGTCCACAGGTTAGTAACTTCCACCTTCCGGTGGATCTTGCTAGCCTGTGTCCAAACGTTCGATCGAGTGGGGGCCCTCGCCTATACCTCCCCTTCGAGAGGGCTGGTTGTAGGGCCCGAGGCGTGGAGCTCGCCGCACCTCGCGGTGTGGGTGGAGCTGGGTGCTCTTTAAGAGCACCCGAGGTGGTCGCCGAGAGGCGAGAGGAGTTCGGTGTACCGGCCGAGTAGCGGCGACACGGGAACCGAACTCCGTGCGCAGAGGGCGCATTGGAGGAGGGCGGTCGCTTTGGCGTGCGACTGCCTGACTCCTGGGGGCTCTGGGTTGCAGGTCGGGGAACCTGTTGCCCTGGAATGAGTCCCCACAGGATGCATGACGTGTCCCGTGTTCTGACACGTCGTCCATTGAGGGTTGAGCTGAAGCTCCCCGAGGCGGGGCCCGTTACCGGGCCGGCATCACCAGGGCTGCGGATGTATGCATCGCGCTCTCGTGGCCCTGGACCAACGATGCGGAGGTGGAACGCCCCAGGTTTTTAGTGGGTATGCCGCCCTTATAGAGTGGGGCGGAGACTCCCACATAACCGCCCGCCCTCCCCGGGGTTTTTTGGGTGGTACCTGTAATAGGTTTTCCTGGGCAACAAAAAAAAAAAAAAAAAAATGGGCTCTTATGTCTTTGGGGTGCGATGATCGGACTACCTTCACGTTGGGTAAGCCCAACTAATTTCATCTCTCCATATGGGGATTTGGGGTTAGTTGGGGAAACCTGGTGCACCCCGTCCACAGGTTAGTAACTTCCACCTTCCGGTGGATCTTGCTAGCCTGTGTCCAAACGTTCGATCGAGTGGGGGCCCTCGCCTATACCTCCCCTTCGAGAGGGCTGGTTGTAGGGCCCGAGGCGAAGAGCTCGCCGCACCTCGCGGTGTAGGTGGAGCTGGGTGCTCTTTAAGAGCACCCGAGGTGGTCGCCGAGAGGCGAGAGGAGTTCGGTGTACCGGCCGAGTAGCGGCGACACGGGAACCGAACTCCGTGCGCAGAGGGCGCATTGGAGAAGGGCGGTCGCTTTGGCGTGCGACTGCCTGACTCCTGGGGGCTCTGGGTGGCAGGTCGGGGAACCTGTTGCCCTGGAATGAGTCCCCACAGGATGCATGACGTGTCCCGTGTTCTGACACGTCGTCCATTGAGGGTTGAGCTGAAGCTCCCCGAGGCGGGGCCCGTTACCGGGCCAGCATCACCAGGGCTGCGGATGTATGCATCGCGCTCTCGTGGCCCTGGACCAACGATGCGGAGATGGAACACCCCAGGTTTTTAGTGGGTATGCCGCCCTTATAGAGTGGGGCGGAGACTCCCACATAACCACCCGCCCTCCCCGGGGTTTTTTGGGTGGTACCTCTAATAGGTTTTCCTGGGCAACAAAAAAAAAATGGGCTCTTATGTCTGGGGTGCGATGATCGGACTACCTTCACGTTGGGTAAGCCCAACTAATTTCATCTCTCCATATGGGGATTTGGGGTTAGTTTGGGAAACCTGGTGCACCCCGTCCACAGGTTAGTAACTTCCACCTTCCGGTGGATCTTGCTAGCCTGTGTCCAAACGTTCGATCGAGTGGGGGCCCTCGCCTATACCTCCCCTTCGAGAGGGCTGGTTGTAGGGCCCGAGGCGTGGAGCTCGCCGCACCTCGCGGTGTGGGTGGAGCTGGGTGCTCTTTAAGAGCACCCGAGGTGGTCGCCGAGAGGCGAGAGGAGTTCGGTGTACCGGCCGAGTAGCGGCGACACGGGAACCGAACTCCGTGCGCAGAGGGCGCATTGGAGGAGGGCGGTCGCTTTGGCGTGCGACTGCCTGACTCCTGGGGGCTCTGGTTTGCAGGTCGGGGAACCTGTTGCCCTGGAATGAGTCCCCACAGGATGCATGACGTGTCCCGTGTTCTGACACGTCGTCCATTGAGGGTTGAGCTGAAGCTCCCCGAGGCGGGGCCCGTTACCGGGCCAGCATCACCAGGGCTGCGGATGTATGCATCGCGCTCTCGTGGCCCTGGACCAACGATGCGGAGATGGAACACCCCAGGTTTTTAGTGGGTATGCCGCCCTTATAGAGTGGGGCGGAGACTCCCACATAACCACCCGCCCTCCCCGGGGTTTTTTGGGTGGTACCTGTAATAGGTTAACCTGGGCAACAAAAAAAAAAAAAAAAAAATGGGCTCTTATGTCTAGTCCAATAAACGAATAAAATATATCACCAAATATATTTGGAACGATACAAAACGCTGACGCATTTGGTTTGTTGAAATTGTCAGTTAACGGCGACAGACCCAGTATTTCAGTGTTCGGACTATTTGCCGGCGGCGCGCAGATAACGCCACAATTTTAAACAGTTTTTTGAAATAAATAACAACGGAGGTTCGATTACGCGCAGTTTTAACATAGTGGACTATTTTAGGGAAAAAGCGCGGTTTAAACGTCGATATGCAATGTATGTTGACAGGGAAACGAAATACATAGAACGTATATTGCCAATATGAAGAGATTTAGCGATAATGACTCGTTTTGTAAAAAATATTTGTCAGGGATTACTGCAGAAATATCCTACATAATATAGAACTACTAGTCAATTACAATGTGTCAAAGAGTACGTGTCGATTCATTCGCGCGGAACAATATGAAATAAGTGCCATTTTTATAATCACCTCAAGATTTAAATAGTGGTCAATTTCACGTAGAGACAGTCACGCACTTTTCTATCACATACTCGTAAGTACATTTGCTAAGATCGGGACAAGAGATAATGGCAACTGTATTGTTTGATGTAATCTAGTTTACAGACTTCATTGCAACACTCTGCTGGAGTATAAATACGTCGCGTCGGTGCGACATCTGGGAATAACAAAAGACGGCCGACTTGCATCTGTTGCGCAAACGCACATGTAGTGGCGGCGCTATAGCCACCACCCGCGGCCTCGCTCGCGGCTGTTGTACGGTGGAACAAGTTTTTGAAACAAAAGAATCATGTATGGTAAATTTCACAACAAAGATGAGACCTTACCTTCTGTTGAGAAATTTGAATTTGATCGACTTGTAGGCTCTCTTCCTCTCTTCCTTTTTAGGCTTCCTAACACGTTGGTACATATTGTGACTTTTTTGATGGGTGTATGTTAATCCACAAGTTTCCTGAAAACTTAAAATGATATCGATATAAATATCTGGTATGGGTCAACTTAGTAACTTAGGGTACAGCGTTCGTTGGGAGAGGCCTGACTTCAAAATTCGATGAACATAAATGAATGAGTATGAAGATGATAACAATATCGGTCACTGCAACTATCAAAGCAAACTGCAAGAAGTTGAACAAATTGTTATTATATTGGTGTGAACCGAATACGGACAGACCGACAGGAGGAACTTGGCAATATAAATATATCTGTCAGAGTGTTTGTTGCGACACCCGTGACAGATAGATGTTATTGTTTCCCGCGGCTTTGCTCGCTGCGCCAGACACACGCTTTATAGATGTTATTGTTTCCCGCGGCTTTGCTCGCTGCGCCAGACACACGCTTTATAGATGTTATTGTTTCCCGCGGCTTTGCTCGCTGCGCCAGACACACGCTTTATAGATGTTATTGTTTCCCGCGGCTTTGCTCGCTGCGCCAGACACACGCTTTATAGATGTTATTGTTTCCCGCGGCTTTGCTCGCTGCGCCAGACACACGCTTTATAGATGTTATTGTTTCCCGCGGCTTTGCTCGCTGCGCCAGACACACGCTTTATAGATGTTATTGTTTCCCGCGGCTTTGCTCGCTGCGCCAGACACACGCTTTATAGATGTTATTGTTTCCCGCGGCTTTGCTCGCTGCGCCAGACACACGCTTTATAGATGTTATTGTTTCCCGCGGCTTTGCTCGCTGCGCCAGACACACGCTTTATAGATGTTATTGTTTCCCGCGGCTTTGCTCGCTGCGCCAGACACACGCTTTATAGATGTTATTGTTTCCCGCGGCTTTGCTCGCTGCGCCAGACACACGCTTTATAGATGTTATTGTTTCCCGCGGCTTTGCTCGCTGCGCCAGACACACGCTTTATAGATGTTATTGTTTCCCGCGGCTTTGCTCGCTGCGCCAGACACACGCTTTATAGATGTTATTGTTTCCCGCGGCTTTACTCGCTGCGCCAGACACACGCTTTATAGATGTTATTGTTTCCCGCGGCTTTGCTCGCTGCGCCAGACACACGCTTTATAGATGTTATTGTTTCCCGCGGCTTTGCTCGCTGCGCCAGACACACGCTTTATAGATGTTATTGTTTCCCGCGGCTTTGCTCGCTGCGCCAGACACACGCTTTATAGATGTTATTGTTTCCCGCGGCTTTGCTCGCTGCGCCAGACACACGCTTTATAGATGTTATTGTTTCCCGCGGCTTTGCTCGCTGCGCCAGACACACGCTTTATAGATGTTATTGTTTCCCGCGGCTTTGCTCGCTGCGCCAGACACACGCTTTATAGATGTTATTGTTTCCCGCGGCTTTGCTCGCTGCGCCAGACACACGCTTTATAGATGTTATTGTTTCCCGCGGCTTTGCTCGCTGCGCCAGACACACGCTTTATAGATGTTATTGTTTCCCGCGGCTTTGCTCGCTGCGCCAGACACACGCTTTATAGATGTTATTGTTTCCCGCGGCTTTACTCGCTGCGCCAGACACACGCTTTATAGATGTTATTGTTTCCCGCGGCTTTGCTCGCTGCGCCAGACACACGCTTTATAGATGTTATTGTTTCCCGCGGCTTTGCTCGCTGCGCCAGACACACGCTTTATAGATGTTATTGTTTCCCGCGGCTTTACTCGCTGCGCCAGACACACGCTTTATAGATGTTATTGTTTCCCGCGGCTTTACTCGCTGCGCCAGACACACGCTTTATAGATGTTATTGTTTCCCGCGGCTTTACTCGCTGCGCCAGACACACGCTTTATAGATGTTATTGTTTCCCGCGGCTTTACTCGCTGCGCCAGACACACGCTTTATAGATGTTATTGTTTCCCGCGGCTTTACTCGCTGCGCCAGACACACGCTTTATAGATGTTATTGTTTCCCGCGGCTTTACTCGCTGCGCCAGACACACGCTTTATAGATGTTATTGTTTCCCGCGGCTTTACTCGCTGCGCCAGACACACGCTTTATAGATGTTATTGTTTCCCGCGGCTTTACTCGCTGCGCCAGACACACGCTTTCATTGTAGCTCTCATTTATTTAATAAATTCTTAATTTTTTATTACTTTTCACGACTCATGGTCGACAAAGTGTAATAACATGTTAAGAAATGTATATTGAGTCTTATAAGTTTACATAAACAAATGGTCAACTGAAAGTCTTGAAATCATAAAGGTGATTTGATAACATTTAAGATGTTGAAATTTGTGTGAAAACTTTCTATATAAAAAAATAATAATTCGAGTTTCTCTGGATCCACTACGATACTCGTGTAAAATTATAGGTACCTATTTTCCCCGTTGTTGCGTAGTTTATTATTGTACCTAACAATGATATAAGAAATAGTTTTTCTTGCATTAGTATATGAATCGGGAGCTCCATTTTGTAGAATAAAATATTCCTTTGTAATTATTTCACGTATTTTCGTAACTTCACATTTAACGAATGAGGGAGATAAAATAATAGCGTATTCATACTGGATGCATACTGGATAGACGGAATGGCATACATTCGTATTAAATAAATGAAGATAAAATAAACGGGAAAATAGAAAAGCTCGCTTCGTAGCTGCTACGTGCCTAAACGGAACTTTTATGGAATAAAAATCATACAATAAGAGTTTTTCCTGTTGTCTTTCTTCTTTAGGAAAATATCACATATTACTTTTGTTTGGGTTAATGATTTTACTGACTGCGATAACAGTACAGTTATCGCAGTCAGTAAAATACAGTTACTAAATCACGAACCAATTCATGCTCTGCACTTGTTATAATAATCATTATCAAATGTGGTCGGCCAAAGAGAGCTTTATACAATGTAGTACAAGTATAATCTGCAGAGATAGGACAATGAGCGTCGTGTGAAAGCTGTACCGCTGCTGCATTGCAGGCCTGCGAGCATGTACGTAGCATGTACGCAGCATGTACGCAGCACGCAGCAGGCCATTGTTAACCTAAATACAGCCGACCACGAGAATTAGGCCGAGCAAAAAGTACCAGCTCGGCCTAATCTAGATATTTGCACTGGAAATTGTGACAGTGAATATACTGTACAATAGATCTCAAATGACAATAGAAGTGAATTTAGTAGATTGTTTTCCATTATACTTTTTGTCCAATTTAAAGCTGATTTAATCTAAAGTTTCTAATAAAAAATTATGATAAATTTTTGAACAAATCTTTATGCTTTTGTTGGCCTAAAAAGTTATTCAAGAGCTCTTTTATCTCTGTGAGCGTTTCCATGACTTTATTTAAAAAAGCGGGTACAAAAAGCGTATTGTGCGTGATGTGATAAATACTCGCTACTGAATAAAGCTGATCAGTGGCATTGAAACGTCGGTTGCAGCGAGCTGTAACTCAGTTACACGCGACCTCTACCAACCAGTAGACTACTATTTATGATTTATATAATCTGAAATGACACTCACACAAACTACACTGTAGACCAAGATTTAGCTCATTCCAAATAAAACTACCAATCTTCTTTGTAGTGCGTTTGTCTAGAAGAAATACGTTCGAAAGTACCAGACCCGATATATTGCAGTAATTCATTATTTACACATAGTTGCTCATGTTGGCATTTTGCACAACATTATGAATGATCGTGACGTTTTACAGATAGTAATCTTAGCGTTATTTGATGTATGGTTACACGCACCCTCGCAGACTCACAGATAGGCGAAGTAGAGGGGAGGATATACTCTCCTTTTGGCAATTTGAATTAAAATAAAATATACACAATACTTAATGAATGCGCCCATTATGATATTTCAAGGAAAATTACAAGGGTAAACGCCAATTCCGTTTTTAAACAACTAATTAATGACTTGTGACATACAAACATAGTTGGTAAAGAATGATTTATTTTATTTTCAGCGCCTAAAACTATACACAACGACCCCATACATAAAACCATGCAGTAGAAAATAAAAAGTCTTACCCATAGATACAGAGCAAAACATGCCTACCCGTAGTAGACTTACATATAAGTAAAAATAAATACAACAAAACATATAGGCACATAGTATAATGGTTCTCTACCAGCAGTGTAGGGCCGCCCAGCGCCCTACAGTGTCGACTCCTGGCCTCATTATTCGGCAGCAATTACTCCCCGACGAAGGTTGGGCAGATTTATAGACGCCTTGTTAATCTTTGCCTCCATCCTTCAAACAGGCGCCTTCCACCACTATTACTTAATCTCTGAGAATCGGTCAAGCTTACAGAACATTACCAGTTTTTGGCTATTTACTCGCAGATGCTGTTAAATTACTTACATTATATTTTCTGTGGTAGTTTAATTCTCAGTTCGCTTTTGATTCAGTGCGTATGAGGCCCGATGAAACTCATAATGTATTAACTATGGTTTCGAGCTAGATTTTACTCGTAGAATAAGTTGAGGGCGAAATCAATTGTATCTTATAACTTTATTTTAACTTGTTTTTGGGTTAAACATTCAAATGTGTAAAAATGAATATACCTACATAAACCTACATACAAATATAGATAGGTGGTAATACGTCAGACTGAGGGCGCTGGCCAAAGAATACTATTACCCGCTGGCAGCGCAACTGTCAACACGGTTCCGTATTTATCTTGTGAAATAATCAAATATATCTACAAAACACAGTAAAAAAGACGAAACAAGTGAAACTAAACCACGTTATACTAGTATAGATGTGAAACATTTCGTAAAAGTCCATAATTATGTGTAAATAGTGATAAAACTTTGCATTGCAGCTTTACTACAATTTTGGTGAAATACACCATAAAAACTGAACATTTACGAAAAGAACTAACATGTATAGTAACCAGTGAAACCAGTGTATAATACAAAAAAACAGCAAAAACAGTGTAAAAATATCGAATAAGTAATTATAGCCTCAAAACTCAAAATTACAAAAAACAATAATTACTGACCGTCGATTTCGAAAAATTTGTGTGAAAAACTTGACTAAAACCCGAAATACAGAGACGATTTACCGATTACTAGCTAATACAACTGAACTTTATATCCTTAACACAAAAAACAGTGCAAAAAGAGGAAATAAATATCGAATAAAATATAACCTCAAATTACAATAATCAATAGGTAATTACCGACTGCCTATTACGAAAAACAGTGTGAAACCTGACTAAAACCTGAAATACTGTGTCAATTTATCGATAAATAGCTATTACAACTGAAATTTATCTCAAAAACATAAGAAATCAGTGCAACCATAACTCAAAATTACTAACTCATTGTACTCAGAACTTTGAACCATGTTTGAACCAAGAATCAATCAAAATGGAGCAAGGTACACAAATGTTGAGAGACCTACAAACCAAGTTTGATGAACAGTCCAAAGAGTTAAAAGATATGAAAGAAACTACCTATACCAGATAGTATAAATAAAAATATGGATGAAAAATTCTCTATACTTGAAACTAGACAACAACAATTAGTAAAAATAACAGAAGAACAAGCACAAAAAATACATAAGTCTGAAAAAATAATACGAAGTAAAAATCTAATATTTTTCAGAGTCTATAAGAGACAGAAAATAACTATTTCGGTCTACAAAACAAGATATTAGACATAATTAATAATGTTATGAAACTAGATTGTCAAAAAGATGATATTGAGTGTGTTTTGCGAATGGGGAAAAAGTCTGAAAAGGTCCGACCCATTGTAGTTACTAAAGAAAAAATGGAGAAAATGGAGAATGGATGGTTGTGGAGAAAATGGAGGAGGCCTAGACTCTATAAAAGAGGTCCTTAATAAGTGCATGACTTCAAATAAAGAAATTAACAGAAAACATAAAATTGTTAAAGTAAAAACTAAAATTTATAGTAAAAAAAATATTTTATTAAGGAAAATAAAAGGCTTACATACATACATACTCAGACTGAATGAAAAGATAAGTATGATCGCCACACCCGCGGTAAGTCATGCACCACACGAGGCTTGTTAGGGCTCACGACGTAAACAACTTGTTAACAGACATCTGATTCCTAGAGGGCCTCAATTAATGAAACAACATGAGTCATTCTGTTACTTTCTCGGAAACAAACTAATCGCAGTTTTGATTCCTTCAAATGTCAATTAGGGTAAGTTCGCCCTTTCGCGTCCATCGCCCAATTCGCGTCCATTTTACGGACCTGCTATTAAAAATACTCGAAAATACGTAAATTATCACACTAATGAAATGTTAAGTGATTACTGTCAATACCTCGATGTATAAGAAACACGTACACATAGACTAATGTTACGTGCGCCTACTCAAACTGTTTAAAAAAAATAGTTAGTTTCGGTTGTTCATCTACGGAGTGCAAACCTGTGGGATGTTAATAAAAAAATAGTGTGCAGCGGCGCGTTTGACGGTAAGTCTTGTTTTGATATTTGTGAATTTTAGGATACATAGCTGTTTCTAGACATGAATAATGAATAAACGAACTATATTTATTATGAATTTGCTTTTTTTTATCTATTAATTAGTTAAAATGAGGTGGACGCGAATTACTACACTGAATTTATAAAACTAGCACTTTGCGTCCACAGTGGTCGCGAACTCGTCCATTTACGTTTTAGTTAGTTGTTTATTTTTATGTATTTAAAATATCAAAGGAAATTGGGATTCCGTTCATTTTGAAATTAATATTACACGCTTGTAATACCCAATTTGCGTCCACATTATGATGAGTGTAGAAACACACAAAGATCTATATTAACACGTGGACGCAAACTATTCGTATGGGATATAATCTAGTAACAAATCGCGTCCATTTTATGAAATTCAGATGATAGCATAAATATTTTATTTTTAAATTTGAATATTCTATTTTTTTTATAACAGAAAAAAATAATCAAAGAAAGCTCTTTAATTCTTTTTTTCTGTTTAGAATGAGTTCATCAAAGCTAAGAAACAAGAAGACAAAGGAAACATATTGTGAAGAAAATTGAAGAAAGCACTAAGCGACTATAGGAAGAAAATAAATTTATAAGACAAATTTGCATAGATTTTGGTAATCCCAAGACCACAATATTGGATTAAATCGAATATATGTAAGAAAAAAACATTGGATTTTTTTATTTAAGGTCTTACTATGCTGAGAATAATTAGTAAGTATTTTAATTATTTTCAAAGAGCTTTATAAAATGATCATAATGTTATAATAAATCAATTATTAAGATCCAGTCTTTTTTGCATATCCTTAAAAATATCACCCCCACATACCTTATTTAAGCTGGTGGACGCAAAATGGTCCACGGGTGGACGCAATTTGGTGTTTGTGGACGCAAACTAGGTCCAAATTTCGAAATATGCCTTTTTTTTAAAAAACAAGATGTTTCGAACAAAATTGAAACTTAATATTAAAATAGACTTTATAATGATCACACAAAATTTTTTTTTCATTGAAACTAGTGCTGTATCATTTTTATTTTTTCCTTCAAACTTGCCAACTGCACTAAATGGACGCGAACAGGCGAAATTACCCTATTCCGTGAAACGTGTCTTCTGCATTCTACTAGTTATAAATAAGATATATAATAAGATATATAGTATATAATAAAATAAGATGGTCTCGTCTTGGACGCCGTGACGAGCGGTCGCTTTCGGGAACGGTCAATAGAGCCTCGTCAATACAATTGATCCAGTAAACAATAGGCACAACATCTGCCAGCGGCTAGCGCAATGGCTGCGAGCAAATCAATTCACTGGCCCCGCGAAAAGTGACTATAATCAAGTGCCGTGCAACGCGTGTTTATAATCTTTACATGTATCAGTGAGTGACAACCAGTGTACGTGACCCGTCATCAGAGGCCACCGGTACCAGCGCCCAGCGCGGGGAAACCCACTCCAACAAAAGGAAAACTCGGTGAGCTTGTTCCATATTAGCCACACGTGGTCTAAACCCCTTTTCTTCGGTCTCTCCTTCCTCAATATCCTAGGATATTGTCTAGACGTCTGCCACGAGGGACAAGTCTGTTTTCAAGCAGCCCATACCAGCAACCAACACCGTACGGTCACATCGGTTACTTATAGATCAAACCTACGCGTAACTAGCTTATCCGATTTCAAAATACATATTTACACAAACTGCAGTAAAAACCTGCTAAATTTACAAGGGTATACTAGATTACGCGATCTCATACCACGGACGTAATTACTCGTAACGTATGCGAAAACACAGACAATCTACTTTCCCAAGGCAAACACAAAAGCCTAAATACGAGTAAAAACTACACACATCTGCAGACCCGTTTGGACAATAACTTAAGATTTTAAAAAGGCGCGTGAAATATTACGCTATCCATTCCCAAAACAAATACCGAGTCGTAAAACTAAGCAATAAATCAGACCATTAACAATACAACCAAAAAAACCCTTCTTAAAATCATCTGCTAATTCCCGCCACAGCTGGGAGCCTCTATTGTCGGGTGGGTCATCCTTTGTTAAACATAGCTCAAAATTTGCTTCTAATTGTAGTCATTTTTTCTACGTACAATAAAGCCCAGACGTTTGTTTTATACACATAACACACTAGTACATAAAGCGTAATTAATAGACTTATTCCAAATAAACAGCAGGTATTAAGTGCAAGTATTTAGAGTTGTTAGACGAGACCCAAGTACTCACTCGAGTGCTACTTACTCCCCTTTTCCGTTAAAGATAAAAGGGAACTAGTATAGTGCATGATATACCAGTTAACTAATAAGTAATACATAGTATATAAGCTTCCTTCACAGCCTCAAGCACGCGCATACCTGAAAGATATCACGAGCTAGCCACGACAACCCGTCCTCTGCGATACCGCCACGGTAAGGCACAAAGCCGATATGGAAATAGGGACCCTATCGTAAAAATACCAGGAGACGGCAACTGCTTGTATCGCGCTTATAGCCTACCAAATTAACGACTTGTATTTAACGGCCTAACCTTTGACCACCAACACATTCGACGAGACCTCGCACGCCACGTTGAGGAAAACCAAAACGATCCACAAATGTACCTAGCGATCAGAAGTAATCTAGATAGTTCAGCACAAAGCGAACAAATCAGGAACTACATTCTATCACAATACCAAGATGGCATATGGGGCGGCACAGACATACTTATAGCGGCAGCGGAATATTATAGTATTAACGTCAAAATCTCTCAAAAAACCCCGCTACAAGAAACAGTATGTTTCTCTCCTAAGGCACCAAACGACACCGCAGGTAGCATAGGTCTAATAATTACGGGGAACCACTTTGATTGCTTTGAAAATCACCTAGGAGTAATAAGTACAAGCACCACGCAAAATGACCTTAGTCTTGGAACCAGCACCCCAGAGGAGAATACCAGATGAGTCCGGATACAGACTTGCCCGCCCCAGGCCACACCAAACAACAAAAACAGGTAGTAAATAAAAACAAAAACATTGCCACATGGAATGTTAGAGGCGCCGCAACGTTGACTAAAAAACGAGAGATTGACGAGTTTCTAGACGGAAAATCTATCCATATTGCCTGCCTACAGGAAACTCACTTAAAATCCGGGACCTACGAATCTAGTCACTATACGTGGCACCTAAGCGGAAACAACAACAGAAGAGGCCAAGCTATTCTCATAAGAAAAAGCAGCGGCCTAAGGCTGAACTGGACTAAAGCAAACACAAACAATATGGTTGCTTCAATAGATACAAGCAGTGGAGCCTCTCTATTCATTACTACAACGAACAGGTCCAATTCAACGTCACCAGCAGCAAACGACGCGACTCGGCTACTACAACTGACCAAGAACAAACCAAGAAACTCAATAACAATCATACTAGGTGACTTCAACGCCCACATAGTACTCACAGATACACATGAACTTCGCGATAAAAATCAAAGAGGCAAAAATCTCCCACACCAAACAAGTAACGAAACGGGAAAATCTCCGATTGGACACATCATTCGGCCGGCGCAGCTGTAAACTGACTTGGACGTTGGGAAACAAAACATCGCAAATATACCATATAATGACAGATGCCAAAAACAACCAGATTTTTAATTACATCAAAGGTGAAAAAACAATCCTATCTGACCATAGAATCATATGGGGAAACCTGAAGCCCCTCACCACAGAATAAATAATACAACAGAAACCTATCTCCCTGTTCCGAACACGCAGCGAGCGGAGGGCACAGTAAAGTACGATCGACAGTCGTGGGTCAAACGGCACAACACTCCCCAAAGTATGAAAAATTTGTTTTTATTGTATCAATAGGTATATCTAGCTACTTAAATAAGCAATTTATAGTTGAATTCGAGAAAAACAGGATTAATTTAGTAAACATTTTAGAAAAAAAAAATGTTAATACATACTTTGTTATAATAACACATAAAAAATAATTACTGATAAAGTATTAATTTATGGAAATATAATTCACTGATGATTAAGTATAAACACTAAAATAATACAATTTTATTATTGTACTAAATCTACATTCCTAATGGCAACCATGATAACTTTGAGAGACTCGAACTGTATGCAGTGAAATATGAACCGTAAATCGAAACGTTAAATATCAATTTGGCTTGCGCGTAGGTTACGAACGTACGCTGCGCTGCGAACGTATTTTGATAGCGTGGCGCGTTTTTGTTCAAAGTTAGGTCGCCCTGCCCTCACGTGAAACTCCAATAGGGACTCTACGAGACCTCCAATAAGACTAACCAGGGCCAACGTTGCGAACGAGTTTGACTACAAAACCCTAAACTACGAGATGCTTCAAAGTAACACCACTCGAAAAAAAAAAAAACCAAGAAACTTTATTAGAGGAAACCAAAAAGAGCAGGAACGGCGAAAACCGAAAAGACCCGCTATCGTAGGAAGTGATAACAAACGTCATGAAGATGGCGGCCAATAAGACTATCAAACATGAAAGAAGGTACTCTAAGGCTAGAGAAGAGGCAATTACAAACCTACAGAAGGCGAAGTTCCATTATAAGCATCACCCTCAAGATATAGAGGCTAGAAATACACTTAAAGAGTGCCGGCGCCGTTTGCAAGAGATCGAAACAACGGAAGATCTTAAAGTTGGTAGACCTAACTATACGTGGAAGGATTCTTTATCTCATGATATGGACCCCAGGAAAACATCTGACTGGCAGGACATGGCGAAAAACAAAGGAGACTTTATAAGAGCTGCCAGGGAGATCTATAAGATGGCAGAAACCGACAGCGAATCTGATGAGGAAACAGAAAGACATACCAACAGGCAGGCACCAACCATACCCCAGGAAAGGCCGTCAGATGACACAAGAACAATCCCTTAGCGACATAGGATCTATTCGACCCACATTTAAGATCCACCTACTACACCCGACGTGGTTATGATTACACACAATAGGACCAACATTACACAGCGAACGTATTAAGATAGTGCTTGCAAAGCCAAACACTAACAAACCCCAAGATGGGTCTACTCAATAATCAACGAATACCATTTTTTACTAACGCTTATCCCTATCCCTAATAACAACCTTCTCCAAATCGGCGTCTGGCTGCATAGCCGGTCGACTACCATCCCGGAGCGTTAGCACAAAACCACGCTCCACAACCTCGTGCCCCCCGGTATGCCGGTTTGACCGGAGCAGGCTTGTCCTGGCTGGGTGCGGTACCTATGTTCATGTTCATGTTCATGTAGTATATAATAAAATAAGATACATGACCATTAATAAAAGAAAGTGAATTGATTGACATTTCATGTTGTAGTACTTAGATTTATTAGGTGTTTGATTAAACACTAAAAAAGGATGTTATAAGTTGTGAATTTTTATTTATTAGAGTTTTTAGTGTTCTTTCCTAACAGTAATAGACAGCGGTACCTACTCTATAAGATCACTAATGGCTAATATTATATCTCAAAAGAAGTGATGCCACGTGCAAAAACTAGTAACTATGAGGAAACCGGTTTTTCTTTTTGTTTCTCTAATTATTTTGTGATGGGAAATTGATAGACGTTTCATTAGGAACGAGATTTCTTACCAAGAATGGGTTTGGGATGATTTATTTTCGTACAATTACCTCGTAAATTTGGATAAAAGAAGGAAAAGATAACACATTTATCATATATATTCCAACGAATAAAACAGGAGATTACATTCCTGAGAATAATTTATTCATAGTTCATAGTTATTTATTCATTTATTCATAGTGTTTGTGTATCAATAAAATGATTTATCGAATTTTCAAAATCAATCAATTAAGCGTGATGCTTCCCATAAAATAGTGTCATGATTTTGCACTTGAAGAGAAACAATGAGAGTTTATATTAAAAACGTCGTCTATTGTCTATGATAAGATCTGTTCAAGAACAAGGAAATACCAGAAGCATCGCTGGCGGGATAATGCGCTAATGACAACAATTATTTTATAAATAAATAGGGAAATCGGATGGATTGTAATTATCTTACATTTAGCACTTATTTGTAATTGAATTGTTTGTTGTATTGTAAACTTACAATTATGATTAAATTGTAGCAAAGAAATAATACATTTTATTTGTGGCTTAATGGATCTATATTGGATTCTGAAAATGCTATTGTAATTATTCTGTCCTAATCTCACTTGAATAATCCGCTGAAATATCACTTATATATTTAGTTCCAAGTAATACTCGACACTTGTTTTTAGTCTAAACTGTAACTTGATGAATAGTGTTTCATTACGAAATATTTCCAAATAAGAGCTAACGATCTAGATTGTTCTTATTGAGCGAGTTGAATGAGACGCTCGAGAGGCGTTTTATAAAAGCAATAAAATAATAAAACAAAGATGAGCCCTTTTAGGGAGGACGGTCGAACAAAGTCACACAAATTATTTATTCTACTTTAGCTTTAATAGATTTTGAAACCTTAGTCATTGGAATTGTGCAATAATGAAAACTAAAATTTATTTGCTTAATCTACTGAGTACCTAGTGGTTTTCAGTTCCAAAGTAAAACATATATAAATGAATAACTTTTATTGGCAGTTGTAAATTTATATTTTCGGATTCGTTTGTATTGTAATTCTTCCTTAAATACATTATTAAATACATGTTTCATTCAAATCAACTTTAGCGATACTTTATTTCGTTTACAAAGTTTTCTCCAATTTTTCCTACGTTACAATATTTACAAAAAGTATTTTCACAGATAAGAACGGCAAACAAGTATTTATCGGAGATAAATTTATGCGAGTTTCTCTAGAAATGGTAACAATATTGTAACGATCAAAGTTATTGAGAGCGAGTCGAAACCTCGTTATAAAGTATTTGTATCCAGAGAGGAGGGGCTTACAAGTGTGCCACGCATACAATGTACTCGAAGGGGACTGTGTTTTATTTATACATGTTTATTTTAATTCGTTCCACGGATTTATTGCTGAAGACTTGTGTTTGTATTGGTAGTCCAGCAAAGAACTGTTGTCTCTTGGCACAAGATGGAGACAAGTTTGCTGTTTGAAAATCATCTAGATATGTCTAAAAAAGGATACAACAAACAATGTTATTACTGAAGTGTCATGACAGGTCCCTTGTTGTATTGGCAGCGGACACATTCAGTGGCAGGAAATTGTTAAGAAATGTTTCCGATTGAGAGTGCTGTACTTGACACTGGTGACGTCAGCAAGCAGGGTGCAGCCACACTGGCACTTCTGTAACATCTTCCTTGATACACATACATACATTATTTATCATCATAAATTTAATCATCATCAACAACCCGCTTTCACGCACAGCTGGACATAGGCCTCTCTTCTAGTACGCCACTCATCTAGGTCCTGCGCAGATTTAATCCAAGTGCCCCCTGCGGTTTTTTTTATGTCGTCAACATCATCATCATCCACAGCCCTTGGGATACCACTGCTGGGTATAAGCCTTCCTTTTATGTCGTCAACTCATCATAAAATAATTCTTTAATAAAAAAAGAATTAAACAACTCAACGTTGTTAAATAAGTACCGTAATGAAGGTATGGAATGCACTCTTATCAATATTTTATTATTTGAATAACTTGCCATATTATGTAAAATCAATGTCATATATAGCGCTTATTAATTCGTTTAGCGTTTTAGTATTATAAAACCATTATGTATGTATATCATGTACATTAAAAGAATCTCAGTGGCTCGTGACCCTAAGCGCTCACGTTACGTAATAGAATAAAGAAGGTACTTACATAATGTAAGTAGCTATGTATAAATAAAGCAGCCTGATTGTCTGAAGGCTGCTGTTGAAGGCTTCCGTTTCCGGCGACTCCATTACTCTCGCTATATTTATGTAAGTGGCGACAAAATCGTGTTAAGGAATTATACTTAAAAAGAATGGATATACAGGTTACATCAACGACTGAAATACCATTTGTATTATTTTAAGTTGCCTGTATGTACTTATGTATGAGTACGCAATTTTGTAGTCAAACATATCAGTATGTCTTTGGTGCCAACGGTATGCTTAATGATGGTTTGAATAATTGGATTACAAAACACTCTCGATATTAATACACCAGAAACTTGGCTAGCAGAGTGTCTAATATCGATATACAACCTACACATTATTTTACAACTTTAAGAATTTTGCAAAATCACATAAATTGCAGAACAAAAGCATATGATAATGTATAGGTATGTACATATAATATGTTCTGTACGTAGTCCTGAGAAAACGCAAGAAAATACGAAATGTATTGTATATAGTATAATCTAATAGAACATTCCAGTACACCCGCGCTTTCAATCACGTCTCAATCTAGCTGTGAGTGGATTATCAAACAACTGTCGAGGGAGGTCTCACGCAGTACCGCCGCCTGGCGGCTTCAGGCAGTTAGTTTACAATTAATTTGTATATAGTTAGAGGTTTCCCTCTAAGCTGCCTGATTGGTTTACTAAGACAGTTGCTGGGTTTATTTTGTATTATAAAAGTGTCTTCTATCACGGTGTTGTGTCTTATTATTCAAATTCCGACCTATGTTGACCTCAAATATATGTCGTCCGTTGACTTCTGGCAACAAATAGTTCGGGCAGCTGTCGGGGGAAATGAAGGCGGTTGTGCAGACCGCAGCGGAAATCAGGCTGGACGCGACATATATACATGTACTATTACAGTATACATCAACCAAATGTGAGGTAAAATGGGACATAGGTACCAATTGCGTGTTTTGTGGTGTTGGTGGTAGCAGGTGAAATAAATTAACATTGACATTCACAACTTAATAATTAAAGGAACATTACTAGTTATGCTGTACCCTTGACAGCTATTTAACTGCATGCACATTGTTGTTACTATTTAAATATGGAGAACAACAAATATGAAACAATTGGCACCAAACTAATGAGAAAGACAAACTAAAAGAATCGTTGTTTTCTTTTAAACATTCATTGTCTAAACAGTAAATCTCCAAAAAGCATCCATCCCCGGGAGGGGCGCAGGCCGCGGGGCTGCGGGCAGTGAGCCGGCAAATGGCAGTAATGTGACGCCATTACGACACGAGGTCCAGGGATCGGGATTATGTGGTGAGGAGCCGGGGAGCCTGCGGGAAGGGGCTTGGAGGTCGCTAGTGTATCGGACCAAAAGATGTTTTCAAAACACACAGTAAAGTACAAATTTTAGTGTCATAACACAAATGAGATATTTACTAATATAATACTACTAAACAAATTATACATTGGTTATATTTTTCAGTTCTGAAAACATAAATACCTGTGATATTTGCTACTCTTACCTCATTTAATTACACACTAATCAATACTACCAAAATGTTTGGCGTTGGAGCCCTAAATAAAGCTACTAGTACATAACGTACATCATAATCTCGGCGGCGCGCGCTTGCCGACATTGCGCGTGTCTCATCGACTCACGTGTTTAAGCGGGAAATTGGCAGCCAGAGGACTTGTACTAATTATATCAGGCCTAGCGAGCACCTTCATACTAGGTCTGTAGTTATAGGGCTTACGCGGGAAGCAGATTAATTAAACCTTAATTAAGGAGCGCAGGATTAAGATGCTGTATTGTTTAAATAGTAATTAAAGATTTATTGCGCGAGGTGAATATCAGTGGACATCAAATATATAATTGACTCAATTTGTGTAGCATTAATTTAATATTAATTCAGATACATATGGAACAAATCGTGTAATGTATTTACGGGAATTGTCTTGGATACGTTTAAATAAACTTTACATATGTAAACAGTACCTTCCACGCTGTCTAGTAAGTAAGACAGCAGCACACATGATCGTGCCTACAAGTGCAACATGTCAGTTGAGGTCGCCGCGGGCAGAGAGCGATGCACCGCCCGGCGCGGCCGCCCGCCCGGACATTATGCACGCTCTATATGGGGCTGCCGAAAATATTGCAGCAAAGAGATGGCTTTTAGCGATAAGCCTAACATTTGTGACGAGTTTATTTCATTCCTATCAGTGATTCAAGTTTGCTGTCTATAAGATTCCAAGAATATTTTTAACAACGAGTACTTTGCTGTTATGGAAAACATCAAACTTATTTACGGCAGCCATTCCGTGAAATTTCCCGGAAACTTCAGCGCGGGAAGTTATCACTGCGCTCCGTGAAGTTTTCCAGATACTTTTTAATTAGAGCCGATTTTTTTTTTGCGATAATGTTCCGTAGACCTGCTACGAGACGTTGTAGATGTCTACGAGGAGGCGGAGTCATGATGTAGCACTACATATATGTAGAACTAGCTAACCTCGAATTGTCACACTGCTTTAACTAAACTTGAATATAGTTCATATAATGCAAGGCGTTGAATGTACATTTGTTTTAATTTGAACAATATTGATACATTTCCTGTGGTATGGCGGGCACTCGCCGCTCATTTCCAATTAATGAATGTGAAACAGAATTGATGAGAGTGCTATTAAATGCTCTTCGTTACTTTCGATCATAAAATACAAAAACATGACATCACTCTCAATAGTTTACTATTTAACATCAAGTTACGTAATTCTGATAACTTTGTATTCAATAGCAAGCTGACAAGGACACAAATTTCTAAAAATGGATAGAACGTCAGATAATTTCGGTCCAAACAGAAACTAAACTGAATAATAAAATATAATATAAAGTTTACTGATGTTTCCATTTCATGAGTAAAAATTTGAAACCACTTGAGTCCAATGTACTATTTATTATACGAAGTCTCTAGTACTTACTTTGAAGTCTATCTACATCGAAGCTCTTCAGAAAGTACTCAAAAGTTCTTGAATGTCTATAAGGAGCGCGGTCTTGTTACAACTCACTCTGAAATTTATACACTCATAATAATTATAATAAGACCTAACTAAATTAAAAATAACGTCTAAAAACGGGTTTGGATGTCTTAAATTTTGTAATCTAAAAAGGAATAATAAATTTTGTAACGTAAACATGTTTATTTTACACATTTTTTATAGTTATCATATCGCAAAAGGGTATTATGTTAATTGGACTGTTTACTTTCGTTACAATTATAAAAGAGACAGACGCTGGCCACATCAGAAATAGTACATAGAATATGTGTTTCTATTTTACGGCTCACTTGACGGAGGGTTTGTAGGAATTTCAATAAGGAAATAGTCCTCCCCTCCCCGTCCCCCCTCGTATGTCCACCTCAGTATCAAACATTCCTTGAAGCAGAGCGCGGCCGCAGTGACGCCGCAGGTCGGACACTAGTCAGAACAAGCTGAACTAAACCTACGCAACTAGAGCTAAAATCTAGAGATGTTGCCACCGTGAAGGTCAGTGAAGCGAGGATTGTTCACTCATTGATAAATACCATCATCGCGATCATATTCAGGTCAATATTGCCAAGTTTTAATGTAATTTATTTCAAGTAAACATGTACAAAAGTTTGAAACGCCAATGTTACCGTCATGCTCGTGTCAATAAAAAGTTATATTTCCCACAAAAAGCTTTTCCGTTTTGAAAAACATACTTAAATATATAATTACAGCGTTTGTTCCACGCAGCGGTCGGTTGTAAGCTCTAGGCATATTTACAGAACTGTAAGCCAATTAAAAAGTTGTCGTTGGGAACCTTTCTCTGGAGTCCACCATGTACTGGTTCAGAGGTTTAAATGGACAATTTGTTTGCTACATGTAAAATTCTAAAGGTCAATGAATCTACCATACTCTCAAATCTTTATCAATGTTTTTATTGTTAAGGATTTCTTTATACTGAGTTCTATTTCTTGATCCTACTCCACTCGGTTAGCATCCATATGATTTAAAACTGTAAACTCTTAACCCACCAAAGAAAGAGTAGGTATTATATCAAATTATGTTATCCATACAACTTTTTTTTAAACAAGTAAAGTTCTGTAGGAAACAAAGAAGTGCAGTAGTACCTAGCGCTAGTGGCAGTGCATAGTGTCTGCAACTTGTTGCTGCAGCAAGTTGTGGAGCATGACCCAGGGGGGGGGGGGCACTTTGTGTGTAATCCGCGGGGAGCGCCAACGGAGCTTTCTGGTAATATGGTCTCATTAAGCTTTTAGATATCAAAATATATTTGTGGAAATTGATGATCAAAATATAATATAGGATTTACTAAGTTGACTACTGAATAAATAAATCTCATTGGTACAATTATGTTACATATTGTCTATAAAAAGACTAATTAAACATTAGTAAATTCAGCAATCTACATATTTTATTAGCAGTAAAATTATTTTAATAGTATTTTTCAAGTGGAACTGGTTCGTTAGCTAGCAGTAGTTCTTTAATTTGAAAGCAACACCAAAAGATAAATAAGGAAATCCCTACAGTTTATTGTTGTACACATCAGGTTATTATTAAAAAACAAATCCTCCAATCAAAGGAGATTACAACTTAATTGAGCCCGAGGGTTTCTACGATAGCCTGTTCCGAAAGAAAATATTTGATCATAAACCATACCTTTCCTTTAAAAATTTAAATGTTTTTAATTATTTCATAAAAAATAAGCGTCAGCAGTAAATGAAACAATAGCGCCACCTGTTGAATAAAGTGATACAAGTTGTTTGTTTCACCTTGTAAATGGGAAGCTCGAGAAACGCTTTAATCTCCGCGAGATAATAACTTGTATACTCCCGTTGTTATTAATCCTGCCACTTCCTTACATTACGTTTGTCGGCTCTCTTTTTATTATATTTCGGTTCTTCTTATTAATTATTTAACGAGATTCAAAGAAATGAGCTAACTAAATGTACAAAGGCTTCATAAATGCCAACAAGCTAAAAACAAACAGGTTTACTTCGAATGTAGTGATGATAATATAATAAGCAACAATACGCGTACAAATGTGAGCTCAAACAGAACAGTAAGAGAGCTCGCCGACGACGTACAATCTGACCCAGTACTACGTCTGACTAATTAATTCACAAAAATATACTATTTCCATTCGAAATAAGTTTATGAATGAAGTATGTACCGAACCCAAATTTCTGTGCGTGGGTTTACTCGAATATCAAAGGTTTTCTGTGTAATTTGAATTATCTTTATCAACAAGAACACAGCCGCCGCCCACCGCCCCGAGCCACGTGGCTTATTATAAAGATATATTCCAAAATGTGAAGGTTCGTTCATAGTAGCAGTAGTAGGTAACCGCGTGGGCGTCATTAACATTTTTTTGGAAATATGTTACATACTACGTCGGCGTTGGAAAGTCAAAACGATAAGGCCAGAGGCACAGCCGAAAGGGAACAAGTCAGAAAACATATAGTTGTAGACCTTGTGAGTGCCGCTAGTGTAGGCGGGCGGCCGACGATATAGATAAATACTCTGTGAGAACGCCGCGTGGGAGTTGATAAGAAATACAAACATAAATAGCTAAGTAAATTCCACTTTGTATTACTAATGAATGAGCCAAAAAACTTGTACGAATATTTAATATCTTCATGGGAATTCGGGGAATAAATTGAATTATTAAAAAGCTGTTTTTAGGTAGGAGCAAACTTTCAAAACTTAAGATGTTGTTAGTGTATTTTTAGACGTAACAAAAAACAATTATTTAGGTACATAACAACGACGCCTACATGATTTAGAAATATTTTTTTTAACGAAACTTACTGAAAATCTATTTTTTAAGAAAGGATGCTGAGTACACATTTTAACAAAGTATATACATAGAATGGAATAGAAAATAAATTTTCTTGCAAAAAAACTACCAATTTGCACTTAAGATAATGTGTATTACTTGTAGACGACACTCAAAAAGCAGCGACGACGGAGACCGATATTTTAGCGACTACAGAGTGATGGATGGGCGCGTTTGGCGACGGTTTGAACCCGGTCCAAGCTGGTTGAAGCTGGTTCAATCTGGTCGAACCCGCGGCTCGCACAAGCACCCTAATCACCGCTCTTTGCTCTTTGATAACAAATACCTCCCCGTAATGAAAAGCTGCCGGTGATTAATTATACTTGTATTGGAGTTGGATTCAATTAATTCTCAGACTTGCCCCCGAGCCGCTCTACAGCGATAGGAAAGACAAGAGGACATTGTACTCAGGCGGTGTGTATAGTTCCTTAGTTATAGTTTTAACTGCAATCAACAACGAAACTCAAGCATGTTGTAATACAAACAGTTGATCGCGCTGTACAAGATGGAAGTTAGCTAAATTATTGTGTTAACGAGAGTTTTGACTAAAAACATAAGAATAAGTGCTTTGCAATGCTGTATTTATATACGTATGTCAATCGCACATTACATCATTTTTGACATATCCAACGGTAAATTAGTAATACGTAACGTACTTACCACTATCTAAATTGTATCCGCTTTTTTAAACCACTTTAAACAAGCTGTCTAGGTTGTGTCAGGTCGAGACATATATCTCGATATTCCACTTTAGTGAATTGGCTTCTATATACTACACAGATATGTAGATGTAGTCTAAGGCCCGGTGATGGGCAAAGAAGTGGTGCGTACCTTAGCGATAACATAGTACTGGGTTAGTTGGGAACTGTTTTAAATACACATGGTGCATAATAAAATAAGTACAAACATACATCATATAATTCAGTCAGTTTTTACAAAATTTTGATATTATCGCAGATAATATTTCTGGTTGCTTTTTTCTAGATTAACTCTCTAAGTCATTTGTTTTCTGATTATTTAATTACATAAGTCTAACAATCTCGACAGTGGTGGGTAGTGTCTGCTTTTTAGAAAATAAAATCGCTCTAATTAAATAAGTATCGTGAAAATCATCAACCGTGTATGCTAAGGAAGCTAAGTATATTTGATACAAATAACCCTGAATAGTATCGAGGAGCGGGTGCGGGGCGGGCGCGGGGCGGGAGAGTGTAAACGTCGGAGCGGGTTTATTCCCACCGCTGAAATATGGCCCGACATAAACCCGCGGCCGGGAAGCTAGCAAATACTGCCCCGGCCTAGGACTCACACTCACAAGGATAAGTATGGGAAACAAGTTCACTTCTCTTCATATTGCCTGAGTAACCAGGTCAAATATGGTAGGTTTAAAAAAAAGCGTTTCCCTCTACTTACCTGTAAGTAAGTGAGTTTCTATGGGAGCGACCAACGCTACGTGGAGAAAATGGATTAATAATATCATCTCACGACCTTCTGACATGATAGTATAATTCCATTAGATCCTATTTTAAGAAAACAACAATGAGACCCGTTTTTATGTGAAATCCGGGTATGAAAATCGATGTATCAGGCAAGCGTGATATGCCTAGTTATAATATAGGCACATATGACTAGTTCGTCATGAATCTGTGTGAATATTACAAAACGAGCGAATAAATCAGTTCTAGTGCATTACAGCTATCAAGTGAGTCGTAAGCTGCGAATCCTGCTATAGGTCGATGCACCATTACATGTGTATGTCCGATTGTATTGGCGACACGCAACACATACATAAACAATACGTTTATATGTTTCAGTAAAGATTGGGAGGTTAGCACAAAAACATCATCAATTCATCATGTCTGTGATTAAAAATAAGTAATTTATTTCTATTACTGCAACAAATTAAGTACAGAGTTAAAGTAAAAAATATACTACAGGTTTAGCTTAGTATTACACAAAATAGTGCTTTATTAGAAATCTCAAAGATAAAGAAAATTATGTCGTCAAGAGCAGTCCTACAAAAATGAAACTCTTTAAGTTTACATTTGGTAAAGTCAACTGAATCTACATATAAGCAAAGTCTCATATCAGTCTTATCAATGCTAAAAATAACCAAAACAAGCATAGATCCACTATCCAGGCATTTGTATTGCTTTATTAGTCTAAACTTAGTTCCTTTACAACACTTTGGAGTTATTTTCCGTGTCTTTTATAATCATAATCATAATCAAAATATTCATTTATTCATAAAATACGTCATATGTACAATGTACTCGAAAAACGTCTACGTAAATATAATAACAGAAAACAATTTAATGTCAAATATATGTACATACATATATTAATTACCATCATATTTTAAGTTTGAACAAATCAAAGTCGTAAAAGGCTTGCTCGATAAGCCAGGCCTTCAACATGTGTTTAAAAGAAGGTAAACTGGTGGCTGCGATGATTTTGTCCGGCAGCATGTTGTACACTGTCGGGCCCATAGAATGCGTTAATTTGTCTGCCTTCACTAAATGTCTTTCAACAGCTCCTAGTTTGCTACCACTGCGAGTCGGGTATCTGTGCCGTGAGCTTCGCACAGTGTATTCATCTAGGTTGATCCTAGCATACACTGCTACTTGATAAATCAAGATCGCAGGCAGCGTCAGGATACCCAGTTTTATGAAGTAGGGACGAGCCGCAGTGTCCCAGGGCACGCGAGCCAAGCAGCGCACAGCGCGTTTCTGCATTCTGAACGCGCGCTCCCAGTCCGCAGCTCGAGCCCAAAGCTCCGCACCGTACTGCAGTTGTGACTGCACCGTAGCGAAGTAGCACGCGCGCGCGGCTTCACTCGGCACAACTTTGGCCACCCGCCCCAAGGCGAAGCAAGCGGCGCCCAGTCTGACACATAAACGTTCAATGTGCGCATCCCACTTTAGGCCAGAATCGATTTCAAACCCTAAAAAAGTTGTGAATTTCTTTTCCTCGACGTGTACTCCATCCACCAGTACTGCTAGGGGTCTTAATGGCCGCCCAGACAGGCTAAACTGAATGAAGTGTGTCTTACTTAGGTTTAATGCAAGCCCATTCATTTTGAACCAGTCGGATAGTTCAGTTACTGCTGAGTTCAGTTGCTGTTCCAGACCTTCTGTTGTCTGGGAGGTGGCCACGGCTGCAACATCGTCTGCATACATCAGGATCTCTGCTGAAGGTACAGCTGCAGGCAGGTCATTCAGGAGGATCGAGAACAGAATATTTGAAACCGAGGATCCCTGCGCCACACCCATATCTGACGACATTGGGTCAGACTTGTGCAGTCCTCCTCCTCCAACCACCACCTGTGACCGCTCTCGCATGAGGCCCTCCAGCAGAGACAATGCAGGGCCACGCACACCCAGGTGTTCCAGCTTGGCAGCCAGGACCCTGGAGTCAGCGACGTCGAATGCCTTCGAGAGGTCGCAGCATAAAAGGGCCACCTTCAGTTTGGGCCTGGAATCACGAGCTGCAACAACGCGGCGAACTACCTCTCTAGTTAGAGATGTTGTTGAGCGTCCCGAGCGATACGCGTACTGTCTGTCAGATAGCGCGCCTGTGGTGTCGAGAAAATTGGTCAGTCGTGAACTCAGGCCGTTCTCGAAGATTTTTGCAATAGCAGGAATAATCGAGACCGGCCTGTAGTTATCAATACATTCACGCTTCCCTTTTCCTTTGTAAAGTGGCGAGACTTTACTGATTTTCATCGCGCTTGGGAAAACTCCTTCCTTCAGGCAAGCGTTATATATTTCAGCTAGGATAGGAGCCAGTGAAATAATAGCTACTCTGATCAATTTCATTGACGTCTCGTATATGTCTTTGGATGACTTCGGTGGTATACGCGTCATAACAATGCGATATACCTCGTCAGCACTAAACCGCAGCAGCCTAAGCGATACGTCGGCCGGCCCGCCCGCCGCAGCAGCCAGCGCGGTGCGAGCCCGCGTGACGTCAGCGCGCGGCGCGCCGCATGCGGCAGCGGCACCAACAAACCTAGCATTCATTGCATTCACAGCAGCACGCTCGCTACTGAACCGGGAGCCATCAGCTTGCCTCAACAGCTCAGTAAAATCAACATGAGAACAATTGTCCTTCCCTCTTTCTCTATTAACAATTTTCCACATCAGATTCGATGAAGTTTTGTCTTGTTTTATTAAATTAGAATAATAGTCAGACTTACTCTGCTTTATGAGCGTGTCGTAGTATGTATTCATGTCAGTAATTAATATATTCAATTCATTAATATTAGGATGTCGATTGCTAATTTTTTGTATGTCAGATATCAAACCCTTATAATTAATTACGTCTGGTGTTACCCATGTGTCCAATTTTCTTAAGCACATTTTTTTTAACGGGAAACAAGAGTCATAAAAATTTCTTAGTATATTCACAATGGATTGAGCTTGTGAAGTTGCATCTACGTTGCGTACAATAAATTCAGCCCAGTCTACGCTATCTATACTAGATATAAAATTGTGCTGATTAGCCTGTGAGAAACTTCTCATGTACGGCTGTTTTTGTTCCCGTACATACTGTACAAGTGAGCACTTGATCCCGTAGTGGTCGCTGATACCAGTGTCAACGGGCGCGACATGCAGCGAGCCGGCCGGCAGCGTGCTGTACACGTGATCGAGGCAGGTGCTGGTGGTGGCGGTCACTCGGGTCGGGAAGTCTACCTCATTACGCATGTTATGGGTCGACAGTAAATCTGCTAGTGTCTTCACGTCACCAGTACCACGCAACGAGTTTACATTAAAATCTCCAAGTACTATGCAGTCAATACCTAATTCAGATATCTTATCAAGCAAGCCTTCAAAATGATTTAAAAAATCTATATTGCTAACTTTGTTTGTTCGATACACACAGATAATGGTTAAATTAAATTCTAATAAATCAATAGCAGATATTTCTAAATATAATTCTATGGAAAGTGAAGTTAACGTAGTATTTTCTGTACATTTAGTGTTCTCACAAACGTATATACAAGAGCCTCCGTCCTCATAATTACTCCTACAATAATAAGACGCGAGCTTATAGCCGGTAATAGCTACACATTTTAACCGATCCTCCGTCTGGTGGTGTTCAGTTAAAGCGAGTATGTTACATTTGAACTCGCCGTTCAACTGTACTTCTAACTTGCCCGTTTTATTGTTTACAGAACGCATGTTTTGATGGCAAACCACTAAAGTCTTCCGTAAAAATGATGTATTCGTATGGTGAGTCGGTGGCGGCCGCACGGACGTGCTCCTACCGCCACTCGCAGTGATGCTACTGGCGGCTGTCAGTTGCGCAGGCGCACCGATTCCTCGGCTAGCGCGTGCTCCCTTACACCGCGGTATTGGCTCAGCGCTCTGTCTCACTTGCCCGCCGTCGGCGAGTGCGAGCGGGAGTGAAAAAACCAATCTACATAGCGAATACCTTGTGGCCATGCATTCGATGTCGCGATCTGTGAGTAGGTACTTTCCGGCATCCCGATTATAAACGATGCATGTCTATTTGTCTTCAGCTGCCTTTTTTCGACGAAATAATCTGCCACTACGATTTTACTCAAATGGTCTCTTATCTGGTCGACAGTTGTCATAGCGTTGAATTGCCAGGCTTGGATGTATTTAGTAATTTCGGCGACTTGGAAACCGAAGTTTTCTGTACCTGTTCCTAATGTAACAGGCTTAGACTGCTTTTTATTCGGGCGACGGTGGCGGCGGGAACCCTGCACTATCTGCCATTGTCCTTCTGAATCATTCTCAAGTTGCGTGCTTGAAGATTTACCTACAGGTCTTTTGTTCTGTGATTTCGTTGTCGCAGCAGTTAAAGATGGAAGAGAGCTATCGCTCGCAGATCTGTTTGCTTTCATTGTCTCACATACCCGTTCACCAATCGGCGTTTTGTCAGCTGCTCTCGGTTTCTTCTGATTGGCGGCATCAGCTGCGTCGTTGGCCCGGCGCTTGCGTGCCTGGCGCATTGGTCTTTCATTCTGTATAGAATGCGACGTTGCCGCTCCGCGGGGGTTGCCCGCGTCGTTATCGATCTGCACCGCCGGCGATGTAAGTATAAGGGACTTACCGGCGATGGCGTCTTTTATCGTGGTCAAGATGGCGTCCGCTTGACTTGCAGAAATTGCGCTGTGGTTCACTAGGATGGCCTCGATCGCAGTTATCTTCAGTGCAAGTTCCGTCACCACTTTTAGTATGTCGCCAAGCGTAGGCTCAGCTTTCTTGGGAGGCATTTTAGTTTTTTTGGGAAATTAAACAACGCGGGAGCGAATCTCAAGACGTGCGACGGCTGGCAACGTCACGTGTCCACGGTAGGCAACCTTTTATAATGCTGTAACAGTAACCATTACATGCTGGTAAGATACGATATCCTGTTTGCAATCATTGTTAGTAAAGTACTTTTTTAATATAATAATTAAATTTAAGTATAGAAAAATCTAAGCAAGTAGGTAGGAGATGGATCAGACAGGCTGATGACCGTACTATGTGGCACGTTCGAGAGGAGGCCTATACTCAGCAGTGGGTGGACACGGGCTGACATGATGATAATTAGAAAAATCTATTCAAATGAAAGCTAGAATCCATTTCCTGACGCAGTTAAATATACGAAGTTCAAGTTCCGTCCCGTTCAAGTTAAAAAAAAATACGACTAAAAAAAACATTTTCACATTAATCTGATCTAAAAACTTGTCTGAAAGTATAACAAAGTGTGGAAAGAGTGGTGTTTTATTTATTACGGTCGGAAGTTGGTAAGCCGTGTTCGAACTGGAAGTTTCTACAACTTTACACAATGGGCTATTTATAACGTGTTATCTATAGATTAGATACATGCCATGAGTTTTAAATTAATGTATTAACTTTGCTTAAAAGGCTATATAAGGGTGGATATGTAAAATGTGACTGAGTTTCCTTATACTTCAACACTACTCTGAGCGTTCGTAGCTCAGCCAGCGGAGGCATCGCATGCGATACCAATGTAAGGCAATGGTCGACGCGGTCAAGCTTTGAAAGGGCGAATATGAAAATATATAATTAAAGTATCTTTCATCACCAGCATGTAAATGTTATCAGCGTCTAGTATATTCAATCCCACCAAAAACATTCTGTAAAAAAATTCCAAGTCTCGATAGAGCTGCTTGTTTATCTCTAAAAAGTAATGAAATCTCTAGAATTAGTTAAGCCAAGTCTAAGGTTCCTTACTGCGATTTATTTATTATTATAGTAATTTTACGTCTTGTAGAAACAAGACTCTCTATATCTACCTCCCACAAGTACTCTTAGTGCTCGTTTCTGCATTATTAACACTCTTTCAAAGTCTGTAGCATTGCCCCATATACTTATGCCGTATGAAAGTATAGAGTGTTTTATTAGTACTTATACCTATGTATGTTACAATTTTACATTATCAATAAAGATTCTTTATCTTTATCTTTATATACCAAAATGAACTTAACAAAACATAGATTCTTTTGACAATAAAGTTTATTCAAAATGACCTCCGTGATTTTGAATACAGGCCTTCAATCTGCGCGGCCAGTCGTCTATCGCTGCACGAACGAGGTCCATTTCAATATCGGCGGCTGCCTTAATCAAGGATGTCTTGAGTGACTCCAAATTGGGATGAGGCTTTGAGCACGCCTTTTCCTCCAAGTGTTGCCATATCTTGTTATCTAACGGATTCAAATCTGGACTGGAGGAGGGCCAGTCTTCGTGCCGGATGAAGTCGATTTCACGCGCCGCCAGCCAGTCTTGTGTGCTCTTCGCTCTATGAGCTGGCGCCGAATCTTGTTGGAATACCCAGTGCTTGTTATTGAACATGATATGAGAAACAGGTTCCACAAGGTTCGTCAGGACTGTATTTTGATACACGACTGCATTCGTTTTTACACCTTTCTCACAAAAATGTACCTCTGTTAAGCCCCAATAAGAAACTCCCAACCATACCATGAGCGAGGATGGAAAATGACCTCGTTGGACACGCGGAATACGTTTGCTCGCTTCTTCACTACTGTGTGCGTACACCTTATCATTGTGTTTGTTGTAGCTCTCTTCTACGGTAAAAAAATTTTCATCCGAAAAAAGAATTTCCCGATATTTTTTTCCCGCTTACCGCTTCAACAAAGCGCGGCATCTCTTCAGTCTCAGGTCCATTAGACGAGCATTCAAACGATGTCCTGTTTTTCTTCGATATGCCCGAAGCCCTAAGTCTTCATTTATCACCCTTTTCACCGTGGTTCTGCTTAACCCCATCTGAAGGGCCAACAGTTTCTGCTTACGTTTGGGATTTCTTTGAATTCGCGCCTTCACAGCTTTTATCACTGCTGGAGTCCTAACAGACCGAAAGCGACCACTTCTTGACCTGTCATCTACACTAGAGTCTTCATTGTATCGTTTGATGGTACGATAAACGAATCTCTTGGTTATATTCAAATTTTTCAGTATGTCAAAAATTTGAATTGGCGCGTAACCGCAACGATGCAATGCAATAACTGCAACACGGTCTTTTTTAAGCGTCCACTCCATATTTAAAAATGAGTAAAATTCTAAAAAGTATACATTTTTATTTTCATGAACAATACGAAATTCGAATTCAATAAACTCTTTTGTGGCCAGAATTCTAAAAGAAAAGTTTTTACTGTGTGACAATACTTATGACCTGACGTATATATAGAAAATTGAATGCAGTAGAAAGTTGGCTGAGGATGATGATGATTTTGTAATATCCGATACATACCACCAGTTCTCATCATATTTAGTTCAAGCACCAACCCGCTATCTCTTATAGTTTTCGAGATCCCTTATGGTACTCTAAGGTCTGATGGCCAAAGTGATGGTGATACTCGGCTTTCGGCCTCGCATCCCGCTCATTTTGACGTCGCATGTACTGCGTTGTTATATTTCTCGTAAAAACGCTAATTTGGCTGTACTCTTACGTTTTCTCATCAGGGTCACCAGGTAGTCCAGATCTTCCATAAATCTTGTTTTGATAATTTTTCCTTTATGTGGGCGCTAAAATCTACCTCTGTACCAAATTTCAGCTCACTAGGTCTATGGGAAGTACTAGTTCTATTTTGATGATCAGTGAGTGAGTCAGTTCTCATCATATTTAGTTCAAGCACCAACCCGCTATCTCTTATAGTTTTCGAGATCCCTTATGGTACTCTAAGGTCTGATGGCCAAAGTGATGGTGATACTCGGCTTTCGGCCTCGCATCCCGCTCATTTTGACGTCGCATGTACTGCGTTGTCATATTTCTCGTAAAAACGCTAATTTGGCTGTACTCTTACGTTTTCTCATCAGGGTCACCAGGTAGTCCAGATCTTCCATAAATCTTGTTTTGATAATTTTTCCTTTATGTGGGCGCTAAAATCTACCTCTGTACCAAATTTCAGCTCTCTGGGTCTATGGGAAGTACTAGTTCTATTTTGATGATCAGTGAGTGAGTCAGTGTCGAAAATGCGAAACTTTGCATTAGCATAACTTCGGAACTAATTGATCTACCAACTTGAAATTCTGGATTTCAAGTGTGTTATTACGAATTTCTAGATGACGAAAATTTTAGCGTTTTAATCCTATCCAGAGGTTCTCAAATAGGGGGCTGAAAATGCGGCGAAACGGTTCGAGAAAAGGATGGTACGGCAGATTGCTTCGCGCTCGACTTGGCGGGGGCACTACCGTGCCCCCAGATCAGGCGACGGTAGAAACAGGCGGCCGGAGAGAGCATAGAGCCATGAAAGTAGTAGAGACGGCACTCGGTCAGTCGGTGATGAGGCGTGGCCTGAGATACCGCGATGTGGCGATTAGATACGCGGCAATTAGCCACGCTCCTCAAGTGCCGGCTTAGTGTAACGCGCGCCACACTTACAGCGATTTGAGCTTGAGGTGTGGCCCAGGACCCAGCGAATAATTGCGAGTGATGAAATGAAACAGTAAAGACAGGAGTATGAACTTGTATGTGATGGAAAAAACCAATCGTCCGGTAGATCTATAGACATTTTAAACACCTGACAATGAATTACAATATTATATTAAAAAACTTATAGCCAATATAAAGTTTGAAAGAAAATATGGTACAAAATGTATTGAAACTTGTATATGGTAAGCGTCACGATATTTGGGAGCCTCGCTCCGCTGACGTAGCAGGTGCAGATAAGATACGATGTAATGAAATGTACGAGTGTTTGTACAACCTATCGAGGGTGTATCCTTATCGTAATTCCTGTTGTGCGAGCGGCCCGTGATTTGGAAAACTGATTAATGAAAATATTGACTAAATGAATCGAAATAAATGTTTTGCTTATCGCTAATCGCCGACAAAGTGCCCGCCAATGTGGGATATGAAATTGGAAAAAGGGCTTAGTATTAATTATGACACACATTTAGTACGTCGTTATATGGTGCAATAATCAAAAAATCCATGTAATACCATAAAGTTCACTGAAGTAGGGGTACGGTTCACTAGAATACGCGGAATCATCGATGTAGGTCGAAGATGTAGGTAGATAATTCCGAGTATTTTCTTTGTATTCTTGCGTGCACCGTAATTAATTCGGTGATTGATCCCATCAGTAATTTCATGTCCATATATTATTTACACCAATATCCCGAAACAAAAGCAGCATTCTAAGAAAGCAACACATAACATTAATATTAGAGGACTCCTAGCGACGCCACAATCAAACAGAAATCGCCTTTTTGCCGCATTTGTTGGCAAGAAGCTGTCTGACGCCGGACAATTATTTCTACTAAGTAATATTATTCCTAGAATTACCGCTCAAACACTCAGAAAAAGGAACTGGAGTGGACGGGATCACGGAACGTATTCTGTAGATTCCGTATTACTTGAGTCAAACTTGCACGTAATAAAATGAGGGTACCAATTATATGCCTCGAATATTCATTAAAACTAGGGATGAGTAAATGAACTTTCAATTTCGATGAATTGTATTATAGCTTCGTACAATTCGTAAGTTCTGCGTTCATGTGTATGCAATGTACTCTGATATCGTCACCTGCTGAATCTACAGAGAGTAGGCTGCCATTGACCACCACACTCGATATCGGGCTACTTTAGTTCCATTTCTCGGTAGAATTGTTTTTTGGCTGAGTCTGTGCGCATTAACTGACTAAACAAGGGACCCACAGACTAACACTCATTCTCATTTATTTCATTTTCAAATAAAATTATGATTAGTACTAAGAAAAGAGTAACTATATTTATGAAAATGGCTGTTTTGTTTCGTAATATTTACAAGTACAACTACTATTAATTTATTAAGTAAATGATTCCTTGCTACCGGTAACTAACGTAGTTCAATTAAATAACAATTAAGTCCTAGGAAGTAAACAATGACCTGAACAAACACGCGATAACACTGGATTAACAGCGCTCGCGTATTATGCTCGACTGTTTGCAGAACTAACAACTATACGTGTGTTTGTTTATTAAACAAACGCTGCAATATACCGGGAAACAATACGTTAATGGTAATGTCGCTAATGTCGTAGCTAATTTTTATACCCTTAATATTTATCGAATAATAATCACATGTTTGATGTAAGTATTAAGCATGACAGTAGTTAATTACTTTTTAAATTGAACAATAAACTAAAAGAAAATTAAACGGATCATAATAGGTATATTGGCTACGTAACGATCTTATCTAGAAGGAGACAAGAAGCCTGGTAAAGGGATTGACCAAGCATAATACTTTAGTTCGTAATTTCCTCTAAATTACATGTCTTAAATTAAAATGACATATCCCCATAAGCTATCACACTTTACTAATAAACAGGCCACAAATTCCCTCCGCCAGTCGCCGGGGTTTTCGGTGAAACACTCCATTCAGGTCCACCTCGTTATTGGAAGCTCGAGTGAATACAGTGTGCTGGCACTTTGTACCTGCTCGCAGCACTACAGGGTGCGTAACACCCGCGGCGGGCAGTGTGCACCTTGCACAGTGTGGGACGTGTGGCAGGAGTGGGAGCCAAATTACAAGCATACAATTACTTGAAGCCGCCCTCTTAGGCTGCGGTTGCAACGGCCCTTGGCCGACGCAACTCGACGAGATAAACGGGGTTGGAGTGGACTCGAGTGAACAAGGCTCAAAGTCTAAATCAAAACATTGATTGAGTGCATGTGTTTAAAGTAACTTGGTTGCAGGCTTTACATAAAGTAAAGTTTACATTTTGTTTAATGTAGAACATAAGGATAAACCTCATAAAGTGTTTGCAAAGGTTTTATTTTAGCGTTGGACAGTATATCTTTTTTCTGATTTTTTGTACACTCATTTATTCGTATGTAATATGTCATGACAATTCTAGAATTCATTAATTAATTAAAATATAATCTTAGTGAACATCTCATACATAAAAACATACACACTTCACCTCAAGTTCACAAAATATACTCCGTTTTAAAGCACTTTAAAATATTATGCCTGAACTGTCCCACTGAACACTGCAAACAGTGTTATTAATATAAAACTAAGTTTGCCAAGTTCCCGGCTGACCACTGCCTGCTGGCTCCCGCCTGCTGGGTGCTGGCGTGGAGCCGGCACATGGCTGACTAACTGTACTGGCGCGGTGTGAACCCAGCTTTACCGGTGGCTGCTATCGACAGGAGCTTAGCACTAGACTTGCTGGAAGCGGGCACTAACTAATTATTTAGATTTTATAATAGAAAATGTCTGCAGCTTTACAAATTAAAGTAACACTCCGTTTTCAGTGGAATTCTGAAGGCATTGTCGCCCAGACCACAAATTTTCACTTAATTTGCTGTCTCATTAATAGATGAAAGATTCAAATTATTCCTAATAATATGTGAGTGAGTAGTGCATGGCGCCGGCACTAGGTACCGAGGCAGCACACATTGAGGGTAGTGAGTAGTGCATGGCGCCGGCACTAGGTACCGAGGCAGCACACATTGAGGGTAGTGAGTAGTGCATGGCGCCGGCACTAGGTACCGAGGCAGCACATATTGAGGGTAGTGAGTAGTGCATGGCGCCGGCACTAGGTACCGAGGCAGCACACATTGAGCGTTAATTCTATCTAAACATCGTTTACGTTACATAACCGTAAATTTCAATAGTAAATGAGCACTCCGACCGTCTCTGCTCACATTAAAATCCGTTTAATCGTTTTCCATATTTCACTGTTACGATAACGGAGTGTCAAAATAATTGTACAACTTTATGCTTTATGGTGGCTGGCGAGAGGCCAGCACGCTGGGAATACCACCTTTATTGCAACTACTTACATACATATACACACAGATATGAGGGTGTAAGGAACACAAGTGGTCTTTCAGGCAGATAACTGGCAGATAGTACATTCGGTAATAAGAACTTTTTTTCCGACTACTGGCTAGCCGCGAATTTGTTCTCGTTGATTCAAGATAAAAGCTGGTTTATTCACTCTTAATTTACCCGTGGACGTAGCAACGGAACAAAAAAATCATTCTATCTTTAAATTTAAGGTACCTGAATTAGTACGAGTACCTGCTTTGAGTATGTATGTGTATGTGTGTAATGAATCTTAAAGTATAGGTATGTATAAGAGCTCATATGAGTGAATAATGTAAGAAGTTCAAACAGAGGGTATTACCCCTGACCTTATTAGTGAAGCAAGCATTTATTGAACGTCCTTCAACGTGGAACCTGTTTTCAGCCTGGCAATATAAATCGAGCCCATGTACACAAGAAAAGGTTTTTTCACAAAGAGATTTTTTATTACATTATCTACTTGTCTTTGAACGATTATATTATATGTTTGAGATCCAACGTGTGTAGTTGTAATTAAAATATTTCTTCCTTTAATTGTTTTTCGTTATTTCAACTAGGAATAACTTTCGTTCAGCATATTCACGGAAATATTGTATACAAAGAACGCGACCGACCATGTAAAACTATTTTAATGAAATATGTCAATGTAATGTTATACAAAGAACTTAATGAATTAGCGCAACATTAGTCGCAACTGTGTGTTGTTTGAAACACGACGTCGTTAGCGACCGTGTCGCGTGTCGCCTGTCGCCGCCAGCTAGGTACTGTCGGACATGCTGCATGTGGTCCGCTGCAGCCACAGTGTAGGTAACATGGAGATACAAGTACGCTTCTATACATATACATGTGGTCCGCTGCAGCCACAGTGTAGGTAATATGGAGATACAAGTACGCTTCTATACATATACATGTGGTCCGCTGCAGCCACAGTGTAGGTAATATGGAGATACAAGTACGCTTCTATACATATACATGTGGTCCGCTGCAGCCACAGTGTAGGTAATATGGAGATACAAGTACGCTTCTATACATATACATGTGGTCCGCTGCAGCCACAGTGTAGGTAATATGGAGATACAAGTACGCTTCTATACATATACATGTGGTCCGCTGCAGCCACAGTGTAGGTAATATGGAGATACAAGTACGCTTCTATACATATACATGTGGTCCGCTGCAGCCACAGTGTAGGTAATATGGAGATACAAGTACGCTTCTATACATATACATGTGGTCCGCTGCAACCACAGTGTAGGTAATATGGAGATACAAGTACGCTTCTATACATATACATGTGGTCCGCTGCAGCCACAGTGTAGGTAATATGGAGATACAAGTACGCTTCTATACATATACATGTGGTCCGCTGCAGCCACAGTGCAGGTAATATGGAGATACAAGTACGCTTCTATACATATACATGTGGTCCGCTGCAGCCACAGTGTAGGTAATATGGAGATACAAGTACGCTTCTATACATATGCATGTGGTCCGCTGCAGCCACAGTGTAGGTAATATGGAGATACAAGTACGCTTCTTCTATACATATACATGTGGTCCGCTGCAGCCACAGTGCAGGTAATATGGAGATACAAGTACGCTTCTATACATATACATGTGGTCCGCTGCATCCACAGTGTAGGTAATATGGAGATACAAGTACGCTTCTATACATATACATGTGGTCCGCTGCAGCCACAGTGTAGGTAATATGGAGATACAAGTACGCTTCTATACATATACATGTGGTCCGCTGCAGCCACAGTGTAGGTAATATGGAGATACAAGTACGCTTCTATACATATACATGTGGTCCGCTGCAGCCACAGTGCAGGTAATATGGAGATACAAGTACGCTTCTATACATATACATGTGGTCCGCTGCAGCCACAGTGTAGGTAATATGGAGATACAAGTACGCTTCTATACATATACATGTGGTCCGCTGCAGCCACAGTGCAGGTAATATGGAGATACAAGTACGCTTCTATACATATACATGTGGTCCGCTGCAGCCACAGTGTAGGTAATATGGAGATACAAGTACGCTTCTATACATATACATGTGGTCCGCTGCAACCACAGTGTAGGTAATATGGAGATACAAGTACGCTTCTATACATATACATGTGGTCCGCTGCAGCCACAGTGTAGGTAATATGGAGATACAAGTACGCTTCTATACATATACATGTGGTCCGCTGCAGCCACAGTGCAGGTAATATGGAGATACAAGTACGCTTCTATACATATACATGTGGTCCGCTGCAACCACAGTGCAGGTAATATGGAGATACAAGTACGCTTCTATACATATACATGTGGTCCGCTGCAGCCACAGTGTAGGTAATATGGAGATACAAGTACGCTTCTATACATATACATGTGGTCCGCTGCAGCCACAGTGTAGGTAATATGGAGATACAAGTACGCTTCTATACATATACATGTGGTCCGCTGCAGCCACAGTGTAGGTAATATGGAGATACAAGTACGCTTCTATACATATACATGTGGTCCGCTGCAGCCACAGTGTAGGTAATATGGAGATACAAGTACGCTTCTATACATATACATGTGGTCCGCTGCAGCCACAGTGCAGGTAATATGGAGATACAAGTACGCTTCTATACATATACATGTGGTCCGCTGCAGCCACAGTGTAGGAAATATGGAGATACAAGTACGCTTCTATACATATACATGTGGTCCGCTGCAGCCACAGTGTAGGTAATATGGAGATACAAGTACGCTTCTATACATATACATGTGGTCCGCTGCAGCCACAGTGCAGGTAATATGGAGATACAAGTACGCTTCTATACATATACATGTGGTCCGCTGCAACCACAGTGTAGGTAATATGGAGATACAAGTACGCTTCTATACATATACATGTGGTCCGCTGCAGCCACAGTGTAGGTAATATGGAGATACAAGTACGCTTCTATACATATACATGTGGTCCGCTGCAGCCACAGTGTAGGTAATATGGAGATACAAGTACGCTTCTATACATATACATGTGGTCCGCTGCAGCCACAGTGTAGGTAATATGGAGATACAAGTACGCTTCTATACATATACATGTGGTCCGCTGCAGCCACAGTGTAGGTAATATGGAGATACAAGTACGCTTCTATACATATACATGTGGTCCGCTGCAGCCACAGTGCAGGTAATATGGAGATACAAGTACGCTTCTATACATATACATGTGGTCCGCTGCAGCCACAGTGTAGGTAATATGGAGATACAAGTACGCTTCTATACATATACTCGTATCACACTATGAAGAGTTAGAGAGTCTTCTTATTTATGAAGTAGTGAGAGACTTTACAAGTATATCGTGTGATCAATGATTTAAAAAAACCGTATCTATTTATTATGGCGTCTTTAGCTACCTCTAAACGGGTAGTCCGATATAGCTTTGTGATACACTAGTCAATTAAGGATTTTAATAAATTTACCGTCGTTTCGTAGTTATAGTTATTTTACAATTTTTTTAAAATATATTATTATATAATAAAAATTAAATGCTGCTGATATATATATGGTATGATATAATTTTTCAGTTGTTTTACTCGTAAATAATAGAAGGAAATAAAACAAACCTACTACTTCTAACTACTACAATACGATATTCATTGAATTAAATTCTTGTATCAGGTGGTCATTACTGTCTGTACTGTACACTATGTATTATACATATATATTGTTCCTTCCCAGTGTAAGTCGGCTGTACAGTGTACAGTGGCAACACTGAGTAACGAGACGTTGTCACGCGCATCTCTCGTTTACGGCGTTTAATTACTTTACATACATTAAATATGCATTTGCATGTTACATTTACCACCGCTAATAGCTAACTTTAGTGTCTGTATAGTAGTAGAAGTAGGTAAGCTCCGTTACTCTTGTATTATTAGAGAAGTTTTTTCATTGTATAAAATCATATTTTAAAAAATATCTGCAGCAAATACCTTACTTTTTATCATGTAGCAAAAAATATATTTTTTTAATATGCAAGAATAATATAATTGCCTCATAAAAAGAATGCGAAAGACACTGAATGCATTTTAAAGTCGTAGAGGAATGACACGGGCGATTCAAACAAAAATACAGAAAACCTTTAAAAAATAAAAGCTCGTTGTGAATGTAAGTGGTAACAAATGGAACAGAAAAATAAAATGATAAACCCGGGCCTATCTGCGGCCGCCCGGCTGGAAGGAAAACGTACAAGAATCGAAATAAAAACATTTTGCTTTTTCCATTGCGTTCAACATTTTTGTAGTGTATAGGAAAACGTATTTTACATTTTTAAAAAAGCTCGGCTTTTCTATTCCATTTTGACTATCTTGATTTTTTAACATACCTACAACCTACAGCTAAGGAAAAATTCTCTAAAGAGAATACTTGTACCTTGCAAATAAGTGAGATAAATAATTACATAATTTTATTGTGAAATACACAAAATAAACAGTTATTGTACCTATCCCTATACAAGTCACTCACCTGGGTTGTGTTACTGCGACGCTGGTACCTGCAACCAAACATAATATCGTTAATATTAGAATACGGTTGTATTTTAATAGGTAGCAGAGTAAGCAATTATAATGGTTTATTTTTTTATAAACTGATGTAATTAGAAATTAGCAGATCGAATGTGGATAAGAAATAGTATAAGAAATGTCATAAGATGAAGCATACCTAAGATTATAGTAAATATCCCGGTGATTATGTGTGCGCGTAAAGTGGGTAGTTTAGTCGCAGGGATTAGTGCGGGGAGGCGGCGCTAGATGGCGCCATTATCCGGAACCGGAAGTGACGCTCGCAGTTTTCTCGCGCCGCCCGGATCATCGGGATAATGCTCATAGCTGACCATTTGGCACATTATTTTCATTACGTGGTGATTGTATTAGTAAGAAAAATGACCCCTCATTTTTCTTACTAATACAACTCCCCAGTTACAGACAAACTGGCTGTGGATAGTTTTTGTAAAGATATTCTTTGCGGCAAAAATTGTTTTTACTTTTGATATTTTTAAGATTGGGTGGTTTATCGAAATAAGTGAATATGTCGGCATATCGAACTACACAACTGATTAAATTCTACAGAAATGATGCTGATAAAATAAACACATGAACAGAACGTGTGTCCAATAATGAAATCACAATCCAATCTATGGACATTTCCCCGCTATCTATCAGCTATAGTGGTGAGCCCCGGCGGCGGCGGCGGCGCGCGCGGGCGTCTGATTGGCCGTTCCGTTCCAACTAGGTAATCTAAATGCGTCCTCCAGTTTATGGTCAACGAGTTTCAAACAGATCTATATGCGGCCTCAATACTGATGAGGTGTTAGGGATATTTGCATGAGCACTCACTCACTCTACTCCTGAATTTACTTAGTGCTTGTGAAAATATGATCATCAAATAATACATTGTTTTTCGTGTTAATATTTTCAGTGTACTCTTAGTTGCAGAAATACTCGCTATTCTTGAACCAATCATTTTCCTATTTAGGAACACAATATAGTCATCATCAGTTTTCTGGTCGTGCTGAGCATAAGCCTCTCTTCTTTAACGCTACGCCAGTCACTCGGCCAACGATTGCTAAAATGGTGTCAAAATACAATTTATTTTATTCAAAACAAAGATAGCAAAGTGGCAACAAGTAGATACTCTGGAGTAGTATGATGTACTGAACATACAATGTTTACCTGAAGTTATACTGGCTAGAAGTTAGATTCCCTGAGCTAGTACCTGTTGCAGCTAGAACTGTATTGTGCGCACTACTGACTACATGTGTTGTTTATATCGACTAGTTTATAGGTTGGATGTGGCTTGTTTCGCAAATACTCCGGAATTAGCATCCAAATATGTTTACATGAGGTGGACTACATTTCAAACAATGCTACTTACTTATGCTAAATTCACTGATTGCATCATTATCATCAGCTTGATATCAATCAATATAATCACCATAAAGTTAAGATTTCCACTTGCGATTAGTTTTGTATCGGTGGGCGATCTTCCGCCTGCTGTCTTTCATCCTCTCAACGAGCCTGGTCGTGGAAAACCTTTTAGAAAATCATAATTATAACAACACGAAAGAACATGATATTTTGATCTTTGCTCAAATATGTAGAGACATTATCAACAGGCGTTATCTAACGAAGCTTTGAGCTGTTCTCATGCGTAAACATGTTAATCAGTTCTACGCACATCTCTCTTCTTGTGGAATAAATAACTAAAGTAATGGCTTCATTTTCTAACCCATACATACACTTGAACATCTCTTTCATGACATATTTTGTGTAAATTCTTAGTAAGCAGGATTATTATGTTCTTTGAGATTTTTGATTACATAATCGTTTCTTTGTGGAATAAGAGAACTTTGAACATTTTACTTCGAAATTTATGAATACACAATGTAGCCAAAAATGTCTGAGTAAAGTGTTCATTATACCAAAACTTGTCAGTTTGAAATCATGGGTTAATGTTTACAGTACGTACACATCAAACAACTAACACTATTTTAGAAAATTTTATGAATACAGAATTCAAGTAATATAAAATTCATACATCTACTAGGATCTTTTTTCCTAAAATATACCTAAGTATATTCTTTTTACAGAGGGAGCCAAGCAAAGTTCAGAATCAAAGTTGTAGGTGCAGGATGTACAGTGTCTGGCGGGCAGGGGATTATGTCTATGTTTTGATTGTGTATTGAAAATCTTTGTTTAAGTATAATAATTTAAAATAAAAAGCTTGACCACTACTTTTCGTTTTAAAATGACTGAAGGTAGACTACATTGGAATATTTTCAGTCAGCGTCGTATTCCATTACTCTCGTGTGAAGTGGCCTCCACTACAATATGCGAAGATTGTAAACAACATGAAGAGAGTGCGTTCACATGTTTGTCTGTCACTGGAACCAGTGTTCTCAACAAATATTACTCTCGTGTGAAGTGGCCTCCACTACAATATGCGAAGATTGTAAACAACATGAAGAGAGTGCGTTCACATGTTTGTCTGTCACTGGAACCAGTGTTCTCAACAAATATTACTCTCGTGTGAAGTGGCCTCCACTACAATATGCGAAGATTGTAAACAACATGAAGAGAGTGCGTTCACATGTTTGTCTGTCACTGGAACCAGTGTTCTCAACAAATGTATATGCCAACGTTAAAAAAATAAGACGAAATATGAATGTGTCAAGACTTTTTGCTCAGACTTTTTTCGTTCTTGTAAAGGCTTATTTATCCAGATTTCATCTTCTTTTAATAATAATTAGACAATTTTCTTAAATTAGAATTTTTAATGAAAATCGAAACTAATTATCCTCTAATCTAAACTTAAATAAAAATAAAATGTTCTCAATCTCCGCCTCTCAAGGTCCGCCGTCTCAAGAGCTGCTTGTTTCAGTTATCAAAGTAAGAATACAAAAAACTACTTTTTGACCCGAATCTTTGAAGAGCAAAATATACATATATATAATATATACATATAATATCATTAGTGGAAATGATTATGTTAACACACAACCAACGCGAGTTGTGTCTAAATTCTAATATGAGATTGTTTCGATGGAAAATACGGAAATGTAAAATCAATGTTAGTTCAGCTTTGCATGATATGCATACATGATTTACTATTATTATCTTAGGTTATTCACACATCAATAAACCCTTTAGACACATTCACAATTTAACGTAAGAGAAAACAATATATATTTAAAACAAAGATAGGCTGACGCTTGATCACAACTCGCCTGATGTTAAATGTTGTAATCTACGATCTAGGGCCCTTGCCTAGAAGAAGCTGGTTTACTCTCGACTTGAAGACCGATAAATTATACATAGTTCGAGGGAATAGACATTCCGGCAAGGAGTTGCAAAGTTTGGCTGGCATGGCACGAGGATAGTCGAAGCAAAGCCAGTAAAACTTCAATATTTATATAACATTTATTTTTTCAAATCCTCTCGGAGCGCTTGGTTGACGCGACGCATGACCAAAATGCTGGACTTTTTCTGGCTCAACGTATCAGCATTGCCATCCAACGCGGTAATGCGGCCAGTATGCTGGGCACGCTGCCCTCTGGTAGTGGGCTGGAGCACTTAGATTATCTTTAGGCTTTTCTAAAGATTTTCTAAGTGCCCCCTTTTTTGTAGTAGTTAGAAGTAGTATGTTTTGTTTTTATATTAAATTATTGTAAATAAATTTGGTTTACTTGAAAAAAATTCAAATAAATAAATATTCCGGGACATTGTACACATCACCATCTAGCCCCACACTAAGCGAACAAATATATAGTTATTATATGGACAAATGTAGTTCAATATTTTATGTATTTTATAAAACATGTATATACATAAATGTGATTTTATGCATAAATCCCAATTTGTGTTAATCCCAATTCTAGTATAAGATCCCGTATTTCCTTTTTAAACCCGAACCAAGTTTTCAGTACAAAGATTACACCGATCAGTAAAGTAGTGTTTACATTGTTTCAGGTACTTCATTTAATAAAACAAACAAGTGGGCTCCTGTTGAAAGCAATCTGTTTGAACGCAGATTTCAGGCTTCGATTACATCTTTACAAATTTTACGGGAAAATGTATTGCTACTTGGCGGAAATACGCCCACAGCCCGTAGTTACTTGGGGGTACCACGGGAGCTACTTACACTGAGTAAGCAACTATTTACATGAGTGTGAAAGGTACACTTACGTGAAGGTCATTTGAACCATCCCGGATGTTATCAAGCTGACCACGCGTGCATCACTTATCCAGGAACCAACCTCAACGATTGATATTTCACTTCGCGTCTGTAAATACCAATATGACTAACGGCTTGATATTGTTAATCACTCTTGGTTAACGCTTGCAGCGATAAGGCCGTCATTTGTGACATAAGATTTAAATTTTCCCTTGTTCGTGTTGTGTTTTATTTTATTTGTGTGTCCAATAATGCATGAATCTATCTATCTATAATTGATATACCTACTCAAACTTTTCAAAACATAGCTGCGATAACAATATTATCAATGTGCCTCAATGTAGCCTCCTCTTACCTTTAATTTAACACAATAGCTGTTAATAAAGGAAGCCTGTTTCAAAGCAATAGCTAATTTAATTAAATCAGAGTAATATCAGTAACTTGCACACAAAGAAGCAACACTTAGACAGACTATGTATGGAAACGATTGTATACTGTGTGTCGAAAACTTTCGCTGTTTTTCTAACCAGGCCACTTATTTATACATTGCATAATTTGCACAGTATTGCTAGAAACTATCTACTGCTCTAATGCCTAAATGATCCATGTAAAAAGTAACAACATACATATGTAATTTGTACTTAGTACTGTGAGTGCTGTATCGATACTTGTACTAATCTGTAAGCGCGAGTCTCGCTCCTTCCACACAAGGTCAATGTTAACAGCTTCATCTCAATTTCCACTCGAATATTAAGTTGCGTCCCTAATTACACCCTGGAGAGGGGGAGAGTAGGGGGAGGGGGTGGGGGCACTATCGCTCGTTAGTCGCGGGTTTTTCATCATTAGTGTTGATTTCTCAGTGGTTTTCATATTGAAAGGGTTCATTCAGGTAAGGCGATGAAAGTAACTAAAGACATAAAAAAATGTTTTTAATATTCAGTGACTAATTAGCACTTCCTTGAATACTATCCTCCTCCTCTTTTACATTTATGCTAAAAAACTATATTAACGAAATATATTAAGTAAAGCCGCGCTTTCACGTCTCGCCTCATTGTCCACAGCCAGTTCGTTAATCACAGAGGCTGATGTTGGCGGCGCCATTGAAGTGCATGTGCAATGCAGTGGCGAGAGATAATGCACGCGGTGTGGAGGCAGCCTACATATACGCCTTTGTAACAGCTTTATTTGGGGATTTATAATGGGAAAAAATAACATTTAAGCAAACTATCGTTTAGGTTACTAATGTGATAGACTAGCTATCAATATCGGATATCACGTTAGATTGTATGTCCTGAATGTTTGTCACTGTGACTGTTAAACCATGTCAAACCAGGGGCCTTGAGGGCGGTGTAACGCTCAATCACTGTTAAAATATAAGTTTGATTGGTTGGTTACTTCCACTTAACGCTTAATTACATAATTTGGTATTAGATGCCATAATTGTTCATTTTAGACGCGAAACAATATGAGTATTGTTAACCTCTCGAGGGCTTTTCTATCACCCGGTGCCTCTATCTTTTTTATAGCTTTAATTTTGTTATAAACTGGACTCATTCCGTTCGCATCAAATACGTGTTCTAAATAGGTCACTTCCTTCACGCCTATTTTGCATTACTTCTTATTAAATTTTAAATTTATATCTCTCGCTCTATCTAGAAGCTTCTTGAGCCTCGCATCGAGAATTTCTTTAGTATCTCCCCACACTATTATGTCATCTATGTAATGCTCTACGCCATCCAGGTCTTCCAGCAGCTGGTTCACCTTCGCATGAAACACCTCCGAAGCGCAATTAATTCCAAAAGGAAGTCTCATAAATTGGTACCTTCCAAAAGGTATCGCGAAAGTGCAGAGGTCAGCGCTGGCCTCGTCCAGCTGCACGGCCCAAAAGCCTGAGTTGGCGTCGAGCACGGAGAAGTACCTGGCGCCGTGCATGCGCGCCGCCACCTCCTCCAGCGTGGGCAGCTGGAAGTGCGCGCGCTGCACCGCGCGGTTCAGCTCGCGCGGGTCGAGGCACACTCGGATGCTGTAGTCTTTTTTCGCCACCAGCACCAGCGGATGAACCCAGGGCGTCGGATGACTCACTTTGCTGATGATGCCCAGATGGGCAGACGGACAGAGAGATCAGCTCGCGGATGAGCTCAAAGCTATGGAGGAGATCCTCCATAGCTTTGAGCTCATCCGCGAGCTGATCTCTCTGTCCGTGGGGAACCTTCCTAGACGCACATACGACCGGCGACACGGATTCATCGACCACCATGTGGTACTTGCCCGGCAAGCACCCTACACCTTTGAATACATCTTTATAATTATCGATTTCAATGCTTCTAATACGTTTTATCAATCCTAGCCTCACGCATGACTCCCGTCCCAGCACACTGCAACCGCGCATATCAGCGATTGCAAATTTTAAATCATATTCGACTCCATTGTGTGTCCACGGCAATATACATGTACCCTTCACAGGTATAACATCATGGGTGTAAGATTGTAAACGCACCTTTTCATTCTTAATTAAATCATCACTAAAACCTAATTTTTTTAATCTATAATGAGACATTACATCATGTTCAGCACCGGAATCTAATTTAAATTTCTCAGCTCCGTTTTTACAAGTTAAAACTTGGTGCCAATCCTCTGAACTATCACTCTTATTATGCTCAACCGTTGATACATAATAATATCCGTCCGAGTCCGAATCATCATCATTATCGACCTGATACACACGACGCACTTTCTCGCGAGCAACATTTTTATAAAATGACTAGCTTTTGGCTGCGGCTTCGCTCGCGTTACGAAGTATGCTTATTAATTAGGTATATTTAGTTAGTAAACAAAAGTCGCAAATACTTTTGTTCAGCGTGTGTCAAAAATTAGGGCCTACAAAACTTCTTTGTGCACAATATTTTTAACTAATCTGTCAGTAGGCGCTAAAAATTATCAAGCTATTGGATGACCTTACTCGTGAGCAAGCAACTGTCCATGAGAGAAGCAATGTTCTCTCAAGTCAATACCTGTAAATTTGAGAGTTTGCCCTTGAGACTTATTTATTGTCATGGCAAAGCAGACTTTTAGGGGAAACTGCAATCGTTTAAATTCGAACGGGATATCATTAGGTATTAATGGGATTCGTGGTATATATACAGTTTCCCCTTTCGCACACCCACTTAATATAATGGCTTCCACTATATTGCGATGCGCATGCAAATAGTTCTGTTGTAAGAGCAATTTTTCCCTTCGGCTAGACAAAAATAGGAAAATCTAAGAAGATTTATACAAACTTTTATCCTTCATTTTATCTCTTTTAGGGGCGGAATTTATAAAATCTTTTCATAGCGAGCGCCTACGTCATAGTAGCTTTATGCATGCAAAGTCTCAGCCCGATCGGTTTAAAATTGACAAAGTTTCATACAAACAAATTTATTTATTAATTTAGTAGCTTTATGCATGCAAAGTTTCAGCCCGATCGGTTTAAAATTGACAAAGTTTCATACAAACAAATTTATTTATTAATTTAGTAGCTTTATGCATGCAAAGTCTCAGCCTGATCGGTTTAAAATTGACAAAGTTTCATACAAACTTTCATCCCCTATTTTGTCCCTTTAGGATTGGAATTTATCAAAATATTGTCATAGCGAGTGCCTACGTCATAGTAGCTTTATGCATGCAAAGTCTCAGCCCGACAGGTTTAAAATTGACAAAATTTCATACAAACTTTCATCCCCTATTTCATCCCCTAAGGGGTAGAATTTATCAAAATCCTTTCTTAGCGGATGCCTACGTCATAACATCTACCTTCATTCCAAATTTCAGCCCAATCCGTCCAGTGGTTTGAGCTGTGCGTTGATAGATCACTATATCAGTCAGTCAATCAGTCACCTTTGAGTTATATATATATATATATATATAGATTTGAATGACTTACATGCACGGGCAAAATGACCTTTTGACCCACATACGAAACAATCCGCGTGCTGCGCCGGGCAGCGGCCCTCAGCGCAGCGCGTCCCGCCGCATGCGCCGCACCGCAGCCGCAGCGGCGGCGGGCCGCGGCGCTCCGCCAGCTCGCGCCGCAGCGCGCCGCAGCGCGCCCGCGCCGCTGACACCTGGCGGGCGGGCCGCGCCGGCATCCCCGCGCCGCGCCGAGCCCGCCACTGTGTCGACCTGTACGACCTCCTGGCTCGTACTCGCTCCACTGTTTACTATTTGCCGTCCACTTTCTTGGGAAGCTTCCTCCGCTTGATAAATATTTACCGCCTTTTCCAGATTGAGTTCGTCGCTTCGCAGCAGCCGGTCCCGGACCGCGCCTTGGCGAATTCCACACACAATGCGATCTTTGATAAGATATTCCCCTAACGAAGCGAACTCACAATTCTTACTGAGAAGGCGCAGAGCCGTCACATACTGTAGGATCGATTCACCTTCTTCCTGATTACGAGAGAACATTTTGTATCTCGCAAGCGTGACGTTCGATTTAGTTCCAAAGTAACTATCAAACTTTTTCAATAGCACACTGACGTCATCACGTTCGTCCTCCGAGTCGAACTTGAATGTTTGATAGATATCGAATCCGTCGGATCCTATGAGATTGACGAGTAGGCTCGCTTGTACACAGGATTTCTCCGAGTGTACCCCTGACGCCTTCACAAACAGCATGAATGGTTGTCTCCACCGCTTCCAAGCCTCAGCTCGGCCCACCGGCCCGCCGGCGGCGTCCATGTTCAGCTCGGCCCACCGGCCCGCCGGCGGCGTCCATGTTCAGCTCGCCCGCCGGCGGCGTCCATGTTCAGCTCGCCCGGCGGCCGCGCGTGTTCCATGTTTTTCGTTTATATTGCACTGTATTTCACCCAAATCACATTGAAAAAACACTTTGTGGGTATACCTTAACACTTTAACCACACATTTAACACTATTTCACGGGTTTATCACGACTACTACAATTTAAAACGCTGTCACCATGTTGTAATGTCAATGAAACTCGTAAGTGCAGACAACAACTGATTTATTAACTACCTTCAATACTTATACACTATTTATTATATTCAAGTACCTCCCATAACAGGCAGGTGCCATACAAAACCATCGCCACATTGTAAGGCTTTCAAGGAATCTGCTTTTGTGAGTCAACTATAATGTAGTCGTTTATTATGCCTGATTGTTATTCGAGCCAATTATACTTAACTACTTAAATATATGTATTTGGTTTACATAGAAGTACATTTCCATTAGTCATCAGTATAGTTATGCCTGCTTATTAACACAGCAGCCGCAAATCAAGTTTAATTCTGTATGACTCTAACGATGTCTATATTTTGTTTGAAGACATTGTTAGCAATTAAAAAGTTACTTCGTTTGAAGTTAAGCTGCATTTTTGCGAACTAACTCGTACCTTGTTAGCTAAAATTTCATCGCAAAAAAGCTAGACAAGTTCGTGCCTGAAAATGTAAATGACCGAATTTGAGAACGTTCAACATTTCACTCACGTAGCAGGTTGTCGCCGAATGCAAGCGGGGGCTACCACACGCGCCGTATACAACACGATCTTAAATAATTCAAATAACCTTATCATCATCAAAAACAATAACCAGCTGCTGGGTGTAGGCCTCCCTTCTGTCAAGCCATTAGTGCTAACCGCGGCTAGGTTCTACTTATTACACTACGAGTATGTCACTCATGATTTTAGTTTCATTTATTAAATGGTTGATCTGAAATAAAATATAAAATTCTATCTTGTACACTTACAGAGCTGCCTTGTAGATTGTAGAATTACCAATTTTATAATATGAGCCGGTTTTATTAATAGGTTTTTTAGCAAAACAATCACCATTCTTGTTGGTTCGCTCAGTAACATATCTTCAGTTAGTATGTCGTTGGTCTGTGTAGTAGGTCGTAGTAGCCCGCAGTTAGCATATGTTTTTATTAATTGTAGAATGTGTGCGGCGTGACGGCCGCGTGCTAGCACCGTGCTGCGCTGCATGCATACACATACATACATACATACTAACATACTGTGTGTCGAGCTGTTCAGCTTTTACAGCGGAATTCGCTAAAACCAAGCAAAAAAATTATGACAAAAAAAATCAACCTACATTTGTATACTTAGTCTACTTAGTCTTGTAATGCTGTTTCAATTTTATCTGACTTTCATTTTTATTTTTCCAATACTATTTTTACAAATTACTATTTATTAATATACTATTTTTACGAATTTATGTTTATGAAACGCAAAGAGAGGGATGAAATAAAAAATCCTTGTTGAAACGTAACAGAATATAAAACGTGTTTATTTACTGACAGCTGTCATTATATCGAAGGTACTGTAGTGTTTAATGTTACGAGGGTTATATGACAGGAACATGACATATTATAAGAAATATTATTTTCATGAGATCTTCAATATTGTATGCTAGTGGCGCAGTGTTACTTAATCTAAATCAGTTCAGCCGACTGAGCTAGAAGAAAAAACAAATATACACTCTCACATACATACACACAAACTTCCCTCTTTATTTGTTCTGTTTATAAATTAAAAAATAATACATTAAGTCATCATCTTACATTATTTGCCTTAAAACAAAACTTAACAAATGAGTCCCGAACTGTGATTTAAATAATGCGGTATGTACTGACGGAAGGAAAGTCCCTGAAGGTATGCAAATATGTGAGTACAGTGAACACTGCCTTTATTTGCACGCTCGAGTCAATAGTGACAGGATTCATAACTGTCTCTATACAGATATTTATTTATGTTGCGTTGTTTTCATTTTATGATATTCTGATCTGTGCAATTAATAATATATTCGTGCATTTTTGCGACAGGTCGTGATGCTACTAATATAATAATGTATGTATTTATGCTTTGACATTAACTATTGATTGATAATACACTTGTAATAGTGGTTTTTATGAACGAGTCTTCAACTTCACTTTACTTGAATTTGCAGTTTAGTATAAAAATGCCTGCCATAGTATTAAGTTGAAATCACCATTACTTTTTATTACAATTGCTTTGTTTATAATTGTACTGGAATACATAAAAGTCATGCACCTCTGCAATCAGGATATTTGCTCACATTATTATTCAAAAGCAGCGGAATGCGCCGCAACATTCCTCTGTACAAAAAGATAGAATACCTCCACCCGTGACATGCGACCGCCATGCCCCGCCATGCCCCGCCATGCCCCGCCATGCCCCGCCATGCTTGCTTGAATACTTGAATACAATTAGTACAAATAAACTTCTACCAAGGACTGCTGACTACTAATAATTCTTGTTTCATGTGCGATAAAAGTAATGCATGTATGTTTTTCTTTATACAGAGAAAGCGCGTAACAGCTAATTGTGCAAGCAAACAATGAAAAAATACTGACTTCTTTGTATTTTTGTATCTTGTATCTTTGCCTATCTACATATATAATAAAAATGTATTTAAACATCCTACAATTAATATTTGCTTAAAAACATTATGACCTAACAAAAACAGGTTAAGTTTAAACCACGGAAATGTTACAAATACGGTGGTAAATATTACAAGATAATTTACGATAGTAGCCGTAACCTAATAAGTTTATTGAAAGTGTAATAAGTAATTAACGTCAAATGTTACCGAACCCATTCGGGCGAGGCTGCGCCAGCATGGCGGCTCCGGCCTAAATATATACTTACATTTACATACAGCCTGGACACTCTAAATTACTTTTAATGCTTCTCCTAACGACAACAAGCTGCTTAAACTCGTTGTGAAACAGATGGTACAAAAAACTAAGCAAATATTGTCTCATTTGCGTAACTATAAAATCTTAGAAACACAGTTTAATAAACTTTTAATTGTTCAAACTTATATTTTACTTAAATTCGACGCATATTATTTTTTATTTACTTTGAAATTTGGTTAAGCTCGCTATACCTATATATACTCGTGTCTAGGCTTCACAGTCTCGCTTCGGAAAATCTAGTATCAGTGCAGACCGCCCTTTGTTGTTTGAGTGTAAAAAAAAATTAAAGGTTATTTATATATAATTTACAAACATACTTATTAGTAAAATTTAGGTCATTTAAGATTAGCCGGTCAATAATGAAGAACCTAGAACTAGAAATCTCCGACCAAACTTATACATGCATAGCTTCCTACAGCAAGTAGCGGATTGAGATAAAAGTATGCCACAGTCGGTGTTAAATGCAAACATGTCGGGAGCGAAGACATTCAAATATTTAGCTCCGAACAAGGGAGTCTTTTATGCAGATTGGTTTTATTTAGGTGAGGAGCTCACAGACGGTAATATCAGGTCATTTTTTTGAAACCCCCTTTTTGAATCAAATCGATAAATAATATGATAGTATAAATAAACTCGTAAAATAAGTCGGGATCTTCTCTCGTGTATTGATGTTGTTATCTGAATTACTGGAGGGCACGTTCTTTTCACAATGAAGTTGAAAATGACCAAAATTATTATAATCAATGACATCATACATATCGCATAACTCGATGACTTAATTTAAATTACTTGTAGCAGCGTTTTGAATATTTTGATCAGTACATCGAAAGTATGAATCCAGTGTCTCCCGGGCAGTATCAGTATGAAACGAAGCCGCGAGTGTGTGCGGGCGGCGCGCGGGCTCCGTGGCGCGGCGGCGGCGGCGGGATACAGAACTATTTCCAGAGGTCGCCCCGTCTCGCCGCAGCAGGAAATAAGGACCATTTGCTCGCAAAACTATCATCGAATTTGAAATCAGACGCTGTGACTTTACTACACTTGCCGGGTTTCCTTTTTATCATATCTTTTTTGTTTTGATACCTTTAAAAAATATCATCTGTAATTCAAAAATGGCTGCTATCGATGCCAGAATTTGGTTTTCTATTTGTATTTCCCATAACGAGTAAAATATTTTTATTAAAACCGATGTTCCGGTGTCATTTGCGTTTTTTGTTTTTCTGATACTTGTATGAAGCTCACTCAATAACTTCGTTCGAATAAACTACTTTTGTATCAATACGTTACTTTTGTAATTGTTCGTGAGACTACATGGGCGGTGCGCTATCGAATACTGTACTATATACATATGTCCATGTACAATATTAGTCCAAGTACAGCTGTGAACATAATATTAGCACAGCGTATCAGCCTCGTGACTGAATTCTCTCTCTTCATGTGTTAAAGAGCTTCCGGTAATTATTTTATAACTCCAGGTGGGCCGATGTAGCCACATTCTTGCCTACATACGAGTACATATATCCGTTGCGTTACATAGTCAATATGAAATAAATTATATGCTTCTATATAAAAATCATTAATCAAGACTTTACGAAGCATAAATATCTCAAAATCGCAGCTACTTTGTCTTATGATATTGGGTAACCATGTATGCTACGTACTTATTTATAAGAAGGTAACAATAGACATACTGTAGGTCGGTGTGTCTGTGTACACTGTACGTACACATAACACAATGGGATACTAAATCTGTTCTTTGCAAACTGAGATAAAGGCACGCACAGTACTAGTACGCGCATGGAGACTATGTGTATACTATGTATGTACATGTGAACTATGTGTATACTATGTATGTACATGTGTTTACAATCATACAAAACTACCTTTTGTACTCATGTACTCGTTTTGTTGGTTTCTCTGAACTTTGGCCCCACTTTTCTGTTTTTATATTGGCTGACATTTAGTTATAAGTTTGTAGTGTACATTGCAGAAATTATTCCTTTAAATTGAACCAGCCAAACGAATCTCAAAAATACAAAATACAACACCCAAATAATGCTTATACGAAAATAGAAAAAAAAGAGAAAAACCGGAACTTTAAGTTCACAGACAGTACGTTAGGCAGCCTTATCGTTCGAACATGCTCACATATATGATAATGGGATAGTAATATAGGTGTAGCCCCATGTAATGAGAACGCAGTTTTATGTTTCATGCATAATGTGTGTGCACGTGTGTGTGTGTGTGTGTGTGTATTCATAGGTCGTAGTTGAAGCGTGCAGGAAACATTCACGTGGAATGTAAGTACGAGGCCCGCGTACCGACACAATCGGGGGAGCCGGCCGCCCGTGAGATGGGAGATGCGTGGAGACACTGAAAGCCACTTTAACAGATTTAAATCCTATGTTTAATACGTAAATACTATTGTTGCTTTTTTTACATTTTGATATTTGGTGTTTCAAGAAGCAGACAGCACGACGGGAGGTTTGCAAAAGTGATTATTTATTTATTTATTTATTTATTTATTTAATTTACAAGTTGTCCAACGGACACAGACACACAATAGGAAATAGTGATATAAACAAAAATCCAATTAGAGGACAACACGGGTAACAACACAATATATATACATAAAACTATGAACACAAAAACACTACACCTACATCAACAACACAAATACTCACAAACCTACACTTAACTTACTTAAAACAGAATAAACCTATACAATTTCATAATTAACAACAAACACACAAATCAAACAAAGAACTCGCTGCTCAGCCGCCGCCTCAACGAAGCCAAGCTACACCTGTATGGATCCAGCCCCAACCGTTTGTCAGCAGCATTGTAACTCACACTCGCTCTCACCAGAAATGCATTCTGGGTATAGTTGGCATGTTTGGGTGGAATATATAATAGAGGGTTAAAGCGACCTCGAAATGTAGTACAGTTTAAGTTAATTTCCTCAACAAGCTCGGGGCAATCAACTAAGTTAGTTGCTATTTTTAACAAGAATATTATATCAGCAATCTCTCTTCTATTTACCAAAGGAAGTAAATGAAACTTATTGCAGAAACTAAGATAATATTTTGATCTGTACGGCACCTTAATTCGATAACATAGGTATTTCATAAAACGCTTCTGAATATTTTCTATACGAGATATGTATTCTTCGTACAGAGGGTTCCACACCTGTGACGCGTACTCGAGTATGCTTCGAACAAATGTACAGTATAATATTTTAAATGTTTTAGCTTTTTTAAACGAAGCAGAGCTACGCATCATGAACCCTAGCGCCCTAGATGCTCTCTTTACTATGTTATCTACGTGTTCATCAAATAGTAGTTTCGAGTCATGGATTACCCCCAGATCACGGATACTCGAATTTCTAGCTAGTGGTTGGTTTTTAAGTTGGTATTCAGATAGAATAATTTTATATTTGCGGGTGAACGTGACTACTGAACACTTAGCGGGATTGAGATCAAGCTTATTAATAAGACAGTAATTGTCAAGCCGCAGTAGATCCGCCTGAAGGTCATCCACGTCGTTCAATGACCCGATTGATTTAAATATTTTCATGTCATCGGCGAAACAAAGAAGTTTAGAGTTCAAAAAACAGGAAGAGATGTCGTTAATAAATATAGAGAAAAGCAAAGGTCCTAGCAGGGAACCCTGGGGTACTCCACTCGGTATTTCAACCCAGCTAGAAACATAATTACTGACCACTACAGCCTGCGTTCGTCGGTCTATATACGAAGAAAACCACCGAAGCAGATCTCCACAGACTCCCATGCGCTGCAGCTTGATTAAAAGTATACTATGGTCTATTCTGTCAAATGCTTTACTATAATCAGTATAGATAACGTCCACTTGACAGCGCCTATCCATAGCTTTAGTCAAGTAGTCATTCAGCAGCACCAGGTTGGAGACTGTAGATCTAGCCCTAAGAAACCCGTGTTGAGATGGATGGAAAGCACACCTCAAGGCACCGTAAGTTTGATTGTAAACTATTCGCTCGAATATCTTAGCTATGATGCATAGCTTAGATATCGGCCTATAATTCTCAACATCAGTCCGCGAACCTTTTTTATGAATTGGTGTTATAAATGCTGACTTCCATATATTGGGAAAATTACATTCAAGCAAAGATTTTTTGAAAAGAAGGGAAATAGGCAATGAGATGGCATCTGCACAATTTTTTAGAAACACAGGCCCTATTTTATCAGGTCCCGCTGACTTTGAGAGATCCAGCTGCAATAATAATTTCGCTATTAGCGAGGCTTCAATATTCACCATCGAAATGCTGAACGTATCTGACAACCCTGGATGTAACGCATCGACCACTTGAGAAGCAAGCGGAGAGCTTGATACCGAACCCGATCCACTCAAAAATGTCGACTGGAAGTATGCCGCAAATGAGTTACAAATGTCATCACCAGTAGACACAATACGACTTTGATAATTTACAGAACTAGGAATACCAGCAGATTTAGTACGAGACTTTAGAAACGACCAAAAGAACTTAGGATTTTTTTCTATTGAATTTTCTACAATCGAGATATAGTTATGGTAACAATTTTTTTCCAACAATTTAGTACGGTCACGCAGTATATTATATGATAAACGATCTGAAATATTGTTATAGATACGTAGCTTCTTTAAATATTTAAACTTTTCTTTCAGCGATTTAATTAATGCGATACTATACCAAGGGGGGTAATCTGCGGTTCGAACTAATTTAGCAGGAACAAACATTTTAATAAGGGAATCTAAGTGAATATAAAATACGGATACGGCATCTTCAATATTACGCCACGAAAACTCAGCATCCCAATTAATCTTTAAAAGCTCAGCATTGATGGATGAATAGTCACCTTTGTTGAATAAATACTTAGTGCGAGATAAGGGCTTCAACGCCGGGAGGTCGATAAACTGAAGCGATATTAATATAGGTTTATGAAATGCATCTACTTTAGATAAAACATGGTCACATTCCGCAACGCGCACATCATCATTGCATAGAACATAGTCCAATATGCGGCCCTGGTGGTTGACCACCCAATTGTACTGACTCAGCCCTAATGTACTGAGATCATCCAAAAGTAACTTACCTTCAGGGAGGGCGACATCCGATGCAACCATAACACATGAGTCAATACTGCGGCTCCACTGTATATAGCTCGAGTTGAAGTCACCAACTACTAGGTACTTATCATCGGGACTAGTCAACATAACAGTATTAAGTTTAGATAGGAAATGCTTTAACTGATCTGCAAATGAAAACCCTACATTTTGAGCTATTAAATACAAAACGCAAATGTGAAGCTTGATGACTCGCTTAGTATGAGATTGTTTGATCGACAAGGTCACCCAGAGGTCTTCTGCCGTGGATTGGAATTGTGGTTGAAGCACGGCTGCTATGTCCCTGCGCACGGCGATGAGCACCCCTCCACCCTTGGTCTCCTTCGTTAGTGTATAATCCCTGTCACGTCGCCATACTATATATCGCTCATCAATCAGTTCTGAGCTCGCAAAATTATCATTCAACCATGTTTCCGTGAGAACTATTACATCATACGAGGTAAGCCGCAATTCCCGATAGAAGTCGTTAATTTTAGTACGAAGCCCCCTAGTATTCTGGTAATACACACTGATTAAATTACTATCCTCGTTATCCATTGAGCCTAGTAGAAACTAGAAACAAAGTGAAGACAAAATACAAAATAATGAAGGTTACGGCTGAAATAAATATAATGCGATAATCAAATACGTTTAGTATGCGAGTTGGACAAGTGATGAAATGAAAGCAGACTGGTAATAGTGCATAGGCACTTATCATATGATAATAATTGGCATAGTAGTAAAAACGAGCAGTTTTAGTTAGTATTAATATAGTTAAATAATTTGCTAAGATGTAAACAAACAACAGATTTGCTAAGTTCAGTTCAGCGATGTGTGTCGCGAGAGTGAGAGGGATGCCAGACATGCACAGAGCGAGAGCGAGCGAGATGGAACGTTGGCGGACATGAAGATAGGCGCTTACCTGCTTCGGTGGGGCGTCGGTCGAGCCAGCGAATGTAAAACTTTTGCTAAAGATTAGGTACTTGAGATATCGCAACCCAGTAAAATTAACAAAAGGGACACATATTACGAAATCTTGTTTAAATCACAATCTTTGTTAATTACAATTACGGGGGAAGTGTCACTCTTCCTTACGTGAATCTTTCCATATTTCACCCAAACATAGGCAAAATTACTTTCCTTGGCTTTAATCTTGCACTTCGTGAGCAAATTTTTAGATTCACCTGACAGGTGGTCATTTATGAACACCCGTTGTTGTGAGCTCGGAAAACCTATGTCCGCAGCGGTGAGTGACTTGCGGGTCCGGGCAGCGGCTACGAAGTCTTCCTTGACGTATCGGTTGAGGAAGCTAATTATTATAGACTTCTCCTTCGCAGTGTGTGTCGGGACCCTGTATATATAGTTAACTTGAGTCTTCTCCACCTTGAAGTCGACACTCCTGCTGACCGCATCCAGCACTTCGAAAAGGTTCTCGTTCTTCTTCAATGGAACACCTTTAATCTCCACGTTGTTTAACCTCGACCTGAGTTCCGCGGACGCAGCCTGCAGCTTGAGCGACGCCAACTCACTCTGTTGAGCGGTTACCGTGCGCTCGAGCTCGACAACGCGTAATTCGGCCGCCGTGGTCCTTTCAGTCAGCTCAATTATCTTTTCGTGGGTGAACTCCTGACTCCTCTTTAGTTCAGTCAGCTCACCTTTTATTACACGTACATCAGCGAGGAGCCCGGGCATGCCTGCCAGCTGAGACTGAAGCTGCCGTATCTCTCGCACAACCAGCTCCAGTGTCACCGGGTCCTGCACGACGTCTGTGGCTGGGGACCGAGCTGGTGAGGGTATCGGCGACTGCGACGACGACGTAGACGCCTCGGATCTGCACAAGGGGCACCGCCAAGCCGCGCGTTTGCTGGGGCCGAGCTTCCGCCAAGAGGTCTCCGCTATTTGTGCGCAGCCGAAATCCAGATGCCTCTTGCAGACCCCACACTGAACACCGTCGTTGAAGTCAGCAGCACACGATGCACACTTCATTGTTAATAATTGGTTAAAAACTTATGTAAATAATTACTGTGTAAAAGTTTGAGAGCCTGTGAATTGTCAAGCAGGCGCGTGTGTCCTGAGTGAGTGTTCACAGGTGACTGAAGCAATCGAAGATAGATTATGTCTGTGGTTACTAATTCTATCAGTAACTACATATACATTGGTAGCTTGGTCGCTAATATAAGATTTCTATAAAATTGTAGTAACGGACACGCCTATTTTTCTCATTTTCTATTTCTTCTTTCTCTATCTAGTGGTACTCCTCGGGATGTGAACCAGCTTTACTCCCATGTTAACCTCCTATTAGAATGGCGTTGAAAGAGCGCTCGTTGTGCAAATACTGCTCCACCTGTTTATTGTTCCGAATAAATCATCCTTCGGACGGCATTGTTTCGACAGCGCCGACTGATCTATGGAGGCGGTGGAATGTTGCTCCACTTTGCTGGACTGTTACGTAACACTGATACATGTTCAATTGTTTAAAAAATAATTGAAAATATTTATGAAGAAAGGGGCAAGCTGGCAATACAATACATGCCCAAGATCTTGGTGATGTAGCGCTTTTGCAGGGAATGTAAGTCCTGGTGATCAGTCCTTGTGGAAGGAAATGACCTGACGCAGCAGTGCCAACAGAAGAAGAACACAACACATCAGAATATCAGCGCTGGTGGCCCTGCGCCCTCTGAGTTGCATCCAAGTAAGTTTAGTGAGTTTGTGTGTCTCAATAAAGACATTTATGTCTTTTTCTCTTTCAACTGATGGATTTTTTATAAGCTACTGTTGAGCCAGTACTAAGCTACTGTTGAGCCAGTACTAAGCTACTGTTGAGCCAGTACTAAGCTACTGTTGAGCCAGTACTAAGCTACTGTTGAGCCAGTACTAAGCTACTGTTGAGCCAGTACTAAGCTACTGTTGAGCCAGTACTAAGCTACTGTTGAGCCAGGTACTGAGTACAAAAACTAAAGCAATATGAAAGATTTTTATTTCTCGGCAAATCGAGTAACAAAATTTTTGTTCTTCGTTCACATCATATCAATTTATTAATAATATGGTGATATTAAAACCAGATAATATTGTTCTTCATTTAGAATTCATTTTTACAGCGCGTGTATTCGATGTAGGTAAATACATTATTATTAGTATTATTTATTCTATCGCATCTATTTTTATAGCGCGTGTATTCGATGTAGGTAAATACATTATTATTAGTATTATTTATTCTATCGCATCTATTTTTATAGCGCGTGTATTCGATGTAGGTAAATACATTATTATTAGTATTATTTATTCTATCGCATCTATTTTTACAGCGCGTGTATTCGATGTAGGTAAATACATTATTATTAGTATTATTTATTCTATCGCATCTATTTTTATAGCGCGTGTATTCGATGTAGGTAAATACATTATTATTAGTATTATTTATTCTATCGCATCTATTTTTATAGCGCGTGTATTCGATGTAGGTAAATACATTATTATTAGTATTATTTATTCTATCGCATCTATTTTTACAGCGCGTGTATTCGATGTAGGTAAATACATTATTATTAGTATTATTTATTCTATCGCATCTATTTTTATAGCGCGTGTATTCGATGTAGGTAAATACATTATTATTAGTATTATTTATTCTATCGCATCTATTTTTACAGCGCGTGTATTCGATGTAGGTAAATACATTATTATTAGTATTATTTATTCTATCGCATCTATTTTTATAGCGCGTGTATTCGATGTAGGTAAATACATTATTATTAGTATTATTTATTCTATCGCATCTATTTTTATAGCGCGTGTATTCGATGTAGGTAAATACATTATTATTAGTATTATTTATTCTATCGCATCTATTTTTATAGCGCGTGTATTCGATGTAGGTAAATACATTATTATTAGTATTATTTATTCTATCGCATCTATTTTTATAGCGCGTGTATTCGATGTAGGTAAATACATTATTATTAGTATTATTTATTCTATCGCATCTATTTTTACAGCGCGTGTATTCGATGTAGGTAAATACATTATTATTAGTATTATTTATTCTATCGCATCTATTTTTATAGCGCGTGTATTCGATGTAGGTAAATACATTATTATTAGTATTATTTATTCTATCGCATCTATTTTTATAGCGCGTGTATTCGATGTAGGTAAATACATTATTATTAGTATTATTTATTCTATCGCATCTATTTTTATAGCGCGTGTATTCGATGTAGGTAAATACATTATTATTAGTATTATTTATTCTATCGCATCTATTTTTATAGCGCGTGTATTCGATGTAGGTAAATACATTATTATTAGTATTATTTATTCTATCGCATCTATTTTTACAGCGCGTGTATTCGATGTAGGTAAATACATTATTATTAGTATTATTTATTCTATCGCATCTATTTTTATAGCGCGTGTATTCGATGTAGGTAAATACATTATTATTAGTATTATTTATTCTATCGCATCTATTTTTATAGCGCGTGTATTCGATGTAGGTAAATACATTATTATTAGTATTATTTATTCTATCGCATCTATTTTTATAGCGCGTGTATTCGATGTAGGTAAATACATTATTATTAGTATTATTTATTCTATCGCATCTATTTTTATAGCGCGTGTATTCGATGTAGGTAAATACATTATTATTAGTATTATTTATTCTATCGCATCTATTTTTATAGCGCGTGTATTCGATGTAGGTAAATACATTATTATTAGTATTATTTATTCTATCGCATCTATTTTTACAGCGCGTGTATTCGATGTAGGTAAATACATTATTATTAGTATTATTTATTCTATCGCATCTATTTTTATAGCGCGTGTATTCGATGTAGGTAAATACATTATTATTAGTATTATTTATTCTATCGCATCTATTTTTACAGCGCGTGTATTCGATGTAGGTAAATACATTATTATTAGTATTATTTATTCTATCGCATCTATTTTTATAGCGCGTGTATTCGATGTAGGTAAATACATTATTATTAGTATTATTTATTCTATCGCATCTATTTTTATAGCGCGTGTATTCGATGTAGGTAAATACATTATTATTAGTATTATTTATTCTATCGCATCTATTTTTATAGCGCGTGTATTCGATGTAGGTAAATACATTATTATTAGTATTATTTATTCTATCGCATCTATTTTTATAGCGCGTGTATTCGATGTAGGTAAATACATTATTATTAGTATTATTTATTCTATCGCATCTATTTTTATAGCGCGTGTATTCGATGTAGGTAAATACATTATTATTAGTATTATTTATTCTATCGCATCTATTTTTACAGCGCGTGTATTCGATGTAGGTAAATACATTATTATTAGTATTATTTATTCTATCGCATCTATTTTTATAGCGCGTGTATTCGATGTAGGTAAATACATTATTATTAGTATTATTTATTCTATCGCATCTATTTTTATAGCGCGTGTATTCGATGTAGGTAAATACATTATTATTAGTATTATTTATTCTATCGCATCTATTTTTATAGCGCGTGTATTCGATGTAGGTAAATACATTATTATTAGTATTATTTATTCTATCGCATCTATTTTTATAGCGCGTGTATTCGATGTAGGTAAATACATTATTATTAGTATTATTTATTCTATCGCATCTATTTTTATAGCGCGTGTATTCGATGTAGGTAAATACATTATTATTAGTATTATTTATTCTATCGCATCTATTTTTATAGCGCGTGTATTCGATGTAGGTAAATACATTATTATTAGTATTATTTATTCTATCGCATCTATTTTTATAGCGCGTGTATTCGATGTAGGTAAATACATTATTATTAGTATTATTTATTCTATCGCATCTATTTTTACAGCGCGTGTATTCGATGTAGGTAAATACATTATTATTAGTATTATTTATTCTATCGCATCTATTTTTATAGCGCGTGTATTCGATGTAGGTAAATACATTATTATTAGTATTATTTATTCTATCGCATCTATTTTTATAGCGCGTGTATTCGATGTAGGTAAATACATTATTATTAGTATTATTTATTCTATCGCATCTATTTTTACAGCGCGTGTATTCGATGTAGGTAAATACATTATTATTAGTATTATTTATTCTATCGCATCTATTTTTATAGCGCGTGTATTCGATGTAGGTAAATACATTATTATTAGTATTATTTATTCTATCGCATCTATTTTTATAGCGCGTGTATTCGATGTAGGTAAATACATTATTATTAGTATTATTTATTCTATCGCATCTATTTTTATAGCGCGTGTATTCGATGTAGGTAAATACATTATTATTAGTATTATTTATTCTATCGCATCTATTTTTATAGCGCGTGTATTCGATGTAGGTAAATACATTATTATTAGTATTATTTATTCTATCGCATCTATTTTTATAGCGCGTGTATTCGATGTAGGTAAATACATTATTATTAGTATTATTTATTCTATCGCATCTATTTTTATAGCGCGTGTATTCGATGTAGGTAAATACATTATTATTAGTATTATTTATTCTATCGCATCTATTTTTATAGCGCGTGTATTCGATGTAGGTAAATACATTATTATTAGTATTATTTATTCTATCGCATCTATTTTTATAGCGCGTGTATTCGATGTAGGTAAATACATTATTATTAGTATTATTTATTCTATCGCATCTATTTTTACAGCGCGTGTATTCGATGTAGGTAAATACATTATTATTAGTATTATTTATTCTATCGCATCTATTTTTACAGCGCGTGTATTCGATGTAGGTAAATACATTATTATTAGTATTATTTATTCTATCGCATCTATTTTTATAGCGCGTGTATTCGATGTAGGTAAATACATTATTATTAGTATTATTTATTCTATCGCATCTATTTTTATAGCGCGTGTATTCGATGTAGGTAAATACATTATTATTAGTATTATTTATTCTATCGCATCTATTTTTATAGCGCGTGTATTCGATGTAGGTAAATACATTATTATTAGTATTATTTATTCTATCGCATCTATTTTTATAGCGCGTGTATTCGATGTAGGTAAATACATTATTATTAGTATTATTTATTCTATCGCATCTATTTTTATAGCGCGTGTATTCGATGTAGGTAAATACATTATTATTAGTATTATTTATTCTATCGCATCTATTTTTACAGCGCGTGTATTCGATGTAGGTAAATACATTATTATTAGTATTATTTATTCTATCGCATCTATTTTTATAGCGCGTGTATTCGATGTAGGTAAATACATTATTATTAGTATTATTTATTCTATCGCATCTATTTTTATAGCGCGTGTATTCGATGTAGGTAAATACATTATTATTAGTATTATTTATTCTATCGCATCTATTTTTACAGCGCGTGTATTCGATGTAGGTAAATACATTATTATTAGTATTATTTATTCTATCGCATCTATTTTTATAGCGCGTGTATTCGATGTAGGTAAATACATTATTATTAGTATTATTTATTCTATCGCATCTATTTTTACAGCGCGTGTATTCGATGTAGGTAAATACATTATTATTAGTATTATTTATTCTATCGCATCTATTTTTATAGCGCGTGTATTCGATGTAGGTAAATACATTATTATTAGTATTATTTATTCTATCGCATCTATTTTTACAGCGCGTGTATTCGATGTAGGTAAATACATTATTATTAGTATTATTTATTCTATCGCATCTATTTTTATAGCGCGTGTATTCGATGTAGGTAAATACATTATTATTAGTATTATTTATTCTATCGCATCTATTTTTACAGCGCGTGTATTCGATGTAGGTAAATACATTATTATTAGTATTATTTATTCTATCGCATCTATTTTTATAGCGCGTGTATTCGATGTAGGTAAATACATTATTATTAGTATTATTTATTCTATCGCATCTATTTTTATAGCGCGTGTATTCGATGTAGGTAAATACATTATTATTAGTATTATTTATTCTATCGCATCTATTTTTACAGCGCGTGTATTCGATGTAGGTAAATACATTATTATTAGTATTATTTATTCTATCGCATCTATTTTTATAGCGCGTGTATTCGATGTAGGTAAATACATTATTATTAGTATTATTTATTCTATCGCATCTATTTTTACAGCGCGTGTATTCGATGTAGGTAAATACATTATTATTAGTATTATTTATTCTATCGCATCTATTTTTATAGCGCGTGTATTCGATGTAGGTAAATACATTATTATTAGTATTATTTATTCTATCGCATCTATTTTTATAGCGCGTGTATTCGATGTAGGTAAATACATTATTATTAGTATTATTTATTCTATCGCATCTATTTTTATAGCGCGTGTATTCGATGTAGGTAAATACATTATTATTAGTATTATTTATTCTATCGCATCTATTTTTACAGCGCGTGTATTCGATGTAGGTAAATACATTATTATTAGTATTATTTATTCTATCGCATCTATTTTTATAGCGCGTGTATTCGATGTAGGTAAATACATTATTATTAGTATTATTTATTCTATCGCATCTATTTTTATAGCGCGTGTATTCGATGTAGGTAAATACATTATTATTAGTATTATTTATTCTATCGCATCTATTTTTATAGCGCGTGTATTCGATGTAGGTAAATACATTATTATTAGTATTATTTATTCTATCGCATCTATTTTTACAGCGCGTGTATTCGATGTAGGTAAATACATTATTATTAGTATTATTTATTCTATCGCATCTATTTTTACAGCGCGTGTATTCGATGTAGGTAAATACATTATTATTAGTATTATTTATTCTATCGCATCTATTTTTATAGCGCGTGTATTCGATGTAGGTAAATACATTATTATTAGTATTATTTATTCTATCGCATCTATTTTTACAGCGCGTGTATTCGATGTAGGTAAATACATTATTATTAGTATTATTTATTCTATCGCATCTATTTTTATAGCGCGTGTATTCGATGTAGGTAAATACATTATTATTAGTATTATTTATTCTATCGCATCTATTTTTACAGCGCGTGTATTCGATGTAGGTAAATACATTATTATTAGTATTATTTATTCTATCGCATCTATTTTTATAGCGCGTGTATTCGATGTAGGTAAATACATTATTATTAGTATTATTTATTCTATCGCATCTATTTTTATAGCGCGTGTATTCGATGTAGGTAAATACATTATTATTAGTATTATTTATTCTATCGCATCTATTTTTACAGCGCGTGTATTCGATGTAGGTAAATACATTATTATTAGTATTATTTATTCTATCGCATCTATTTTTATAGCGCGTGTATTCGATGTAGGTAAATACATTATTATTAGTATTATTTATTCTATCGCATCTATTTTTATAGCGCGTGTATTCGATGTAGGTAAATACATTATTATTAGTATTATTTATTCTATCGCATCTATTTTTATAGCGCGTGTATTCGATGTAGGTAAATACATTATTATTAGTATTATTTATTCTATCGCATCTATTTTTACAGCGCGTGTATTCGATGTAGGTAAATACATTATTATTAGTATTATTTATTCTATCGCATCTATTTTTATAGCGCGTGTATTCGATGTAGGTAAATACATTATTATTAGTATTATTTATTCTATCGCATCTATTTTTACAGCGCGTGTATTCGATGTAGGTAAATACATTATTATTAGTATTATTTATTCTATCGCATCTATTTTTATAGCGCGTGTATTCGATGTAGGTAAATACATTATTATTAGTATTATTTATTCTATCGCATCTATTTTTATAGCGCGTGTATTCGATGTAGGTAAATACATTATTATTAGTATTATTTATTCTATCGCATCTATTTTTATAGCGCGTGTATTCGATGTAGGTAAATACATTATTATTAGTATTATTTATTCTATCGCATCTATTTTTATAGCGCGTGTATTCGATGTAGGTAAATACATTATTATTAGTATTATTTATTCTATCGCATCTATTTTTATAGCGCGTGTATTCGATGTAGGTAAATACATTATTATTAGTATTATTTATTCTATCGCATCTATTTTTACAGCGCGTGTATTCGATGTAGGTAAATACATTATTATTAGTATTATTTATTCTATCGCATCTATTTTTATAGCGCGTGTATTCGATGTAGGTAAATACATTATTATTAGTATTATTTATTCTATCGCATCTATTTTTACAGCGCGTGTATTCGATGTAGGTAAATACATTATTATTAGTATTATTTATTCTATCGCATCTATTTTTATAGCGCGTGTATTCGATGTAGGTAAATACATTATTATTAGTATTATTTATTCTATCGCATCTATTTTTATAGCGCGTGTATTCGATGTAGGTAAATACATTATTATTAGTATTATTTATTCTATCGCATCTATTTTTATAGCGCGTGTATTCGATGTAGGTAAATACATTATTATTAGTATTATTTATTCTATCGCATCTATTTTTACAGCGCGTGTATTCGATGTAGGTAAATACATTATTATTAGTATTATTTATTCTATCGCATCTATTTTTATAGCGCGTGTATTCGATGTAGGTAAATACATTATTATTAGTATTATTTATTCTATCGCATCTATTTTTACAGCGCGTGTATTCGATGTAGGTAAATACATTATTATTAGTATTATTTATTCTATCGCATCTATTTTTATAGCGCGTGTATTCGATGTAGGTAAATACATTATTATTAGTATTATTTATTCTATCGCATCTATTTTTACAGCGCGTGTATTCGATGTAGGTAAATACATTATTATTAGTATTATTTATTCTATCGCATCTATTTTTACAGCGCGTGTATTCGATGTAGGTAAATACATTATTATTAGTATTATTTATTCTATCGCATCTATTTTTACAGCGCGTGTATTCGATGTAGGTAAATACATTATTATTAGTATTATTTATTCTATCGCATCTATTTTTATAGCGCGTGTATTCGATGTAGGTAAATACATTATTATTAGTATTATTTATTCTATCGCATCTATTTTTACAGCGCGTGTATTCGATGTAGGTAAATACATTATTATTAGTATTATTTATTCTATCGCATCTATTTTTATAGCGCGTGTATTCGATGTAGGTAAATACATTATTATTAGTATTATTTATTCTATCGCATCTATTTTTATAGCGCGTGTATTCGATGTAGGTAAATACATTATTATTAGTATTATTTATTCTATCGCATCTATTTCTGTTGTACACCACGTCCTTTATAATCCTTTATTTATTCCTCTCCATCCAATGGTTGCCTGGAAGAGATTGCTTTTAGCAATAAGGCCGCCACTTGTGGCACTAGAGTAGTTTATGAAAGTATTTTTAGTTAATTTTGTTGTATAAGTGTGTGACAATAAAGTATTATCTATGTATCTATCTATCTACATGCGATCAACATTCAATCATTCGAAAAAAATACATTACGTTTCTACAATATAAAAATATTGTATTTACTCAAAGAAGATAAAGAAGATAACGAGGTTAAATACAAGAAAAGTTTTAAATATCCAAGTAATTAGTTTAATGAAAGTTAAAAAACACATCGAGCGGCTCTAAGCTTCAACCAGCTAACTATCAATTATACAAACTATTAACTAAATAAGTTCTCGAAGTTTCCACAACATTCTGACCCTAAAGTTTTGTTCTCTTAATTGATTAAAGAATTTACAGTTCTAACAAAAAGCCGAAGTTTAAATTTATTCAGTTAGCACATTATATGATTTCTCAAGTTTTAATGACATTGTTGTGCTAATTTTTTAAGTTGAAGATTTCAATAATTACTCGTATTATTTTGACTAAGAAAAAATAAAACAAAATTGTACTTTTTGTGCGTACGTATATATAATAAAATCCTATATTCAATTTACTACTAATATGGTCAGTATATCTAATTTTATAGAAGTGTTGGGTTGTATGGATCAATCCGTAAAAAAGTGTGCGTAAGAAAATTCAACTTAAAACAGAAAATCCTTTCACTGTCGTCGCGAGTCGAAGGGTGGGGAGGTGTAGTTGTGTGCTGTGTGCGTGGTGTACGGGCGCCCTCTGGCGGCGGCCTTAGGGCACCTCCCGGACCCGGCTCAACCAGGGCACGGCTTCACTACAACATCTATGTATCTATCTAGTAGCCTACCTTTCGTTTTACAACATCGATCAGTGCAGAGCAGTCACCATCTTAAGTATTCTGGAAATGAAGATAGAAGTTAACGTGTTTATCATATAGGTGTGGTATTTCGTCCCAGAACCAAAACAGATTACTAATATCTGAACTTTTCATATTCCCTAGACACGTATCTACTCGTATTACTAATCTGTAACTACAAGATGTCCGCGTGATGGTTCGCTGCGAAGGATCATTGACCTGGACACAGTAAGACTGGGCTCAGAAATCAGTTATCTGTGGACTGCAAAAAATAGATGCCGGTGATCTCATAAATATTTACAATCACGTACACTACGTGTCCGTAATAAGCTTAACGTCCCATATCTGTCTGATGGCCAGCGGAATGGAAACTTATGGAGCCGCTATCTGCTAGAACACCCCAATTACCAGCCGCCTCCCCCCACACACCGCCGCCTCTATCCCCACCGCATAAGGTCTATATTCCCACTCAAACTAACTCCAAATCCATTACACAAACAACATCAAAAATCTTTAGCGCGTCGTGACAGAGATCATTTGAGCGCGTTAACTCTCGGTCACGTGACATCACGCCACCCTCGCACTTGTGTCCATTCTCCGAAGAGCTACATTCGATCGCTCGCCAATAACCCGGTAAAGAAATACATGTTAGAAAATAATTTGGCGTGGCTTTGGTACTTATCGCTATGCAATAAGGGTGTGTTTCCCGTAGGACATACGACACGCACGTGTCGTATGTCCCAGATATCGCATCAGTGGTCAGTGGGTCGAGTTTGATTTGTTCCGGTCCTGTCCTCATACGTTAACTTTATATGCGAGTTGTTTCCCCGAGTTTCGTCTTCATTTATACCCTCGAAATGAGGCTTCAGATCTCAATGAGATTATTTGCTTCAAGAAGTAAAGACTAATTCAGTCTCTTTTGTATTTATTCATATGTAAAATTTTCTTTACAAGTAGAAATGTAGGTTCAACAATAGTTCATAGTACTGTTGGTTCTATTTACGATTTCAAGCGGCGTATTTCTATGAGTATTTAGCACATTCAAACGATATCACTCTTTTTAAGGCCTCAGCAAAAACTAATCTCGTTTTACATAAATTAGTCGCCCACAAAAACAAATATCTTTATCATCAATATTAGTTCGTACTCACGTATAGATAGCACAGACGCGGCCCTGATTCGAGCACTACATAGGTTTCATTAAGTCGGCACTAAAGTATCTGAATGAGGGCACATAAATTAATTCCGTGCCATTGTTGCTGACCCTTATAAGTTACCTCTGCCATCGGTATTAGACCTCAGGGCGGCACTAACTCACACTCAGGAGATGTTGATCTAAATGAGATATTCTAGGACTCAGACTGTTAAATTAGCTTAAGATAAGAAAATAATATCATATCTAGTTTGAAAGAACCGATTTACCCAGGGGACTTGTAGAATGTAATTCGCAGGAAACAGGGCCTCAGAGACCCTGCTGGAGAGTAATGACGACAGAGAGGTGCTTCAATCAATTTGAGAGGCGTATATACCGCACTGCACGCAACACAGAGACGCACACTCATACTGAACTTTATAATTCTGCTAATATCATGTTTTGTAGATGAAGTTAACATAAACGACATGATGCTACAAAACAAATCTTTTGAGCCTAAATCCGCTGATATTTTTGTAATTTGTCTTAGAAAATACAAACAACCGAGCGCCCTCATTCTACTACTCTGGAAGTTATGTTTATATAATAGTAATGTTTCATCATCGTTAGCTAGTTGTCCCCCACTAAGCAGAGCGTGTCATTGCAATCGTTCTCACCGTTACTCGGTGGCCACGCGACACTAAGAAGTCTAAAGGCAACACTTGAGCAAAAGAAGCGCTATACAGGGAATAATTGGCGTATGAGGGCAGATGTTTAGCTCTGCAATGAGCTAATTATGATCATGATTAGCTGAGCGTAGCATGTACTTGTCTAAAGCCTTATAATCACTTTAGTTTTATGCTAACTGCTAACGTTGAGAATTATGGTTTTTAATCGTAGGAAGAATGTCCCGATCTTTAAATTTGCACCTCGCTGGTGATAACGCACTTAAGATGTATATGCTTGCATGAAATATTTATTGAATTTGCTTTTTCTGGGCGTCCTCTCCTAATCACATAATAAAGACATGACTCCTATAAAGCATTCGCTATGGCGCTATCAACGCTACTATGACGCTATGTAAGTGATACCTACAATAATCATTATTGTCATTGTTACCTGTCATTGGTAGTCTCCTAACTCCTTAGATTAGAGCCTATAGCATCCCATTAGCATCAGCAGATAAATCCCAGAGTTGAGACGCGCCGGTCGACAGAGATCCGAGGGAGATTCCACGCTTTCAAACCATTTCAATTTATTAGAGTACATATAAAGGACCCGCTTCCAAAGGCCTTCCTTTCTAGTTATCGCAAATTATGATGGAAAGTACTGTTTACCGTCTCTTCTTCAGTTTGGACGATTTTAGAGAAATTAATTTTGAAAAGGCTTTTGGTTCTATTCTATTTTATTCAAAAATGAGAACGAATGAAATGTGGTCAATGTAGGAGTGAACACTTGTTAATACTCTTACACTCATAAATAACTACGCGGCGGTAAATAATATACAAATATTTATGATTATAAAATAAATATTATTGTATTTATGTATATTTTCATCACTTTTTGATAACACGGCAACATTATTGACAAGTTTAAAACTGGTATTGCTAATATAATATCTCATCAGCTAGCCTGATTTTCAGTAATAAATTTTAAGACTCTTTATGCATTCCGTTATTTAAATGTCAGTTAGTAGCGATGCTTCAGCACGGCTATTAGGTAAATTGCATCCATTGGAAGGTTCTAATGAATTAGCAGCAGTTTACGGACACTGCCCTCTGTAAACATGCAGCGAGGGCGGGCGGGGTCGGGGGCGCGTACTAGCTCATGTAAACATCATGCCATTATTGTGGAGGGAACATTATAGCTACTCTGTGGTCTACTATTGGTAAACTAGTCAGATTATCATGTTGCCGGGTAATGTAACGCACGAGCGATCTAACAGCGAAACAAATATGTACAATTCCTAACACTCCGCAATATATAGATTACACGCTGAAATAATACTAAATTAATAGGCATGTCTTATTCATTATATCATAATAGTTGTAATTCCAATTCAAAAGAGATTTGATTTAATAATAAGAAACAATATTTACACATATTAACACTAATAGAACTAAAAAAGAGTATTTACATCTAAACAATCTACATGTGGTATGGAACCAAGAACGCTGGCTGCATTCCCACGCTGGATTGCTATAGAAATCCTTTGCGCAAGGAACCAGCCAGCGTTCTTGTCTCTAGTGATGTCAATCAACATTTTATTTAATTTTTTATAAAAGACTTAGTGCTTTTACCCCACGGACCAAAAGTTTCGAAGCCAAGCGGTACGAAAATATAATCAGTCGATAATGATGTATATTTTCGCCGCTTGGCTTCTTCTGCTGCGTCCGCCGCGGCTCCTGCCTACTGTTCCACTGAGGCGAGAAGCAGCTAGTGTATCGACGCAAGTTGCGCCCCATTATAAACAATAATAATATAATTGAAGTCCTAAAAATAGTTTCAAACAGTGAAATGATTGCTCGAAACGTAGATCAGATGATAGCGCCGCTTGAATCAGATCAAGCATCTTCAAGTGGGCTCAAGGAGGGATCACAGAGAGCTTCTTAATACGACCAACATCATATCTATGGTACTAACACTTTCACTTGAAGAAAATAAGTCTTGTATGTAAGAAAATATTTTTCTATATCTTGTATCTCCATTATCTAAGTACTTATTTCTATCAATATATTTATTAATCATTTTTGAGAAATATGTTTTATAACAACGTATAATTCACTGTCTTAATTCACGATGAATTTGTATATACTACATCTAAAAAGAGTCCATCTCCCCACATCGTCATTAGTTATTTACCTGTACTAAAGTGCGTGCTTGTGTGTGTGTGTGTGTATGTATGGGTGTGTATGTGTGTTTATATCACTCGTGTAATTGTCTACTAATGAATTAGACGGCCTGTCGTGTTGTGTGGTTTTATGATTTAATCCAAGCTTTGTTTATTTGTGTTTGTTTTTACAATAATTCAACTTGCACAGACAAAAACAGAGTTCTATGAAAAATGTTATCAGTTTGATTAGATATCGTAAAGATAATAAGTTATAGTATATAAAGCACTTAAAAGAAAAAAAAGTGTTTTTTTATATTTAAAATGTAGTTTTTTATAATTAAAACCCGATAAATACTGTCGCTCGACAGTATAGTCTCAAAAGCAACATCTCATGTGATTAAAGCCAAGCGCATCTACTGCATCCACTGATGCAGTATAAACTCTTAATTAGCAAGCATTTAAACGTTATTTTCTGCCAAAAATGCTAGAACATAGTGTTTCATAATATTTATGTAATTTGCTAGCAATGCTTCCTCAACCTGCAGAAACAAACAATAAGCCGGATAATGTTAGCTCTGTTTTTGTTCAACAATAAACCCAATAGGACAGGGTAAACAGAACAATTGATGTGATGAAAGCCATATTTATTCCAATATTTCTTTGAAGTTTCCTTAATTGAAGACAAGAAGAGACGGTCTTCCAGCTTCCAACGACGAAACACATAATTTCGTCAATAGCGTTGTTGGCATAGCAACTATATGAGAGCCCATGAAAACACCCCTATCCTTCTAAAAATAAAAGCTAAAATAAAATATCGCACGAAAACTCTCGTTGCTCGCTTTTTAATTACCGCCGACTGATAGCGCATTATCTACAAATTATCGATAATGGTCGGTTGAGGCGAAATTTCACTCAAATGCTGAAAAGTTTCAAAACTACTTACGAAACAAGTCGGAACTCCTGCCTCGTGACAAAATGGAACTAAACCCGATAGACGAACTCACTCGGGGAACTGAATGTATATCGGTAAGATCGAGTAAAGTTTGTCCTGACGCGAGAGCGGGGAGCGCGTGTTGCCTCCCTGAGCGCCGAGCGCACACTGACTGGCTCGCCGGCCCCGCTCCTCGTAGCAGATCTACGCCGTAGCGACCCTCGTGGACCCGCGTAGCACGCCTACGAGATTTTTGCTACGGATTTCGGATCATAATGAATTTATGCAAAACGGTTTGAAAGCTACCGACTGAAGCTCGCCCGGAACCTATTATAACTTTCTAAATTAATTGGAGATTTCGTTACTTCGAGTCAAAAGCCACCGCCGGAAACAACGGGATTCCTGTCACCTAATGTTTATGGATATCGTAATGGCATTTGCATTTACTTAACGATGCTGAATTGAAATATACCTAATTATTTTAAAATAATTTCTGCAGCGTATTTTTAATACAAGTCCCATCAATGCTCAATCTGAAAATGGGTCTATCTTTCATTATTCTTATTATATGTAGGTACCTGTATTAAAGTAAGTACCCTCGAGTTCGTCGGAGCTCCTTCAACGTTAGTTTTAACGCAAATTTCCGATTCCACTTGTGTTAATGAAATGAGTCGTTCGTTTCTAAATCAAATCAAAATCAAATCAAATCAAATTTTTTTTTTTTTTTTTTTGATGAAAATGAGCTTTCATTTTGGAACGATGTTTGAACTGCTATAAAAGTTCCTTGTTTTCGTATCAAAGTTTGGATATAAGCATAGATGTTAGAAGCAAAACAAAATAAAAGTTAGTTGAAATGGGTTTTCATTTATGACGAGTTTAATTTGGCATAAATGTAAATCTTAAAACAATTGTTTATCAAAAATAATAAATTAATCATATATAACAGAAATACAAATAATTGTTTTTTTCTTATCCCGAGTGGCACGAACATATTTTAAATTAAAAAATCACACGCAATTTATATGAACTATATCATATAGTACTATTGTTATTATGGAAAAAAAACAAACCTCCACATACTCGTAGCATAGCACTAATAAATCGTCACATACAACTATTGACGCTGATCATTGTGCGTTGATTGTCACACACTATTCATTTATTATACATTACAGTATCCACAGCCAATCCGAACTTTATTCCCTCACAGTAAGGTTAGTAATTGCGCAAACAGCCTTAAAATACAAATTGTATCTGAGTAAGGAAGTGGAAGCTCGAAGCTACAAAAAGCTCTGGAAGTAGGTTCCCGCGATATATCACGCTAGTTTCCCAGACAGCGACACTAAGTCGGCGAGGGATCACTCCCGCGGGACCACACATATTGGACAGAAAGAAACATGCCTTAATTGGTTGGACATCACTGCTCTCCAGAGACTGCTTTAAAACGTGAATCACTGTAAAAAAACCATCACTGTTTTGTTAACATTACGTAATAATTAAAAACAATGTATCTGTCAGATACAGTTTTCCAAAAGCTTGACATACGACGGAGTAGATGAGAGATCCTTGTAGCCCGGAAGCAGAGTGCGGCGAGCATGCACCGACCTTGTACCACACGCCCCCTGGGACCTTCACTCATCAACTGTCCTGGCTTTACGTGGTGAAAATACACACACATATATACACATACATATATACATGTATGGATACATTATATGTATACATAATGTTTCATAGATCACAGTCCACTTGAACTGTTATGATTTTTGTTATCAAATGTAATATTTATATCCACAACTAATATATGTAGTGAAATGCTATATCTATCTATAGTGTACCTACACTATAGATCTACTCTGTCTAGATAGCAACTTAATTTTAAGGCTGTGTTTTAACTCATTATATCAATATACCTATATGTTACACGCAACCGACAAGAAATACTTTACAAATTTCAAAAACTATTTAGAACCAGTGCCGTCTAATAATAATGGGTATATAAGAATTGTACATATAATAACTATTCTCACGAATATCATAGATTTGTTATACCTTGTCTGGAAAAAAGTAGTGTAGCGTTGTCAAAGACATATATCTGAATAATAATTATCACACTCAATGTTTTCCATCTTAGAAAGGCTACATAGAAGAGATGGCAAGAGGTATGTTGCACAGAACGAGTATTTTTTAAGATAAACAAGATCCTTGAGTCGCGATAACATTTCACGCGTAAGTAGGTACAAGGAAGGTATGTACAGATAATAATGTATAGAAAATTCGTCGGAGTTCGCGAGACAACAAAATAATGGCGGAATTAGACCGTTGAATAATTCAAGCCATGCGGAACGAGGCCGGACTTTATCAGACTTGCTTTTCAATAACTTGAAATCATAAATTTCGCTGGAGATCGGAATATAAGATACTATTCACAGAATTCTTCTCAATTTACTTTATAGAGAATTTTCTGTCTTTGAAATTGAGTAAAATATGTAATTGTTTATTTCATCTCGCTTTAATGTTGTTTCCACGGAAAGGAAAGGTAAAAATGACATATTTTAGCGAACAATACACGTGTCACCTGTGAAGCTGTGTAGAGTCGTGTGCCTCCGAGTGACTGTGAACCTCCGCGGTAAGACAATGCACTTGACCTCACACTGAGTTCACGAGCGCTCGGGAAAGTTCAACGCCGCACGCCCGCACCACACCACGCCACGGCACGCTGCGCCATGCCACGCCACGCCACGCCGCGCCACGCCGCGCCACGCCACGCCACGCCGCACCACGCCGCACCACGCTGCACCACGCCGCTCCACGCTGCACCACGCCTCTCGAACTCCGAATAAATCTCTAATACTAAACAACTTTAGATGCCATCTCAAAAATAATAAACGCCGCTTATAAATTCAGTCGCGGCTATAAACTTGGCAAAAAGAAATTGTAATAAACAATAAAATTCACTTTCCATTGCAATAATATGTCGGTGAATCACTCGTGTAGGACAGCTGCGAACATCGTGAAATATGTGGATTTTATTCACTCGTAAAAATAAAACGAAATCGTTTGGATCTCATTTAATTGCGAGTGTTTTCCAGCGAGCAACCTGGATGTTTGGGAAGGTCGGCACTCCGCGCCGCCGTTAGAGGCAGCTGTATATCTATACTACCTACAGTATGTACACACACATACCTACAACTGAAGGAGGCTACGCGGATTATTATCATGTGGAAGTACAGCTCTCCATTTCTATGGTATTGCTTTCTATTATGTGTTATGGTGAGTTTTATCACTTCGAAGGTATTTTCAGCTTAGTTGTATTGTTTGTCAGTCAGTCTCTAGACTGCAGTATTTCTACGAGAGCAGCGGCCGCAGCACTCGACAGCACTCGACAGGACACATAGTAGGACTAGTCTAGGTTTAGTTAGTTGAAGGCGTACCTATTTCTAGATCAAACATCATTTCGAATAGTTTTCTTGGTAACGTTATTTGCCGTTATTTACTCTATAAATACCGCCTTCAGTCGAGAGCACCACAGTGTTGTTGTTGCGTCCCGCGGCCTCCAAAAACAATTTCAACGAGTTTGTCCACGAGCGAGGAACAAAGTCAATTGGAACCAAATTGAAGCTGACTGACGAATTCTAATTGTATTTACTTACCTGAAGAATTACTGGAAAATTGGATAAAGAGCACTTCACTAGACGTATTTTTGTTGAATTTCCGGGAGCGGACGGTTTACTATTTATCTGATGGAATGGTTTCAACGGTTATTGGTGTTAGTTACCTACACATTTTGGAGTTTTTGTTCGTGAAATTGAAGATTTTTAATATTAGGTTTATATATGTTGAATTGAAAACAATCTAGATTATGTATAGTCGAGGTCTCCTAGATAAAGGCCTAATTAAGTAACTTTAAGAGTAAATAATTTAAAAAAAAAAGTTAAAGTTAGTAATTATTTTATAGTGTAAAAATAATTTTATTTTGAAGCTGTTCCAGTTTAATGAGCTTACGATTTAATCATAATCTGTATCAGTTTAGTGTGGCTTGCAGTGTTGCAGTGCTGCGTGCATAGTCGGAGTGCACACGCGCCGCCCGCCCGCGCCGAGGTATCATTTTATCCGAGCCGAGATATCTGCTTGTGTGAGTTTCTGTGAGAATTTGAATTAAATCTTCAAAGCAAACGAAAAAACTGATAGACGGCAGTTTGCAGCTTGACATGGCACCTACATGTGCTTACTACCGATAAGTTCAACCTCAAGCGAGGAGCTTGAGGTTGAACTTATCGGTAGTAAACTTTTATTTTTTATGAAGTTTTTCCTTATCACTTAAAAGGGATGATTACATTTCAATGGAACTTTCTATTGTTTCCAAGCTATATATTGAGTTCCGTCAGTAAGCATTAGAAGTAGGTTCCTTCATGTTGACCGCTTCAGAGCCGTGTCGTTGAATACATTGCCTAGTTTATAACGCACCAAGTTTCCGATGGGGGATTAATCCCCGCAAACTATAACTAAATTCTACTTACTTACTCACAAAACTTGGTTATTTGACGAGTTCCTCACATTTATAGACCGGAAAATACTGATTACGTGGTCTGTCTAACCATCAAGCCAGAAGCTTAGTTAAATACGTCTTGCGTCTTACAAATTGTGATGTATCCTAAAAAAATTCAAAACAAACAAAGAAAAAAAAACTTATAAAGCAAAAATAAAAACATTTACATTTATAAAGCATATTTAATATTGCATGTGAAGAGATCAATCTGTTTGCATATTAATGGCGGAGTTTAACATATTGTCCGGCGAGTGAGCGCATCTCGAGCTTAGAATACATTGACATTCAGCGGGACGACGACCGACTGATATTAAACCCTGAGATGGGAACAAATACATCATTTATTGAATACAACCTTTCTTGTAATTTGGTCCACCCCCACGTTCAAAATTTTTTCAACCGTAAAATTATATTTTACTTAGCTTAACTTCACTTTGGCATCTTAAAACTTAACCAGACCCACATGAGACGCTCTTCAGATACAACACTAGCAATACTTTTGTTATGAATGCCTTTTTATTTATATCCAATTAACATAATAATATGCATTGATGCAGGAATATAGCTCGAAACAAAGACATGTTGTCGAGACGAATATTTTAAATTCATAGAAATATTGATGGGCCAATAAGTCGCGTGATTGCTCTGTGATTGGCAGCCGGGACAGGATTCCGTCAAAACAACTTTTCATTTTCGTGCGAAAATGTCTGAAAAGTTTGAGTCATCAATTTGAAGACCCGTTTCTAGTCGATTCTTATCTTATAGGATCTAGGATCTATATCTATACATGTAATAAATCTGTAGAGGGTCGAAAGTCTGCAAATTGAATATATAATATTTCAAAAAATGTTTGGTTATACTGACAAGCGATACTCTGTTTATTTGAATGTTCATCACGCAAATGCAGCTGAACAGGTTATCATGATGTTTGGATTGTAGGTGGTATAAGGTCTCGGAAGTGTCACAAGCTTCTTTATATCCTAAAATAATGGCAGCGAAGCCGCGGGCACCCACTAGTCTAGCATATTGAGATAACACCATAATATTTAGTTACAAGAAGAATTACGTATACAACTAGATTGTTTTATTTCATGCTCCTCTACTACGGCCGCTACTTCATATATAAACATTTTCCAGATAAATAGTATTGTTCCGTCCTTGAGGATTCTCAGAAATAAAATTGGAACAGGGATTCTATTTTTTTGTAATTTGATAAATTCGTCGGTAAATCTGTTTACAAATGAAAGAAATAAAAGAAGGTGATCCTATTAAATAAAAGAAGGTGATCTTATTAAATAAAAGAAGGCGATCTTAAAAAATACAAGAAGGTGATCTTATTAAATAAAAAAAGGTGATCTTATTAAATTCGGAACACTATTCAGCTGTTTTTTAAGGAAACTAAAATCATGTAGAGGAAACCTTATTTTGTGTAGAATTAAAGACTTCGGAATTATGTTACCTTCTAGTCTAGGGTTAGCGTATAAAACTAAACTTTAACAATGCTTAAAATAGTTAATAGCTGTAGTCAAACACGAACATAATGCTGGAAAATAAAAACAAGTTGACAAAGAAGAAGTATATACGTATTGTAAACAAATGGATCCTCTGGAAGATCCTGCCTTCTACAACACAGTCAACACTACAGTAGAAGGCAGAGCAACACTACATTGTATCACATTTACCTGTTTACTAATAAAAATCTTTATCTTATCTTATCTTTATCTTCTCAAATAGTTCAAACATTTGATCTTAGAACATTTAAGCATAAAGCTCATGAGAAAGCACAGCCTGCACCGTGTGTACCTATTTGATAAAATTATATAATTTTACATAATTACCGATTAAATTAGTACGCTGAATCCTGAAGTGTAGAGCCTCGTAGTGAGTGCAGTGTGTATGTTTGTAGAACGAGTAGAAAGTTACCGCAACCTCCACCCTGCCGGCTGCCGGCTCGACCGCGCCGCCGCCGCCGCCGCCGCTCAGTACAGACTCCACAGAAGCGGAGCCAGGGTAGCTGCAAGTGTACTACATATTTAGAACTTTAGAAATAAGTAATACACATTTTTTTATTTCATGATTAAATAAATAAATAGCAACGGTCTAAATCAGGGGTCAGCACCCGGCGGCCCGCAGGCCGCATGCGGCCCGTGGTGGACTATCTTTCTGCGGCCCGCAAGCCTGAGGGCCGTAAGAAAAAAATACCAAAGCAAAATGTGATGAGAGTCTTGCGTCCTGCCTGACCGCAATTATTTAGTACAATACGTGTCGTCTAGCCAAACCTCGCCGGGGGAGATTAACCCCGGGATTAGCCGCGAGAGGGCGCTGCCTCCGCACTGGACCAATCTACTTCGCAGCGGCTCAATGGAAAATACAATTTTAAATGATATGCAGAGACTGATCCGACCTCGTAGTGGTAGCGGTGTCAGAGATGAATCTTGAAATTCTTGCACCTATTATCAAAACACAATATACATGAAATATATTGCAGGATTTCATAATAAATAACGAGACGACATTGGTTGCACACATTCATTATTTTGCGGACTGAATTGTTAACTACCCTTATTATGCTGTAGACACTGAATAAGTATGACGCAATCTGTCAATACATTACAATACACATATGTATATAGTTTAGAAAATATATTTCTACAAAAAAATATAATTTGTCTTACACAGAAACATAGCATCCTCATAGTAAGTAATAAAATAAGTATATAGTTAATGTCATCTGAAGTTAAATTGTGAATTTTTTTTTCTGAAGAAAATCATATTATTAGTTTGTGCAAATAATTTGAAAAGATTACCTGTTAATATCCGTTTTTAATAATGAATGGGGCATCCGCGGGTCCAATGGCATGTAAATTAATAAGACCGATATCTCTATATAGTCTTGAAGCTACATTCTCATTCAAACTCACTTCACTGTAGCCGCGTTCTCTGTCGGCGCTGTACAAGCTCACCTCTACACCGCGTTCTCTGTCGGCGCTGTACAAGCTCACCTCTACACCGCGTTCTCTGTCGGCGCTGTACAAGCTCACCTCTACACCGCGTTCTCTGTCGGCGCTGTACAAGCTCACCTCTACACCGCGTTTTCTGTCGGCGCTGTACAAGCTCACCTCTACACCGCGTTCTCTGTCGGCGCTGTACAAGCTCACCTCTACACCGCGTTCTCTGTCGGCGCTGTACAAGCTCACCTCTACACCGCGTTCTCTGTCGGCGCTGTACAAGCTCACCTCTACACCGCGTTCTCTGTCGGCGCTGTACAAGCTCACCTCTACACCGCGTTCTCTGTCGGCGCTGTACAAGCTCACCTCTACACCGCGTTCTCTGTCGGCGCTGTACAAGCTCACCTCTACACCGCGTTCTCTGTCGGCGCTGTACAAGCTCACCTCTACACCGCGTTCTCTGTCGGCGCTGTACAAGCTCACCTCTACACCGCGTTCTCTGTCGGCGCTGTACAAGCTCACCTCTACACCGCGTTCTCTGTCGGCGCTGTACAAGCTCACCTCTACACCGCGTTCTCTGTCGGCGCTGTACAAGCTCACCTCTACACCGCGTTCTCTGTCGGCGCTGTACAAGCTCACCTCTACACCGCGTTCTCTGTCGGCGCTGTACAAGCTCACCTCTACACCGCGTTCTCTGTCGGCGCTGTACAAGCTCACCTCTACACCGCGTTCTCTGTCGGCGCTGTACAAGCTCACCTCTACACCGCGTTCTCTGTCGGCGCTGTACAAGCTCACCTCTACACCGCGTTCTCTGTCGGCGCTGTACAAGCTCACCTCTACACCGCGTTCTCTGTCGGCGCTGTACAAGCTCACCTCTACACCGCGTTCTCTGTCGGCGCTGTACAAGCTCACCTCTACACCGCGTTCTCTGTCGGCGCTGTACAAGCTCACCTCTACACCGCGTTCTCTGTCGGCGCTGTACAAGCTCACCTCTACACCGCGTTCTCTGTCGGCGCTGTACAAGCTCACCTCTACACCGCGTTCTCTGTCGGCGCTGTACAAGCTCACCTCTACACCGCGTTCTCTGTCGGCGCTGTACAAGCTCACCTCTACACCGCGTTCTCTGTCGGCGCTGTACAAGCTCACCTCTACACCGCGTTCTCTGTCGGCGCTGTACAAGCTCACCTCTACACCGCGTTCTCTGTCGGCGCTGTACAAGCTCACCTCTACACCGCGTTCTCTGTCGGCGCTGTACAAGCTCACCTCTACACCGCGTTCTCTGTCGGCGCTGTACAAGCTCACCTCTACACCGCGTTCTCTGTCGGCGCTGTACAAGCTCACCTCTACACCGCGTTCTCTGTCGGCGCTGTACAAGCTCACCTCTACACCGCGTTCTCTGTCGGCGCTGTACAAGCTCACCTCTACACCGCGTTCTCTGTCGGCGCTGTACAAGCTCACCTCTACACCGCGTTCTCTGTCGGCGCTGTACAAGCTCACCTCTACACCGCGTTCTCTGTCGGCGCTGTACAAGCTCACCTCTACACCGCGTTCTCTGTCGGCGCTGTACAAGCTCACCTCTACACCGCGCTCTCTGTCGGCGCTGTACAAGCTCACCTCTACACCGCGTTCTCTGTCGGCGCTGTACAAGCTCACCTCTACACCGCGTTCTCTGTCGGCGCTGTACAAGCTCACCTCTACACCGCGTTCTCTGTCGGCGCTGTACAAGCTCACCTCTACACCGCGTTCTCTGTCGGCGCTGTACAAGCTCACCTCTACACCGCGTTCTCTGTCGGCGCTGTACAAGCTCACCTCTACACCGCGTTCTCTGTCGGCGCTGTACAAGCTCACCTCTACACCGCGTTCTCTGTCGGCGCTGTACAAGCTCACCTCTACACCGCGTTCTCTGTCGGCGCTGTACAAGCTCACCTCTACACCGCGTTCTCTGTCGGCGCTGTACAAGCTCACCTCTACACCGCGTTCTCTGTCGGCGCTGTACAAGCTCACCTCTACACCGCGTTCTCTGTCGGCGCTGTATAAGCTCACCTCTACACCGCGTTCTCTGTCGGCGCTGTACAAGCTCACCTCTACACCGCGTTCTCTGTCGGCGCTGTACAAGCTCACCTCTACACCGCGTTCTCTGTCGGCGCTGTACAAGCTCACCTCTACACCGCGTTCTCTGTCGGCGCTGTACAAGCTCACCTCTACACCGCGTTCTCTGTCGGCGCTGTACAAGCTCACCTCTACACCGCGTTCTCTGTCGGCGCTGTACAAGCTCACCTCTACACCGCGTTCTCTGTCGGCGCTGTACAAGCTCACCTCTACACCGCGTTCTCTGTCGGCGCTGTACAAGCTCACCTCTACACCGCGTTCTCTGTCGGCGCTGTACAAGCTCACCTCTACACCGCGTTCTCTGTCGGCGCTGTACAAGCTCACCTCTACACCGCGTTCTCTGTCGGCGCTGTACAAGCTCACCTCTACACCGCGTTCTCTGTCGGCGCTGTACAAGCTCACCTCTACACCGCGTTCTCTGTCGGCGCTGTACAAGCTCACCTCTACACCGCGTTCTCTGTCGGCGCTGTACAAGCTCACCTCTACACCGCGTTCTCTGTCGGCGCTGTACAAGCTCACCTCTACACCGCGTTCTCTGTCGGCGCTGTACAAGCTCACCTCTACACCGCGTTCTCTGTCGGCGCTGTACAAGCTCACCTCTACACCGCGTTCTCTGTCGGCGCTGTACAATCTCACCTCTACACCGCGTTCTCTGTCGGCGCTGTACAAGCTCACCTCTACACCGCGTTCTCGGTCGGCGCTGTACAAGCTCACCTCTACACCGCGTTCTCTGTCGGCGCTGTACAAGCTCACCTCTACACCGCGTTCTCTGTCGGCGCTGTACAAGCTCACCTCTACACCGCGTTCTCTGTCGGCGCTGTACAAGCTCACCTCTACACCGCGTTCTCTGTCGGCGCTGTACAAGCTCACCTCTACACCGCGTTCTCTGTCGGCGCTGTACAAGCTCACCTCTACACCGCGTTCTCTGTCGGCGCTGTACTAGCTCACCTCTACACCGCGTTCTCTGTCGGCGCTGTATAAGCTCACCTCTACACCGCGTTCTCTGTCGGCGCTGTACAAGCTCACCTCTGCGCCCTTTATGGTCAACAGATCGTTTATCCTCTTCACAGGTAAAAGCAATACCGAATTCGATCAATCTACTTACTTATTCCAACTGAAAATGAGCTCGGCTGAACCTTTTAAGGCTTTCACGGTCGACAATGGCAGTTTGATTTGTTAAAGTAGTAAATAGGTTTGCATCTCCAATGAGAATTGGCGGCACGTGGACTATTTATTTGTGTTGTTATTATCTATTTTATACGTGGGTCTGATATAACCTAAATCGCAATAGTGTTTGTAGTTCACCTGGTTCAGCCTAGAACTACATGCATGTCCCTGCGGTAGTAGTTATACAGACGTTCTGAAATTTAATTTGGTTTGTGACATGGTCGATTTTTTTATCAGGCGCCTAAAACAGGCAAACCATGCAAATATTGAATATTATGGAAAAATTACCGGTATAATCCAAATGAGATTCGGGCCGCAGTCGTTTGTGAGCAGTATTGTTTAGTTTGGCACTGTGCGAATATGTGTGTCTGTCTGTGTGTCGTGTATGTGTGTGCGCGCAAATAGAGTAAATCAGTCGACACCACGCCTCTACTCTTCCTTACAATCTTAGGGCTACGCTCAAACATAAAAAATATACCACTAAAAGTGTCTAATCTCATAGATTACATTTATTTGGTGGGAGTTGAGGGTGCGGTAACAGGTTGCTAAATTTAACATAAATGCGTTCTTATTTCCATATGATTTTGGAACATCAAGTCTCCATAAAGATTATCTAGATTTCAGTAACACGCAGTGTAGCAACCCTGCGTAAGCACTAAACAATATCTAATGAATAGTAGTTGTTGATGCATTTACAGCAGCTTGGCGAGATGCGAGCGACGACGCGGGAAATAGCTAGCTAATGAGACTGCGCGTACGAATACACACATAAATTACTTACTGAATCAAAGAGAAAAATAACATAAGGAAAAATTACCGACGGCATTCACAGACAAAATTAATATTGCTTGAAAATATAATTAAATAATGAAAGAACAGATTATCGCAGTATGAGTAATCAACTTATACATGTACTTATGTATTTTATCTTGCAAAGAACTTCCATAAATTGTTTTAGTAGAATAATTGGTTTAATCTTCTTTAATAATATTAAAATTGTTACAATTCTCCACAGTACTTTGTAGAATATTTTTTACGAAATACTTTCCCTTTAACTGCAAAATGATAAGCTCAAAAGTAATCATTTAAGTACCTAGGATTTTATGTTGGAAGATTTAAAAATATTACAATTTAGACGTCCTCAAAAAATGATACTTGAAATTGATAAAGTGTGCTCGGAACAACTTAACAATATTATAATCAATTAGAGTTCCAGAGTCCAGCATACTCGTACAATACGAACTCGGGAAAAGTTTTGATTGGATCAGTTAGTTGAGACTCCGTAATTGATCAATCGAGAGCGGAGCCGGGCGCGAGGCTTGTATAGCGGGGACTGTTGTATACAGGGACGGGGGGGAACTTTTTATTCCAACGCGAAAAAAAATGTGTCGAATTTGGATTTTTAATAGACTCCTAAAAATAACAACGAAGGTTTCGATTCAAACTGTTTGTATGTGGCAGCTGGAGTTAGATAACATTTGTGAAAACGACACCAAAAAGACAAATTGATAACCTCTTTCTATGGTCAAATTATTTATTGATTACTCTTTTCTATTTGGAACATATTCGTAAACCATTTTCATTGTAATTGAGTGGACGGTAACGACTCGCATGTTCCCCGTGCCAGGTACATTTATTAGTACGTATAGCTCTAATTCCTGCCAGTCTGCCTGTTTACTTGTATAGGTGACTGCTTCCATCGCTCACTGCTCCCTCCGCCACCTCCGCCTCACAAATCATGCTTGCAGCGCTTCGACGTGTTCTAATGATGTGCGATATTAATAATATAACCGCTTTCACGCTGAAATATAAATATAATATTTCATTACTCATCCTCTGAAAGTAGGTCTGAAGTTGCCTGAAGAGCGGGTTGAAAGTAGTACTTTTCATCCCTAGGGAGAATCGCTTTCAACTGACAGCTGTCAAATTATAAAAAACACATATCTTTTGAACCATGTTCCGACTTTCTATACAGCCACGATTTAAAATTGAAATAACTTAAAGTTTAGTATTGAGTACAGAATATATATATATTAAATATCTTTATTATAATTTAGTTTCAACAATTTCTTTAAAATAACTTAGATTTCGGTAAAATATTTACCATTTTTTCAATGATGAAAATAAAAAATAATGGCTAAAAAAATGAATATCTGGCCGGCCACAGAAAAAAAACAAAATATATCCTCCGAGGGTAAAACGGTAGTTCGTTTTTTTTCTTTGGCCTTAAGTTTGTATTGTGCCATTATTTTTTCGATTTGAAGACTTTTGTTTATACGTATAGCAGAGATTTGTACCTATAAAATAAGTTCATCTGATTCTGATATGAATTTAACGCCTGATTTTATAAAAGAAGATGCTAAAGCGATACTGGAAAATCATCATACGATTAGAGGTATCTTTGTTTTGATTTGGGTGGTAAAATAAAATTTACTCATATTTTCTTTAGTTAATTAATGTTTTTATTTTTACTTTCCTCGTATTTGTAATGAAAAGCACAGTGTTTACCTCGGGTTAAAGACTTATTTAGTCCCTCAAACTATTGACGCCCTCACTGCGTTCGGGCGCCAAACCCCGTCTCGGGACTTATTAAGTTACTTTCACCCCTAGGGTAACAATGTACTATTACTAGATTAAACTCGTAAGCCAAGATTCCAGTAATATCCGGTTGTATAGTATATATAATAGTCCAGTTATGAGTCAATTTTGTTCTTGAATCTTTTGATAATGCTAATTCGTAACATTTTGAATACCAAACAAATAGAACAAATCAAAACAATAATAATAGGGGGTTTAGTAGGTTTTCTAAAGTTAATAGGAATTTAAATTAAATAATATAATCGTCAGTTAGGGGTTTTCAATCACAGTATTTGGTCCTCTCTCGATAAATGTCGATGATAGTTTTAATACTTTTAATTTCACTTTTATACATACTGTAATATATTCGTGTCCCGGTTGTTTCCCGGCGCTGTGGTCGCAGCGTCCGTCCTGCGACCGCTCGTACGAGGTTGGACGCCGCAAATATTTCCGCGTAACTATTTTACATGCGGGTAGCGACGGATGCTTGCGGATACAGGGAAGTGAGGTAGCACTGTACTCCCCAAATTTGTTAAAGGGTGGTTTGTTGGAAAAATGCCCATGAACAGAGATAGAATTCGTTTGGCTATCTAAGGAATAAACTAAAGGCATTAACTTAATTAAACCTAAGAATGTTTGGCATTTCGTTGTATAAAAACAAATTGTTTATAAATTGTTAGGACTGACCCTTTAAGTTTTGGGTTCTTTCCTTGACGCACTAAGTTTGTAATAAAATTGCTAATAGCTATCTAACAAAACCTAATTGCATCCAATATAGATATGTATATGCACTATAGGTATGCAATGACAACACAGCCTCCGAGGCGACAAGTAATCCTGCGTGAGCATTATTGATGCAAATCTAATCGTCTGCCGGTAGGGGGGACTGGACACTTGAACGTTGTTATCGATAATTCATAGGTCGTAGCATAAAATGTACTAACGATTATGCATTTCCAATGAGAGACAATAACCTTTTTGCAAACTATATGGTTTGTTAAGGGTTCAGAAAATACAACAATACATCTCTCTCTCTCTCTCTCTCTCTTGAGTCATATTTCCTCATGACTGAGGGTCGTGACTCTCCCGCAGAATTAATTCGTTTGGGGAGTTCTCCTGGGCAGATACATCGTGGTGGGCGCCCAGGTCCTTCCACGGACGACACGAGTCCTCGGATATTGTGGTTCTCAAACATGTCGGTTTCCTCACGATGTTTTCCTTCACCGAGCTAAGCGAGCAAATCCACACATAACTTGAAAATACAAGACATTGGTGTAGGGCCGGATTCGAACCAGAGTGCGTATGTATGAAAAGCAGACAATGGAACCGCTAAGCCACACTCGCTTAAGCAAAAGTCGACACGGTCAGTACTTAGATGGGTGACCTGACTAAAAGTGGCATTCTATTTTGGGCGTTCCGTGGGTCGGATGACACGTTAAATTGTAGTTCCCGGCTGTTCGTCATGGTACGTCAGTCGTTAAGACATGTCAGAAGCCCTTGATTAACTCTCGACACCAGAGTTGGCCACTCTCATCCGATAAGAAGAACAAGAAGCTAACATTACAATTACATTGCTTTATTTTGATCGGGATAAATACTAATAAATTTTACACTAGTATTTTTTGTACTATCTAAAATTTAGTTTAATTATATCGACGTCCTCCGTCCCCTCCCTAGTACCTGGGTAGCAATATCTCCTCAGTAATGCATATTGCAGCACATCACCAGCGACATTGGCAGTTTGTCTGCAGGGCCGGCTCGCGGCACTTTTTATACGAGCTAATAGCTGCTCTGTTTGTTTGCTAATTTAGTTTATGCGCGGAGATTAGTACCTACTCGTGACTTTGTACGCGTTACACTGGCACCTCACTGGGGAGGAAATTGAATTATTGCTCCAGAATAACAAACATCCATATTGTACTTCTATATTTAGCAACTAAATTAGCTCATTATGATACAGTTGCCCAAGTACATACATGATTGCCTAAGTTACGCTACACAGTCAGCGTAGTCAGTCAGTCAAACTTTCAACTATAATCTCTTTAATTAGCAATGACAGTAAATATTATACAATCAATTTATTCATACGTCCCCGTATTCATATGAATTTCGTTTTATTTTCGTTTAAGGTTCAGTTGAATGAATATAATAAAACTGTAACCGGTCGGTGTCTGAACTTTGGAGATCATTGAAAACAATTGTTGAGGGGCCTTCATTGATGCAATAGAACAAAAATCATGTTTCAAAAATATGTTCTGTTTGTTTGTATAAAGGTATGTTTGTTGGTTATAGACTCCAAAGCGGCTGAATCGATTTGTCTACGTCTTTTCTCTAATATGTAGGTGCATTTTTAACTTAACGTTTAGTGTTTTTTTTCATATTAATCGGTTCGTAAATAAAAAAGTTCTGTTCATTTTAAACCAAGTGGTCATCAATATCCGCTTCCTACAGCCATTTCATTTTAAAGATTCGTGTCTGTCGACGTATAAACTAGATGGCGCTGTATTTACTTTTATCTCAAAATAATGCGAGCGAAGCCGCGGGTGACCGCTAGTAATAAATAAGTATGTATGCTTTGGCTGTGTAAACATTTCACTCATGTCAAGAAAAATGCAATTCATAAAAAACACAACTTAATACAGATTAACTTTACAAAACGTTTATATACTAGTGAACGCCCGCGGTTTCCCTCGCATTATTTCAGGATAAAAGTAGCCTATGACACTTCTAAGACCTCATACTACCTACTTACTAAAAACCATGATGATCCGTACAGTTGTTTTTGCGCAACGAGTGTTTAACAGACAAACAGAGACACAGAAAAACTGATAAACATACAAAACGTATAAAAACTGCTGCAACGTTTTATTATCGATTTAAAGAATACCTAAACATTTTTTTCCTAATATCTTCTATGTTCAGATTTTTGACCTCTTCACAGCTTTATTATATGTGTAGATATAGTAAATACCTATCTGATGTCTCTCCACAGGCGCATCACTTCACTTGTAATGCGATATGTGCGTAAAGAGAAACGCGCGCAAACAAATAATGTTCTGTTTGCGTTGTTTATTAGCTCTCGCGCGGAACCATGCAAAGAGGCCGAGGCGAGGAGGTTGGAGACTGCACTCCGCTCGCATTGGACTACTATGGGACTAGTGGGTGTACCACTCCTAAAAAAACCTGGTATATAATGTAACCAGGCTATCTACTCCACAAAAATTGTAGGTTGTAAACAACTCAATAATAACATATAGAGACATATTTCATAACGTATTGTTTAAAACATGTATTATGATATTTTTAAGTACGTACCTAAGTAAAAACTTATCATCATCATTTTTAGAGTGAGGTCTTTGTTTGTGGAGTATGTTCCACCCTTCCCGGCCTTCAGTTCCTTCCTTCACCTCCTTAGAAAGTAAATAAATTAATACGTAAATATATTACTATTAGTAAATATATTACTTATTTCGCTAAAAAAAACAATCCACTATATCCGTGCAGTGTACAGATGGAGTGACAGCAGTTAGCTCTAGTCTCTTTGAGCCCGCCCCTGCCTGCGTCTCCACTCATCGCTTCATGGTAATAAACACACATTATAGGTACCTGCTCTTAGTGTGTTTTATTTCTCCTGACTGTTGTTAGCAAGCTTCATTTCGCTTATTTCACCAGTTTTTTATTCATAATTTTCCGTAAAAATACGACAGTCGTTAAATCATACACTTGAACGCATATCATTAATGTGTCCAAAACTACACTAGTTTAAGTCACATTTGACAAGTAACTTTCTCTCAAGCGTTATTTTATTATGAAATTTACGCGAAACTTTACGTGAGTAAAAACCGTAATAGTTACCTACATATTATGAAAGTTTAACTGAGCCCTTTTTGTTTAATCTGTGCAGCTGCCTCAGAGAGCTTATCACTTACTTGTAAAGTTAAACATGAAAAGCAAACTACAAATGGCATTCAATAAACCGACTTCTTTTTCCAAACAATAAAGCAATAAGCTGCAGAAGCTTAACGATGTAAAAAGCTTAATGTTCAGCTTATTGTTGAGCCATTTTTTTTTTTTTTTTTTTTTTTTTTTTTGTTGCCCAGGAAAACCTATTACAGGTACCACCCAAAAAACCCCGGGGAGGGCGGGTGGTTATGTGGGAGTCTCCACCCCACTCCATAAGGGCGGCATACCCACTAAAAACCTGGGATGTTCCATCTCCGCATCGTTGGTCCAGGGCCACGAGAGCGCGATGCATACATCCGCAGCCCTGGTGATGCTGGCCCGGTAACGGGCCCCGCCTCGGGGAGCTTCAGCTCAACCCTCAATGGATGACGTGTCAGAACACGGGACACGTCATGCATCCTGTGGGACTCATTCCAGGGCAACAGGTTCCCCGACCTGCCACCCAGAGCCCCCAGGAGTCAGGCAGTCGCACGCCAAAGCGACTGCCCTCCTCCAATGCGCCCTCTGCGCACGGAGTTCGGTTTCCGTGTCGCCGCTACTCGGCCGGTACACCGAACTCCTCTCGCCTCTCAGCGACCACCTCGGGTGCTCTTAAAGAGCACCCAGCTCCACCTACACCGCGAGGTGCGGCGAGCTCTTCGCCTCGGGCCCTACAACCAGCCCTCTCGAAGGGGAGGTATAGGCGAGGGCCCCCACTCGATCGAACGTTTGGACACAGGCTAGCAAGATCCACCGGAAGGTGGAAGTTACTAACCTGTGGACGGGGTGCACCAGGTTTCCCCAACTAACTCCAAATCCCCATATGGAGAGATGAAATTAGTTGGGCTTACCCAACGTGAAGGTAGTCCGATCATCGCACCCCTTATTGTTGAGCCAGTTCCAACTCTCCGTGAGTACTGCCTGCCTGCATATGGTACAGAGTATGAACAGAGTCAGAGCTGAATCGTTGTAGCAGTAGAAAAAACATACTTGTCTTGGGGAATAGTCAAATAGTCAAACTTGCTTTGTCCACTATAAAGAACCTACATATCTATATATGTTTGTAACATGACTTTACTTCGTATAAACATGAACTAGCTAGAATATGGCGCCCTTCGTAGCAGTGTCGTAGCCGGCATGGTTGCTACGGAGCATGCACCGCGGGATCACACCAGTGTGAGTCTCACATTAGTAATCTGCTGTCCTAAATATAAGTAAGTAAAATTGTACAGGTAAAAAGTGTATTCCTTGAGTGGCCAACCGTAGTGTCAAACTACGATATATGAAAATCATTATTTTCATTTATTTATGTCATAAACAGCGTCGAGAAACATAGAATAACAATCACATCACGTTGAAGAGGATAATTGAAACACTATCACACCCTAGACCTCCATCTGTGTACCTCCTCCCATGCTCCCGGCGCGGCGCAGCGCGGCGCGGCGTGTCCCAGCGGCATTGTCTCTCGCAGCACCTGCCTGATTACTACCTTTGACGTGCTTTATGACACTCGCCCACTTCATCGACACACAGGAAAAAGGTACACAAATAGAGGAAGGTAATATACTAAGACAAAAATTAAAAATAAACATTACACAAACAGAAATTGTTAATTCAATGCTATCCAAAGATAAGAGATTTCTCATTTTTGAAACCATTATTGTTAAATGTGTCAAGTAGGTGGTAACTAACATTCATCGTCCTCTAAGTATTATATATTCTGCAAGTACTTTGACCTCCACAAAGTTTGTGAATAATGGAATGCATTTCACAAGTGAATACTCACTAGGTAACTGAGTGAGCAGGGATCCTAATATTATGCTAACTCAGGTGACCTTGCACTGTTGCTCTCTACTTCATATCGCTAACCTCACTTACCGCAGATTACAGAACTTATATAGAACAGTAAATTTAAATAGAAATTAAGTACCTTTATCTTTATAACAAGGTATACTAATGTCAAAATAAATAAAAGCTTAGCAAAACTATATATATATTGACGGGTGCATAATATAATTTCAAGTAAACTTACAGGTATACAATAAATCTTTAAAACAATGTATAGTAATGTAGTTGTGTCCTCCGCTATTGAAATCGTCCAAATTTAATCAAAATTCTTTCAGGCGTTTTCAAGCCACTTTTTCACTTTTTCAGGAGTTCGTGTGGTTGTTGATGTATCTTCATTGGTCAAATTCAACCTTAAAACAATTTGTATATACTTGTATGTTTAAACTGATTTGAACTTTATATTTTATGTTCATGGAATCACCAGTTGCCTAACTGAATTCTTGCAAGTAAACCCTGCCTCATGCTGTGTCCTGGTGTCAGCAGCCAGCCCCGAGGTCACGCGCACCTGTTCCTGCACTAATGCCGCCTCCACACGCCGCTCTCAAGCTGCGACATGCAAGTAAGTACCTATGTAGGTACGTAGAATACGTGCAGTGGAACTATTTCATGAGCAATTTGTAATAATAACTTTGCAGAAAGCTTCGTATTTGTAGGTCAATATAACTGGTGATGATAGTATTTCAGTGAATAAATACATACATTAAAACTTCTGAAGGGAAATTTCATTCCAGTGACGGTATAATACATTATAGACCATAGTGCCCGTTTTTGTGTCGGTGTCTTCCGCGGCTTACGTGCTTGCCGAGGAGAACGTTCTCAAAGAATCACTCCTGCGGGGGAGACGTGACCCTCAGTAACAAATAATGCGGCACTGACACTGATATCTACTGTTCTACATAATATACATACACTGCGCTCAAGCCCCTGCTACAAACAGCTCTGTTGTTCCAGTCACGTAGAGTATACTTAAGGTGCGAGTGATCCCCGCGTCAATCCCGATGTAGGTAGCACAGGTAAATAAAGAGTACATATATTTACCTGCGCCACAACCGCATGACAGTTGTAAGAACACGCCAATTTTCTGCTGCAGCACGAGGTGGAGCTCGCAGTGTACAGGGGTGGTGGTGAGGATTACAATCACTTACAAATTGTGTGGGATTAGTGCGGTGCTGCGAAACTCAAATAATAATACAACGAAATCCTTTCATTAAATTTATACCTCGTTATAATATTAACTAATATTCGTTGTTGTTATGTTTATTAGCAAAATTATTATCACAGTTTGCTCTGTGATATTATTTAGATATTATCACAGTTTGCTCTGTGATATTATTTAGATATTATCACAGTTTGCTTTGTGATATTATTTAGATATTATCACAGTTTGCTCTGTGACATTATTTAGATATTATCACAGGTAATAGAAATTAATAAAACGTTCTCGTTCCTATAACTTTTATTAAATAAGTTAATATTAACCCTGTTGTTATACCTAGCTCAATAAGCAGACATTTCCAACTAGACTCGGTACCTCCAGCGAAGCACACCTGCTTCGTTCTCGTGTATATGTCACGGTAAATGTGGATAATGCGGGAATTATGCATAATTCCCGGGAATTATGCATAATTACCAGTGCTCTCGGTAAAAGTGGGAAAAACTTTCGAATTAATCACATTTACCGGTAATCATAGGCTCACGCTTGACTACAACTTGCCTGATGTTAAGCAAGTTATAATTTACGATCTAGCGCGCTCGCTAGAAGAAACCGTTTTACTCTCGACTTGGAGACCGACTAATTATAATTCAGAGGGAGTCTTTGGAACCTCTAATGTATAACGGTGCCTCCTTGCCGAACCTCTACTCGTGCAATTTATTTTAATAAACATTTTGATTCTGCTATTTGATTTTATTATATTCTACCAAAAGGGTATGGTTATCTATACTTCTATACTAATATTATAAAGCTGAAGAGTTTGTTTGAACGCGCTAATCTCAGGAACTACTGCTGCGAATTGAAAAATTATGTTTGTGTTGAATAGAACATTTATCGAGGAAGGCTTTAGGCTATATTACATCACGCTGCAAGTAATAGGAGCGAAGAAACAATGGATAATGTGGAAAAAACGGGCAAATTTATTCATCTTTGAGGGCTTCCATTGCGTGCGCTGTGAAAACGCTTCAAAATGCAAAAAAAATATTGCCTAAAATAACTATTACACGCGGACGAAGTCACTGGCACAGCTATAGTTGTATGTAATTATCGGTAAATGTGGATAATTCTCTACATTTACCGTGTGCGTTGGTAATTATGCATAATTACCGGTAATTATGCATAATTACCGGTAATTATGCATAATTCCCGATTATCTACATTTACCGTAACATATATACTTGTATTTAGCTTTACTTTATTACCGACCCGTCGCTCACAAAATAACATGCGGGACTTGATAGACAGAAACAGAAACATTCAAACTAGGATTTGCGGAGAAATTCTTCTAACAAAAACTACTTCCTAAACCTAAATCCATTACAACGCATCTTATTATCATCGCCTCCATCTCATACCTTTTCTTCACACCTATAAATAAAATGTTCGTTAATTCAGTAAAACTTAGTCTATTTCAGTGTATATACTTATTTATTTACTTATTAAGTAGGTAATCCCGGTAACAACTGATTTTGTATTTAGATTACTAAACTAGACTAAGTAGGTACACTTACACGAGGACTGTAATGTGCATAGTTAGTTTTCTCAGTTTTCTCGTTCACAAACACGTAGCGCCATCTGTGGCATTACAGCGAAATTATACCGTTCTGTATTTCACTGGCGTTGCACTGCCGCCGAGTTACCTATTATCGCAAGCATTATGCGCTTCACACGCCAAGCCAGGCCGTAGTTACAGGCGTAAAACATAGATGGCAGCACACGGTCAATTATAAAGAACAGCTGAAGTTTATTTTTGAAGTTCTAGGTTATTGCTCTATTTTTTATCGATACACGTAAATAAACAAATTGTTATGTAACAATGCGACCTTATGTTCTCGCATTACCCACGTATGTTTAGCTTCTACAGCATACGTCGGGCGTAGAATTGACTGATTGCCAGAGTGGCCGGAGCACTTTCATATTCTGAGCAAATATTGGAAAGTGATTGCCCCCGCGGCCGCCGCTGCCGCTGCCGCTCGCCCCTCGCGCCGGATGCAGCTCGCTTCTCAAGTAGACTCGAGCATTTATCTAAACTGGATTCCTTCACAATACAGATATAAGCGTATAATTATAATCACGTTATCGAATGTAATTAGGTTATTGGAAAGCACTGATAAGGCAGTATGTGCCAATATATCGTATATCGGTATCATCGCGTGATTAGGCAAGCGACGGCCGTTAGCTAAATGCCCCTTGTCATACGCACGGAGGCATTCAAATAAATATGTAATTAACTAATGATTTATCAAGAACTTCGGCTTGTCGATGGGCTCTGCAAATATTTATGAGTAAGTAATCTACTAATCACAGGCCGCCAGTTTCATACTACTTACGCGGGGCTTTTAATGTTATATCGGGCCGATTAATATTATCATTGTACGGTGATCATTATTATTGGATAACTATAAGACGACCATAAGACGACGATATGCGACAAATAAAAAAATAAATCAAGCACTAAAAGTAAAAAAAAAAACTATTAACCATTATAGTCTTCTTCTTCATATCGAATGAGAGTGGCCCACTCTGGTGTCGAGAGTTTTCAAACCGCCCTAAGGGCCTCTGACATGGCTTAACGACTGCCGTACTAGACAAATATAATGTAGTATTATTGTATTTGGTTATTTCATAATGTAATGTGTTTAAGTTTAATTACTCTATTTATTGTGGTATCAATGCTGTGGTTAATGTTGGACTAGGAGGGCTCCATGGCGACAGTACGCTCCTACCGTACTGTCGCCATGGAGCCCTCCTAGTCCTAAAATCCTACAAGTAAACTGCTTGTAGAGATGATACCCAGTGCAGGTGCGTGCAGTGCGCGGAGTCGGCACGCGGTCTTTGATACTCCTACTGGGGCCGCTTCTCACTCAGACATATTTGCATACCCTATCAGGGTGATTGTCCAGTGTTTTTGTTTTTGTTGAACCTTTACAATTTGCAAATAAATGCCTATGACTATGACTATGGCAGCTGTATTTATAAAAAAAAAAAATCTATTTCTCCATGTTTCATATATTTTTCATGTAAGTATAAACATACTTGCTTCTATCAAATATAAAAGCTCACTTTCGACAATTATAGCTTAAATATGTGTTTGTGTTTCGTTGTATAAGAAGCGCGAAGCAGGAAAACTACTGCATTTTCAGAATTAAAGGAGTATACTCGTATATAGAGGAAGAGATCTCATTATTACTGTCTACGACTAAACTTATCTAAAAGCTACAAGCGATGTCCCCAGATAGTGTGAAGTGTGTCGGGGTGAGTCAATCCACGGAATCACATTAGTGTGCTCTGGATTCCACAGTCGTGGGGCAATCTGCCGCAGACTAGCACACAGTCTCCGGACACACGTAACTACTCCGCGGCGCTACCTGCTCGCCACGAGGTTTACTTCACTATGCTAATTGCGAGGTTAATGCGTCCGTCTTGACATAACTCTTTATTTATTGACGGTCACGTGTAGAGCGATGCAGGAACATTAGAATACGAGAGCTCGGCGGTGGAGACACCGACCAGCTGCTCCCCGCTCCAGTTGGAGGCCAAGTTTAGGAAAGCGTGAGAAGGTAGTAATACCACTATACATTGCAGATTCATGTTTTTAGAGATCAATTTAGTAGACCTAGCAGAGATGAGGATTCATCTGTTATTAGTACCTACGTTGTCATTTGGTATTTCAAACTAGCGTGAAGCATGTAGTGTGCCCAGGGCCCCTGGGGCGCTGCTCTGCTCCCGACACTTGCATTACTCCTCTTTATCTCGCTGGCCGCTTTATTGCACCACTTTTTAATTTATCTTTGTGCCAATTATGCAAAAAATAACGACATTACTGCTATCACTCCCTTGATAACACACATTCATGTTTACAAGAAACCAATACCTACATTGAGTTGTTTTATTACTTTGAAATCACAGTTTTTTTTACTTAGCATGAAAAGGCATATTTAAATGGTTATTACATCACATATACTTGATTTAAATAATATATAAACATTTTGGGTGGTAACCAAACAGCGAATGTTTCTTTATAGCAGACGTTGATAAATTTGAATGTGCCACCCAGTTAGATTTGTGGCTTCATCATGACTTAGCTTAGGTAACTTTCCTTTTTAAACAGGAGCGATATTAATCCAATGAGTGAGGTGTCAGTGCCTCTTCGTGTCCAGCTCTCACTCGGTGACTCGACCCTCCCGGCAGCTGGTGTGGTGCCGCGTGGCGGTGGCGCCCCCGCCGGCCGGCGGTGCAGCGCGTGTCAGCACGCGACCACGTGACGCTATCAGTGCGAGCGAGGCGCGCCCTCTGCTCTCTGACCGGGGCATCTCGCCGAGGAATCTGGCACCCATCACTTGTCACAAACAACATATAATTAGGAAACTGATTGTGTATGTACGCTACATAAACTTAACTTATCTTATTTTACATGGGAAACATTTTAAAAACACGTTACAGCCAGAATTTTATGACTGAATGACAGTTAAAAATTCACTTCTCAAGTTTTCATGATAATAATACAATCTATGAAAGTAGTGTGAATGAACCTAAAGAAGTAACTCAGAGATATCACTCGCGATTATTTGAGACTGTTGCAACATGTGATCTTCGTCGTGGCGCCCCAGCGTGCTCGAGGCGCCCCCCGCATGCTCGCGGCGCCCCCGGCATGCTCGCGGCGCCCCCCGCATGCTCGTGGCGCCCCCGCGTGCACGTGGTTCATCAACAGTTGTCAGCGTGTCGCCTCCACCCCCCGCATGCTGCTAGGAACTCGTTAAGGGTGCTCCGTAGCCTGCAGTTACTAAACTACGTAGAATACTGGCAAATATACCTACACTTAAAGAAACCATATGCATTTCACATTGTAACAAATAGTACCTGAATAAAGTGTTGGTTGAAGAGAAATTAATTTTGTATGCAGAAATGTAAGTAAGAATAATAAGAATAAGAATTTATTTACCTTCTTAACATTTAACTTAAATAACATATTTGACTTATCTAACTAGGAATACTGCATTTTTGATATCCCTGTGGGTTCTGCACTAGGAACAGCCTGTGTCGCAGAAACCACGGTTAATTAAATAACAAGTACTATTAACACGATGCAAATACGGCTATAAATATTTATCTGGGTAGTGGTTTATAGCTATACAAAGTAAATACAACAAGTACTTAAAGTCAGTAAATAGCGTGCTTTGAGAGTACTGAAGACACATTTTGAGTGCTGTGTATGTATGTGTGTGAGTGTGTATGTAGGTTAGTATGAGGTGTTTAATGCGAATGTAGGTATGTTGAATGTATGAGAGTAAAAATAAAAATGTTTTTCTATTTAGGGATTACGAGCAGATTTTCTGTATCTTTATATGAGAGAGTATTTAAGTACTAGGTATGTCTACATCTTCATGCTCATTATCGCGGTTCTATAAATAGACTGATTGCATTCACATCGTACATCTATTGCAATATTGGCTGCAGCCACTAACGGGACATACGTGTCCCGGCCAGGCCCGCGACAGCGTAGCGAGGCCGGGTACTGGCGGCCGGTGGCCGGTGGTGGCCGGTGGTGGCCGGCGGTGGTGGTGGCGGCAAACAGCGCGATAACGAAGCTTATCGGCGCGCTATCGCACACAAATAGACCAATATTGACACGACGTCGTCGGAAAATAACGGCGCAGATAGCCGCGACCTGCGACCCGCAGCCGCCCGCCGCCTGCACGCCACTACCGGCTCTGCTAGCACGGCATACGGGCGAGGATAGCGTGCAGTGCTAGCTGGTGATAAGCAGCGCCGAGTGACCCGCGCCGAGACCCGCGCTATCTCAAGAACGTCCCGCGGGCGGGGCGGGGCGGGGGCGGGAGCGGGGCCAGGGGGCGCGCGATAATGTCCCGCGATATGTCTCCGACACAAGTGGAACAAAACAACGCTCGTAAAGCATCACTATCTCTGTGATTGACTCCAACAACCTCAGATACTGGCGAGCTTGCAATCCGGACATCATCGCTAACTACTAGCTTACTTAGTAACTGCAGGCACATACCAGTATGTACCTAGTCATTGAGGTCACACAGAAGATTTCTGTAAGACTCTCTCACTCCATTTCCTTGACTTGACCACCATTGGGTGGGTAATGGACCCCCATTACCCAGTGGTGGGTAACTTGTGGTGGAAAGTTTGAATTGTAAATCCACCACAGTAAGATGTCACATAATCTATTTAAAATTACGTCTTATCTTAGGGTGAATATATATATTATATATACCTATATACTTAGTCTGGCCATAAATACTGTTATTGTTAAAAATATTAAAATATTACATTTGAATTTGGAATCTGTCATTTTTATACGATTGTTTATTGTGTTTTCTCGTTATGGCGCCAATACATTGTACAATATTTTGCGATATTAAAATGGAGTGGGGTGATAAAGAGAACCGAATCGCTGTGATTGCAAACACAAAGTAGGTATGCAGCCAAAAGCAATTTTTAAAACTCTGCATGAGCTTGGTATTAGTCAAATATTTGTGTACCGGGCTATTAATAGGTACAATGAGACCTCCTCTGTTTGTGAGAGAAAAAAACCTGGCCGTTCACGTAGTGTTCGTACGAAAAAGGTGGTCAAAGCAGTAAGGGAAAAAAATCGACGAAATCCTGTCCGAAAGCAAAAGATTTTATCTCGGGAGATGAAGATATTGTTTTGTTTATTGTTTAAATTGTTTAATTAAAGGGAGGTCAGAGAAAAATTTAAAGGGAGGTCAGAGAAAAATTTTGTTTACAGATGAATTTTTTTTTTACAATTCAGCAACATTTTAACAAACAAAATGACCGTATTTATGCTCAAAGCTCTAAGGAAGCGTCCCAAGTAGTTGACAGAGTGCAACGTGGCCATTATCCGACTTCAGTGATGGTTTGGTGGGGTGTTAGCTATGAAGGAGTGAATGAGCCATATTTTTGTGAAAAAGGTATCAAAACATCGGCACAAGTGTATCAAAATACCATTCTTGAGGAGGTAGTTAAGCCCCTTAACAACACAATGTTCAATAACCAAGTATGGTCCTTCCAGCCAGACTCGGCACCGGGTCATAAAGCTCGGTCCACGCAGTCTTGGTTGGAAGCGAACGTTTCGGACTTCATCAGAGCTGAAGACTGGCCGTCGTCTAGTCCCGATCTTAATCCACTGGATTATGATTTATGGTCAGTTTTAGAGAGTACGGCTTGCTCTAAACGCCATGATAATTTGGAGTCCCTAAGGCAATCCATACGATTGGCAATGAAGAATTTTCCAATGGAAAGAGTGCGTGTTTCTATTGATAACTGGCCTCAACGTTTAAAGGACTGTATTGCAGCCAATGGAGACCACTTCGAATAAGCTTTTTATATTTTAAATTGTTTAATATTTATGGATAAAACTAAAACACTGTAAAAGTAATATATGTTATTTGCAATTAAAAAAATGTTTTTTTCTTCGTTACAATATTTATGGCAAGACTAGGTATATATAGCCTATGTATATAGCTACAAAACAACCTTATCATAAGTAACCAGTATTTGGAGTACTGATGAAAGTAAGCGCAGTAGGTTGACGTTTATTTAGTGCAAGCTATCAAAGTGATTGTGTGGCTGACCTGGCAGGAGGGTTATTTGCACTCGAGCTTGATCCAACAGCAGGGCGCGTGCGGGGTGCGGGTGCGGCGCACTTGGCCAAACACAGTAAGTGTGTCGCTGGCAGGGCCGCCAGGGGGCGACACCGTGACCTCGCCTGTGTTTGCACACCTGCTTCAATCACTATATTACATGTGGTATCGACGCTCGCATGACTCGTCTAACACTTGTACCTACCGCAGCATGTATCGCATGCAGCAGTACTACAGTCCACCTGCTCGCTGCAACCTGTATCTGCGTGCCTCGTTGGTCGGCGCTCGGCGCTAGTCAGTCAGGTTCTATTTCGGTCCGAGTACCGTTGGCAGCCGCGAGCAGCCCGCGCCGGACATACAGCCTGGCTGCACTCACACAATAACATGCCTCCATCAAACATCGGGAACATTACTACTAAACAACGCTGCAGTTTACATACAGTGCTTTAGTTCTATGCACACTTGCATTCATTAACATCATAAGATTAGTACGTAACATAGCCGGCTATTAATGTTATGTAAGATCTCGGGAGAATAACTATTGAAATTCTTGCGTTACATTCTTAACATTTCTTTTTGACAATAATTGAAAAATCTATCATTTATCATAATATCAGAAATGGAAGTATAAGTTCTACAAATTGACTAATCTATCTATCACGACTATACGTTCATATACGTACACGCTTTGTGTTAGTTCCAGTTGAATAGAGCAGTAGTCGGTGTTGATCTCTCCTGGCACGCGTGTGTGTGTGTGTGTGGCCCTCCACGACACAGGTCTCGCACTATGTGGGCGCGTCCAGCTGGCTCACACACTTTTAGGCAAACTACATATAAATAGGTATAGGTATTGAACTTAGTAAATCCTGTGATAGTCGAGTACGTTGAATAATGAAGTAATGTGTCGTGCGAGCAGCATGCCGGCGGCGCGTGGCAGGTGCAGGACTGGTTCCTCCAGAGCCAGCCACTCACACCCGCCGCTAGCCGCTATTTATACTCCACAGCCCGCCTCGGTACCCAGTGTCTATATAACACTACTCGGTTGGCCAACACAAGAGCACATTTCATATTTAACGCTTGAGATTCTTTTTACGAGTCATTGTAATGTATTTATACCAAAACTCTCATCATAAATAATATCCAGCTTGATTAGCGTTTGTATGGAGTGACCAAGCAAGCGGTCGGAGCTAATTACGCAGGCAGCTTGCAACAAGTGGCAGCGTCGTGTAAACAAACAAGCTGTGTGGCCGCATGGGGCAGCCTGCATGGGGCAGCCTGCATGGGGCAGCCTGCATGGGGCAGCCTGCATGGGGCAGCCTGCATGGGGCAGCCTGCATGGGGCAGGCTGCATGGGGCAGGCTGCATGGGGCAGCCTGCATGGGGCAGGCTGCATGGGGCAGGCTGCATGGGGCAGGCTGCATGGGGCAGGCTGCATGGGGCAGCCTGCATGGGGCAGGCTGCATGGGGCAGGCTGCATGGGGCAGGCTGCATGGGGCAGCCTGCATGGGGCAGCCTGCATGGGGCAGCCTGCATGGGGCAGGCTGCATGGGGTAGGCTGCATGGGGCAGCCTGCATGGGGCAGCCTGCATGGGGCAGCCTGCATGGGGCAGCCTGCATGGGGCAGGCTGCTTAGGGCAGGCTGCATGGGGCAGGCTGCATGGGGCAGCCTGCATGGGGCAGGCTGCATGGGGCAGGCTGCATGGGGCAGGCTGCATGGGGCAGGCTGCATGGGGCAGGCTGTATGGGGCAGGCTGTATGGGGCAGGCTGTATGGGGCAGGCTGCATGAGGCAGGCTGCGTGGGGCAGGCTGCGTGGGGCAGGCTGCGTGGGGCAGGCTGCGTGGGGCAGGCTGCGTGGGGCAGGCTGCATGGGGCAGGCTGCATGGGGCAGGCTGGAGGTACACCTCGCCCTTCCATGGATCAATGTAGCAGTTTGTGCGAGACTGAGCTCACATTATTATTAAGCTTGATACGTAAATAGGATTTCACCGTTAAATTGTGCTTAGATATGCATCTAAAATGTGAAACTCGGCAGATCAGTCGAGTCGTCTCCACTCGTCCCACTGCTAATAATATGTATCGGCACAGAATACAAAAGTATCGGTTCCTATTTGCATGTATTTGTATCGGATTCGGGTATTTTCCTCCGCACAAGGAACTCGCCATGTATGTACATATGTATGGGCTCGGAGGTCAGTTCGACGCGAATAAAGTGTGTTTAATGGAGTCGCCTCGATCGATCAACACTCACATTCAAATGAATCGCATTGACTTTCAAATAGCCCCTCCCGCCCCGCGGCCGCGGCTCAAGTTCAATGCTAGTATATATAAGTGGCAGAATAACGCGAGCTCCTTTACATGACCATGTTTGTATAATGTAAGTACAGCTCGGCGTGCCGCCAGCCCGCCCCGCGTCCGCCGCTAGCAGCTGCCTGTGCACGTGCTGGAGTGTACTGGCACCGAGGTGAGAGCAGCGTCAAGCCGGCAGCAGGCGACGCGGTGCAGGGAGCGGCGCCCGCGTGTTGGCCACCATGCTGCGCCAACATGGCGGCGACACTTGCCCAACACACCGCCCCTCACGCTAGATTCCAATAAGTAATTTGTGAGGCAGTAATAAGCGATTCTACCGGTATTTCCGGTTTTAACACACGAACACTTATATCTGTTGGGTGTAGATGCCCAGGCCGTGCTGGTCCCAGCTCACCAGCCAGGTGCCGGTGACAAGCCCCGTGCAGGCGCGGTGTCGGCGCGTGTAAATGCGGTGTACATATTTATAGCTGCGTCATTAACCTTCGCCCGCCATTATCTGGCGCTTCCTACAACACAGCGACCCATCACGGACACTCACGCTACAAACGCATAACAAGCTGTTACACCTGATTGTACAATAACACGGTGTGTATAACCCAACTGAATAATATTATGCCGTCTTTCAATTATATTGCGCACTCCAAAATCTCAGCCGGAATTAAATGTCTACAATGCGAAATCAACAGTTTTGGAATTACTCGAGTATGTTTTAATTAATAAATAATATGGGCATACAAATAATGTTGAAAAAGTAGCATTGTTACTGAATTAATGGACGTTATCTAAGTTTTTACCGACGGCGGCGATAATGTATTCATAGTCGGGCGTGTGTGAACACACACACACACACACACACACAGCGGGACAGGCGCACACACGTGTGGCGGCTAGTCGCGGCTCGTATTTAATTCTTTCATTAATGGAGTAATACAAGTTAAGTTAGCGGCGCTCGATCCAACCTAGCTCGACGCCACATTAAATGCGCGGGATATTTGTACACATCTTGCTGGTGGGGCAGCACGGCTCCCTCTGCACCCGCAGACATGTGCTGCAAACATGTTTACCAACAACTCCTAGACAGTGAGCAGTAGAAAGGAAAAGCTGATCAGTGATTGACGTATAAGAATGTGGCCACAGTATGCAGTGACGCAAAACATTAGCATTGTACATACCCCCCCCCTCGGCCCGCGGGGGCAAAGGTACATTACTCTTCTACCAATACTTTACATACAAACGACATGGCGTGTGAGCCGACAACGGGCATATGTTCCTGCAGTGTGAGCTAGTGTGTCGACCCGGCCCGGCTCGGCCTGGAGTGGTCACGTGGAGCGACGAACTGAAAACCCTTTTATCATAATGATATTAGTTGTAATGGGCCTGACCTGAAGGTGTGTATTAAATTAGACGGCGCGGCTGGGCGCGGGCAGGCGGGGCCGTGGGCGGGCGGTGCCCCACCTGTGGCGGGACCTGTGGCACCCTCGCGCCGTAGCCCCGGGTGCGCTACGACGTAGCACCGCGGGGGCGCGGCACGCTGCTGCTGGCAACCTGACATACCTACATCTAGTTACTGTCAAGTCGCGTTATTTTAACTACATTTATAGGCAATGGACCACAAGATCGGCTTAAGCGACACCCATATAAACGACACTGCATTGTGATCGGTGGAGCGTGAGGGATGAAATAAAAAAATCCTTGGTATGTATCTAATGCCTGAGTAATGTACAAGAACCAACGTCAAGTTTCAGTTTACGTAAATATGTACGACGTACGTAGTTACGTACTCATAACACTTTATATATAAACAAGTAAACATGAGATACAAACTCAGATTGCCACAACAGCTGAACAAGCTACCATTGAGGATGCTTATTTGATTTTTTATGGTTTTCACAAAAAGTGTGAGTGTCACCCGCCGTGACCCGCCCATGCATTATTGAAGGGCCCGCACACATACATACGTACGTTTACAACAGTTTTTTGTTTCACAAATCAGTGTCAAAGGACAGGGTAATAGGTTTATATATAGTAATAGGTTTATCGCGATATTTGTGTTTGAGTCCAACCTATCATGTGCCTACCTGATAAGACCTAGAACTTTCTACGGAGCAACATACCTGCTGTGCAACACACGTAGTTCACACACACACACACTCACGGGCTGACGATCGACCGCCGATATGAGTCCATTGAAGTCATTATAGTGTGTTGCATGTACATCCGAAGTTATTATATTACATGTATGTTTCGGTCATATATGTATGTCACAATGTTTATTACAATTCTAAGAAAATAAAGATCTGTAGCCGGCGCCGGGCGAGTCCCGGCCGGGCGGGGGCTGCCGGGGCGGCCGGGCGGGGGCTGCCGGGCGGGGGCTCTGAGCATCCATCAGTGATTAGCATGATTAGTGGCGGGCGCGCCGCTACGCTAGGGGTGCCCACCACTAGGCAACTAACATATATGTGTATCATAGCATGATTAGTGGCGGGCGCGCCGCTACGCTAGGGGTGCCCACCACTAGGCAACTAACATATATGTGTATCATAGCATGATTAGTGGCGGGCGCGCCGCTACGCTAGGGGTGCCCACCACTAGGCAACTAACATATATGTGTATCATAGCATGATTAGTGGCGGGCGCGCCGCTACGCTAGGGGTGCCCACCACTAGGCAACTAACATATATGTGTATCATAGCATGATTAGTGGCGGGCGCGCCGCTACGCTAGGGGTGCCCACCACTAGGCAACTAACATATATGTGTATCATAGCATGATTAGTGGCGGGCGCGCCGCTACGCTAGGGGTGCCCACCACTAGGCAACTAACATATATGTGTATCATAGCATGATTAGTGGCGGGCGCGCCGCTACGCTAGGGGTGCCCACCACTAGGCAACTAACATATGTGTGTATCATAGCATGATTAGTGGCGGGCGCGCCGCTACGCTAGGGGTGCCCACCACTAGGCAACTAACATATATGTGTATCATAGCATGATTAGTGGCGGGCGCGCCGCTACGCTAGGGGTGCCCACCACTAGGCAACTAACATATATGTGTATCATAGCATGATTAGTGGCGGGCGCGCCGCTACGCTAGGGTGCCCACCACTAGGCAACTAACATATATGTGTATCATAGCATGATTAGTGGCGGGCGCGCCGCTACGCTAGGGGTGCCCACCACTAGGCAACTAACATATATGTGTATCATAGCATGATTAGTGGCGGGCGCGCCGCTACGCTAGGGGTGCCCACCACTAGGCAACTAACATATATGTGTATCATAGCATGATTAGTGGCGGGCGCGCCGCTACGCTAGGGGTGCCCACCACTAGGCAACTAACATATATGTGTATCATAGCATGATTAGTGGCGGGCGCGCCGCTACGCTAGGGGTGCCCACCACTAGGCAACTAACATATATGTGTATCATAGCATGATTAGTGGCGGGCGCGCCGCTACGCTAGGGGTGCCCACCACTAGGCAACTAACATATATGTGTATCATAGCATGATTAGTGGCGGGCGCGCCGCTACGCTAGGGGTGCCCACCACTAGGCAACTAACATATATGTGTATCATAGCATGATTAGTGGCGGGCGCGCCGCTACGCTAGGGGTGCCCACCACTAGGCAACTAACATATATGTGTATCATAGCATGATTAGTGGCGGGCGCGCCGCTACGCTAGGGGTGCCCACCACTAGGCAACTAACATATATGTGTATCACAACACAATGAAATTGTTCGTTAAGTAATAAGAAACGTTTTTTTTCGTATATGGCAGCACTATGTGTTTCTTCTGGTGAACTCATTGCAACTATATCACGTCACGTGGATTATATCACGGTAATAGAATCATAATTATATGTACGAGTAGGTACATATGTAGGTACATAGATCCTATTGGAATGTAAAACCATACCTGATTGAAATATCCAGTGAGCACACTGAGACACTGATGATATGCCACTTACGTTGAGTTGTAATTGAATTTTAGTTTCGTACCTTGCATGTATTTGTGAATTTCCAACATTAGTTAGCAGTCAGCCCTAGTGCGGCGCGTGTGGCGAGCCCTGCACTATTTCATATCGGAGGTCCCCCCCTGACCCCGCGCCCCCTCGCCTGCCTGCATGCTGCACAGCAAGTTAGCTGGCGTGTGCTGCACACACCAGTACACCTGCTGACGTCATTGTTACATACTTAACATGCGAGGTACTTGATTAGCAAGTGTAATCACAGTATTTGGGTAACTTGCAGTATTGTTCGAACATGTAGCCACTTGAAAGTGTAGTTTTCTTATTAGTAAGATATTCTCTAGAAATCCGTTTTTTATTCATAAAGAATAAAATAAGTCACAAAAGAATCAGTTATCAGTGATAGCTTGATAATGAATACCATATTGTAATAGTGGTCACAGTTCCTGCAAGTTAGATAGCAATTGGTGTAGTCCAAAGAAGCTATAAATTCTTAGTTTATAGTAAGTATGGTATTAGATATGTGTACCTACATACATATGTACATACATACATGCTATCGCTGAGCCGGGAGTGTATCGGTTCGCAGACTTGATGCAGTTTTTGCGTCGCGCGCTTTTTATCGCACAATATGGCGGTTTTTTTTATCTCGCACGTACCTACTGTGCCTACATGATATTATACATACATACACTTGACCGAGAGCTTCCAGTCGATATACGCGAACTTTTTGCTATCTACATCAGATTACTGGCTACAAGTTCGCGCTATTCATTTCTTATTGATTTTTTATCGACCTTATTGGCAAATCTGCGCTAACTAGTTTCTAAAATATTGTCCAAATGTGTTAAGTTCTTATATTGAACAGTATTCCGAGTGTTGTCGGGCCTGTTTCCCACGCGGGCCAGTCCCGCTGCAGGCACACTCTGTACAAACACACCTACTTGCATGTGTGTGTGCACACACACTGCCAGCGTCCTGTTACCGCGCCACTTGTACTGTGTTTGCTCAGCACATTACTGGTGCTTCACATTCGTCGACGCTACTAACTTGCTACACATTGAAATGATGTACTTTCAAGGTTTAGGTACTCGCACGTTTAATTGACAGTCAACTCGGTTTATTATTATTATTGCACAAGTGATACTGCACAGCAGGCAGACTGTGGTAGAACGTCAACTCACTCACGCAGGGTATACGAGTATATGTATATGTAGGTTCCTACAGTTTTTTCGTAACTACAAATCACGTAGTACACAATTAATTGATTTTAATTTATTTACTGACCAGCAGAGCAGCAGTGCCGCCGCCAGGTCGCTCTCCGTGACGTCACTGCTCTCATGAACCACCTGACTACATTCGGGATTGATTACATGACAGTTATCAAAGAAGCATGTCGGCGCGGTGTCTGCGCGGTGTCGGCGCGGTGTCGGCGCGGCGTACATCACTCCTTATCTACAGTTATGGTCGGCGGCGGAAGTGCTATGAGCAATGAGCATGTTTAAGTTAAATTGGTTCGCTTTCGGGTGTAGTTAATTAAAAGTAAGTAATGGAAGGGCTCCGGTCACGCGACCTCGCCCGCGTGTTATTACTCGCGGGGCTCGAGCCGCCGCGCGCCGCCATGTGGCCTTACTGCTGCTAATGCCATCTAATGCTAATTAATTTCCTACTTTATACAAAACACATGTGTAATATTTTTTATAATAACTATGTAAGTGAACTTATTACTCCATAGGTTCATAGCTATATTTATCTCTAGGGAAGGGTATTTATAGGATGTTAATTCATATTTTCTTCATCAGTTGGTCACTTTCGTTACCTATGTAATATGTCCGTGCTCCTATAACAAGCACATAATACACGAACTACTTACAGCACGATCTGGGGAGCATGCTGTGAACATACACAGCACACCAACAAGCGCGCCGGCTCAGTTGCGTCGAGTCACGGTGACAGTACATTGTACAAACACGGCCTGATTAGGTAATCAATGTGGTGCATTGATAACGCCGCGCTGAATACATTACTCATAGCCCCAGGGTAGCTTAGATGTGCTGAATGCTGGCAGCAGGAGCGCGCTGGCGCGGCGGCGGGTCGCGCGGGTTATCACGTCACGCACACAGGGCCGCGTGTATCACACACACACACACACACACACACATGCTACAAATGGGTCGAGTGCGTCGCCACATGTAATTAGAGCAAGGAACTCTTTATTGTCAAGCAAACTATTGTAAACCAGGAGCAAGTTTCACGGAAATTTTGGACAACTTCACAAATGCCACTAATACACTAGACAAGAAAGATATGGTGGTAATATTAATAAGAAAATATCACAAAGCTTTCAATTCAAGAAATCATGAGTACGTGAGAAGAATAAATGAGCTAATAAATGGGAATGGCAGGCAATTTAACGTGTTATATGGGTTACAATATAATTATGTAGACGATGTACACATATACAATATAAATAAAAAATTGGCCTTACTGGCAAGCACTACAGATAATGTAAAATACATAGACCCCAATACAACAGACTATCGAGTCAATAAACGCAGCTTCAGAAACCACACAGAATCCATAATACAAATGATATCTTCCCCAATGATGTCACAGACATTCCAGCGTTCATCAACGTTACAATTTATTACATGCCAGGATACAAAAGTAATACACTCAGCGAAAACAGAAACAAATTTTACAACACATGCCATAAGCAACAGCAACACATAATTTACCATGCCAATGTTCAAAGTATAAATAACAAATATCTCGTAATTGAAGACTTTGTACAGGACCACCAGTGCGATATATTATGCTTATCAGAGACATGGGGTCAGGATGATCGAGTCAACATGATGGTGATACCTAACTTCGAGCTTGCTACTTATTTTAACAGAAAATTTTTCATTCATGGCGGCACAGCAATTTTTGTGAGAAATGGTATTGATTATAAAGTAAGAAATGATATAAATAAAATATCTTTCGAAATGAACTTTGAACTGGCCGCAATTGAAATTAAATCTTCAAAATTAATTGTTATAGCTGCTTATAGGCCAGACAAGGATATAAAGCTATTCTTTGATCTACTGAATAGGTTACTGCAAAAAATATGTAGCGAGAACAAAAAAATCGTTATAGCCGGCGATTTTAATTTAAATTTGTTCAAAAATGACAAGTATATAAAGCGAATTTTAAAAATTGTTAATAATTTTAATTGTAAATTTGTAATAAACGAAGCAACAAGAATCTATAAAAATAGTGCAACTTGCATTGATAATTTTATAGTTAATTTTGACATGTATAAAAGTTTCGTTATGGATCATAAACTATCAGATCATAAAGTTATTAAATTAGTAATCGATGGTTGTGTGATTGATACAGCTAGCAAAGTTCCTCGTTATAGTAGATGTTTTTCGGAAAATAATATGAATTATTTTCACTATCTCGTACACCAAGATTACCTAAAATTAAAGAATAATATTGAAACAGTTGAGAATGCCGGTACAAAAATGAAAATTCTGCAAGACGCGATAAAGTTTTACTATGACGTTGCCTTTCCGAAGAAAAAGAATTGTTTAAAGCACGTACAAAAAAAGTGGACCACGCAAGGCATACAGATATCAAAGAATAATTTGGCCAATATGGAGTTACAACAAGAATCACAACATTGCAACATAAGACAAGTACATATAAAAAAATACAAAAAGATTTTGAAAAAAGTATTTGTGGCTTCGAAAAAATTGCAATATAGAGACAGAATTAAAAAATCAAACAATAAATTAAAAGAAAGTTGGAAAATCATAAACGAGCAATTAAAGTTTAATAAAAAACAGGGCAATAGAAAAGTGATAAATAAGATTGTGATTGATACAGGCAAAGAAATTACAGACTATAAAGAAATGGCAAATGCTTTTAATAATTTTTTTGTTAACATTGCGAAAAAGTTGACATACAATACCAAAGTTGACGCTAGCAAATGCTTAGAATATCTAAATTTGACACCAAAGACGGTACATAAAATTAATTTTGACTTAGTGGATGCTCAAGAACTATGGACTATTGTTAAAAGCATGAAGCAAAAAATGACACCGGATTTCATTGACATAAATTCTAGAGTATTAAGGGAGCTTTTATTAAATAATCATTATCTATTAGGACTATTAAACGTGATAATAAACGAATGTCTTCAAAAAGGCATTTTCCCAGATTGTTTGAAACCAGGTAAAATCATTCCATTGTTTAAGAAAGGAGAAGCTACTGAAATTGGCAATTATAGACCCGTATGTATTTTACCTACTTTATCAAAAATATTAGAATATGTGCTCAAAAAACGAATTCTTTCTTACTTTGAACGATATAATTTGTTTACAGCGGCACAATTTGGTTTTTGGCCAGGTCGTTCAACAGAAATGGCTATCAGGAAAGTAGTATACTACATACTCGAATCAATGGACAAAGCCAAAAAATGTGCTAGTATATATTGTGACTTATCTAAAGCCTTTGACTGTTTACGACATGACATTTTACTATTGAAATTAGAATATTATGGATTTGAAGGACATGAATTAAATATAATGCGGACATATTTAGAAAATCGAGAACAAATTGTATCTGTTAATGACATTACCTCTTCAAAGGAAGTCATGGACATAGGTGTGCCACAGGGGTCAATATTGGGGCCTATCTTATTTCTTATATATGTAAATGACTTAATAAATATTATGCCTGACTGGACATACATAAGCCAATTCGCCGATGACACTCATGTAGGACTAAATGATAAAAACAAAGATAGACTAGAGGAAAAGATAAATGAAGCCATGAACGTCCTGAAAAATTGGTTTAGTGCAAACGGAATTATACTCAACGAAGACAAAAGTGTGATTATGAAATACAAAACGAAGAAAAACCTAAAAGATGACAACTTAAAGGAGAATATATTTCTAGGGTACACAATAGATTATACAGTCACTCATAGTTTGCATATTTCAAAACTTTGTAAAAAAATAGGGAGCGCTAGTTACGCACTGTACAAACTGAGGCCACTACTAGATAAGTCATCGATGTTGTCGGTATATTACGCCTACATACATTCACGTTTACGGTATGCCATCACTGTCTGGGGAAACGGAGCCGACATACAACGAGTACTGAGGGCCCAAAAACGAGCAGTACGAAATATTTTGGGTCTAAAAAAACGTGCACCAGTAAGAAATCATTTTAAGACATTGAAAATAATGACGGTAATCTCCATGTATATTTATAACTGTCTTTTAGAAGTTTTCCACGAAAAAGATGAATGGAAGAAAGACAAAAAATATTCTTTCAGAAAAAGTGACAATTTAAACAAACCGAAAACCAGACTAGTCAAGACAAAAAAACAGGGAATATACAACAAGATTTGTATGTATAATAAATTGCCACTGAGTATCACAGATCTGCCATATAGTGCATACAAAAGAAAGTTGAAACAATTCTTTGAAGTTAACCCGTTTTACGCACTCAATGAATTTATGAAAAGCTCAATTACAGAAACTTCATTTTTTCAATAAATATTGCCTTGTGTTTTGTTTTGTTTAAAGCCAATATTGTATTCTATTAATTGATTATTTGATTTTATTTTGTTTTCCAAATTAAGTATTTTATTTTATTTAGGCTCACTGATTATAATAAGTGTATAGCAATAAGTATTATAAGTATTTTAAAGACATTACTGTTAAGAAGTGATTACCGATGTTATTTGACTTGCCCTGTACGGCGCGATGTCGTAAGGTTAATAAACATTATGATTTATGATTTATGATGCAGCCGCGGGAGCGCACTCCAACACGGTGTGGGACTCTTCTAGTCAAGCGGCTCATAATGCTAATTCAAGAACTATAATATAAATAGGTATACAATTCCCAAAGCAAACTTTGTGTAGTGGCTATATAGTATCTATAGGGCACATCCTCCTCCGTCGTTTTCCTCCTGATGAGGGTCGTAAGTACTCGATCAGTTTTGTGTGGCCAATCAGGGCACGTAACAATTTTCTTGAAATTTTATATTACTTTTCAAAGTACCCCTCCTACTAATAACCTTAACTGGCTCCTTTTAACCCGTCAATGTTGGAGCTGTGATAGCCAAGCATGCTGGCATCCTGCTGGCGATCTGTCAGGCTGGGCACACTCCTGCTGCCTCGCTTTAAGTACTGCGCGTGCCGGCGCGGACGCGGGTGCCGCCAGGGGACACCGCTCCATCAACACATACACACATGTGCCGCATCTCCTCTAATCGAGCTTGTGTCCGTATTCTAATCTATCTCACACCTCATGTAACCATGTCATTGTGAACCATCATTAATGTCGCTAAAATCATCTAACTAGCCACAGTTATAAAATTTGCATGAAAATATGGTGGTCTATTTACAGCTATGTATAATTAGATCCTTCATATAAAAATATAACAAATGACATCACATCGATTAATTTAGATATCGTTAGGAATACCTGAATATAGCAGTTAATTAATATTAGTGTTAAAAATGTGTCGATATTCTATTGCGTGTTTTCTGTTTATTTGTTTGTTCGTGTTGCCGAGCTGGCCGGCATACCGCGCTGGTCGCCGCGCCGGCTGCTGCTACACTGCAGTGGCCACTCAGGCAGGACATGTCCAATGCATTTCGTAAAAACAATGATTACACCTGTATAACTTACGCTATGAGCTTATTCACTAAATAAAATTGATAATACTAAATAAACCTTTTCTTATGCACTAATTGACAATATGCACTAATTTATTACGAGTAAAAGAGAAGGTCATCTTTTTCATCAATGCATCGTATTAATTGTCAACTTAGCGAAATGTATATTAAAGTCATGATAACATACGTAGGTATATGTTATGTATAGTATGTAGGTATGTGTTGTAGCGAAAGCTGTCGGTGTGTAACGCTCGCTCAGGAGCAGGTTTGAGATCAACCGTCACACCTCGCCAGCACTTGCCAGCACTCGCCAGCACTCGCCAGCCACACTACGCGTGCAGTACAGGGCTACTTCCCTCCATGCTAGAGTAGCATGGAGGGAAGTAGCCCTGCAATGCGCAAAACGCATGCGCAATTTTGTTCGCTAGGAAAACCAAGTAAATGTAACTCTCTAAAAATTTGCTTGCAAAGTATCAAACAGTCGATCGAATCTTCAATCTTTAGATAGTAGGTAAGTTGCAGGAGAAGTACCTACTTGTAAAAGAAATTACTTGAAACGGTGAATGGAGGCATTTATTTAAGTTGTTTGGTGTGGAGCAGCAGGCGGCGCGTGGAGGCGGCGCTAGTATACTGTCCGACTAGTTCGCCTGCAGTTTCGGCATTCTTGGAAACCTGCTCGTTGAGCCGATATAATCTCTCTCGCAGATACTTGATTACTTAAATATTGAAATAGAACCAGTCCGAAGTTGACATCCGACTCAATAAATATGTATGTTCGGTAGGATAGTTACCTATCGAAATATAGTGCCGAACAATATGCTATCTAGCTAATTAGATTGTATTAGAAATATGACCATTTAGGAACAATGATAACCAATTAGAGGCGGTGAAGGTCTCGGCGTGGTGTCGTGCTGAGGGCGGGCGGCGATGGAATAATTGTCACAATAAACAGTCGGTAATGGAGTGGGCGCGCCCAGCGAGTTAATTAGTGAAATGCCACCCCACCCGCTCCCGCGTGCCCGCCCGCCCCCGCCGCGCCCTGCAGACGAGCGCCGCCCGCCCGCCACTGTCCTGCTCACCACAACACCACCTCCAGTTATTACTATTGATATTAGGTCCGCCTCCGACACATGTCCAACACGAGATCTCTCAGACCACTCGTACAGCAGGTGCTTGATATTAGGTCCGCCTCCGACACATGTCCAACACGAGATCTCTCAGACCACGCGTACAGCAGGTGCTTGATATTAGGTCCGCCTCCGACACATGTCCAACACGAGATCTCTCAGACCACGCGTACAGCAGGTCCTTGATATTAGGTCCGCCTCCGACACATGTCCAACACGAGATCTCTCAGACCACGCGTACAGCAGGTGCTTGATATTAGGTCCGCCTCCGACACATGTCCAACACGAGATCTCTCAGACCACGCGTACAGCAGGTGCTTGATATTAGGTCCGCCTCCGACACATGTCCAACACGAGATCTCTCAGACCACGCGTACAGCAGGTGCTTGATATTAGGTCCGCCTCCGTCACATGTCCAACACGAGATCTCTCAGACCACGCGTACAGCAGGTGCTTGATATTAGGTCCGCCTCCGACACATGTCCAACACGAGATCTCTCAGACCACGCGTACAGCAGGTGCTTGATATTAGGTCCGCCTCCGACACATGTCCAATCTGAGATCTCTCAGACCACGCGTACAGCAGGTGCTTGATATTAGGTCCGCCTCCGACACATGTCCAACACGAGATCTCTCAGACCACTCGTACAGCAGGTGCTTGATATTAGGTCCGCCTCCGACACATGTCCAACACGAGATCTCTCAGACCACTCGTACAGCAGGTGCTTGATATTAGGTCCGCCTCCGACACATGTCCAACACGAGATCTCTCAGACCACGCGTACAGCAGGTGCTTGATATTAGGTCCGCCTCCGACACATGTCCAACACGAGATCTCTCAGACCACGCGTACAGCAGGTGCAGTAAGTACTGGTATCGTTACCGAGCGCGTGGTTCCTGGAAGCAGACTGCATACACAGCGAGTGTTCACCGAGTAGGTCCTCGTATGTACTATACCTATATATACAATATAACGGTGTTCAAGGCGAGAAGGAACCGGTTACTTTGTTTCCGATTGGAACACTTCATTTGTAGTCAATTGTGAGCTGGCCAAGTGTAAGAAGTGTCATCAAGCATGCGATTTACTGGCTCGTACTATTGATTCAGTTACTTAAAAAGGCTGTAGTGGGGAGATTGTAATACATTTGTCCACACAGGCGCCGCGCCGCTACACAAGCAGCCCTGAAATCCGCCCCGCTCGTGGCTCCAACATTCAAATTATTTGAATGTGTGGCGGAGCTTGCGTTGGTTATCAACGCAAGCTCCACCGACTCGAGCGCAGACGGGTTTGGGAAGCTTTTACACGATACCAGTTCTGTGCGTGTGTAAGTATGTATGTATGTAGGTAGGTGTAATGGGGCCGCGACAAGTGGAACCGGTCGCCCCCAGCAGCCCGCCGCCCGGCGCCGCGCTCGACAGGGCATACTGGCAAATACATTATCAATGAATATTACCGATACTGACATTTAATAGTCTGTCTGCTTGTATCAAGTTAACAGCTTATTAGAGATGTGTGTTTATTCAATCAGTTCTACTTAATCCATGTTTGTGTAGGGCCTTCTCCATGTTCTGCTCACTAGATTGCACCAAGTTGGTAGACGGAAATATAACGCTCTGTGAACTCTCACAGAGCGTTATATTTCCAAGCTATTCCTGGGAGTCGTGATGTTGCCGACGTTACCAAGTTATACAGGGTTATTAATTACTTATGCAAACCTACTACTACACTGTACTAAACAGTAATTGTATAGATTTGAAATGACGTAACAGTTATTCACCTTATTTCATACAAGTTGCAAGATAGTATTTGTAGTGTGAGTTTAAAGTGAAAGTAGAGATGCTGAGAGTCGATGTGGAGTGTTGCGTGTAGTAACAACATATACACATATACCCCTGTATTGTATAGGTATATAAGTGGACAAGTTGTCTCCGATTGGACACGACTCGTTACAAAGCTATCGGTATCAAACGAGAGCCCGTTTTACTTCGCGTATACTTACATATATAAATAGGTACATCATCATCATCACCACAGAAATGTAAATAAACAGGTTATTTAGATTTCTGTGATCATTACCGTTTCTAATACATAATTGTACCGAAATTAAGTCTTTACGGTCTTATAACAATTGTGATCGTTCACATTGCTATTTTAAACAAGCTTACATTGATTGTATCTGAAAGGACAAAACCAATATGTACCATGTAATTAACAATTGTTAGATAAGTAACATATTCATGCATCAACAAGTGCCCGAGTGTCGTACGTCCATGAGGTGGCAGGAGCGAGCGGCGCCGCGCGGCACAGCATGCACCCAGTGTGGTGTAGTCACATACCCCTTGAACCACGCAAGCCCGCCCGCCCGCCTCCCTGCGTCTACGCAGCGCGCTTTCACCACACGGCCTGCGTGATGGTAACCACACTATGAACTTATCACTAGCATAATTATTATTGAGGTGTGGCCAGCTGTATAGGTTTAGTAGGAGCACTTCCACGAAACACGACGCAATGTTAATTAAGTACCTACATTCATGCAAAAAGTTTTTTTAAATTCTGTGTTCCTCAAAACTAAATACTAGGCATGGGTAGGTAGCCAAGCCTATATGAAAGCGAATTGGGTCAGCATCAGGGTTAGTTCGATAAGAAAGTGAATTTAGAATTATATTATATTATCATTACAGTAGGAAGCCATTGTCAGTGTAGATAAAGCATAGTAGTTTGTAGATGAGTAGTGTGCTGCGTCACAGTGCAGGCGGCGGCAGGAGGCAGGCAGGCGGGGGCAGGGCTCGGGAGCGCGTTGATGTCTTTACTTCGAGCGACGCGACACTCGACCAATTTTAATTCAGGTGCTATGCCCTAGGATCATATTTACACTAACTTTGTTTCTTAGGACGGCCGAGTTACCTACCGCAAATTGGATAAATTAAGAATAATTATTTAGCAAATGTTCTCTATCTCTAAACTGTTCATGATAATAACTTATGTGTTTTATTGGTATTTTCATTTAAAGTTAGTAGATATAGTTACTAAAATAAGTTGCACCTACATAATATAGTCCCGCGTCGGGAGGAGGTGGCTAGAGGTGGCTAGAGGTGGCTAGAGGTGGCTAGAGGTGGCAGGTGCGGCGGCAGCAGGCGGCCGCTGACCGGCCAGCCATGTGCCGCCTGCGTTTCACAACCATTATGCAAAGTGGCCGCTTGACGGTTTTATTTCAAACTTTTATTTATATTTTATGGTGTCGTCTCGCCAGCGAATGGAAAATGCCACCAAAATAATCTCGGCCAAGTACATTAGCATAATAACGACATCGCGCGTTGGCGGCTTGCAACGCCGCGCGACGACTCGCCGGGCCCGGGCTGAGGCCGCGGGGCCGGGGCTGCCGGGCCGGAGCAGCCGGGGCGCAGCCGCCGTCTGAGAGCATACACACTCGGCACGGATATCTTAGATAGCCAATTCTACTGTTGCAGTATGTACATACATAACTTATTGTGCCTAGAACAAACATAAATACTTGTTTAGTAATTTCAAGGTACCAACTGACCAGCCGCTGATGTGCTCGGCCTAATTCATTTTATGTTGCAATTAACATTTCGATACATAATATACCTGATCTATTCATAAGTAGAATATATTTTCAAATATAATATTAATTTGATATTACGCTATTTAAGTTCATGTCAAATTGCTTAAGTTTTTCAATCAGATATTAATACGTTGTACCATTACGTTGTTGAATTAACAACCTCTTTGCTGATATTCATGATGATAAATGATATTGGTATGTTGATGCACCCGCACATCGCAGCAATCAGTAACTAATGTTTAGACCTACGCAGGGAAATATATAATAAATAGTTATGGTTCAATGAGAAGCATTGTAATTGTTCACTTATTTATTAGCTTCAGGTATATATAGCTCATTGTATTATTCACTAAGCAACCAACTCGCGTGCTATCAAGCACAGATGACAAACAACTAACTCAAATACAAAATTATTACACATACTTAATAAAACAGGGTATGTAATCCATTTTAGTTTCAATATATTTGTTAGCAGCATGATTTCCATAAAGAATACCTGATTATATTAGAGATCAACAGTATTAACAGCTACTTTTCTAAAGTTAGTTATATAATACAAGCAGATCCAGCCCGCAAGGACACCTACACAGGTACAAACACGCACATGACACTATTGTACAACACACTCGCTTGATTTACATCCACATGCAGTGACATATCCATGAACACGTGCAGAAATATTAGCATCTAGAATTACAATAACTATATAGTGGATAAATAAACTAGGTAAGTATATCGAGTCGCAGAGTAGCGCTCGCAGATAAATAAACTAGGTAAGTATATCGAGTCGCAGAGTAGCGCTCGCAGATAAATAAACTAGGTAAGTATATCGAGTCTCAGAGTAGCGCTCGCAGATAAATAAACTAGGTAAGTATATCGAGTCGCAGAGTAGCGCTCGCAGATAAATAAACTAGGTAAGTATATCGAGTCGCAGAGTAGCGCTCGCAGATAAATAAACTAGGTAAGTATATCGAGTCGCAGAGTAGCGCTCGCAGATAAATAAACTAGGTAAGTATATCGAGTCGCAGAGTAGCGCTCGCAGATAAATAAACTAGGTAAGTATATCGAGTCGCAGAGTAGCGCTCGCAGATAAATAAACTAGGTAAGTATATCGAGTCGCAGAGTAGCGCTCGCAGATAAATAAACTAGGTAAGTATATCGAGTCTCAGAGTAGCGCTCGCAGATAAATAAACTAGGTAAGTATATCGAGTCGCAGAGTAGCGCTCGCAGATAAATAAACTAGGTAAGTATATCGAGTCTCAGAGTAGCGCTCGCAGATAAATAAACTAGGTAAGTATATCGAGTCGCAGAGTAGCGCTCGCAGATAAATAAACTAGGTAAGTATATCGAGTCGCAGAGTAGCGCTCGCAGATAAATAAACTAGGTAAGTATATCGAGTCGCAGAGTAGCGCTCGCAGATAAATAAACTAGGTAAGTATATCGAGTCGCAGAGTAGCGCTCGCAGATAAATAAACTAGGTAAGTATATCGAGTCTCAGAGTAGCGCTCGCAGATAAATAAACTAGGTAAGTATATCGAGTCTCAGAGTAGCGCTCGCAGATAAATAAACTAGGTAAGTATATCGAGTCGCAGAGTAGCGCTCGCAGATAAATAAACTAGGTAAGTATATCGAGTCTCAGAGTAGCGCTCGCAGATAAATAAACTAGGTAAGTATATCGAGTCTCAGAGTAGCGCTCGCAGATAAATAAACTAGGTAAGTATATCGAGTCTCAGAGTAGCGCTCGCAGATAAATAAACTAGGTAAGTATATCGAGTCTCAGAGTAGCGCTCGCAGATAAATAAACTAGGTAAGTATATCGAGTCTCAGAGTAGCGCTCGCAGATAAATAAACTAGGTAAGTATATCGAGTCTCAGAGTAGCGCTCTCAGATAAATAAACTAGGTAAGTATATCGAGTCTCAGAGTAGCGCTCTCAGATAAATAAACTAGGTAAGTATATCGAGTCTCAGAGTAGCGCTCTCAGATAAATAAACTAGGTAAGTATATCGAGTCTCAGAGTAGCGCTCGCAGATAAATAAACTAGGTAAGTATATCGAGTCTCAGAGTAGCGTTCTCAGATAAATAAACTAGGTAAGTATATCGAGTCTCAGAGTAGCGCTCGCAGATAAATAAACTAGGTAAGTATATCGAGTCTCAGAGTAGCGCTCGCAGATAAATAAACTAGGTAAGTATATCGAGTCTCAGAGTAGCGCTCGCAGATAAATAAACTAGGTAAGTATATCGAGTCTCAGAGTAGCGCTCGCAGATAAATAAACTAGGTAAGTATATCGAGTCTCAGAGTAGCGCTCGCAGATAAATAAACTAGGTAAGTATATCGAGTCTCAGAGTAGCGCTCGCAGATAAATAAACTAGGTAAGTATATCGAGTCGCAGAGTAGCGCTCGCAGATAAATAAACTAGGTAAGTATATCGAGTCTCAGAGTAGCGCTCGCAGATAAATAAACTAGGTAAGTATATCGAGTCTCAGAGTAGCGCTCGCAGATAAATAAACTAGGTAAGTATATCGAGTCGCAGAGTAGCGCTCGCAGATAAATAAACTAGGTAAGTATATCGAGTCGCAGAGTAGCGCTCGCAGATAAATAAACTAGGTAAGTATATCGAGTCTCAGAGTAGCGCTCGCAGATATCATGCATTTTGATGTTCACATTACACTGCGACTGATGTTGAGCCTAAATCTGTGATAGTTTCCTATACCTAGCTCAGCAAATATTACTACTTTTATTTATTGTATGTCCACACAATGCACGTGTCCGGCGTGCCTATGCTCAGCCCCAGGTGGCCATGTAGATATACGTACATACATAAGTACTATGTACACGTGGAGTACCACTCCGCGTAGGTACGTGTGCTATTGACAACAAAAAATCGACAAGGCAACGTTATCTAAATACGAGCGATAGCCGCGTACCGCGTACCCTCGCGTTATCGGCGCAGATAAGCGGGCCGAGCACGAACAGCGGCCGCTACTGTGCGGCTGCGGAGTGCGGAGCATGACATCTCACATGCACGGTCAGCTGGCGGTGCTGCGGGGGGCGGGGTGCGGGGGAGCAGGTGCACGGCTGACCTTCCCCTCCCCGCGCCCCTCGCCGCACCGTTACTATCAAACTGTATAAGAATGCCGCATCTGGAGCCGATACACCCGACACTATTTAATTCCAACGCTCCCAGTCATTTTATTCTGCTTTTACACGTATGAAATAACCGGCACCTGTACGGCGACGAGTTTTGCAACTTTGCAGAAAGTAGCGGCGGCGGAGGGGCGAGAGTCGCAGGGTGCGGGGGGGGCGCCTCGCCGCCGTTTCACTGACCATCAGGCGCACGTCGCTGCAAGCGCGCTGTGCCCCGTGCACCGTGCGTCCCTCTGAGCACACATCCCCGGGCTCCCGACATAGTTCCCGAGGCGGGCGCGATGCTCCCGCGTGTAAGACGAGGAGCATTCCCGGTGTGTCGCCGACACGCGCCGTATTTATAGTAGCGCAGCGCCGCGACACACACAACAATAACACTACTCGCTAAAAATAATACATACGCTAATAATGTTGTCGACCGACCATCACGCGCGGTGGAAGTGTGAATGTTGCCCGCGCGCCGCACGGTGCCGCCGCCGGGCGCGGTGCCGCCGCCGGGCGCGGTGCCGCCGCCGGGCCCGGGGCCGCCGCCTAATAACATACGCCACCAACACTAGCTGACAATCCACACAATACATACTTTCTGTAATAACCTCTTCTTCGTCACATAACGTCAATTTCCTGAAGCCTCTGAAACCTAACTTCAATAATTAAGATAATTTCAAGTTGTGTGTGCCACAGTTTGTTGGTCTGCTTACTGCATTGCACCCATCGAAGATCTGGCGGATTCCAAGCTCGTTCCAATCAGCCTGAGCGGCATACTGTACTAGTAGAGCCGGCCTGCTGGCTGGAGGTGCGTGCTCGCATGCGGTGGATGGCCAATAAAGGTGGTTTATGGAGGGCGAGGCGCGCCGCCCCCGCTTATTAATAACGCGGCGGCGGTGTCCGGGCGCGTGACGTCACGCCGGCCGGCGCCGGCGGCCGCGGTCATCGACTCCCGAAATAGCGCACCTATAGGACGCGGAACCGGTCCCGCGGCGACACACTACCGACGATAAAAATTCAATTCGAAAGCGGAATCCACCTGAGCGATTAATTTAGTGCGGCTTTCACCACTCGGCGATATCTCTGCCGGCGCCCGGCCGCCCCGCGCCCGCGCCCAGCGCCGGCCGCCGGACTGTTGACTCGCCAGCGCTAAACTATAGTGTTTCATGGACTCGCTCCACAACATTAGCTAACATGATCTAATTAAAGGTCCCAAGTTGCAAGCATTTAATAACGTACGTAATACAAACCATAGCAAGATTTTTAACGTGTGCTGCCCTCGCGGCTGGTGCTGCCGCGTGACGCCGAGCCGCACCGGCAGGGGGCGAGGTCACGACGAATGCCGTTTACTCATGCATTGCGTGATGTTAGTGATGTGTTTGCTTTCATGCCTATATGTATGGTCCTCCTGCGAGCAGGCCGCTCCTCGGAGCGAGCAGAGGCGCCGGCCGCGGCCCCTCCAGCCTGGCACGTAACCGCGCCCGCGCCGCTCAACACGCGGAAGCGTTCACATTAATTAACAACCACGAAATTGAGGTTGCATTTAAATGGCCAGAAAGCGGGTCGTCTCACACTCGCCGCCAGGCCTTGACACACATCTTAATATTCCGAAAGACAAAACTTTCCATCCACCGCCGCATAATGTAAGAACCACATTTGGGCGCAGCCGGAGCGTCGCCGACCTGTCAGCGCAGCGATCCGCCCGGGCTGGCCCCGACGAGCGACGCACCGTGTCAGGCGGTGTAGCCACAAGGAGTCGGAAGGAGGGCCGACGGTTCCCACACAGACACGACAAAGGACGAGCGCCCTGGCACGGAGTACGCGCGCTGGACACATCACGACCCCGGGTGGTGCGCGGACATGCCGGCAAGCTCCAGTCACTCGGAGCAGGCTGTGCGAGAGCTGGTCCCACGTCGGTGCTGTCGCAGTACACGCCGTGTGCACTGCGGTGCAAGTGCATTGTTATATATCAACAGTACGAGCCTACAGATTACAATTAAAACGTACTCAAAGCTTCAATACAATTTTAAGTACCTAAGTAAATTGCCACAAAATTAATATGAAAAAACCGGCCACGTGCAAATCGAACTTGCTTCAAGGAAAGCTTAATAAGTATCTATAAACAACGGCAATATTATTATCTGTTTTAAGTTACAGCAGCAACTGAATTACATTATAAGATACAGCCCTGGAATACATTACTTAGCGCGGGAACTAACTTAATTAATTAATGAACATTAGGTACTTCATGACAAAGCTACTTTACCGTTTTAAATTAACTGTCAATTTAGAGTCTTACTAACGAAATAGGTAATTAACTACCTAAATTAAATAAATCAAACACTTTTTTAAGGTTAAAAATTGTTATCATCACTAACAAGGTATCTATAGAAGCGAGAAAACAAAACGTTTCCTGAGTTAGTGAATGTCTGATAAGAAATGATAGATTTTAAGAATAAGTGGTACAATGTTGTTTCTTTAAAATAATAAGTTCTTTCAAAAGACTGACTTCGGAGCGCCATTGCGCCGCGCCACCGCGCCACCGCGCCTCAAATACCTACCTACATAAATGTTTCACAAATTCGAAATTTTTTAACTCGAAATGAAATGACAATCGACGCCGTCTAAATTGCCATTTTATTACATTTATCCTTTCTCGAAGCATTTATCTGTTATCCACATATTATAGAAGTACCTACCAGTGGTTTTAAAGGCTCAAGATTGGCATTTCGTTTAGGAGTAAAAAGTTGTTTAAAAAATATAATACATCCCATAATAAATCCCATCCCATCCGCCATTATATATTGTCCCATAGAAACAAAGCCAAGCGTACCGTTGTTTTTATGCACTAGATAAGAACCTATCTCAAAACAAATTTAATGATTACGTCCTGCCGAACATCCTCTACAAGGTAATCTGCCAAGAGAGCTCGAGCGGGGGAGGCTGCTGCGCGCCGCCCCACGGATCTAATGAGCAACTAGGATTCAAGGACACAATGTGTTGACGTTATAGGCGGAGCTTGATCTATTCCCTTATGGCTCTCTCTTGAGTCGTATTTCCTCATGACTGAGGGTCGTGACCCCGCAAAATTAATTTGTTAGGGGAGTTCTCTTGAGCAGATACTTCGTGGTGGGCGCCCAAGTCCTTCCACGGAAAACACATGTCCTCGGATATTATGGTCCTCAAAAATGCCAATTTCCTCACGATGTTTTCTTCACCGTTAAGCGAGTGCAAATCCACACTTAACGTGAAAATACAAGTCATTGGTGTAGGGCCGGATTCGAACCAGGTGCGTCTGAATGAAAAGTAGACACTGGAACCGCTGAGCCACACTGCTTAATATGTATACGAAATAATATTATATGCGCTACACTTTGAATAGCCCTATATGAAACCTTTCACGAATGTTTTAGTGGGTAGGATGCCAAAAACATGAAACTCATGCTTACGTTACAAAGCTGAGTGTTGTTGGCTAATTTAACTTTTTAATTAGTTTAATAAGTATGTATGGAGCATAGTCTCATGAAATCTTTGAGTAAGCTAATTTTGTTGCATTACTCTATTGAACCTAACTTTGTTTTGTACCTATTCGTCTGTGTGAGAGCTTTTCCTAGTAAAAAGTAGAATATGTACGTGATGACAATATACAGCTCACTGTCCGCTACTCGTGTAGAGGAACAGTGGCAGGAGTGACGCGGCCAGCGCGCCCGGCAGCTACAGCTCAGGCTGAGCTTCCTGGGCGGATATTGTACATTGAAGCAAGTATATAACTCTTCTAAATTCCATCTGGTGGTGTCAACGGTCGAGCTTTGATAATATATTATAAAAAAACTACCGTCCAAGACTAACTTTGAATATTTATCAGTACACATTACTAAAGAACAGAACACATAGTTTACAAACAATGTTTAGGTTTATTGGAACGGACCAAACTGACGGGACAAATTAGGCGAATGTATCGTGGGCGTGTGCGGCGTGGGGCTGGTGCAGCGCAGGCGCCGGCGCGCGGGCTGGCGGCGCGCGGCGCGGCCACTCGCGGCACTCGCCCAGCCAGCAGCGTAAACAAACACGGCTCGGCGGACGCGCCGCGGCGGGAGGCGCCGCGTGCGAGCGTAATGAGGCGAAAACGCGTGCTCATTGCCCGCCACGAGGAATTTTAATTAGTTAAGTGGGTTACGTGAGCGGCGCGAAGAAACGCAACAGTGCGGGCGCCGCGCGTGCACTCTCTCGGCGGCGTGACATCAGCGAGCTGCGGCCGCATGTGGCCACGTCGCACCACATGTCCGTTACCTGCTCGCGCTATCTCCTCGCTTCGGTCTTCGTGCGGCGCGGGCGCCGGTCTTCTCAGCCTGCGCGCTGGCCCGGTGCAGCGCTGCCGACGAACTTGGAGTGCGGAGGACATCTTTACCTGACAGTATTAGAAATATCGACAAGACTCTAATGCTGCCCGGTAAGATGTGAACCGCGACTCGTGTAGGTGTGTGTGTAGCGGCGACGCGGGCGCGCACTCTCGGCGGGCGCTGGCGGCGGACTGGCGGCCGGGCGGAGCGCCGCGCCCCGCCGCGCCGCGCCGCGCCCCGCCCCGCGCGGCGCGCGCCCCACCACGCCCGCCGCGCACCAACCATCGTCCCTCGCCTGCCGACCCACTGACTGCTAGGCAGGAGGACCTCATTCTTTTAATTTAAACGAAGAACACACTACTCTATACTACAAACTGATAATTACGTATTATTAATTTCATTGAAAATCAGCGCTACAGAGAACGTTGTACCATTTGCTGACATGTGTATGTGTACTTGGAAGTTCAATGGTTGTAAACAAAAACTTCTTATCGAATAAGTGGCCAACTCTGGTGTCTAGAATTAAACAAAAACTAAAAAAAATATTCAACCTTATGAAGCTAATATTTTTCATTGTGTACACACCACATATACGTTCAAACAGTTAACATAGCAGTTGATGGTTGTGGTATAGCTAGCATGGTATGAGGATAAAAAGAAGTAAATACACTATATGAGGTTCACGAGTTTTTACATTGCCTCCATACCAAAACCTCGAGGACCGGTCTCTCCAAGGTAGGTATACCAACACACTTTCATTTCTTTTAATAATTGTTAGATTAAACAGTTGCGGACTTCAAAACTAACATTACATAGACAATTCATCACACTTTCAGATTATTTGTAAAAACAAAACTAGTTAACATGTTTCTATTACTCAAGTATTAGGGTCACATTACCCTATAAAAGAAAATAAATATAATAAATTTCCAGACTTTCCTGAGATATCCCGGTAGACCCTTCTTCCATTCAATCTATACTTTATATTGTCTTTTCATTCCTAAGACATAGTTAAATATATTTTTTTAATTGTAGGTACTTCTATATTCTGTGGTAAGATATACATATTTTCATATCTTATCATGCAATGTCTTTCTGACCACATATTTTATCATGCAATGTCTTTCTGACCCATTATTTAGCAAATACCTGGTACTTACTAAAAATAAAATAAAGTAAATAAGTAAATACTTACTGAAAACTTTTCAACATTTCCATATACATATATACTCACAACAAACAGTTTACCTGACAGACTAATAATAATAGTTACCAATCAGTTACAATGCATAACAACAGCATGAAGTTTTTTTTAACTAAAGAATATTTTTTTTTACAATTACCAATTTTTCTGTAGTTGCCAGTCACATCAGTCATGAAACAGCTACAGTGTGATTGTAAGGAACATGTGCCCCCATGTACCCCTGTAGAGAAGGGAATATAATATGAGTGGGAGATAAGTAAGTAGGACATTGAATGTGTACTCGGAACAATCTGGTAGCAACAGCAGCATGATAGCCCCTGCCCCCGCTATCTGGCGCCTGACGCAACCTGCACACCAACACCACTGCAACATCCTCACTTCACACTCACTCCAACATCATTCACTGTACATTCTGTGCCCATACCAACAACTTTCTTCAGAGGATTACAACAGACAGTGTGACAAAATGTTTTACAATACTGTGAAAGGAGATTAAGTACTTATTATTTACACACATTCAACCATAATAAATATTGTTACTTTATTCTGAACTCATATTATCAACATGATTTACATGACACTTCACAAGCAGGTGTTTATTTAATATTCAACTTATGACATAATGTCTCTCTTACTTAGGTATATTTGAAAAATTGGTAATCTATATAAAAAGATGGTTGTGGAATATGGTCATAACATATAAACACCTCATAGGCTCAGAATACAGAGGTTCTTTCTGTATTCTTAACTCATACTCATAGGTATGTAATCTCTTAACTCTCAGTGCGCGCCAAACCAACAATCACCAATATAACAGCAATAATAATAAATCAATACATACTTTACATCACTAGGTTTAAGTTTATTATGATATTTTTTTATATACATATAAGTACATATGTATATTGTAAAAAAAAATAGTAGTAAAGAAATGAATACAGGAATCAATACATACTTTAGTAGTTTTTAAGTACTGATATATTCGTTTTTAAGTCCTATTTTTTTAAGTAAAATCAAGTAAAGTTGTTTAATGCTATCACTTAAAATTATCAAGCGGCAGGGTCAGCATACTTAGCCATTTAGAATGAGTTCTAAAATTGTAGCATTGTATTTTGTAATGCATTAAATATATAAATCAATATCTGGGAAGGTAAGGTAACGTAGGTGGCCATAGAGTCTGTATCCGTATCGCCACCTGTTGATCAGCTGACAGCTCTCCATACAGTCTCACGCTTATGCAACTCGCATGAGGTCTGACCACCACTTCCATACTTCATACTCCATTCTGCAAGCTCTTCGATAGCGATAGCCACTTACTCAAATCGTAGAAGAAGTCTACGCGCTAGTTCCCAAGAAGAAAATGTCATTTACGGAATTTTGAAATTATAACCTAATACCGAAATTACCGGTTTTTTTTTTTTTTTTTTTTTTTAATTGGCCATAACTTTGTATTGTGCCAGTTCTCAAGTAAAAATTTACCGGGTTTTATTTTCAATACTGCTCTTTGACTGATGACAGTCAGTCATAACATAATGACTGACGTGACTGGCTGGGATGGGACTTTGAGACTTTAACGTCATGTCAATGTAAGCTATGTCTTATCCTCGGAGGAAATATCACAATGGAGGGAGCCATACAGACGTTGCCGCTCTTACGTCTGTGTGTAAAGCACTTAAGTGTGTCTTTGTCTTTCCTTCAGAATGAAGCTACGAGTAAAAGAGATAGCAAATTTACATGCTGGCAACGCCGCACCGTGTCTTTTTATGACCGACTAGTAGACCAAAACATTGCGTTTGTGCTTTAGAATTTTAAAGAATATCAAGTGATTTTACGGTGTTACAGATTTGTTTAAAGATAAATGTAAAACTATGTCGTGCTCAGCAGTGTCATGTTCATCAAGAACTACAAAAGGAGGTGTAAAAGACCCGGACTTGTCATTTCATTCGTAAGTTGGTGACAATGTTTAAGTCATTGTAAATGCTAAATTGATGATGTTTTTAGCCAAAATGCTATTGTACCATCATATTAACAATCTAGTTTATATACATCCATGTGATTTGGGTCAAGATAATGTCTAAAACTGTCTTAAAACAGCAAAAGTGTTAAAAGATAATTTAAGCATCAATTGTAGTGATGTCCTTACCATAGATTTTAGTTTTATCGTTATATCGATAAAAGATATATCTTCCAATCTTGATAAAATTGTGCCTAAGAACATGTAATGTAATGTCATAACTAAATGTATTTTTTTACACTGAATTATGTACATATCGTTTCCTTTTTCTTTTAACGTACAACTAATGTTTAGGTTTCCAAAATGTCCAGAAATGAGAAGTGAGTGGATCAAAGCTGTTAGGCGTGATAACTGGGAGCCAACAAAATATTCCAGACTGTGTTCGACACATTTCGAAGAAACCTGTTTCATCACCGGATTACAGATAAAAAGTATCTAATATAATCTATTATGGAATAAGGGTCTTCAGATTTGTTGCGTACCATAGGCGGAAAAAATCAAGATTTGCTTGTGAGATTAAAGCCTTTTAAGCCAGATTGCCAGATTACCTATCTTATAAAATAATTAATAAACAATTCATATAAAATACATGCATTTTTATTCACTTCACCAATATTCCATCGATAGACTTGATGGGAATGTCACATCACTAGTCACACACTAATGCAAATCTGTAACTGCACACTAGCAAAAAGTGGCCACGCTCAAAATCTCTATGGCTCCCTCCATTGTGATATTTCCTCCGAGGTTTTATCAAAGTCAATGCTTGTTTACATTTCGATATTTCAACATAAATCAAATGAACCACCAACAAAATAATCAAGATATTTTTATTGTTAAAAATAAACTGTGTACATACAGACTTACTTAGATCTTATAACCACGGATATAAATACTGCGTAGGTCCATGCCTAGAGCACCGAGCATAATATTATATGGGTAGTATTAGTAACGGGTACATCATGTTTCGTTCAGTTTAAAAAATATAATAAGTACCTACCTACCTCAATTTATTATTAAGTTCTATAGCTTGTAATTGCCGCCTATTTAAATTTTATTCTGGTTATAAAAATTTGAATTTTAGATAAAAATAAATTTACATATAAAAAAAAACGCTATCTAGATGATGGCGGGGCGGCGCGGCGGCAGTCAATGGTCGAGAGAATAAACCAATATTTATTTATTTATTTGAATAATGGGCGAGCAATAAATTGCTGATGTGCCCTGTGTCAAAATTATTTTACATATATAGAGTCCACATAAATATAAAAACCATATTTTAATGTTTTACACACCCAGAAATCCCATTCCATTATTCATTGACCCAAGCACCGAGGTATTTATGTATAAATAAATTCTCAGTACCACCAAATGTTGTGAAATAAAAGTTGTGAATGTGGTGAATGTGTTTTATTCTCTGTGATGTGAGTGATTTGTTGTCTATGGTTGCCAAAATGGTTGTTGCAAGCCTTCGATTGCAAGCCGAAGCTAACAGCTAACAAAACAAAATATTATCAACTTATCAAGTATGTAACTATACTTTTATTTCATAGTTTTCAATACCTACGTGCACAATGTATTAAACGACCGAAACACAACAAATAGTTCTTATGTTCAGTTCAAATTTTAGCTGTGACAGTGTGTAGTTTTTATATTAGCATAATAACGTCGACTTCGGGGACCAAACCAAACAATCTGTCGGCGGGTGTTTCTATTCAAAAAGTACCTAAAATAGCTTACGCTCAGTTTTCTTAACTCCAACTGCAAGTATCAAGGAAAGCATCATATTTAACGACTGTCTTTAAGTGTAATGTGTATTTGAGTTGCGTGTGGTACCGAGGCGCGATGGCCGCACGGTTCCCCGCGGGCGGCGGGCCTAGCCCCGCACCGCCCAGCCCGCTGCCGGCGCAGCGCTACCCGGCCGCCGGCCCAGCCCCGCCCGGCAGCCCCATGCCGCCGCGGCCCTATCCAGGCCCTGCCAATTTCCCGGTGAGACTATATTCTGTATTGTCCTTTACAAAATATGTAAAGACTCAATGTAACAACAATACGAAACTCATATATTTAAGTAGTCAAAAATGTAGATGAGCCAAGAGTGAGTCTACAAATTATGGCAGATGGTATTACTTAGAATCTTTTTGCCTTTATAAAAATGTAGGTAAGTATTGTAAGGTATAATATAATAACTCATTCTGAGGAAAGCACTCTGGAGGAACATGTTGAAATGATTGTTGTTTTGCATGTAATATTGGAAGGGTCAATTACTTAATTGCTATGTATTGCTCTTTCATTGCGAGCATGTCATCCTTGTTGTCTAGTGATGTGTTGAATTATACCTGTTTTACCTGTGACAAGATATAATAATGGCTTCTACAGTGTGACAGATTTATAATATTTGTCTCAGGTATAATTGTCTTGCAAACCCCCATATAACAGTGGATTATTTAAAAAAAAAATCACTTTCTTAATCTGCTCACCTATAAAACAAATAAAAACAATCAAATTCCAAAGAGGGCTGTGTGGGCTAATACAAACACATTGTATAATCATGCTCACTTTTTTACTCATCATAATTATTTATTGAGCCAATAGTTGAAAATGAGTAAGTGCGAAGCTTGCTCCAATTCTATTAAGCCTAATGAGATAGTCTTGTAAAAGTTGTAAGAAGCATTATCATTTCCTGTGCTTAAATATTACGCCTGAAAATTATGCTAAGGAATCTAAGCAAGGTAAGTCCTCGTGGAAATGTCCAGATTGTAAAAAAGGAGATAATTCTAACACGCCGGTTAGACCATAACCTCAACCTGGATCACCTATTAAATATTAATACAACTCATAATTTTCCTCAGCAGTTGTCAAGCACTGATTCGTTAATTGTGACTGAGCTTATTGCTTATTTTGATTTCAAATTCAGCGAATCTTCGGAAATTATACAATCAAAAATTGATCAAGAGAGTAGAATAACCAATCAGAAAATTTCTTCTTTATATTCGGGTGTCGACTTGCTTACGCGTCAGATTAAGGACATGCTAAAACAAAATGAGGCACAAGCTGCTGAGATCAGTGATCTTAAGGCGGAGAATGTAATGTCGAAATACAAATCCTGAAAATGGCAATGAAAACGTTGTGGCTATTGTCAAGAAAATCAGCAATGTCGTCTTGTTACAGCTGAAGGATAATGATATGCTCACTGCCCACAGAGTTGCCAAACTCCATAGTGAATCTCCTAGCTATTGCTAGATTTGCAATGCCACACATTCGAGACGAGTTTTAGGCTGCAGTCAAAAACTTCAATAAGACCAACTCTCAGAAAAAACTTAATACTTCACATTAGAAGATCTCGGGAGACAAGCGACCTATTTATTTATAAAACTTATTTTTTGCCTCATCCTAAAACAAATATGCTGAAGCATTCCCGTGTCTATTGAATCTGCAAGACTTATAATAAAATTAGGAATGATATTGATATTTTCCATAATATGTCATTGACCCTCATTGGTAAAACGCAAACTTTGCAAGTTGTTGTATATACCTAGTCAGGTCATAAATTCACGGAGGTCATTTTGAATAAACTTTATTGTCATAAGAATCTATGTTTTGTTAAGTTCATTTTGGTATATAAATGGTTACATAAAGAATAAAGTTGTTTCAATTATTTTATATTAAACATGTGACAGAATTTCTGATCTGACTAGGTATAGGGTATTAGATAGTTAGTTTTTAGGGTTCCGTACCTCAAAAGGAAAAAACGGAACCCTTATAGGATCACTTTGTTGTCCGTCTGTCCGTCCGTCCGTCCGTCTGTCAAGACCCTTTTTCTCAGGAACGCGTAGAGGTATGAAGCTGAAATTTATATCAATTACTCAGGTCTACTGTCCCTTGAAGCTGTGAAAAAATCAAACTTCTAAGCCAACACAATCAAAAGATACAGCCATTTATGCCACAAATTTTCGACACTTGCAAGGGAATCAAAACCTACAGGGTGCTTCCCGTGAACTCAGAATCTTGAAATTTGGTACGAAGCAACGTTTTATAGCATAGATAAAGGAAAAATTACGAAAACCATAAATTTTTAGTTACATCACAAAATATTTTTTTTTTTAATAATCTTAAACTTACTACCCATTTCCTCATAAACGCGTAGAGGTATTAAATTGAAATTCATACCAAATACTCAGGTCTATAATACCTTTAAGCTGTAGCAAAATCAAACTTCTATGTCAACGCAATCAAAAGAAACAGCAATTTAAGCTGCATATTTTGAAACTCGCAAGTACTTGCAAGGGAATCAAAACCTAAAGGGTTTTGATTCGGTTTTTTTTTTTATGTATGTTAGGTTTACATCTAGAAGTAAATTTACAATCATTGGTTTTTTTTAAAGTTAGTTTAACACTAGAGTGCACGCGCGCTCTACTATAGTAGAATGCACTTACTTATTTTAGCGCCATTCATTCATTCTCACACCTGACCCCCCGCGCTCCTAGATAAGCCTCGTCGACAAAATCGCGATACGGATTAGTACGGCGCCCACTTGCAGCGTAAGCGCAAGTTCTTGTAACTACGTGTCAAAGTTCGTCTTCTACTATTGTAGTACGTGCGAGTACTGGCGTAATAAAACCGAATGTAAGTAAACATTTTCTTTTTTCACTTTTTTAATCCATTATGTATAAAAATTTAATGTTTATGTTTTGACAAATGAACAATATATATAGTTATTGCTTTTTAATATGTTATGGTGTTTTGATAACTATTATTACTTTGTTTCAGCGAAAAAATGGACCCAATCATGGAATCTCGCGTGATTCGGTGGTTGCATGAAGAATTTGAGGATGAGGAAGTGATTCAAAGTGAATCGGATGGTGGGGAAGAAGAAGTACAACCGATGGAGCAGGAAGACAGGCATCAGGTACAGGAAGCTGTAAGCGAAGACCAAGCATCATCGTCTGAAGATGACATGCCTCTTTCTGAGCTCGCTCAAAACAATACACGCGACGACATTTATGTATCTAGAAATGGAACACGCTGGAGTAAAACACGTCCTTCTGCAACCCAGCAATAATAATAAATGCAATACAATAATAATAAATGCATTAATTATCCACCAACTAAACAAAGGCCAGGAAAAGATTGTGAGACGCAATTTTCTTTACGATCTTTCGTATGAGCTGGTAAAACCCCTCATGAGGGGTTATGGGCCATGGCAAGAAGACTGACCTTTGAAAACCTCCCCCGTGAATTAAAAAATAAAACAAAATGGCTTTTGGGGCATACAGATCAGGTGCCTCGGAATGATCCTCAAAGAATGGGAAGAGTAGGTAAATGTTGCCTGTGCTCTCGAGCCTGAAATCGGTCCACGAAAAAGTGGTGTAAGCGAAGTGCCAGGTGGATTTGTCCTGATCACCAAGTTGTGGTCTGTATCGAATGCGAGGATGGTGACCAATAAGATAGTCATCGCTTATTAGAAGTTATTTTTTTTGAGCTGATCTCAAACATGCGAAAAATGTTGATTATTTTCTGGATCTCGTAAATTGTTTTTAGTTTAAGTATGTTCTATTAAAACTGTAATCTTTTGCAAAAATTGTGTGTAATAATAATTAGATGACAAACATTATTCAGTTTTATCATTTTAAAACCACCCATTTTTAAAATATCTCAATTATGGTTTTCTACTATGGTAGAGCATGCGAGCATCCATGTCAAAAAAAGGGGCGCGTGCACTGTAGTGTTAAGTATATATTCAGTTATGTAAACTTTTATGAATAAATAAAAAAAAATACTTAAGGGGGTAACAATTAAATTATATATATATATATATATATATTATATATAATTTAATTATTATATTATATTTATATATAAAATTATAAACATTATAAAATTATATACCTAACTATGTATTATATCCATTACCTAGTTAGTACCCATGATACAAGTGTAAGCTTAGTATGAGGCTAGATGGCGCTGTGTGATATGTCCTGATTATTTTTTATGAAAGTAAAAGCACTTATCCAATAGCCCACACTTAAAAAATACTATTTTAATAAGAAAACTATTCAATAAATAACAGCTTCTAAGATACATAGTTTAATTTATGATACATGCTCATAAGCTTGTAACACATGAAAAGAAAAATAATGTAATCAGAAACTATTGCAACAGGTTATATAATATTATACCTACACATAATTCTTAGAGTTTTTAGTTAAGGAACTGTTTTTATAAAGTAAATTTGTGTCTTTTCTTCATCATTATTGGCTGATGTGAGGTGCTATAGTTAGATTAGTTTAGTTATTTGACTGGACTACAGAGTCAATGTTTATTTCAGACAATTCAGGCAAAACAGATTACTACATACATTGACATATGTCATAGGAATATATTATAGCCTGCATATGTACACACCTTCTTTTCTGTACACTGTAGTTTGTCTGCACAATATCAAAAACAAAAACTGGTATTGTGGAGAAATCCTTAAGAGACTCTGCTAGTTTTTTTTTTTTTTTGGAATTTTAGCTTGATATCTCATTTAAAAAATAGTATAAAAAACTATATATGTATAAATAAAAATGGAAGAAAGGAATGGTTTCTTACTCTTCAATAGTTCATTCTTTAGAAGTGCATGTTTGCACAATACAGAAGTAAGTAATTGTATTTGTGATCGTCAGGCCCGCAGCGGGTTCCCGGCGGGCGGCGGCACGGCGGGCGGCGGCGCGCCGCGCGCGTACGGCGGGGGAGCCCCGCTGCGCGCAGCACCGCCCGCGCCCGCCAAGCGCGCGGTCGAGGCGCGCTCGCCGCTGCCGGCGCGGCCCGCGGCGCCCTACGCGCCCCCCACCGAGTTCACGGGCAAGCGCAAGAAGCGACTGGCCGACAAGATCCTGCCGCAGAAGGTGCGCGACCTGGTGCCCGAGTCGCAGGCCTACATGGACTTGCTGGCGTTCGAGCGCAAGCTGGACGCCACCATCATGCGCAAGCGGCTGGACATCCAGGAGGCGCTCAAGCGACCCATGAAGCAGAAGCGCAAGCTGCGCATCTTTATCTCGAACACGTTCTACCCGGGCGCGGGCGAGGCCGGCGTGCCCTCGTGGGAGCTGCGCGTCGAGGGCCGCCTGCTTGACGACGCCAAGGGCGAGCCCAACAAGGTGAAGCGCAAGTTCTCCTCCTTCTTCAAGTCGCTGGTGATCGAGCTGGACAAGGAGCTGTACGGGCCTGACAACCACCTGGTGGAGTGGCACCGCACGCTCACCACGCAGGAAACGGACGGCTTCCAGGTGAAGCGGCCCGGGTACAAGAACGTGCGCTGCACCATCCTGCTGCTGCTGGACTACCAGCCGCTGCAGTTCAAGCTGGACCAGCGCCTGGCGCGGCTGCTGGGCGTGCACACGCAGGCGCGCCCCGTGGTGGTGAACGCGCTGTGGCAGTACGTGAAGACGCACCGGCTGCAGGACCCGCGCGAGCGCGAGTACGTGGCCTGCGACAAGTACCTGGAGCAGATCTTCGGCGCGCCGCGCGTCAAGCTGGCCGAGATCCCGGCGCGGCTGGGCGCGCTGCTGCACGCGCCCGACCCCATCGTCATCAACCACGTCATCGCCGTGGAGCCGCCGCACGACGCCAAGCAGACCGCCTGCTACGACATCGACGTGGAGGTGGGTGCGACTCTGTGGCTAGTGCGAGTGTGTGTGTGTGCGGAGTGACAGCGGGCCCTGTTGCAGGTGGACGACACGCTGAAGACGCAGATGAACAGCTTCCTGATGTCCACCGCCAACCAGCAGGAGATCCAGGGGCTGGACGCCAAGATACACGAGACCGTGAGTACCGCCTGCGTGCTCGCTGCGAGCCGCCGCGCCCTCCGCGCGTGTGTATGTGCACTTCAATCATGGACATTTTCTGTGAAAATAATCTCTTGTACACACATGCTTTCCAAACATGCGCATTGAATATCGTACATTTGTTCACGAATACTGTTATAACAGTTACATGTAAAAACTCTCAGAGCAGCTGAAATTTTATCAAAATTGGTTCAGATTTTATCAAAATAAATATTCATATCACAACGGATGTGTGGGGTGAATATTTGGGAAACACATGTCCGCATATTTAGAAATGTAGCTCCGAGCGGGTGTATAGCGCGAGCGAGGCTGTATGCGTGTGTGCGTGCGCAGGTGGACACCATCAACCAGCTGAAGACCAACCGCGAGTTCTTCCTGTCGCTGAGCTCGGACCCGCAGCAGTTCGTGCACAAGTGGCTGGTGTCGCAGTCCCGCGACCTGCGCGCGCTGAGCGGCGCGGGGGGCGCGCCCGAGGAGGAGCGCCTGGCCGCCTACTACGCGGGCCCCTGGGCGCCCGAGGCGGCCGCGCGCTACCTGCACGGCCGCGCCGCGCGCGCGCGCCGTGACCTCGACCTGGCGCTCGCCGCCAAGCGCTGAATAAACTGCTTCTCTGTACACCGTGTTTCAATGTACCACACTTGCTCCCCCACCAGCGCCTGCGCTCGATCACAGCTTGATTAATTAAATAATGTCTTCGGAGATCGTACATAAAAGATCGGTCTAATATACTTACATAACTAAAACAGACAAGAAGAGCTCGACGTATCGATTTCTTCCTACCGAGCGACCGTAATATACCTAGTCAGGTCATAAATTCTGTCACATGTTTAATATAAAATAATTGATACAACTTTATTCTTTATCTAACCATTTATATACCAAAATGAACTTAACAAAACATAGATTCTTATGACAATAAAGTTTATTCAAAATGACCTCCGTGATTTTGAATACAGGCCTTCAATCTGCGCGGCCAGTCGTCTATCGCTGCACGAACGAGGTCCATGTCAATATCGGCGGCTGCCTTAATCAAGGATGTCTTGAGTGACTCCAAATTGGGATGAGGCTTTGAGCACGCCTTTTCCTCCAAGTGTTGCCATATCTTGTAATCTAACGGATTCAAATCTGGACTGGAGGAGGGCCAGTCTTCGTGCCGGATGAAGTCGATTTCACGCGCCGCCAGCCAGTCTTGTGTGCTCTTCGCTATATGAGCTGGCGCCGAATCTTGTTGGAATACCCAGTGCTTGTTATTGAACATGATATGAGAAACAGGTTCCACAAGGTTCGTCAGGACTGTATTTTGATACACAACTGCATTCGTTTTTACACCTTTCTCACAAAAATGTACCTCTGTTAAGCCCCAATAAGAAACTCCCAACCATACCATGAGCGAGGATGGAAAATGACCTCGTTGGACACGCGGAATACGTTTGCTCGCTTCTTCACTACTGTGTGCGTACACCTTATCATTTTGTTTGTTGTAGCTCTCTTCTACGGTAAAAATTTTTTCATCCGAAAAAAGAATTTCCCGATATTTTTTTCCCGCGTACCGCTTCAACAAAGCGCGGCATCTCTTCAGTCTCAGGTCCATTAGACGAGCATTCAAACGATGTCCTGTTTTTCTTCGATATGCCCGAAGCCCTAAGTCTTCATTTAACACCCTTTTCACCGTGGTTCTGCTTAACTCCATCTCAAGGCCCAACAGTTTCTGCTTACGTTTGGGATTTCTTTGAATTCGCGCCTTCACAGCTTTTATCACTGCTGGAGTCCTAACAGACCGAGGGCGACCACTTCTTGATCTACACTAGAGTCTTCATTGTATCGTTTGATGGTACGATAAACGAATCTTTTGGTTATATTCAAATTTTTCAGTATGTCAAAAATTTGAATTGGCGCGTAACCGCAACGATGCAATGCAATAACTGCAACACGGTCTTCTTTAAGCGTCCACTCCATATTTAAAAATGAGTAAAATTCTAATAATTATACATTTTTATTTTCATAAATAATTCGAATTCAATAAACTTTTTTGTGGCCAGCATTCTAAAAGAAAAGTTTTTACTGTGTGACAATACTTATGACCCATTGATCTCCATCAGTACAAGTTGTACTGATGGAGATCAATGTCATGACCTGGCTAGGTATAAGTGGTTCAGTCCTATTGCGTAGCTCTACTGTCATCATTACGTATATCTCATCCCGTAATTCAGTGTAACTAGTTTAAGGTAAGTATTTTTTTAGAATATTTCAGAGAAAGGTGTTTATTTGTGAATGTCGTTCTCTACTCGTAGTTATTTATGTAGGTACTCGACCAGCTCTCGCAGTGTTTGCGCACTCAGATTGTGATGTGTAGTTGCTCTACAGGCGTGTAGTTGTCAATATTATATTTAGGATTATGTACTTGTATAGATATCGCGTGCTGCGATCTAGCTCCCCGTACGGCAGTGTCACCTGCGCGCGCGCCCCCCGCACCCCCGCACCCAGCGCCCCGCGCCGCATGCAGCAGAGCCGCCAGTGCCAGCCAGTCTCCCAGACATCATTCACGTCAGTGACCATCTACCTATTCGTTCTTGTGAGTATTTCCTAGTAAAAGATAACATTGTTTTGATAATGGCATAAATTAGAGTTGCGATGTTTGCTCTGTGTAGCGGCGTGTGGAGGGATCGGACATCTCTGTCAATATTTGTGCGGCTCGTCGGTGCGTCACCGGCTCCGGCGATAATTGCTGCCTTGTAGGGCTCGTAGACACTCCGCCGCCGTGGAGCGCGCGCCCATGATGGAGCAGCGCGGCAAGCAGCCGCCGCCCGCCCAGCGCGCCCGCTGGAGCTGGGCGGAGGAGGCGCGCGTGGGCGGCGCCGAGCTGGCGGGCACGGCGCTGCTGGTGCTGCTGAGCGTGGCGGCGGGCGCGGGAGGGCCCGCCGCCGCCGGGCTGGTGGTGTGCGCGCTGGTGCAGTGCCTCGACCACGTGTCGGGCGCCATGTTCAACCCGGCGGTGACGCTGGCGGGCGTGCTGTGGGGCCGCGTGCGCCCCGCGCGCGCGCTACTCGTGGCGGGCGCGCAGCTAGCGGGCGCGGCGCTGGGCGCGGCAGCGGCGGGTGCGGCGGGCGCCGGCGCGGGCGTGACGCGGCCGGCGGCGTGCGGCGCGCGCGCGGCGCTGGCGCTGGAGGCGGCGGGCGGCGCCGTGCTGGCGCTGGCTAACTGCGCCGCCTGGGACGCGCGCAACCTGCACCTTCGCGACTCCTGGCCGCTGCGCGTCGGTGCCACCGTCGCCGCGCTCTCCTACTCCGCCGTGAGTCACGCAGTATATACTTTTATTTGTATTTGTATACATTTTGGCAACAAGCGTCGTTCATTTTCAATGTAGAAAAATAATTTATAAATTAGTTTAATTTCTGTACTTTTTGGTTTCACAGTAGGTATCTAAATAAACATCTCGCCTCTAGAAAACCAACTGGCGTCTAGTTGTGATGTAGGTAGGTATAATGTTTGTTTTACGATAGCTACAAAACGTGTGTGAAGATTGTTAAGTTTCCGTGTAATCGTGGTGCTGTGGCGTCTGTGTGCGGTGGTTGTAGTGGCTGATGTGTTGTGCTCGCTGCAGGGCTGGTGCTCGGGCGGCAGCTTCAACCCGGCGCGCAGCTTCGGGCCGGCGCTGCTGGCCGCCGACTGGACGCACCACTGGGTCAGTACTGCACTCACTTCACAGCTCTTTGGTACACGCTGCCACGAACCCATGCACACGAAGAGCTTCCTACACGAGCACAAGATAACACCCCGTGTGTCTGCGTCTCTCATCATTATGTTATGTTTGTCACATTGATGCTTCGATAGTAAACCTTGACATAAATAAAAAAAATAATCTAGTTAATATGGCATGTTGAAACTGCTGCTCCCGATTCGCATCAATCATCATCATTGGCCGTGGCCAGCGTCGTACTGCTCGAGGCCAGTCCTCTATGTCTGGCTGAGTGCGCCGCTGTGTGCGCAGCTAGTTGACACTGCGTGTGTGTGTGCAGGTGTACTGGCTGGGCCCGCTGTGTGCGCAGCTAGTTGACACTGCGTGTGTGTGTGCAGGTGTACTGGCTGGGCCCGCTGTGTGCGCAGCTAGTTGACACTGCGTGTGTGTGTGCAGGTGTACTGGCTGGGCCCGCTGTGTGCGCAGCTAGTTGACACTGCGTGTGTGTGTGTGTGCAGGTGTACTGGCTGGGCCCGCTGTGTGCGCAGCTAGTTGACACTGCGTGTGTGTGTGTGTGCAGGTGTACTGGCTGGGCCCGCTGTGTGCGCAGCTAGTTGACACTGCGTGTGTGTGTGCAGGTGTACTGGCTGGGCCCGCTGTGTGCGCAGCTAGTTGACACTGCGTGTGTGTGTGCAGGTGTACTGGCTGGGCCCGCTGTGTGCGCAGCTAGTTGACACTGCGTGTGTGTGTGCAGGTGTACTGGCTGGGCCCGCTGTGTGCGCAGCTAGTTGACACTGCGTGTGTGTGTGTGTGCAGGTGTACTGGCTGGGCCCGCTGTGTGCGCAGCTAGTTGACACTGCGTGTGTGTGTGTAGGTGTACTGGCTGGGCCCGCTGTGTGCGCAGCTAGTTGACACTGCGTGTGTGTGTGCAGGTGTACTGGCTGGGCCCGCTGTGTGCGCAGCTAGTTGATACTGCGTGTGTGTGTGCAGGTGTACTGGCTGGGCCCGCTGTGTGCGCAGCTAGTTGACACTGCGTGTGTGTGTGCAGGTGTACTGGCTGGGCCCGCTGTGTGCGCAGTTAGTTGACACTGCGTGTGTGTGTGCAGGTGTACTGGCTGGGCCCGCTGTGTGCGCAGCTAGTTGACACTGCGTGTGTGTGTGTGTGCAGGTGTACTGGCTGGGCCCGCTGTGTGCGCAGCTAGTTGACACTGCGTGTGTGTGTGTAGGTGTACTGGCTGGGCCCGCTGTGTGCGCAGCTAGTTGACACTGCGTGTGTGTGTGCAGGTGTACTGGCTGGGCCCGCTGTGTGCGCAGCTAGTTGACACTGCGTGTGTGTGTGCAGGTGTACTGGCTGGGCCCGCTGTGTGCGCAGCTAGTTGACACTGCGTGTGTGTGCGCAGGTGTACTGGCTGGGCCCGCTGTGTGCGCAGCTAGTTGACACTGCGTGTGTGTGTGCAGGTGTACTGGCTGGGCCCGCTGTGTGCGCAGTTAGTTGACACTGCGTGTGTGTGTGCAGGTGTACTGGCTGGGCCCGCTGTGTGCGCAGCTAGTTGACACTGCGTGTGTGTGTGCAGGTGTACTGGCTGGGCCCGCTGTGTGCGCAGCTAGTTGACACTGCGTGTGTGTGTGCAGGTGTACTGGCTGGGCCCGCTGTGTGCGCAGCTAGTTGACACTGCGTGTGTGTGTGCAGGTGTACTGGCTGGGCCCGCTGTGTGCGCAGCTAGTTGACACTGCGTGTGTGTGTGCAGGTGTACTGGCTGGGCCCGCTGTGTGCGCAGCTAGTTGACACTGCGTGTGTGTGTGTGTGTGCAGGTGTACTGGCTGGGCCCGCTGTGTGCGCAGCTAGTTGACTCTGCGTGTGTGTGCGCAGGTGTACTGGCTGGGCCCGCTGTGTGCGCAGCTAGTTGACACTGCGTGTGTGTGTGTGTGCAGGTGTACTGGCTGGGCCCGCTGTGTGCGCAGCTAGTTGACACTGCGTGTGTGTGTGCAGGTGTACTGGCTGGGCCCGCTGTGTGCGCAGCTAGTTGACACTGCGTGTGTGTGTGCAGGTGTACTGGCTGGGCCCGCTGTGTGCGCAGCTAGTTGACTCTGCGTGTGTGTGCGCAGGTGTACTGGCTGGGCCCGCTGTGTGCGCAGCTAGTTGACACTGCGTGTGTGTGTGTGCAGGTGTACTGGCTGGGCCCGCTGTGTGCGCAGCTAGTTGACACTGCGTGTGTGTGTGCAGGTGTACTGGCTGGGCCCGCTGTGTGCGCAGCTAGTTGACACTGCGTGTGTGTGTGTGTGCAGGTGTACTGGCTGGGCCCGCTGTGTGCGCAGCTAGTTGACACTGCGTGTGTGTGTGTGTGCAGGTGTACTGGCTGGGCCCGCTGTGTGTTTTATGTTTTTATGTTTTTATCTTTAATTCTTTCGTTAATAATTAGTATTAAGTTATATAAATGATTACTGTATTATATGACGTACCTATTGTAGCGCAATGTTATAAGGTCAATAAATATCTTTGAATCTTTGAATCTTTGAATCTTTGTGCGCAGCTAGTTGACACTGCGTGTGTGTGTGTGTGCAGGTGTACTGGCTGGGCCCGCTGTGTGCGCAGCTAGTTGACACTGCGTGTGTGTGTGCAGGTGTACTGGCTGGGCCCGCTGGCTGGCTCGCTGGCGGCCACCGCGCTCTACGTGTGCGTGTGGCGCCCCCCCGCGCCCCCCGCACCCCCCGCGCCGCACTGACTCACTCGTCTCTCGGGACATGCATTCGTTCCTGTTTCCATCAACATGTATAAAACCCAGAGTAAGTTGTCCAATTGGTACCTACTGCTACTATACAGATTAAGTAGATAGGTATAAAATAAAGTATACTTATATTATTTTGTTTTCTTTATATGAATATATTGATTATTTTTTTTTATTCAAATTAGGTATAATTTTTACGGAATAACGAGTTACAATAATAACACATACCCCTAAGTACACACACAAATTATTGTTATTATATTAACATTAAATATTAATAAAAATAATAAGTACAAAAAAGATTCATTGCTCACGCTCGTCGTAATTTGTGTTTTTAAATTAATTAAGTATTATAAGAAGTAGTATGTACCTTTAAACACGATTCTGCCAACAACTGAATATAATATACATAAATTATATTATTCAATATATGAAACCCACCTTATTTTCTATAATCTACTTTCCATTGAGATTTCCATTGAGTATGTTAACATTACTAACCAGGCATTCACAATATCTGTTAGAAAAAAATGAGCTCAAAGTGTCATTTAACACTAATAGGTTTAAGGTTAAATAATCACAAATTAAACGTAGTTGACTCTCATTTTTACGTATCTAATAAATATTTATGTATCCAAATAAGCTGTTACATATAGGTAGGTTAGGTACCTACAATACATTAACACGTTTATTTTTAAAACGAATTAATTTCCGTTGGACAGCCCAATTTCGTAGATGCCTGGTCGTTTTTTTTACTAAAACGCCTATTTATGATATAATTATTGCATGTTTGCAGCATCATGATCAGTGTGATGCATCTCTCAAAATTGTTTAGATTACTCTTAATGGAGTAATATTAACAGATTAGAACATTCACTAGCGCCTGTTACAATACAATAGCAATATGCTGTAGGTACTCGTGCGTGCTGGATCTACGAATGTCACCAGGAAATGGCAGCAGCTTCAAGTCTACTCCTACACCTGCATATGACGACCACACTGAAATAATCGTCGAACAAACAATATATCATAATAAATAAATAAAATAAAATAGCCTTTATTTCCTGAATTCAATTATTTCATTTACATATTATAGTTACTTAGTTTATTTACAAAAAAAAATAATTAAGTTGAGTTCTTGATTACTTATAATAATATTTTCTTGTATCAGGGCACCCAAAAGCGGGTAAAGGCCTCTTCCTTGCTGGTCCAGGCATTGCGGTCTTGGGCTAGTCTGGTCCACGTGACTCCAGCCACCTCCACGATGTCGTCTCTCCACCTCTTCTTCTGTCGGCCGCGCGTACGAGTGGTGTCCCGCGGGCACCAGTGTACGATGCGCTCGCTCCATCTGCCGTCGGTAGAGCGGGCGAGGTGTCCCGCCCATTTCCACTTCAAGCGACACATCATTTTTACTGCGTCTAAGACCTTGGTTCGCTGACGTATCTCTGTGTTCCTTACTTTATCCATAAGAGTAAGGCCCAGCATGGAACGCTCTGCCGCTCTTTGGAATTTAGCGATTTTATCGACTGAGTCTTGTGTCAGCGCCCACGTTTGACACCCATATAGTAGAGAAGGAAGGATCGTATTATCCATCAACCGTTTTTTCAAGTATGTAGGCATACGACTTTTAAAGATATCCTTATTAGCCCAGTATTTCCTCTATGCTGTGGCTATTCTTTTGTCTATTTCCTTAACGTCTGCGTTTTCGAAAGATATAATGCGCCCAAGGTAGATGTATTCGCTAACATACTCTATAACAGTATCTTGCAGTTTTATTGCGCTCTGAATACCGTTTGTCATTACCTTTGTCTTTGACAAGTTCATATAGAGGCCGATCTTCTTGCTCTCTCTATCCAAAGTGTTTATCATTTGTTCTAGAATTGTAGGTGATTCAGCCATTATTACAATATCATCTGCGAAACGTAAATGTGTGAGCTGCTCTCCATTTATATTCAAGCCGTACGTAGACCAATCTAGCTTGCGGAACATGGACTCTAGGATGGCTGAAAACAGCTTTGGGGACACTGGATCCCCTTGTTTTACTCCTCTCTTAATATCAAACGGCGGTCCAATGGTTTCCGTTCTTATTTTTGCTTTATAACAATTGTATATTGATTTCAGTATCGATATGTATTTTTTGTTTATACCTTGCTCTCCCAAACTAATCCATAGTTGTCTGTGTGATAATGAGTCAAAAGCTTTTGTATAGTCGACGTATGCCAGATATAGAGTTTTATTGTACTCTTTGCATCGTTCGATACATTGCATGAGTGTGAACATATGGTCTACGGTAGAGTATCCTGATCTAAAGCCAGCCTGTTCACGGGGCTGCTGCTCGTCTAACGCTCTTGTGATTCGGTATAGTATAATCGAGGAAAACAACTTGTAGAGTGTGGGCAGCAGACTTATGGGCCTGTAGTTATCCATACATTTAGGATCTCCTTTTTTATACAATAGAGTTATAATCGAATATTCCCAGTCTGTCGGGATCTCTTCTGTTTCCATAATTTGATTGTATAAGCTTGTTAATGGAATCACCAGTGGCTCTAGCATCGCCTGAATTGTATCGTTGGTAACTCCATCCACTCCACAATATATCATAAACAAGCGTATAATATTTACTATCTTTAGACCGGTTGATGAATGGATAAATCCGGTGAAATAGGATTATTTCACCCCTTTAAAAGTGACATTTCCAAAAACTCTTTTAGCGGATAAAAGATAAAGATAAAGAATCTTTATTGATAATGTAAAATTGTAACATACATAGGTATAAGTACTAATATCACAGAATATGCTACACAAATTACAATATCTCGTCAAATTGAATATATAAAAGCCTAGTTTTATTAATAAAACAATGAAATTTTTTGTTATTAAAATCATGTCAAACATAATAATAGGTATGTAATCATACAATATGTCAACTTAAATAAATCTTGGTACTGTCACTTTAGCTGTATAGGGGCTAAAATGACAATTTGGCATCACACTCCTTACTCAGTAGTTAATTACATAATTTCTAAGCAAGTTTAGAATCAATTGGTAGTTGACTGTAGTCATTTTCAAAGTATATCAAGATACCTACGTCATAATATCTACCTGCATCACAGAATACAACATGTATCCCAAATTTCAGCCTGATTCGTCCCGTGGTTTGGGCTATGCGTTGATAGATCACTATGTCAGTCAGTCACCTTTGAGTTTTATATACTTAGAATTTAGTAGACTAGCGGCCCTGCCCAGCTTCACATGGTCGCATATATGTGCGCTATAAATAAATATATACCTACTAATACATTGTGTACATTGCCGCGGTCGTCGGTACCGCTGCAAGCTAAATCTGTAATATATTCTTCTAAATTAATATACCTACCTACTGTAAAAAGCCGTATCTAAATTAAATCAGCAATGTATTTAAGCTCTTAAATTGGATAATACTGTATGGGTTAAAAAATGCTTCGTAAATAAGCCATTATGTCTCGTAAAAAGAAAAAGATAACAGTTGATTATTTTGGCTCATCCCACACATACTATACACAATATATATTCATATATAAGGACCACCATAAAAAAAATCGCTTTTGTAGACCTTTTAAGGTATACAATACTTATTAGATGCGTTTGCGATGTATTTAAGCGCAAAAAATCTGATTTTTTACGACTTCAAATTAGAAATCTTAAAATTATCGGTTCTCTAACAGCCGTTGTATCTTGCTACGCCCCAATAAGTTAGCGAGTGTGGCTCGGCGGTCCAATGTGACGCACTGTGGTTCGAATCCGGCCCTACACAAAAAAACACGAATAACTTGTTATTCAAGTTATGTGTGGATTTACACTCCCTTAACGATGAAGGAAAACATCGTGAGGAAACAGACATATATGTTTGAAGACCATAACATCCGAGGACACGTGTCTTTCGTGGGACCTGGGCGCCCACCACGATGTAGGTATACCTATGCCCTAGAGAACTCCCCCTGCGAATTAATCTGCGGGGGAGTGACGACCCTCAGTCATGAGGAAATACGAATCAACGAGACGCTCCAATACCTCGGGGCACATGTAATTTTTTTTTGTACAGTTGTATGTGTGCAGGTATGAATAAATAAATAAATACTAAGTAGGTATATTAGTTATTACTAAAACTGCATTAAAATCCGTTGCATAGTTTTAAAGATACAAACATACATACCTACATGCTACACACAGACGCAGGAAGCGTCTTTGCTTTATACTACGAGTATGTAGTGATTCCATAGGACTTCTCATCATATTATTCAGCATTAGGTAGGTACTTAGCGATTTAAATAAATATTTGTTTAATTTATTTAATCTTACTTACTTGCGCACATAACTACAACTTTAAAAAAAAATACGTGTGTAAGTACCTTCATGTTTTTGTCGATCGGTTTTATCTGTTATCCGTGGCAGGTATGAGCAATTCTAGATAAGTTGTTCCAAGGTACACACTCCGCCGTGGAAGTCCGCTACTTACATGTATGTATATGTTACGGTAAATGTGGATAATGCGGTAATTATGTATAATTACCGGTAATTATGCATAATTACCGGTATATAATACCGGCATATGTAAATGTGGTTAATTCGAAAGTTTTTACCGAGAGCACTGGTAATTATGCATAATTACCAGTGCTCTCGGTAAAAACTTTCGAATTAATCACATTTACTGATAATTATATATAATTACCATACCCCTTTGGTAAATGTAGAAAATAATGAAATCAAACATCAGAATCAAAATGTTTATTAGAATAAATACAAGTATATATAAATTGCACGAGTAGAGGTTCGGCAGGGAAGTACCTTTATACATTTGAGGTTCCAAAGACTCCCCCTGACAAACTGTTTTTGCTAGCCATTAGTGACATATGTGGCGGCACGGAATACAAATCCATACATAGGTACCTCAAGTAAGTGCTATGTTGCATCTAAAATAAGAAAAACTGGATATCACAACACAGGAATAGACCTAGTGTGATATCCAGGGTTTGCCTATCAGTATACAGTAGATAATACACAAAAATCTAGTTTATACAATATCATGTTAAACCTACATATCTTACTGTAAACACCCTGTAAATGAAGAAATAAATGCTTTTTATGTTATGTTTATGTTATGAATTATAATTTTTCAGTCTTCAAGTCGAGAGTAAACCGTTTTCTTCTAGGCAAGCGCGCTAGATCGTAGATTATAACGTGTAGTCAAGCATGAGCCTATTTCATGTAAAAAAAACTCTAGTTTTAATTAAAATTAAAATTGGTTACAAACAAAATTAGTCAAATAATAATACTTCAAATATCAAGAGATCAAACCTTCTGTTTGGTTAGCAAAGCCTAAAATATATTCTTAATAAATTTATTTATATATGTATTAGTTAAGTAGTTGGTGAAATTTTTGTACTAGCTGTAAATTGTCGCCATCATTCGGTATCTGCCTAAATAGGCTCACGCTTGACTACAACTTGCCTGATGTTAAGCAACGTTATAATGAAATGAAATGAAATTTGTTTATTTTGCATTATACTTATTGCATAACATTGTATGAAAATCCAACGGCATCCGAACTAGTTTATAACTGTGTTTCGGTTGCCGAGATAATCTACTATCTAGCGCGCTCGCTAGAAGAAACCGGTTTACTCTCGACTTGAAGACCGACTAATTATAATTCAGAGGGAGTCTTTGGAACCTCAAATGTATAACGGTGCTTCCTTGCCTAACCTTATCTCGTGCGTTTTTTTTATTTTATTTATACTTGTATTTATTCTAATAAACATTTTGATTCTGATGTTTGATTTCATTATTTTCTACATTTACCAAAGGGGTATGGTAATTATATATAATTACCGGTAAATGTGGATAATTCACTACGTTTACCGTGTGCGTTGGTAATTATACATAATTACCGATTATCCACATTTACCGTAACATATATATGTTATTGTTGTTATTGCTAACGAAATAACTGAAAGTCCGAATATAAGCGAAGCACTCTCACGGCAAAGAATAATATCTGTAAGGCCAACAATATCTTTATTTACAATAATAAAACAGCAACAAGGGAAGAAAAACGAAACATAACTACTACTTACTTTAAAAAAGCGGGCACTCAGGTAATCTAAAAAATATTGATTGTAAATTATATTGAACAATAATACTTGTTTAGCCCCCGGGTTTGGTCGCATGATATCGGGATTTAATCGTAGTATTGGTAGTGTATGTTTATCAGTTTCAGGATATATCCAGCTTCAGTTGTATTTCCATGCTCCTAAGGGACGTGAATTAATTAAGTAATTAGGGGAGTTCTCTTGCCTCAGGCAGATAGGTACAGCGCTGGGATCGAACCGGGGCGCGCCATGTTGAATGGCGGACGCTGCGCTCCTATGTCGCGTCGAGCCTTGTCGGTCGTCACCGTTTATCAAGGGACCCTAATGACCCTATTTATCTGTTATATAATGTATATTACAACAACACACTGTGATAGGTACGTGCCTCATTCACTCACTGTATCTATACAGCGTTACTGGTAGGTACCGAACACATTATTTAAAAAAATAACTTACAGAAGACTTGATAACCTTCTTTTTTGAAAGTTGGTTAAAAACAACAATTACTCTTCTGCGACTTGGAAATATTTATTAAAAACTAGTAGACGCCGCGGCTTCGCTCGCTTTATTTCGGGATTAAAAGTAGCTTGTGAGACTTTCGGGACCTCATACTATCTATATGTTACCGGCAATCTGTATAATCCGGCATTGTATAGAATGCCTAAGCGCGTTGGCAATGTATAAAATATTATTTATTTCATACATTGCTAGGCATTCTGTACAATACCGAATGCACAGCAGGCAATGTGTGTAGGTACTTAATATTAAAAGACGTTAGGTAGTAAACGTGTTGCGACTTGTTAACATGCTTGCCAGGGCGGGCAAGTGCAGTGAAGAGTAGGTAAACTAGGTAGGTATAACTTGGGGTGCGTTGCCAAACAACGAGCGAACAAATGAACAGTGTCAGAAGAATCGTGTAATTTTTTTAATTAGATTAATGACGGCCATGTAAGAGTTTATTTTTCTTTTTCTATCTTCTGATTTCTATCGCTGCTTCTACTTTCCTTGAATACATTCAAGATATTCCAGTAGTTGCAAGAAGTGCATTCATTGCAAGTACTCTTCGAATTCAAATTCGTGCAGCCACACAAAACATTGGATGCCATTGTCTTAATGAGAAGTTTTCATCATAAAGGTGTTTTTAAATGTAGGTACCTACCTACTAGGTATATTCTATTATAAGTAAAAGTAGCGTGAGACATTCTCATCAATAATTATGTAAATATTACTGGTTTCACTCACGTTTTTAAATGTAGGTACCTACCTACTAGGTATATTCTATTATAAGTAAAAGTAGCGTGAGACATTCTCATCAATAATTATGTAACTATTACTGGTTTCACTCACGTTTTTAAATGTAGGTACCTACCTACTAGGTATATTCTATTATAAGTAAAAGTAGCGTGAGACATTCTCATCAATAATTATGTAACTATTACTGGTTTCACTCACGTTTTTAAATGTAGGTACCTACCTACTAGGTATATTCTATTATAAGTAAAAGTAGCGTGAGACATTCTCATCAATAATTATGTAACTATTACTGGTTTCACTCACGTTTTTAAATGTAGGTACCTACCTACTAGGTATATTCTATTATAAGTAAAAGTAGCGTGAGACATTCTCATCAATAATTATGTAACTATTACTGGTTTCACTCACGTTTTTAAATGTAGGTACCTACCTACTAGGTATATTCTATTATAAGTAAAAGTAGCGTGAGACATTCTCATCAATAATTATGTAACTATTACTGGTTTCACTCACGTTTTTAAATGTAGGTACCTACCTACTAGGTATATTCTATTATAAGTAAAAGTAGCGTGAGACATTCTCATCAATAATTATGTAACTATTACTGGTTTCACTCACGTTTTTAAATGTAGGTACCTACCTACTAGGTATATTCTATTATAAGTAAAAGTAGCGTGAGACATTCTCATCAATAATTATGTAACTATTACTGGTTTCACTCACGTTTTTAAATGTAGGTACCTACCTACTAGGTATATTCTATTATAAGTAAAAGTAGCGTGAGACATTCTCATCAATAATTATGTAACTATTACTGGTTTCACTCACGTTTTTAAATGTAGGTACCTACCTACTAGGTATATTCTATTATAAGTAAAAGTAGCGTGAGACATTCTCATCAATAATTATGTAACTATTACTGGTTTCACTCACGTTTTTAAATGTAGGTACCTACCTACTAGGTATATTCTATTATAAGTAAAAGTAGCGTGAGACATTCTCATCAATAATTATGTAACTATTACTGGTTTCACTCACGTTTTTAAATGTAGGTACCTACCTACTAGGTATATTCTATTATAAGTAAAAGTAGCGTGAGACATTCTCATCAATAATTATGTAACTATTACTGGTTTCACTCACGTTTTTAAATGTAGGTACCTACCTACTAGGTATATTCTATTATAAGTAAAAGTAGCGTGAGACATTCTCATCAATAATTATGTAACTATTACTGGTTTCACTCACGTTTTTAAATGTAGGTACCTACCTACTAGGTATATTCTATTATAAGTAAAAGTAGCGTGAGACATTCTCATCAATAATTATGTAACTATTACTGGTTTCACTCACGTTTTTAAATGTAGGTACCTACCTACTAGGTATATTCTATTATAAGTAAAAGTAGCGTGAGACATTCTCATCAATAATTATGTAACTATTACTGGTTTCACTCACGTTTTTAAATGTAGGTACCTACCTACTAGGTATATTCTATTATAAGTAAAAGTAGCGTGAGACATTCTCATCAATAATTATGTAACTATTACTGGTTTCACTCACGTTTTTAAATGTAGGTACCTACCTACTAGGTATATTCTATTATAAGTAAAAGTAGCGTGAGACATTCTCATCAATAATTATGTAACTATTACTGGTTTCACTCACGTTTTTAAATGTAGGTACCTACCTACTAGGTATATTCTATTATAAGTAAAAGTAGCGTGAGACATTCTCATCAATAATTATGTAACTATTACTGGTTTCACTCACGTTTTTAAATGTAGGTACCTACCTACTAGGTATATTCTATTATAAGTAAAAGTAGCGTGAGACATTCTCATCAATAATTATGTAACTATTACTGGTTTCACTCACGTTTTTAAATGTAGGTACCTACCTACTAGGTATATTCTATTATAAGTAAAAGTAGCGTGAGACATTCTCATCAATAATTATGTAACTATTACTGGTTTCACTCACGTTTTTAAATGTAGGTACCTACCTACTAGGTATATTCTATTATAAGTAAAAGTAGCGTGAGACATTCTCATCAATAATTATGTAACTATTACTGGTTTCACTCACGTTTTTAAATGTAGGTACCTACCTACTAGGTATATTCTATTATAAGTAAAAGTAGCGTGAGACATTCTCATCAATAATTATGTAACTATTACTGGTTTCACTCACGTTTTTAAATGTAGGTACCTACCTACTAGGTATATTCTATTATAAGTAAAAGTAGCGTGAGACATTCTCATCAATAATTATGTAACTATTACTGGTTTCACTCACGTTTTTAAATGTAGGTACCTACCTACTAGGTATATTCTATTATAAGTAAAAGTAGCGTGAGACATTCTCATCAATAATTATGTAACTATTACTGGTTTCACTCACGTTTTTAAATGTAGGTACCTACCTACTAGGTATATTCTATTATAAGTAAAAGTAGCGTGAGACATTCTCATCAATAATTATGTAACTATTACTGGTTTCACTCACGTTTTTAAATGTAGGTACCTACCTACTAGGTATATTCTATTATAAGTAAAAGTAGCGTGAGACATTCTCATCAATAATTATGTAACTATTACTGGTTTCACTCACGTTTTTAAATGTAGGTACCTACCTACTAGGTATATTCTATTATAAGTAAAAGTAGCGTGAGACATTCTCATCAATAATTATGTAACTATTACTGGTTTCACTCACGTTTTTAAATGTAGGTACCTACCTACTAGGTATATTCTATTATAAGTAAAAGTAGCGTGAGACATTCTCATCAATAATTATGTAACTATTACTGGTTTCACTCACGTTTTTAAATGTAGGTACCTACCTACTAGGTATATTCTATTATAAGTAAAAGTAGCGTGAGACATTCTCATCAATAATTATGTAACTATTACTGGTTTCACTCACGTTTATAAATGTAGGTACCTACCTACTAGGTATATTCTATTATAAGTAAAAGTAGCGTGAGACATTCTCATCAATAATTATGTAACTATTACTGGTTTCACTCACGTTTTTAAATGTAGGTACCTACCTACTAGGTATATTCTATTATAAGTAAAAGTAGCGTGAGACATTCTCATCAATAATTATGTAACTATTACTGGTTTCACTCACGTTTTTAAATGTAGGTACCTACCTACTAGGTATATTCTATTATAAGTAAAAGTAGCGTGAGACATTCTCATCAATAATTATGTAACTATTACTGGTTTCACTCACGTTTTTAAATGTAGGTACCTACCTACTAGGTATATTCTATTATAAGTAAAAGTAGCGTGAGACATTCTCATCAATAATTATGTAACTATTACTGGTTTCACTCACGTTTTTTAACCTACTACAAAATAAGAGGTCATCAAGTTATCTTTAACATTTTTTTTAAATTAAAATTGTTAATTTTAATAAAGTTTATTTAAGTAACACCTTACATATTTAATTTGCCCAGCATTTAACCCATCTACATGTTACCCGGCAATAGAACGCGTCATCATTGATAAATGAAGACCAAAATCTATTTATATTACACATTGCCGTGGAACAGCAGGTAGGTATTCTATACAATGACTAGGCAATGTATAGAATGCCTGGACAAAGTATGTAATGATATTCATATTTCATGCATTGCCTGGACGCGCCAGGCATTCTATACATTGCCTAGTCATTGTATAGAATGCCTGAATTATACAGATTGCCGGGTAATATATAGGTACCTATACCAAAATCATGATGATTCGCTCTGCCGTTATTTCGTGAGACCGATAAACAAACAAAAAATCTATAAATTGTTGGAACGTGTTCTGTTATTAATTATACCTATCTCCAAAAAAAAATTTCTTCAATGTTCAGACTTTCGACCCCCTTCAACTTTATTATAGGTAGGTATATAAGTACATAGATAATGTAGGTAAGTATACCTAATACTTAAATTATTTGGTATTGGTAGGCATGACATTCCAATGTATCTCCCTATATAAATATCTATCTAATAACATACTAAATATAAGATATATTTAATCTGACTATCACTCACGTGTAGATGTGTAAGTCTCAAAAAATATCTTAGATATGCAATGTAAAGCTTCCAAAGCAAAATGTGAAACTTGTAGCAAGGTCACGCTGCGGGCGCGGCACCTGCTCACCTTCACCGAGCTTCCGCCACCGCCTGCCGCAGCCAGCGCCGGCCCGGGCTCCACCGGTGCCGGGCGGCCGCAGCCTGCTCTGGTCGCTCCGTGATAAGGCGCACGATAGCGGCGCCGGGTTATCGCCTCCCCCTCCCGCTGCCCGCAAGAGGGGCGCCCTCTTGCGTCACTCAATAACCATCTTGCCTAATTATTAACAGCAAGACGTACATACCTAACTGCTCATGCATTCACCTACTTCTTCAGATCAAGCCGAGTAGCAGGTAGCGGCTCCCTAGCTCCGCCCGCACGTACCTACATTGCAACACTGGCATGATTGGTGGCAAGGGTCAGAGCTCAAACACTTGTGGTCCCTATAGGTACCGCGCACGGGCACGGCCTGGCCCCGGCCCCGCCCGCTCCGCGCTATCGGCGGGGTCAGCGGGCGCGCACTCTCTCGTATTTTCCTTAATACCTAATTTATATTTGGTTACTGATAACTATTTCATGTTATTGATATGAAACCTCAGCGAGTCAGATAGCGTGCTCCGCCTGCTTGCCTACTACTAGCTGCGACCCTACTGCTGCCGAGTGCCGCCGCTCAGTACCTACTACGCCTGCAAGTGCTGTATCGCCTCCTGGCGTGCTGTGTCGCAGCACACAATCAATGATGATTGAAGACAAGTATTTGGTATTGTAATTTTTAAGTTAGTATTAGTACATTTTTAGTTTAGTGAACTTATAACAATAAATAAAAAAAGACAGACTCGACCGTCACTCCACTTGATCGACTCATTTTACGTATATTTACACATATCTAACTAACATAGCTGGTACCTACGTTGACAAACTTTCTGATTTCTAGGTAAACCTATTACAGTAGATATAGTTCCTACAGATAACTTTTTACCTACAAACCCCGAATACCTAAATTAAATTTGTTCGGTAGGTAGGTACTTATTGTGTAAATATTTTTATCTACACTAATGTTGTAACATTCTACTTAGGTATGTTTCCAATACTTGACTTATAATTACTACTGTTATATCACAGAAGCGTATGTGGCTCAGCGGTTCCAGTGTCTGCTTTTCATCCAGACGTACCATGGTTCGAATCCGCCCTACACCAATGACTTGTATTTTTCAAGTTATGTGTAGATTTGCACTCGCTTAGCGGTGAAGGAAAACATCGTGAGGAAACCGACATGTTTGAGGACCACAATATCCGAGGACATGCGTCTTCCGTGGAAGGACCTGGGCGCCCACCACGATGTATCTGCCCAAGAAAACTCCCCTAACGAATTAATTCTGCGGGGGAGTTACGACCCTGAGTCATGAGGAAATACGACTCAAAGAGAGAGTTATATCACAGACAACAAAACACTCAATTTAAGCAATTTTACATGATGTTATAATATCCACATCGATATCGTAATAGCTCATTATAACATCGGAAAAGCGTGACCAACCCGATTGCGGGGCCAATCAGGTTGGTCGCGCTGCACTCTCGTTGGTTAGATTTTAATGGCGGCAAAATCACTGTGACAATACACGTACGCGTGAATTTAATGTTACGCAATGTGTTTTGTTTTTTAAATACAAATTAAAAGTTAAAAATGGATAGCGACGATCATATTTGTACGCCTCCGGATATTCTAGAATTGGCAACAAGAGCTAACTCACAATCTTTTGCCAGAAAAATCTAGAAAATTATATGAAAAATTAACTATTGTCAGCTTTTACTTTTGTTGTTTGATTAATTGCATTAGTGAAGATAAAGTAGTGTATGCAACTGCATATAACACGGGTATTAAAACACTCGTTACTATTATGACACTCGCTGCGCTCGTTTCATAATCAACAACGAACTCAATGTTGAAAGCTGCCAAAACTGTGGAACTCCTTGCCCGAATCTCTATTCCCCTTGAACTATAATTTGTCGGTCTTCAAGTCGAGAGTAAACCGGTTTCTTCTAGGCAAGCGCGCTACATCGTAGACTATAACGTTGCTTAACATCAGGCAAGTTGTAGTCAAGCGTAAGCCTATTTCATGTTAAAAAAAAAAAAAAAAAGCTGCATCATAATCGGCCTAGTATTTTTAGTTTTAGGCTTCTAACAAATGTTTACTAATGCGCACTTTAGTGAGTAGTCAGCAAGTCACATACTTAGATAAAATTGATTTATCAAACAAATTTATGGCTTCAGAAAAAAATGCTTCCAAATCGGGGTACTTAACCTAGTAACTAAGAAGGTACTTATAACGTATATAGCAGGGTCCTCTAGTGTGTTAACATAGAAACATACACTAATCAACCACAACTTATTACTGAATACCTACCTACTCATTGGCAGATGATCTAAAACTTTTAAAAATAATTAATAACGTAAATGATGTTTGTAAGTTACGAGAGGATTTAGTAGGTGGTGTAAAGTGAATGGTATGATACTAAATTCTGATAAATGCTATCAAATCACGTATAGTAGAAAACATCACAATATAAAAAACAATTAGGTACAATATAGACACAGCAAAATTAAAGATAGTAGACCAAATGAGAGACCTAGGAGTAATCTTTGACAATAAATTAACTTTTGTACCCCACATCGATAATATCACAAAAAAGGCTTCAAAGATGCTAGGGTTTCTTAAACGTAACAGTAGTGATTTCCGCAACCCAAAAACGAAAATTTTGTTATACAATTGCCTGGTACGCAGTATATTAGAATATTGTAGTCCGGTTGTAAGCGAGTGTGGCCCAGCGGTTCCAGAGTCTGCTTTTCATCTAGACGCACCCTGGTTCGAATCCGCCCTACACCAATGACTTGTATTTTCAAGTTATGTGTGGATTTGCACTCGCTTAACGGTGAAGGAATACATCGTGAGGAAACCGACATGTTTGAGGACCACAATATCCGAGGACTTGAGTCTTCCGTGGAAGGACCTGGGCGCCCACCACGATGTATCTGCCCAAGAAAACTCTCCTAATGAATTAATTCTGCGGGGAGTCACGACCCTCAGTCATGAGGAAATACGACTCGAAGAGAGAGAGTCCGGTGTCGGCCGCACTATGCTGTTCATCAATTAAAATTAGAAAGAGTTCAGAAAAGATTTATGTGGTATCTAATATACTGTGCCAAAAAGGCAAGAGAAATTCGATCATACGAAAAACGATTAAACTTTTTTAAAATAGATAAAATCATTGATAGGCATATAAAAGCGGATCTATTATTACTCCACAAAATTATACATAACAAAGTAAATTGTCCCATTCTTTTATCAAAATTTAGACTCAGGGTGCCATACCGTTACCCACGTAAACCTGCTAAATTTACATCATTTGCACCAGTCCTTCGTAGAACTGTCTTAGGTGCTAATTCACCAGTGCCTAGAATGGTTAATTTAGCCAATAGATACCACAGTAATGTAAGTGACCTAGATATATTTTGTGACTCTGTATCCAAATTCAAAATGCATGTGACTTCTGCGCTGAGGGCCGGTGAGGCCCAGCCCTGCAGTGGAATCCCACTTCGAGGCTCAAATGTATTTAACCAGTCTCAGAACCTGGGTCAGTCGTGGGTCGTCTGCCAGTCCCCAAGGGGGAGCTGGTAGGTCCTCAGCGAGCTTGCGCTCTTTAGAGGGGCTGGGCGCCGGGGTACGCTGACCCCGGGGAAGTTCACGCACACACACGACGAGTCGCTCTGTCCGGCGGCGCACCAGCGACGGTCGGCGTTGTTCGACGCGTCGACGCCGAGTCGCTCAGTCCGCGCGGCGTAACAGCAGCGGCGGCGTTGCTCCACGTGGACGACGTCGAGTCGCCAGTCCGCGGGGCGCACCAGCAGCGGCGGCGTTGCTCGAAGTGGTGTGGTGATGTGTGGCGATGTGCCGATGGCGATGTGCCTGTCGCTGCGGCGCTTTCCTATAACGCCGTGGGCACCCTCGTCACCCCAGCTAGCTGCTTGGCGGTATTCGACGGTGCCCCACAACTAAAAATAGTCTATTTTGTTCATAAAAACAATTCTATTGAAACCCTTTGTATGTATTTGCTAAATGCTGTAAATGCTGTACTGAAGCCAAATTTTAAAAAATTAACCTCTTTAAGTTAATAATATCCTTTCTATCATACTAAATATACTTTTATATTGTATAAACTTCAAACCCAAAAACTAGTTAGTACCTAATAATAATGCTACTGTTTACAATATTGTATAATATTAATTGTAGGTATAGACATAAATAATAATTTGTGCATGCTGTGCTTAACTTAAACAGGTAGTTTATAAAAATACTTGTGTAACATAAGTAACAATGTCATTACCAATGTTGAGCTAAATAAATAAAAATACTGCATCAAATTCCGAGTTTTGGAAATAAAGGTAAAATTGATTTGTTTGTTGGATTATTGTTTTTTTTTTCAATAAGTTCAACCAAATGACAAAATCAGTGGGAAGTAGGTTATACATATTATATTACTCTATGAAGTAGGTAGGTACTTATTCAAAAATGAATGATAAATCATCGCGTAACACATCCAAAAGAAACAAATTGTCAGATGGTGTTTTAAGAGGACTATTTTTAAGTACCTACTTAGGCATTTTAATTATACTCACCCATTCTATACCTACAAACGTTACCTACAAGCAGACAGATACTTAGATACTTTACTGACCCAACGTATCCTTTTTAAAGGTTGCTGATCTTAAAAGCAACAACACTTGGAAATTATCAAAAATAGAATTCGGATCTCTATAAATAGATACATATTCTTTCCTCAGGCAGGTCGGTCAGTGGATTGTTCATAAGTTGCTGCGTGAAAAGTACGAGCCCCTTACAAGTTTATGCGTTTGTTACCACTAACCCTGTAGTAGGTAGGTTACTACAGGATTACCTAACAGGGGTGCGTGGATCGGACTACCTTCACGTTGGGTCAACCCAACTAATTTCCAGTGGATCTTGCTAGCCTGTGTCCAAATGTCCAATCGAGTGGGGGCCCTCGCCTATAGGTACCTACCTCTCCTTCGAGCGGGCTGGTGTAGGGATGGATAAGTACCTACCTACCTAGTAACTATTTGAGTATGCAAACAACGCAATACGATACGATGTGGTTTTAGTGTTGGCCAGGACGGGTCTGTGTCCGTGCACAGAGCGAGTGGCGCATGGAGTGTCGGCGCGGCGCGTGCGGCCGGGCGAGCGGTGCGGCGTGCGCGCGCGCCGCGCAGTGAGCGCAGTCCGCCGGCGGCCCCCGCCGAGTCCGCGTGTGTCGCAGTGCTGTGTCCTCTTTCCGCAACATGCCGCTACGAGACGGTCAGTACCCGCCCGCCCTACTGCATTATTTTCGTCCCCTGCCGGCCGGCTCCGGCCGCTTGCGAAGCGCTTTGCGCCGGACGATAATCCGTCGATTGAATTAATTTATTTACAAATTCGGCGGATTCCGGGTGCGCGGCGCGCTCATTTGCATCTAATACCTAATACATACTATTATGTTCGGTAGAAATAATTGTGTGGTAAAGTAGGCGCGAGGTCCGCCCCCGAGCCCCGAGCGCCGTATCGCGCCGATGCTCTTCGTTAATACCGTGCGATAATTGTTTCGATTACAAAAATGAGCGAAATAACTCGTCAGCGGAGATAGGAGAACTGACTTGCACTCGGCTGCTATCACTCGTGTCTGCCTCGCTCGGTGTCGCCTTTTGCCACCACCCGCCACACACATCACATGGCTTTACTCTGTTCCTATCACCTATAACTGTTGCCTCGGGTAGGTACATAGGTAGGTATATAGATAAAACTTGAAAGCTGTAGGTACTCCTAGTTCCTTATTCAATGTGCTGTTACATAGTTAAAACATGTACTTATTCGAGTAGGACTTAACCACAGATATGTAAATAAATTCCAGGTTTATTGAGATTTCTGTGGACCTAGGGCAATAATTGATAATGTTGTGTAGGTACTGACCGAACGGCAGTACACGAGCCTAGGCATTCCTAGCTCTTGGTGCTAATTATCTCAATATTTTTTTCATTACTCATACTCTGAAAGTAGGTCTGAAGTTGTCAGAGGAGCGGGTTGAAATTGAAAGTACCTAATTTAATACTTTTCATCCCTACCCTAGGGAGAATCGAGATTCGCTTTAAATTGACAACTGTCAAATTATAAAAAAAATACTTCATTGAACCATGTTCCAACTTTTTATACCCATAACAAAAAAAAAACTTTTTATACAGCCACGATGTAAATTAAGTATTGACTACAGAATATATATTTTGTTAATTAACTTTATTATAATTTAGTTTCAACAATTTCTTTAAAATAACTTAGCTTCGGTAAAATATTTAAGTACCATTTTTTCAATGATAAAAATAAAACATAATGCCAAAAAAAATTAATAGCTGGCCAGCCACAGAAAAAAAAAACAAAATAGGCGGGAAAGCGGTAGTTAATTTTTTTTTCTTTGCCCATAACTTTGTATTGTGCCAATTCTCAAGTAAAAAGGTAATTTGATCTTTATTTATTTTTTCGATTTGATGACTTTTGTATAAACAAAAACAAAACGTATAGCAGAGATTTGTACCTATAAAATGAGTTCATCTGATTCTGATATAAATTTAACGCTTGATTTTATAGGAGAAGAGGCTAAGGAAAATCGTCATACGATTTTAGGTATATTTGTATTGATTTGGGTGGTAAAATAAAATTTACTCATATTTTCTTTAGCTACTTCATGTTTTTATTTTTACTTTCCTTATATGTGTAATGAAGAGCACAGTATTTACCTCGGGTTAAAGACTTATTTAGTCCCTCGAACTACTCGAACGAAGTGAGGGCGCCAAACCCCGTCTCGGCACTTTACATGAGTTACTTTCACCCCTAGGGTACCTAACTATGTACTATTACATAGGAGAAGTTGCATCAAAGAGTTGAAATGAAGATTCAGTCAGATTCTACCAGTGCTAGGTTCATGACTGTACCTAAACTGTGATTGTAGGCCACGAAGTCGTGGCTGACAACTCAATGACTTTGGTCGGCAGCTTATTTAACAAGGATTTTCATGATTAAACATGCATATTTTGTTGTAAAATTTTTGTTTATGTTCTTTCAGAAATCGATTGCATGGTGTCGTAAAGAAAAGAGTTACTGGTGATGTGTGCAGAATGAGTGACTGTAGTCAACTGTATATTTACCCTAAAAATATGATCTCCTTTACTTTAGCTTCTCCTTTCACTTCTTTGCTTCCTTTTTTGAGTAATAATTAATTAATAGTTTATTAATTTTTAGTAGGTACGACTCAAGAGTAGGTACTTTAATTAAGGCAACACAAAATGACTCTATGTAGGTAGGATTCTATTCATTATCACTGAAAACTTTAAACGGAAAGTTCATTACGTACCTAGGTACCGAATGTTAAGTAGGTAATTGTTTTATTTAAAGATCCGAAGATCCGATTTGCCAGTCAATTCAGTACATATAATGTCATCGTGATCGATCGTGATTTGGGAATGTTATCTTTATCAAAGAAATCAAAAGCGGCACTCGAGCGCGATAGCGTGCTATCTGCGCGCGGCGCGACATGACGCGGTGCGGTGTTGCAGAGCGGCACTCGAGCGCAATAGCGCGCTATCTGCGCGCGGCGCGACATGACGCAGTGCGTTGTTGCAGAGGGCGGCGCGTGGTGGCGCGCGCTGGCGGCCGAGCTGCTGGCAACGGCGCTGCTCGTGTGGCTGGGGCTAGCGGCCGCCGTGCCGCTGAGCGCCGCGCCCGTGCCGCTGGCGCACGTGGCCTGCGCCTTCGGCTTCGTGGTGGCGGGCAACGCGCTTGCCTTCGGAGCCGCGTCCGGCGCGCACATGAACCCCGCCGTGACCCTGGCCGCGCTGGTGGCGGGCCGCCTCCCGCCCGCCGCCGCCGCCGCCTACGTGGCAGCGCAGTGCGTCGGCGCCGTGCTGGGCTTCGGCGGGCTGCTGCTGACGCTGCCGGTGCCGGCACCGCTGGGCTGCACGCAGCCTGCGCCGGGCGTGGGCGCGCCGGCGGCGGTGGCGCTGGAGGCCGCCATGACGTTCCCGCTGGCGCTGGCGTGCTGCGCGGTGTGGGCCGGGCCGCCCGATCCCGCCGCGCCCGTCAAGCTGGGCCTGCTAGTCATCGGCCTAATCTACGCGGGGGTGAGTGGCGTGGCGCGGGGCGGGGCGGGGCCCGCTCCACGCCGTGCTGACCGCGCGCGTGTTGCAGGGCGCGGCCACGGGGGCCAGCCTCAACCCGGCGCGCAGCCTGGCGCCGGCGCTGCTGCACGGCCACTGGGCGCAGCACTGGGTGTACTGGGCGGGCCCGCTGGGCGGCGCGCTGCTGGCGGCGGCGCTGCACCGCTGGGTGCTGGCCCCGCGCGCCCCCGCCCCCGCCCCGCGCCCCGAGGAGCTGCCACTGGCCGACAAGCCCTAGGCGGCCACGCTCGCTCTATTCGACGGCGATGCTCTCCTCTAGTGCGTAAGGTTTGTAATGTAAGTGATTGCTCAAGTATATCTGTAAGCATTTGTACGATACGTAACATTAAACTGTTGACTTTGTTCTTGTTGCTGGTTGTTTCATTGCTTCCACCCGCGTCTCGCCTGTAGACCGCTCTTGGATGGGCGGGAATTGCGGAGGAGTATTGCTGGCTCGCCCGCGAAACTCGCCTCTTCCGAGGCGACGGGAGATCGTGGTAGGTGTTAGCCGGTAGTGGAGCCTCATCATTAGCTCCGAGCCCGACATACATACATGCTTATTCGTAGGCATAGAATATGAATGCGAGAGAGAAAAATTCTCTCTAAAGTTACAATTTTAATTTGTGGGAAAACGCGTTAATGTCCTTTACTGTGAAAAAAACCGGCAAAGTGCGAGTCGGACTCGCGTACGAAGGGTTCCGTATCTATAATAGAAAATCACGTTTCTAGATACTACAAAGTTTAGTTCTGTTTATAGGTAAAATAACAAGAAATCGTCGAAATTCCAAGTAGGTAGTAACTTGCAAACTTATAGGTAGGTTTTCGATACACATCCGGGCAGCATGCTCGCTCCGTGATGTTACCTTTGAGTTTTATATATATGTACCTACTTATATATATATATATATATTTCTCAATATTTACTTACAAATATTCAAGTTTCTACCTATTTATCGAGTAGAATATGCTTAAAATTACGTTTGTTGTATGGGAGCCCCCCTTTATTATTTACTTTGTCATTTAATTATTTATTTTTAATATACAATTCAATATTCTGTGAAAACTTAAAAAAAATGAAAATAAAAATGAAATGAAAATTAAATGAAAATTATTTATTTTGTGACAAGAAATTACATACGAACACATTCAGGAAAGTAAGACAACACATTTTGCACATAACCATTTCAACTCGGCATGTGCTGACTGCGAACAGTCAGCGCTGGTCTTCCGTTGAGACCGACGGGTGACGACTCGAACTACGTAAAACAACAAAACAATAACACATATAACACACGAATATACCTACAACTAAGAGCATAATCAAACAAAGACAATTTAAAAAGACGACGTATTAAACAATATAGAATTAATAATAAATTACATAAATTTACTTTAAACTGATCAAATCAAAATCAAATCAAGTTGCGCTTGTATCATTACGGTGCGATGCCTTAGCTTTTTGATGATCAAAAATAAATAATTTTTTGAATGAATACTAATAATGCAAGTTCCTGATGGGTGGGGGGATATTATTCCAGCACTTCGTCGCAGCATAGCGGAAGCTACCCTTGAAGGCAGCTGAGCTATGCCGCTCGGTAGCAAGCTGAGTCGAGCACTGGCGGGAAACATGTGGCCTCTGTTTCCATGTGAATTTTTCATATAAGTAGCTCGGTTGTTTATATTTAAAAACCCCAAATAACAAAAACGCCAGGTGAAACTTACGGCGGTGCTGCATCTTTAAAATTGAGTGCTGATTCAAAAATTGAGTTACATCAGACCTACACGGGACATCAAAATTAAAACGCGCGCATGCATTCTGTACGCGTTGCACGAGTTTTTTTGTTTTCGCCAACATACGGGAGCCAATCACTACGTCCATGTAGTTAAGCTTTGACAGAACCAGCGCCTCAGTTAATTGCATACGAAGTGTTTTTCCTATGAAAGGTCTCATTCTGTACAAAACTTTCAACTTGAAAAAACAGTCCCGCGCACACTGTTCCACGTGTTTATGGAAGCGTAAATCACTGTCCATGAGTAGTCCCAAGTTTCTAGCCTCAAATACTCTTTCAATGGGCTCAACACGCGACGCTGGTTTCAGGCGATCAAGCTGGTGCCTGCTTCCGAATATCAAATATTTTGTCTTCACAGGGTTCAAAAGAAGACATTTATTTGACGACCAACTAGATATGCTGGCAAGGTCATCATTCAGTTAAGTAATAGCTAAATCTATATCTTCCGGTTTACAAGATATAAATATTTGTAAATCATCGGCATATTTATGAAATCTGCAAAATTTGATATGATCAATAATGTCGGCTGAGTACAAAATGAATAAAATTGGGCCCAATGGGGCCTTGAGTAACGCCTCTTTCCACGCCGATGTTACTAGATAAAATTTGTGTCCCATCACTTTGACATAACTTTACACATTGAGAGCGATAAGTTAGATAGCTGTGAATCCAAAGATATTGTTTTATCGTGAAACCCATAATAACGCAATTTTGAAAGTAGTAAATTTAAGTTTAAGCAGTCAAAGGCTCTAGAAAAATCTAGAAGCACTAACAGAGTGCACATACCTTCGTCCTGGGCATGTAGTATGTTGTCCGTGACGTCAAGTAGTGCTGTCACCGTGCTACGCCCCTTCCGGAAGCCTGACTGGACTGATGGTAAAATATTATTTTTTTTCTAAAAAGTCGGTTAACTGGGCACAAACAGCTTTTTATAATAGTTTATACAGACACGTTTAAATACTTATTGGCCATAAGTCTTTTAATTCTGCAGGGTTATTATTTTTGGAAAGAGGCCGAACGATAACATGTTTCCATTGACTGGGAAATGTGCTTGTAGCGATAAACGTATTTATCTACACTAATGTTGTAACATTCTACTTATGTTTCCAATACTTGACTTATAATTACTACTGTTATAGCACAGACAACAAAACACTCAATTTAAGCAATTTCACATGATGTTATAATATCCACATCGATATCGTAATAGCTCATTATAACATCGGAAAAGCGTGACCAACCTGATTGCAGGGCCAATCAGGTTGGTCGCGCTGCACTCTCGTTGGTTAGATTTTAATGGCGGCAAAATCACTGTGACAATACACGTACGCGTGAATTTAATGTTTCACAATGAGTTTTGTTTTTAAATAGATACAAATTAAAAGTTAAAAATGGATAGCGACGATGATATTTGTACGCCTCCGGATATTCTAGAATTGGCAACAAAAGTAACTCACAATCTTTTGCCAGAAAAATCTAGAAAATTATATGAAAAATTAACTATTGTCAGCTTTTACTTTTGTTGTTTGATTAATTGCATTAGTGAAGATAAAGTAGTGTATGCAACTGCATATAATTAAGGGTATTAAAACACGAGTGTGAGTTTATGAAATAAGCGCAGCGAGTTTCATAATAGTAACGAGTGTTTATAAAATTATATGAAAAATTAACTATTGTCAGCTTTTACTTTTGTTGTTTGATTAATTGCATTAGTGAAGATAAAGTAGTGTATGCATATAACACGCGTATTAAAACACGAGTGTGAGTTTATGAAACGAGCGCAGCGAGTTTCATAATAGTAACTAGTTCATTATATGACAGTTGCATAAACTACTATTATGATTCCTAAAATAGCATCTAAAGATTGTGGCAGTGACATCAATAACATATTGAAAGTAATATTGTCATGGCCCTCAGTGTTTGATTTCATAATAATTTTAATCAATTTGTCTAAACTGATCTGTTCTATTTCAAAAATAGCATCTGTAAATCTGTTGAATTCAAAATAAGTAAGTTGAGAAATAGAACATACTCCAGATCCAGGTAAGAAAAGAAAGTGATTATTTTATAATATTAGGATCATTTAAATGGGAGAGCAATTCAGTATTAGTTTTAGGAAGTAATGTATTTTTTAAAGATTATAGTTAGAACACTATTGGACTGCTTTATATATTTTTAATTTGCCACTATACACAACGCAAGATAGGATAAGAGTGTTTTATTTTATGTAAAATGCATGCAGTGTCTGTAGTAGGCAGGACATGCAGCTTTGTTTGTAACCAAAAACTGTATTGTTCCTAGTATGTTTGCTGTGTTGTCCAGTTTACAGACCTAAATATTAATAAAAAATGAGGACCCCTCTTAATTTTTTTTTATTGTCTAGTAGATTTTTGTTGTTATAGTGGCAACTGAAATACATCATTTATGCAAATTTCAGCTTTCTAGCAGCCTGGAGACAGACAGACAGACAGCGGAGGCTTAGTAATAGGGTCCCGTTTTACCTTTTGGGTACAGAACCCTAAAAATGTCATTCTTCGTATAAGAGTCTACCAAACACACACACAATTCAGTGAGACAGCACTGAGGGCGCCTGCACTGCACGCACCGGGCTTCAGTGACTTTGTGACTTACATACCTAACGGTGCTACACTAATCCAATCTATAGATAGATCTATAATACAATCAATAAAAAGTACATTTAATTAAGATATAGAATATGAATGTAGAGTTTATCGTGGCCGCTGGGAGGTCGGGAAGGAGGAGAAAGCACAAGACGAGTGCACACATACAGTATAATATATTCTAGGATTCACACATGCCTTAACTTACTCGGAGATGCAGGCGGAGGGGCTTCATAACCGCTTGAGGATGCGGCGGCGGTCCTTGGAGGGCGGCGCAGCGGCAGGGGCGTCGCGGCGCTCGCGCTTGCTGGCACGCGGCGCGGGGCCCGGCGCGGGGCCCGACGCGGCGCCCGGCGCGTCGCTTGCGCCACCGCGCGCGTGGATGTCGGTCAGCAGCTTGGCGCGCGCGAAGTAGTCCTGGTAGCGGTCGCGCAGCAGCGCCGCCGCCTCCGCATTGAGCGCCGAGTCGGCGTTGGGCGCGATGAGCAGGCACGTGAGCGCCAGCAGCGCGTGGCGCAGCCCCAGCTCGGGCCGCCAGTCGCGCTTCAGCGTGTTGACGCACACCTCGCCCGAGTCCACGGCCACGTTGGGGTGGAACAGCTTGGTGAGGAAGAAGGCGCGCGGCGGCGCCGCCGGGAACTCGCGCCCCAGCGCCAGCCGCACGCGGAACACGCCGCCCGCGTACGGGGTGCCAGCTGCAACACACGCGCGCACTGTCACACACAGTCATTACACAGACATCAACACCCAACTGCGAGTCGGACTCGAATATTATGTGTCTGTTGTATGTTATTTACACTTTACATCTTCTTTTTTATAACTACTAATATTCAAATTTCTACCTAAATAACTTAAAAATCGTAAAAGTTAACTTATTAGAACTATCTATTTCTATACTCTAAGATTGAATCGAAAATTGAACGCAAGATTAGAATATTATATTGAATATTTTATGATATGAATAAATTAAACAATAGAATTTAAAAAATGAACCAAAAAAATAAGCATAAACATTTAATCGCCAGCTCTATCAGTACTGGAATCATCCTCTAAATTTATAAGATTTTTTTCCTGAAAATTCCAGACAAATCCAAAAGTAAGCACGAATCAGTCCAATAAACAAGCCAGGTCAACATATATCCCAACACTGATCACACTAAAATAACAGGTCAAGGAACAGTATGGGACTAACATTAGGTCGCACGGTGTACACGCTCTTAGCTTCTTATCTTCAACCAATCACGTTCAACACTTGATTTCCCTATTAGTTTGACTCCGCGAATGGAGTATAGCTATCAGTGAATGAATTATCATAAGTATATGGGTCACAGCCTGGTGACAGATAGACAGACAAACAGACAGCAAACACATAGTAATAGGTTCCAACTTTACTTTTAATAACAGACTCGTCTTCAAACTCGTTGATTTATGTACCCAGTAAATACATTCCTGGGAACATGTATGAACAAATTTAGTGTAATTTATTAAATTGCCTATGAATGGAGCTGCAGCCACCATCATCTAGCATCTCCACATGCGGCGAGAGGCTGATCTTACATTCCTGCATAACATCCTCTACAGCGAGGTCGACTGTCTGTCCTTATTGGCGGAGCTGAAGTTAGTGAATCCATCATTACCTACACTTTAGTATACCCCGCTGTTATTTAATTTTAAGTACAACATATTCCACACAATATTTAATAAAAAATTATTTAAATAAAAATGAACTACTTTTACAAAGTATCATATCATAGCATTGTTCAATCATAAAAGGAAAGAGGAATTTGGTAATTTGTATTAGAATTTAAACAATAAAATAAAGACAAACAAGTATTAGGCTTCCTACTTTTGTTAATTACAAACTCTGCACTATTAAATAAATAAAATTGCTATTTATGTTATTTGTTGTTTTTGCTTATTGCGGCGCGGCAGAGCGCGTGAGCTCACCTGGCCCTTCGATGGTGGCGCGGCAGAGCGCGCGAGCTCACCTCGCCCCTCGATGGTGGCGCGGCAGAGCGCGCGAGCTCACCTGGCCCCTCGATGGTGGCGCGGCCAAGCGCGCGAGCTCACCTGTCCCCTCGTTGGTGGCGCGGCAGAGCGCGCGAGCTCACCTGGCCCCTCGATGGTGGCGCGCACGTCTGTGAGGTCGTCGTCTCGGAGCTGCAGCTTGACGCCGGGCGGCGGGTCGGCGGCCAGCGCACGCAGCTCGCGCGCCACGCCGCGCAGCGTCTGCGGACACACGTTCTCCAGGTTGGCCATCCCGCGCACCCGCCGCTGTGCCGCCGGCGCCGCCTACACCATCAACGCACGACCACAAGCACGCCCCGTCCTTCTCCGCGCTGTCCTAAGCGTATTCTAATAGCCTGAATAGCAAATTACTGGTCACTATTCGCGTGGTGAATAATATTTACGGTAAAGAAGATATAATTGAGAAAATGAAACTAAATAGAACGAAGTCCCTAGAGAAATTAACCACTACGTTATATCGAAGTTGACTATTGTAGAATAGAAGTAGGAACTTGTGATATTTCCTCCGAGGTAGGAATACAATTATTTCGGAGCAGTTATTCATACACAGTATCGTACATTCGCGAATGAACATGTTCATAACAACGTTCATTTTGTTTATTCTTCACAGACAACAAACAAACGGAGCAGTTATTCATACGCAGACATAAGTTAAAAGGGTAAATAGTATTCTTTGCGCAGGCCGCAGGTGGCGCAGACTACGCACGCAGGTCGCAGTGGTTAATTCATATTATTATTATTCATATTTTTTGATATCTTGAACCGTTTTCGCAGCGCACGCAACGGAAGCCCTCAAAAATGAATATTTTTTTCCGTTTTTCCACATTTTTCATTATTTCTTCGCTCCTATTAGTTGTAGCGTGATGTTATATAGCCTAAAGCCTTCCTCGATGAATGGTCTATCAAACACAAACAAAAATATTTCAAATCGGACCAGTAGTTCCTGAGATTAGCGCGTTCAAACAAACAAACAAACTCTTCAGCTTTATATATTAGTATAGAAGTATAGATTCGTTTTGCAATGTTGAATAAATTGATTTTAGTAAAATGTTGTTTAATTTAACAAAATATATTGTTAAAATACTTTGTTTATTTTTATAAAAAAATAGGTATGTATATGAATATTCATTATCAACTAAAATAAAAAAATTAGAAAATAATTATATTTTTTAAGTGTTGAAACTCTTTGGTCTGAATTCTTTATTCTGTAAAATTTAGAAGAAATTCATTTGACAGAAAAGAATTATTTGTCAACAACCCTAATTTGTCATTTGTTGAAAAATTCTTATATTTTGTAGTTTTATGCGTAATTTTAGGAAATATAGGTAATATTTACATCGTTAGCCGCTAAAAAACATTTCTTTGTAAATGTGCAAAGAAGCATCAAAAACATATTCAGGCAAGTAACCTACTTAGTAAACCTTCCTTTACATACTTATCTATTAGCACAGAATAATTAGGTAACTTTTCTTCAAAACGATCGCATCTCTGCGTTGTCCGTTTATCTAAGAGTATCCAGGCCTCATATAACGGTTCTGCTATGGGAGGAAGCATCAGTAAGTGACCTTCCCGTGAAATTACTTTGACCATCATACCTTGGAGTACCTCATGGGATCTCGAAAACTATATGAGATAGCTGGTTGATGCTTGAACTAAATATGATGAGGACTGGTTGTATGTATTGGATCATACAAAATCATCATCATCCGCAGCCAATTTTATACTGCATTCAATCTCTATATATTTTTTCCGATTAATAGTTACCGATTTTTAGCAACTTCATGTAATTTTTACTACATATTTCATCATTATCATCTACAGCTCTAAATAATTGGACACGAGTTTTTTTTTATACATAACCTACCGAGATTGATGATTAGTTTGCGTTTTCAAACCAATATGGAGTTGGAGATAGAGTTGCATTCGACTGCCTTGGTCATTTTAAGTCACAGATCATCTAATATCATCATCATCATCCTTAGCCCACTTTTTTCCGCATTTGATCTTTTTACCCGCAGTACTTGCGACGTCTAAGTGAGCGAGATGCAAGGCTCTGGCTGAGTGCCACCACAACTTTGATCATCAGACCTTGGAGTACCCCATGGGATCTCGAAAACAATAAGAGATAGCTGGTTGATGCTTGAACTAAATATGATGAGAACTGGTTGTATGTTTTGAATCATACAAAATCATCATCATCCTCAGCGAACTTTCGAATACATTAAATCTATGTAAACATTATATCCGTTTGTTAGTTACTGTTTTTTTACAACTTCAAGACATTTTGACATCATTTTTCATCATCATCATCTACAGCCCTAAACAATTGGATACGAGTTTTTTCTTGCGTTTCTAAATCCATATTAAGTATGTTGACTAAGTTGCATACGACTACGGAGATCATTCAAAGTCACACATAATCTAACATCATCATCATCCTCAGCCCTCTTTCTACCGCATTTTGTTTCATTACCCAATATTTCCCCTTCTTCAATTGACAACTTTTTTAAGTGCAATACATATACAAATACAATTTCTTATACAAAAAATAACAAGTCCAAGACAGCCCAAAAACACGCAGGGCCGCTTTGGCGGCCCAAAAATACTAGTACATTAAAATGTAAATGTACAGCATAAATAAATAAATCTGTCTAAGGACTAATTTGAGAATATCAGTTTCATATTATTATTATTTTTACATGAAGTAGGCTCACGCTTGACTACAACTTGCCTGATGTGAAGCAACGTTATATTCTACGATCTAGCACGCTTGCCCAGAAGAAGACCGGTAATTAATTTATGCTATAACCTATTCATTATTTTGCAGTGGTAAACCTTCGCCTGGCCAGCCACCAACCATCTCTTTATGAAGAATGTATTTATGTTTACTACAGACCGAAGACGAGGGACGAAGTAGAGTTAGCAAATTTGAATCGTAGTGATAAAGTGATTAACATGCTAAACACTGGTAAACAGGAACGATATCATCTCTATTACTATAAAGTTTATTCCTTATTTTAATTTCAACATTTGAAAATAAATACTTAATAATCTGAATGTAAAAGTTTTCATATTTTATTTCATTTCTACGAAATACTCGTGGACGCCCACGTTTTCCTTCGCATTATTTCGGAATAAAAAGTAGGACCTCATACTACCAACGTAGGTACCAAAAACTATGATGTTTATCGAATATCTTCTTTTGCTAAATGTATAACTACCCCACTTCACTAATATTATAATACATTAACATAGGTAAAGTAAGTGTGTGTGCACGATTGTTTAAATTAATACTAACTTTAGCTTAAAATGGGTGGGGCTAAATAACGGTGAAGTATTTTATTTAACACTTAAATTTGTTATTGTTTTTTTTCAGACCAGGCCCATCCAGGCCGCTGATGAAATACAAAATGCTTATTTGGAATACTTGCGAATGCTGGAGAATTTGTTCTGGTGCAGTTCACCATTGTGAACATGTTCTTGGACAAATCAACAGCACTTGCGCCAGTTTTCCTGTATAAGTATTTTGGAATTCAATGCGACGTCATGGATGAGTGCCTGTCATTTTGAATTTCCCGCTTTTTTTTATAATTAACTTCTTGTGCAGTCGTAAGATGGCGCTATTTTTGATCGCATCATATTTCCATAGACACGTACTTCTTCCCTTTTTTTAAAAGGATAATATTATTCTTTGGGTTAATTTTTCTGTGTATCAAACGGCAAACCCAGAACCCTTGGCAAATAAAACTAAAATCCTGTGACTATTGGTCGCTGTATTTGTTTGTACGTAATTTTCTTTCAGTAGATCAGTAGTCGTGTCTGTGAGTAGGTAGAGTAGCGTGCGTATTCATTCGCATGTACTTAGATTAGTTGTTAGTGCGCTGTGGTGTGTCGGAATGGAGACCGAGGAGCCGGCGGCGGAGGACGTGTTCCGGGTGCGCGTGTCGCTGGAACGATTCTTCAAGGATTCGCGTGCGCGCTGCTACATGGGCGCCGCGCGCGCGAGGCCGGCGCGCTGGCTGGTGCGGCGGCTGCGGCGCGCCTTCCAGCTGCCGCGCACGCTGGCGCTGCTCTGCCGCGGCCACCTGCTGCCGCCCGGCGAGCCGCTGGCGCTGCTGCGCCCCGATGACCTCGTCGAGTCAGTACCTTGCCTGCGTACCGCCTGTGTCGCCGTCTCCTGCGCCTCATGCGGGAGACGACGACAAGTAGCCTGTATTGATTGCATCGAGTCATTCTAAATTACCATTGAATTGCTAATGCATATGTAGATAAAGTTGGTTGAGCTGGCCTGTTCCATTCTTGTCTAATGTGAAGTCGTATTATAATATATATTAATTTAATAAACACATTTTTTGCGCTTACATTGCAAACACTGGCTGAACTCTACAAGATAGATCAAAATAATGTACTACTTATTGTATATCCTAAAAAGGTCTACAAAAGTCTGTGATGGCAAATATTTATCTCTTAGGGATAACCGTCTATAACCAATTGTTACTTATTATGAGGTTTTGAAATAAATCCAAACTAAATGTTGCATGAAGATTTCTATCACCCGACTTGATAAACCCCCAATTTGTTTCTCTTATCTGCTATGAGCAGAACTGTATCCCTTACAGTTTAATTATATGTACCTATGTATAGATTTGTGACAAATATAAAAAAGTATTGTTTTGTTATTTGTTTCAGAGTGATTCCTATCCAGCCATCTGAACAAGTACATTATAAGAGAAAAGTAACTATAGAGGATGTCCATGTCTCCTCTGAAAACATTGTATCCACACTCCACATTGAGGATCATCCTCTTAACGACACAGATAAGCTCTACGAGGAGATAAATGGGAGCCAGAGCACCTTGGATACTAATATTTCCTCTGAATATAATTATAAGAGAAAAGTAACTATAGAGGATGTCCATGTCTCCTCTGAAAACATTGTATCCACACTCCACATTGAGGATCATCCTCTTAACGACACAGATAAGCTCTACGAGGAGATAAATGGGAGCCAGAGCACCTTGGATACTAATGTTTCCTCTGAATATATTGTGACATCTGTGGAGCCCCAAGCTACTAGGGTGGAGACTCAAGCCAGCTGTGTGGAGCCCCACGCCAGCTGTGTGGAGCCCCACACCAGCTGTGTGGAGCCCCATGCCAGCAATATGGAGCCCCAAGCCACCTGTGAGCTAGATCAAACGCAAGTTGACCCTGGGTCTCTCTCTGAGACTAACTGCATCTCCATGGAGGCGTTGGAGCTGTGGGAAGCCCTCCCGGCGCAGGCGGAGGTGCTGGAGGCTAGCAAGCAGCATGCGTTGCGCCTGCTGTGCGACCTGGCGGGGGAGCCCCGCGCTCCGCGCCGCCGCCGCGTGCGCCGCCGCCGCCGCGCGCCCGCAGATCGCCCATATTGTTCGGAGGCACCGGCTGTAGAGTCAGAGGTGCGGCGGAACCCGGCACCGGGGGCCGCGGGGGTGCTGCGCGCAGGGAGCGAGCCACGTGCGCCCCGCCTCGTGCGCGCGCTGCCCGCACTTTCTGTCGTGACGTCGTAATTTGGACCTTTTGAGAATGTTTTGTTGCATGAGAGTGGCCAACTCTAGTGTCATATAGTTTTGTACAGGTGGCTCTATAAGAAATGAGTGAAGAGGCCCATGTTGCCTCCTGCCGGCTGTGACACAGGCATGTACTGACATGTGGCTCGTCTGTGTGTCCAACAGGCTTACAGCAGACAGTAATATAATATACTAGAATAAAGAGCCCTCTTGTGTCTTTTTAATGCCAACCAGATCGAAGCTCTCTGGAAATCTGAACTAAGAACAATACACTACAAATATGTACCTACATATTCATGTTATTGTCTAAAATAAAAACAGAAATATATATAAATACAATACCTACTTACACCTTGCTCTATACATTTAAATGTTACAAGTTGATTCTTATTTGTTTGATGTTTTGATTGTACCGTCTCTATCATATTATGGTATTTTCCAGTGAACATTATATTAGGACACGTAGAACATTGTTTGTATGACTATAAAAAAATACAAAATAAAACAAACAAATTCACACTTGTCTTGACTAGTGCGCACCTGCGCAGGTGTTTAATCCATTGTTTAGAAATAATATTTATTATACAAATAATTTTTGAGTTGTAGCTAAGTCGACGCAGGTAAATTCTATTGTTAATTTGTATCGTTGTACCTATTGTTAATAACACTTTGTACACAAAAAAAGTCATAAATATTCAATATAGGTAATGTTCTAATATTTCGTTCAATCTCTGATGTAAAATAATAACTTTAATTAAAGTTATTATTTTTTAATGATACATCACCAAATATAAACGCAGCCTTACATTTCCATGAATTAGCCACACCCACTGACCAATCCTGACAATGTGAGTCGATGCTGCATTGACGCTTGTTCAATCAACGTTCGGCGCAGTCAATGCCGTCATGATATGAACGCGCTAGTCAAATAGTCGATCCAACCAGATGATTATCAGACAGATATACAGGTATACTGGTTGGCAAACATCTTGAGCCAAAGTCGACGTAGTGGGGGTAAGTTCGCGCATGTACACTTCCGGACATATTTTATTGGTCATTGTTGGTGTTTGTAAAATATAAAGTGAGATTCTGTAAAGTCGTTTATTTAAGTAAAACCAGACAAGTTTTAGCCACTAGTTGCGCAACAATATAAACATAAAAACGTATGTAATATTTTGTCACAAAATAAATCATTTTCATTTTTTCTTCAGAACTGTATTACGTTTTGGCGGCATTGTCCAAAAAGTTTTAGGTAGGTAAAAACACAATATAACAAAGTAACAATAATACAATAAAAACTTTAACAACAAAACTTCTAAAGTCGAAATAGCCTATTGACACTGCACGCAAGTGTAGTCAAACGCTCGCGGAACATGCGCGCAACGCGGGGAACAGGGGCCAACTGATCGGCCAATCACGGGGACGCGTTCTGACAGAATGTCCCCGCACACCTCTCTTTCCACCAACGATACCTTAAAATCGTCTACTGCGCACTCAAGGTCATGGCTCAAGATGTTTGCCTAAGATTGTACCTACGTTAATATGGACATCTGTGCAAAATACAATTTTTATTACAAATGCGTATTTTTTTTTGCGATCTCTTTAACACTAAAATATCCCCACATAAAATGATTTTCAATAATGCATAAGTGCAACAATTAAAATACGTTAGGAAATTTATAAAGTTTTATTAATTTCTTAGACATTTTACGACTACTTTTATGGTACACTTAGTCGATAAATTGATTATTCAAGTTTATATTACATACAAAGCTAGCAGACTTTTTCAACATCATTTATAGGTATCTCGTTACTAAAAACGTACAGCATGTTCTTTTATCTTCCAATACTAAGGATGTCATTGTATGATTACATAGGTACTGTAAAAAGTAATGTACACTCTTAACATTATGTTTTACGCCCAACAAGTGTGTTTAAAACAAATAGGAACCGCCTACGAAACGTTCAATAGAGAACATAGTCAAAACTTTAAAATATGTAATTAGAACGAGGGTTTCCTATGGACACGTAATAGAAGTACCTACTTCATTCTTAAAAACTTGAAATAAAATGAAAGTATTTAGGTTTAAGTGAGCCGCGTCAGGTCTTCACTGTCGTTAGCTGATGGCGGCGGGCGGCGCACCCACCAGCAGCGCGCCGGCCAGGGGCGTCTTCTCCTCCATGGCGTCGCCCGCGCCGGCCCCCTGGTCGCCCGCGCCGGGCCCCTGCTCGCCCGCGGTGGGGGGGCGGTAGTCGTCGTCCGAGTCCACATCGAGGCCGGCCACGTCGCTCCAGTCGAGCGCCGCGCCGCCGCCGCCTTCAGCGCCGCTCTCCTGCCAGATGTAATGCATCATTACTGAACCTGCTCCTATCTGTGTATCTTTGCCGCAAGCATGATGAAATAATTTAAACACTGGTATATTGATATGTATTTAAGTATATTGTGGTACCTGATAATAACACTTATATAAGTAGGTACTTAATACTACGTGTGCTACATGTAAACAGTAGGGCTAGTTCAAGTTTGAGTACGTAAATCTGACGGACACATTGCTGGAAGTGTTACTAACGAGTTCAATGCATTGCTAGCTGGAGTCAGAATTCGATCGTATCGTAACTGATGGAAAGTCATACCCGGAGGAAATATTTCATTTCTCTTTTTTCGATAAATTTTATCTTTACTTCCTTTCTGCATAATGCACTACTGAATGTATGTAATATACCTACCTACTGCAATTATTTCTACACTACCTCCCATAAAACTAAATTGTAAATACTACTAACATTATGCATTGTTAAAAAACATGTAGTACATGAAAGCGCGTTAATCTTTTATTAGAAAAACAAATGTAAGGATGCCCAAGATACAGGCTTAAGCCTAGTTTGGGGTTTGGGCTATTATTGCACTCTGCGCGTGATAATGTAAATGTATTATTAATTTTGTTCTAAGTATGTATTGTAATTATTATGTCATCATTTATTAATTTATGTAATTGGCTCACGCCGTTTTAATTAAATTGTAAATAAATAAATAAACAGCAACACCAACAAACTCAACAAAAACAAAGCAACAACAACAAAACTAAAAAACCAACACATCAACGACTAAATAATATAGACCAATCTACTTAATTTAATAAAAGAAGGAAACAAATACTTACGTACTTAACCGGAAGTAATGATAAAATTCATCAAAAAAAGAAAATGAAATAGTTATTCGGGGTATGAGTGGCGACACGACTGATGACTTTCCATTGCTTACTATCAAATTCTGACTCCAGCTACCAATGCAATCAACTCGTTAGTAATACTTCATTTAGTTGGCTTTACGTACTCAAACTTGAGCTAGCCTTACAGGTTGATATTCTTTAGCGCGGTACTTTGCTTGCCATATTAAACAAGAAGAATTAAATTGATAAAGCCAGTGTTCGGGCACAGTGCACCGCCACCCACCTGCGGGGCCAGCATGCAGGCCAGGCGCGCCCGCGCCGCGGTTGCGGCCGCGCGCCCCGCTCGCCGCGCCGCGGGGGCGGCCGCCTCGGCGCGCTGCGTCGGAGCCGCCTCGCAGCCTCCCGCCGGATCGCCCTTGGTCAACGCTTGTACGTTGGTCGCCGCCGGGATTTCGATGGCTTCCTCCGGCCTCTGTTGGCTAGTTTGATCGACTTTGATGAGCAGTGAGACTCTCGGTTTTTTCAGTTTGGTCAATTTGATGATGCGAGGCAGCGCCGCCGCCGCGTCGCCGGCGCCCTGCGGCGAGCCCGCCAGCGCAGGCGGCGGCTTCGGTTCGAGCAGCGCCTTCCGCGTGTGCGCCGGCAGCGTGCCGAGCGCGGCGGGGGCGGGGGCGAGGCGGGGCCACGCGGGGGGGCGCGGGGCCGCGGGGGGGCGCGGGGCCTCTGGGGGCCGCGGGGCCTCTGGGGTCCGCGGGGCCTCTGGGGGCCGCGGGGCGATGCGCACGCACATGTTCGAGTATGGCACCATGTTGACGTCGCGAGTGATCTCCTGATACAGATTAATATAATTTTATATATTTAAATAAGTATAGACAGAGTATGTATGTACATATATGATATACATACATACATACTCTGCGACGTATACATGTAAACAAAGTATACTTTGTTTACATGTATAAGTCGTCTAGTGCTTCGTTCTGGCCACATACCCTTGAATAGTTTCGCATTCCTAATGGGGCGAGTTGATTTTTTTTTTTTTTTTTTTTTAACTTGAACGGGTTTGCACTTGACCATAGTTTACCTGATAGCAAGTAAGGCTATGGCCTAAGATGGAGCGTGCTTACCCGATAAGAACCGATTCACTCTCGCTTTGAAGATCGCTGGATTATAGTGCGATATTGATTTCCCTTTATGCGCTGAGTGTAGACTGGTGGAAGACATTGTGCATATCTTGGCAGAGTGTGACCGGAACGAAGCTGAGAGACAGCTTTTTTTACTAAATTATAGTTTAAAAAAAAAGATAAGTATGGGATGGTATAACAGTGTTTTGGGCGACCCGCTATCGCGGGCGGCCAGGGCACTATATAAAATTGTAAAAATAGGTATTAAGAGGAGATGAGGCTCTATTAAGTTCGTTCGGGGGTGACATTTTCTCTTTGAAAAAACCCCCTTAAATAAAGAAGATTAAAAAAAAAGTCGTCTACTGTCAATGATATTAATATATGTGTGTATTTTGTAAGTATTTATCATAAAAATGTAAGTCAGGTTTGCATCAAGAGGGCTTTAAGTGCTCGTAATTTTCTTCTATTTATTAAGTACTATATTATGTGTGTTTTAGCTTAGTGCCTGTTTTGCAAACTATTAATAAATAAATAAAAATAAAATAGGACAATGCGGGTAGCAAAATAAACTATGAACACAATCACACTACATCTATATCCTGCCCCCCTTGAAACTCGCTGCTCGGCTCCGCGGCCGCCTCATCTCTGCCAAGCTACTTCCGAATGGATCCAGCCCCCTTTATAAGTCGCAACCACCTTCTATCGATGATTTACTTTGTTTCAATTGGCCCTACATTTTGAATAAGCCGCGCAGCTGACAGGTTGGAGGTTACGATTATTATGGAGAACAACACGTACATGGATAATAATAATAGTAACGTTTATTGACCTTAATATAAAAAGAAACAGGTATAGCAAATGAGAACACTTGAAAATTGTACTAACTATGAAATAGGGCTTAGGACTTTACACTAGTTGGTGGACCCTGGACATCAAACTAGGTCAGCACCTGTGAGATGATGTCCAGTTATTTGTTATAAACAAAGAATAAAGCTAGTTACAATAATGAGGAGAAAAGTTATGAAGTTAGTGTTTTACTTTGTTTGAGCCAACTTTACACAACACAACAACAATCTTCCCAAACACAAACTTTCTAAACTAAAGCATCATTGTGGGCTCAAAACTAAGTACATACCTGTAGTGTTTTGGTAGTGATCCAGTAAACAGCATAGTTTTAAACACAGTTGTTAATTTTGTTCACAGATAAGTTTTAACAAAACAATATTTGATATGGCTGATGCCTTAGTTTACAACTGATACTTCAACAACACAAACTAATAAAATAGTGTTTGGAAAGGAGGACACTGATATGGCTTTTAGTAACTTTACATTAGTAATTTTAGTGAAAACATAAAAACAACAGATGGATTGTGAAAATAGTTTATTTTAAAGGTTTTTATAAAACAAGTACCTTCTTTTACATGTGGAGTAGTAACTTTGAATGTTGTTTCTCTATTATCGACAGGTAAGGTAATTTTGATACGTGTACCTATCATAATTGTACAAGTTACAAGTTGATAATTAAAATAAAATCTTCATTATTTCCGAGTCTACATTCAGCCAAAAAGACGCGAATATCTAAATACGATGTTACAACATAGCAGACAAATTCAAGTATTATTACACCACTAACCAATTTATGAAGAAACACAATACACTTTTAATAGAACACGTTTTTTATCGTACCTAGAACGAGTCCCATCGCAACATACAAAAGAAAATTTGTCCAAGCGGTTGCACAGAAAGTAAAGGAAGGCACTCACCCGCGCGGCGTCCAGGTAGTTGCAGCGCAGCGCCAGGTCGCTGGGGCGCGGCGCGCGCGCGCACGTCAGCGGCCGCGCCTCGCCCGACACCCAGCTCACCGCCCACAGCGCCGCGCCGCCCGCAGCCAGCGCGCGCACCTCGCGCGCCGAGCGGCACACCTGCGCAGAGAGCCGGTCAGCGCGGGGCCTCCCCCTCGGGAGGGCGCGAGGGGAGGGGGCACGTACCCAGTGCAGGCGCACGCAGTGGCCGAGCAGCCGCAGCGCGGCGCCAGCTCCCGCCGCCTCCAGCGCGGGCGGCGCGCGCAGCAGTACGCGGCGCGCGGCGCCGGGCCCGCCCTCCGTGAGCAGCGCGGCGCGCGCCACGCGCAGCGGCCGCGCCGTGCGCACGTAGTAGCGGCCGCGCACCGTGTAGGGCGGCGCGTCGCGGTCCCACACCACCAGCAGCGGCGGCGGCGCGTCCGCCAGCAGCGCGCTCGCCTCCACCGCGCCACCTGCGCAGCGACGCATGTAGGTAGTGGCGGCGCATGGCTCCGAGCGCCAGCGCCGCCACTACAGGGGCCGGCGTACTCACTAGGGAAGTCGTAGGAGGGCTGCACGGGCTTGACGACGGCGCCCCCCCGCAGGTGCACGGCCTCCCCCTCCTCCTCCTCCGCCGTCTCCTCGGCGCCCGCCAGCTCGAACGTACACAGCGCTTCCAAACCGCTCCTGCCGCGCCCCAATATAAACGGTTACCGACAAATTAACGAATGAATATGAACCTGAATTTGCTTTACCATATATTTGCAGACTACATAAATAAATAAATACCTAGCTCAGAGCTCACTACACTTCTGACGTACAGAACTAGTGCATAAGATTATACTGCGACTGTACTCTTTTTGTAGTAATATGTACCTAGTCTACTTCTTGTACGTAGGTACACGTAAGTGTTTGTGGTCAACAAATAAACAAATTATTATTATATTATTTTTTATCTATATTTTTACAGCATTATGTTTTACTGTCGAGTTGCCACAACGTCATTTTTTATTATTTTCTTTATTTAGTTCATCTACAGAATTGTACTACAGTAAAAACTTATAACTAAATACACAAATATATAACGATATGTACGCTTCCTTAACAATGAACCTAGCTTATTTAACATTACTGACAAAAATAAAACCTACTACTACTGTAAAATAGACATATACAAAAATATAATACAAATAACATCAACTATTTAAATAACTTATTCAATTCCAATTTTACTGTAGATAGAGAACCTTTATTGAAGATGTCAATAAACAGCCTGATATTATCTCTGTTGTATATATCACACATGCGGTTAACTGGGGAAAACTTAAGAATATTAGTACGATATCTAGCCGGGATGAAACTATTTTTCCAAAGCGTCCTTGCATTAGGCAATGGTACTCTGATGTTCATCTTTGGACAATCAACGATTCCGTTTATCAATTTATATAACATTAGAACATCTATAATCTTTAGACATCTTTTACAAAAAAAACAAGCAGGCTCACGTTTCAGGCAGCGCGTCCACAGGAGTCACAGGACTCTCTGCTGACGACGCTGCGTGCTTCTCTGCAAAGTGTCCGGGGTCCCCTGTGAGGTCAGCGGGCCCCCTTGTAAGGCCAGTGAGCCTCCCTGTGAGGTCAGCGGGCCCTCTTGTGACGTCAGCGGACCCTCTTGTGAGGCCAGCAGAGCGGACTGCGGATGCCCCTGTGGCGCTGGCGAGTTTCCCAGCCCCCAGCCGGCGCACGAACACTACGCGCCGTCCATCTGCAAAATGACACACTACTGCTAGCACAGCACACACTACCGCTGTCGTTCACAAGTCGACTGATAGCTCTGGGGCTGGCCGGCTCTGTACGCGTGTGTGGGAGGAGAGTACCTGACGTAGTGAGCTCGCCGACCTTGGTGACCGCCGCTTTCTGCGGAGTGGGCGCGTCGGCGGGCGCCGGCAGCAGGCGAACCGGCGCGACGGCGGGGCGCGCCGCGAGGGGCGCCATCGCGGGCAGCTTCAGCGAAAGGGGCTTCATCGCGAGGGGTTTCAACGAGAGGGGCTTCAGAGCGGGAGGCTTCTGGGCGGGGCCCCCCGACCCGCCCTCCGCCGGGGGCTCCTTGCTGGCAGGGAACAACCGCCCGTCCAGTGATATTTTAAACACCTGCAGCGATTAATTAAATTCAATCATAAAACGGCGGTTGGCCTGTTATTATAACATTTTTTTAGACTGGCCTGCCACTGTTAACATTGTGCTCTGTTGAGTTTTTCATACAAGAATGTAAATTGCGACTAACTATAGGGATAAAAGGGATTTTGCAAGTGCTTGGATGATTGCAAATCAGCTGCTAACTTGTTTTCCATGATTTTTAGCAGTGAGTAAAATAGGAGGCTCTCGCCGCAACACGATATACGAGTATGTATACATTTTACTTTATTATAATACAATTGGATTACCATTCACACACTCACTCTCTCACTCACTATCATAGTAGTTCTCCGGGAAGGAGTTTTTTTTGGAACTTTCAAGGATATGGTCGTATAGAAGATGCTCCAATGAGTAGAGAAAAAATCTAAAACTTGGAGAACGTGGATTGGACCATGGAGTACGGTAGGGGATCTCGGAACCTGTGAGACTTAGAGGGAGAGTGCCTGATCAATTTTTTGTAAGAACTGCTTGTAGGTTCCAGAAAACCAAAAATCAAGATGGCCGCTATACAAAAAAAACATGGCCGCCGTTCAAATTTCAAATGTGAAATTTACACGCGATCTACACTGACTTTAGCAAAGCCTTTGACTTAGTGGACTTTGAGCTCTTATTGGCTAAACTCTACAAGCTGGGCATACACGGCTATCTTTTACGATGGTTTAGCTCTTATCTTAAAAATCGATCTCAATTGGTGGTTGCTGAGGGCTTTAAATCAGTGCCAGCTACAGTTCCTTCGGGAGTCCCTCAGGGATCACATCTTGGCCCTCTACTGTTTATTATATTTATTAATGATCTTCCATTGCACTTAGATTCCAGGTCAAAGCTTTTCGCCGATGATTTAAAACTATATAAAACTATTAGATCGAGAGATGACGTGTTAGCCCTTCAGAGTGATGTAGATAAGTTGAGCAGGTGGTGTGATCACAACGGAATGGCATTAAACTCATCTAAATGTTTTTACATACGGTTCTCTCGCAAGCGTTCACCTTTTCCAGCATCTTATGCCATCAAAAATGAACAGCTGAAAGAACTCTCCTCAATTCGTGACCTAGGAGTAATCGTTGATAGGAAATTGAACTTTAGAGAGCACATTGATCAAGTAATTAAGTCTTCTTCTAAAATGTGTGGTTTTGTAACTAGACAGTTAAAAATCTTTAAAAATCCTAGTCTTTCCATACAGCTCTACAATAGTCTAGCTCGTAGCATTCTGGAGTATTGTAGTGTTGTCTGGAGCCCAAGTTACAAGGTCCATTCTAATAGGCTTGAAGGTGTTCAAAAAAGATTCCTATATCATGTATCATTTATGGACAACATGTGTAAATTGCTGACATCATATCAATCCCGCTTGAACCATTACGGTGTTACTACATTAGAGAAACGTAGAAAGATCAATGATATTATAATGTTGTCTAAAGTGCTTCATGGTAAAGTCTATTGTCCTGAACTAGTAAGCATGTTGACACTTAGGGTTCCCCGCCCAAATAGTATCCTTATCAATAGGAACACTTTCTTTTTGCCTCATCCCAAAACAAATTTGCTAAAGCATTCGCCAGTGTATCGGATCTGTGATTCATATACATTTAAAATATTATACTGTACATTTGTTCGAAGCATACTCGAGTACGCGTCACAGGTGTGGAACCCTCTGTACGAAGAATACATATCTCGTATAGAAAATATTCAGAAGCGTTTTATGAAATACCTATGTTATCGAATTAAGGTGCCGTACAGATCAAAATATTATCTTAGTTTCTGCAATAAGTTTCATTTACTTCCTTTGGTAAATAGAAGAGAGATTGCTGATATAATATTCTTGTTAAAAATAGCAACTAACTTAGTTGATTGCCCCGAGCTTGTTGAGGAAATTAACTTAAACTGTACTACATTTCGAGGTCGCTTTAACCCTCTATTATATATTCCACCCAAACATGCCAACTATACCCAGAATGCATTTCTGGTGAGAGCGAGTGTGAGTTACAATGCTGCTGACAAACGGTTGGGCAGCGAGTTCTTTGTTTGATTTGTGTGTTTGTTGTTAATTATGAAATTGTATAGGTTTATTCTGTTTTAAGTAAGTTAAGTGTAGGTTTGTGAGTATTTGTGTTGTTGATGTAGGTGTAGTGTTTTTGTGTTCATAGTTTTATGTATATATATTGTGTTGTTACCCGTGTTGTCCTCTAATTGGATTTTTGTTTATATCATTATTTCCTATTGTGTGTCTGTGTCCGTTGGACAACTTGTAAATTAAATAAATAAATAAATATAATAAAATTAGGAATGAATTAGATATTTTTTGTAACATGTCCTTGAACCTATTAAAACGAAAACTTTGTAAATTATTGTAAATAGTACCTAGTAGTTTTATTTTTATTGTGTGGTGATGATGTGTTTTCTACTGTACTGTTCTACTGATGAGTTATGTGTTGTATTAGATTTAGGGTAAATTACTACTTAATTTGTTATTTTTAATTGTACTTATAATGTTTGTTCCTCATGTTAGATAATAAAATTTTTATTTGAATTTGTATTGCATGCTTAGAAAATAGGGTATTTTTATTTGCTAGATTTAATATGTATGTTAGGTTCACTTTTAGAAGGAAATGTACGACCGTATGTTTAGCTATGATATTATTTTAAGTTAGTATTAGTACATTTTTAGTTTAGTGAACTTATAACAATAAATAAAAAAAAAATAAAGAAAAAAATGTGAATAACTCTGCCAGAGTATCCTAACTCCAACCGTTCCAGAGTAACTCTGGAGATAGGTGTTAGGATAGGGTGTTCGACCAAATGTCATAAGAGGAGGGCCGAAGGGGACGTTTCATGATGGATGCAAAAATCTAAAATGGCGTCGTCAAAATGGCGGCCTATTTTCAAAATGGCCGCAGGGGGCTGATTTTGAAATGGAAATGGAAGCTGGAATACCCTAGGGGATCTCGGAAACTATAAGAGATAGGGGGTGATGCTTGAACTAATATTGGAGAACACAGCTTGCATGTTTTCTATCATAATTTTTTTTTTGGCTTTTATAAAAAAAAATACTTCATACAAATCCCATACATTTTCCTAGGCCCGAACAAAGCGACGGAGCAAGTGCTGCGGTGAGGCCGAAGACAGAACCGCAGTACTTGAGACGTCTAAGCGTAGGGGATGCGAAGCCGTAAGCCAAGCATCACCATCGCTTTGACCATCAGATCTTGGAGTACAACAAGGGATTTCTTAAATTATAAGAGATAGCGGGATGGTGTTTGAACTAAATTGAAGTGAGGGAGATGCGAAGCCGAAGGCCGAGCATAACTATCACTTTGATGATTCAGGATAAATTTAATGACGGAGCAAGTGCTGTGATGTCAAATCACCATCACTTTGCCTATGAGAGTTATGGATATTTTTTCATATATCGGATCGCGAAGGGGGTTTACATTAAAACCCCCTTCGCAGGCCCCTTGGAGCCCGCGCACAGAGCACCTCTAGTCTATGTATAAATTTGAAGTTACTGCTTCCCTTTCTCGATTTTAGGCCCGGGCACCATCAGTGCCCAGCCATCGTCCGGTGACGCAGCAAAGATAGCTCCAAGCAATAAGCTGCATAGTCCTTTAAAAAAAAAATCTCTCTCGAGTTTCGGTGAAAGAAATGCACGCGTGTGTCACCTTGACGTCTGCGGGCGGCGCGGCGGGAGCGCGCGTGCTATTGAGGAGAAGCGGCGCGGCGGGAGCGCGCGTGCTGTTGAGGAGAAGCGGCGCGGCGGGAGCGCGCGTACTGTTGAGGAGGAGTGGCGCAGCGGGAGCGCGCGTGCTGTTGAGGGGAAGCGGAGCGGCAGGAGCGCGCGTGCTGTTGAGGAGGAGCGGCGCGCGCTGCGACCGCACCACGGTGTCCGCCGGCAGGCACTTCAGCAGCGAGCGCGCCGCGTCCGTCCGCGCCACGCCCCTTGAGCGCCGCCGCACCACGATTCCGGCCGGCAGGCGCCGCAGCAGCGCACCCGCGCCGCTCTCCGCCGGCGGGGGCGAGTCGGCGCACAGGTCCACGACGGGCTCGGGCGCGGGCCCCTGCAGCGGGACTAGCTTCATGACGCCCTCCGCCACGACGCACGTGACTGGAATAGCGCCCGGCGGCAGCGTGCCGCCCGTCCACGGCAGCACGGTACCGGGCGTGTCGCCCAGCACGGCCTTCGCGCCGCCCGCCGGCACCGGCGCCGGCTCCTTCGGCCGCAACGCGCGCCGCATCCGCTGCGGGGGGGCCTCCTGAGCCGCGCGCTCGCCCCCCGGCGGCGGACTGACCGGCGGCGGGGAGGGGGGCGCGGGCGGCAGAGTCTCCTCCCGCGCCGTGCTCACGATGATGGTCATTTGCTTCGTAAAGACCGGCGCGGGGGCGGGGGCGGGGGGAGGGGGCCGCGGCGCCGCGGGAGGCTTCTTCAAGTTGAGGTCGAAGTATTGCGAGTTGATGTTCCGCTGCCGGTTCCACTCGGCCAAGGGGTCGGCGGCGGGCTGCGGCGAGGCGACCGCGGCCCTCCGCATCGCCGAGCGCCGCCTCTTTCTGGGAGGGCGGCGGGCCGGCGGCGCGCGCGTAGTCTCGGCCGGGGGGAGCGCGCCCTCGTCCGAGGGCAGCGCGCCCTCGTCCGAGGGCAGCGCGCCCTCGCCCGAGGGGAGCGCGCCCTCGCCCGAGGGGAGCGCACCCACCAGCGCGCGCGCGCTGCGCAGCAGACTCTCGTGCTGCGCGGCGAGCGGGTCCTCGGCCCCCTCCAGCAGGCGCGCGCAGCAGCACTGGCAGGGCGGCGCGCAGCGCACGTCGTGCAGCGACACGGGCGCGGGGGCTACGCGCGCGCCCTTTAGGCGCGTGCGCGCTCGCGCGTTGTTGAGCGCGCGGTGGTAGCGCGCGGCGCAGCAGTAGCGCGTGCGCCACGACACGTCCCGCACGCGCGGCGCGCGCTCGATGTTGCCCAGCACGCGGCTCAGCTGCACGGCGCTCAGCACGCCGCCCGAGCTCGACTCGCCGCTCGCCGAATCCGAGTCGATGCACAGCGCTCCCTCTGTACATCAAGCCGGAGAGAGCTCGTTTATATCCACGCTAGATACTGCGTCGCGCGGCGTGGTGCAGCTCGCTCACCCTCGTCGCTGTCGGGGCTGGCGGCCAGCGGCGCCACCTGCGCGGTCAGCATGCGGCGGTGGCTGCGGCGCACCTCGGCGATGTTGGGCAGCCGCACGGGCTTGCGGCGCGCCTCGTCCTCCGACCCGCTGTCACTCTCGCGCTCCTCCTTCAGCTCGGACTTGATGCTGACGATGCGTATGGAGTGCAGCGCGGGCGCGGAGGCGTCGGGGTGCCACGCGGGGGCGTCGGGGCACCTCGCGGGGGCGTCGGGGCGCCACGCGGGGTCGTCTACACGCACCAGCGGTACCACAGCTTGCAGCAGCAGCTTGTGGTCTGCAACACACATACACGCACATTGCACCCGCTCGCTTCGTTATCAATTTGGCAAAGTCAAAAAACATGTGACATTGAGTAATTTGAGTTTGTAATTTGACATATTCAATGTACACAGTCAGTGAACACAATAATACTGACAGGTCAATACTATTTACTTCTCCGGCAGAGTCATTCTCACCTATCCCGGCTTCCTCCAGCTCGTCGGCTCGGTCCGCGCGCAGGTCTGGTTTGACATCCTCCGAAGTGTCGTCTGCGTTCCGAGCGCCCTCACCGTCCTCCGCCGAGCGGCGCTCCCGCTCGGCGGGCGGCGCCAGGTCGTGCAGCTGGCGCGCCAGCTCGTGCTGCAGCGCGGCGGCTATGCGGCGGCGGCGCGCCTCCAGCGCCGCGCGCACGTCGTCCAGCTGCGCATCCTCCAGCAGGTCCACCGTCTCTATCTCTTGCTCCACCAGGATCAGGTCGTCCTCCGCGTCGGGCGCGCGCTGGGGCGAGCCGCACGAACGCACGCACTTCTCGCTCGCCGCTGCCTTCGACGCCGGCTGCGTGAGGTCGCAGGCCTCCAGCACGCGGCCGCCCGCCACCAGCGCGCGCCAGGGCTCCAGCGGCGCCGTGATCACGTGCGGGAAGCGGCGCGCCACCGCGGCCAGCAGCGGCTCCACGTCTGCGCCACGCGCGCCCGCCGCCAGCTCGCGCCGCGCCATTGCCTTCAGCTCGTGCCAGCGCCGCTGCAGGAGCACGGCGGACGCAGCGCGGCGCCGGCGCCGGAAGGCAGCCGCGGCGGCGCGCCAAGCGTCCGGCGCGCCACCCTCCTCCAACCGGAACAGCTGAACCAGGTGGAAGCACGCCACGAGCGCGTGCAGCGGCTCAGCGCGCTGCACGTGCTCGGGGCGGAGCACGCTCACGTCGCCGTGCAGCAGCAGCGCGTCTACCAGGCGCCACTCGGTAGTCGACAGGCGCGCGGCGCCCGTCAGTCCCTCCTGCGCGTCTCCACCTGCCACCAGCGCCGCCAGCTTGGCGCGCGCGCTCTCCACCAGTCGCGTCCACAGCTCAGTCAGCGCGGACGCGGGCACGCCCGCCGCGCCCGCCGCCGCGCCGCACACGGTGGCCGCATTCACGCAGCGCAACGCACGCGCCCGGTCTACCAGCAGCGCGAGCAGGCGCTCGCCGGCATCGAGCTGCGGCCGGGACGGCGGCTCGGGCTCGGGCTCGGGCTCGGGGGCCGCGGGCGGCGGAGGCTCGTCGCGCATCGCGGGCTCCAGCACGCGCACCCAGGGCGGCGCGTGCGCCAGCCAGCCGCTCTCGCCGTGCGCCCGCTGCAGCTCCTCGCACTGCAACAGTCTCACTGCACTGCAGGCCTGCGCGCGGCTGGGCCAAGGCGCCCCTTCCGCGACCTACCTGGGTGTAGTAGAGGCGGCGCACGCGCGCGGCGGCGGCGCGCAGCTCGGAGATGCGCAGGTTGGGGCTCTGCAGAGCGTGCCGCACGGCCGCCACCACGCAGCGCTGCATGCTCTGTCGGCCGAACCGATAGGTACATATTATTAGTACACTATACATAATATTGGAACTACATAGGTATTTAAGCTGAGTTACAAAAATAATAATTAGATAACAATAAAATAAAAAATAAAATAAATATCCTGGGACATTGCACACAGCGCCATTTAGCCCCACACTAAGCAAACGCTTGTGTCGTGGGTACTAGATAACGGATATAATACTTATATACTTTTAACAATAAAATAACCAAAACGAGTGCTAACCAAAATAAAGCTGTACAGAGAAATCAATTGTGTGCAGGATGTGGTTGATCTTCAGGGCGATATCGATCTGGTGAGCTCTTGGTGTGACCAAAACAAAATGCAACTTAATACAGCCAAGTGTTTTTGTATCAAATTCACACGAAAGCGTACATCTTTTCCGGCTCAGTACCATATAGGTGATTCCCCATTGGAGGAAGTACAGTCTATCCGTGATTTAGGTGTTATAATTGACAAAAGGCTGGACTTTAGAGAGCATGTGGACACAATCACTAGAAAAGCTAGAAAGATGGTTGGTTTCGTGTCACGACAAGCCAAGGGCTTCTTTTTAACAGCCTATCACGTAGTGTTTTAGAATACTGTTCTGTAGTGTGGAATCCTGGGTACGAAAATCATTCTGAGGATATAGAGAAAGTACAGAAATTATTTTTATACCATTTGGCCTTTATGACATTCAAATGTAAAAAGCTTCGATCCTACCATTCCAGACTCGAACATTTTAAAATCACATCATTGAAAACACGTCGGGAGTTCGCTGACGTTCTAATGTTATATAAATTGATAAACGGAATCGTTGATTGTCCATAGGTATTGGCAAAGATGAATATCAGAGTACCATTGCCTAATGCAAGGACGCTTTGGAAAAATAGTTTCATCCCGGCTAGATATGAAAATGAAATGAAATTTATTTATTTTGTGACAAGAAATTACATACGAACACATTCAAGAAAGTAAGACAAACACATTTATAGATATCGTACTAATATTCTTAAGTTTTCCCCGGTTAAGTGTGATATATACAACAGAGATAATATCAGGCTGTTTATTGACATCTTCAATAAAGGTTCTCTATCTACAGTGAAATTGGAATTGAATAAGTTATTTAAATAGTTGATGTTATTTGTATTATATTTTTGTATATGTCTATTTTACAGTGGTACTTAGTAGGTTTTATTTTTGTCAGTAATGTTATGTGTGTTTTAACTTAGTGCCTGTTTTGCAGACTATAAATAAATAAATAAATAAAATAAGCTAGGTTCATTGTTAAGGAAGCGTACCTACATATCGTTATATATTTGTGTATTTAGTTATAAGTTTTAATTGTGGTACAATTCTGTAGATGAACTAAATAAAAAAAAAACGACCTGGACTAACAACAAAGACCACTGTTTGAAGGCGGAAGTGTGTTTCAAGTTCGCACAAATATTAATATTAGGTCCTTACATATAAAATTGGCGTTTTTCGTACTGCCCATTTTAATCGCGAATTTCTCCTCTTTGGTAAGGAATTCCAAATTCTAATTTGTACAGCTATTCGTACAAGCGGCGGCGGTCTCCTCGCCCCAGGGGGAGAATTTGTTGGAACGTGCCATAGAAGCAACAAAGGCCTATTTTGACAAAACAATTTTAGAAAACTCGAACAGTGTTGCCAGGATCGAGAGGAATCTGCAAAGTAAGAGTAAGGATAACCAAATTCTTTTCTCGATCTGAAAGACAGTATGAGTTCCATATCTGACCGGATGGCCGACCTAAATAAATTGTACGATGCAAAAGCTTTGGAGATCTCGTCTCTCTAAGAAATTTGAGCTCAAAAAAGAAAAACTGTGCTCTTAGAGCTAGCATGAAGGACATAAACTCACGCCTTGGGGTCATCGAGTTGTCTAGAGAAGACAACCTAGAAGTAGGGTCAATGTGGGTAAATGTAAACGGATATGAAAAAAATATTCCCGCTCCTTTCAATTTTAGCAATAACTTGTAAACTAATTGTAGTTAAGGATTTTTTATATCTTATATAGGAGGTAAAAGGAAACAAACTAAAATGTCCTTAGTTCCTCCTTGTGGAAACATCCGGGGTAAATGTAAACAATATACTTGTAATGGGGTAATTGTAAACTAAAGGCTAGTATCTGTATAACATCAATAATAAAACACAGGGGTAATTCTAAACAAATTGTATTTTAATCTCAAATAATCTAATTTACATTGTTTTGCAGAAATGTCTTTAGATTTTGAGAATTCATAGAATATCCTTTACCTTTTTAGAGATAAGAGAAGTTCTGGTAAGACACCAGTAATGCAGGTGTAATAACATATCATAAAAATCATAAACAATGTCAGGTCTCCTTGCATCAGTGTGGGCCTTTTGTAAAATTTCAGGCTTTTTTAGTGAATAGTCTTTCACTAAAAAAGCCTGAAGAGGGTTTCTTTTCATAAATGATTGGCACCAACAGTCTCCAGGAATTTTATCTTTAAAGGGCGTTTTTATTTTGTGCTTTCACATAATTCTCCCATCATCATCAAAAATTCGTCTTTATGGCACGAGTGATTCATTCTTGCTCTTGTTTTCAGGCAATTAACGAGATGTTGTCCTACACGATCAGTAATGCTTTGGAGACTCCTCCACCCATTCTGCTTAGAGACACTTTTCGGCCTTTAATACTAATGTGATAAATAATAGCAGTGGGTATTCCATAATATTCGCTAGCTCGTCTAAATTTCTTCTGTTTATTTGTGACATCTTCCACTGCTCTTCTAATATTTTTTACAGTATGAGGGGCAGTTCCTTCTTTTTTACATAGTTTCTGGGCATATTTAGCACTGAAACAAAATGTTTACATTTACCTACCCACCCGACGCAGTAAATATAAAACATAGAAAACCTATTGTTTCCAATTCCCTCTCTATTTACATTTACCTCAAAATGTGTTTACATTTTAACCTATAAGCTAAAATTAGAGGCAATTGTAAACGCAGCTCGAAAAATGGCGGCCGTATTTTGCGGAGAAAATAGCAGCCTGAATCATTAGAATAAATCTACATTCATCACGTTAAATTTATTACATTACTCACTTACCTTTATTTTTTTGAGATATATAACATAAATTGAAGTACTTGCGAACTGTATTTACATTATTTTTTGCGACTTTTTTTAAACATATCAAAAACTGTGTTTTTGATGTCTTTCAGTTACAGTTCGAAATGACCTCCATAAACCATGAACAGTAGTTGCGTTTCGTTATACGCACATTTTTTTCAGATCAAAATTGGCGAAGTTATCTGGCTTGTTTCCATTTACCTCTGTTTACATTTACCCACATTGACCCTACAGGGAGTGCCTGAGGCCAACAATGAAATCGTAATCAGCGTAATTAAGAAAATCAGCCAAGCGGTGAATTTAGATCTTAAGGGAAACTATCTTGTCACCGCGCATAGAGTAGCGAAACCGAATAACGAGTCGTCTCGGCCGCGCGCTATTGTGGTGAAGCTAGCATCCCCGCTGATCAGAGATAACTTCCTAGCTTCAATTGACAACATTTCAAATTTTTTACACCATTATTTTATTTATTTTCCTGAAATAATACTGCAAAATAAGATATGCGTCTTTTTTATTTTTCCCCTAAGAACTATATTTTTTGGAAAAAAATATATTTAAAAGTAGTTAATTCTATAAGGTCGTAAGTGCCAGAGTAAGGTTTAATGAACAAGAATACCAAAGTCATATTCCAGAAAAAAGTATCTGTCAAAGTCAGCGACTGGCGTTACTTTTTAGGGTTGCCAGATGTACCATTTAAGTTGTATTTGTACGACTTTTTTTGCTTTCTTAAAAACTTCAAATACTCTTTTGATCCCCATGTATATCGAACAAGAGGACAGCACTACCTATCCTTTTCATAATAGTGTTTCTCGTCTCTAGTACGGTATTCCTCTTGATTTTTTACAAATAGAATCTGACAATAAAATAAATGAAGTGGCTTTTAATTTTATTATTGTTTTATTTCAACATGACTAGTAAACTAGGGTCCTATTCAACCAACCATATCTACTAAAGTATGTTAGTCACATCAATACTGTTTGGATCTTTTAGAAAGCTTACATCCTGTACTACATTATGGAAGAAACAAAATTAGAACTTACTTCCATACATTTTTGTAAAAAGCTTAGTTTTAAGATTTTTTCTCTAAAAAAAATTATAAAAAAAATATTCTGATTTTTTTTCTTACCTTTATTGAATTAACTATTGCAAATGTTTAATCTCATTTTATTGCCCATACATTCAGCTATCACATGATATATATACCTAATAATAAGTTATGACTAAATTAACAAGCGCCCAAGGGTTGGTGTCAAAAATAACAAAATGGCTGCCATTCCATCGTGAGGAGGAAAAAATAAATTTTAGAGCTTGATTTGTCGATAAAATTAATCATATATTTTACCATTTCAGGCTCCGACACGGGTAGACAAACTTGTATACTTAGTCTGGCCATAAATACTTTTACTATAAAAATTAAAAAAATATTACATTTAAGTATTTAGATTCTGTCATTTTTATACAATTGTTTATTGTGTTTTCTCGTTTTGGCGCCAATACGCAAAGTCATGACTTTAAACGTCGGGGTAAGTCTCAACGGGCGTCACAAGGTTGTGGGGTACGCTGACGATTTAGCTCTGCTAGGTCAAACTAAGGCAGAAGTGGAAGTTGCGGTGCAGACTCTAGCTTCTGAAGCGTCTAGGGTTGGCCTAAGAATTAATGCTGAAAAAACTGAGTATCTCCATATGAAGCGGTATAAAGACATAAGGCAAAAGCGCGAGGACCTGCAGCTGGGCGATACTATGTTTAAAGGTACCGCTAAGTTTAAGTATCTGGGCTGCACTGTCACTGATACAAACAGAAGGGAAGAGGAGATAGACATCAGAATCCATAATGCCCTGAGGTGCAGTGCGGCGCTTCATAAGGTGTTGGTGTCTAAACTTCTGAGCAGAAAGACCAAGATCCGGATTTATAAGACTGTCATAAGGCCGATCTTGATGTACGGCAGTGAGGTTTGGACACTAACCCTTAAAGAAGAAGAAAAGCTGCTTGTAGCGGAGAGAAAGATAATGAGGAAAATTCTGGGGCAGACTCAGAGAGAAGATGGAAGTTGGAGGGTTCGTAAAAACCAAGAGATCGAAGACCTGGTGGGCGAACCGAACATCATAGGGGAGTTCAAGGCTCAGAGACTTCGCTGGATGGGCCATCTAGAAAGAATGGGGGAAGATCGGCATGCCAAAAAAGCGTATCTTGGAATCCCAAGTGGTCGACGCCCTGTCGGTCGACCCAGATACCGCTGGAGAGACGCCGTGGAAGCTGACTTGCAGGAACTTGAAGTTGCAGACTGGCAAGTGGCAGCCCAAGACCGGCGAAGGTTGTGCTGGAGGCCAAGACCCACTTCGGGTTGCTGCGCCATAGGAGTAAGTAAGTAAGAAGTTATCATAGATAGCATATTCAATTGCTACTTAAAAATGATAAAGTAGATGTATATAAAAACTCTGTGGTGTCTTCTCAGACTTTGCTATTTGAGGATTTTAATATACCTGATTATGTATGGATAAACCACGAAGGTACAACTGCACTGACATCAATGCCTGGAACAACTACAGAAGATAGCTCTTTTCTTGAATTTTTAAATTTTAATGATCTCAGGCAATATAATTGGATTTTAAATGAAAATGATCATTAACTTGACGTTATTTTTGGCATGGGCAACCAACCATTAACTGTGTCGGAGAATTACTCGCCTCTATCCAAATTGGATAAGGAACATCACCCTGCCCTGGATGTTGTTGCTGATATAGGGTATAAACCACTTAGAAGAAAATCTTCATTGGTGTATAAGTATTATAAATCAAATTATACAATGATAAGTAATCAACTATCACAAATTGTTTGGCATGGTAAATTTCTGTCTCTGATTCAGAGGATAGCATGGTTGATGTTTTTGATGATAAATTTCTTCCAATTGTGCAGAAACACATGCCTTTAGAGTGCACCAGCAGCGAGAGATACCCGGTATGGTTTTAGGTTCCTCTTATATTTTTATTTTATTTAAATCACAAAATGTTTTGGGGAAGGGAAATATATCATGTGAAACTTAAATTTTATGGAATTCATCAAGATTATCTTTTCTTTTCTGATGTGTGTAAGCGTTGCAAGAAACTTCTTAGAGAGTGTTTTAATTCTTTTAAGAAAAATACCACACTTTTGAAAATAAACAAACGTATTTGGCAGTATGTAAGGAACTTAAAGCGAAATTCTACTACGTTAGATGAAATGCAGTTAAAAGGGATATCTATTGTGGGAGGTCAGGATCAATAACAGATAATAAGAAAGAACATGTATGTAGATACTAGATAAAAAAAATCAAAGAATAACAAAAAAGAAGTACATATGGCCAATTATAAAAGAAGACAAACAAACCCTATAAGCAATGGCAATGGGATTTCAAAGATGAACACAGATATTATATATCTAACAAGAATACTGCCTACCTAAATAAATACATGTTTGAGGACCACAATATCCGAGGACATGTGTCTTCCGTGGAAGGACCAGGGCACCCACAACGATGTATCTGCCCAAGAAAACTCCCCTAACGAATTAATTCCGCGGGGGAGCACGACCCTCAGTCATGAGGAAATATGACTCAAAGAGAGAAATAAATACTACATAAAATTTGGCATTTTAAATTTAACATGACTTACCCCACTCTACAAAGGAGAAGGCGACAGAGATGATGTCAAAATCTACAGATTTATTACAATAGTACCAATCATATCCAAAATAATCAAAAGCATATTATCAGATGTAATAATGAAACATCTAACTGTAAACGAGGGGCTTTCAGATGCTCAATACAGATACAGACCCGGTAGATCAACAACTTCAGCAACTTCTACTCTATAATGTATGTATGTCTTCAATCAATTCCAAGATGTACTTATGTTATGTACATTTTTATGTTATAATATTTACACTCTGTACCAAGATTAATTTATCTATATATATATTTATTTGATGTAGCCTCTATACAGCTCTATTGTATATTATAATAGATTTTAATTTTTAGTGTACCTATTTCTAAGACACTACTTGACAATGCCTCTTTACAGCTGAAATTAAAACAAGGATATTTTAAAAATTGGTTACCACCTAATATTGTAATTTGTAATTGTTAGAATGTAGTCTGTTTATTTGTGTGTGCATCACACAAACGTGATGGAATGGATCAAATGGATCTTCATGATTCATCCGAGCACAATCAACAAGTGAAGATATTCTCAAAACTGTGATGGCTTTTTTTAAATCATAGAAACACCATATATGAAGTGTTACCTTGTGTTACTGACAATGTTATCATATCAGTCAGCTTGTGTAATGTACTCAAACTAAACTAAATATTGGGTAATATCATTAATCAGCATCTGCCCTGTGTGTTAGTGAACATAATATGAGCTATTGCTTAATTAAACCCCCACAGACAAAGCTACGCAACATTGGAATGATATCAAGGAGGAATTCATTCTCATTTGTGTGAATGTGTACACATTTATTGTTTGTATTAAATTAAAAACCCCTATCCATTTTGAAGGTTGAAGTAGGTATAATATTTGAGAGAGTCCAAGAGTCATTGACATAGATGTTAAATACCCACGACTCACCTTGCTGGGCAGCGCGGCACCGCTCAGCAGTGGGCGGTGCTGCAGCAGCTGCAGGGACAGCCGCAGCAGCAAGGCCTCGCTCCACTCCCCGCCCAGCGCCCTCTCCTGCACACATCGCTCCTGCTCCATCATCCATACATTGTGTGTCATAAGGCTCACCAGACATGCATAAAAAAAATTTAGCTCGGTAATTTGTTTGTTAAATGTGTGGAACACTTAAAGATCCTGTCTAATATTAATTTAATTGATATTGATGATAAGCCATGTCTGTCTCTCTATGGGAAATCATACCACAGAGTAACTAACCACTACGTTACGTTATAATACTAATAATAATAATACGTCAAATTTGTACAAATTGAACAGCGATCACTGTGGCAGCGAGTGTGCGGCATAACAGTCCCAATGTCCCAAACTCCAACAACAACAATAACTCACCGACGCCCACATCGCGGCACGGAGGACGACACTCGCCAGGCACTATAATAGGCCGCGGGCGCCGTCACCGACATAACCTGTCAGCTACACAACACAATTCGACCCTCGCCTCCTCCACATTACGTGGGACCATTTATTTTGTAAAAAGGTACCTAATAATTTCAGCAAACACATAAAACACTTAGCATTTTCAGCTTCGAGCATCCATCAAGATTTTCAGTAAGCACACCAAAGAACAAACAAAGAAAACTATTTTTTTAAGGAAGTTCGTCCTATGGAAACTAAATGTGGTCAAATAGCGCCATCTAGTGAGTTCTTAGTCAGTTTATTTAAAAAGAAGCGGGAATTTGCAAGAATAATGTCATACACAGTAGGTATTACATAAATATGTTGTATGAAATATTCTGCCGATACGCGTCCAATTATAAATTTTATGGCTATTCAAATTATGTGGATAAAATAAAATAGCCTTTATTTCTACTACCTAATACTTAGTCTGGCCATAATAGTAGTTTATGCAACTGTCATATAATGAAGGGTATTAAAACACGAGTGTGAGTTTATGAAACGAGCGCAGCGAGTTTCATAATAGTAACGAGGCCATCGCGCAGCGGGTGGCGAGGGCCTACCGCTCGGTAAGCTTCGCGGCGGCCTGTGCTCTGGCGGGCACCCCTCCTTGGGAGCTAGAGGCGTGGGTGCTCGCCAGAGTATACGAGTGGATAGCGGGGCAAAGGGCACTCGGGGAGCGCCCCGCCCGGTATCGGGGGGTTATTTGACCTGGTCTTTCTTCCTATACCCCCATTTGGGGCTCTATCGGCACCCCTTGGGGTACCTCCCATACATTTTTTTTTTTGGGGTTTTTTTAATTTTTTCGCCTTTTAATTCTTTTATGAACTCAGTATATGCCTCACCTAAAATTTTCGTTCAATACCCGTTGTACGAGCGGGGGAGCCAATCTAACCTTGAATTAAAAACTGGGGGTTGAGGGTTAGATAGCTCCCTGAGTGGAGGCAATCCAACTGAGGAAAAGACTGTGGTGTGTGTTGGAAAGCTCGTTTATTAATAGTAACTAAATCTATACATTTGAAATGACGCTGGGGTCTTTGTGCGATTCAACTACGTACAGCGCCATCTAGTGAAAATCTTACAAACTAAAATTATCGCTCCAACATACCGCCCACCAAGGACAACTATTTTTGTCCTTAATTATAACAAAAAAAACCAAACTAAAATCTGTCTTAAATTACATGAGTAACAACATACTTTAAACAGTGAATGAGTACATTGGTTAATGGGGGCATGTGATACAAACTAATAAAGAAACTTATATCTAGATGGGCTGTACTCTATACTATATACAATTACACCTTATATACTATTCCGTAATTGGTAAGACACACAATTTTGATAAGGGCCGTTTCAAAAATGTGTTCTTGCATTTTAGAGTGACGACTCGCGCGACGTTGTCATTACCAGGGTGAATAGTCACAATCTTTCCCAAGAGCCAACGTGCGGGAGGCAAACCGTCCTCCTTGATCAAAACTATGTCCCCAATTGTCGGTTGTTACATGTGTCGGTTCCATTTGTGCCGCTGTAGTAGATGGGTGAGGTATTCATCTGACCATCTTCGCCAAAACTGTTGCACCATACGTTGCGTCATTTGCCAACGTCTTAGGCTGGTAATGTTGTCTAGCTCGTAGTTGTGATCGGGAACAGCGACCAGCGGTTCCCCAACTAAGAAATGTCCTGGCGTCAATGGTGTGGGTTCGTCTGGATTCCCAGGTACGGTGGACAACGGCCTGGAGTTGAGACAAGCTTCTATCTGTGTTAAAACTGTGCTGAGTTCTTCATAAGTCAGTGTGGACTCCCCAATGACACGTCGCAAGTGGTACTTGACTGATTTGACACCAGCCTCCATCAGACCATTGAAGTTTGGTGCAAGAGGTGGGCTGTAGTGCCACCTTGTTCCATTGTTCCCGAGCCACTCCCTTATTTCGACTGCAACAGACGATTTTTCTCCTTCAACTAAGTGGCGCAGTTCTTTTGCGGCACCCACAAAGTTGGTTCCGTTGTCACTCCAAATATCAGTTACGTGACCGCGCCTAGACACAAACCTTCTGAATCCTGCGATGAATCCAGCCGATGTGAGATCGCTGATTACATCCAAGTGGATTGCTTTCGTCACCATGCAGACCCAGACACATATGTAGCCCTTGTACGATTTGTGCCCACGTCCCTTTGAAGTTCTCAGTTGTATTGGACCTGCAAAATCTACTCCACTGTTTTTAAACGGTCTGGATGGCTTGATCCGACACTCTGGAAGTTGTCCCATCAATTGAATGGGTCTGCTGTTTGAGTAGCGCCTGCATTTGACACATTTGCGCACATGAACCCTGACCAATGACCGGGCTGATAAAATCCAGTACTTTGTGCGCAATTGTATGAGCATCAATGATATTCCTCCGTGCAGAGTCCTCCGGTGTGCGTCATCGATGATCAAATCTGTAAGATGATCGTTGTGAGGTAAGATGATGGGATGCTTTGTATCGCTAGTTAAATCAGCTCTATCTATACGACCGCTTCCTCGTAGTATTCCATCATCGTCTATAGTTGGGCAAAGAGATCTTAGTCTGCTAGTGGCACTGACTTGACCATGGCGTTGAATGTCTTTGATTTCTTTGCCAAACTCTTTTGCTTGTGTGTGTTTGATGCACACCTTCAAAGCTTCGTCTATCTCTTCACTTTCTAGGCAACCTTTGTGTTGTTTTTCGACATTTCCTTTCCACTGTCGCACTCTCAAACAGTAGGCAATGACTCTAACAAATTTGTTAAGAGTTGAATATTTGGTCCAGACAAGATCTTCCCTTTCAGGTTCAGTGATGTGATGGACCTTTATCGCTCTCTCTTCCAGTTTTGTTGTGATTGAGGCAGGTCTCGAATACACGATAGTGTCGTATTTCAGCCAAGGTGGTCCTTGAGCCCACAGCTCGTTGGAAGACAGCTCTTTAGGTGTTAGTCCTCTTGATGCTATATCTGCTGGATTGAATGATGTCTGAACGTGTGCCCAGTGAGTGTTGTCAAATAGCGAGATGATTGTGGACACTCTGTTCCCAACGAAGGTCTTCCATCGGCTAGGATGGCTGCTCAACCACGCCAAAACTACGGAAGAGTCAGTCCACAGATGGATATTGTTGTTTGAGATCTTGAGCACTTGTGCCACCTCTGCTGTCAGTTCGGCAGCTAGAACACTTCCCATCAGTTCAAGTCTTGGAATCGATTGCTGTTTTACAGGTGCAACTCTGGTTTTGCATGTGATCAAGCTGACGTTAATCTCTCCGATCTTGTTTACAGTTCGCAGGTACACGACCGCAGCGTAAGCAGATAAGGACGCATCGGAGAAACCATGCAGCTCTACGTGATCATCATCGCCGTTAGTATAAATCCATCTAGGTACTCTGAAGTTGCTCGTCTCTGTCAGGTTGCTTCGGTATGTATGCCATTCTTTCAATAGTTCAGATGTCAACTCTTCGTCCCATTCTAGCCCCGAAAGCCATAGCTTTTGAATGAAAATCTTTGATGAGACGACACAAGGAGCCGCCCACCCTAAGGGGTCGTAGAATCGAGATATATCAGATATAACTCTTCTCTTTGTTACAGGTGTTTGCTGCGAAGGAAGGTTGACTGAATATTGGAACTCGTCTTGCTCACGGTTCCATGTAATTCCTAAAATCTTCATGATTTCATCTTCATTTATTATTTTTGTCTCTTCTTCTGGCCTTGCTACTTCTCTCCTATCCTTTCCATCTTCCTCTAACTCTTTGTTCAATTCCTTGCTACTACTTGTCCATTTCTGAAGCTGAAATCCTCCCTTGTTGAGTAATTCGGTTATTTTCTTGTAAATCCTTATTCCTTCTTCTACTGTTTTGCATCCGGTCATTAGATCGTCAACGAAAAAATCATTTTTTACCTTTTCAGCGATATCGGGACAGCTTGCACCTTCATCGATTGCAACTTGCTGCAGAGTCTTCACCGCAAGGTAAGGGGCTGCAGCTGTACCAAAGGTAACTCTTACTAATTTATATTCTTCTGTTTCAGATTCCGGATTTTTGCACCAGAGGACTCTCTGAAAATCAGCATCTTCGGAAGTGACCTTCACCTGCCTGTACATTTTTACGATGTCAGCACACATGCTTATCGGGTGTTGTCTCCATCTCATGATGATGTGACGTAATGGTTGTTGCAACATAGGACCTACTAACAAGTCTTCATTGAGTGATGGTGAATTCGCACTCTTCATTGATGCATCAAACACAATTCGAACTTTGCTAGTGGTCTTGTTCTCGCGCACTACTGCATGATGGGGCAAGTAAACAGCTGTTGAATTCTCGTCAGTCTTTGGCACACGTTCCATGTGACCAAGTTCGATGTATTCATTGAACACTTTGCTATATTGCTCACCTAACTCTCTATTCTTCTTTAGCTTACCTTCAAGAAGATGGAGTCTCTTGAGTGCAATATTCTTGCTGTTCCCATGTTTACATTGTGGATCTTCATCTCTAAATGGAAGTTTGACAACGTACCGTCCGTCCTCATCGCGACAGGTTGTCTTCTGGTAAATGTCTTCACAACGCGCTTCTTCTTCCGTCAAGATTGCTTTCGCTTGAAATTCAGGAATGACAGACTCAATTTCCCAAAACTTCTTTAGGAGTTCGTCGTTAGCTTCATCTGCGGAACTCATGATGACATGATGACAAGTGCGAGTAGCGCTTGTTGCTGGTACTTCTCCAGATAGGACCCAACCAAAGTAGGTATCCTGTGCTATAGGTAGCTCCGGAGCTGGGCCTTTGATTAAGCCTTCTTTGAGCACCTTCCCGTAATGTTTTGAGCCGAGAAGCAAGTCAATCTTGTTTGGTGTGTGATACTGTGGGTCAGCTAAAGTTAGAGTCTCTATTTCAGGCCAGTTGGTTATCTTTAATTTGCCTGATGGCAAAAGTGATGTGATGTTCTTTACCACGTGTGCTTCTATTGTGAGGCTGAAATTCGGGTCAGTGCGTGAGTGTAGTGTCACACTGACAATGAAATTGGAGCACAGTGGGTCTTGACCGCCTACACCCGAAAATACTGTTCTATTTGGGCGCTTCTTGAGCCCGAGGAGCTGGGCTGCTGCTTCGGTGATGAGTGTGGATTGTGATCCTTGATCCATCAATACCCGCAGCAGTTGAATGAGACCCTGCAGTGTTTTCGCTCCGACAACTGCAGTTCCCAGTAAACCTTCTGAGTCAGACTCCTTTGAGACATGTGAGGTAACGTTGTGATGAATAGTTTGGTCTGGTGTCGTTACCTGGTCACATGTTGATGGTGTTGCAACACTATTGACGTCTTTATCTATGCGGTGCAACAGTGTGTGGTGGCGCCGCTTGCAAATCTTGCAAGTTGTGGTGTGGCGACAATACTTGATTGGATGCTTGCCCAAGCAGTTAAAGCAAAGTCCTTCTTTCTTGACAAATACGTGACGCGAGTCGTAACACTCTTTGGCAAACACTTTGCAATTCGCTAATTTGTGATTTTCGTTACAAAATGAACATTTAAGTGCCATAGATTGACATTGCTTATTATCTGTGACATGGTGAACTTTAGGTTTGAGTTGATACGGTGTGGTGGGTTTGCTGGGCCTTTCATTTAGGAATTCTAGTGCTCTGAATCTTGACTCCAGAAACTCTTCAAATTTAGAAAGCGTGGGAAGATCATCCTTGCAACTTATGTGACTTTCCCACTGCTTTCGTGATTCAGGGTCCAATTTAGCACTGACTATATAAATTACGATGGTGTCCCAAGTGGACACATCGACTCCAATGTTTTTCAACCCGTTCAAGCATTCCATGATAGTGTCCAACAAACCCTTTACACCGGTGGAACATTCTGTGATAGCCCTTTGATTAATTAGTCTACTTAGTAGACGATTTGACAGGAATCTCTTATTTTCATATCTACTGACGAGTAGCGACCAGCACTCTGAGTAATTGGATGACGTAATAGGGATATGCCTGACTAGGTGTTCGGCCTCGCCGCGTAACAAACCTTTTAAATAGTGCATCCTTTGTACGTCGTCCAACATCTCGTTGGTTCCTATCAAAGATAAAAACATATCTTTGAACGTTGGCCACTCCTCGTATGTACCTGAGAACTTTTCTATTTGGATTTTTGGCAACTGCACATTGTGTGAAACATGTACATTCAAAGTGTTATGATCATCATGGTCAGCTACCGGTATGCCTGACTTTGTATACCTCTCTAGAACAGTTCTCAAGTCACTCTTATGATCTATGTACATTTCTTCTGTCTCGTCATAAACATTCTCTGTGAAGTAATTGGATGCTTCATGGGCAGTAGTCATGGTTTGAATGATTTTCTGGTGTGTTGCCATGAACCCTGCCCAATTCACTTCCAACTGTTCCAAGCGAGTTTTAACATAAGGCTCGGTAATACGCTCTTTAGGCGACTTTTTGTAGTTTGAAATTCCTTTTTCTATCACATGTTTTTGATTAGTTTGCAACTTAAATAGTGCGTCCATATTGCCTACAAATTAATGCGACGACACTATCTTACAAATATTTAAACAAAATTTACAAGTTGAAAATTTTACAAGTCGATGAATTTACTGAGCAAAATATTCTAAGTGTATGGAACCTTGTCGCAGTAAATGAATTTTAAACCGGCCGTAGCTTCGCCCTTGTTCCAACTTAAGGCTAACTATTCTAAGTCCCAAAACCCATGCACACAAAATTATTCTAAGTTGAAATGTCAAATTGAAACTAAACTTCACTCTTGATTGAACGTAAACAAAACACTTGGTTGAATGTAAACAAACACTTGAAAGTACTCACTGTTTTCCTTCGACACTTAGCTTCATTCAATAGACTGGTTCATCGGTCGTTCCTTGCTTTCGGTCCTCGTTCCTCGGCACTCCGCTGCGTGGTGGAGTATTCCGCCTGCGTGGTGGAGTGTTCCGCCGAGTGGTGGAATGTTCCGCTACTAGTGGCGCCACCTGGTGGCGTGGTGAGTAGCGAAACTATTCCGCTGCAATGTGTATTGATCCCCCGGTGTAAGGGGAGAGATCGACCGGCGGTTGCACTAAAGTGCCGACGACAACGCTGAGGTGCCGCGCAATCTCACCAAAAACAGAGTCGAGTGGCTGTATTAACAGCTGTATCCGGCTCGAATATGTACGAGCGGGGGAGCCAATCTAACCTTGAATTAAAAACTGGGGGTTGAGGGTTAGATAGCTCCCTGAGTGGAGGCAATCCAACTGAGGAAAAGACTGTGGTGTGTGTTGGAAAGCTCGTTTATTAATAGTAACTAAATCTATACATTTGAAATGACGCTGGGGTCTTTGTGCGATTCAACTACGTACAGCGCCATCTAGTGAAAATCTTACAAACTAAAATTATCGCTCCAACACCCGTCGTTTGACACCAATTTTATCCCTCTAGGATAATAAATGTAGATTTTAAGGCCGGGTTAGATTTTTCAAGTTGACAATATTTCCATACAAATGTATGGGATATGAGCGTTTTTCATAATAAAATAGACAAAATCGTAATTGTTGTAATTTATCTTCAACTCAATAACTTAAACCCAAAAAGTTGAGCCCAAAAAGTTGAGCCCAAAAAGTTGAGCCCAAAAAGTAGAGCCCAAAAAGTTGAGCCCAAAACGTTGAGCCCAAAAAGTTGAGCCCAAAAAGTTGAGCCCAAAAAGTTGAGCCCAAAAAGTTGAGCCCAAAAAGTTGAGCCCAAAAAGTGGGTTGAGCCCAAAAAGTTGAGCCCAAAAAGTAGAGCCCAAAAAGTTGAGCCCAAAAAGTGGGTTGAGCCCAAAAAGTGGGTTGAGCCCAAAAAGTTGAGCCCAAAAAGTAGAGCCCAAAAAGTTGAGCCCAAAAAGTTGAGCCCAAAAAGTTGAGCCCAAAAAGTTGAGCCCAAAAAACTGAGCCCAAAAAGTTGAGCCCAAAAAGTTGAGCCCAAAAAGTGGAACCCAAAAAGTAGAACCCAAAAAGGTGAAATACCTCCTAATACTCATATATATTTAACAATAAAAATAATCAACTAGGTAAATTAAGCAACATCATACATAGCGGTAGGCATAAACTTTAAAAATTGGAATAGGTTAAGGGTACTCGCGTCGGGAGATCGGTTTCAAACTCGGTATCGGGGGGTTATTTGACCTGGTCTTTCTTCCTATACCCCCATTTGGGGTTCTATCGGCACCCCTTGGGGTACCTCCCATACATTTTTTTTTTTTTGAGGTTTTTTTTAATTTTCTCGACTTTTAATTCCTTTATGAACTCAGTATGTGCCTCACCTAAAATTTTCGTTCAATACCCGTCGTTTGACACCAATTTTATCCCTCTAGGATAATAAATGTAGATTTTAAGGCCGGGTTAGATTTTTCAAGTTGACAATATTTCCATACAAATGTATGGGATATGAGCGTTTTTCATAATAAAATAGACAAAATCGTAATTGTTGTAATTTATCTTCAACTCAATAACTTAAACCCAAAAAGTTGAGCCCAAAAAGTTGAGCCCAAAAAGTTGAGCCCAAAAAGTTGAGCCCAAAAAGTGGAACCCAAAAAGTGGGTTGAGCCCAAAAAGTGGAACCCAAAAAGTGGGTTGAGCCCAAAAAGTGGGTTGAGCCCAAAAAGTGGAACCCAAAAAGTGGGTTGAGCCCAAAAAGTGGGTTAGGTTAGGTTAGGTTAGGTTAGGTTTTTTTTTTTTTTTTTTTTTTTTTTTTTTTTTTTTTTTTTTCTATCCTACCCCCAACGAGTTTGTGTTGGGGCCTATTCTTTACAATCCGCTTTCATACTATTCTCGCTTTTATGCCTCTCGTACTTTTATTCTGCATACTTGTTCTTTCTGTCATTCTATTCCTCATTCATTCTTAATTGCTATGTCTATGCTAATCTATGCTATCTTTATTTAAGTTATATTTGAGTACATAATTGCTTTATCTTAATTTCTATCTTTGGTTTGACATTTTTAATTACGTCAGCGCGCCATCAGTCACAAATTTAATTGCGCTGTGGCGGGCTTCTTGTTGTGTTCCTTTTATTTACGGATTTTATAATTTCTTTGCAGTAGGTTATAAACTTGTTTCTTATATATTTATTTTCTATGATTGTGTTCAAGTTTTCTTTACTTACATCGATGTCCAGTTCACACTCCATATCATACCTTTTATTCCCGTATATCGGGCACTCCAAAATACAATGTAGTACGGTCTCGTTCACGTCAGGGTCGCAGAGGCATGCCGGGCTCTCCTTGCACCGGAATCTGTACAGATACTCGGAGAACCCGCCATGTCCCGTGAATAGCTGGGTTGTCAAGTAGTCAGTGTCAAGTTTCTGGATCAGTCGGTATGCGTGTATGGCGTCTGGGAAAAATACTTTGGTCGTCGTCGCCTTGTTTTCAGTCATGTATCGCCGGTTCCATTCGTCAAGCGAATCGTAGCGTATTTGTCGCTTGACGAATGAAACCGGGCACCGGTCGTAATTGGCTCTAGTTTTCAGTGTCAGTGCAGCAATCTTGGCTAGCTCGTCCGCCCTCTCATTCCCCTCTAATCCTGCGTGCGCTTTTATCCAGTACAGCTGGATGGATATTTTTCTCTCTCTCATCTTCTGGATGTTTTTGCGGGTTTGCATCGCCAGGGGGTGAAGGGAAGAGACATTGGCAATGGTTTCGAGGGCAGAGCGAGAATCGCTGTAGATGTTGCAGCTGGTATATTTGGCCTTTAGGGCTTTTTCCGTCGCTTCGGTCAGTGCCAAGAGCTCCGCCTGATATACAGTGCAGCAGTCATCTAGGCGCAGTTTTTTGGTACTAATTTCGGTGGTGCCTTGTCTAATAGACAAGGCAGCTCCCACTTTTCCCTCAATTTTGCTGCCGTCGGTATAAATGTTTAGGCCTTCTTGGAATGTCTGTTCGACCGCCGCTTCGTCCTCCAAGCACCGGAAGTTTATTCGTTCCAGAGTTGCTGGGTGTGGCTTGCTGGTGTATACCACTGGACACTCCATGCCACGACTTCCCACTATACGATCGGTATAACCTTTTTTTACTTCGTACAGAGCTGCCGCTTCTCTGATTCGTATGTCCAGCGGGAGTAGTCCAGCCAGCAACAAGACCGAGTTTAGTGAAGCCGTCCTGTAGGATTTGACCAATTTTTGAACCAATCCTCTTTGAACTGAGTCCAGCTCATTCTTTGTCTTAATCTTGTTGGTGGCCGGTGCCCAAGCGCTGGCAGCGTACATTATAGTGGGTTCTACCACTGCACTGTAAATCGTACGTATTACGTCTGATGATAGACCCCATTGTGCACTCGCTGTTCTTGCTAACTGCTTATATAGATTTAGTGCTTTCCTACAGATGTTCGCGGTGTGTGCGTTGAAGGTCAGTTTGTTGTCAATGGTCAGCCCAAGCAGTTTCATTTCTTTCGACATGCCAATGCTCACGCCGCCCATGTGCAGGCGTGGGGTATCATACTTCAATTTGCGTGTGATGGTCATTGCTACCGTCTTGTGAGGAGCAAAATTGAGCTTACTTTTGATACCCCACGACTGAACACGCGCCAGCGCTGCATTGGCCTGTTTTTCTATTTCTAGGGCCGTTTTTCCATCGTGGACCAGCAAAATGTCATCGGCAAATGCCTGGACATAGTACCCCTCCTTGTCTAGCTCCTGGAGTAACGGGTTGAGGAGCAGGTTCCAAAGCATGGGACCTGCTATGGAACCCTGCACACAACCTTTCTCAGTTTTCCTCTCACACTCCTCGCCGGCATATCTGACTCGGACTTTTCGGTCCTCGAGATAGCTGGCCATGACTCTTCTCAGGTTTATGGGGACCTTCTCCTCTGCCAGCCTGATCTTTATCAGGGGCCACCATGCTCCGTCGAAGGCTCCCTCTATATCGAGCGACACCATCGTTACAATCTTCTTGTCATCAAGCTTCTTGTAGATGTGCCGCATCAGAGTATAGAGGGAGTCCTCTGTGCTTTTCTGCGGCACAAAGCCAAACTGGCGTGCGCTAGTCCTTGGTAGTAGGTAATACCTGAGTCTAGCCACGACCATCTTCTCATACACCTTTCCCAACACAGGTAGGAGGCCAATGGGTCTGTACGACTTTGGTGTAGTGTATAAACTCCTCCCGGGCTTTTTGAGGACAACCACCGTAGCTTCCTTCCACTTTTTAGGGAAGTATCCAAGCTTTAGGCACTTGTTCGTCAACCGCAGAAAGAGTTCGGGGTCGTTCCTTATGGCCTCCTTGCAGATGTCTGCAGTAAGACCATCTGCTCCTGGTGCTTTTTTAGGATTAAACGAGTTCACCGCCAGACTGAGCTCGGTCTCGGTAAATGGTGGGTCTTCAAGTTCATCTTGCTGTTCATCATTCACCGTAGCTGCCAGTGCTCTAATCTGGCGGTGATCTGCGTTGTCGGTGTCCACCAGATCCTGCGGGTAAAAAGTACCAGCCAACAATTCCGCAGATTCCCTCGCGTCCAGCGCTTTGTTCCCATCCTGAAGCAGCGCATCCTCCTCCCTACTCCGTGTCCTATTAATGATTCTATAAATCCCATCCCACACGCTTTCCCGGTCCTGTTTCCCACATAGGTTCTTCCAGCTCCCTATCCTTGCCTGCCATGCTTTGAACTCATAGTCTGCTTTCTTTTTCAGGTACTCCTCGACGACCTTCTCTCTTCGCACCGGGGCCGCGCATCGGATCCTCATCTTCATCGTCTTGACTTCCCGCTTGAGCCGTTCGAGATCTTCGGTCCACCATGGCAAGGTAAGTGTCTGTTTGTTTTTTATTTTAGGTAGTGTGTCTGTGCATGTTTGTGTTATGATTTGTATGTATCTGTTAACTGTGTGTTCGATTTGATATGTATGTTCAATTTGTTCTATGTCTGTATGTGTGAGTGATTGGTCAGCCTTTAATTGGTTCATTTTCTCATGAAAATGAGGCCAGTTTGCCTTCCGTGTGTTATATTGTCTAGTGGTTCTTGTGATGTGTGTGCCTCTAGATTTTGTTAGTGATATATCAAATGTAATGCCATTGTGGTCCGAGCTCGTCATGTTTTCAACGACTTTCCAAGCATCAATCAGAGGAAGAATTTTGGTCGAGCAGGCCGTGATGTCCACGTGACTCATAAACCTTTTATTGCCTCTGATCGTGTCAAAGGTAGGCGTATTTGCACCATTGTTATTGAGCACGTGTAATTCTAAGTCGCCGAGTAGACCAAGCATTTCTAATCCTCTTGAGTTTGTTCTGGCGCTTCCCCACCACGTGTTCCACGAGTTTGTATCTCCACCTATAATGAGGTTGTCCTTATTTAGCTGCCCATGCATCTTCCGCAGATGCTCTAGGTAGGCGTCCAGGGGCTGGCTGTCCTCAAAATAGATGGAAGCTAGTGTGATCTCCCACGCTTTCGTTCTCAGTCCCACGACAACTACATTGTTGGTTGTGTATCTTGGGTACTGAATCACGTCCAGCGAGGGGTCCAGCACCGCTATGGCAGACTTAACGATCTCATCACCATGGTCTATATTTTGGTAGATCTTGGCTCCAGGATAGCTCTTCAATTTTCCTCTTGATCCCACATATGGCTCCTGAAGGAGCATAACTGCTATTTTATGTTTCGCCGCGTACATAAACACTTCATCAGTAGCCAGGGACTTTTTCTGCAGGTTGCACTGTACAACTTTGTATCCGCCAGGGACGCCCTCAGCAATACGCCACGGTGGACCGCGCTAGTGCCTCCCACTTGCGCCTCACCGGGCACTCATTGCTGAAGGCGCCATGGTCGGACCTGGCCGCTTTTGCCTTCAAGCAGTTTACACAGCTGGGTGACGCGTCAGACATCCACTTCGTGCAATCTTGCTTATGGTGCGCGCCGCCGCAGTGGCTGCACACGTCGACCGCCTCGGTGCAGAGTCGCTTTCCATGGCCGTATCCCAGGCAGCGCGAGCACTGCACTAAGGGGGACTGGTCAGCAACTCTGACCCGCTGCATGTCGACGTGCGCCGCCCCTGCGTTGGTGAAGCGCTGCCACACTCGCGGAGACACTTTAAGCACGACGTGCTCGGTGAGAGGATTCCGCGCGCGTTTGCGATAGCGAATCTCCATCCGGTCGTCGCTCTCGCCAATGTCCGCGAATATGTGCTTATTTTGTGAGCGAAGTGCCTTGATCACGTCATCATCTGTGTTGGCCTTCAGGACACCGTATAAAATTAGTAATGGATCCTTATTCTTGATCTCCTCCACGCTCAGTTGCCCATCCCTTTCCACTAATCTTTCCCTTACCTTCTTTATTTCCTCCCTGTCCCTGCATCCCACAATGATCCTTCTATCTTTTGCCTTTCTAATCCTATCTATTTTGAGCCCTTCCTCTTTCGCGTTTATGACGCGCTTAATTTCCTCGAAGACCTGGTCTCCCGACTGTTGGTCGTCTTTTGATGCCACTATAATGGAGTACATCTCGGACATCTCCCTAGGTCGCGAAGTCGCGGAAGTTCCCGCCGTGACACTGGCGTAGCTGCCTCGCTCCTTTATGATCTCCGCTAGTTTTCCTATCTCTTCCTTGATATTTGTTTGTTCGCAAATCTTTTGTTCCTTCACTATTTTCGTGAGTGTTTCCAATTTGCTATTATTCTCTTTAAGCAGCTTTGTACTCTCTTCTTTTTTTCGTAGTAGTACGTTTTCGTCAAGACTGCTTTGGCTGATACTAACTAATTCCTTTTCTGTTTCAGGTTCCAGGCGGCGGCTGGAGGCGGGGACCCGCACGGCGTCAATCTCCTTCACCAATTGATACAATCGGTCGGCGGACTCCTGTACTTCCTGCTTTATCTCGCGCTTTATGTTGCCCGAGCGGCTGAGTGCACCTTTCAGCCTGCCAAGGCAGCGTCTTGCCTCAGTCACCCGGTCAACATCGCTTGTTATTGCGGGACTGTACTTGCCCGCTACTGGTGGGGCTGATTCTTTACTAGTCGGTACTGTTTTTGTTTTTCGTTCCACTGCGGCGTGGGTGGGCGGCGCCGGTGGCGCTGGTGGTGCAGGCGAGGAGGCGTGTCCCGGGCTGCTCCGCCCGCCGGTGGCTGCTCCCGTCGTCGCCGCGCCCGACGCCTGCCGCGGCAGCGCCCGGCGCGGCTGCGGCGGACTCACCGTGAACGTTTTCAGCAGTGGCGACGTACTCGACCTGGGCCCACCTGATTCCCATTCACCGATTGACCTGCGAACTGTTTTTTCAGGTGCAGACGTGCTCGCCCCTTCGTCCAGCGATATTTGGCGAGCCTCGCCGCGCTTAGCAGGTTTCGGTGTGTGGTACATGGTCGACTAGAACAGTTTCAGAGCTGAGGCTATTTATTTTATATAAGTACTAATTTGGCTGTAAAGTGGCCAATGTCTTATTACTAACTTATTAATTCTTACCTAATATTACTTATTTCTAGAATGTATAATTAAAACGGTCAAAATTGTCAACAATTTCTCCCCTATGTACCCTATGTATAGGTAGGGTTTGTCTAAATTCTTAAACACTAAATTAAAAATACTAAGCTAGTCAAGTTATCACAGTTGTCAGTAAACTAGTCTACTACATTAGTCAGTGCACCTACACTAGTCAGTGCACCTATGAGCAATAATTGTTTTATGAGGTGGAGCCAACAACTAGTCAATATGATGGAGTGTGAGCTGGACACCGTCTCCAGCACAATAACTATAATTAATAAAAATTACAATACATAAATGTGTTACACTAATTGGGTTTTACTTAGTCGCTGATATAATATCTTATATTGGTCGACGTCAGCAAGTGACCCTCGTTAATTCTATATGTTATATATATATATATTAATATTGTTACAAAATTATATAGTTATTTATTAATCCATAATAGTATTCTTATTCCCTATGTAAAGGTAGGGAATGGTCTATTACAATTAATCTAGTTGGTATATTATCTTAAATTTAGTCAATGGCTATGTTCTAAGAGGCTTATTATTATTCTAATTTTAAGCTATCACAACAAACAAACCCCTATGTATAGGTAGGGGTTGTCAGAATACAATTATAACTCACAATACTTTACTATTACACAATTTCAATTTCTGTTTATATTAAGGTCAATACTAACATAAGAGCTTATTTTTATACTAACAATAAATTATCACACTATAAACCCCTATGTAAAGGTAGGGGTTCGTCAAAACATATAAACAACAATATAGTATTTTTGTCAATTTACAGCGTAAAACAATAAAACTAGAATACACAAATACGACACATAGAAGGATGGAAATAGCTCAGTGCACCGGTAATAAGATCAACAATTTTTTAATCTAATTTTAGTTATAGTCAGTTCCGGTATGCGGCCCACTATTATGTAAAGTATTACAACATGTAACGATAAAGTATTACACAATAAACCCCTATGTAAAGGTAGGGGTTCGTCAAACACATAGGTTCGGAGGTGTGTTCTCTTATTTTCTCTGTCAGACTGTCTATCTTTCATGCCTCATTCTATATCTTTCTGTCGCTAACCTTCTTTCGCTTCATGTTGGTGGGAGCCAACCTAAATTCTAACCATGTTTTAAATGCAATATTTTATTATTTATTCAATCTTAACATAAAGGAAGAGGGTTTAACACTATACTATTTACATTTTTCTTGTCAATACATATTATTACGTAGGTCCACTTACTGCGTCAAATAGAATTGACCGTAGTGGTCCTATATTTTTACATCCATTTTGTTTCGCTACTCTACTTATTACATATTTACAAAATTCTATGAAATTATTTCTGGTGTTCTTATTTGCTAAAATTTCACAAATATTTTGTGCCGTTATATTTACATTTATTATATTTTCGGTTTCAAACCGCTGTCGACTGTATATAGGGCACTCAGTTAAAACATGGGAAACGCTTTCATTTTTACTAGGTTCGCAGTGGCACGCCGGACTCTCCTTACACTTAAAGCGATGCAAGTATGAAGAGAATCCGCCGTGCCCTGTGAACATTTGTACTAGTACACTGTCCAATTCTATCCGTCTCACTATCGGGTAGGCCATGAGCGCATCCGGGAAAAACAATTTTGTTGTTGCAGCCTGGGTTTCTGTCTTATACCTTTGGTTCCATTCGTCAAGCGACGCGTAACGAATCTGTCGCTTGACGAATGATGCCGGGCAACCACTGTAGTTAGCCTTGGTTTTGATGTGCAACGCTGCCTCTTTTGCAAGTTGGTCCGCCCTCTCATTCCCCTCTAACCCTGCGTGAGCCTTTATCCAAAATAATTTCACTATTTTGTGCTCGTCATTCAGCTTCTGAACATTGGCTCTGGTTTGTACGGCTATTGGGTGAGGGGAACTTAAGTTTGTGACTGTCTCCAGCGCTGATCTTGAGTCACAGTAAATGTTGCACCTCGTTTTTTCACTCTTTGCCGCTTTTGCTGTTGCTTCCATTAGCGCGAGCAGGTTAGGTTAGGTTAGGTTAGGTTTTTTTTTTTTTTTTTTTTTTTTTTTTTTTTTTTTTTTTATTATGTCTCGCCGACCTATTCTCCGATATTCAGGTATTTCGGAGACTATTCTTACATTTACCTTTCATACTTCTCGCTTGTGCTACGGGTCGTCATTCTTTCTTCATACTGTTCTTTCTATCATCCATCACCTTCCATTTCATTGTTGGAGCAGCCAACCTACTTTCCTATGCTAACTGGTGTGTTGTGTTACTTTATTTTATTTTAGGATTGTGGGAATTTACATCTATATACATTTTACTATTAATCTATCTTATTATTAATCTTCTTAAGATCTAAGTTTATTTATTTCTTACTATTTTATTTATACTGTGGTGCACCATCACCAGCAAACTTAATTGGTGGGTGGTGCACCTAAATTTTTACATCCATTACTGATTGCAACCTTAATTATTATCTTTTTACAATATTCTAAAAACTTAACTCTATTCTTATTATCTAGCATTATTTTATTTAAACTATTTATATTTATACATTGTTCAATTATATTTTCGATTTCAAATCGTTCCTTGCTGTACCTCGGACACTCTGTTATGACGTGGGCTACTGTTTCCTCCGTTTCAGAATCACAGGGACATGCCGGACTCTCTTTACACTTGAATTTATACAAGTATGCGGAGAATCCGCCATGTCCCGTGAGCATTTGGACTATAACATTATCTATATTCATACGCCTTACAATGGGGTACGCCGAGATTGCGTCCGGGAAGAAGATTTTGGTCACTGAGGCCTTCTGTTCGGACTTGTAGCGCCTGTTCCATTCGTCGAGCGACTCGATTCTAATCTGTCGCTTGACGAACGAAACAGGACAGCTTTCATAGTCGGGCCTCGTCTTCAGTCTTAGTGCCGCCTCCTTTGCCAGCTGATCCGCCCTTTCGTTACCCTCCAGCCCCGCATGGGCCTTCACCCAAAATAGTCGCAGTATTTTGTCTCCGTTGCGTAACTTCAGGAGGTTGGCCCTTATTTTGAGTGCAAGGGGGTGGAGGGACTTTAGGTTAGTAACTGTTTCCAGAGCTGATCTGGAGTCGCTGAAGATGTTACACTTGGCTTTGGCAGTCTTTTTCGCCTTTTCCGTGGCTTCCGCCAATGCTAGGAGCTCCGCCTGGTAAACGGAGCAGCACGCATCGAGTCGCAGTTTTCGGGTACTTATCTCGGCGGCACCATCTTGGATTGATAGCGCCGCTCCGACTTTCCCTTCAATCTTGCTACCATCGGTGAAGATATTCAGTGCGTCTCCATCGTGGTGCTCTCTGAGCGCTGCCTCGTCTGCCAGGCAGATAAACTTAATCTCATCATGCACTGCGGGGTGGGGTAAGGCTGTAAAAGGCGCCGGGGTGTCTATACTTCGGTCCCCTATTACTTGCCGGGAGTAACCTTTCTTAACTTCATAAAGCAAGGCTGCTTCCCTGACCCTGATGTCCAGTGGAAGCAGCCCGGCAAGTAATAGTACCGAGTTGAGAGAGGCCGTTTTATATGCCTTTACGATTTTCTGCGCAAAGCCTCGTTGTACTGATGCGAACTCCTTCTGGATTGTTAATTTGTGAGTTGCTGGCGCCCATGCGCTTGCGGCGTACATAATTGTTGGTTCGACGACCGCGTTATACATTATACGTATGATTTCAGGCTTAAGCCCCCAGTGGATTTTTGCTGTCCTGGCCAGCTGCTTGTAGAAGTTCAGCGCTTTTCGACAGACATTCGCGGCGTGAGTGTTAAAGGTAAGTTTGTTGTCGATGGTGAGGCCCAACAGTTTCATCTCTCTGGATACGCCAATTTCAACTCCTCCCATGCTCAGTCGCGGGGTGTCGTACTTGAGCTTCCTCGTTACCACCATTGCTATTGTCTTCTGTGGGGCAAACTCCATTTTGTACTTAACACCCCACGCCCGAACATGTTCGAGAGCAGCATTGGCACTCCCCTCGATTTCCAGCGCGTTTCCACCATCGAAGACAAGCGTGACGTCATCCGCGAATGCCTGCACGTAAACGCCTCTCCTGTCCAGCTCCTGCAGGAGGGGGTCCAACAACAAGTTCCAAAAAGTTGGACCCCCTATGGACCCTTGCACACACCCCTTTTCAGTCTTCTTCTCGTACTCGTTTCCGGCATATTTTATCCTGACTTTTCTGTTGTGAAGATAACTGTCTATCACCCTCCTCAAGTTCACCGGACATTGTTCCTCAGCCAATCGGACTCTAATGGCTGGCCCCCAAGCTCCATTGAAGGCGCCCTCTATATCTAATGACACGAGTGTCACCATTTTCTTTTCCTGCAACTTCTCGCGTATATGTCGCATTAAGGTATATAGAGCGTCTTCCGTGCTCCGCTGGGGCATGAATCCGAATTGGCGAGTACTGAGTCTCGGTGTCAGGTAATACTTGATTCGAGTGACCAGCATCTTTTCGAAGGTCTTTCCGAGTACGGGGAGAAGACCGATAGGCCTGTATGATTTGGGCGTTGTGTAGTCCCGCTTAGCTGGTTTCCGGAGCACTACTACAGTGGCCTCTTTCCACAGCTTAGGAAAGTATCCCTGGTCTAGGCACCTGTTGAGCAGAGCGAGGAAAAGATCCGGGTTTCCGGCCACTGCGGCCTGACTGATATCAGCCGTTATGCCGTCAGATCCGGGTGCCTTTTTGGGATTGAATGATGACACCGCAGCAAACAGTTCAGCCCTGGTGAAATGTGGGTCCCAGTTGTCATTTTGCTCTCCAACATTTACTGCTGCCGCTCTTGCCCTGATACTGCGGTGTTCTTCATTGTCCTCCTCTTCTATGTCTTTCGGGAAGAAGGCATCTGCCAGCAGTCTTGCAGAGCCGATTCCGTCTAGAGTAACGCCGTTTTCTCTGAGTGGCAGATCCTCCTCCCTTTTCGTAGTCCTTCCTATGACCCGGTATATCCCGTCCCAGACCGATTCCCTAGTTTGCTTTCCGCAGAAGTCCTTCCAACTTTGCGTCATTGCCGATTGTATCTCGAGTTCATATTCCTCTTTCTTTTCTAGGTATGCTGCAACCACCTTCGCCCTCCGGATTGGCGCTGCGCATCTAATTCTTCTTCTCCTGGTGACGACTTCTTTCTTTAGGTCAGTCAGCTTTTCGGACCACCACGACAATGTAGGTGTTTCTGTGTTTTTCTTTTTTGGAAGTGTGTGTGTGCATGCGTGTGTGACTGCTTGTGTGTATGTGTCAATGAGTGTTTCTAACTGTTGTGTGTCTGTAATATTCTCTACACTACCAAGTGTTACATTGTGTTCTGTTAGAAATTGGGCCATTTTCTCACGAAATAGTCCCCAGTTTGCTTTCTTGGTCGTGTAGAGTCTAGTTGTGTTTGTGATGTGTGTACCGCGAGATTTTTGTAAGTGTATGTTGAATGTGATCGCGTTGTGGTCCGAACTAGTGAGACCCTCTTCTATCTTCCAGTCGTCCACCAAGAGAATAAGGTCCGCCGAACAGATTGTCACGTCGACGTGGCTAGTGTATCTTTTGCCTCCCCGGATGGTATCAAAGGTGGGTACAGCAAACCCGCTGTTAAGAATATGTAGTCCCAGGTCATCGAAAGTTGCGAGTGCCTCTACTCCTCTTGGTTTTGTTTCAACGCTCCCCCACCAGGTGTTCCAGGCGTTGGCATCTCCTCCCACCAGGATCCCTTTCCGTTGAAAGTCGCTCACTATCCTCGAAAGATGCTCCAGGTATGGCTCCAGAGGCAGGTAATCTTCAAAGTAGATTGACACAACAGTGATGGTCCACGCTTTCGTTTTCACCCCTATCACAACTATGTTGTTATTTGTGTGTTCAGGGTATTGTATAACGTCAAGCGTGGGGTCCATCACTGCTATGGCGGCCTTGACTATTCCGTCCCCTGGATCCGCACTCTGGAATATCCTAGCTCCATTGTAGTTTTTGAGCGTCCTTTGTGAGCCTACGTAGGGTTCCTGGATGAGAAGGACTGACGTTTTACTCTTCACGGCTTCTAAGAAGAGTTCGTCGGTGGCCAGTCTCTTCTTCATGAGGTTTGCCTGGATCAGTCTGTACGGGACGCCCTTAGCAGTAGGCCACGGTGGATCTCGCTAGTGCCTCCCACTTGCGCCTCACCGGGCAGTCGCTGCTGAAGGCGTTGTGGTCAGCCTTCCCTATCTTCGCTTTCACACAATTCGTACAGGTGGGTAGAGCGTCGACCCGATATTCGGGACAGTCCGTTTTCATGTGGGCGCCACCGCAGTGGCTGCACACATCCACCTGTTCGTGGCAGAATCGCCTCCCATGACCGTATGCCAGACAGCGCGAGCACTGAATGAGAGGGGACTGGTCGGCGACCCTGACCCTTTGCAGGTCGACGTGTACAGCCCCCGCTGTGGTGAGACTCTGCCAGACACGCGGCGACACCTTCAGCACCACGTGTGTTGTGAGCGGATTTCTCGCCCTGCGCCGAAAACGGACCTCCATCCTATCGTCCTCTCCGGTGATGTTCCTCAAGAGGTGGCCATTTTGAGCACGGATGGCTTTTATGACATCCTCATCGCCAAGACTTTTTAGCACGCTGAACAGGACAATCATTGGGTCTTTGTTCTTTATTGCTTCTACGCTTAGTTCTTCCTGCTCAGCTATTCTGTTTTGCACCTTCTTTATTTCTTTCTCATCTTTGCAACCTATAATGATTCTCCTGTCCTTCGCTTTCCTTATCCTATCTATCCGTACTCCCTCTTCCTTCGCATTTACTATCTTTCTAACTCTCTCAAATACCTGTTCCCCTGTCTCTCCTTCATCCTTTGAGGCTACGATAATTGAATGCATGGCGGTAGGTTGATGATTTTGTCTCCTTGGGGAGCCAGCCACTACATTGGCATAGGTCGTTCGCTCAATGCATTCTTTCTGACCTCGTAGTATTTCTGTAAGCCTCTCCATTTCTTCACTATTGTTCTTTAAAAGTTTGCTGTTCTCTTCCATTCTCTTCATCATCTCCTCGATTGGAAGAGGGAGCAGCTCTTTTACTTCTCTCTCTTCTGTTTCTTTCTGGTCTCTTTTTTCTTCCTTTCCTGTCTTTTCTTCTATGACTATAACCTTTTCTTCCTCTGACTCTTTAACTAAGCTGTAGAGTCTTTCTACAGATTCACAGACTTCTGTTTTTATCTCCGTCTTGAGATTTCTGCTATTATTTAAATGGAGCTTTGCCTTAATGAGGCAAGCTTTAGCCTCTGCTATCCTATTTTTATATGTAAGAGGTTGTTTTGGGGATTTATCTGCTTCGGTTGCTGTCGCCGTCCTACTTTTCTGTGAACCAGGTTTAGCCGTCGGGAAGGCACCACCCTTTTTTGGTTGTGTCTGTCCCGTCGGCTGGCTCTGGCTTTTCTGGGAAGAAGCCGGAAGTGGCGACGTCGATGCCCTCGCTTCAATCTCCCCAATACTTCTTCTGACCTTGCTAGCCTTATCTGCGGCTTCTGTCGAGGGCCCCGCTCTTACCGTGACCGTCTTGTCAAGTTTTTCACTCTCTGGCGTAGTGACCTTGTCCTTAAAGGAAGATGTTTTTGAGTCCGGAGTCCTCATCATTTTGTCTAGGTCGGATTTAATTGTCACCAAAAAAGGCGTGTATAGTGCGCCGGTTGACAATTTTATTAGCTTGACGTGTAAATGCGTCAATTATCAAAGTGTCCGAGTACACCAAGGACAACACAATAACACAATATAATAAGACTAGAATACACAAATACGATACAAACAATAAATCTAACGAAATATGGTCAAGACAAGACAATTAGTTAATCAAGTGCAAGACAGAGACTTGGTAGGCTTCACATTCAATATTAATTACTTGGACTATGACTAAGATACAATAAATTACAATACCTAAAACTATTATCAATTTATGGTTTTACTTGGTCGCTGATATACTGAGTATATTGGTCGACGCCAGTAGGTAACCACCTTTCAAATATTTGCAATTTATAGATGCTTACAAAATATGATAAAATTTTTCTCTTTTTAGTCACTTATACCTAATACGATTTACAACATATTTTTATGTAGATAGTCAATAAATTCATCCCCTATGTAAAGGGTAGGGGATAGTCAATTTACAGTTGTAATTAATAATATATTCTATACCTAGTTCTTTGTTTATAAGTATCGCATTATCACAGTTAGTCTACGCACAGTCTTTTTATTATGCTATTTATTACACATACTTAACTTTAATTCCTATATTATATATGTTGACAATAAAATGTATTTAAAAGAGTGTCCGTATAAGGCACTACAGTCTAATTATCTATTTATAACTTATGAATTATGCAACAATACCCGTATAAGGTGTTGAGTCTCTTAACCTAAATAGGATCTAGTATTTTGTTTAAAGGCTACTTATAGTATACTATTACAATTTAATGTACGTTCATTTATAAGTCTAGTAGTACAGTACATATACACGATACAAATATCGTGTAGTTGTGTTTAGGTCGAAAATGTTAATTCGCGGGCGATCCGCACTAGGACTTGTTTACAATATTGGCTCGCGGGCGGCCGGCGCGTGACGTCAGCGCTTGCAACTATGTTGCAGCTGGTCGGCGCTCGGTGCGAGCTCCTTACAATAGGTATGTTTAAATACAATAGGTTTAAGTTTTATTTCGACGAAAATTATAAGTAACCCGTGTACATTTTAACTACGAACTATACAAACCATACCCGTATAAGATATTTTGTCTAAATGTTTTTAACTTAAAATGTAGTAGGTACAGGTCAATAAACCTTCTCAACTAAATAACCTAATTATTAATTAATTACAATTTCAATTTATTGTTATTTACAAACACAAGTCAATAAACCTTCTCAACTACCTAAGTAACCTAATTAATAATTAATTACAATGTCTTAATTTTTAGTACAGGTCAATAAACCTTTCTCAACCTAATAACCTAGTTAATAATCAATTGTAATGTCAATTTTCAAACACAAACATATGTTACGGTCGCTCAGAAGGGGTACAACTATAAATTATAACGTTCATTGATACAGTAATTATTCATTTATTCTCGCTTTATCAATTATTCACTTATTATCTAGTTACAAATATTCACAACACCGACCTTTATATCCAACAATGTCTCGTTCCAAAACAGGGTGATTCCGTCAAGATGGCCGCCCTTTTATAATAATTTAAGAGAGTGAAAGTAGCAACATGATGTTTTCCTTGTCAGTGTCAATCCACGTCGACTAGATGACAATGACAACCCAATGGTAATAATATCGCAATTTATCGGTAATATAGTGACTGTAACAGTCGGCCATCCTAACGAAACGAGTCCCTTCGTTTAGTATGTAGATAATTAGATACACCATACTATTACATTAATTATGTAGGTAAAACACAGAAATAACAAAATCAGGATCTAGGTTGTCTTATATAATTTTGCTATAGTTGAGATCTATGACAACTACTTCCTTCATTGTCATATCACTTACTGCGATGCACCAAACCAACTCCTGCCGGTTCAGATACACCCTCACTGCACTGGCCTGACAATAAATTTCATTTCATTTCATTTCATTTCATTTCATTTCATTTCATTTCATTTCATTTCATTTCATTTCATTTCATTTCATTTCATTTCATTTCATTTCATTTCATTTCATTTCAACTACATATGGCTGTGCGCAGTGACATCTATTTCCTTCAATGTCACTACGCACACCCTCACTGTAAATACATATAGCCATGCGCAGTAACAGTTACTTCCTTCGCTGTCACTACGCACCACTACAGTGCAACGAATCAATAATAACAGTCAATCGCATCTCATTATATCTTTCCAATTTATACAATTAATCATTATCAATAATTCATGATCAAGTTAAATTACAATCCGTTGGGTTAATATTGTTTGGATACGTTCGCTATAACTAACTAATGAGTATGTAAATACAGTTCAGTTTGTTAATCAATTATGATCACTATCCTTATTAGTAACTTGAATCTATTATCTCACTATAATTTGTCAATCAGTCATGATCACTTACGTTATTTCTAACTTAAAGCCAGTATTTCATTACAATTTGAGAATTTAATCAGGATCACTTACAACATGAAATATTTATAATTTAATCTTCGTCACTTCCGTTATCACTTGGAGAGCAAGCAGGAGCATTAAAATTGAGCCACGGAAATATTTTGTCTATGGCAATCACCGTTTCGTACCTAGCCCCTTTTCTCGTTAGAGGTGTATCTTCCACCAGGAATCTATCGTTAGGTAAGATTTTTTTGATTCTATAGGGTCCCTTACACTTCGCCTCTAGCTTCTTTGACTGGCCTGGCCCAGACACTACAGCCCTCGCAATTCGCACTAAATCACCCTCATCATATTTCCTACTCGTTTTCCTTTTCTTGTCGTATCTTGTTTTCATTTCTTCTTGATTTCGTTTTATTCTCTCTGTAGCGTCGGTCCTTATGTCTGCCATTGTTTCCTGAGGTGTGTTTATATCATCTATTACTTCATTGAGCACCCCAAGAGCCGGGTTGCCTGATGTTTTACCGAACAATAACTCCGCCGGGGTCCTTTTAGTCACCTCGTGAACGGAGGTGTTTATCCCTAACTGAATATCAGGGAGATAATCATCCCATGTATTTTTATTCTTATCATGAGTCATTGATCCCAGGGCCGATAATATAGTTCGGTTATACCGTTCAACTTGTCCATTGGCCCGCGGAGTAGCAACGGCGTTAAGAATATGTTTTGCACCTATCGACCTCACAAAAGTCTTAAATTTTTTACTGGTGAAGCTCGTGCCTCTGTCGGTTACAAGTCGTGTGGGCGAACCAAAGTAGCTAAAGATATTCCCAAGCGCCTTGATACTCTCCTTGGTTTTCGTGCTCCTCACTGGTGCCAAGCAAACATATTTTGTAAATGCATCCACCGTTACGAGTATATACAAAGAACCTCGTTTGCTTCGCGGGAATGGTCCAAGATGGTCTGCGTGGATCGTGTGGAAGGGTACTTCCACTTTAGGGATTGGGTGGAGCAATCCTTCCTTGGCGCCAGCTGGTAATTTGTGGTGTGCACATTCGAGGCATGCTGCTACATACTTCTTGATGAATTTGCGCATCTTCTGGAACCAAAACTTTGATCGTATTCGCTCTAATGTCTTGTTGAACCCGAAATGGCCGACATCATCATGATTGGCCTTCAGTAGCTGCCATCTTACATCTCTTGGAACGACCCATCTTGTGGCCCCATCCGGCAATATACGGAACACTCGTCCATTCTTGACAGTATATTCCTTGTAAAACCTGGACACTTTTTCTAACTCTGGGTCCTGTAAGACCTCTTTGATCCGTTTAATTTCGTCATCCGATGACTGTACAGTTGATATCCAGTCTTCTGATGTAACTGATAATATATCAAGTGTATGTATTTGTTCGGGTTTTCCTGGTATTGGTCCTCTGCTGAGCGCGTCTACATGAGACATCCTCTCACCAGGGCGGTATTCGATTTCGCAATCAAACTCTAGGAATTGAATCCACCACCTGGATATGCGAGGAATGAGATCCCGTTTGGTGAAAGTGGAGCGTAGAGCGTTACAATCCGTAATTATTTTGAACTTTATACCAAGCAAGTACGAACGGAATTTGTTCAGCGCGCAAATGACTGCGAGAGTTTCCAATTCAAAAGAATGTAGTTTCATCTCATCAGCCCGTGTCGAACGGCTAAAATAAGCTACTGGTCGCCAGGAATCAGAGCCTTTTCTTTGCAGTAAGATGCCTGCAAGACCGTACTTACTGGCATCCGTATGGAGTTGTGTTTCTGCGGAGTGATCGTACAGAGCCAGTATAGGTCTTTCGGAGAGGAGTCTTTTAATGTTCTCGAAGGATTCAGTTTCGACTTCAGTCCATTTCCAAGGTACATCTTTCTTCAAGAGATTGGTCATAGGTCTAACTATCAATGCAAATCCCTTCACAAATCTCCTGAAAAAACTGGCAAGTCCGAGAAACCTCCTTACTTCGTGCTGGTTTCGAGGAGTGGGAAATTTGGAGACTGCTTCCGTTTTAATCACTCCTGGTTTTATGCCAGATTCGTCTATTTCAAACCCTAGAAAGTCAATTTTTTTCTGGAAAAATTGACACTTTTCCATCTTCAGGGTTAAACCAGCGTCGCGTAAAAGTCCTAAGACTTCTTCAAGGCGCTCTTTTCCTTCCTGGAATGATTTGGATGGTATCAAAATATCATCCATATAAATCACCACGTAACTGACTTGCGCTTTGCTTAGGATTTTATGGATCGCTCTTTGGAAAACTGCGGGGGCGTTAGCTAAGCCAAAAGGCACGCGATTATACTCAAATTGTCCGTCGGGAGTTACGAACGCAGTCTTTTCCCGGGATTCTTCAGATATGGGGATTTGGTAATACCCTGAAGCCAAATCCAATGATGTAAATAAGGATTGGCCGGAGAGTTGTTCCAACAAGTCATCTATCCGCGGCAGTGGATAGTGGTCTCTTTTGGTGCGGCTATTCAACGCACGATAGTCCACACAAAGACGTTTTTCGCCTGTTTTTTTTTTTACTAGTACAATTGGACTGGCATACGGGGAGTTTGACTCTCGCACTATGCCGTGGTCGACCATGTCTTCTACCATCTCCTGAACCAATTTTCGTTCAGAATACGCCATACGGTAGGGCCTATAGACGACTGGAGAAGTGTCCTTGAGGTGGATATCCATTTCAGTTACGGTTGTGAACCCTAGATCGTGCAGGCCCGTAGAAAAACAATCCTTGTATTTTTCGAGTAAATCGAGACATTCACGCGTCTGTTTCGTTGACAGATGCTCACCATACTTAGGAGTAATAGGTGTAGAATGATCGCTATGATTAGTCACCCTCATCACAGCCTTACTAGTTCCTATGTATTTAGCTCGAGTCACAAGGCTATTCACTTTAAATTCTACGGGGTTCACGGCGACATTTTGAATTAGCACGTGACAGCGAGTGTCTTTGATCTGGTACTCCCCTGGTAAGAGATAATATTCATGGCCCGCGCTGCCTCTTACTGAGCCATTGACGTAAATGAAGCCATCACAAATAGTATCAGAATCAACAGGGATAGACTTCATCTCGCCTGGCTTGATGATAACATCACTTACAGTACGCAACAATAACTTCGAAGCCAGCTCCTGCTCTACTCGTTCAAACCTGACTTCTGATGGGGTTTTGATAATCTTGATTGTTGGCCGCTCCGTGAATGTATGGCCTAATAACACGGGGCAGTTTATCACATGGTCTTCCACTATCAGCATTTCGACATCCTTTTCCTGAATTCCTTGTACAGCTATGTCTGTCAATGCGCGACCTAACGGCAAGTACGGGACGTTGCCTAAGCCTCTCAAGTACGGTCCTTCGACGTGGTCCCACTCTAACCCGATCGTCTTGGCGTCGCTCTGTCTTATCAGTGTGGCTTCACTGCCTAAGTCTAACTGACATACAGTGGCGTGTTTTTGGATATCAGCAATGAGTTTGTATTTGCTATTCGTATCATCTGACATGGAGACTTCAAGGACTTGCCTGTCCTTGGGTGTTTCTTTTGTCTTAGTGCAATTTGAGGCCTCGTGACCCACACGGTTGCATGAAGAACATTTTAAAATGGGCTTGGGGCATTTGAAATACGGGTGTCCTATACCTTGGCAGTTAAAACATTTAATCGACCCCTTCCTATCACTATTACTGGAGGCGTTACCACCAGTTACCGCCTTTGTCAAGTCGTTTACAGATGGGACGTTTTGTCGTCTATCGCGAGTGAATTCCCTTCTGTAATCGACTTGACTACGGTTTTGGGTCTTGATAGTTTTAAAAAACTCTAAAACTTCTTCCGGTCTTTCAAACTTGGCAGCTTGTGCTCCTACTCGAATTCCCCTGTCATCAATCCCGTATAGTAAACAATCTACTGCTTGCTTCCCAAAGATTTTACACCTATTCAATAGATTAATTTTGGCAAAGTAGTACAATTCACAAGATTCTCCAGGTCTTACACGTCTATTAAGCATATCAGTCAGCAGTTCAGCATAGTTTTCAGTTGCTGGGAATGATTCTTTCAACATGACTTTCCATTCGCCCCATGTATGCTTAATAGACGGTAGGCCCTGATACCACAATTTAGCTAGACCCGTTAGTTTAGGTAGGGCATAGTGAATCGCTTGTCTGTCGCTCCAATTATAAATTTCTGCGCACTCGTCTACTTTATCGATCCACACGTTTACCGTTTGTTCTTTTAGCATCGGGTCAAATTCGGGTATTACGTTGTTAAAGTTCGAGGCAGAGAACGATTCACGATCCCCTGACTTAGTCTTTAATGCATTTAAAAATTCTTCAAATAAGTCGGAAGCTACCCTGGGTCTCTTTGAAGTACACTCCTCGTCTCCAGGTAGGTGTCGCTTTGGTGTGACTAACGATCGATCGCGAGTACCACGTAAAGATGACTCGCGAGCTTGTACGTATCTTTTGTATGGCTCGGGTGATAGGGATTGGTTGTGAGCGCCACCGCGGTCAGTAGAGCGGTCGCGCTCTTTACGTATCTCATTTTCAAGTACCTTCAGCCTCTTCCTCTCCCGAGACAGCTCCCGTTCCCTCATCCACAGCGACCGCATGCTGCTGATGCTTCTGCTCCGACGGCGGCTGCGATGGCTGCGCTGGTCGCGGCTGCGACTGCGTGTACGCCGTCTCCGCGGCGTGTTGTCGTCATGGCTGCGCTGGTCGCTGCTGCGACTGCGTGTACGCCATCTTCGCGACGTGTTGTCGTCATGGCTGCGACTGCGTCGTGAGTCTCCGCGTCGGTCACGGCGGCGGCTCAAGCCTGTGCCTCGATCGCTCATGTTTCTGAAACTCGAACATGTCGCGTCAATACGTATTCCTATATCCATACGTAATACTACATCAAGGGGGGGGAGGCAACGTCAGGGACAATTACATGGATATCATGTTGATTGGTCTTAAATTTTTTTTTTTTTTTTTTTTTTTTTTTTTTTTTTATGTTAAAAGGTATAAATTTTTGTTTAAGTGATTTTTTTTGATGACAAAAATGTCCAAGTGCTTTTGAATAATATTAATATTTACGGCTTTACGACCTTTAGCATTCAATTTATTGTGGACGTCAAATTTATCAACATGTCAAACTCGTTTTATCTGTCATCTCTTCTTGCAATAAGAATGTCTGATAACTAACCACACTTATGGAGTTTCAATATTAATCTTAAATAATCAAAACAGCGACCTATAAAATTATCCATTAACATCCGAGTATGCGTCAGCTAAAATAATATTGTTTACATATTTCCTCCAACTAATCGTTTAACCGAAATGAATTAATTGCATATTTCTATCGTTCCAACACGTTTATGCAAAAAAAAAAAATTACTACAACAATATCTATGAAAGTGAATAAAAGTTTTCTCCAGAGTAGATATTTTAATCTGTTTGCATCCGGGTTAGCGTTGGTTAAAATTACGATTTTAAACCTCCTTCATGACTTCTTGTCAAATCCAAGTACAATGGATGGTATATTTTTGTGACGTAGGTAACCAATAATGATCCGTCTGTATCAGGCAAATCATGCTATTTGAAGTTAAATTTAGATTATGCTACACTCATGCATTAACTGTTCTACCAACCTAATGGTGTATTCCATCAAAATTTGATATTTTGGAGCAAATTTATTATTTCGATGGCGTGGTATTCATTTGCGAAATTGTAATTTCACAATTTATCCCACTTCTGAGCTGTTACGGTCGCTCAGAAGGGGTACAACTATAAATTATAACGTTCATTGATACAGTAATTATTCATTTATTCTCGCTTTATCAATTATTCACTTATTATCTAGTTACAAATATTCACAACACCGACCTTTATATCCAACAATGTCTCGTTCCAAAACAGGGTGATTCCGTCAAGATGGCCGCCCTTTTATAATAATTTAAGAGAGTGAAAGTAGCAACATGATGTTTTCCTTGTCAGTGTCAATCCACGTCGACTAGATGACAATGACAACCCAATGGTAATAATATCGCAATTTATCGGTAATATAGTGACTGTAACACATACTACCTATGCCAAATTAGTACTAAAATTTTATCGCAAACTACAGTTTCATACAAAGATTATAGTTCGCGGGCGATCCGCAAAACTTACAAATATTACAAAGCAATTAAAAAAGGCCAGCGAGCGACCGGGCGCGTGACGTCAGTGCACGCGAAGCTAAAAATAGAACGCGGCGACTGGTTCTGCGCTGTGTGTGAACGCTGTGTGTGTGTGCGTGAGCGCTATGGCCGCTCGGCAATGGTCGGCTGACGTCACTCGGCCGGCGGTGATCGGGCCTTAACCGACTCGCCAGAAAAGGAGGTGTGTGGCAAAAAGCGATCCCTAGATTTTACTATTTTTTTTCTACGGGTTATGTTAGAGGGTTGGTAGGACAGTCCTAATTTGGGTGAGAGGGGGTCCCAACAAGGGTTTTGAGGGGGGGGGGGAAGGTGAATTTTAAGATTTGAAATTGCAAATTATTTTGGGGGGGTTCTTTAGGACCAGGAGATCACTAAAATCGAGTTTTGAGAGGGGGGGGGGGAAAAGGGGGGGAAAAGGGGGGGGGAAGTCGAGATTTTTTGC